>CM070579.1:68026834-69276834 GCA_036346355.1 Rhipidocladum racemiflorum | reverse complement strand
TGTGCACAACAACTTCCCGCGGCAATATATTCGGCTTCGGCGGTGGATAGAGCTACCGAGTTTTGTTTCTTTGAGGACCAAGAGACTAGTGATCTACCTAGGAATTGGCAAGTCCCCGAGGTATTTTTTGTATCCACTTTGCAACCCGCATAATCAGCGTTCGAGTATCCAATCAAATCGAATTTTGATCCTTTAGTATACCAAAGCCCTAGATTTGGTGTGTGAACTAGATATCTAAGAATTCTTTTCACGGCTACTACGTGACACTCTCTCGGAGCGGCTTGAAATCTTGCACACATACAAACACTAAGCATAATATCTGGCCTAGATGCACAAAGATAAAGTAATGAGCCTATCATGGATCGATATACCTTTTGATCCACAGGATTACCTTCCTCATTTAGACCAAGATGTCCGTTGGTTGTCATGGGTGTATGAATTGGCTTGGCGTTTTCCATATCAAACTTCTTGAGCATATTCTTGATATATTTTGTTTGACACAAAAATGTTCCTTCCTTGAGTTGTTTGATTTGAAAACCGAGGAAGAGCTCTAGCTCGCCCATCATAGACATTTCAAACCTTTTTGTCATTAACATACTGTAGGACCGAGTAGGCAACTAGAGGGGGGGGGTGAATAGATGCCTAGAAAAATTCAACTATTTCTTTCGGAAAATCAACGACCCCTAAATAACAGAAGAATATCTAATATTGAAGAGATCAAAACACTAGACTAATTAGCAAAATAAGAACAAGAACTAGTTCTAATGACGAACAAAACTTCTAATCAAGAATAAAAAACGAAAGGAATATTGCATAAACTTTTCTTTATTCCAAAGCCATCTTCCACAGGATGACACCAAAAATCTTCTAATCTCAAAAGATTAGAAAACTCTAAACCAACTAGATAGAGCACACAAGCTCTTCTTTGTTGTAGACACCTTTTTCTTCTTGCCCTATTTCGTTGGATGAGTTCTAAGCCCCTAGAACCCTCTATTTAAAGGACAAGACAGCCACCTATTTCTTTTTGTATTCGGATTGGGCAAGCAGTCTCCATGCCAATCTCAACTCACGCCGGCTGACTCGGACACGTCAAAATTCCTGGCTCTCTCTCGGATGTCCTTCTCGCACACGCTAGCCACACATGCAAACTCACGCACGCACGACTCGGACTCACGCACACACACATGCAGCATGTACGCACACCACGCACGCACACATGCAGCGATCAAAAATTCGTATACACGCGTACGGCCTCCTGCCACTACGCTACAACAATCTCGATCTCACGTGCACCGTTCTCTAGTCCAAACATCTCGCATGACATCCTTGACCTTCACTACCTCAGTTCCTCCCTGAACCTAGTCTCGGTCCCGTCATCGACCATGTTCGACCTCAAGCAACACCTGCACATGAACAAAAACACAAAACAATTCCGAGCACAAGTCCACGACTTGACTCACATCAATCCATGCAACTACTCACATGAGCATTGCATAAAGTCCACTTCAAAACAAGTATCATGAAATTATCACAAATTTCATAATCTTAAAATCAAATTCAAATTTCAATCTCAAAATCGCTCAAAACCCTAATTGAGCAAATCCTATTTACGACGGACAACAAAACCAGTCCGGCGCAAATGCCAAGTGAAACCCTAGAAAACAGTTTACGACGGACCAACAAAGTCTGTCCGTTGTACAAGGGAAACTCTCAGTTCCAAAAGAAAATATTCCGGCGAAAACATGTTTACGACGGACAACCAAAATCGGTCCGTCGTACATGCAAAAGTCTCAGTTCAAAAACGCTTTCAAATTCATGTTCACGACGGACAAAAAATCTTGTCCGGCGCAAACGTGCCACGCTCGGTTTCAAAAACAACATGGTCCGAACGAAACCCTAAAGCAAACACGATCACGACAGACAGAAAGAAAACTTGTCCGGTGTAGATGTGGAACTTACTGGTTTCTTGGAAAGAAAGAATTTGACTCAATGAGTTCACTTAAAACATGTGTATGACAGACCAAAGAGTTTGGTCTGTCATACATGGGAAAAACGAGTTCGCCAATTCAAATCTTTTTCGGATAACCAAACTGATTTCTGCTCTTTTCAAATCTTCAAACCAAATTCAAATCTTTTCGAATATTCAAATACTCATCATCAAAAACACATGGATCAAAAACAATGATCCTTCAATCTCCCCCTTGATGAGTAATTTGACAAAACATAATATAAGATTTGACAAAGGTATAGAAAAAGATTCCAAGACCAAGTAAAGACCAAGTAAATCCAAATTCCCAAATTCTCAAACAGCATTTGAATTTCTCCTTTCTTTTTATTTTTCTTCTTCTTGTCTTGCTCTCCCCCTTTTTGACAAAATAGTCATCAAGATCTCAAAACTCCCCCTTAATGAATGCAGTATTTCAAGCTTTGAAGTATATTCAAGGTATATAATCAAAGTAAAGCATTTGGAGAGTTTTCACATTTTGTATCAATTTATCCAATGAGAAAGCAAATTGTGAGAATATGGAGGCTCTAACACATAGAATAGTTGTTGCATAAGCAAATTAGAGCAAACAAGTAAAATGTCATAAACTGATTTTACCAAAGCTAAAAAGAAATCTATCATGAGCAAAGAGAGACTTTCAAATTCACTAATGTTTGTCTCAAGCTTTTTTTTAAAAAAAATTTGAATTTCCTTTTTCTCTTTTAGCAAGTTTGACAATTTTGCTTTGTGATCAACAGGGATGACAAGTAACTGCACACTAGCCCATACTTGTGTATGAGTAGGTAGTTCTTTCTTGTATCTTTCTCAGTTTAAATTGGCAAGTGGCTTCACATTGTTCTGAACTTTTGTTTAGACAAGTAGCCTTTTCTTGCATCTTTTGAATTTAAATCCCTGGCAAGGAAGCTGCACATTGTACTAAACTTGTGTTTAGCCAAGTAGCTTTTGCTTGCATCTTTTTCAACTTGCTTTTAATATTAAAACACTGATTTTGCTTGAGACTCATAATGATCATTTGAAGTCCAACAAAAAGCTCACACATAGTTTCTAATCAGCTCTAACCTTTTAACAGATGACAAGAAACTTTTAAGCCTATTTCACAAATGCAATACTATAATGAACAAGAGCCAAAATATTCTTGAAAAGCATCTCAAATTGAATTATATTAGTCTTTTAGTCTTTTAGAGAGAAGTGAAACGATGTAGCATTAATTTGACTATATACACAAGAATAGTCAACAAAGCTTTGTACTACATGATGCCATGAAAACAGGGGAGTTTTCTTTAAGTGTAACGTCAAAATAGCTCCTTGTAGTAACCAAAGTCAAGTAACACACATGAAAGAGTTAAAATCAAGACTCCCCCTCAAATCAACCCATGGGGATGAATGATCCCAAGTTCGCCGCGTAAGAAAGCAAAGCGAGAAGAATCAAGCGGTTTAGTGAAAATATCAGCAATTTGAGCATCCGAATCAACAAATTTCAGCTCAATAGCTCCTTTTTCAACATGATCTCTAAGAAAATGATATCGAACGTCAATGTGTTTAGTCCTTGAATGTTGAACAGGATTTTTAGCGATGTGAATTGCACTAGTATTATCACAAAGAAGTGGAACACTATTAAAGTTAATGCCGTAATCTTTAAGAGTTGAAGTGATCCAAAGAATTTGTGAACAACAACTAGCAGCTGCAACGTATTCACTTCAAAGATAGATTGAGCAATCGAGGACTGTTTCTTAGAAGACCAAGAAACAAGTGAAGTGCCAAGAAAATGACATGTGCCGTAAGTACTCTTTCTATCTAATCTACACCCCGCAAAATCAGCATCGAATATCCTAGGAGTGTAAGCGAAGAAGAACAAGAATACCAAATGCCAAATTCGTAGTGGAGCGAAGATACCTGAAAATTCTTTTAATTGCTTGTCGATGTGATTCTCGAGGAGAGGCTTGAAATCGAGCGCACAAACAAAGCGCAAAGTGTATGTCGTGCCTTGAAGCGATCAAAGTGCAGTGATCCAATCATACTTCTGTATTCCTTTTGGTCCATTTCGACACCATTCTCATCAGGGTCCAAAACTGTTGTTGTGCTCATTGGAGTAGATACTGACTTTCCTTCTCCCATGTCGAATTTCTTTAGTAGCTCCTTTGTATACTTGGATTGGTGCAAGAAAATCCCTTCTTTCGCTTGCTTGATTTGAAATCCAAGGAAGTATGTCAACTCTCCCATCATACTCATCTCGAATTCCCTGGACATCAGCTCAGAAAACTGCAACACAAGAGAGTGGGAGGATCCTCCAAAGATAATATCATCCACATAAATTTGCACCACAAGGAACTGATCTTTTGAATTTTGAGTAAACAGAGTTTTATCAACTTTTCCCATCTCAAAATTATGTTGAAGCAAGAAACCTTTTAATCTATCATACCAAGCACGAGGAGCTTGTTTTAATCCATAAAGAGCTTTTGATAAACGATACACATGATTGGGAAATTTTTCATTTTCAAAACCAGGGGGTTGTTTCACAAAAACTTCTTCTTCTATAAAACCGTTTAGAAAAGCACTTTTCACATCCATTTGAAATAACTTAAAACCTTTTGAAGCTGCAAAAGCTAAGAGGATGCGAATAGCTTCTAAACGAGCAACAGGAGCAAATGTTTCATCAAAATCAATTCCTTCAAGTTGAGAAAATCCTTGAGCAACAAGTCTAGCTTTGTTTCTAACAATTATTCCATCTTCATTTAACTTGTTCTTAAAAACCCATTTTGTTCCAATAATGTTTTGATTTTTAGGAGGTTCCACTAAAGACCAAACTTTATTCCGTTCAAAGTTTTCTAACTCTTCATGCATCGCATCTACCCAAGAACTATCGGTTAAAGCATGAGTAATGTTCTTAGGTTCAAAATTTGCAACAAAAGCGAGAATGCATGCATAAAAGAGTCTCGAGATGAATTAGAACGTGTCACCCTTTCATGAAGACTTCCAATGATTTGTTCAGAGGATGGTTCTTCAAAACAAGAAGGGGAGGTCCAGCTTGTTTCAATCGTCGTGGGAGGTATAGGAGAATCAAGTAGTAGTCACATCAATTTGTTCAGAACATCTTCCCGCTCTGTAGGTATGAGCTCATCATCATCATTATCTTCATCATTTTCTTCGAATCTTTTATCTAAAAGATTGGCTCTAAATCTTCTCGTGAACCTGAAATGTCGGGTCTAGCTCGAGGCTAGCCTCATCAAAAGTAACATCGCATGTCTCCAACATTTTGTTAGTCGATAAATCAAGTACACGATATCCACGAGAGTGCAACGAATAACCAAGGAAGATGCCATCTCAGACTACGAGCTTCGAATTTATCAAGATTTCCATGTTTAAGAATAAAGCATTTGCAACCAAACACTCGTAAGTGAGAAGCAGATGGTTTACGATCAAATCTCAGTTCATAAGATGTTTTACCAAGTAAAGCTCGAGATAGACCCTATTTGATATATAGCAAGCGTAAGAAATTGCCTCACCAAAAATTTCTTGAAGTGTTGTATTCATCTAGCATAGTTCTAGCCATTTGAATCAAAGTTCTATTTTTCCTTTCTACAACACCATTCTCGTGAGGGAGAATATGGCGAAGAAAATTGATGATCAATTCCATTAGTTTCACAAAAGGATTTGAACAAAGCATTTTTGAATTCTGTACCATTATCGATTCTTATGGCTTTCAATGTGTTAGGCAATTCATTTATCAATCTCTTAATGAAGACATGAAAGAGTCCAAAAATCTCATCTTTTGAAGACAGAAAATGCACCCAAGAGTATCTCGAATAATCATCAACTATCACTCGAAAGTACCACTTACCTCCGTAGGATTGTACTCGAGATGGTCCTCTCAGATCCATGTGAAGAAGTTGACCAGGTCCAGTGGTCATTATAGTAGAGACAGGAGCATGAGGAGCTCCAACCATCTTACCATGTCGACAAGAAGCACAAACAATATTTTTGCAAGATTTTAACTTCGGCAAGCCACGAATTAAGTCTAGACCACTCAATCTAGATAACAGATCAAATCCCATGTGGCCTAACCGACGATGCCAAAAATTGAGATTTCTAGATTCTTGTAGGACCGAGTAGGCAACTAGAGGGGGGGGTGAATAGATGCCGAATAAAATTCAACTAATTTTTTCGGAAAAATAAAGACCCCTAAAAAACGGAAGAATATCTAATATTGAGAGATCAAAACCCTAGATTAATTAGCGAGACAAGACGAACAAAAATCAAAACTAGTTCTATCAAAAATTCGAACAAACCTTCTAATCAAGAATCAAAGAAAAAAATAAGAGAATATTGCATAAACTTATTTTTTTTTTATTCCAAAGCCATCTTCAACAAGATGACACCAAAAAAAAATTCTTCTAATCTTCGATGATTAGAAAACCCTAAACAAAATCTCTAATCTCACAAGATTAGAAAACCCTAAACAAACTAAAGAGAGCACAAAAGCTTTTCTTTGTTGTAGGCACCTTTTGCTTCTTGCCCTATTGCCTTGGATGAATCTCTAACCCCCTAGAACCCCCTATTTAAAGGGCTCCATAGCAGTTGATTCCTTCTTGTATACGGCAAACCGGCTGGCTCTCCACGTCCTTGGCTGCAAGTCTCATACTCGGACACGAAAACGTACAGACCGCACGGCGCAAACGACGGCTGTCTCACGTCTCCTTCTCGGACTCAGATTCAATCCCACTGCGTTCACACACACACGCACAGCATGCAACTCACGCCACGCACTCTCTCCTGCTCGACGCACACACACATGCATGCAGACACACGCACACATGCAACTCACGCACACACACATGCATGCACCACTCACACCATGCACACACACACACTAGTATGCACACACACATGCATGCATACTCACACACTCACATGCATGCACACACACATGTACGTACACACACACACTTGCATGTATGCACACACATATGCACACACACACTCTAAAAATTGTATACACACGTCGACCACCTGCCGCTTACGCAACGATCTCGACCTCACGTGCACCGTTCTCTAGTCCGAAACATCTCGCATGACACCTCGACCCTCACGACCTCGGTTCCTCCCTTGAACCTAGTCTCGGTCCCGTCATCGACCACGTTCGACCTCGAGCAACACCTGCACGTGAACAAAAATAAAAAAACAATTTCCGAGCCCAAGTCCACGACTTGACTCAAATTAATCCATACAACCAACTGGTTTCAGATCTTTTTCAAATAAAGAAACCAAAAAATAAATCGGTTCAAATTGGTTTCAAATCTTTTTCAAATACTGAGCCAAAAACAAATCAACTCAAATCTTTTCAAATCTCTTCGAATATTCAAATACTCATCATCAAAAACACATGGATCAAAAAAAACAATGATCCTTCAATTCTGAAGCAACAAAACAATGTGAACTTGAAGCATTGCTAAAATTTGCTATGAAAATTTTTCCAAGTCTAGATATCTCAAGAATCAAGTTTCCAGAAGCATCGAGTACTCTACATGCATTAGGTTTAAAGCTCACTTCAAAGTTTTCATCCAACAATTGTGATATCTTGTGAAGGTTGAATTTCGGTTTAGACACCAGAGAGACATTCTTCAAAGTAAAGTGTTCATTTACCTTCACTGTACCTTTTGCAGTGGCGCGTCCGAGAGTAGCATCTCCAAAAGTGATCGTTTCGTTCCCGGATGCTTTTGTTAGGGAGGAGAACCAACTTGAGTTGCCCGTCATGTGTTGGCGACATCCTGAATCAACAACCCGGATGTTCTCCTTCCCTTCTCGTACCACCTACATGTTATGAACGAGAAGATGCCAAGGATTCAATCTTTGGGGTTAGAGAAGCATGCTTTAGGTATCCAAAGACCTTTGAATCACTCGACGAGCAGGTGATCGCATAAAAACTTGTGAGAGTAATGAATTTTTGTTTGCTTTCACAGAGCCTGTCACAATACTGCTTCCATGACCATGTTTATGCACACAAAAAGAAGTGGAAGGTGTTTTCTTTTTGTAACCTAAACCTGCTCTTCTATTGTTATAGGTTGTAAAAGCCCTATTAGATGGTTTATGACGGTATGACTTGGGCTTTTCAAAATTATTAATTTCTCTAGTCATCTTAGAATTTTTAATTCTCTTTCCCTTCTCGATTTTAGCTTTCCTGTGTGAAGTTGTCTAGATGACCATCTTTGTGACAAAAAGTGCATTTGTACAGTTTTGAAGTACTTGCTCCTTTACTTTGAGTGGGTTGAGTTTTTCCAGAGAAATCAACAGATCCAGCAGATTTGAATTTTGTTTCACTTGGTTTAGGAGGGAGGATTTCAACTTTACGATACCAAGTGTTTTCACAATTACAGGAGGGTTGTTTTTCAAGTGTTCAAAGTGATCAAAGCCTATCCCACTGTTTTTAACACTTACTTTTGATTTATCAAGAATCAGATTCAAGTTTTTCTTTCCTCCAGCAAATTTTTCCAAAGTTGATTTCAAATATTCATTTTCTCTAAGAACAACAGGGCAATTTTGACATGGATCAACTTGACAATTTTTAGCCTTTTCTTTAGCTTGAACGGCTCTATCTTTGGCTATAATGGCTCTCTCTACATTGTTCTTTTCAAGTGCAATATCAATTTTCAGAATTTCACATTTTTTGCATTCTTTTGAGGTGACAATGAGAGTGAGTAAAGATAATGTGTCCAGCAAGACAAATTGCTCGTATTTTTCTTAAATTCTCTCTAGTGACAAACAATTCTTGCAACACATAAAAATGCATTATTGATCCAAAAGCTAAAGTTTGCTTGAACTTATCAACTTCACTTTTTAGCAAATTTAGCTCTTTTATCTTGCAAGAATGAGCAGCTCTAAGTGATTGCAATTCTAATGAGAACCCCTCACAATCATCACATGCATCATTGTTAGAAATAGAATTTCTAAGTTTTTCATTTTCAGTTTTCAGCATGGACAAACCATTCTCTAAGTTTTTATTTTTGAGTGAAGATTTTCTTAAAGATTTTCTCAATATGACTAAAACTTCACAAAGCTCATTATATGAAGGCATTACCTCATCACAATCATTTGGAAGTGCTTGTCGTTGTCACTAGTGTTCCCTTTTGCCATGAAGCACAGTCCGGTGAAGTCTTTCTCATTCACTTTGTTTGCTTCTCTTCTTTCTCATCTTCAGATGAGTCGTCAATGTCGCTCAAATCTAAGCGACCAATTGCAGTGAAGACTTTGTTGAGCATCTTCTTCGCCCTTTGTTTATTTTTGTCCTTGCTCTCTCTTGGCCTAAGGATTTGGAGGAGTTGTTTTGGTCCTTCTCCTCTCTATCCTTGTTCCTGAAGCGATTGGCACGAATATGCCCAACCTTGCCGCAGCTTGTAGCAAAGGATAGAGGCTCCTCTTCTCTCCCTTGATCTCATGTAAGCTGCATTGACACGCTTGGAAAGAAGAGCAAGTGTATCTTCTGGTATTTGATCTAGTTGTTCATCACTAAGATCACTCAAAGCAGCAATGGAATATGATGATGAAGAACTAGTAGCATTATCATATGAAGAATTAGCATTAAGAGCCATAGAGTTATCATTGGATGTTCTTGAAACAATGTCTATCTCAAAAGTCTTGAGACTAGAATATAATTTATCCAATGTCATTTCACTCATCTTGTGAGCCTCCCTAAAAGCAGTCACTTTCATTTGCCAGATTTTAAGATCAAGAGATGATAGGAAATGTCTAGCATTTTCAGAGTCAGTGTACTTTACATCAACAGCTCTAAGATTGTTTAAAATTCTGTTAAAGCGAGCAAAACAATCATCTAGAGATTCTCCAGAGTTCATTTCAAATCTAGTGTATTCCTTTCTAAATTGATCTTGCCTAGCTTCTTTTCTGAGTCTCAGGCCCTCATGATAATCTTGAAGAGATTTCCAAATTTCATGAGCAAGTGAGTAAATGATGCACTCTATCGAATTCTTTTCTAGCAAGTCCTTGAAGCAATATGTTTCTAGCTCTATTATTGTTTTCAACATCTTTTTCAAACTCGATTTTATCAATATCATCATTAGAAGGAAGCTCGTACGGAATTTTTACCTTGCGCCAAATCGCGTTACCTTGAGCTTGAAGATATGCAGTCATCCGGATCCGCCAGTGGGGGAAGTCTATGCCATCGAAGATTGGCGGTTTGTTCGAGTATTTCTCTGTTGCCATAACTTACCGTTTACTAATCACCTGTTAAGATGAATTAGTAGAGCCTGGCTCTGATACCACTTGTAGGACCGAGTAGGCAACTAGAGGGGGGGTGAATAGATGCCTAGAAAAATTCAACTATTTCTTTCGGAAAATCAACGACCCCTAAATAACGGAAGAATATCTAATATTGAAGAGATCAAAACCCTAGACTAATTAGCAAAATAAGAACAAGAACTAGTTCTAATGACGAACAAAACTTCTAATCAAGAATAAAAAACGAAAGGAATATTGCATAAACTTTTCTTTATTCCAAAGCCATCTTCCACAGGATGACACCAAAAATCTTCTAATCTCAAAAGATTAGAAAACTCTAAACCAACTAGATAGAGCACACAAGCTCTTCTTTGTTGTAGACACCTTTTTCTTCTTGCCCTATTTCGTTGGATGAGTTCTAAGCCCCTAGAACCCTCTATTTAAAGGACAAGACAGCCACCTATTTCTTTTTGTATTCGGATTGGGCAAGCAGTCTCCATGCCAATCTCAACTCACGCCGGCTGACTCGGACACGTCAAAATTCCTGGCTCTCTCTCGGATGTCCTTCTCGCACACGCTAGCCACACATGCAAACTCACGCACGCACGACTCGGACTCACGCACACACACATGCAGCATGTACGCACACCACGCACGCACACATGCAGCGATCAAAAATTCGTATACACGCGTACGGCCTCCTGCCACTACGCTACAACAATCTCGATCTCACGTGCACCGTTCTCTAGTCCAAACATCTCGCATGACATCCTTGACCTTCACGGCCTCAGTTCCTCCCTGAACCTAGTCTCGGTCCCGTCATTGACCATGTTCGACCTCAAGCAACACCTGCACATGAACAAAAACACAAAACAATTCCGAGCACAAGTCCACGACTTGACTCACATCAATCCATGCAACTACTCACATGAGCATTGCATAAAGTCCACTTCAAAACAAGTATCATGAAATTATCACAAATTTCATAATCTTAAAATCAAATTCAAATTTCAATCTCAAAATCGCTCAAAACCCTAATTGAGCAAATCCTATTTACGACGGACAACAAAACCAGTCCGGCGCAAATGCCAAGTGAAACCCTAGAAAACAGTTTACGACGGACCAACAAAGTCTGTCCATTGTACAAGGGAAACTCTCAGTTCCAAAAGAAAATATTCCGGCGAAAACATGTTTACGACGGACAACCAAAATCGGTCCGTCGTACATGCAAAAGTCTCAGTTCAAAAACGCTTTCAAATTCATGTTCACGACGGACAAAAATCTTGTCCGCCGCAAACGCGTGCCACGCTCGGTTTCAAAAACAACATGGTCCGAACGAAACCCTAAAGCAAACCACGATCACGATGCATGCAAAGAAAACTTGTCCGGTGTAGATGTGGAACTTACTGGTTTCTTGGAAAGAAAGAATTTGACTCAATGAGTTCACTTAAAACATGTGTATGACAGACCAAAGAGTTTGGTCTGTCATACATGGGAAAAACGAGTTCGCCAATTCAAATCTTTTTCGGATAACCAAACTGATTTCTGCTCTTTTCAAATCTTCAAACCAAATTCAAATCTTTTCGAATATTCAAATACTCATCATCAAAAACACATGGATCAAAAACAATGATCCTTCACATACTAAATTCCTCAGAAAAGTTTTTATTAGTAGACCCAAATATAATATCATCGACATATATTTGGCATACAAATAAACCATCATCAACATATTTTGTGAAGAGAGTAGGGTCGACTTTACCGATCTCAAAACCCTTTTTAATAAGAAAATCCTTAAGGCATTCATACCATGCTCTAGGTACTTGCTTAAGCCCGTAGAGCGCCTTATGGAGCTTGTATACGTGTGTAGGGTTCTTGTGATCCTCCATCCCTGGCGGTTGCTCAACATATACTAGTTCGGCAATTAGACCATTTAGGAAAGCACTCTTGACGTCCATTTGATAAAGCTTGAAATCATGGTGAGTAGCAAATGCAACCAAGATACGAATTGACTCTAGTCTAGCAACGGGAGCATAAGTTCACCAAAATCCAAACCTTCAATTTGAGTGTATCCTTGAGCTACCAACCGAGCTTTATTTCTCGTGACAACTTCGTTTTCATCTTGCTTGTTGCGGAAGACCCATTTGGTTCCAATCACATTTTGACTTGGTCTCTCCACCAACGACCATACTTTGTTTTTTACAAAGTTGTTAAGCTCTTCATGCATTGCCATCACCCAATCCGGATCCCTTAATGCATTTCTACCTTCAAGGGTTCCAAAGTGGACACGAAAGAGTAAAATTCGCAAAAATTAGATACTCTAGAGCGTGTTGTTACCCCTTTTTGAATATCACCAAGGATGTTATCGACAGGGTGATCTCTTTGGATGCTTTGATGCACTCTTGGATGTGGCACTTGGGATGTTTGTTGAATTGGCTCATTGTCTTCAATTTGATCATCTTTTAGGAATTTCCTTGGACTAGCTTGAGGAATGTCCTGATTTTGATTTGAGGTAGGAGGCTCTACTTGTGTAGAGAAATTGTCTTGATGCTCCTTTTCTTGCGGCTTCACTTCACCTAGTGCCATCTTCTTAATTGCAATACTTGGCTCTTCCTCATTTTCTAACACATTCAAATCAACTTGCTCTACTTGAGAGCCGTTAGATTCATCAAATGTTACGTCTCTCGCTATTTCAACACACCCCGTGGTTTTGTTGAAAACACGATAGGCGTACGCATTTGATCCAAACCCAAGCAAAAAGCCTTCATCGATTTTGAGGGCAAATTTGGAGTTCTTTGGCTTTTTGTTTAGGATAAAGCACTTACTACCAAAAACTCTAAAATATGAAATATTTGGTTTGTTACCGGTGAGTAGTTCATATGCCGTCTTCTTCAAAATTTTGTGGAGATACAGTCGGTTGATGGCATGACATGCGGTGTTGACGGCTTCCGCCCAAAAATGGTCAGAAATCTTGTACTCATCAAGCATTGTTCTTGCCATCTCAATTAATGTCCGATTCTTCCTTTCTACAACGCCGTTTTGTTGAGGGGAGTATGGAGCGGAGAACTCGTGCTTGATCCCTTCTTCATCAAGGAATTCTTCGACTTGAGTATTCTTGAATTCGCTTTCATTATCGCTTCGAATCTTCTTGATCTTCAACTCGAATTCGTTTTGAGCTCTTCTTGCGAACTTCTTGATTACACCCTGTGTCTCACTTTTCTCTTGCAAAAAGAAAACCCACGTGAAGCGTGAAAAATCATCAACAATAACTAAACCATATTTGTTACCTCCGATGTTTATATAAGCAACAGGTCCGAAGAGGTCCATGTGTAGAAGCTCCAATGGTCTTGTCGTAGTCATGATGTTCTTAGCGGGATGACGCGCTCCAACTTGCTTCCCTGCTTGACAGGCACTACAAATTCTATTCTTTTCAAACTCAATATTTGTTAGTCCAATGATGTGATCCCCTTTGAGAAGTTTGTCGAGATTCCTCATGCCAACATGGGCTAGTCGGCGATGCCATAGCCAACCCATGCTCGACTTTGCCATCAAGCAAGTTTGAAGTTTAGCGCTATTTGAGTTGAAATCAACCAAATAGATCTTACCCTTCAAATAACCCTTAAAGGCAACCGAGGAATCCTCTCTTCTAAAGATGGTCACATCCACATTAGTGAATAAACAATTATATCCCATCTCGCAAAGTTGCGATACGGGTAACAAATTGTAATTCAAGGATTTAACTAGCAAGACATTTGATATAGAATGATCATTAGAAATTGCGATTTTACCTAATCCCATTACCTCACCTTTACCATTATCACCAAACACAATATTTTCATATTGTGACCCTTTTTCATCAAAAGATGAAAACATTCCTTTCTCTCCGGTTATGTGGTTTGTGCAACCACTATCAAGCACCCAACTTGATCCCCCGGAGGTATAAGCCTACAAAAGCACATTAGGTCTTGTTTTTAGGTACCCAAATCTTTTTGGGTCCTTGCATGTTAGTGATTAAAACTTTCGGTACCCACACCTTCTTCTTGCTCATTTCACTAGAATTGTGGGCACCGACAAAATGAGCAACCACTTTACCACGGTGGTTCCTTTTCAAAACATAAGAAGCATAATGAATTGAATGTGATGCATAATGCTGAGGATGCTTCTTCGGTTTTTGCTCGGCCATGATGACATGTGTGGTGGTCAATGGTTGTTTGTCATTTCCTTTAACAAACTTAATGCACTCCTTACATTTTACCATCACATGGTCATTTCCTTTGCACTCGTACTTATCATATCCTAGCCCTTCTTTGTTTTTGTTGCCTCGACCATTAATGGTCTTATATAGGGCATCCTTGGATTGATAAGTCTTTATGCAACCGTACCTTACCAAGGCACTTAGTCTCTCATTTTCGCCTTTTAATACTTGCACAATTTGAGAGTTAGTAGTACAAGCATTAATATCAATATTATAGCAACGAGAGCAACCATTGCTAGTGGAAGGAATAGAAGCCGTCGAAGAATTGACAATTGGAGAATTAGGATCATTAAGAGATTCAATTTGCAGTTCAAGAGCTTGAAGGTTGTTTTCTAGATTTATGACATTCTCTTGAAGTGACTCATTTGAACCCTTAAGCATTGCATTTGAATTATTAGCCAAATCAAGCTTTTTGGTTAACAATTCAATCGTCTCCTTTTCTTTTGTGAGGATCTTCTCGAGAGCAAGAGTTTTTTTCTTTTCACAAATTAGCAACTCTTCTTGTTTCTCAAGAGTCTCCTCTTGGCTATCTATTCTTTTCTATAGCTTATGGATTTTAGCAATAGCCGATTTGCTCAAATCACAAAATAGAGCATCATCATCATCATTATCGTCACTATCTAATTCACTATCACTACTTGGAGGTTTCGACTTAGTCATTACCTTCCGCCCTTTTGCCATAAGACAAACGGGTGTGTCGTCGATGTCGGTGTCGCTCATGTCGCCGAAGAGTGATTTTGTTGGAGGAACGGCTTCAATGGCGACGGTGGAAACTCCTTCATCATCAGTGTCGGAGTCAGAGTCATTTGAATCCCATTCTTCTCCAATATGAGCTCGCCCCGAGTACTTCTTCTTTTAAGTCTTGTTCTTCTTATGCGGCTCATTCTTCTTGTGCTCATTGGAGTTGTTCTTCTTCTTCAGACAATCAGCGATGAAGTGTCCAACTTCACCGCACTCATAGCAAGCTCTCTTTGTGTTTCTTGTTCTTCTTGATTTGTCATTGTAGTTTTTCTTGTATTTACTTGACCCGTCGTACTTGAGAAATTTCTTGAATTTTCTTACAAATAAGGCCATGTCTTCTTCATCTTCGCTTTCATCTTCCTCTTCATCACTTGAGGTTGATTCTTCCTTCATGAGCTACTTGGAGTGTGTCCCATATTTCTTTGGCTTCTTCTAAGCCGTCCACTTTGTTGAATTCTTCGGGACTCAAAGCTCTAAGCAAAACACTTGCGGCTTGAGCGTTGCGGTGGATATTTTGCTCTTGCTCCGGCGTGAGCTCCATGTCATCTTCCGGCATATCTAGACCTATGCAAACAATCTTCCAAACACTAGGATGGAGAGACATTAAATGCATTTTCATCTTGTGCCTCCAAGCGGAATAGTACGTGCCATCGAAAAAAGGTGCACGCCCGGAGGGCACGGTAATGTAGGAATGAGATGAGGCGGTATTCGATTTTTCATAATTAAAAGGAATTTGCACTCCCTGCGAAGACGTTGAAGTGTCACCTTCTTTGGTCTTCCCGGGAGTTCCATGTCCGGCTTTAGGACTATCTTCTTCCCCCGACATGACAACCTTCAATCCGGTGTTGGCCATCACGTTCCCTTCAAGCGGTTAAGCCTTCGAGAAGGTCAAGCTCTGATACCAATTGAAAAGATGAGAAAGTTGCCTAGAGGGGAGGGGTGAATAGGCAATTTAAAATTAAAACTAAATTCGTCGCAGCGGAAAGAGTATCGGAACTTCCGGTATAGTATCGGAACTTCCGTTATAATATCGGAACTTTCGACAAGATCGGAACTTCCGGTATTTGTTCGGAATGTCCGATAGACTTCGACTAAGAGAAGAGTCTACTAAAAGAAATAAGCTTCAGAAACAATCTTAGACGCAATGAAAACAATAAGTCAAGTATAGAAACAATAATTTGTTCCCGGAGTTCGGATTCTTGAGGAAATCCTACGTCTCCGTTGAGGAAGCTCCAAAGAGCCGGGTCTTTTCCAACCCTTTCCTCCCAAACCTCGGTCGCACTTGAGGCTTGGTTTCACTATTGGTTCCTATCCTTTCGGAGGCGGAGCCGGCCTTCACAAACTTCTCACGGCTTCCCACAATCGTCGGGAGCTCGTGAGCGACGCCTAGCCGTCTAGGAGTCCTTCAACCTCCAAGAGTAATGAATGCGCTGGATTCTTGATCTTGAAGAGGTTGTCTAATGCTCAAGATGAATGAATGCTTGACTATTTGCTCTCAACCGCACTTAAGGTTTCCTCACTCACTAGATGATCACTAAGATCAAGAGGAGGACTCAAGAATGCTCTAGGGTGTGCTCAAGTATTCAGCCAAGTGAAGTGTGTAACCCACAAAAGGGAGAGGTGAGGGGTATTTATAGTTTTGGTTCAAAACTAGCCGTTATACCCGCACTCAGCCACACATCGGAATATCCGACCCCAACATCGGAATATCCGATGAGTGCAAACAACCAGAACTTGGAAAGCTTCCAACGGTCGAAAACTACGTGCATCGGAATTTCCGACAATAACTTCGGAACATCCGATGACACCCAGAAAGAGAACTTAACAAAACTTCCTAAGTCCAAATCGGAATGTCCGATATAAATATCGGAACATCCGAACCAAACAGAGAGTTCCCAATCCAAAAAACAGCTACTTCGAAACTTCTGAAGCTAAACTTCGGACAGTCCGAACTCAACAGAGAGTATACACAGAATCGGAACTTCCAAACAAAACAAAGAGTACCCTAACCGAGATCCAACAAGCATCGGAACATCTGATATAAAATATCGGAATGTCCGACCCTAACAACGCACTACGGACTGAAGCACAACCACACATCGGAATGTCTGAACTTCAGAACTTCCGACCTAACATCGGAACATCCGACTAGAAATTGACAACCACAATATTCCAATGCACGGGAGACGACTTGACCACTCTTAAGAGACTGAAAACCATTCATCTGTGCATATAGACCATCTCTAGACCAATTTCAATGCACCCCTCTTGATAGTACGGCAAACCTATGACTCAACAAATTAAAATTACATGCACAGTTGCCGTTTATCTTGCTCAATGATGTTTGAGGATGCCCGATGATCGTAGATGATCTCTATTTAAAACGTTCTCCTATTCATAAACTAGTTGAACATGTTAGATTCTTTAATCGTTTGTCATTAATCAACCAAAACAATATTAGGGGGCCTAGATGCACTTTCAGAGATGGCTCTGATACCACTATTGGGGAACGCAATATGCTATTCTAGCACAAATTAAAATTTATACCGCAAACTAGAAAAGCTACTCGCAAGAAGGGGATCATAGATCTATTACCACTAGACGCGCAGTTGCGGAATCCTTCGCACGTCATTGTAGTGAATCGTTCTCGGCGTGGATCGTCCTCGCTGTGGATCGTCCTCGCCGCGGATCATCCTCGCCACGGATCGTCCTCGCTACGGATCGTCCTCTCCACGCCGCAGTAGCAGCAGCATCACCACAGCAGTCCACACATTCGGGGATGGAACGCCGTGCGTCGGTGTGCATGCACCGGGTCGCTCGGCAGGGGCAATGAGAGGAGGTGGCTAGGGTTTCTGGTGAAACACCTCTAAACCACACGAAAAGACTGTTCTGCGTCCAGTCTCCTCCCCTCCTTATATAGCCACGAGGTGAAACCCTAGGTAGTCAGGGCCCATCTACGCGCTAAGCCCATGAGGTCCATTAATTGCGGATCCAATCCGAATTAATGCATCCCAGCCCGTTAAGTGTGTGACCCTGTAGGTTCTTGCGCATTTGAACATGGATTCGAAAAACCCTTTTCTAATCCAATAGTCGGTAGCGGCTCCTTGCAGAGCATGCCAACTCCCAAACGCATATGATTAAAGTACTGATGTAATAATCCCTTTGCCAAACTATATGAAGATCGAACTCAAGGTGAGAAGCATGTCATCCTTTGATAGTTCAATCCATCTCTCGTATCCGTGATATATTAATAAGTTGTGATTGACTTCTCAATCACGGCATGGCCATGCACTTCCTTAATCATATCACATGAGTGGCCTAGACATATATCTCCGTTACATTGGAGTGGCAAATTCCATCTTGACAGCTCACTTCCCTCTGCATGTTTCATAGTAAACATGAAAGCTACCTTTATAACTATCCAGTTAGGAAATAGTGTTTGGTAACCCCAAGGTAAACTATTACACATGTAGGGAATATGACAATCTCAAGTCTAAGGATCATACATCTACTATGTATGAGATACACTTCTGACACATAAGAATGTAACATTCTCGCAGTGTCCCATTGTGGGTCTATCTAACCCATGTTATTCAACATGCGTCCACAATGTATTGATGATATCTCCATATCCCATGATCTATGAAACATGATCATCGAACAATACATATGCTGATCTATTCATCGTTTTCCTATACAATGATATCCGATCAGAGATATTTATAGAATTATATCAATAAGTAAATAGCTTCATAAACAAGTCACACACTTGTTGATCAAAACAGTGATATACATTCATTGGACTAATAATCATATTATTATTCATAAACATAGTCATATTACAATCATCCATATGATTGCCTCAAGGGCATAACACTAACAACCACGCCATTGACCGGGCAGGGTACCTCAGTCCCCGACATCTAGCCCCCGAGGCTCAAGTCTCTCCGAGATGCTGAAGAGGACCTTGAGCCTAAGAGTCTGGGAGGGAGCGCTCCCTATGTTTACATCTTAGTTTGGTGCGGTGCCAGGTGTTCCGACGTCGACTGAGAACTTCCAGGCCTTGCTTCCCAGGCCTGAGCAATGGGGGGAGGCGGTTCAAATCCGTCCATATCGTTGCCACCCCTCCACCAGCACAATTTCCCAAGCGCCCTGGCGCGTCCTTTGAGGCGTAATAACTCCAACCGTCAGAACCCGAGGCCCTATGTATACCGGGCCCTCTCGTCTTCCGAGGAAAAAAGCGCCCAAATCCTCTGCGGTCCTGAGTCCCCCGGCGAAACCGCTCCCTTTTCCCGTCCTAAAGCTTCCTTTCTTCTCCAGCCAAAAGCTCGCAAGTTCCCAAGGCCAAGTTTAGGAGGAGCGCGTTGACCGCGGTGAGGATGAGTGAACTCAAGGAGTCAGGGTTGCTCGACCCGACGACTTGGCGGCTACTTGGAGATGAGACCGAGCCGCAACCCCAAGAGGACAAACTCGTCAGCACCGAGCAGTACATGCTCTTCGTCCTGCGGACGCCGGAGAGCGACTTCCTAGCCTCAGCTCTCGCCCAATTCGAGATTGAGCTCGTCAACCTAGTGCCAAACTCTGTCATCCTCCTCTCCATCTTCTCCCATTTGTGCGCGGGGTTCCTGGGAATTGTCCCCACCCCCTCTCTCTTCTTCTGCTACTTCTCCCTGTTTCGCACTGGAAAGGACCCTGTGGTCGGGTGCCTTTACTTACGGCTGTGGCCAGGGCTCCCTTGGTCCTTCCCTTTGCTTCGAGCTCGCGACTCCTTTGTCCCTGGTCCGAGAGATGGTTCTACTTGAAGAGGGGAGAGGACGGGGCCCTCACCTACGATGGGACCCCCATCACCACCAAGCGCCATACACCCGAGCCGAACGAGCTGGGGGCGGACCAGGAGGCCGTCGCCACCAACCATATCTGCGCCACTCACGGCCTCACCGATTAGGCCATCGCCAGCAACTTCTTGCGGAACAGGGTGTGCCCTCTGCGAAAGAGGCTCCACCCGTTCTTCGAGATCGTGGGACGAGATGACCCCACCCGCGAGGCCCCCATCAGTAAGTTTCCTTGTTAGAGAGGTTTCCTCGAGCTCGAGTTGGCGTGTGCTCCTTTTTCTTTCGCCTGACCCCCACATGGCCTTCAGCAGCGCCAAAGGAATCCTGGGTGGTCGCAGGATGACTAGGAACAACTCCCCAAGCTCAAGTCCTTGCTCGAGGTCTCTCGAGCTCGTGTTGACCCCAAGCATGCATGCAGGATGGCCAGGAACTGCGCGAGGCCGCAAGGCGGATGCTGCCACTGCACGGATCGGGCAGAGGCAAGAAGGCGGGCAAGAGGCTGCCCCCGGACGCCCATAGTGGCAACGCCCCGAAGATGCCGCACGTCGAGTAGGGGGACAGGATGGTGGTAATCCTCTTTCCCCCATACCTTAGTCATTCCCCAGACCGCTTAGCTCTAGCGCCCTTTCCTTCTCACAAACTCTTCATACCTGCGCAGCAACAACAAGCGGCAGCAGCGGCAAGGACCTCAAGCCCATCGAGGGCTCCAGGCCCCCAAGCCCGAGGCTCGAGGCCCAGACCTTCTACGACCCCGAGTCCTTCCCAAGCTCTAGCGCCGGCGGCCCAAGGTGCCCTGCGCCCGACCTCGAGGAGGAGGCTCGACACTCAGGTATGCGCGTGAATTTACCCTAGCGTTTTTTAGATTCTTCCTGCTCTGTTTTAGTAATGCTCCCAACTGCAGACATTGGGGACTCAAGCCCACTCATGACCCAGCTTGACCATGGCTGTTGTTCAAGGTGAGTCAGAGTTCGAGGAGGAGGAGCTCGACTTCCAGCTGGTCCACCGACCTCCATCGCTCGGGGACCCGACCTCCGGAGGATCCCCCAGAAGGGCCTGTCCGGCCTCCCCGATCCGACCCCTCCAACCGAAGCCGTCGAGACCCCTGAGACCGGGACTGCCAGGATGGGCGAGGATGAGGTCGAGGCCGAGGACAGAGCTGCCGAGGCGAATGAGCCCGAGGTCAAAGTCCTTGAGGTTCAAGTTGCCGGGACGGGCGAAGCCGTGGTCGAGGCCGAGGCCGAGGCTGAGGTCGAGATCCTCCCGACCAGCGTCATCGAGGCGGTCCAGACTGAAGCCGTCCCGGTCGTCAAAGACAAAGCTCTCCCAGTTGCGGACCCCCGTAGCCTTCGCCCGACCGTCGAGGGTGAACCCCTCCTTCTGGGGTTGCTCTGGGTGCCACAGCTGAAGTTGCCCCGACCCGAGATGCCGAGACTGACCAAGTCGGGGGCGGAGGTCACGAGGCCCGATCGACCTTGGAGCTCGGTGAGGAGGACCGGGCAGGCCCCTCTTTTGTCTAGGCCGGGTCAGAAGAGCAAGCCGCGGTCGGGGCTATAAGCGGCCAGAGTGTTGGTCCCTACCGCATCGCTTTTGAAAACCGGCTTGGCAAGGTATGAGTGGTCTTACTCTTGTCTCTCTCTCCTCTCTTTTTTATTCCATCCTCCCCTCTGTGCGCTTACTCTTTGATTTCTCCAGGCCGTGGATCACGTTGCCCAGGGAATCCAGGGTCTCGAGGAGCACGTAGACGCGCTGAAGGCCATGCTAAACTTGGTCAAGGAGGTGGAGGCCCGCCTGGTGCAACTCGAGGAAGCTCTCGAGGCAGAGCGGGGCACGTCCCAACAGAGGATGAAGACAGACTTTGCTGAGCTCGCCGCCCTTCGAGGCACCATGAGGGCCCTCGAGGCCTCTCACGCCGCTGAACTCAAAGGGGCTACGGACATCAAGTGTGAGCACGACTTTCGGGCTGTCGAGGCCGAGGGCGCGAGGTCGTCCCGAGCGCTCGATGCTGCCCGGGCTGAGGCCTCCAAGACCCTCGATGCCGAGCGCGCCAAAGCCGTCGAGACCCTGGAGGCCGAGCATGCTGAAGCCGCCAAGGTCTTGGAGGCCGAGCGTGCTGAAGCCCCCAATACCCTGGAGGCCGAACGAGTGAAGGTGGAGGGGCTCTAGAAGCAGCTCGCTGAGCAGGCTGCCGTGCCGTCCAGAGCCTCGGCCGAGCTCGAGGCAAAGGTCGCTGAGCTCGAGGAGAAGCTTGGGCGGGTGGTGAAGACAGCCAAGAACGCCCTAGCCCAACTCCAAGAGGAGTGAGGCCGTTCCGCCAGCTCGGCCACCGAGACGCTCCGCCTCCAAGGTGAGATTACCGGGCTGAGGGCCAGGGTCATCGAGCTTGAGCAAGAGAAACTTGCTCGTGAAATGTCGGATCTGTAGATAAGAACTGTGGTAGTTAAGGTTTTAACTTTTGGAACAGTGTAAAGGAGGAAACAGAAAGTGATGGATTTATAATATAGTATTTTGTGCATTTGTACTCGAGCCTGTTTGTTTACGTTCGAGTGTTTGAGTACTTAGCTATTCGTAGAAGGGTGGTGCCCTCGTCCAGCCCCTGGTGCGGTTGAGGTCGTGCGGGACGTCGAGCGCAGTTAGAGTCCGCAGTTGTCCAGCCCCCGATGCGGTCGAGGTCGGGCGGGACGTCGAGCGCAAATGAGATCCGCGGTCCAACCCACGATGTGATCAAGGTCGTGCGGGACGTCAAGCACAAATGAGGTCGACGGTCCAGCCCCCAATGCGGTCGAGGTTGGGCGGGACGTCGAGCGCAAACGAGGTCCACGGTCCAGCTCCTGAGGCAAGTCACTGAGAATCTTATTCCTTCAACACCAAGACCTGCAAAGTCAGGGGAAATCGAGAAAGGGTGCATAAATATCGAAGGTTGAGCTCGATACCCCAAAGGTCCTCGAGCCACCTGTGTTAAACTTGGTCTTGTATGCGCTTGCCTGCCCGAAGTACGGACTTTAGTTCCAGACCTGCAACAGGGGGAGCCGTAATGCGATAAGGATCGGCTTACTATTGGTGTGGCCCCCAGAGGTGAATGTCTAAGTCGTAACACTCGGATCTGACTCTGAAGTCCATAGGTTCGGGCATTAGATCTCGACCGTGGCTTAAGTTCGGCTGAGTGTGATGGAAATTGTCATGCAATCACGTGGATCATAGCATGACGCAAAGACATGAAATTTTCATAGGCAAATGCGGGAAATCTTTATTGAAACTTAGAGCAAGAGTGTTCCACATGAAACTTCCGAAGTTGGTCAATATTCCATGAGCTTGCGAGCTCTCTACCATCGAGTAGTGCCAGCCGGTAAGCCCCCGTGCGATCTGTTGAGACTACTCTATAGGGGCCCTCCCACTGCGGGGATAGCTTGTTGGTGTTGGATGCGCTCTAGATTCGTCTTAGAGCCAGGTCCCCAACAAGGAGCTCCCTAGGTCATACTGATCTAGCCGCATGTCTGCGAAGTGTTTGCAGATAATGCGACGATCGCAACAGTGCTCGGCACCTTACTTCTTCTGCTAGGGTTAGGTCGAGAGACCGTTCTCGCTCGAAGTCGATCTGGTCGACCAAGCTGACCCTAGGAGATCCCAGCACTACCTCCGGAGGCAGGATGACTTCCGTGCCAAAAATGAGCCGGAAGGGAGTAGACCCTGTCGCGTAGCTGATTGTGGTACGGATCGACCATAGGACGGTGGGGAGTTCGTCGACCCAGGACCAGCCGTGCTGCTCTAGCCCCTGAGAAACCCACCTCTTCACACCTTGAATGATCTGTCTGTTGGTGCGCTCGACGGCCCCGTTGCTCTGTGGGTGGCTCACTGAGGCGTAGCACACCTTCGTTCCCATGCCTTCACAGAATTCTTGGAACAGCTTGCTGGTGAACTGAGTTCTATTGTCAATGATAATCCTGCATAGGACTCCGTACCTGGTTACCACAGAAAAGCGAAAAAAATTGACCGCTGCTTGCGCAGTGATCGTAGAGACTGGCTCAGCCTCAATCCACTTGGTGAAGGTGTCGATGGCAATGAAGAGAAATCTTTTCCCACCGACGGCCTATGAGAAAGGACCTAGGATATCCAGCCCTAGGTCAAGAAAGGCCAGACGAGCGGGATGGTCTGGAGGGCGTAGGCCGGTTGGTGGGATTTTCGAGCATGGAATTTGCAGGTCTGACAGGCGCGGACTATGTCCCGTGCGTCTTGGAGTGCTGTTGGCCAATAGAACCCCATGCGTAATGCCTTCCTGACCATCATCCTGTAAGAGGAATGCGCACCACACAGACCTGAGTGGATATCGTTTAGTAGGAACTTACCCTCCTCCCGGGAGACACATTTTGACAGGATGCCTGACATGTTCCGATGATAAAGCTGGCCATCAACGATCCTGTACGAACAAGCTCGTCGCTTTATTATGCTTCTCTCAGCAGGGTCGTCTGGCAATCGACCTCGCTCGAGGTAGTCATAAAACGGCTTGGTCCAGGTTGGGTCCCCCTCAAGAAAAGCTACCAAGGGCTCTGACTCCGAGATCGAAGGGGTTGCCAGGGTCTCGAGGATGACGTCAGGTGGTACTTCATCGTCGGAGGACCCAAGCTTGGCCAGGAGGTTGGCACCGGTATTGTCCTTTCGGGGCACGCGCCTGAGCTCCAGGTTCTGGAACCACTTCTCCACCTTACGTACCACTGCGAGGTATTTGGCCATTGAATCCTCTGTGCACTGGTAGTCCTTGTTGTACTGGTTGACGACGAGTTGGGAGTTTCCCTTAACGACCAGGCGGCGTACACCCAATGCTTTGCAGGCCCGATGTCCAGCGAGAAGGGCTTCATACTCCGTCGCATTGTTGGTGGCCGTGAAACCAAAGCAGATCACGTACCTTAGCTTATCTCCCTTCGGCGTGATCATGAGGATGGTTCCCCCTGAGCGCTCGAAGGATCTTGAGCCATTGAAGTGCATGACCCACGGTTCATCCTTGTCGGCCTCGGGTTTAGGGGTCGACTGTGGGGTTTGCTAGACCACAAAGTCCGCCAGCGCCTGCGATTTGATGGCCGTGCGCGCCACGAACTTGACGTCAAATTCGGCCAGCTCCATGGCCCACTTGGTGATCCGTCCTTTGGCTTCTGGGTTCCTCAAAATTTCACCGAGCGGGAATCCGCTCGGGATGACCATCAAGTGTGCCTGGAAGTAGTGCCAGAGTTTGCGTGAAGCCATGAGGAGGGCGTACATCAACTTCTGGAACTAGGGGTAGCATTCCTTGGGCCCGTGGAGCACCTCACTGACATAATATATCGGCTACTGCCGACCATCACGCTCGGTGGCCAGGACCGCGCTCATGGCCTGAGCCGTGGCCGCAAGGTATAGCAGCAATTCCTCATCCAGTTGTGGGGTTGTGAGCAAGGGTGGGCTCGAGAGGTAAGCCTTTAGCTCGTCAAAGGACCGTTGCGCCTCGGGCGTCCATTCGAAGCCCCCATGCTTGCGCAGGGTCTTGAAGAACGGTAACCCACGCTCGCCGAGCCTTGAGATGAACTGGATGAGTGCATCCATTCGGCCAGTGAGGCTTTGTACTTGTTTCACAGAGGTCGAGGGAGCCATCCTTTCTATAGCTTCAATCTTCTCTGGGTTCGGGCTGAGTCCTGATCCCCCGATCATGTAGCCGAGCACCTTCCCTGAAGCGGCGCCGAACACACACTTTTCGGGGTTGAGCTTGATCCCGTGTCTATTCAGGTTGGCGAAGGTCTCAACGAGGTGCCGTGCATGGTCGTGTTCAGAGGAACTCTTCACAATGATGTTGTCCACGTAGACCTCAAGGTTGCGACCAATCTGAGGGTCGATGGTCTTGGCCATGAGGCACTGGAATGTGGCTCCTGCATTGCGGTGGCTGAACGACATGGTTGTGTAGCAGTATGTCCCAAACGGGGTGATGAAGGCCGTTTTGCTCTCGTCATCGACCGCCAGCTTGATCTGGTGATAGCTAGAGTAGGCTTCCAGGAAGCTCAGCATCTTGGCGTTCGCTGTGGAGTCGACGATCTGGTCTATCCGTGGGAGGGGAAAGTTGTCCTTCGGGCGTGCCGAGTTCAAGCCCGTATGGTTGACACACATCCTCCACTTCCCAACTTTTTTCTGGACAATCACGGGGTTGGCTAACCATTCGGAGTAGTCAATTTCCTGAATGAAGCTAGCCTTCAGGAGTTTGTCCAGGTTCTCCTTTATTACGGCCACCTTCTCACTAGAGAAGCAGCTCAGCTTTTGTCGTACTGGCCGTGAGCTGGGCCGTGCTTGAAGTTTGTGCTCGATCACCTCCCTCGGGATGCCTGGCATGTCTGTCGGTTCCTAAGAAAATATGTCTGTGTTGGCTCGAAGGAAGGTGACAAGCTCGAGTTCCTATTTAGGGTCCAGCTCAGCCGCGACGTGGGCGCACTTGCTTGGGTTGGTCTCCTCAAACTGCACGGCCTTTGTCACGCCGCTGAGCTGGATCGCTGCCTTCTGACGAGCATTCTTCATGGTCGTCTCTGGGCCTGGCTGGGGTAACAAGCCGGTGAGGGCTAGGGCTTTACTCTCACAGCCATGCACTGCCTTGAGGTTGCCCCGTACCGTGATGACGCCGTTGGGTCCCGAAAGTTTCATACAACAGTGGCTGTAGTGGTTAGCCACCATGAACATGATCAAGGCCGGGCGCCCTAGGATGGTGTTGTACGAGAAGTCTGCATCGACCACCTCAAAGTTGATCAGCTCGGTGCAGAATTTTTCTGAGTTGTCAAAAGTGACAGGTAGGACCACTTGCCCGAGGGGGGTGGTCGAGTTGCCCGGGACGATCTCAAAGAAAGGCACCGCGATGTTCTTGATTTTCGATAGGGAATTTGCATCCGGTCGAGTGTGCTAGCCAAGAGCAAGTTGAGGGAGCTACCTCCATCGAGCATGACCCGGCCGACCATGGTGTGACTTATGGTTGGGGTCACGACCAGGGCAGTCTTGAGATCCTTAGACTTTCCTTGGGGGGCGTCCTCCCCGGTGAATGCAATCGTCATGCCGGCCCATTTGTAGGGCTGGTCGACGGGTTTTCCTGCGGCGACGTGGTAGACCGTCCTGGCAGCGGTCTTAAGCTCGCGCCGGGACTGGTAGGCAGATGAGCCGCCGAAGATCACGTCTATCCGCTGCTCGCCCTGTTGGAACTCCAAGTTGAGGCCGTCCATGTCCTCTCCTGCGTTGACCCTGTCGGGCTGCTCGCCCTCTTTTGGGAGCGTGGGCATCTCACCGCGCCCATCATAAAAGGCATCCAACTTGCCCAGCCAAGCCCTACAGTTATGTAAGTCGTGGCCGTAGGCCCTATGAAAGGGGCAGTACCTGTTGTCATCGTATTTTGGCCGCTCCTCGCCCCCCGGGTGTCACCACGCTGAGGCTCGGGTCGGCGATTCCCTGACTGGGGGGGGGCTCGCACGACCTTTTGCGTTCGTGCTCGACCTTGTTGAGGTTGGGGTTCACCTTGGGCCGGCCCTCGGGCCTCCATCACCTTGTGCTCGTCATTCGCCGTGAGCACCCGTGGTCGGCCAGCCTTCTTGCGATCCCTTTTTCGCTTGTTGGAGGTCGCCACAGGATCGATAGGTTTGGTGCCAGATGGACCGGTCTCCCCGTGGTCAGGGGTAAGCTTGCCCTGGTCGTAGTCGTGTTTCCAGTGCACCGTGTCGTCCGCATCCGCCCCCGGAGGTCAATACCGCTGCTAGCTATGCTCTGACGAAGTAGTAGATGAGTGACATGTCGGGACCCCGAATTTGCAAATCCGGACCCTCTGTGTATTCAGCACTAGTCCAGGAACGCGCTAGTGCACACAGTCTTACATCGGTAAATATCACAATCATACCACTCGATACTAATAAAGTACTTTAATTAAATAATCAAACTGGTTACCCGACCTTAAGGTCAAGTTACAAATGTACGCCTCGCAGGGCGAAACTTATTAAAAGAAAGATAATAGCAGCGGAAAATAAGATAACTTCGTGGCGCCATCCAAAGATACCACAGGCAACCGATCGGGCTCGCTTCTAAGTAGATGAGTCCTCATGGAGCTCCTCCTCCAAAGTGGTGTAGTCTCCTCTTCAACCGGTGTTGTATTGTGGCAAGGGTGAGTACTTGGTACTCGGCAAGTCATGCACGTAATGCAAGCTAATATACTATATGCATGGCTTGGTACAAAGGAATAGCTCAAGGTATATTTGCAGTAAACAGCATTTGACAAGTATCATAAGTAGATTCGAAAGCAGTAGAAACAAGTAAAGCATAAATAACTGTTCAAGAAGTTTAGTAAACATCTTTCCCATCCTAGTCCACATTTTCATCAACCTCGTTATTACTCCAAACCAACCTTTCAAATCCAAGTTATTTTCAGAAAGTCTAACCCTTGACTGTAATCCCCGAGCATTGTCCAGTACCGTGGACTCGGCTATTCGAATAGATTCTACACTCTGCAGAGGTTGTGCACTTTACCCACAAGATACAGTCAAACACCACAAAGGCGAGTTCCCGTAACAAAGCCTTTCGGAAGCCTCAAACAACACAGGTGGTCCTCTCCGGTTCGTGCTCTACACCATCCCTTCCCTTAGCCAAGGCGAAGTATGGGACCAACACACCGTTAGATGGGTATCTGGCCTCAGCCACGATACGCTCCCCCGTACAATCACACAAACGGTGTAATTGACACCCTGAGGCTCCACAAGTGAGTCCTTAGCGACTTAGTCAACTAGGGCTGTCCCATTCCAGCCATGTGGTTGCAAGTATGACTCAGATCGAAGGCTTGCAAGGTTAAGTCCTTAGAGTGACCAGGGCAAGACTACCCGAAGAACCAAATCAACATCCCGATTGCCACCGCCCACCTGATCATTCTTGCCACATGCCCCGGCCGAAAACTATTTATCAAAACCCCAGTTGATTACCAAGCACCACGTGCTATCAACATCACATGATACCTTTCCAAAACAGGTTCAATATATCATTAAGTCAATATTAACATTTGATTGTCCAAAATCATGTCATGAGCACGAAAGTGTGTCTAAGCAATACACTACAACGGTCTAAAACCCATGTTGGCAATTTGATTATGTCCAACTATTAAACCACAACTAGGGTGACAAGGGTCATGGCACATATTTAATTAATCAAGGTGTCATACAGTAATTTGGTATTTATCTAATCTCCCATATTTAAATAAAGTATTTTCTAATTGAACTAGCATGCAATAATTTGAACCAAAATAGATTTCAAAATGGGATCAACATGGTCAAAGCATAACTTGCCTTCAAAGAGTACTTGTTCTTGGTCTTGAGTTGGATCCTGAGTCAATATTTCTCCTTCGAATCCTTCCGGCACTTCAACGTCTACTCGTAAAGCGTGCAAATAGCAATACACAAATAAACACTAGGCAAAAACATCCCAAAACTCCAAATAAAATCCATAAACAGAAAGAACATAATTTTCTGGATTTTTAGGAACTGGAATCGTTCAAATCGGAGTTAAAATGCAAAAGTTATGATTTATTAAAGTTTAAATAATCAATTAAATAATATTGCAGAGAAAAACTTTAGTCCAAAAATTAAATAAAATTCATATTTAGGTAGATCTCAATTTTATACAAATTTAGAAATTTGAATCACTCAAATCGGAGTTGAAACGCAAAAGTTATAAGCGTTTGAAGTTTGAATCAAAATCTGAAATCATTATTTCGAATTAATAAATCATTTTCTTTTTCAAAAATTAATTATTGCGTCACCTGGACACGTGTCGGCCTTTGGATTGGTCTGTGGCGTCGTAGGTTCATGGGCGTGGTCCATGGTTTGGCTTAGTCCACCGTGGACCGGCCCACGGCTCACGATCGGCCCGACAGTGGCCCCCTCGGGTGGCGTCATCGCCGACGTCGGCGAGGCTCGGCCGCCGCGGATCGACAGTGGGACTCCACGGTGGCGTCATCGCTGACGTCACGGCACGGCTGGGTGGCCGCTGACGCGTGGGCCCATGCTGACGTCATGGTGCGGTTAAGCTGCGTCGCTGACATGCGGGCACGGCGGGTCAGCGACGCAGCAGCGTGTCTTGCTTCGATCAGCGACGGTCAGCCTTCCAGGACGCGTGGCACAATCTCGGCCGTTGATTCGAAAATCAACGGCCCAGATTGGATCGGGTGACGCACGTTCTGGGGTGAACGTGGCCAATCTGGACCGTTGGATCTAGATCCAACGGCTGGGATTAGATCCGAGGATCTAAACGTGATCTCACCGTGACGGTCAGATCTTGATCGGACGGCCGTCAGGAGTTCAGCGAGGTTGATGGCAACGCGTCGGCGCTGGCTTGACCGGAGACGAAGACGACGACCTCCCGTCTGGCGTTCCGTGCAACTCCGGCGTGAAGGCCGGGCACTCCCGTAGCGGCGCGACACGGCGATCTCGATTCTGGCTTGGTGTCGTCGGAGAACGGCGAGGCGGCGAGGATCAACGAAAACGCGGCGGAAGACTTCCTCTACTCCGGCGAGCAATAAGCGGCTACGTGGCGGCTAGGGCTCGAGGCTAGGGCGAAAGATGCGCCGCGGTGAAGGGCATCCTCGGGCGATGTCCCACGCTTAAAATAGCCCGAGTCGCGCTCAAACCGAAACCCTAACGGATCATGCGGCGGCGGCGGAGGACTCCGGCTCGGATTCGGCGAGACGACGAAATCGCGGCCGTCCACGTGGCGCGATCAACGGCCACGATGGCTTGGCGCGAGCGGGTCCGGTCGGACCACGGCTCGGGTCGAGTCGATCGATCATGACCGTTGGATCTCGATCCGACTGGTCCACGTGGGTTAAGGTTCAACGTGGTTCGGTCGAGTCGGTGGCTCGGTCGGACTCGAGTCCGACTTCGGGTTACGACTTCGATCGGAGGAATAGTACTTGACCCGAGTTGAATTTCCAGCGATTTAATATTTAAAATAATTCCCGATAATTCATTTAATTCAAGAAAAATAGCTAAATACTAAAAATTCCAGAAAAATTCTGGAAAATATTTTAGGGCATTTGGGACTCAAATAAAATATGTCCCACAAAACTTTATTTGAAAATTTAATTTCTTTAATTATTTCAATATGGAATAAATTCAAATAAATTCCAAATAAATCCAAATAAATTCCGAAAATTCGTAAATTCACAAAAGTGCAAAGCAACACTTAATTTCATGAAAAGCAAAAATTTGGGGTGTTACAAACCTCCCCTTAATAGAATCTCGTCCAGAGATTCAGGCTAACTAAGGAATAGGTTCTAAACTCTTTCTTCAAATCCTCTTCGCTCCCAAGTCACTTCGCTTTCTTCATGATTGCTCCACCGAACTCTCTGAAGCAGGTTGACTTATTTCTAGTCTCTCGATCCATTGTGTCTAAAATCTTCACGGGATGCTCCTTGTAAGTCAAATCTTCTTGCAACTCAATTGACTCTAGCGGCGTCTGTTCCTCAGGTACTCGGAGACACTTCTTCAGCTGGGACACATGGAATACGTCATGTACTCCTGCTAATGACTGCGGCAACTCTAGGTAGTAAGCAACCGCCTTTGCGGCTCAAAATCCTAAATGGTCCCACATAACGGGGTGCGAGTTTCCCTTTGGCATGGAACCTCTTAACTCCCCTGAGAGGGGTGACTCTGAGATACACGAAATCTTCTGGTTCAAAACTCAAGTCGCGGCGACGGTTATCAGCATAACTCTTCTGTCGTGATTGAGCTATCTTCAACCTTTCCCTAATCGTGGCTATCTGCTCTTGACTTCTGGAGTATATCGGGCCGAAGACACGGCGCTCGCCGATCTCATTCTAGTTTAATGGCGTCAGGCGAGGTCGACCATACAAAGGCCTCAAGGTGACATCGTAAACTAGCTTGGTAGCTATTATTGTAACTGAACTCGGCATACGGCAAACTCTTATCCCAAGAGGTAGCATAAGCCAATGCACACGCTCTTAGCATATCCTCCAGAATCTGATTGACTCTTTCGGTCTGTCCATCCGTCTGTGGGTGATAAGGTCAGATCTTGAAGTTCAAACGGGTTCCCATGGCTTCATGCAACTTATTCCAGAACCTTGAGGTAAATTGGGTACCTCTGTCCGATACAATCCTTTTTGGTACTCCATGCAAACAGACGATCCTGATCATATACAATTCTGCTAACTTATCCCCCGAGTAAGTGGTCTTCACGGGGATGAAATGGGCTACTTTGGTCAATCGATCTACTATAACCCATATGGAGTCATAACCTCCTTGAGTCTTGGGCAAACCGGTAATGAAATCCATTCCGATTTCCTCCCACTTCCACTCAGGTATCCTCAACGGCTGCAGCAATCCTGCTGGTCTCTGATGCATTGCCTTGACTCTCTGGCATACGTCACACAATGCCACATGCTCGGCAACTTCTCGCTTCATGCTTGGCCACCAGAATCTTTCCTTCAAATCCTGATACATTTTGGCACTCCCTGGGTGAATTGAATACTTGGAGTCATGGGCTTCCTCGAATCGATTGCTTTAATTCCTTCTTGTTCGGCACGCAAATCCGATCCTTCATCCATAACGTGCTCTGCCCATCTAGCTTGAAATCCTTTGCCTTGCCTTCCTCCATTTTGGACTTAATCCTACGGATCTTGTCATCATCCTTCTGTCCTTCTCGGATCTGATCTTCTAGGGTAGGCTTTACTTCTAATGCGGCCAAGAATCCATTGGGTACCACCTCAATCTTCATTCTCTGAAACTCCTGGCATAACTCATCCTGATTTGTGGCTATCAGCATATTCATGGTATGGCTTTTTCGACTCAAGGCATCGGCAACTACGTTGGCCTTTCCGGGATGATAATGGATTCCAACATTGTAGTCCTTGATCAACTCCAACCATCTCCTTTGCCTCATATTCAGATCCGACTGGGTGAATATGTACTTAAGGCTCTTATGATCCGTGTACACTTCACATCTGTTCCCGATCAGATAGTGACGCCATATCTTCAAGGCATGCACTACGGCAGCTAACTCTAGGTCATGTGTCGGGTAATTCTCCTCATGCGGCCTCAACTGCCTTGATGCATAAGCAACAACCTTTCCGTTATGCATCAGCACACATCCAAGTCCTTCGCGTGATGCATCACAATAGATATCAAAGTTTTGATTGGCGTCGTGAGAACCAACACCGTGCTGATGTCAATCTCGTTTTCGATTCTTGGAATCCTTTCTCACATTAGGCGTCCATACAAACTTCTTCTCCTTTTTCATCAATTGCGTAAGAGGTCTCGCAATTGTCGAAAAGCCTTCAATGAAACGGCGATAGTATCCTGCCATTCCAAGGAAACTTCTAATCTGGGTCACGGTCTTTGGCTGATCCCAATGTAACACAGCTTCTACCTTGCTCGGATCCACGGCGACTCCTTCCGCGGTCATTACATGTCCAAGAAACTCCACCTTATCCTTCCAAAAATCACACTTGCTGAACTTGGCGAAGAGTTGCTGTTCCCTCAGCTTTTCCAACACTCGCCTCAAGTGTTCGGCATGTTCATCCTCTGTCTTGGAGTAGATTAAGATATCATCTATGAACACGACCACAAACTTGTCCAAATACTCCATGAACACCTTATTCATCATATTCATGAAATATCTTTGGCGCATTAAATCGAGACCAAAGGACATAACTGTAAACTCGTAATGTCCATATCTTGACGAAAATGCGGTTTTCGGAATATCTTCTGATCGGATCTTCAACTGATGGTATCCCGATCTTAGGTCAATCTTGGAGAAAACTCCGGCTCCTCTCAGCTGATCAAACAAATCGTCAATCCTGGGTAGCGGATACTTATTCTTTACGGTGACTTCATTGAGTGCACGGTAGTCAATGCACATCCTGAAACTCCCGTCCTTCTTCTTGACGAACAAAAGCGGGTGCTCCCCATGGCGACGAACTCGGTCACGATAAATCCTTTCTCCATTAACTCCTCCAAATTGTTTCTTCATCTCTACCAACTCCTCGGTGGACATCCGATATGGTCTCTTTGCTATCGGTCTTTGTGCAGTACAAGCTCTATTACAAATTCTATGTCCCTGTCTGCGGCATACAGGTAGATCTTAGGAAAAACATCTGGTACTCCTTCACTACCGAAACATCCTCTATGCTGATTGTCTTGGTACTGTTAACCATCAGCTGTCCATTCCTAACGGCAGTGGCTTGAAATTCTACTTTCTTCCCACTCGGGCTCTCAACTGAGATAGTCCTTCGTCCACAATCCAATACGGCCTTGTGCTTGGATAGCCAATCCATTCCCAAAATAACATCTAAGGTCTGGGTCTCCAAAATAATAAGGTTCGCTAGGAACTCTGTTCCATCTATTAGTATTCTCACCCCGGAACATCCTACTTTCGTTCGGAGTTCGGAACCAGGGGTTTGAACTACAAGCGTGCATTAACTGAGTCTGGGCAGCTAGAAATACTCCAAAATTCTGCATGTCCAGTGGCGGTGCTGGTGCTCCGTCATTGGGGTTTTCTGCTGGGCGAGAACCACTCCCATTGCCTCCAAGGTTTCCGCGGGTGTTCACCATCTGTTGATTTGCTCTAGGTTTTAGAGATGAGAGGGAAACAAGGATAGACAAGTAGTATGGAACTTATGCGGGGCGAAAGGTGTAACTTTAAGGTCCGACTTTATTATTTTAATCAATAGTAACTTGGTATGGTTGCTTACAATGCCTAGGGGCCTTGCAACACATACTGCACACTCAGCAAGCAATGTAAATCCAAATCGAACTAACACTGGAGTCCAACGCCTAAAGGGTGACTCTTTATCCTATGACGTGACTCGGCGAAGGAGTCTCACTATAGAACCTACGCTCACTCATCGAGAAAACCTCCACGGCCTGGGTACGGATGCTGTGGCATAGGTGCGAAACGATTGCCATGTCCAAGAATCGTGTCATCTGTGGTAGTCGAAGATGCATGTCCTCCTCAAGCTCGCTCCTCCGGGTCTGGCTCGTGCGGCTCGAGCATTGGCTCACGGCTGCAGTTCGTACAAAGTCATCTCCAACTCGTCAATCCTTCTCAAAAGGTGTGACACATACTCTTGAGCTTCCCGCCATCTGTTCTTCTCTGTCGTGATCTCCTTGCGGGCCTTCAGCGCTCCTTGCTTGTATCATCGAGTACATCCTCTGGCGACAACAAGTCGTGCCAAGCTGTGTGACCATGGTATTCTCATCCTGAATCGCCTTGGTCAAGAAGGTTATCGCTGCGCGGATGATAGCAGAACACCGTGCTCTCCAATTCTCGGCGTAGATGCGGTAATGTGCCGCATTGCTCGTCGTGACACTTCTTGGATACCCATCTCGCATTGTAGACCTTCCGCAAAGGTGCAGTGTATCGAGCGATTGCACAGGCCCTTCTTCCTAGCAGTACCTCAATCTTCACGTCACAAGCCTTGATCAATCCTCGCTTGTCCGATCACTTCCACTTGGTATTGGGGCTTCTCAAAATCTCCGAGTCTCAGAGCATACGCCAAAGTTCTGCGGCATGACCAACCTCCAGATCGACGTAGTTGAACTCTCCCTCCATCTGTCACAAGATGCTCACGTAAGAACTCGAAATTTTTAAATCGTGACAAGGTAAGAAAAAATTCAGCAAGAGACAAGAAAAGAGAGAAGGGGGTAAGTCGAGATATCATTTCTTATCTTGACGAACTTTTAGCTTTTCGAAAATAGGTTTTAACCTCTCTACGACCATTCTAGCTAGGGTTGAGCCTACGGTCAGTATGGCTCTGATACCACCTCTGTCGGGACCCCGAATTTGCAAATCCGGACCCTCAGGTATTCAGACTAGTCCAGAACGCAGCGCTAGTGCACACAGCCTTACATCGGTAAATATCACAATCATACCACTCGATACTAATAAAGTACTTTAATTAAATAATCAAATCGTTACCCGACCTTAAGGTCAAGTTACAAATGTATGCGCCTAGGCGAAACTTATTAAAAGAAAGATAATAGCAATGAAAATAAGATAACCGTGGCGCCATCCAAAGATACCACAGGCAACTGATCGGGCTCGCTCCTAAGTAGATGAGTCCTCATGGAGCTCCTCCTCCAAAGCCGTGTAGTCTCCTCTTCAACTGGTGTTGTATTGTGGCAAGGGTGAGTACTTGGTACTCAAAGAAGTCATGCATGAGAATGCAAGCTAATATACTATATGCATGGCTTGGTACAAAGGAATAGCTCAAGGTATATTTGCAGTAAACAGCATTTGACAAGTATCATAAGTAGATTCGAAAGCAGTAGAAACAAGTAAAGCATAAATAACTGTTCAAGAAGTTTAGTAAACATCTTTCCCATCCTAGTCCACATTTTCATCAACCTCAAGTTATTACTCCAAACCAACCTTTCAAATCCAAGTTATTTTCGTAAAGTCTAACCCTTGATCGTAATCCCCGAGCATTGTCCAAGCACTGTGGACTCGGCTTATTCGAATAGATTCTACACTCTGCAGAGGTTGTGCACTTTACCCACAAGATACAACAAACACCACAAAGGCGAAGTTCCCCGTAACAAAGCCTTTCTAAGCCTCAAACAACACAGGTGGTCCTCTCCGGTTCGTGCTCTACACCATCCCTTCCCTTAGCCAAGGCGAAGTATGGGACCAACACACTGTTAGATGGGTATCTGGCCTCAGCCACGATACGCTCCCCCGTACAATCACACAAACGGTGTAATTGACACCCTGAGGCTCCACAAGTGAGTCCTTAGCGACTTAGTCAACTAGGGCTGTCCCATTCCAGCCATGTGGTTGCAAGTATGACTCAGATCGAAGGCTTGCAAGGTTAAGTCCTTAGAGTGACCAGGGCAAGACTACCCGAAGAACCAAATCAACATCCCGATTGCCACCTTGCCCACCTCGATCATTCTTGCCACATGCCCCGGCCGAAAACTATTTATCAAAACCCCAGTTGATTACCAAGCACCACGTGCTATCAACATCACATGATACCTTTCCAAAACAGGTTCAATATATCATTAAGTCAATATTAACATTTGATTGTCCAAAATCATGTCATGAGCACGTAGCAGGTCTAAGCAATACACTACAACGGTCTAAAACCCATGTTGGCAATTTGATTATGTCCAACTATTAAACCACAACTAGGGTGACAAGGGGTCATGGCACATATTTAATTAATCAAGGTGTCATACAGTAATTTGGTATTTATCTAATCTCCCATATTTAAATAAAGTATTTTCTAATTGAACTAGCATGCAATAATTTGAACCAAAATAGATTTCAAAATGGGATCAACATGGTCAAAGCATAACTTGCCTTCAAAGAGTACTTGTTCTTGGTCTTGAGTTGGATCCTGAGTCAATATTTCTCCTTCGAATCCTTCCCAGACTTCAACGTCTACTCGTAAAGCGTGCAAATAGCAATACACAAATAAACACTAGGCAAAAACATCCCAAAACTCCAAATAAAATCCATAAACAGAAAGAACATAATTTTCTGGATTTTTAGGAACTGGAATCGTTCAAATCGGAGTTAAAATGCAAAAGTTATGATTTATTAAAGTTTAAATAATCAATTAAATAATATTACAGAGAAAAACTTTAGTCCAAAAATTAAATAAAATTCATATTTAGGTAGATCTCAATTTTATACAAATTTAGAAATTTGAATCACTCAAATCGGAGTTGAAAGCATAAAAGTTATAAGCGTTTGAAGTTTGAATCAAAATCTGAAATCATTATTTCGAATTAATAAATCATTTTCTTTTTCAAAAATTAATTATTGCGTCAGCCTGGACACGTGTCGGCACTGGATTGGTCTGCTGACGTCAGCCGGTTCATGGACGTGGTCCATGGTTTGGCTTGGTCCACCGTGGACCCGGTCCACGGCTCACGGTCGCTGACAGGTGGCCCCCTCGGGTGGCGTCATCGCTGACGTCAGCGGGGCTCAGCCGCACGGACTGACAGGTGGGACCCACTGGTGGCGTCATCGGCCCGACGCCACGGCACGGTGGTGGCGAGCCGACGCGGGGGCCCATGCGGACGTCATGGTGCGGTTAAGCTGCGTCGGCCCGACATGCGGGCGGCGTGTCGACACCGACACGCGCTGTCTTGGCGGTTGCTGACCGCGACGGTCAGCCTTCCAGGACGCGTGGCACAATCTCGGCCGTTGATTCGAAAATCAACGGCCCAGATTGGATCGGGTGACGCACGTTCTGGGGTGAACGTGGCCAATCTGGACCGTTGGATCTAGATCCAACGGCTGGGATTAGATCCGAGGATCTAAACGTGATCTCACCGTGACGGTCAGATCTTGATCGGACGGCTGTCCGAGTTCGCGAGGTTGATGGCGACGCGGCGGCGCTGGCTTGACCGGAGATTTAAGACGACGACCTCCCGTCGGGCGCTTCCGGCAACTCCGGCGTGAAGGCCGGCACTCCCAGCGCGCGACGCGACACGGCGATCTCGATTCGGGCTTGGTGTCGTCGAGAACGGGCGAGGCGGCGAGGATCAACGAAAAACGCGGCGGAAGACTTCCTCTACTCCGGCGAGCAATAAGCGGCTACGTGGCGGCTAGGGCTCGAAGGCTAGGGCGAAAGATGCGCACGCGGTGAAGGGCATCCTCGGGCGATGTCCCACGCTTAAAATAGCTCCCGGAGTCGCGCTCAAACCGAAACCCTAACGGACGCATGCGGCGCGGCGGAGGACTCCGGCCGGATTCGGCGGAGACGACGAATCGCGCCGCCCACGTGGGCGCGATCAACGGCCACGATGGCTTGGCGCGAACGGGTCCGGTCCGACACGGCTCGGGTCGGGTTTGCCGATCATGACCGTTGGATCTCGATCCGACGGTCCACGTGGGTTAAGGTTCAACGTGGTTCGGTCGAGTCGGCTGGCTCGGGTCGGACTCGAGTCCGACTCGGGTTCTGACTCGGTCGAAGGAATAGTACTTGACCCGAGTTGAATTTCCAGCGATTTAATATTTAAAATAATTCCCAGTAATTCATTTAATTCAAGAAAAATAGCTAAATACTCAGAAAAATTCCAGAAAAATTCTGGAAAATATTTTAGGGCATTTGGGACTCAAATAAAATATGTCCAACAAAACTTTATTTGAAAATTTAATTTCTTTAATTATTTCAATATGGAATAAATTCAAATAAATTCCAAATAAATCCAAATAAATTCCAGAAAATTCCAGAAATTCACAAAAGTGCAAAGCAACACTTAATTTCATGAAAAGCAAAAATTTGGGGTGTTACATGACACCAGGAATTATACTGGTTTGAGCCCCTGAGGAGGGTAACAACTCTACTCCAGTCTTGCTCTGAGGTGGAGGATTTGATTTTGTGTGAGTACAAGTGGTTGAGTATCGATTGCATGTTCCTATCCAAGGTCTCTATACATATATATAGAGTTTACAAAGTCCCCCCTTTCGTTACTTGGGAATGATCAGGAGTAGTTCTCGGAGAAGGGTGGTCCCACACACGCTCCAACCAGATCTCAACTATTCCCCGGGGTTCATGGCCACGTCCTGCCCTTGTGGATCTCAGTAACCGCAAGCCTCTGACCTAGCATCCCCGAGCTCTAGGTCTTGGTCAAGGGACAACCTCTGGTTCCTTGCTCGAGGTCGAGCGGGCGCCGTCTAGAGACCGGGGTAACAAGCTCGAGCCCGAGCTTGGCTCACCAGGTCGAGTTCGAGCCGGGTCTGTTGACCACGCCGTTGACCGGGTAGCGTACCTTAGTCCCCGACAGGCTTCCTCTATCCAAAGACATCATAATAGCAATCCCTCTAAAGTTCGATAATAAAGCATATTATCAAGCAAAACATATTTTAGGTATTGTCTTTTAATCTTCTTATCTGTGGGTCTTGAGGGATCGGATAGATAATCGGTTATCTTTGTTCTTTAGTCACCTATACTGTCACACATGATCTCGACATTCAAGACCATTTTATATATTGGCTCATAATCCTCTAATCGGACAACTACCTTATATCCTGACACTTGCCGTGCTATTGAATTGGCTTTGTCATTTAGCTCATGGGGAACATGGAAAATTGAAAAAAGAACTGAACGAGTTGATTATTTTAAGGCATTGCTCTAAATATTTAACCAAAATTTCATCCTAGTAGTTGTACTCCCCTTTTATCTATTGGATCACCATTAGGGAATCGCCATAGGTCTCCACAGAATTGACACAAATATTATCGAGTAACTGTAGACCTTTGAGTAATGCTTCATACTAAGCTTGATTATTTGAGCACTTGCAATTTAACTTGAATGCAAACTCAAAACTAAATTATTTTGGGGATATCAGCACTATGCCGACACCATCCCCTTCCCTGCACACTAATCCATCGAAATAAAAGTGCCAAGGTGTTATGGATACTACATTAAGATCAGAATCGGCTCTATGCTCTGTTATAAAATAGGCTACCACTTGTCCTTTGATAGCTTTAGCCGATTCATATGTTAGGTCGAACTCAATAATCCTATAGGCCCATATTCCATGTCGACCTCTCAGGATTGGAGTTGATAGCATGTACCTGATTATATCAGCTTTGCAAATGACTTTACAAGTCGATGCCAAAATATAATGCCTTAACTTGGTGCAAGAAAAATATAAAGACAAGCACAGTTTCTCAATAGGAGGGTACCTTCTTTCTACATCAATTAAGTGTCAACTTACATAAGAAATAACTTGCTCCTTCTCATTGACCTCTTGCACCAACACTGCTCCAATCATTGCCTTCTCGCCGGTATGTAAAGTTTAAACGGCACATTTCTTTATGGTGCAACTAAGACTAGAGCTTGGATAAGTAATACTTTATATCTTCAAAAGCCTTTTGTTCATCATCTACCTACGCAAACTCTTGATGCTCTTTCAACCTTAGTAGTGGGGTAAAAGCATCAACTCGACCAGATAGATTGGATATAAATATCCTCAAATAGTTTATTTTGCCGATCAGCTTCTGAAGATCCTTTTTGTACTTGGTGGCTCGGTATTAGCTATAGCCTTAACTCGTTCTTGGTTTACTTCAATTCCTCACTCATGGAGTATAAACCCTAAGAACTATCCAGCTGATACCCGAAAAGCACACTTGTATGGATTCATTTTCAAACCATGTGCCCTTGTCTTTTTTTTTAATACACTCTCTAAAGCGGCCAGATGTTGATAATCTCCTTTTGATTTCACAACAACATCGTCAATATAAATTTTCACAATATGACCGATTAATTCATGAAAAATCAAGTTTATGGCACGGTGATATGTGGCACCAACACTTTTCAAGCCGAACTTCATTACAACCCACTCGAATAATCCTAAGGCACCAAGGCACCTAAAGGATGTCTTATGGATATTGGCTTCAGCAATGAATATTTGATTATAACCAGCATTGCCATCAAGAAAACTTATAATATCTTTCCAGATACAACGTCAATAAGTATATCAGCTATGGGTATTGGATACTCATCCTTAGGTGTGGCTTTACTCACAACTCTAAAGTCGATGCACACCCTAAGTTTGCCATTTTTCTTGACTACGAGAATAATGTTAGAAATCCACTTAGCATATCGGCAAGGCCGAATAAGCCTCCAACAATCACTCAATCTCTTCTTTTATTTTGTCATACATGGCCGGATTAAATTGTCTAGGAGACTATTTAAATGGCCTATAACATGATTTTATCGGTAACCAAGCATCTCATGATGCTCCCAAGTAAAGCAATCTTTATAATCTTTTAACAACTTGACCAACTTCTCTTTGCACTCTATTGTATGCTTTGCACTAATAAAAATTGGTCCCTTCCTATCAACATCACCTATATCGATTTCTAGCCAATCTAAAGACATAAAACCTTGACATAATCTCTTAGTGACTTCATAGTCTTCGATGGCTTCATAGCTATCCATTGTTTGTCGACAGCTTCGCATTTTGTTTTCTAGGACTTTCACTACCGATTTGAACTCCATCAGCATAATATCTCATTCATATGATCAAATGTGCTCAGCCTTACATTAATCGGGACCAGTCTTGTTTGATTGATGCAGATAAAATTGCAATCTTCAAGTGTCTTGCCCGATATGCATTCTGCTCCATCGTGTTGCCAATTCGCCTCTGAACTGGCCATAGCAATGTGGGCCGATTATCATCATGAACCACTTCGATTTCATCTCTGTTCCATTGTATTAATTTCTAATGCATAGTTGACTAGATGTAGCAATTTGTGTGGATCTAGTCTCATCCTAGTAATACACTGTAACTCCCTTTGACATACACTACAAAGAAAGTTGTCATCAATGTTTTGCTGCCAACTGTGAGTCCTATCACCATGACCCCTTTTGCCTTAGTGGGATCCCTGGTGAAATTGTTCAAAACAATGTTGGTTTTGATGAGATCTTCATTGGTCTTACCCAGCTTCTTGCAAGTAGAGTAAGGCATCAAGTTGACAGTTGCTCCTCTGTCCACTAGTATCCTCGATATCGTCTTGCCATTGATATGTCCTTTTAAGTACAATGGCCTAAGATACTGATGATCATCTTGACTCTTCTCAAAGGTAGGATCCTGTGATCCAAAGCATAACTGTGCAAATAATTCCTTAGCTGATGTAGTACATACCTTGAACTATGCATGTAATGTGAACACCATATTGATGTCCATCGGTGGTGGAGAATAATTGCGGACAAAGGGGAAATCTAAGTGTAACACCCCGGCACCTAGTATGCCGCGAATGCCACCCAAACGATACTAGAAGCAACAAAAAACACATATTTAACAATAAATTACAGCAACTACGTTAATTGCTTAAACGAAATTTCAGCAGCATATCCTTTGTTTTTCCATGGTTTTGAGCATCAATGATAGAGGCATAACATAATATCAAAATCAAAGTCGACAATAGCATGGCAACCAGGGATTTTAGCAACAATTCAACTAAGGATATAAATCTATCCGTCACATGATAAATATGGATTAAACATTTACTCATGACAACCAATGAGGCATCAACTAAAGGAAGGGTATGACATTGATTAAATGAGTGATGGTAAGTGATGCCGTGTGTCTAGCTCCCTTTCCCACATGCCAGATTCAAGGTACCTAAAAAAAACATTAAACAACAAGCGTGAGTTCATCACTCAGCAAAGTGTATTGCAATGGTACTAAACAATAATAATTCACATACATACGACATACCAATCACCAACCATGGAAAACAATCCATGAAGACTTCCTCAATCACATTCTCATATACTTTCTCATTCACATTCTCATTTATGCAATGCAATGCAATGCATCATGCCTCTTTTCTTAGCACATACTGGTATTACCGAGTGCACACCCGTCGGTGTGCACCCTCTTTCCCTTCCATCCCGTGGAGGGTGCCTACTCTTACTGACTCACTCCCATTCACCACTGTAGATGGGACTACAAGGTAGGTCTTTCGTGTTCACTACGTGTGAACACAGAGGCCCGCATCAGAATGGGTCACCTCTTCCTTTATGCATGCACATATGCCATAAACATGAATAACTTGCATATAAAGTCGATTTCACAATTGCATAGCGATTTAAAAAATTATACTCATCATATCACATGCAAGTATCAAACATGACAACTTAATCTAGCACATGGATAAACTACGCATAACAAAGTAATTTGGCCACCCAAGCCACAACCACTACAACACACTTGCCTTCAACCTCGCGAGACGGAGTGGTGAGATGTTGAGGGTACTCCCGGGGTCACACCACTTGCACATAGGTACAATACACTCAAAAATATGCCCCCAAAACAACACAAGAACTATCAACTACATTGACTTCGCAAACCACTCCTAATACCCGAAAAACGGAGAATTTGTCGAACGGGACAGCAGGCTTCCAACAAGCATATCTTGAGATCTACAACTCCAAATCAGGTAAACGAGTATATTTTCTCGAACCTTAGGAAATTTCCCACATTTTTCTAAGTATATGTGAAAACTGATTCGGCTTCTAAAATCCTCTAATCTAAGGTTGAACACAATCTGTCCCAATCACATCATAGATTGGACAACGCTCGATAAATCGACCATAACTTTTAAACGACTAAACTAAACTTAGCATTTTCGGTCCACATTAAAGGTATTTAGATTACCTACAACTTTCATAACATCCGGCCGACCATATCATGATTCTCAAATCCTCAAAAACACGTCCCAACATCGATTGTCAAACCTGGCCGAGAGCCACTCGCGAGACAGATATAGAATCCAACTTAACCCATCTAATCACAGCACCTAAAAGAGAGTTCTAGGCATGGATTCTCCCATATAACAGCACCTAGACCACCCCAAAGAAACACAAACCCTTACCTCTTCTTGGAGAATCGAAGAACCAACAAAAACCTTCCTTCTCCCGGCCGCTCCTTCCTTCAGATCCGCAGCAAAACGTCGGAGGTCTCCGGAAGGACGATCCTCCATGCGGGGCAGTGACGATCACCGGGGAACATGGAGGAGAGGGTAGCTGCGTGGGGGAGGGAGAGTGGCGGCTAGGAGAGGGAAACCCTAGAGGGGAAGGGTGAGGCGCATGGGGGAGGCAAGGGGGGCGGCGACCACTAGGGGTAAGGGGGAAGGGGGGGCGCACCAAGGAGGTGGGGGCTAGGGTTGGCTGCCAAAAATCTCCCCCTCTTGGGCCCAAACCCTTCCACTTAGGCCCAATCCTTCCCACTTGGGCCAAAACCTTCCCACCGAAGGCCCAAATCAAACCCCCAAGGCCCAGAAATCTCCCGGAAAAGCCCAAACAACCTAAAAAACCAAAAATACGACACAAGCTCTTTTACTGTAATGTCACACTAAGTCATCAGTTGAATTGAATTGATCCTAAACAACTTCTTTCTTCCTCCACTCCTTTTTTACATGCTTGATCGGACGAAGTTCATTGAACGTTTCATCGTGTTCTTTTTCTTGGTCGGCTTTAATCAATCCCTGTGTCCATTGGCACTGAAGTCATCTTCTTTGGGATTTTCTCAATCCCAAATGACACAATTTAGGTTTAGGTTCGATTGTCTTACGTATTTTACCAGCCAGATCCATACCAGCCGAGCTAGACTCACTTTGATCCAATTGGCTTTGCTTACCAATCGGCCTAGAAATCCTTTTGTGGTCCAATTTTATATTGGACCCATCTTGATGGTCTTTCATCGGCTCAGATATCCTATCTTTAGCCGATCGTCAATGCCTGTCTCCCTGACCTGGGTAAAGTTGCATCAGATAGATGTTTGTTGACAGCAAAGCTAATCCCCTCTCCTAGCAAAATTAACAAAAAGGGCATCATTGGTGAGCTGTTTTGGGACCACCTGGCCGATATGTGTTCATCGACCGATGCGAATGACTTTGTTGCAGCCTTTTTTTTTCTTCTCTCATATTTCGCTAATAGCTAAGAAAAGGAAGGCTTTTGCTTTTGTATCGGCTTACGTGGTGGCAAAGATTTTTCATCTTCATACCACTTGTCGATAGCATCTCTCATTTTGGCTTGATGGTCTTTGAGTTCTTCCCTTCATGATTGGCTGCATTTTGAATAGAACCAATCGTGATCCTGGGTGTGTCATTGCCATTATCATCAGCTTTTAAGTTGACTTGTCTTGCCACCTTTGCCGATGATAATAACTGTACTTTACTAGATTGCTCATCTTGTATAGGCTCTTTCCCCTTTGTAGCACAGTCAACCATGTTTATAGGGAAAGGATTGGCATCTATCTGCATTAGTGGCTCTTCTGCAAACTTCAATCGGCTGTCCCCTATAGCCAATTGTATATGTTGATAGAAAATATTGCAATCATTAGTATTATAGGAAAAAGAGTGGTGTCATTTGCAATACCTTCGCTTTTTAATCTCGTCAACCAATGGCAACACATGACCATATGGTAGTTGTATTATCTTTTCTTGTAATAATAAGTCAAAATTACAATCACATTTAGTCACATCAAAAGCATATTCAACTTCAGACTTATTCCTAGTAGGCTAAAGCCACGAGCAAATTAAGGACTTCTTGCTTCCTTTAACCCATTCGACTATATTTACTTCGACCTCTTCATCTTCAGACAAATTGCCCGATTCATACTCGACGAGATTAACATTGGGCTTCTCTTTTTCGTTACTATTGTTAAACATATCTTCAAAGCATTTGTTATCAAAGAAACAGCTTTCTAGAGCTGAGACCCGATGTAAAAGGTGGCTTAAGTCAGTAAACTCTTGATTACCAAATTTCTCTTTCAGATGAGGAATTAACCCATGGAAATCTAAATCGGCTAGTTGATTATTAGGCAACGTTACTCTAAAACACCGATTTCTTACTCCCCTAAACCTTATGACATAATTGGTCACTGATTCCCTAAACTTTTGCTGGATAGAAGTTCTAGGCTGCCACAGAAAAATTACTCATGGAATCAACTTTCCAAATCTACCCAAGTAAATTTGGGGGCAAGTTTGTGAATCAAGTAAAAGCTTCCCTTGACAAGGACAACGGGAAGAACTTCACTTTTAATCCATCAGATTGAGCCACTTCCCCGCATTGTGCGACAAAATACCCAATATGTTTGAATGTCGTAGTAGAATCATCACTTGAATACTTTGCGAAATCAGTGACTCTACTACCATTTGGGGTACGAGATCCAATTGATGTAATCAATATATGGCTTTGAGTAGCCAATAATCCTTCCCTTTGGCTGTATGCCGAATTGATCCCATAGTACTGCAATTATCTATTCTGCCCAATCGGCCTCTTTAGCTGATGGTATTTGTGGTTGTGGTGTTTACCAATTATGATTGCAATTGGCGTGCTGCCCCATAAGTGCAAACTTTGATTCATTTGGTGCCTGGGCTGGCTATGGTTGATAAGGATGTGTATAGTTGATGTTTTGCATCGTACGCGTTGGCTCGTGCAACAGAATGAATGGTTTTGAGTACTTCACCAACCTGTAAAGGGGTTGATCCCTTGGCTGAATTGGCTCAACATACTGCAGACGCACTTGAGATTCAATCGGCTAAGGGGCCGATTTTGGGTAGACATAGAATGGGGCCGATGGTGGTAAACTGACCTAGGAGTCCAACTTAGTACCGTCGGTATACATCTGGTAATGAGGAATCCCACTTGTGCCAGGATCTCCAGCAAGATCACAATTGGTTGTGTTGGCATCATAGTGGGGATAGGAGCCGACAGTTTTAGATCGGCTACTGGTTTCACGGTCTGAGTGTTTTGCGCAATTGAATAGATCGGATATGTCGGTAGTGCTTGCACAGGGTCAAACAGAGTTCTAGCCAACACCAGCTCTTATACTATCATCTTGACGCTATTAGCTATCATCGACTTAAGTGTAGTTACCAGAGCCGATGATTAGTTGACCAGAGCATGATGTATAGATTGGTTAATCATATCTGATAAGTCTGCTTGTACAGGTGTATATTGACTTACCGATCTATCGACCAACGTACCAGCGATCTCCTTTTCGCCACAATTGACTATCGGTAACATAGTTTTTTTGTGTAACACCACATCAGGCTTATGGTAGCAGTTTAGCATTATCTACTCGAACGTGGTCTTGTGACCCTCAATTCATTTGCGTTGTTCAGGCGTTAAATCATCCAACGTTGGGACGATTATAGCATCAGAGTTGACATTAGACAGAGGAATTAATTTTCCTGAAGAAGACATTGTTCGTCCCACCAGGCGTGCAAAAGTGTGTTGATGCCGAAAAATATGACGACGGATTGATCGACTTCCAACACATGCAAACACCAGATTTAATTTGGGTACGAGCGTGCTAGTCGATTTGATCTTGCAATTGGCAAGAAATATAAATGATCTAAATGACCACCTCAAACGATTAATTTTTCAATGATAATCCGATCTAAACATTTATCCAAACCAAATAGACCGCAAGTAACGATAAATCTAAACAGCCTGATTGAACTGAGTAGATGGTTGGTAAAGGTAGACTTTTCCAGAAAAAGGTGATGTGCAACAACATCGAAGAAAAGGCAAACATGGGATAATGTAAGTCAATAATGATCAAAATCGATGATACGTAACTTTATTAATCAAGACGAATTACAGAGAAAAGATTACAAGTCTAAAAACTACTCATAGTCGATAGAAAGTAAATAAAAGTGGAGCAAATTGGTTGATCATTAGATGTCTTTATGTCTTACCCGTCGCCTTTTTTATAGTGTGTTAGGCCGATCGTGTCCCTCTTTAATTATTGTAAAAATACAATTCATATCAGCCTTAATCTCCAACATAATCTTTTACCTGAACCGATATCAGCTAAAATCTTGCATCTATATTTAACTTTATCCTTCCGAATCGGTTATAACTATCAAATTGGTCATACCTATCATATCGGCTACGAGCGCCAAATTTTGCTGTTAACACATGACTATGATGAGATTTAGCAATATACCCAATGAAGATATCCTGCAAGGAAGAGCATTCGCAGTTTATTGTTTATAAAAATCTGTGGATTGACGCGGAACGTGCAAATTGTGTATTGCAGTATCAACTGAAAGACACCCGTATGAAAATCGACCTAGAGTCCAGCATGGCTCAAAATGGTGGTCCGAGAAACAATTCTTTCCTGGTGTCTGATTTAGGTACAAATCCAAGTAATTTGTATGGAGCTGCCTTAGCTCAACTACCGATATCATCCTAGTGAAGAGATATCAGGAGCAAGCAGCTGTCAAAATTTACTTTATCCTGGTGACTGCATTCAGTCAGGAGGCAACCAGGTTCACAAAACCGTCGAAAATCGGTCGAAAACTATGGTTTTCGATCGTATCGAGCTGGTTCGAAACCCTAAACCGATCGGTAAACCGGTTCAGTTTTTTAAAAAATTAAAAAATTTGAAAAATTTTATGCAATGTAAACCAGTGAAAACCGAGCGGTTTTCCGAGAAAACCGACGAAAACCCCTCAAAAAAATCGATCGCTCAAAAGGCTCACCTCGCCGACGGTTTTTTCGAGAAAATCGACCGGTTTTTGTTTTTGTTTTAAATTTTTTTCTGAATTTTTTTGTTCAAATGCTAGGTTTCAAAACACTTCGGTTTTTGACGATTTTCAACCTATTTTCGTGAACCCTTTAGGCAACAGTGCTCTTAACTGTTCTTCAAGCACCAAAGGCTATACAACTCTGCCGAATAATTTGCAGGGTGACCATTTTCTAACAGGCTTGGAAGAAACCTTCATGCATCATCAGGCGCATCCTGGGCAGCAACTAGCGCCAAACAGAGCTCATATGGGGTTGAACACAAGCAGTTCGGATGGAGCGTCGCCCGTCCAAAATGAACACCAATTTATTTGACAGAAAAATCTCATTTATGTGATATTTATTGGCGAGATTTATATCATTTGATTGCGTTCGTCGTCAGTAAGATACTGGAGAAAATCATTCGTGAATTGAAGCTATCAATAAAACATTATGACTAAATCAAAGAAAAAAGATTATATTACAAACAAGGACACATATTTACTAGTTGGTTAGTCACATAACTGATAGGCTTAGTAAATACACGAAATAGGCACACATGAGATAGTTTGGATGCGATCATCTGGCCGATGTGTAGAATAACTATTCTACACTCGGGTGTAGGATATCGTTTCCATGTGTATATATTATATATACATACATACACACATATACGTACATACAATACATACATATATATATACACACACATATGAAACTATTTACATCGGCCATATCAAAATGGTACTAACAGATCAATTTGCCTAAAATATGCTTTTATAATATCATCAATTTATATATGACTTCATATAATCATATAAATTAACGGCCAAAAGTAAATCTGGAAAACGGAAGGTCTGTTTGGAACACAGAAATTACATATAATTTAGGTTGAAACTTCCAAAGCCACTTAATAGTTAGTCCCATTTGGAATGCTAGAAAAATTTTCTGTTCTTACCAAAAATGAACATGAACTGATTTCTGTAAAATTTCTGTGTTCCAAACGTTCTCTGAGAGTACATCGACAAACCAAGAGAGAGTAGGCAGAAAGGATACGTGTGTGTCGGTGTGTGCATGTAGTGAGTGCGGAGTAACTGTGTAAATTTTGCACTTCAGGGTCTGGTCATGAGTCTGAAAAATTAACACCATTAGTTGCCCATGGTTTAGTAGTTGGTGTTGGATTTTTTTTTTTAATTTTTTCCCCTGGTTGATTGGTTGTTTTAGGATTTGGTCATGTGAGACCTCCTTAGTGACACGTCTTATACAGGATTGTTTTACATTGATCGACTATCCTTTTGTTCTAAAAGTTTCGACACCTCCTTAGTTTGTATGCGAACATCAGATTCTAATGTTTATCTCTAGATTTTTTTGCCCTTAGCTCTTGCCTACAACTAAGTGTGTACGATAGGTACAGCACACTGAAGGTTCCACTATTTACAGGCACATGTCTGCCGCCAACTTTCCACTCTAACTTAGTTTGAAACAGCATGCGTGCATGAGCTCGTGGCCAATTAATTAATTCATATATAGCTCGAGTCCTTTTTTAGCTTGAATTTGGGTGTTTTTTCCCCTGTTTTATCACTTAAGATGTGTACGTAGTTTGTTTCATCTATAAAAAACAAAAGGAATTTGTGACACTAATTAAGCTAGGTCTCCGGAAATTGTCCAGAGTCACGTTGTCCTTCATTGATATATATGCAGACCTCCTTTATTGATATATATGGAGACCAGTCATCTACACGCATATGACTTCCTCCAAGTTGAGCTTTTGATCAAAGACCGCACGGGATTTCAATGTTAAAGACGGTCGAGGTAGCTAGCTAGGGAAGGAAAGGAAGATAGCGAAAACTGCAGGCTATTAAACCCACGGGATTGGCCTGTTTACATTTTGCCACCAAACGTGCATGTACGTAAGCCTTAATTTTTCGTTGAAAGCATTCAAGAAAAAGCTAGAACAAATCATTTGACTTTTTACAATTAAATTTGGAAACTTGTATTGTCTGATAAAGGAAAGGAAGAAGTTCATATAACATCTCGAACTTTGGTTGAAAGTCTATATATTTAGCACCATGAACTATAAAATCAGACATCAGACCCCCTAAACTTTGCAATTCAATTCAAATAACACCCTGACCCGGTTTACCCATATCGTGCAATGAGTAGACGATTTTGCCATTTAAGATGACACGCTGGTTAAGTTAGGTTAATGATAGATGGGGCTTACATGGGCATTCTTCTAAGCTGAGCTCACAATCAAGCTTCCATGGTTGTCGACCATTGTAGCTCTCTCCCTCTGTATTTTGATTTGGAAGAGAACCCCATGTGAGCCTCACTTATCATTAATCTAAACTTGCCCAACATGTCATCCACTACTACAAAAATACACATCATTGTCGGTTCTTTTCGTCATCACTGTCGATTTTGGTAGCGACACAATATCTTTAAACAGTGATAAGGAGGCTCTATCACAGGCGGTTCTAACTAGAACCGACTGTGATAACACGATTATCACAGTCGGTTCTAGTTAGAACCGATAGTCATAATCATATTATCACGGTCAGTTCTAACTGTTCTAGTTAGAACCAACTGTGATAATCAGTCTTCATCACTGTCGGTTCTTTTGAGAATTGACTGTGATGAGGTTTTCATCACTGTACACATTCCAAAAATAGCCCCAATTTCACAGTATCACAATACAAAAATCACAGTATATATCACAGAACATTCACAATAATATTCACAGTCATAGTACACATCATTCACAGAACACATGTCACATTGACAACATATAATATTGTTTACAACCTTTGTATGGACTAGTAGGATTCTTTGTCGTCTCTATACCTACCGTCCTCCACTATAACCTCTGTCTATGTGATCTTGTAGTTTATGGAGATCCTTCTTGTCTAGGCTCTTGACAGGGATTTTGAGTTTATGCAAAATTAAAAGTAGTGCACTAATATAGGTTTTAAAATAAGTATGTAAAAGGCTGAACTTATTATGCATATATACATATATACCATAGGGAACATGTGTGAGTTGCCGATGAGGATCATCATGTGATGCATGACGTAGAAGCTGCAAAAGTCGTCGCACCCCTGTTGACGACACTGTGAAGAAAGAAAATCAAATTAGGAGACCAACATTAGATGTCAGCAAAAATTTCTATGCTAGAGATTTGTACCTTGAAGCACTTCCACTCCAGCTGGTTGCGTAGTTTATCATCGTGTTGCCCTCCTTCAGCAACGTATAATAAAAAAGGCCTACATACATTGGAGAGACATCATTAAGGAAAAAATGAACGTACTTAATTACAGAAAGTGTTACTTTAAAGGAATGTACTTACTTCTGCAAAACATCCTTGATCGCGTAGGCCATTGGTCTGTTCTCGAGCGAGTTAAAAGTGTAGACTTTATTTTCCTTCGGAGCGACCACGAGTAGAACCCAATGGTTGCTTTTAAAATGATATGTAGTGCAAGAAAATAAGTTCATATATGGTTTACGTGGGTACAAGTAATTGAAGGATAAAGTCATCAGAGTAGTACTTACTCCTTATGGTACGGAAAAAGAATGAAATCCTTTTTTGCCTTAGCATTAAATGCGTGCTTGATGTAGTTGGCAACAAACTCCGATTCAAGCTTAGCCACAGTCGAAGACACCATCTCGGGGTCCACCAACCCAAGTAGAACACGATCCGTCGCGGTTCACTGCCTCATTATCCTGTAACTCTTGTTAATTGTTAACAAACATAATACAAAATCCTATAACAGTCATAGCCTCATGTTATATGATGCGATACTCACAGCGTCCAGGTTCGTACAGTAGAAATATCAATGGCTTTTAAGTTGTACAACCGGAACAGATCCTTGAAACTCACTGGGAATGTCCCATGCTCCATGTAGTGTAAATGTCCTAACACTCGGCCGTATTTGCCTTGTCGTAGTACCATCCATGCAGTAAGCGAGAAGCTTGAGGCAAAGCATTCAATACGTGGGGAGGAACAGGGGGCTTTCCTTGCATGTATACCTTAAATTTGTATGGGGGCGCCGGGGCATCTGCTAACTTTTCTTTCTGGACAGACGGAGTCTTCGAGGTCGAGACAAGGGGCTATGATAATTTTGCTTTCTTAACAGAAGGGTTCTCCGAGCTCTCTTGTGGATCTTTTGTTAGCGTGCTAGTAGTCCTTTTGCACCCTATTTTTGCACTCTGTTTAGGAGCAGGAGCAGCTACAGTGGACGGAGTAGCTGCAAGAGAAGGAGCATGAGTAGGTGCAGGAGCAGGAGCAGGAGCATGAGGTGCAGATGTCAGTTCAGGTGAAGGAGCATGAATAGGTGCAGGAGCATGAGAAGTTGCTGCAGGAGAGTAGGTGCAGCAGTAGAAGAAGGAGAAGGCGCAGGAGCTGTTGTGGTAATCTGCAAAGCACATGCATATGTAACATGATGTGTTGCAGTATTGGAATGGTAGAGAAGACGTTGGATTTATACCTTTAGCAGTACGACACCCGTCGTGGGCCACTTGATGAATGACATCCGTGCTTGCCCAAGAGTGGTGATATCTTCATTTGGAGGAGAACTCCAGCATATGAGATAGGTACTCATCATGGACACAGTTCACCTGCACCCTCATGTAACCCTTCCCCAAAGGGCTATCATGCACCATGTCAACCTCTTTGCATGAAAATGCAATCCCGCGTCCAACCTCAATGGTAAATCTGTCTTTGATCATGACTAACTGGCACTTGGCAGGCGTCTACAAGAAATACGCAACTTGATCGGAATCATTGTTTAGCTTACTCCTGTACCTTTTAGTTAGAAACACTTATTACCCTTATCTGGGGACCGGGCTCATCATTTCTGGAAGCGCAACTGCTAGGGCATATTGCTGCGGTTGTACGAAAGGCGAGGCCATAGTACTTTGACTCTGGGAGATCATCGCCTCAGGTGCTCATCACGTACCATCATCTCCTCCCATAGCTTGGCCCTCAAGCGCGCCTCATGTGCTTCCCATGATCTTAAACTGCCCTCGCATGGGAAGGACTTCTTCGTATGCCCCGCACCTATACTGCAAGCACCCGGCCCTTATGGTCGGCTTTCCAATCGTCGCAGACAGGATGTCCCTGGACCCTTGTCTTTGAAATGTCCCATGCTCTTTCTGTTGGCTTACCTCCTACGAGAAGCGAATATAAGTTAGTACTAAAATACAGCGGGAAGAGTCAACTACAATGTACTAAGTTAGATGTCTTACGATGGTGGAGACAATCTGCATGGTCGAGGGGTTTGGAACCAGAAGCCTGCCATTGGGGGTTTTCTTCGTCCTTGCAATACCCAGTTGCATACTTGCTCCTCACAAATGTGGAAGTAAGGCATCGCCATCCCAGAGATCGCACACTCCTCGGCTAGTCGTGCCCACTTTGCCTTCTTCCCTACGTAGCCACTAGATCCAAGCTGGATAAAAAATAGAATAAAATGCGTGCATAGAAAATCATGAATCCCTAGCCCTAAACCACACCTATTTTATATAGCAAGTTTTCATTTGATTTTCCATATGATTTCTTTTTGCCTTTATTAAAATTTGTTATTTTCTATGTTTTTGTTGTACGATGTGTAGAACCCGATGTCACTGATATCGTTGTCAACGACCCCAACTTCGAGTTCGACAACAATCAGCAAGGCGAATACTCCATTTGATCATATTGGTTCCAGTATTTCAAAGTTGTTGTATCAAAAATTTTATGCACGAGCTATGTTCATAAACACTGCTATATTGTGGGTACTGGTAAAAGTATTTCCAAATTTATGGGATTTTCTTAATCAATATTGACATGTGAACCTTGATAACTGTATATTATGAATGGACACCAGATGATGTCAAAATTGGTGTACATGAATTATTACATGCATTTGCTTATTATGCTTTTGAAATGGGTACACCAATGGCTGATAATACTGTTCGTGATGGAAATGGAACATTGGACATAATGAAAAATATGGATAATGGTATTTTGGTAAAACTAAAAATAAAACTATAGTTTTGACACAGGAGAGTATTGGCAATTGCTGGAAGTGCATGTGACTTGCACATATAGATAGGGGCGATTTCTCGCTAGGGTCGGATTGAGGATTGAATGTAGTGTTGCATGATCCAAGGGATATCTGTACAACCACGAGGGCTGGTATGGGATGGCCTTAACTTATTAATTTATATAGAACTAGCTTTACACATGGGAAGGCTGTACAAGTACAGGATTTTCTGTTATGGATTGTTCGAAAGGACGTCTACACTAAGGTGATTATGGAACAAACGTTTACAGATATAACGGTGTACACCTAGCTTGCTATAGGGGGAAATGGTTATTGATAGAAGTTAACTCATGATTATTATTATTATATGTGTGAAAGTTTATTTTTGTTGCCATAGCAGGGGTTTGTCATCACTGGACTGGGGCAAAGTTAGGACTAGGTAATGTAATAGTTAAGTATGATCTTTCTGCTGCATTTCAAAGGAAGAGTGTAAATAGCTTGGTAAAAAGTGTTGATCATTACTTGTGAATAAAGCTGTACACATCTACAGAGTTTAAATCTTTTCGAAAAGTCGTACCCGCACTCATGGGAGACTTGGTGAACTAACACTAGTTAGATGATTTTCATACTTTCATGGAATGGGTTGGAAATTGGAAATGGATATATGTGTTGAAAAGTTGTTCCCGATGGTATGCTATGTGTTGGCTAGGAATGGTAGAGTTGTTGCTCATATTCATAGAGGAACTTTGAGTTGTTATGATTATGCTACTAACTACTTATTATTTTTTTATATATACCTATCAAATTGCTTTACAAAGTTTCGCTTTCAATCTATTATTCAATATTTATAATTTAATTTGGCTTTATGCAAAATAATTGTAGTAGATTTTTCTTTCATACAACCTACATATATTATAGGTTTTGCAAAAGTCTTGCTTGTACAGATGTACTCAACTTGCTAATATTGTTGTTTTTAGGTGAAGAAAAAAAATTCCCTAATGAAACTTACTTTGATGCGGGATACGGGGATATCAACGATGAGCTTATCTAGGATTTACCTTGTCAGTTGCCTGTGGGAATAATGGGTTTAAGGCATACTACAAGATAATAATATTTCCATTACAAATTTATTTTAGTTATAAGAATATTATATATGAAACTAGATCTAAACAATCATAATCTAAACAAACTAGATCTAAACCAATTACTAACCTTACATCACCAAGAACACATAATCTACATGCTAGATCTAAACAATCATCAAATTGATCTACCTTTTACCAAACTAGCTAGATCTTGAATATAATGCAATTAGAGCTGAAGGACCATGTGGAGGTCCATCCGTATTTGTGATGAGCATTTAACTTTATTTGAGCAAGGTACGCTTAGGTTTGAGTTTGATTTGAATTGGAATTCAAAAGGAAGCAATTTGAGTTGTGTTAGCTTCTTGCGGTACTACTGTTCGATGGCTGGCGGTAGTACTAACACGATGAATGAGACATGATTAATTATGAGCAATTGAATGATTATTGCATATTATTTTTGGACAATGCTATGTGATGGTTTTGCTTGTCTTTGATGGTTGCAGGACGACGGTGCTAGGTCATGGTGAGGCGGAGGATGACCAGGACTAGGCGAGGTGCGTCGGAGGTCCAAACGGTCGAACATCGCCGGAAGATGATCGGAGAAGGAGTCCGGGCAAGTCAAGTGTGACACCACGGAGTGTCGTAACCTTATAAAATGTGAATGTTGAGGGCAAAAACATTATGGAATGTGGAATTGGAGGTTGAAACCATTCGGTATGAGGTTTATTTGCGTTTCCGGGCTGTTTCCGGGAATTTGGGCCTTCCCAGGGGAGTTTGGGCCTAAGGGAAAGGGTCGTGGACCTTGGTTGGGAGGAGTGTGAGTCCTTTTGGGAGTAGGAGACCTGATTGGAGGCCTCCCCCAGACCCTTGTGCGCCTCCCCCTACTGTGTGCACCCCCCCTTTCAACCCTAGCCACCCCCCCACTATCTCCTCCACCCCTTGCCTCCACCTCTCCTAGCCACCACCTCCCAAGCCCTTGTGCCCCTCTCCCCACCTCTCCACCACCCCTTGCTGCCCTAGGAGAGTTCTCCACCTCACCATACCGCAGATCCGTCCATTGGAGCGCTCCGCGACGAGGAGATCCGGTGGATTTGGAGCGAGGAAGGAGATCGCGCGAACCGGGAGGAGATCTGTTGGGTTTTCATTCGTCGGGCAAAGGTATGGCCATGGAGATCCTTGGGGTTGGTCTAGAATCTGTTCTAAGGGTTAATATCATGTTTTTAGATCAATTGGTGGTGCTGTAATATGGTAGATTAGATGGAATCTAGAGTTTGCCATGTTCTCTGTTTCGGGCAGCATGAGCAGTCGACCTAGGGTTTAGGTTTTTGCCAATTTAGATTCAGAATTTGGTCGGCCGCATGTTGAATATGTTGTAGGTAATTTCAATAACTTTCTGTGGGTATAAAGAACGTCGAATTCCGCCCAGTCGTTTGAAAGTTATGCTCATTTTACCGAACGTATTAAAAACTGTGATGTGATTGGAACAGATCACGGTATTCTGTAGATTAAACCACTTTAGAGTTCGAATCAGTCTTTCCATATAATTAGAAAAAGTTAGGAAATTTCCTAAGCTATGTGAGGATGTACTCGTTTAATTGATTTGGAGTCTTAGAACCCGAGTTATGCCTTTTGGAAGGCTACTGTCCCGACGGGACAGAACCTCTGTTTTTTGGGTTTTGCGAGTAGTTTACGATGTCGGGGTAGAAGAGTGTTTGCGTACTATTTTGTGGACATGATTGTGAGTGTGTGGTACCTATGTGCAGGTGGTGTGACCCTGGGAGTGCTTTCTACTTCTCGCCAATCCATCGCCCGTGGTTGAGGCAAGTGTATTGGAATCGGTAGCGGGTTGTAGTTTGCTAGATTGGTTGAGATTGAAATTGAATATATGATATTTTCACATGCCATGCTTTAATGATTGCCATTGATATGATGAATATGCTTATTATGTTATGATGCCATGTGTTAATGTACAAATTATTTATGATGTTGGCATGTTTGCATACATGGCATGATACATGGCCCGGGCGGTGAGAAAGTCATAACTAGTCCGGGAAGGTCGGTGAGAAAGTTATGACTATTTCGGAGAGCCAATGAGTAAGTCCTACATCGTGATTCCATCCACCGCGGTGTATGGAAGCGAGGAGTAGGCACCCTCCATCTTCGGGATGGAAGGGGAGAGAGGGTGCACACCGACGGGTGTGTACTTAACCATACCGGTATGAGTTTCCAGGAGATATGTGCATCGCATTGCTTTGCATTGCATTATATGAGGATGTTATATGATGATGATATATGATGATGTCAATGATATGCTTACGCTATGAATATGAGATGTGTATGATGTCGTATGTGAAAAGTGGTGATGAAGGTATTAGAATGTATTTTCTTGTTCCATTGCAATATACTTGCTGAGTGATGAACTCACGCTTGTGTTTATGTTGTTTTTCTTAGGTACCATGAAACCGGCATGCGGGAAAGGGAGCTAGTCACACGTCATCACTTAGCATCACACATATAAACAATGACATGTTTCTTCCTTTAAATTGTGATGGTTAATTTGTGTGTTTGGTTTCCTCATTTACTTCGTTTGGCTCATGAGATGGTTGGAATCTTTATTCTAGTCTTATACTGCTGCTAGAACCTTTATTATTGATGATTTAGATGTCTTTTTTTATACTATATCCTGTGATCATATTGTTGTTGCTTCAATTCATGGAAAAACAAAGGAGATGCTGCCGAAATTTTCAGTTATAGCATTTACTCCTTTGCTGTAATTTACCTTAATTTATGGTATTTAGATGTTGTTTAGCCTATGTTTGGTAGCATTCGGGCATATTAAATGCCGGGGTGTTACAGTAAGAAGACAAGTAAAGGCGATGATATTAGCTAGATGCCGTGAGGATCGATGAGGGCCGTTGGATTGCGGTCTAGTTGATAGGATAGCGGGTCTAGGTAGTATGCTTTGAAAACCGTGCAAGAAAACCCATTATGTGTGTGGGTTTTGGGTTGCCCTTGCATGTTTGTGTGAGTGGGTTAATCTTAGTCCTTGGTGGAGTGTTCTAGGGTTGAGGGACTCATCCAAGGGTGGTAGGTGGCCCAAGAGTAGTATAAATAGAGGAGGAGGGGTGCTCTCCCTCATAAGAAGGTTGTAGAGGTTTTTATGCTCCTTTGAGCTTTGCCTACTTTGTTGTGAGGCTTTGTAAATCTCCCCTTCCTACAATGCAAATCATTTTCATTTATGCTTGAATTTACATTATGAATTTACTTTATGTCTTAAATTCAGCATTTCAATTTCTCATTTAAATTCCCTCAATTTACTCGCAATTTGGATTTGCCTGCCCTCCTTCTACATGCTGTTGATCTAGGATGTCTTGAGGGTTCTCATATGGTTTTACATCTCTATTGTACCCTAGGATGGACAAGAGATCAAGTTTATATCAAGTTGCAAATCTGTACTGAACTTGTTCTTCGCGCAGCAGTCAGTATTTAATTTTTAGAAAATCTAGAAAAATCCTTTTTAGGTTATTCTTATTGGAGAAGTTGCATGACTCATATATCCATCTATGAAAAAATTGGAGAGTCCACTGGTTGCACCATTTTGGCTCTATGAGGTGAAAACCGACCCCTAAACTTTCTAATCGAAGTTCGTGACTATCTGTGGTGTTTGATTTTTCCTGATTGTTCTACAAGGCTTTTTGAGGTGATTTTTGGTGGAGTGCTTCAATACTCAGTTTTTCATATGAAGAAAATTTCCCAAAAATTCTAGAGCAACATAAATCCACCAACCACCTGCTCCAAGAATGACTGCACCAACAAGAACCGCCACAAGAAGCCTCCAGTTCGTGAGCTAACATGCGAGAAGAAGCTCTTCCATCGCATGATCACTGTGCTCGACAACTTTGACTTCTCCAACATGGATACATGGAGTGACAAGGGCGAGGATGAACCGCAAGAGAAGAGGAAGGGCGGCGATGACTTCTCCAACATGTGCTTCATGGCAGTAGACGCCATTGAAGTTAGCGACTTCGAGCTGTACAGCGACACTGATGAGGTACCCTCCTATGACTAGCTCAATGATTCCTTCTATAAGCTAGGAAAACTAAATGCTAGATCTAGAGCTAGGTGTACGGAGTTAGAAAAGGAAGTAGGTACATTGTCTCAGGAGTTAGCTTCACTTAAATCATGTTCCTCCCGAGACTCTGATAGTTGTACATTCTGTGATGCTTTGCTTGTGGAGTTGGAGAACCTAAGGACCTTGTATGATAGTGTGCTTTCTGAACTTGATGGTCTTAGGTCGAAGAGGGATAGCTCTAGTTCTTCTAATACCATTTCTACTGATGCTAGTTTTCTTTATGCTCGCAGAACTGCATCCTGTAAAAATTACCCTAAACTCCTTGCTAAAATTGATGCTATGAGCTGTCACCTTAGAAAGCTTTCTTCTAGGAATGATGGACTTGAATTGCTTGCTTCTAAGGACCCAGTCAGCTCATGTGAGGGCTGTAAGCAACTGAAACTTGACAATGATGCTTTGAATGTCAAGTATGCTCAACTTGCTAAGGACTTAGTAGTTAAGTCACCAAATGGCTGGTTGCTGTGTATTGGGGCTGAGGAGGACATGGATAAAATCCACATAGAGCTTAGGAAAAAGCTTGATGCCTAGATTGGTAGAATTAGAGATGCTCCTTGCATTTCTTATGAGTCCTTAAAATTGAGGCAACCGTGTATAGGGAGAGATATGCACGCGTTGTTCGCTCTTCTCCTACTAACTCTTCTTCTAATCCTTCCCCATGTTCTTCTTGTGCCTCACTTTTTTTGGGAGTATCAGTATCTTATGAGCACTCTCGAGAAATTTGTTGGAGGCAAGAAGAAGCTCAATCTCATCCTAGACCAGTCCAAGATTAGCATATTTAATCAAGGTCTAGGGTTTGATCACTTGGAGCATGCACGGGCACATTCGCCAACTGTTGTGCGTGCCTCCAAGAGTGGAGAGATCGTGGTTGCTCCATAGATGAGCACCACTGTGTTTAGGTCAGCTGGAATGGTCCATGCTATCTCTGACAAGAAGGTGACACCACCTGCTACTTCGCCTTAGGCGAAGTATTCTTGCACCTTTTGTTAGAAGGATGGACACCTTGTTGATTTCTGCTTTAGATGTGCCAAGATCACTCGGCGTGAGCGTGTTCATGCCATTAGGGGTATTTAGAGTCATCCCCAGACTCTGAGTGCTCCTAAGACACACACCGCTCCAAGACAGGTTAGGGAGTTGCCTGTTTTTGGATAGCGTATGGGGCTTGGTTTTCAGGCTTCTACCTCTGGTTTTCGCCCTAGAGCTGTCCCGAGTCTCCTCGTTCTTCCCATCGAGGTATATATCAGCGGCGTGAGTTTGCTTCTTTCAGCAGGAGGTCTGAGCAGCAGCACTAGGATAGTCTGGCCTTTGCACACCAGCGGACCATCCCGGCACCTGCTCCCAAGCATCCGAAAGGAGATGTCTCTGAGTTTGTGAGAGTAGAGTAACGGAGAGGCATTAGATTGCATTCTTCTGCTCCTTTGACTGTTTCTTATTCTACTCATCTCTACTATTCTAAAGTAGCACTTGGTGGTAGTGGTCCGTTCTTCCCACGTCATTAATTGCCGCTTAATTGCCCTGCTTAATTGCCCTACTTAATTGCCCTGCTTAATTGCCCTACGCAAGAAATGAAGCATTGCTTTAATTAGCCAGCTTTCGCAAGAAACGAAGCGTTAAAGATAGAAGTTTGATCTTGTGAAATAATTTTTTTTATTTTTTAATCTTTATTTTTCGTTATCAATTTTGTTTTTCGTAGCAACGCACGGGCATGTAACTAGTGTGACTCATTATTGGGTTCCTTGTCAAGGCCCCGAATTCGAGTTCGACTCTGTAGGATCGAAAGACACGAATATATCAATCAGAGGGGGGTGAATGATTGTGCGAAAGCTAAAACCAAATTCTTAATCTACTAAAAGTTCACCCCAAAACAGAACCAAATAATTGCCTCGTATTCGACAAAAACAGAATGACAGAGGTTCGGTAAAACGCGAATTCCCGAAGATCCAACCGTTAGATTGATCTACAATTCGGATACAAGAAACTAGATTCCAATACGAATCGAACCCAAAAAGAATAAGCTCGATCGAACTTATGGATCAAAAGTTATGAGCTTCGCAAGCTTGCTGTTCCAGAACTTGACGAAAATAAATCCAATCAAAACTTGTAGATTAATCAAGAACAAAAGATTAATCAACAAAACTTTGAGGAACACTAGATCAACACCCTAGAAAGGTTTTTGATGGATCAAATCAAGATGAATCTCAAAGAACAAAAACCAATCTAGAATTAGAACAAGCATGCAAACAAGAACCAAAACAGAAAAATATCAGAGCAACGTGGTTATCAGAGTACGCAACGGAATGAAGAATTGATCTTTATTTCTTTTGTCTAAAGTACTCCCATCAAAAGAGTACAAACCCTAAAACAAAGCTATAAGCTTTCAATGCGCTCAGCTCTGTTTGATGCCCTTCAATAGGAGACAACCCCTCCTATTTAAAGGAGCAAACCACAGAGAGTCCTGGATACAATTCCTACTCCTAGAAGGATTCCCACTCCTAATCCTAGGAGTATGTATCCAACATAACTCCACTTGGCCTAACCTGGCCAAGTACAACACTTGCACGCGTATGGCAATCCTACCATACTCACGTGACTAACACTTTGCACGCGCATGGCCACCTGCCATACTCACGTGACTAACCATTCGTCATGTGCACCATTCTCTTAGCCCGAACGTCCCGCATGGCATCCTTGACCACCAAGACCTCAGTTCCTCCTGAACCTAGTCCCGAACCTCAGTTCCTCCATGAACCTAGTTCTGGTCCCGTCATCGACCACGTTCGCCTTCGAGCAATACCTGCACATGAACAAACCACAAAACAAATCCGAGCACAAGTCCGTGACTTGACTCAAAGTCAATCCATGCAACTACTCACATGAGTATTGCATAAAGTCCACTTCAAAACAAGCATCATGAAATTCACACTAATTTCATAATCTCAAATTCAAACCAAGATTCAATTCCAAATTTGCTCAAAACCCTAACTAAGCAAAAAGACATTCATCACGGACCAAAATCCAGTCCAGTTCATACATGTCTCAAAACCCTAGAAAAATCAGTTCATGGCGGACCAAAAAATTTGGTCCAGCGTACATGGCGAAAACAAGCATCAAAAATCCCGTTTGCGACGGACCAAAAAATTTGGTATGTCGTACATGGAAAAAACGAGGTCGCCAAAAACACGTTTATGACAGACCAAAGAATTTGGTTTGTCATACACATGAAAAACAAGGTCGCCACAAACACGTTTATGATAGACCAAAAAATTTGGTTTGTCATACACATGAAATTTACTGTTTCTTGAAATTTGGTCCAGCGCAAAAGATAAACACATGAGCATGCACAAAACACATTTATACAAGTTTAAAATCATCATCAAGCCAATTTTTCATCACATGATTTCACAGACTCATGCGGCTAGCACTAACACAAACCAATCTTTAGCCACATTTGCGATCAATCTCTAACTTCCGAGCATATCCTAAACTGCCACTTAGAAGTATCCCAAACTTAACCAAAAGTTTAGAGCTAGAAAAATTTAGGCGGCAAATGTTATTTTCATCAAAATTTAGAGCCTCATAATTGGAGACCTATAATGATCTAGAATGGGCGTGTTGGTTGGTTACAAACTAGGAACTTTTCTCGATACAATGGTCGATTTCTCTTACCAATCCAACGTCAAACACTAACTTTAAACATGGCTAAAAAAAACTGAATCTAGTGCTGAAAGTATTGGGGACTTAACCATAGCATCTAGTATCCTTGTGTGGGCAAAATGGACAAACAACAGCCACCCATTCTCTTCTTTTTCCCAGCTCGTGCAGCCCCAAAACCCCTTCTCCCCAACTACACGCAGCAGCCAACCCACTCCTGGCCGAGCTCCCTTGTGGGAGAAACCTCCCTCCATTGCAGCATCGTGGCGCCTCCATCCTCCTGCTAGCCGGCGCCCTCCCCCCTACCTCCTCAAGCCAAGCTCCCCCTCTCCTTCCCCATGGCTCCTCCTTGAGGGAGACAAAGGTAAGCCCCCCCATGGTTAGGGTTTGTAGTTTCCTGGTTTTGGGCGCCCTAGGGTTGGTTTTGGAGGAAAGATTTGGAGGGAAACTTTGCATCTAGGGTTCTAGCTGTTATGTAATTTTTGAAATGATTTCAGGGTTGCTGTATTTCGTCTCTTTGAGCAAGTTAGAGGCTTCATCTCGCTGGACGGCTGAAGAATGAATTATATATACCTATTAAACTTCATTAGAACTTGGAAGCACTCGATTTCATTGAACCTTGTGAAAGTTATGGCAATTTGTGTCATGGTCTGTTCAGAAATGCTGAAAACTGAGACTGAAAAGTGAACTGCGATTTAAACCTAATTCTACACCGAACCAAATTTTCCTTTTGCCACGGAGATACGGGAGGTGATGAGGCCGCGGGGCGATCGCAGCCCCACGATGGCGATCCGCTCCTCCTCCCAACCTCTTGGATGTGTTGCTGAGGTCTGAGCAGAATCAGCAGGCAACCAACTGAATCCTTGAGATGCTTGTTCAGAATCAGGCTCCTCTAGGTGGCCGCGAAGGGCGAGATCGACCCAATGGTTATCTGGATTTCCTGCATACACAGCTACCCACCTTCTCTCGCGCCAGCGAGCCACTTGAAGCCGACGATTGGTTGCGCACTATTAAGCAGAAGTTTGCTCTCATTCGCTGCGAAGACTATGAGAAGGCACTCTTTACTGCTCAACAACTTCAGGGTCCCGCTGGTGCTTGGTGGGCTAACTTTCTTGTCATGCAGCCCGCCGGTCACCAAGTGTCCTGGGCTGAGTTCCGTGAGGCCTTTCGGGCATATCATATCCCGAAGGGGCTCATGGACATCAAGAGGTAGGAGTTCCTCTCCCTCAAGCAGTTGAACAAGTCCGTGATGGACTACTCTCGCGAGTTCAACTATTTGGCCCAGTATGCACCAGAAGAGGTGAACACTGACCAGAAGAAGCAAGATTGCTTCATGAATGGGCTATCAGCCAAGATGCAAGACAAGCTCTCCGGGTGCGACTTCCCTGATTTCAATGCTTTGCTGAGTTGGGTGATCACAGTGGAGCACAAGATGAAGAACCACCAGGAAGAAAAGAAGCGGAAGCGGGTTGCACAGTTTTCGGCAGGTGGCAGTTCGCAGCGTGCTCGAGCTGTCCTCCTTCCTCCACCTAGGGCACCTGCTCCTGCACCTCTCCTGAACCTCCCCTACAAGATGGGATGGCCTGGCCTCCTGTTGTTGCTCCCCGGCCCCCACAGCCACAGCCAGGAGTGAGAGTGGGGGCGAATTCAGGTCCAGGCCCGTGCTATAATTGCGGACGTGCGGGATACTTCATCAGGGATTGCCCTTTTCCTAGGCGGGGCAACAACTCTAATGCTCCAAAGCCTGAAGGCGCTACCGCACCGCCTCCCCGTCCCAATGGGAAGGCACCTCAAGTGTCGAAGCATGGCCGAGTCAACTACACCAACGCCGAGGAGATTCCGGAGGGCGACCAAGTGTTGACGGGTATGTTATGCATTGATGGGCATGCTGCTAGGGTTTTATTTGATTCAGGGGCTTCTCATTCTTTTATTTGCAAGGATTTTGCTATGCATCATCAAATGAGAGTGAGTTGCAGCAACACCTCTTTCCTCATTGAAGCACCGGGTTCAAAAATTGTCGCTAATCAAGTAGTTCAAGAAGCATCTGTGCTAATCCAAGGGGTTCCATTCCTTGTCAACTTGCTGCTCCTCAATCTTTGTGGGATGGATGTTATCTTGGGCATGAATTGGCTAACACGGCAGCAGGCCATTCTATATTATTCTCGTCGCTCCATCTCGCTCAAGGGACCGAAGGGCGGTTGGTTAACTCTACTTCTCGATGATGGCAAGGCCACTCTTTGCTCCTTGAATGGTGCTGAAATTGGGGAGTTAGAGTCCATTCCCATGGTTTTGGAATACCCGGATGTGTTCCCAGCGGAATTGCCGGGGATGCCGCCAGATCGGGATATTGAGTTTGTAGTCGAGCTTCAGCCTGGGACTGCTCCAGTTTCCAAGCAGCCGTATAGAATGCTGCCAAATGAATTGGCCGAATTGAAAAGCCAATTAAAAGAACTGATGGACAAGGGGTTCATTCGCCCGAGCTCCTCACCTTGGGGCTGCTCGGCTCTCTTCGTGACCAAGATGGACGGTTCTCTTTGTCTGTGTGTTGATTATCGTCCCTTGAACGCAGTCACCATAAAGAACAAGTATACTCTTCCTCGAATCGATATCCTCTTTGATCAGCTTGCTAGTGCATGGGTGTTCTCCAAGATTGATTTGAGGCTCGGGTATCATCAGATCAAGATTCGAGCAGAAAATATCCCAAAGGCAGCATTCTCTACTCGTTATGGCTTGTATGAGTATACTGTCATGTCGTTCGGATTGACGAATGCACCGGCATACTTCATGTACCTTATGAATTCCATCTTCATGGAGGAACTTGACTCCTTTGAGGTCATCTTCATTGATGACATCCTCATCTACTCAGAAAATGAAGAAGATCATGCAAAGCATCTTCGCATCATTCTCGGGAGGCTCTGGGAACATCGCCTTTATGCAAAATTCAGCAAGTGCGAGTTTTGGCTAAAGGAGGTATCTTTCTTGGGACATGTCCTCTCCGAGCAAGGTGTTGCTGTTGATCCAAGTAATGTAAAAGATGTTCTCAAGTGGGAACAGCCCAAAACTATCACAGAGATCCATAGTTTTCTTAGGCTTGCAGGCTATTATCGCCGATTCATTCAAGACTTCTCAAAGATTGCCAAACCTATGACTGATCTACTGAAGAAGGGTGCTGAATTCAAATGGTCAGCGGGCTGTGAGCAAGCATTTCAGACCTTGAAATAACGCCTTACTACAGCTCCTGTTCTCACACAACCTGATATTCACAATCCATTTGATGTTTATTGCGATGCATCAGGTATCAGCCTTGGCTGTGTGCTTATGCAAGAAAACCGGGTTGTTGCCTATGCATCTCGGCAATTGAAACGCCATGAAGAGCACTACCCAACTCATGACTTAGAGCTTGCAGCGGTGGTCCATGCTTTAAAAATTTGGCGCCACTATCTTCTTAGGAACAAGTGCAACATCTATACTGATCACAAAAGTCTCAAGTACATCTTCACTCAGGCAGATTTGAATATGAGGCAAAGAAGGTGGCTTGAACTGATCAAACACTACAACTTGGAAGTGCATTACCACCCGGGAAAAGCCAATGTGGTGGCTGACGCATTGAGTCACAAGGCCCGATATAATTGCCTCACTCTTCAATCCCGAAGTGCCACTATCTGTGCAGAATTACAGAAACTCAGCATAGAGATGGTTGAAGAAGGTTTCTTGGCTAATCTAGAGTTGAATTCCACGCTGCTGGACCATATTAGAGAGGCTCAAAAGAGGGACAAGGGCGTTGCCCGAATTTGTAGCAAACTGAATTCCGGCCAAGCTACTTGCTTCCATCTTGATGACTATGGAACTTTATGGTTCGGCAAACGCCTAGTCGTCCCTAAGACCAAGAATTGAGAAGAAAGATTCTCAATGAAGCCCACAACTCTTTACTCACAATCCATCCGGGCAGCAACAAAATGTATCAAGACTTGAAGCAACGGTTTTGGTGGACTCGCATGAAGCGTGAGATTGCTCGCTATGTGTCCAAATGTGATGTTTGCCAAAGGATGAAGGCCGAACATCTCAAGCCGGCTGGCACTCTTCAGCCGCTGCCCATTCCAAGTTGGAAGTGGGAAGAGGTGGGCATGGATTTCATCACCGGCCTGCCAACGACTTCTTTGGGTCACGACTCGATATGGGTTATAGTCGACCGGTTGACAAAGTCTGCACATTTTCTAGCCGTTCGCACCACCTATCGAGCCATGAGGTATGCAGAGTTGTACATATCTCGAATTCCATGTCTTCATGGAGTGCCCAGGCGGATAGTTTCGGATCGAGGCTCTCAATTTGTCTCTCGATTCTGGAGAAGTTTGCATGAGGCATTGGGCACCAAGCTACTTCACAGCTCAGCATATCATCCGCAAACTGGCGGCCAAACTGAAAGGGTCAATCAAATCCTCAAGGATATGTTGAGGGCGTGTGTTCTATCTTATGGGAAGAAATGGGATGAATGCCTTCCATATGGCGAATTTGCCTACAACAACAACTACCAAACCAGCATTAACATGTCTCCTTTTGAAGCGCTTTATGGTTGTAGCTGTCGGACACCCCTGAACTGGTCCGAGAGTGGGGAACGACCATTCTTTGGGCCCGAAATGGTCATGAAGGCAGAAGAGAAGGTAAAGACCATTTTAAAAAATCTAAGGGCAGCACAATCACGACAAAAGAGCTATGCTGATCGTCGTAGAAGACCTATCTCTTTCAGCATTGGTGATTATGTCTATCTGAAGGTATCTCCCCTCCGGGGCACCCATCGTTTCGGGGTTAAGGGAAAATTGGCACCTCGATACATAGGACCTTTCCGGATCCTTGCATGACGTGGTCAAGTGGCATATCAATTGGAGCTTCCTCCCTCTCTAGCAATGGTCCACAATGTCTTCCATATATCACAATTGAAGAAGTGCCTTTGTATCCCCTTTGAACATCTCGATGTGGATGAACTCGAAGTTCCGCCCGATCTATCTTACCAAGAGTATCCTATTCGAGTTTTGGATGAAGTTGAACTCAAGACTCGTCGGAGGACCCTCAAATTCTATAAAATTCAGTGGAGCAATCACACTGAAGATGAAGCCACTTGGGAGCGGGAAGACCGTTTGAAAATCGAGTATCCCGAATTCTTCCATAACATGTGAGTGCTACCATCTATTATTTTCGCAATTAAAGTCATATCATTTGTATGTGGTTGCATTGTCCATATAGACGCTGTACATCTATGCTCTAGTTTTTGAATCTCGGGGCGAGATTCTTTTATGGGGGGAGGATTTGTCAAGGCCCCGAATTCGAGTTTGACTCATGCAACTAGCACTAACACAAACCAATCTTTAGCCGCATTCGCAATCAATCTCTAACTTCCGAGCATATCCTAAATTGCCACTTAGAAGTATCCCAAACTTAACCAAAAGTTTAGAGCTAGAAAATTTTAGGCGGCAAATGTGATTTTTGTCAAAGTTTAGAGCCTCATAATTGGAGACCTATAGTGATCTAGAATGGGCATGTTGGTTGGTTACAAACTAGGAAATTTTCTCGATACAATAGTCGAGTTCTCTTGCCAATCAAACGTTAAACACTAACTTTAAACATGGCTAAAAAAACTGAATCTAGTGCTGAAAGTATTGGGGACTTAACCGTAGCATCTAGTATCCTTGTGTGGGCAAAATGGACAAACAGTAGCCACCCATGCTTTTCTTTTTCCCAGCTCGTGCAGCCCCAAAACCCCTTCTCCCCAACTACACGCAGCAGCCAACCCACTTCGGGCCGAGCTCCTTTGTGGGAGAAGCCTCCCTCCATTGCAGCATGGTGGTGCCTCCATCCTCCTGCTAGCCGGCGCGCTCCACTCCATCCTCCAGCCGACGCCCCCATACATCCTCAAGCCAAGCTGCCCCTCTCCTTCCCCATGGCTCCTCCTTGAGGGAGGCAAAAGTAAGCCCCCCCCCATGGTTAGGGTTTGTAGTTTCCTGGTTTTGGGCGCCCTAGGGTTGGTTTTGGAGGAAATATTTGGAGGGAAACTTTGCATCTAGGGTTCTAGCTGTTATGTAATTTTTGAAATGATTTCAGGGCTGCTGTATTTCGTCTCTTTGAGCAAGTTAGAGGCTTCACTCTCTAGACGGCTGAAGAATGAATTGTAGATATACCTCTTAAGCTTCATTAGAACTTGGAAGCACTCGATTTCATTGAAACATGTGAAAGTTATGGTAATTTGTGTCACGGTCTATTTAGAAATGCTGAAAATTGAGACTGAAAAGTGAACTGCGATTTAGACCTAATTCTATGCCGAACCAAATTTTCCTTTTGCCTGGAGAGTTGTAGGAAATTTCGTTTAGATTGCGAAAATGTACTGGTTTTGCTTGATTTGGATTCGAGGATCAATAGTTATGCTCATTTGGTTGACTGGCTATTCTTAACCTCTGAAAATGGTGGACACTGAATTTGCCCTCTGTTCCTGGCCGAACTGGGAGTTCTACCTGCAATTGCTGGTTAATTGGGAAAAGCTAAGTCATAGGTCCACGTCTTATGATTGTTTAGAATCCGAGTTTTCTCAATTTGGTGAAGTGGTTAGGAAGTTATGATTAATTTGGTGAATCTGTCCAGATTTGTTGCATTTGTGCAGAGTACTGCTCTTTTCTGTTTTTGGGCAAGTTAAATCAATGGGTGGTCAATTGGGGGTAGAGGTATGTGTAGGTATTGTTCTTGTGTTCAATTACAAACTAGGAACAAACTGGGATCACTCAATTTGGTTGAGTAGATAAGAAGATATGCTCATTTGAACTTCATGTTGTCCTGAAAATTTAGAGTTGGATTGTAGTTTGAGGCTGCTATTCACTTTGTACTGATTTAAGTAGCTAGATATTTTTCCTAGTGACTTAGCGGTATGGTAAGCGTATCTAAAGTTCTTACGCTTCGTTAGGACTTGGCCTCGCTGCGTTTGGTCAATCCAGTGAAAAGATACTTGCTATTTTCAGATTTCAGAGTTGCTACAGAAGTTAGGATTTTGGTTGGAGTAGTGTGGAGCATTTCAAAATATTGTTTGGCTATTAATGTGGAGTGTTAACATTGTATTTTCATTTTTGGTTTGATGAATGTTTGCATTTTTGGAGCTATCATGGGTCTTCAATTGTTATTCCATCTCATGTGCATAGCATGCATCTCATTCCACATGCATTGTGATCGTGTAGAGAACGAACCTGCGGAGGTTGACGTGGCCGTTGCCGTGGGGGGAATTGAGGAGCAAATTGTTGTTGAGAATCCGGCAGAAGCTCAAGGCAAGCACATAAGCATATTCACCCTTATGTATACTTGTATTTTGGGAATAAATTGCTTATTGGATGATTAAGTCATGCATTAGGAGTTGAATTGTGGGAATGGTATTAGAACCTATTTGCTGCACATACAATCATTGATAATTGTTGAACACCTCCTTTGGAACTAGACTATGGGTAATTATATTGTGTCCATGCTTAGTTTGCTTAGATGTCGGGTATGTGCCAAGTGGTGGATGGTTCCAACTCTTAAGAATAATTACTTCACACTATTGGGTTACAATGGATATGGGTAGGAACTGAAATGTGAAATTGAGACCGGGTGAGAGGGTTGGATCATTTTAGTGTGGAGACTCAAATGCGTAGTCTCGCCTGTGTCGGTTGAGGACCGATCCGTTGTTTGCCCTTTGATCGAGCACACCTTGTTGATTGCATGCCTGATTATGGTACGGTAAGCCACCCTTTCATGGCATACTACTCGATGGGTCATGCCCTCATGCGGTTGGACGTGGTTGAGGGCGAGGCTTAGGCCGACTCTCGAGGGCCAAGCGAGGCTTGGGCCGCTCGAGGGGGTGCTAGGTGCTCGGACCGCTTGAAGATGGTTCAACGAGTAGGTATGGATGGGATGAGGGTTGACATGAGGTTCCTTCGTGGGATTCATGTCGTGTGATTGATGATCCCCTGCAGGGTGAGTAAGCGATTCAAATTGCCGCACTCTCGGATATGAGCACACTTGGTCATCGCACATTCAGCGTAGTAACAACTTAAACTTGAAGCTAGTTGGTATATTGATGATTATACTTGTTCATGAATTACTTGCTTCTCTTTAAAGTTTAATTGCAGATTTCACTCTAGTAATAGGTGTTGTCCATAAGTGCCATAAAACTTGTGAATGAAGTAGTAGAATGTAATTATGCAACAAAGTTAAGCTTTTTCGCACTTTTCACCTTAAGCTTGTTCCTTGCTACATCCAATGCATATTCTTTCGAGTCGGTCATATATGGACCACGGGTAAGTCTTGCAAGTACCTTTTGTACTCATGCTTCTGCTTTGTGGTTTTCAGGTGAGGGCGAAGAAGGATGTGAATTCTGTCTGTATTACCTCTCTGTGTCCGGGCAGGGCACCGAGTAGAGGCTAAGCTCAGCGTGGTAAACGCCCCGGTGTGTTCAGGGGCAGGACACTTCCGGAGGTGCTATGTTTTGGTTTAATGTGTGGTTGTATGTCCATTTTGTTGTATAGTTAACCTCTTAAGCTGTGTCATGGCTATGCTTAAATCCTCGAACTATTTCTGTTGTTGGTTCATGGGTGTGTTGCTATGCTATCGCATATCTAGTAGGTTGCTTCTATCCATGTTGCCCTTTTGCTATATCGTTGTTGTGTCATGTTGGATCTTGTATATATTGTGCTTCATATCATATATCTGCCATGTTGCTTCTATCCTTGTTGCTCTAGTGCTGCAGTGTTGCCGCCGAAATTTCGAATTTTATCTTGCGGTTTAGTATTGTGTTTTCTTTTGCTCCTAGTGTGCTATTTGAGTTGTTTCAGTTGTGTGTTTTTTTGGTTTCGTCCTTGTGCTTGAGTTAGTGTGGTTTGTTGTGCTTTCGCGTTGAGTGTCTGGTTGTGGGGTTTTGAGTTTGTTGCCCCCTTTATGCAAATTGAGTTGATATAGCAATGGAAACTAGTATACGGGGCGATCCTGGGCGAGCTTCGGGCCGCATACCGGGGGAATACCGGGATTATTGTTGAGTTATTCGAATGGCCTCACTGTTGTCTCAATTGGGCTTGGGTGCTAACATTGCGAGCGCCATCGGAGATCCGTTGCTAGCCTCCAAATCCGATGAGGGCGATCGAGCATTCAAATAGCCTGAGGACAGTCTGGGCGGCTCCTGACATTCCTAGGTCTGCACTGATCTATCCTGGTACTAATACATCTATCTTTCGCTCTCATTGATTCAAGTCCGAGGATAGGGAAGGGGGAGGTTTGGATTGTAGACTCCAGCTATTCACGCCATATGACAGGAGACTCCTGATAGTTTTCTTCCCTAGTCCAAGCTCCTGGCGATGAGGTGATCACCTTTGGGGATGCTTCGTTAGGTAGAGTCATTGCTAAAGGTACCATTTGCATTAATGATCATTTTGTTCGCAAGGACATTGCCTTAGTCAGTAAGCTGCAATATAATTTGCTTTCTGTTTCTCAGCTTATCGATGACTTTTTTCAAGGTAAGCTTTAAGAGCAGCACTTTTAGGATCCTCAATTCTTCTGTGGAGTTGGTTTGAGGGATTTCTCATTTTGGGAGAGTCTTTCGTGCTGATTTTTTCTCCTCTTCTGGAGACTCTTCGTTGCCTTATTGCTTAGAGTCCCATGATCTCTCCTTTTGGCATAGGTGACTTGGTCACATTGGCTTTGATCATTTGACTCAAGTTAGTGGCTATGATCTCATTCGTGGTCTGCCCAAACTCAAGATGGTCAAAGATGTCATGTGTTCTACTTGCCGGCATGGCAAGATGGTTGTTTCTTCTCATCTCCCAGTCACCCGAGCGATGACTGATGCACTAGGACAGCTCTTGCACATGGACACGGTTGGTCTGTCTAGATTGCAGTCAGCAGGAGGGAAGTGGTACATTCTTATCATAGTCGATGATTTTTCGAGGTATTCTTGGGTGTTTTTCATGGCCTCGAAGGATGAGTCATTTTTTCACTTTAGGGGTTTGGTCCGTAGGTTGTCCATTGAGCTCCCAGGTGCCTCACGAGTGATCCACAGTGACAATGGCACAGAGTTCAAGAACTCCTACTTTAGTAGCTTCAGTGAGGAGTTATGCATAGAGCATCAGTTCCCTTCTCCATACATCCCTCAACAGAATGGCGTAATGGAGAGGAAGAGCAAGACCCTGGTTAAGATGGCCAGGATGATGCTAGATGAGTACAATACTCCTAGGAAGTTTTAGGCTGAGGTTGTAGCAACGGCATGCCATGTTGCCAATAGAGTTTTTCTTAGGGCACACTTGCACCGCACTTCTTATGAGTTGAGATATGGGCAAAAGCCCAATGTGTCTCTGTCGGGGATTGGAGTATTTTTCACAAGGACCTTTTTACCCGACGGCCGATGCCAACCGACCATAAACAGCCTTGGTCAGGGTGCCTGAGAAATGACCTCGGATGACCCCATGCTCGGCCACAAGCATGCTCGCCAACCCTCAACAAAACATGTTCGGCTACGGCCTTAGAAGACAAGTACGAGCAACCTTGCTCGGGAAGGCGCCAGTTGGTCGAACCGGGCCAAGGGAATGCCCGACGATGGCCGAAGGACGGGGTCAACCCACTAAATAGGAAAGTGGCGACCAGTTCGCCAGGAATCCAGGGAAGTTATATCATAAGATCAAGCATGGTGAGAATCAAAGACACGTCAAAAATGGCAAGGCGTGATCTTAGGGGTAGTTACCATTTGTAATTAGATACACACATTATTTAGCCCCTCCCTCAACGGGAGAGGGGGAGCGGCGCATATAGAGACAAGCTTTCAATCACATACACATCAATACTCAATACCACTAGAGTAGGGTTATTATCTCCACTGCAAGAGGCCCGAACTAGGATAATTCCCTCTGCGTCTCCCGTTGCTCGAGCATCCTTCGAACGCCAACCCTTCACGGGCGAAGGGGCCTTGGTTGATCCCATTTTCAACAAGTAAGCTCGGCGGGGGCCTGTTCCCCAATCGTCGACAGTTGGCGTCATCCGTGTGGATCGACTGTGTCGAACTCCATCCGTGAAGAGTCCCCGAAGATGCCAAAATCTGGAGACACTCGTGACCTTAGTACCTTCGATGATGTCAAAGACGATGATATGTACTACACCAATGATGGTGTGGCCGGTGTGACCGATCCAGATAGACACACCGACGCCGGGAGCATTTCCCCGGTAGCTGCAGCACGAGAGCGATTTCTTCACTCTCAGCGCAATGCCCTCGAAGATGCTGTGGATGATGATTATGATGGGCTCTATGATGGTTTGGATATTCCAGACCATATTGAGCTTGATCAGGAGACAACATCGCGGGGAGACACCATGATGTCCCCCACACGATCGTCTTACTACTGCAACGTTAATATGGTGGGAAGTGACGCCGACCCCGAGATGGAATCCTCGAGGGCGGCTCGTCAGGACCGCTCTGAGGTGGCCAGACACCACTTGGAAGCATCCTTAGACAAGACCTTGGCGAGCCTCGGACGCCAAGCTCGTGGGAAATAGGTTTCCAAGCAGGGGGTCACTGCCCACGGGAATTCCCGTGGAAGTCGCACCCCGGAGCATGCACCCGCACGACGCTCGAGCTCGCCTCCGCCCGTTCTTCGAAACCGGGAATGACTGCATGCCTTAGTGGCGATCGTGCGGAACCTCCAAAACTTCTCCGAGTAGGTAGACTTGGAGGCAATGGGTGCGGTCATGGCCGATGATATGGAAAAATTGGCCGTGGACCTAAAGATCTCAAATCCGCCCTATGACGAGGGCGCCCAGAGCATTTCCCGGGGACACCGGGAGCATACCCCGATCCGCTCCCACCAAGAGGAGCCTCGGGGTCTCGATCGGAAGGAACGTAGGGTGATCAACCTACGTCACGAGCACTGTCAGAGTAATTCCCTAGCAACCTCGAGATACCACGGGGATGCTCTCCCTAACCGCGAGCATTTTGAGCGCTCCACGATGGAACGCTCCTCAACGCACCGGCCTAGGGAAATTTTCTCCCGGCTTAGTGCACGCGTTACCCCGCGAAATAGCGATGGTCGGGACGATCATTGTGACCGAAGGAATTGCTATGACGCTCCTATTTTCGGATGCCGAGCATTCACGAGCTCCCTCCAAAATTTCTCGTGGCCAAACAAGTTCAAGCCTGGGCATATCGAGAGATTCAATAGGACCCAGAACCCGGACGAATTTCTCTTGATCTATACCACTGCGATCTTGGCAGCAGGAGGTGATGAGGGAGTCATGGCAAACTTCCTCCCAACGGTCCTCAATGGGGCCACATGGACTTGGCTTTTTAATCAAAAGGAAGGATCAATCCGCTCTTGGAGGCAACTCAGCGCTGCGCTCCGAGCAAACTTTCAGTGTTGCTACATTCGCTCGGGGAAAGAGCGCGATCTCGAGCGCTTGATTCAGACAGAGGGTGAGACTCTGTGACAGTTCGTTTAGAGATTTATTCAGGTTCGAAATTTGATTCCAAACATCTCGGATGAGGCTGTCGTCCAAGCTTTCAAGTTTGGGGTGCGAGATGTTCGCTTCACGCAGGACTTGGAGATACACCCGGACCTAACGGCTTACGAGCTTTTCTGCATGGCCGACCGGTATGCGAGCACCGATGAAGTCGTCAAGTGGAAGAAGATGCTAGATGAGGGCAAGCTACAACCTCAACCAGGGTTGGAGGCCTCCACGAGCAAGAAAGGCTCGAACTCCGTGGAGAAAAAGATCAAGAAGAAAAAGAAGAAACAGCCTTCGCCAAATATAGTTGCCGCGGTCGAGCAACAGCAGCCTCGGGCATCCCATCCACAACATCGAGGGTTCAATACTTGAGGCAGGGGGCGACCATTTCAACATCGCAACGACCAAGCTCGTGACGACCAAGTACCCCCATCGAACAACCAGTTCTACATCAGGCGCACGAACACGACCTGCGAAATTGCCGAACGTGGACCTTCCGCCTGGAACATTTCTACAACGGCAAGAGGGCCATGCCAACGCTCCCGAAGCAGGGCGAGCAACCCGCTGATGAGGATGATGAAATGGAGTATCAGGAGCTCAAAAACCACATTATAGTGATATTCGGGGGCTCATCCACCTACAGGTCCCGTCAGGATTTGAAGGGGGCCGCTCGGGAAGTTCATCACATCACCCAGGGTAAGCCGCCTGTGCAACATCTCAAGTGGTCCGAGCTGTCCCTCACTTTCTCCAAGGATGATTTTCCCCTTGGAATGACCAAACCGTTGAAACTCCCAATGGTCGTGAGCCCAACCATCAGCAACACCACGGTGGCCAGTGTGCTCATCGACAGTGGGAGCTCCTTGGATTTGATCTCAGCAAAGGTCCTGGACGAGATGCAGATTCCTTGATCCAAGATTAAAAGCATAGCAGTTCCCTTATACGGGATTGTTTCGGGCACTTCGGTGAAGCCCCTTGGCCAGGTCGTTTTGCCCGTAACCTTCGGGAGTCCGAGCAACTTCCGAACAGAGATAATCACTTTCGAGGTAGTCAATTTCGAGTTAGCCTACAATGCTATTCTCGGTAGGCTGGCTCTGGCCAAATTCATTGCCGCCACGCACCATGCGTACCAGTGCTTTAAGGTTCCCGGCCCAAATGGGGTAATAACCATAAGGGGAGCCATAAGTCGGCATTGAACTGTGATGAAAGAGCACTGGATATGGTCGAACAGCCACCAACGCGTGGTCCCAATCAAGAGCTGAAGCATTCCCGGCCAAAAGTAACCCTCCAGCCTAGAGGGAAGACCAAGGCCGTTCCGCTAAACGAAGCAGAACCGACCAAGGTCGTGCATTTGGGGTCCTCCTTGGATCCTAAATAGGAACTAGAGCTCATCACTTTCCTCCGAGCAAATGCAGATGTGTTCGCCTGGGAGCCATCTGACATGCCCGGGGTCCCAAGGGAAGTGGTCAAGCACAGGCTAGCGGTCCATCCTTACAAAAAACCAGTGTGGCAAAAGCTCAGACGTTTCTCCCCGGAAAAGCAACAGATCATCCGGGAGGAACTCGATAAGCTCCTCAAGGCTGGCTTCATTCGGGAATTTGAGCATTCAGAGTGGTTGGCCAATCCAGTCATCGTTAAGAAGAAGGGGGCAAGTGGCGCATGTGTGTCGATCACACAGGATTGAACACCGCATGCCCGAAGGACAATTTCCCGCTGCCTCTCATAGACCAGTTGGTCAACGCAACGGCGAAGTCCCAGGTGATGAGCTTCTTGGATGCCTACTCAGGTTATCACCAGATTAGCATATCACCTAAAATGAGGAGAAGACTTCCTTCATTACCCCGTTTTGGACTTTCTGCTACACGACCATGTCTTTCGGTCTGAGGAATGCTAGAGCAACCTTCTAGAGCCTCATGCAGAAAACTTTCCTAGAACAGGTAGGCCGAAATCTAGAAGTTTACGTGGACGATATAGTCGTCAAGAGCAAACTCGCCACAAGCCATGTCTCCGACCTTGAGGAAACCTTCTGTAACCTCAACAAGCATCGAATAAAGTTGAATCCGGAGAAATGTGTTTTCGGTGTAAGGGCGAGCAAAGTGCTCGGCTACATAGTCGGTCCGCAAGGCGTTGGCGAAAATCCAGAGAAAATTGAGGCCATCGAGAATATGAGACCTCCCACCAGTGTGAAAGAGGTGCAAGCCTTGACCGGACGAATGGCTGCCTTGAGCCGTTTCATCTCCCGGTTAGGCGAACGTGGGCTGCCTTTCTTCAAGGCCCTACACAAACACGACGGCTTCACTTGTTCAGAAGAAGCCAATCGCTCTTTCAAAGAGTTAAAAAAGTATCTGTCCAAATCACCCATCCTGACCACGCCCAAGACAGGGGAAACTCTAATGCTATACTTAGCAGCAACCCCACAAGCAGTGAGTGCCGTGTTAATAGTGGAAAGGAATGGAGCACAGTGACCTACCTACTACAGCAGTGAGGTATTACATGGACCGAAGGAGCGTTACCCCGAGGTCCAAAAACTTTTATACTCACTGTTGATGGCTTCTAGAAAGCTACGACACTATTTCCAAGCCCATAAGATCATGGTTTCGACCAATTTCCCACTTAAGGAGATCCTAATAAATCAAGACGCCAATGGTCATATAGCCAAGTGGGCCATAGAGCTCGTTGAATTTGAAATCCAATTCTCAGCTCGCACGGCGATCAAGTCCTAGATCTTGGCGGATTTTGTGGCAGAGTGGACGAACCCAGCTCCACCCGTCTCCGAGCCCGTCGAGTCTAAAGAAGGTCACTAGACCATATATTTTGACGGGTCCCATGCATACGAACGCTCGAGGGCTGGAGTTGTGTTGGTTTCCCCACAGGGCGAGTGTCGATGTTTGGTGCCGGCAAAAATCTTAGGTGGTGTGAATTTGTGGGGCAAGGCGCTGGATCAGGATCTCGATGGTAACACAAGACAAGGAATTATACAGGTTCAGGCCCTCAATGGTGGAGGTAATACCCTAGTCCTGTGTTTTGGGATTATGTGTATCGTATGGCTTTTTCCTCTCTACCTCCCCCCTTCTTGGGGTCCTCCCGCCCCTCTTATATACAGAGAGGAGGGGGAGTCCAACTCGGTTACTAGAGCATTAGTCTGAGTTGATTACAAGTAAAGGAATCATATCCTTATCTAGGATAGCTTCCCTTACAGTTACAATCTCTTCTTTCAGTTACAATGAGGTTGAACCTACAAGATGTACATTCCTTTCTCGCACGGTCCTCTTAGACCTTCGTGTATGTACTCGGGTCCTTATATCCTCCACAGTAGCCCCCGAGTGCTTTGCAATCGAGTTGCCCTTGATTTTTTGCTCTTGCGCGGAGGATGCGGCCCGTTGGTCTTTAGCTTACTTCATCCGAGTGCTTGGAGACCAGCAAGGAGTTTGCAAAGGACTCAACTTACCACTCGGATTTCTTAGGGTTCCTTCCTTGCGATGGGGCATCAGCGTCTGACCTTCGTTGGGATGCGCTAGCTGGAATGCCGGGGATAGACTTGACTCAACGTACCACGAACATACTTCTGGCCCACATCCATAGGGCATTGGTGATCATCGCTGCTTGGGGCGCACCTGAGAATGCATCTAATAGGATGCTGGTGATCAGCCCGATTTAGGGCGCATCTGTGTTGCTTCCACTAGGATGCTGGTGATCAGCCCGACTTGGGGAGCACCTGGGTTGCATCCAGTAGGATGTTGGTGATTAGCTCAACTTGGGGCGCACCTGTGTTGCATCCAATAGGACACTGGTGATCAGCCCAACTTGGGGCGCACCTGTGTTGCATCCAATAGGACGCTGGTGATCAACCCAGCTTGGGGCACACCTGTGTTGCATCCAATAGGACGTTGGCGATCAGCCCGACTTGGGGCACACCTGTGTTGCATCCAATAGGATGCTGGCCGAATGGTAATCTCACCAAGTCCTTTCTTCGCTGCCTTTCCGGTGCCTTCATGCCCTAATCAAAGGCGTACGGGAGAAGCTTTGACATGGTTCGGACCCAAAGTTTTCAGTTGGACTCGAATCGGGAATGCATCTTGTAAGTCTGCACTGTTCCTTTTGCAGGAGAAGAGGTTCCGCTTTCCCCGCCCGAAGGCGGTTCCGCTTTCCCCGCCCGAAGGCGGTTCCTCAGCGCCCCACAACACATTTAGTGCGGTTTTGGGGGGGTGATCTTTACTTTTCCTCATTCTCCGTCTCTCGTCGCTTTTTGTGTTGCGTTTCTTAGGGTTCTCCGCTCAGCTCAACATCTGCCATCTCCTTTCTCTGTTCTTCGGAATGGTGTCCTCCGCCGCCACCGCGCCCGACGCATCGCCCGCGCCACAAGATTGGGCTATCTTGGTTGTAACAGAGGAACGTCTGAACGCCATGGTTTTCGCCGGGGTCCTTCCTCCCTTGGTACTAATTGGGGCTCGCCCAACGGCGGGTGAGTCTTCCCCTACCCCTCATCCTGAGGAGTTTGTCGTTTTTCAATCCTTTTTCTATCGCGGATTTAGTTTACCCTCTAGCGCCTTCTTCCGTGGCCTTCTTCATTATTCTGGGATTGAGCTGACCCACCTCAATCCTAACTTGATTCTTCAAATTGCTGTTTTTATGCATCTTTGCGAAGCCTACATTGGCATCCATCCCCACTTTAGCCTTTTCCGCCATCTTTTTCTCCTCAAGCCTTTCCCGAACAAGAACGCTCCCAAATTGGTTGGGGGCACAGGTCTTCAATTGCGAGATGGGTTGACGAAATCCTATTTTGCCATTCCCTTTCGATCCTCTAACAAGGGCTGGCACTAGGAGTGGTTTTACTCTTCTAACCTCGAGCCTTGCCTTCCTGCCTTTTCTGGACAGAGACCCGTGGTATTAGTTTCTTGGACTAAGCCTCCTCCCGACTCCGATGGAGATCAAGTCGGGGAGCTTATGGACATCATCCGCCAATTGAAGGGTGCTGGTTTACACAGAGTGGGCGTCGCTGCTAGCTTTGTCATTCACCGTGTTCAACCAATCAAGGAACGGGTCCACCCAGGGTTTGAATATCTGGGGAGGTCAGACCCCACTCGGGAACTGTCCACGAGGGTTCCGGAGGAGGTATTGGATAGGTGACTGAATGACTTCTTTGCCCTTGGCACCATGCTGGATTGTGGGGGATGCTCGAAGTCTTTTTGTTTGGCTCGCCCTCCTCCCCCGATGATCTTCTGGGTTCCTGAATGCTTTTAAGCTCTTGTCTTCAGCTGTCCTTGTTTGAATTGTTATTTTGTTCCCGTTGTAGGGGCGGGAAGCTTTCTTTTCTAACGCTCTAATCCCCGGATACCCCGACTATCCGGGATGCAGGCTAAGGAGGCCCGATCAGGCCGTGTCCGGGGAGACCCCCGAAGACGCAGGAGTGATCACTCCAAAGGCTCCAGATTCTCTGGGTTCTGTTGCTTCCCTAGAAGATGCCATTCGCCCAGGGGCGGGCTCAAAACGATCGGCCCCGACTTCTCCTGCTACTCCGAGTGCCAAGAGCGGAAGGCGGGCGTTTGGGCAAGGTTTTCTGAGTCCATCCCCTTCCCCTACAATCCCGGGTGATGACTCAGCCGCTGTGCCGAGTGCGGAGAAGGGAAAGGGGGTGGCAGTGCAGGAGACTTTGAGCCCCCGGTTCTCCTCCGTAGCTCCGAGTGGCGGCCCAACCATCCGAGGGCCTTCTAACCAATCTCCAGCGCCACCCGCCCCACGGACCCGAGAGCTGGGCCCGCAGCCCGTTCCCTCTGGCAGTGGCTCATTCACCCGGAGCGAGCCGGGACTGAAGATAAAGAGATCCACCATGTAATTCTTCATCCTACTCCGTCCATCTTTTTCTGTCGGCTTGTTGATGTGAGCCTTTGGCCCCCCTTCTTCTTTTTTCATGTCAGGAAGCCGTCGGCTGACGTTCCTGTCGGAATGCCGACTGGGACTCCTCAGGGTCCTTGCCCTAGCGATGTCCCCAGTCGGGACAGGCTGTCTTCTTTAAGTGCGGCGGCCCTGGGGTGTGTCGAGGCCGTTCCTAAGGTAGCTCCGACTAGACCGTCCTCCTCAGACCATCTGCCGTTGTCACCGAGTGGAGAGGCACATGGACCGACCGAGAGCGCTTCCTATCCAGCGGAAGAGATCCCACGCCCGACCACACGTTCCGAGCCTACCCTTATGCTGGGTACTTGGGACAGTGAGAAGGAAGAGTGGGACACCTTGGACGATTCTGCCGAAGAGCAGGACATAAAGGATCTCCACGAGTACTTCGTCCGGTGTTCCCAACTGATCCAGGTAGACCCGTAGCTTTCTTCTATGCTTTTGTTTCTTTGGGACGCTTTTTCACTTTCCTTTCGTCGCCCTTGGACCCTAGGGGGGCGCTTGAGGAAGAAGACGGAATTCTTGCGTTGTGTCCTTCCTTCCATCAAGATGAGCAAAGAGCATAGGGATGAGCTGGCAGAAGTTCGGAACGAGCATTCCCAGGAGCTGCAACAGCTTCGGGACGAAGTACAGTCTCTACACCTGGAGAAGCTGGACGCGTCGGGTTCCCTTCGAGGCAAGTTCTCTTTCCGGGCGATTAACTCCCGTAGTCCCCTGTCTTTTGTCTCTGACTTTGTCTGGCCTTATCATCTAGGGACGCAGCGTACGCGAGACTCTAGGGCCAGCTTGTTGCCTCGGAGGAACGGCACAAGGCCCAGGAGACGCAGTTCCGTGCTTCTGAGGAGAGGCTCCAAGGAGCGGAGGCCCGTGAGCGCCAGGCCAAAGCTGAGCAGGAGAGGTTATCGGGGGAGCTCGAAGGTCCATGTCTGGTCCTTTTCTTCTTGCTTTGTCGACTTGTAGGGTGTTCTGGGCCGTTGACCCGCTCTGTTTGCAGAGCATCGGAGTAGGGCACGAGCACAATTTGATGACCTTGAAGGAAGGATTTAGCGTGCTGATGCGTTGTGCTTAGCCTTCTAGCAGGCTTCTGAGTCAGTGCTGGCCTTCCTACACCCTTGTGATCTGAGCAGTGGGAACCAGGCTCTTCAGCGTCTGTGAGCAGCCCCTGAGAGGTTTAGGGCCCATGTGCGGCAAACGGCGATCACGAGCTCCAATCAAGCACTAGCGATCGTGAAGTCGTTGTATCCTCGAGTGGAGCTTGAGGTCGTCAAGGAGGGTTTTGCCTGCACCGTGGATGACGAGCAGGCCGCTATTCTTCTGAATGAAGTTGAGAATTTCTCAGAAGCTTTAGCTGAAAACCTAGACTTGAATCCTGCATAGACATGTGTACAAGCTTCGTGAGTCTGGGAATGAACGTAAATTTTGATTTGGTGTTTTGCCCTCCTGTCTCTTGGCGTGTTAGCAGCTTGCTATCTTGTCTTACTGGAAGGTCGTCTAAGTGCCTTTGTTTGAGTGGTGAGGTTCCCTAGTGCTTGACGGGTTGATAGCCTGGCGTTTCTTCCAATTGGAGCGCTTTCCGAGTCCCTTTGCCCGACTGCTCTACCACCCGAGTGCTTTTCTGGTCGGCGCTAAAATCAAGGAGAGACACCTTATGGGAGTGTTTAGCGTTCACTTATTAAGTGTTGCGACCGTTAGGCAGAGCGATTTAAGTTGGGGACTCATGCACGTGCGAACGTGCACTTATTAAGTGCAGCCCCCAGCTTACTACCTAGTTGGGAAGCAACTAGGTCATAAGGCAAAAGAAAGTAATTAAAAGTAGAAGGGAATTGTGACGTCACCGAGCTGCTTGCGTGGCCGGTTCAAACTTGTCTCGGTACTGTTGCTGAGTCGCTTCGGCTTCCCACCCCTGCCTTTAATCTCGTGCTCTTCGTCTTCCGCACTCTTTGGTATAAAAGGGGACGGGAGAGCCTCTGGTGGTTGCTCTTTCTCGCGCCCTTCTCCTTCCTTGCCTGCTTCTTCTCTTCCCTGGCCCTGCTATGGCGGACTCCCCTGGCCCCTGGTACTTGGGGCTGCCACACAAGGAGACGTGGAGGGCCATCGAGGTGGCTATGGAGAGGGCGGCCACCGAGCGTGACGCCGCCGCTGTCGACGAGCTTCTGGAGGTTGTTCCTCGCCTTTTTAGGGCGAGGGATGCCCTCATTACAGCGGTTGGATGGGTGCGCCGCGGCGAGGCCTGAGCAGCGGCGCCCCTGCTCCCTTTTTTTTGTGTAATATGTAATGAAAATGAAATGAAATGCTATCTTTTTTCTATATTGCTCTATGCACTTTTTTTAAGTTTAGCGCGGTTTTTGAATTCGTCCAAGCGTCGTAACCTTTGTCACTTTACGCGTTCCGCTTAACTAAACCAAACTCCCGAGTGCCGATAGTTCGCTAGTTGCTATTCTTCCTGAACACTTTTTGCGGGGGGGATTCGGGCTTTATCGTTTACGGTTTTGCGTTTTCATGAATTAGGATTTACACATGCTTGGAAGTCTTTGCTGACGCCTCAAGGAAAAAAGGAGTGCTCAGGAAACTCACAAAAATGTTTCATTTAAAATGATGCAATGAGAATACAAGATTCAAGCATAGAAGTGACGTAGCTGTTCTATGTTCCAGGTGTTGTTGATGACTGCACCATCTTCTCGTATAAGACGATAAGTCCCAGGCCGTACCACTTCATTGACAATATAGGGACCCTCCCTACTTGTGGAAAGCTTGTGCTCGCTCTTCTAATTTCTTCTTAGAACCAGATCTCCTTTGGAGAAAGCGCACCCCATAATATTGCAGTTATGATAGCAGCGTAAGCCTTGGAGGTATCTGGCAGACCGGATTGCAACTACATCCCTTGCTTCTTCTAGCTGATCGAGGTCATCCAGCCAGCTTTCTTCTAATTTATCCGCGCTGTGGTTCCGGACCCTTGGGGATCCGAATTTCAGATCGGTAGGTAAGACCGCCTCAGACCCATACACCAGGAAGAAGGGAGACTGCCCGGTTGCTCAACTAGGGGTGGTTCTGAGCCCCCAGAGTACCGAAGGCAATTCCTTCATCCATCGGGTGGCATAAGGATTGAGGCGATCGAAGATCCTTGCTTTTAGTCCTTGAAGCACCATGCCGTTTGCTTGTTCCACCTATCCGTTGCTCCGTGGGTGTGCCACAGAAGCGAAACAGATCTTAATTCCTAGCTCCTCGCACCAATCCTGGAATTCCTCCCTTGTGAACTGGGTGCCATTGTCGGTGATGATTCTATTCGGCGTGCCGAAGCAAACCACAATGTCTTGGAAGAACTCCTTGGCTTTCGCTGCTGTTATGGTGGCGACTGGCTTGGCTTCGATCCACTTCGTGAACTTATCCATAGCAATGAAAAGATGTGTAAATCCGCCTTGCGCTTTTTTCAATGGTCCTACCATGTCAAGCACCCAAGCCGCGAACGGCCAAGTGATTGGGATTGTCTGCAACTCTTGAGCTGACATGTGGATTTGGCGAGCGAAGAATTGGCAGCCTTCACAAGTGCGAACGATGCCCCCTGCGTCCGTTACTGCAGTCGGCCAGAAGAAACCTTGGCGGTAAGCTTTTCCGACTAGGGTTCTTGAGGCCGCGTGGTGTCCACAGATTCTTGCGTGGATTTCCTTAAGGAGATCCTTTCCTTCTTGATCTGAGATGCAACGTCTAAGCATTCCAGAGGCACTCTTCCGGAAGAGCTCCCCCTCGATGACTGCATAGCTTTTACTTCTGCGCGTGATGCATTCTGCTTCAATGCGATCTTCTGGGAGTTCATCTTTTATTAGGTAATTTAGGTAAGGTTTTGTCCAGTCGGAGCTGATGACCAACACCTCTGTGTCGGCCGAGGGGGATGCCTCATCTTTTTGGCGCAAGGTAGCTGAGGGCTTGTGAAGTTCTTCCACGAAGACGCCCGCTGGCACATCTGCCCGACTGGAACCCAATTTGGCAAGCTCGTCGACAGCTTCGTTATCTCATCTGAGCACATGGGACAGCTCCAGTCCGTCGAACTTGCCTTCCAATCTATGCACCTCTTGATAGTACGCAGTCATCACGTTCTACACGACCAATCATTTTGTACTTGGTTGATTACGACCTGGGAATCCCCGCAAACCACCAATCGTCAGATTCCAATTGATATGGCGATACGAAGCCCATTGATGAGTGCTTCATACTCGGCGGCGTTGTTTGATGCTGGGAAGTGGATCTGCAAGACGAATTTCAGCTTTTCTCCCTTTGGGGATGTGAGCACAACACCAGCTCCCGCGCCACTGAGCATGAGAGAACCATCAAAGTGCATTTTCCAGTACTCGAGTTCTTTGCTGGTAGATGGACTTTGTAGTTCTATCCACTCGGAGGCGAAGTCGGCGAGTGCTTGTGACTTTATGGCAGTGCGCGGCTTCAACACAATTTCGAAGGCTCCAAGCTCAGCTGCCCACTGGCGATTCACCCGGTGGCTTCTCGGTTGTGGAGTATATCTCCGATCGGGAAGGAAGTGACCACCGAAATCGCGTGTTCTTGGAAGTAATGCTTGAGCTTTCGGGAGGTGATCAGCACAGCATAAATAATCTTTTGAATGTGTGGGTATCATGCTTTAGACTTGCCCAATACTTCACTGATGAAGTAAACTGGACGTTGTACCTTCTGCTGGTGCTCATCTTCTTTGCGCTCAACGACAATCACTGCACTAACCACGTGGGTTGTTGCGTCTATGTAGAGCATGAGTGGTTCCTCCGGCAGCAGGGATGCCAGTACCGGGGGTTTTGTTAAAAAGGTTTTGAGATCCTCGAAGGCTTGCTATGCTCCGATCGTCCACTCGAACTGGTCTTGCTATTTTGGGAGTTTGAAGAACGATGTTCCTCGCATTCCTAAGCGAGAGACAAATCTGTTGAGTGCCACCATACACCCTGTAAGCTTCTGGACGTCCATTTGATTTGCTGGTGGCTTCATCTTCAGGATGGCGTTGACTTTTTCCGGGTTTGCTTCAATGCCGTGGTGTGACACAATGAATTCGAGAAGCTTTCCCGAAGGGACTCCGAAAGTGCACTTCTCGGGGTTGAGTTTCATCCGGTAGGCCCTCAGGATTTTGAATGTTTCGGTTAAATCAGAGATGAGGTCTCCTTTCAACCGAGATTTCACCACGACATCATCCACGTAGGCCTCCACTTTGAGTTCGAGTTGATCGTGAAAGCACCGTTGTATTGCGCGCTGGTAAGTTGCGCCAGCGTTCTTCAACCCGAATAGCATTGTGACGTAGCAGAAAGCTCCGAATGGCGTGATGAACGAAGTTTTGATGCAATCTTCCTCCTTGAGGCTGATCTGGTGGCACCCTGAATAGGCATCCAAAAAGCTCAGGAGTTCACAGCCAGCGGATGAATCCACAACCTGGTCGATGCGAGGTAACCCGAACGGATCCTTAGGACATGCTTTGTTGAGATCAGTATAATCGACACACATGCGCCAGCTTTTATTCTTTTTGCGAACCAGAACCGGGTTCGCTAGCCAGTCGGGATGATACACTTCTCTTATGAAGCCTGCAGCTAAGAGTTTAGTGATCTCCTCTTTAATTGCGTCACGTCGGTCTTGAGCGAAACGTCGAAGCCGTTGCTTGATTGGTTTTGCATTCTAGTTTACATTCAATGCGTGCTTGATCACCTCCCTCGGAACACCAGGCATGTCTAATGGCTTCCAAGCGAAGATGTCCTAGTTCGCCCGGAGAAAGGTGACGAGCGCGCTTTCCTATTCCTGACCGAGCCCTTTCCCTATCAAGGCCATTTTAGCTGGATTGGACGGGTTGAGTTCTATTTTCTTGACCTCTTCGCCAGGTTGGATCCCTGCCTTTCCCTGTTTCTTGGTCGGTATATCTTCGTCCTATGAAACGGATGTTGTTAGTCGGATCTCTTGCAAGTCGGCTGATGCCCGTAAGGTCTCAGCCAGCTCGCAACTTTCCTTGTCGCATTGGAAAGACTGACGTACGTCTCCCAGATTGTGATAACTCCTTTGGGTCCCGACATCTTGAGCATTGAATAGGTGTAATGGGGCACTGCCATGAATTTTGCTAGGCTGGGTCTTCCCAAGATGGCGTGATACACCATCTCGAAATCGGCTACTTCAAAATTCATGTACTCTGTCCTGTAGTTGTTTTTCGTACCAAACGTAATGGGCAAAACGATTTGCCCAAGTGGCACAGAAGAAGTCCTAGGAATAACTCCATGGAACGGCGATGGACTCTGCTTGAGCTCGCCCGGTGGTATCTTCATGTCATCTAGGGTTCTAGCAAATAGAATATTGAGCCCCATACCCCCATTAATCAGCACCCTCTTGAGTTTCACACTGCGGATGACTAGATCTAGCACTAAGGGATATCTGCCAGGGAAAGGTTTGTGATCAGGGTGATCTGAATGATCAAAGGTGATGGAGGCTTTCGAACACCTTAAATATTGGGGGACCGCCGGCGTGACTGTATTGATGTCCCGAGCGGTAAGCTTTTGCTTCCGCTTGGACTCATATGCGCCCAAGCCCCTAAATATAAAGTTAAGTTCTTGTTCGATCTCTGGGAACTCGCCCTCCGCTGAGGGGTCGTCTTTCTTCCCAGCTTCCTTCTTATCTTTGGATTCTGACTGGTTCCGATTTTCTCATGCAAACCTTTTCAAAGTGAAGCAATCTTTTGCCGCATGCTTTCCCTTCGGGTGGAAAGGGCATTGGGCATTCATTACTTCGTCGTATTCTTTGTTCTGAGGAGCTCTCATCCTTCCGCGCTTAGCTGTTGCAACCAAATCCTCACCCTTCCATTTTTTCTCATTTTGCTTTGGGGGTTCGGTGTGATCTTTCTTGTCTTTTTGTGGGGGTCGATCTTCTCTACACTCTGCTAATGCGTCCGAAGCGGCTGCATAGCGATCGGCCAAGGCGAACATCTCCCGAGTTGTGGTTGGAGGTTTCTGTGACATCTTTTTGATGAGGTCGGGGTCGCTAACGCCTTTCTGGAAGGCCGCGACGACGACTGCATCTGAGACGTCTCGAACAGTATTCTTTTTCTATGTGAATCGCCGAATGAACTCTCTCAGGGATTCATTCTTCTTTTGATGGAGCTGGTATAGGTCCCAGGGGGTTCCAGGCTTCTTGAAAGTGCCCTGAAAATTCGTGATGAATTGGTCACAGAGGTCTCCCCAAGAGTCGATGGAATCCATTGGAAGCCTTGTAAGCCATGCTTGGGCCGAAGGAGCCAACATGACCAGTAGATAGTTCGCCATCACGTTGTGGTTGCCTCCAGACACTTTGACTGCAAGGTAATAGACCTACAGCCAGGCTTCTGGGTCTCTTTCTCCATCAAACTTGGTAATGCCTTTCGGATTAAATCCGTCCAGCCATTGTACCTGGCGGAGGTGAGCAGTGAATGCTCTGATCCTGTCAATAGGCCCCTCGTCGCGCCGAGCGCGATGGTGGCGTGACGAAGAATCCACTCGGCGGTCATCATCCCGGTGCGGGTTGTGTCGACTTTTGTGATAGCCGTAGTCGGAGGCCCAATTGCGGTGATGTCGGCTGTCCTGGTCACGATCAATGCCAAAATGTTCGTGGTCGTCATCCCTGTGGCGCCGCTCGTCATCATCCCATTCCTGCCTTCTAGCGTCAGGGTCTTGGTGAAGATCACGGTGGATGACGGAGCTGTAACACCCCAAATTTTTCCTTTTTATGAATTTAATCAAGATTTGGCACTTTGGTGAATTTTTGGAATTTTCTGGAATTTATTTGAATTAATTCCCTTTTGAAATAATTAAAGAACTTAACTTTGCAAATAAAATTTTGTTGGAAATATTTTATTTGAGTCCAAAATATTTTCCAGAATTTTTCTGGAATTTTTCTGAGTGTTTTGCTATTTTTAATGAATTAAATGAATTTCTGAGAATTATTTTGAATATTTAATCGCTGGAAAATGCGAGTTGGTTTGTACTGTTCATCCGACCGACCTCGAAAGTCCGAAGTCGGCACTCGAGTCCGACCGAGCCACCTGCCCGGCCAAACCTAGCCGCTAAACCCTAACGCTGGACCATTGGATCGTAATCCAACGGCCACGATTGAGCCACGTCGCCCGAACCCGAGCCCGACCGAGCCAGCCAGGTCGCCCGAGCCGGACCCGAGCCCAAACCCTCGCACCGTTGAGCCACGTCACCCAATACGAATCCAATTCGGATTCCGCTGCCGCAACGGAGTGGGCCTCGGTTTCCGCGCGTTTCACGGACGCTGAGGGCCCTATTTAATGCGCCGCCGCCGCTGTCGCGTTGCCGACTTACGTGTGCACCCGTAGCCCTAGCCCACGCCGCTTGAGCCGCCGCCGTTTGTCCGCGCGAGCTCGCCGTAGTTGGCCGTGCGTTCCGCCGCGGTTTTGCGCCGTTTCCGCTGCCTGGCCGCCCTCCGCCGCCGTTGAGCTCGGGATCCGTAACCGCAAGGAAGAGAAGCGTTGAGGGGACCTTTCACTTCGCCGAGGAGCCTCAGCCGCCGTCGGGCGTGTCACCGCCTCCTCGTCTTGAAGCTGGGCCGCCGCAAGCCATCGCCGCCGCTTGAGCTCCACCAACCGTCCGATCCAGATCCAAGGGCCCAGATCACGCCACGTCACCCCGGTGAGTTTCCACGTTGAAATTCCCAGATCTATTTCCAACCGTTGGATCTAGATCCAACGGCTTAGATTGTGCCACGTAGCCTAAACCGCACCGAGCTAGGATAGATCTCAGCCGTTAGATCTAGATCGAACGGCTAGGGTTAGCCGCGTTGTAAATGTTAGATTGGATCTTGACCGTCCGATCAAGATCGAACGGTCCAGATCAGCCGAGTAGTTTTTCCACTGCGTTAAGCCAGATCCAATCTGGGCCGTTGATTTTCAAATCAACGGCCGAGATCTAGCCACGTGGCCGGGAGGCCGACCGTCGCGGTCAGCGCCCGCGCGTGGGTGCGTGTCTCTGACACGCGGGGCCCGCGTGTCAGTGGGGCCCACTGTCAGTCGCGCCGCGCCGGCGTGAGTCCAGGCCGCTGACAGGGCGGGCCCACCTGTCGGTGAGATGTGAGCCGTGCGCCAGGTCCATGATGGACCGAGCCGCGCCATGCGCCGGGTCCATGGACCCAAGGCGACGTGGTGGCTCCTGATTGGTCGACGTGTCACTGCTGACGCAATAATTCAATTTCCGAAAAAGAAAATGATTTATTACTTCGAAATATTGATTTCAGAATTTGTTTCAAACTTCAAACGCTTATAACTTTTGCATTTTAACTTCAATTTGAGTGATTCAAATTCCTAAATTTGTATAAAATTGAGATCTACCTAATGATGAATTTTATTTAATTTTTGGACAAAATTTTTTCTCTGTAATATTATTTAATTGATTATTTAAACTTTAAATGCTTGTAACTTTTGCATTTAAACTCCGAATTTGACGATTCCAGTTTCTAAAAATTAATAAAATTATGCTCTCTCCGTTTATGAACTTTATTTGGATGTTTGGACACTTTTTGTCTACTGTTTATTTATTATTTGCTATTTGCACGCTTTATGAGTAGACGTTGAAGTGTCCGAAGGCTTCGAGGGAGAAGTGTTGACCCAGGAGCCAGCTCAGGACCAAGCACAAGTACTTTTTGAAGGCAAGTTGTGCTTTGACCATGTTAATCCCATTTTCAAATTAAATTGGTTTAAACTATTGCATGCTAGTTTAGTTAGAAAATGCTTTATTTAATTATGGGAAATCAGATAAATGCCAAATTGTTGTATGACCCCTTGGTTAATTAAATATGTGCCATGACCCCCTTGTCACCCTAGTTGAGGATTAAATAGTTGGACATTACTAAATTGCCAACATGGGAATTTAGATCGTTGTAGCATATTGCTTAGACCTGCTACGTGCTCATGACATGATTTTGGACAATCAAATGTTAATATTGACTTAATGATATATTGAACCTGTTTTGGAAAGGTATCATGTGTTGTGATGTTGATGGCACGTGGTGCATGGTAATCAACTGGGGTTTGATAAATAGTTTTCGACCGGGGCATGTGGCAAGAATGATCGTGTGGACCAGTTGTGGCACCGGGAACGTTGTTGTGGTTCTTCGGGTAGTCTTGCCCTGGTCACCCTAAGGACTTAACCTTGCAAGCCTTTGAACTGAGTCAAACGTGCAACCACATGTCTGTAATGGGACGGACCTAGTTGATTAAGTTGCTAATAACGTACCTGTGGGACCTCAGGATGTCAACTACACCCTTTGTGTAGTTGTACGGGGGAGCGTACCGGGGCTGCGGCCAGGTACCCATCTAACGGTGTATTGGCCTAAACTTCGCCTTCGCTAAGGGAAGGGTTAGTGTGCAATCACCGGGGAGGACCACTTGTTCTGTTAGAAGTTTCCGAAAGACTCTGTTACAGACAATGGCCTTTGTGGTGTTTGGTTGTATCTTGTGGGTAAAGTGCATAACCTCCACAGAGTGTAAAATCTATTCGAATAGCCGTGTCCGCGGTATTGGACATCGCTCGAGAATTACAGTTAAGGGTTAGACTTTCTTGAAAATAAATTGGTCTTGAAAGGCTGGGTTTGGTTTAATAATGATGTTGATGGAAATGTGGATTAGAATCGGGAAAGATATTTATGAAACTCCTGGAAAAGTTATTGATGTTAAACTCGTTTCTACCGCTTTCGAATCTACTTCTGATACTTGTTAAATGCTGTTTATTGCAAACATACCTTGAGCTATTCCTTTGTATTAAGCCATGCATGTAGTATATTAGCTGCATTCTGTGCATGACTTGCTGAGTACCATGTACTCACCCTTGCCGCAATACAACACCAGTTGAAGAGGAGTCTGCACCAGCTTTGGAGGAGGAGCTTCCAGAGGAACCGTCTAACTAGGGAGCGAGCCCAGTCAGTTGCCTGTGGTATACTGGATGGCGCCACGAAGTTATCTTATTTTCCGCTGCAGTTATTTCTCCTTTAATAAGTTTCGCCCTACGAGGCGTATATTTGTAACTTGACCATAAGGTCGAGCAACCCGTTTGGTTAACTATTTAAGGTACTTTATTATTTCGTTGAGTATGATTGTGATATTTACCAATGTTGAGGCTGTGTGCACTAGCACGTTCCTGGAGTAGTGTTGAATACACAGAGGGTCCGGATTTGCAAATTCGGGTCCCGACAGAGGTGGTATCAGAGCCATACTAACCGTAGGCTCACTGTAACACCCCAAAATTTTGCTTTTATTGAATTCATGTGTGATTTGGCACTTTGGTGAATTTTTGGAATTTTCTGGAATTTATTTGGATTTATTTGGAATTTATTTGAATTTATTCCATTTTGAAATAATTAAAGAATTTAATTTTGCAAATAAAATTTTGTTGGAAATATTTTATTTGAGTCCCAAGTACCCTAAAATATTTTCCAGATTTTTTCTGGAATTTTTCTGAGTCTTTTGCTATTTTTAATGAATTAAATGAATTACTGGAGATTATTTTTTTATATTAAATCGCTGGAAATTCCACTCGGGTCGAGTACTGTTCATCCGACCGAGTCGGAACCCGAGTCGGACTCGAGTCCGACCCGAGCCACATGACTCGACCAAACCAACTCCAAAACCTAATCGATCCCAACCGTTGGATCAAGATCCAACGATCAGGATCATCCCGTACCGCTTCGGTCGAATCCGGCCTGGATCCGATCGCGTCCACGCGATCGTGGCCGTTGATCGTGCCACGTGGACGGCTGAGCATCATCGTCCCCGCCGAGTCCGAGCCGGACTCCTCCGCCGCGTCGCCATCGCTCTCGCGAGCTCTGTGCGCCGTCCGATCTTGATCGTGCGGTTGAGGTGAGTTCACGTGTTCCAAACCCGACAGATTCGGGACCGCTGGATCAAGATCCAACGGTTCACAATCGCCACGCGTCGTAGTAGTGATTATTATAGGATTGGATCTCGATCGCCCGATCTAAATCGAACGGCCCACGATCATCGAGTAGATTCAACGTGTTAACCCTGGATCTAATCGCGCCGCTGAATTTCAAATCAACGGCCGAGATTGCGCCACGTGTCGGGAAGTTGGACCGACGCGTCGGCCGCCGCCCACGCCGCTGGCAGCGTAGGACGCCGACACGCCGGGGCCCGCGCGGTCGAGGGCTCCGCGATGTCACCGCCGACCCAGCCTAAGCGCCGACGTCACCCATGACGCCATCGGTGGTCCCACCTGCCGCCGCTTATGGCCGAAAGCTCCGGCCGACGCCGCCGATGACGCTACCCGAGTGGACCCACATGTCGGCCGACACGTGAAGTCGTGGGACCGAGTCCACGGTGGACCCGAGCCGAGCGTGGACCACGCCCATGGATCACCGACGCCGCCAGGCCAATCAGAGGCTGCCACGTGTCCAGCCGTACGCAATAATTAATTTCCAAAAGAAAATGATTTATTAATTCGAATAATGATTTGATTTTGTTTCAAATTTCAAACGCTTATAACTTTTGCGTTTCAACTCCGATTTGAGTGATTCAAATTTCTAAATTTGTATAAAATTCAGATCTACTCAAATATGAATTTTAATTAATTTTTGGACTAAAGTTTTTCTCTGTAATATTATGTAATTGGATATTTAAACTTTAATAAATCATAACTTTTGCATCTTAACTCCGATTTGAACGATTCCAGTTCCTAAAAATCCAGAAAATTATGTTCTCTCTGTTTATGGATTTTATTTGGAGTTTTGGGATGTTTTTGCCTATCGTTTATTTGTGTATTGCTATTTGCACGCTTTTACTGTAGACGTTGAAGTGCCTAAGGATTCAAGGAGAAGTATTGACTCAGGATCCAACTCAAGACCAAGAACAAGTACTCTTTGAAGGCAAGTTATGCTTTGACCATGTTGATCCCATTTTGAAATCTATTTTGGTTCAAATTATTGCATGCTAGTTCAATTAGAAAATACTTTATTTAAATATGGGAGATTAGATAAATACCAATTTGTCAGATGACACCTTGATTACTTAAATATGTGCCATGACCCCTTGTCACCCTAGTTGTGGTTTACTAGTTGGACATAATCAAATTGCCAACATGGGTTTTAGACCGTTGTAGTACACTGCTTAGACCTGCTACGTGCTCATGACATGATTTTGGATAATCAAATGATAATATTGACTTAATGATATATTGAACTTGTTTTGGAAAGGTATCATGTGATGTTGATGGCTCGTGGTGCATGGTACTCAACCGGGAATTTGATAAACGCTTTCGACTAGGGCATGTGGCAAGAATAATCAGGTGGGCCAGGTGGCATTGGGGATGTTGATTTGGTTCTTCTAGTCTTGCCCTGGTCACTCTAAGGACTTAACCTTGCAAGCCTTTGATCTGAGTCATACTTGCAACCACATGGCCTAATGGGACGGTCCTAGTTGACTAAGTTACTAAGGACTCACTTGTGGAGCCTCAGGGTGTCAATTACACCGCTTGTGTGATTGTGCGGGGAGCGTATCGTGGCAGAGGCCGATACCCATCTAATCGGTGTGTTGGTCCCATACTTCGCCTTAGCTAAGGGAAGGGATGGTGTAGAGCACGAACCGGAGAGGACCACCTGTGTTGTTTGAGGTTTAGAAAGACTTTGTTACTGAACTCGCCTTTGTGGTGTTTGACCGTATCTTGTGGGAAAAGTGCATAACCTCTGCAGAGTGTAGAATCTATTCGGATAGCCGAGTCCACTGTGATCGACAATGCTCGGGGATTACAGTCAAGGGTTAGACTTTACGAAAATAACTTGGATTTGAAAGGTTGGGTTGATGAAAATGTGGACTAGGATGGGAGAGATGTTTACTAAACTTCTTGAACAGTTATTTATGCTTTACTTGTTTCTACTGCTTTCGAACCTACTTATGATATTTGTCAAATGCTGGTTACTGCAAATATACCTTGAGCTATTCCTTTGTACCAAGCCATGCATATAGTATATTAGCTTGCATTCTGTGCATGACTTGCTGAGTACCAAGTACTCACCCTTGCCACAATACAACACCAGTTGAAGAGGAGACTACACCAGCCTTGGAGGAGGAGCTCCATGAGGAACCGTCTACTTAGGGAGCGAGCCCAGTCAGTTGCCTGTGGTATACTGGATGGCGCCACGAAGTTATCTTATTTTCCGCTGCTATTATTTCTCTTTTAATAAGTTCTGCCCTGCGAGGCATACATTTGTAACTTGACCTTAAGGTCGGGTAACCAGTTTGATTATTTAAATAAAGTACTATATTAGTATCGAGTGGTATGATTGTGATATTTACTGATGTTAAGACTGTGTGCACTAGCGCGTTCCTGGACTAGTGCTGAATACACAGAGGGTCCGGATTTGCAAATTCGGGGTCCCGACAGAGGTGGTATCAGAGCCATACTGACCGTAGGCTCAACCCTAGCTAGAATGGTCGTGGAGAGGTTAAAATCTATTTTCTAAAAGTTAAAAGTTCGTCAAGATAAGAAATGATATCTCGACTTACCCCTTCTCTCTTTTCTTGTCTCTTGCTGAATTTGTTCCTTACCTGGTCACGATTCAAAAATTTCGAGTTCTTACGTGAGCATCTTGTGACAGATGGAGGGAGAGTTCAACCACGTTGATCCGAGGTTGGTCACGCCATGAACTTTGGCGTATGCATGCACTCTCGGAGATTTTGAGAAGCCCCAATACCGAGTGGAAGTGATCGGACAAGCGGTGATTGATCAAAGCTTGTGACGTGAAGATTGAGGTACCGCTAGGAAGAAGGGCCTGTGCAATCGCTCGATCCACCGTGACCGCCGTAAGGTCTACAATGCAGATGGGTATCCAAGAAGTGTCACGACGAGCAATGCGGCACATTACCCGCATCTACGCCGGAGAATTGGAGAGCACGGTGTTCCGTTATCATCCGCGAGCGATAACCTTCTCGACCGAAGGCGATTCAGATGAGAATGCCATGGTCACCCAGTTGGCACGCCTCGTTATCGCCCCGGAGGATGTACTCGATGATACAAGCAAGAAGCTACGGAAGGCCCGCAAGGAGATCACGACAGAGAAGAACAGATGGCGGGAAGCTCAAGAGTATGTGTCACACCTTTTGCGAAGGATTGACGAGTTGGAGATGGCTTTGTATGGACCAGAACTGAGCCAATGCTTGAGCTGCACGAGCTGCACCTGAGGAGCCGAGCTTGAGGAGGACACTGCATCTTCGACTACCACAGATGACATGATTGCTTTGGACATGGCAATCGTTCGCACCTATGCCGCAAAGATCCGCACTCCAGGCCGTGGAGGTTTTCTCGATGAGTGAGCGAAGGTTCTATAGTGAGACTCCTTCGCCGAGTCACGTCATAGAATAAAGAGTCACCCTTTAGGCGTTAGACTCCAAAGTGTTAGATCGATTTGGAATTTCATTGCTCGCCGAGTGTGCAAGATGTGTTGCAAGGCCCCTAGGCATTGTAAGCAACCATACCAAGTTACTATTGATTAAGATAATAAAGTTGGACCTTAAAGTTACACCTTTCGCCCGCATAAGTTCCATACTACTTTTCTATTCTTGTTTCCCTCTCATCTCTAAAGCCTAGAGCAAATCGACAGATGGTGAACACCATGGAAACCATGGAAGTGGTTCTCGCCCAATAGAAAACCCCAATGATGGAGCACCAAAGACCGCCGGTGGACATGCAGAATTTCGAGCTTTCCTCGCTGCTCAGACTCGCTTGATGCATGCTATGATGCAACAGATGCAACACGTCATCGCCAGGCCACGCTAATCAAGTTAATCAGGACAACGCCGTAATACAAGACTGCCGGAGTTCATGAGGACTCACCCACCCACTTTCTTCTGGGAATGCCAATCCATTAGAGGCCGATGATTGGTTAAGATCAATTGAGAGGAAGCTACACATCGCTCAATGCATGGGGAATGAGAAGGTACTTTACGCTTCTCATCAATTGGAAGGAACAATTACGAATGGTGGGAGAACTTCGTGTACACGCAAGAGAACCCTCAAGATATCACTTGGGAAGAGTTCACGGCTGCATTCCGTCAGTATCATGTGCCTGAAGGAATCATGGATCTCAAGAAGGAGGAGTTCAGAGCACTGAAGCAAGGTAATCAGCCGGTGGCCGACTACCTGAATAAGTTCACGCAGCTTGCACGCTACGCACCTGAGGATGTAGCGACAGATAAAGCCAGACAGTCTCGTTTCATGAAGGGACTTAACTCAGGACTACAGGTGGGATTGATCACCCACACCTTCCGACTTCCGTGAATTGGTGAATAAGGCGCTTATTCTTGAGGACAAGCGCAAGGAACTGGATGAGAACAGGAAGCGCAGGATGCAACAACAGGGATCACGCCAGGGAGCTCAGCAACGCCTGAGAGTTGCACCGAATCAAGTTTTCAGATTTCAGCCACAGAACGCTACTAGGACACCGCTACCACGGCACCAAGACCCGTGAACCGTAACTACCGACCCCACTTCGCTAGAAACGCCGCTCGAGCGATCGGCAAGAAGGAACAGTGAGACGCTGCTACAACTGCAACGAGCCAGGACACTTCGCCAACAGTTGCCCAAAGAAGACAGCAGGAGTGACCCCAGTCCGCTTCAATCTAGGGTCCACACCAGCTAGGACGCCAAAGACAGAGTCACACCCTGCATCGTGGTGAGAGGCCGAGTCAACCATGTCACCGCCGGATGCAACTGCGAATGCTACCGACGATAAATCTTGGGTAAGTTACTTGTTAACTCGCACTGCGACAGCTTTGTTTGATTCTCGAGCCAGATTCGTTTGTTTCGCAAGGCTTTGCTGCTAAAAATGATTTGGGGATGGCAAGGCTTAAATGCACGCTTGTAGTTCAAACCCCTGGTTCCGAACTCCGAACGAAAGTAGGATGTTCCGGGGTGAGGATACTAATAGATAAAACAGAGTTCCTAGCGAACCTTATCATTTTGGAGACCCAGACCTTAGATGTTATTTTGGGAATGGATTGGCTATCCAGGCACAAGGCCGTATTGGATTGTGGACGAAGGACTATCTCGATTGAGAGTTCGAGTGGGAAGAAGGTAGAATTTCAAGCTACCGCCGTTAGGAATGGACAGCTGATGGTTAACAGTACCAAGACAATCAGCATAGAGGAGGTTTCGGTAGTGAAAGAGTACCCAGATGTTTTTCCGGAGGATCTACCTGGTATGCCGCCAGACAGGGACATAGAGTTTGTAATAGAGCTTGTACTGCACAAAGACCGATAGCAAAGAGACCCTATCGGATGTCCACCGAGGAGTTGGTGGAAATGAAGAAACAAATTTGGAGGAGTTAATGGAGAAAGGATTTATCGAGATCGAGTTCGTCGCCGTGGGGAGCACCAGTTTTGTTCGTCAAGAAGAAGGACGGGAGTTTCAGGATGTGCATAGACTACCGTGCGCTCAATGAAGTCACCGTAAAGAATAAGTATCCGCTACCCAGGATTGACGATTTGTTTGATCAGCTGAGAGGAGCCGGAGTTTTCTCCAAGATTGACCTAAGATCGGGATACCATCAGTTGAAGATCCGATCCGAAGATATTCCGAAAACCGCATTTTCGTCAAGATATGGACATTACGAGTTTACAGTTATGTCCTTTGGTCTCGATTTAATGCGCCAAAGATATTTCATGAATATGATGAATAAGGTGTTCATGGAGTATTTGGACAAGTTTGTGGTCGTGTTCATAGATGATATCTTAATCTACTCCAAGACAGAGGAGGAACATGCCGAACACTTGAGGCGAGTGTTGGAAAAGCTGAGGGAACAGCAACTCTTCGCCAAGTTCAGCAAGTGTGATTTTTGGAAGGATAAGGTGGAGTTTCTTGGACATGTAATGACCGCAGAAGGAGTCGCCGTTGATCCAAGCAAGGTAGAAGCTGTGTTACATTGGGAGCAGCCAAAGACCGTGACCCAGATTAGGAGTTTCCTTGGAATGGCAGGTTACTACCGCCGTTTCATTGAAGGCTTTTCAACAATTGCGAGACCTCTTACGCAATTGCTGAAAAAGGAGAAGAAGTTTACATGGACGCCAGAATGTGAGAAAGGATTTCAGGAGCTAAAGAAACGATTGACATCAGCGCCGGTGTTAGTCCTACCGGACGTCAACCAAAGCTTTGATATCTATTGTGACGCATCACGCCAAGGACTTGGATGTGTTGATGCAGAACGGAAAGGTTGTTGCTTATGCATCAAGGCAGTTGAGGCCGCATGAGGAGAATTACCCGACACATGACCTAGAGTTAGCTGCCGTAGTGCATGCCTTGAAGATATGGCGTCACTATCTGATCGGGAACAGATGTGAAGTGTACACGGATCATAAGAGTTTTAAGTACATATTCACCCAAATGGATCTGAATATGAGGCAAAGGAGATGGTTGGAATTGATCAAGGACTACAATGTTGGAGTCCATTATCATCCCGGAAAGGCCAACGTAGTTGCCGATGCCTTGAGTCGGAAAAGCCATACCATGAATATGTTGATAGCCACGAATCAGGATGAGTTATGCCAGGAATTTCAGAGAATGAAGATTGAGGTGGTACCCAATGGATTCTTGGCCGCATTAGAAGTAAAGCCTACCCTAGAAGATCGATCCGAGAAGGACGTAAGGATGATGACAAGATCCGTAGGATTAAGTCCAAAATGGAGGAATGCAAGGCAAAGGATTTCTAGCGTGATGGGCAGAGCACGTTATGGATGAAGGATCGGTTTTGCGTCTTAGAACAAGAAGGAATTAAAGCAAGCGATTCTCGAGGAAGCCCATGACTCCAAGTATTCAATTCATCCTGGAAGCGCCAAAATGTATCAGATTTGAAGGAGAGATTCTCGTGGCCAAGCATGAAGCGAGAAGTTGCCGAGCATGTTGCATTGTGTGACGTATGCCGAGAGTCAAGGCAATGCATCGAGACCAGCAGGATTGTTACAACGCTGAAGATACCTCGAGTGGAAGTGGGAGGAAATCGAAATGGATTTCATTACCGGTTTGCCTAAGACTCGTGGAGGTTATGACTCCATATGGGTTATAGTAGATCGTTTAACCAAAGTAGCTCATTTTATCCTCAGTAAAGACCACTTACTCTGGGGATAAGTTAGCGTAATTGTATATGATCAGGATCGTTTGTTTGCATGGAATACCAAAAAGGATTGTATCGGACAGAGGTACCCAGTTTACCTCAAGGTTCTGGAATAAGTTGCATGAAGCCATGGGAACCCGTTTGAACTTCAAGATGACCTATCATCCATGCATCGGATGGACAGACCGAAAGAGTTAATCAGATTTTGGAGGATATGCTAAGAGCGTGTGCATTGGCTTATGCTACCTCTTGGGATAAGAGTTTGCCGTATGCCGAGTTCAGTTACAATAATAGCTACCAAGCTAGTTTACAGATGTCACCTTGAGGCATCAGTATGGTCGGCCCTGTCGAACGCCATTAAATCGAATGAGACGGCGAGCGCCGTGTCTTCGGGCCTGATATACTTCAAGAAGCTGAAGAGCAGATTGCCACGATTAGGGAAAGGTTGAAGATAGCCCAATCACGACAGAAGAGTTACGCCGACAACCGTCGCCGGGACTTGAGTTTTGGAACCAGAGGACTATGTATACCTCAGAGTTACGCCTCTGTGGGAGTTAAGAGGTTCCATGCCAAGGGGAAACTTGCACCCGATATGTTGGACCATTTAGGATTTTGAGCCAAGCAAAGGCGGTTGCTTACTACCGGAGTTGCCCGCAGTCGTTGGCAGGAGTGCATGATGTATTCCATGTGTCCCAGTTGAAGAAGTGTCTTCGAGTTCCTGAGGAACAGACACCGCTAGAGTCAATTGAGTTGCAAGAGGATTTGACCTATAAGGAGTAACCCGTGAGGATTCTAGACACAATGGATCGAGAAACTAGAAACAAGTCAACCTGCTTTCAGAGAGTTCGATGGAGCAACCATGCAGAGAGCTAAGCGACTTGGGAGCGAGGAGGATTTGAAGAAAGAGTTTCCAAACCTATTCCTTTAGTAAGCCACGAATCTCTGGGACTAGATTCTATTAAGGGGGGAGGTTTGTAACACCCCAAAATTTTGCTTTTATTGAATTCATGTGTGATTTGGCACTTTGGTGAATTTTTGGAATTTTCTGGAATTTATTTGGATTTATTTGGAATTTATTTGAATTTATTCCATTTTGAAATAATTAAAGAATTTAATTTTGCAAATAAAATTTTGTTGGAAATATTTTATTTGAGTCCCAAGTACCCTAAAATATTTTCCAGTTTTTCTGGAATTTTTCTCGAGTCTTTTGCTATTTTTAATGAATTAAATGAATTATCGAGATTATTTTTTATATTATATCGCTGGAAAGTCCACTCGGGTCGAGTAATTTTCATCCGACCGAGTCGGAACCCGAGTCGGACTCGAGTCCGACCCGAGCCACATGACTCGACCAAACCAACTCCAAAACCTAATCGATCCCAACCGTTGGATCAAGATCCAACGATCAGGATCATCCCGTACCGCTTCGGTCGAATCCGGCCTGGATCCGATCGCGTCCACGCGATCGTGGCCGTTGATCGTGCCACGTGGGACGGCCGGCGTCATCGCCCCCGCCGAAGTCCGAGCGGACTCCTCCGCCGCTGTCGCCATCGCTCTCGCGAAGCTCATGCGCCGTCCGATCTTGATCGTGCGGTTGAGGTGAGTTCACGTGTTCCAAACCCGATTAGATACGGGACCGCTGGATCAAGATCCAACGGTTCACAATCGCCACGCGTCCGTAGTAGTGATTATTATAGGATTGGATCTCGGATCGTCCGATCTAAATCGAACGGCCCACGATCATCGAGTAGATTCAACGTGTTAACCCTGGATCTAATCGCGCCGCTGAATTTCAAATCAACGGTCGAGATTGCGCCACGTGTCAGAAGTTGGACCGACGCGGTCGGTAGCCCACGCCGCGCTGGCGTGTGTGACGCCGACACGCCGGCCCGCGTGTCGAGGGCCCATGTCACGGGCCGACCCGACAAGCGCCGCCGACGTCACCCATGACGTCATCGGTGGGTCCCACTGTCGGCGCCATGGTGAGCCCGCCGACGTGATGACGCTACCCGAGTGGACCCACATGTCGGGCCGACACGTAGAGTCGTGGGACCGAGTCCACGGTGGACCCGAGCCGAGCGTGGACCACGCCCATGGACCGGCTGACGCCGCAAAGCCAATCGAGGCTGCCACGTGTCCAGCCGACGCAATAATTAATTTCCAAAAGAAAATGATTTATTAATTCGAATAATGATTTGCATTTTGTTTCAAATTTCAAACGCTTATAACTTTTGCGTTTCAACTCCGATTTGAGTGATTCAAATTTCTAAATTTGTATAAAATTCAGATCTACTCAAATATGAATTTTAATTAATTTTTGGACTAAAGTTTTTCTCTGTAATATTATGTAATTGGATATTTAAACTTTAATAAATCATAACTTTTGCATCTTAACTCCGATTTGAACGATTCCAGTTCCTAAAAATCCAGAAAATTATGTTCTCTCTGTTTATGGATTTTATTTGGAGTTTTGGGATGTTTTTGCCTATCGTTTATTTGTGTATTGCTATTTGCACGCTTTACGGGTAGACGTTGAAGTGCCGGAAGGATTCGAAGGAGAAGTATTGACTCAGGATCCAACTCAAGACCAAGAACAAGTACTCTTTGAAGGCAAGTTATGCTTTGACCATGTTGATCCCATTTTGAAATCTATTTTGGTTCAAATTATTGCATGCTAGTTCAATTAGAAAATACTTTATTTAAATATGGGAGATTAGATAAATACCAATTTGCTGTATGACACCTTGATTACTTAAATATGTGCCATGACCCCTTGTCACCCTAGTTGTGGTTTACTAGTTGGACATAATCAAATTGCCAACATTGGTTTTAGGACCGTTGTAGTACCTGCTTAGACACACTTTCGTGCTCATGACATGATTTTGGATAATCAAATGATAATATTGACTTAATGATATATTGAACTTGTTTTGGAAAGGTATCATGTGATGTTGATGGCACGTGGTGCATGGTAATCAACCGGGAATTTGATAAACGCTTTCGACTAGGGCATGTGGCAAGAATAATCAGGTGGGCCGGTGTGGCATTGGGGATGTTGATTTGGTTCTTCTGTAGTCTTGCCCTGGTCACTCTAAGGACTTAACCTTGCAAGCCTTTGATCTGAGTCATACTTGCAACCACATGGCCGAATGGGACGGTCCTAGTTGACTAAGTTACTAAGGACTCACTTGTGGAGCCTCAGGTGTCAATTACACCGTTTGTGTGATTGTACGAGGGAGCGTATCGTGGCAGAGGCCGATACCCATCTAACGGTGTGTTGGTCCCATACTTCGCCTTAGCTAAGGGAAGGGATGGTGTAGAGCACGAACCTGAGAGGACCACCTGTGTTGTTTGAGGTTTCGAAAGACTTTGTTACTGAACTCGCCTTTGTGGTGTTTGACTCAGATCTTGTGGGAAAAGTGCATAACCTCTGCAGAGTGTAGAATCTATTCGGATAGCCGAGTCCACTGCAGATCGACAATGCTCGGGATTACAGTCAAGGGTTAGACTTTCCAAAATAACTTGGATTTGAAAGGTTGGGTTGATGAAAATGTGGACTAGGATGGGAGAGATGTTTACTAAACTTCTTGAACAGTTATTTATGCTTTACTTGTTTCTCTGCTTTGAACCTACTTATGATATTTGTCAAATGTCAGTTATCGCAAATATACCTTGAGCTATTCCTTTGTACCAAGCCATGCATATAGTATATTAGCTTGCATTCTCAGGCATGACTTGTCGAGTACCAAGTACTCACCCTTGCCACAATACAACACCGCTTGAAGAGGAGACTACACCACCTTGGAGGAGGAGCTCCATGAGGAACCGTCTACTTAGGGAGTGAGCCCGGTCGATTGCCTGTGGTATCTTTGGATGGCGCCACGAAGTTATCTTATTTTCCGCTGCTATTATTTCTCTTTTAATAAGTTCTGCCCTGCGAGGCATACATTTGTAACTTGACCTTAAGGTCGGGTAACCAGTTTGATTATTTAAATAAAGTACTATATTAGTATCGAGTGGTATGATTGTGATATTTACCGATGTTAAGACTGTGTGCACTAGCGCGTTCCTGGACTAGTGCTGAATACACAGAGGGTCCGGATTTGCAAATTCGGGGTCCCGACACTCACCCATAGCTAGAATGGTCGTAGTGAGGATAAAACTTATTTTCTAAAGATAAAATTTGTCAAGATAATGAATGAATTCTCGACTTAGCCCTTTCTTTCTTGTTCATACCCCTTGCTGAGTTCTTTTCGTCTTCCACATTGATTTTAAAATGTTGCGTTCTTACGCGAGCGTCTTTTGGCAGATGATGATGAAGAACAACTACATCGAGCGTGAGGGAGGCTATGCCGCCGAGTTGTGGCGTATGCTTCAGTTTCTTGGAGGTTTTGAGAGACCGCTCTACCGAGGGACTACACTTGTGCAGGCAGGAGTGGTCATAGGATGGGACGTCCGGATCACGGTGTATGCCCGAGAGAAGACAAAGTTCAGCCGCCCTTTCCACTTCACCGCCAGGAGGTCTACCTTTGAGATTGGAATCCAGGAGGTGTCGCGTCGAGCGATGCAGCAGATCGCCCGCACTTACTCCAGGGAGCTGGATGGCACAGTGTTCCGTCACCACCCACGCCGAGACAACAGAGCTCAACGGAAGCCGATAGAAGATGAGGATGCTACCGTCACTCACTTAGCCAGGTTCGTCGCCGCTCAGGAGGAGCTGATCGATGACACAGTTCAGGAGTTGAAGAAGGCTCGCGAGCAGGTTGAGGAGGAGAAGAAGCACTTAGAGAATGCTCGTGAGTACATCGCTTATGCTGCGGAAAGGATCGCAGAGTTGGAGACCGCACTGCATGGACAGGGCCCCGATCCAGTGTTGGAGTTGGAAGCCCCAGAGAAAGAGGAGGGACCAGAAGAGGCGCCACCTGCACCCGCGCCACAACTACAGCACCAGCCAGATCCAGAGCCAGAGGAGGACGCCGCGTCGTCAACCACAGCTGCAGTTGTGGGGCATGGCTATTGTTTCGCGCCGATGCCGCCGCACCCGCCCCGAGGAGGCAATGGAGGTTTTCTCGACAAGTAAGCGTAGGCGTTAAGGTTGAGACTCCTTCGTCGAGTCGCGTTATAGAATAAGATTCACCCTTAGAGGCGTTGGATTTTTGTTGCTTGCTGAGTGTGCAGTATGTGTTGCAAGGCCCTTTGGCATTGTAAGCAACCATACCAAGTTATTATTATTAATAATAAAGTTGGATTTTTGAGTTACACTTTTCCCCCGCATAAGTTTCCCTACTACTTGTCTATTCTTGTTTCCCCCTTATCTCTGAAACCTTGGAGCAATCGACAGATGGTGAACACCCGTGGAAACCTTGGAGGCAACGGCAGTGGTTCTCGCCCAGCTGGAAACCCCAATGATGGAGCACCTGCACCCCACCTAGCACCGCCAGTTGACATGCAGAATTTTGGAGCTTTTCTTGCTGCACAGACTCAGTTGATGCATGCTATGATGTAACAAATGCAACACGTCACTGCAAAGGCCGCCGCTAATCAGGTCAATCAGGGTCAACGCCAGAATACAAGACTGTTAGAGTTCATGAGGACTCACCCACCCACTTTCTCCGGGAATGCCAATCCATTGGAGGCCGATGATTGGTTAAGGTCAATAGAGAGGAAGCTACACATTGCTCAATGCATGGGAAATGAGAAGGTACTCTACGCTTCTCAGCAGTTGAAAGGGGCCGCCGCCGAATGGTGGGAGAACTTCTGTGCCACGCAAGAGAACCCTCAGGACATCACTTGGGAGGAGTTCACAGCTGCATTTCGTCAGTATCATGTGCCGGAAGGAATCATGGACCTCAAGAAGGAGGAGTTCAGAGCACTGAAGCAAGGTAATCAGCCGGTGGCCGAATACCTGAACAAGTTCACACAACTTGCACGCTACGCACCTGAGGATGTAGCCTCAGATAAAGCCAGACAGTCTCGCTTTATGAAGGGACTTAACTCAGGACTACAAGTGGGACTGATCACCCACACCTTTCCAGATTTCCAAGAGTTGGTGAATAAAGCGCTTATTCTTGAGGACAAGCGCAAGGAACTGGACGACAATAGGAAGCGAAGGATGCAACAGCAGGGATCGCGTCAGGGAGCGCAGCAATGCTTGAGGGTTGCGCCAAATTAATTTTTCAGATTCCAGCCGCAGAATGCTACAAGGACACCATCACCAGCACCAAGACCCGTCAATCAGAACTATCAGACTCCTTCAAATGTAAAACACCGCTTCAGCAAAAACAGGGGACAAAGTGAGATGTCAAGCTACAACTGCAACGACCCAGGACACTTTGCCAACAGTTGCCCCAAGAAGATAGCAGGAGTGACCCCAGTTCGCTTCAACTTGGGATCCACACCAGCCAGGACGCCAGCACCAGGAGCAAACCGCGGGACAGCATAGCCAGGAGCAGCACCCCAGACCGTGGTGAGAGGCCGAGTCAACCACGTCACCGCAGATGCACTTCAGAATGCCATGGATGTCGTACTGGGTAAGTTACTTGTCAACTCAATGCTGCAATGCTTTTTTATTCTGGAGCTTCGCATTCGTTTGTTTGTCAAGGCTTTGCTGCTAAAAATGATTTGGAGATTGCAAGACTTAAATGCATGCTTTTAGTTCAAACCCCTGGTTCCGAACTCCGAACTAAAGTAGGATGTTCTGGGGTGAGAATATTAATAGATGGGATAGAGTTCCTAGCGAACCTTATTATGCTGGAAACCCAGACCTTAGATGTTATTTTGGGAATGGATTGGTTATCCCAGCACAAGGCCGTTTTGGATTGTGGACGAAGGATTATCTCAGTTGAAAGCCCGTGTGGAAGGAAAGTGGAATTTCAAGCCACCGCCGTTAGAGATGGACAATTGATGGTTAACAGCGCCAAGGCAATCAGCATAGAAGATGTCTCAGTAGTAAATGAGTACCCAGATGTTTTTCCTAAAGATCTACCTGGTATGCCGCCAGACAGAGGCATAGAGTTTGTGATAGAGCTTGTACCTGGTACAGCGCCGATAGCAAAGAGGCCTTACCGGATGTCCACCGAAGAATTGGTAGAGATGAAGAAGCAGCTTGAAGAGTTAATGGAGAAAGGATTTATCAGACCGAGTTCATCGCCGTGGGGAGCGCTAGTTTTGTTCGTCAAGAAGAAGGACGGGAGTTTCAGGATGTGTATTGACTACCGTGCACTCAATGAAGTCACCGTGAAAAATAAGTACCCGCTACCTAGGATCGATGATCTGTTTGACCAGCTAAGAGGAGCCGGAGTTTTCTCCAAGATTGATCTGAGATCGGGATACCACCAGTTGAAGATCCGATCAGAAGATATTCCGAAGACCGCATTCTCTTCAAGATATGGACATTACGAGTTTACTGTTATGTCCTTTGGTCTGACGAATGTGCCAGCATATTTCATGAATATGATGAATAAGGTGTTCACGGAATATTTGGACAAGTTTGTTGTTGTGTTCATAGATGATATCTTAATCTACTCCAAGACAGAGGATGAACATGCAGAGCACTTGAGGCGAGTTTTGGAAAAGCTAAGGGAACAGCAACTTTTCGCCAAGTTCAGCAAGTGTGACTTTTGGAAGGACAAGGTGGAGTTCCTCGGACATGTAATGACCGCAGAAGGAGTCGCCGTCGACCCAAGCAAGGTAGAAGCTGTGCTACACTGGGAGCAGCCGAAGACCGTGACCCAGATCCGGAGCTTCCTTGGTATGGCAGGTTACTACCGCCGCTTCATTGAAGGATTTTCGACAATTGCGAAACCTCTCACGCAATTGTTGAAAAAGGAGAAGAAGTTTGCATGGACGCCGGAGTGCAAGAAAGGTTTTCAAGAGCTGAAGAGGTGATTAACATCAGCACCGGTGTTAGTTCTACCGGACGTCAATCAAAGCTTTGATATCTATTGTGACGCATCGCGCCAAGGACTTGGATGTGTGCTGATGCAGAACGGAAAGGTCGTCGCTTATGCATCAAGACAGTTGAGGCCACATGAGGAAAATTATCCGACACATGACCTAGAGCTAGCTGCCGTAGTGCATGCTTTGAAGTTATGGCATCACTATTTGATCGGGAACAGATGTGAAGTATACACGGACCATAAGAGTCTTAAGTACATCTTCACCCAATCAGACCTGAACATGAGGCAGAGGAGATGGTTAGAGTTGATCAAGGATTATAATGTTGGAATCCATTACCATCCCGGAAAGGCCAACGTGGTGGCCGAAGCTCTGAGTCGGAAAAGCCATACTGTGAACATGTTAATAGCCACGAGTCAGGATGAGCTATGTGAGGATTTCCAGAGAATGCAGATTGAGGTGGTACCAGAAGGATTCTTGACCGCATTAGAAGTAAAGCCTACCCTGGAGGATCAGATCCGAGAAGGACAAAAGGATGATGACAAGATCCGTAGGATTAAGTCTAAGATGGATGAAGGCAAGGCAAAGGACTTCAAGTTGGATGAGTAAGGCACGTTATGGATGCAGGATCGAATCTGTGTGCCAAACCAGAAGGAGCTGAAGCAATTGATTTTAGAAGAAGCCCATGACTCCAAGTATTCAATTCATCCGGGAAGTGCCAAGATGTATCAAAATTTGAAAGAAAGATTCTGGTGGCCGAGCATGAAGCGTGAAGTTGCCGAGCATGTTGCGTTGTGCGACATATGTCAGAGAGTCAAGGCAATGCACTAGAGACCCGCAGGATTGCTGCAGCCATTGAAGATACCTGAGTGGAAGTGGGAGGAAATCGGAATGGACTTCATTACCGGTTTACCCAAGACTCAAGGAGGATACGACTCCATATGGGTCATAATAGACTGCTTGACTAAGGTCGCCCATTTTATTCCAGTAAAGACCACCTACTCGGGAGATAAGTTAGCAGAATTGTATATGACCAGGATTGTCTGTTTGCACGGAGTGCTGAAGAAGATTGTATCGGACAGAGGTACCCAGTTTACCTCGAGGTTCTGGAATAAACTGCATAAGGCCATGGGAACCCGTTTGAACTTTAGCACAGCATATCATCCGCAGGCGGATGGGCAAACCGAAAGAGTTAATCAGATTCTAGAGGACATGCTAGAGCTTGTGCATTGGCTTATGCTACCTCGTTTGATAAAAGTCTGTCGTACGCTGAGTTCAGCTACAACAACAGCTATCAAGCAAGTTTGCAGATGTCGCCATTTGAAGAACTATACGGTCGACCCTGTCGAACACCGTTGAACTAGAATGAGACAGGTGAACGCCGTGTCTTTGGGCCGGACATTCTTCAAGAGGCCGAAGAACAGATTGCCATGATCCGAGAAAGACTGAAGATAGCACAGTCAAGACAGAAGAGCTACGCCGATAACCGTCGCTGAGACCTGAGTTTTGAACCAGAAGATTTCGTGTATCTCAGAGTTACACCTCTCAGAGGAGTTAAGAGATTCGATGCCAAAGGAAAACTCGCGCCGCGATATGTTGGACCATTCAAGGTTCTCAGTCGCAGAGGGGGAGTTGCGAACCAGCTGGAGCTACCGCAATCACTAGCAGGAGTACATGACATGTTCCACATGTCTCAGCTGAAGAAGTGTCTCCGAGTACCTGAGGAACAAACACCACTAGAGTCAATCGAGCTACAGGAGGATCTGACTTACAAGGAGCACCCTGTCAAGATTTTGGACACAATGGATCGAGAAACGAGAAACAAGTCAACCCGTTTCTGCAGAGTTCAATGGAGCAACCATGCGGAGAGTGAAGCAACTTGGGAGCGCGAAGAGGATTTGAAGAAAGAGTTTCCGAACCTATTCTTTAGTAAGCCCTGAATCTCGGGGACGAGATTCTGTTAAGGGGGGAGGTTTGTAACACCCCAAATTTTTGCTTTTTATGAATTTAATCAAGATTCGGCACTTTGGTGAATTTTTGGAATTTTCTGGAATTTATTTGGATTTATTTGGAATTTATTTGAATTTATTCCCTTTTGAAATAATTAAAGAACTTAACTTTGCAAATAAAATTTTGTTGGAAATATTTTATTTGAGTCCAAAATGTTCCAAAATATTTTCCAGAATATTCCTGAAATTTTTCTGAGTGTTTTGCTATTTTTAATGAATTAAATGAATTTCTGAGAATTATTTTGAATATTTAATCGCTGGAAAATGCGAGTTGGTTTGTACTGTTCATCCGACCGAACCCGAGTCCGAGTCAGACTCGAGTCCGACCCAAGCCAACCGTTCCGGTCAAACCCTGTCGCCAAACCCTAACGCGCGTGACTGTTGGATCGAAATCCAACGGCCACGATTGAGCCACGTCGCCCGAACCCGAGCCCGACCGAGCCAGCCAGGTCGCCCGAGCCCAAACCCTCGCAACGTTGAGCCATGTCACCCAATCCGAATCCAATTCGGATTTCGCCGCCGCAACGGAGTGGGCCTCGGTTTCCGCAATTGAGATTGGAATCCAGGAGGTGTCGCGTCGAGCGATGAAGCAGATCGCCCGCACTTACTCTAGGGAGCTGGATGGCACAGTGTTCCGTCACCACCCACGGCGAGACAACAGAGCTCAACGGAAGCCGATAGAAGATGAGGATGCTACCGTCACTCACTTAGCCAGGTTCGTCGCCGCTCAGGAGGAGCTGATGGATGACATAGTTCAGGAGTTGAAGAAGGCTCGCGAGCAGGTTGAGGAGGAGAAGAAGCACTTAGAGAATGCTCGTGAGTACGTCGCTTATGCTGCGGAAAGGATCGCAGAGCTGGAGACCGCACTGTATGGACAGGGCCCCGATCCAGTGTTGGAGTTGGAAGCCCCAGAGCCAGAGGAGGGACCAGAATAGGCGCCACCTGCACCCGCGCCACAGCTACAGCACCAGTTAGATCCAGAGCTAGAGGAGGATGCCGCGTCGTCAACCACAGCTGCAGTTGTGGGGCATGGCGATTGTTTCGCGCCGATTTCTGAAGCGATGTGAATTTGTGGGGCAAGGCACTGGATTGCGATGAAGCATAGATTTCTGAAGCAAAACACCTGACCTGGAGCGAAGGTGATGCCATTTTCGAAAGCCATCGAGATTGCTCGGATTGATCTTTGCACTACCCCTACCTGGCGTGCCAACTATCGACATTTGGTGTCGACAATAATCTTAGGGGGGTGTGAATTTGTGGGGTAAGGCGCTGGATCGGGATCTGGATGGTAACACAAGACAAGTAATTATACAGGTTCAGGCCCTCAACGGTGGAGGTAATACCCTAGTCCTGTGTTATGGGATTATGTGTATCGTATGGCTTTTTCCTCTCTGCCTCCCCCCTTCTTGTGGTCCTCCCGCCCCTCTTATATACACAGAGGAGGGGGAGTCCAACTCGGTTACTAGAGCATTAGTCCAAGTTGATTACAAGTAAAGGAATCATATCCTTCCTTATCTAGGATAGCTTCCCTTACGGTTACAATCTCTTCTTTCAGTTACAATGAGGTTGAACCTATGAGATGTACATTCCTTTCTCGCACGGTCCTCTTAGACCTTCGTGTATGTACCCGGTCCTTATATCCTCCACAGCGAGCAACTCCAGTATTCTGTTCATTTGCACTTCACCACGACCAACAACTCGGCGGAGTACGAGGGCCTATTGGTAGGACTACAAGCATGCAAAGCGCTCGGAGTCCAATGGCTTACTGTGAAGGGCGATTCACAGTTGGTCGTGAACCAAGTTAACAAGGAGTATCAGTGTTCCGATATCTCAATGGCGCTTTACCTGGTCGAAGTAAGGAAGATGGAGAAGTACTTCAAGAATTTCGAAGTACTTTACATCCCCAGGAAGGATAATACCCTGGCCGACCAACTGTCCAAGGTTGGTTCCTCCCAAATCACTGCTCCAGCGGGGGAGCTCGTCGAGCACCTAAACAAGCGCTCCATTCCCTCTGTAGAGGAGGCGTCAGAGGCTTGCGGCTAGGTCTCTCTCCTTGAGCAGGGAGTGAGTTGGACGATGCCATTCATCCAGTATCTTGCACACGGGACACTGCCCGAGGAAGAAGTCGAGCGTTCCTGGCTTATAAGGCGATCTTCTCAGTACAAACTGATTGAAGGCGCCCTATACCACAAAGGAGCACTAGGAGTCCTCTCCAAGTGCATCTATCAAGAGGAGGGCCAGTACCTTCTTCGAGACATCCATGAAGGAATGTGTGGAGCTCACTCATCGTTCAGGACGCTTGTGAGCAAAGCCTTCCGAATGATATATTATTGGCCAACAGCCACATGCGATGCCCGGTCAATCATGATGACTTGTCGAGCGTGTCAGTTCCATGCTCGTAAGGCCCACCAACCAGCATACGCACTTCAAACCATCCCACTTTCGTGGCCATTCTCGACTTGGGGGCTCGATATACTCGGACCATTCCCTCGAGGCGTAAAGGTCAGAAGTATTTGCTCGTGGCCATAGACACTTTCACAAAGTGGATCAAGGCCGAACCCGTATCGACCATCTCGGCCCAAGTGTCCAAGAGATTCTTTCGGAGCAACATGGTGACGCGCTTTGGGATCCCCAACTGCCTCATCACGGACAACGGAACCCAGTTCACCAGTGAACTATTCCAAGCTTATTGTGAACAGATTGGGACAAAGGTTTGCATGCTAGTTTAGTTAGAAAATGCTTTATTTAATTATGGGAAATCAGATAAATGCCAAATTGTTGTATGACCCCTTGGTTAATTAAATATGTGCCATGACCCCCTTGTCACCCTAGTTGAGGATTAAATAGTTGGACATTACTAAATTGCCAACATGGGAATTTAGATCGTTGTAGCATATTGCTTAGACCTGCTACGTGCTCATGACATGATTTTGGACAATCAAATGTTAATATTGACTTAATGATATATTAAACCTGTTTTGGAAAGGTATCATGTGTTGTGATGTTGATGGCACGTGGTGCATGGTAATCAACTAGGATTTGATAAATAGTTTTTGTAACACCCTAGTTTTCGCTTTCTGGAGAAAAACCTAATTTAAATAAAGTAAATTCAAAATTTGGAGTTTCATTGGTGTTTATATTAACCTGGCATCCATTCTCCTCCGAAATCGGGATTTAATTCCCCTCCGGTCGAAAAATCGATTTTTCCAGTCCTGCCGGTACCCGAAAATTCACCCGAGTCCAAAAATGCTCCAAAAATCTCCAAACCACTTCTAAACTGGTCCAAATATTCCGAAATGATTTTAGGAATCATTCCCCGGATTTTTGGACCTCCGTTCCTATTTTATCTCGAGCGGCTTTTGTTTAATGCCTGCGATCCACGCCCGAATATTCAATTCCACAAAAATCATCCAAATTCTACGAAACCAATTTTATTGAGTTCCAAATATTCCAAAATGGTTCTAGGAATTTTTTTGGAATTTTTGGACCATTTTTCCTAATTTTTCTCTAGGGCGTCATTTTCGCGTAATTACCGACCAACCGGGAGGCGCCACGTGGCGGTACTGTAGCATTGGCTACTGTAGCGTCGCGAGACTGTAGCTCTACCTTCTCCATTTGGCTGGGACGATACTGAGGAAGCTCGTAACTCCCCATTCATGGCGTCTAAACTTCAGAACCTTGTAACTCATGCATTTCTTCACCAAAATGCGAACGGTTTGTTCCGGTGTGAAGGTGGAGACGAGGAGATCCCATTCCTGCTGTCCATTCACCTTCAATCACGCCAAAAATAGTTCCACGAGCGATTAAACCGAAATCACTCTTTCCTCCATATCTTGGCCATTTCTCCATGAAACTTCGAGCTTCCACCTCTCCACTCTTCGTCTCGGAGCCCTCTTTCCAGTGCGCTCATCCTCCCTTTTCCTCTCCAACTCATTCGACCGGGAGATCAAGAAAACCGGCGCTGGGACACGTTTTTGCGTATTCTTCGTGTTCTTCGTCGTAACTTTCTCTTCGGTAGGTCAATCTTCATTCCGGTTGCTTCCTCGTGTTGGTATGGGTGTCTAGTTTCTAACCCATCAATCAATTTTAGGATTCATCAAGAGTTGGCGACGAATTTCGTGTCTTCGTCGCGTCAGCCAAAACTCCGTTCATCGTCAAATTCATCTTCCTCGGTGAGCAATTGTTCAATCCCTTCCATTCCTAGGTCCTGTTAGATGTCCTCTAGGTGGTTCACCAATCATTTGTGGAGGTCATGTTTAAATTTGTTGCAAATTTTGGATTTTTGGAAGAACGTGGGGCTCTCTGTTTTCTTGTGCCCGTGCGCACGTGGCCGCCGGCCTCCGGCCACGTCGCTGCCGTTCCGGCCGGCTCGTCGCCGCCCAGCGCCCGCCTGGTCTCGCGCCGCCCTCGGCGACCCGTCTGCTGCCGCCGTTGGCCAAGCGCCATCACACGCGCTGCCGGAAGCGCCGCCGCGCCCAGCGCTCCCAGCCAAAGGCGCCACCGGTTTCCCCGCCGTTGGCTGCCCCGCTGGCGGCCCGCTGCCAGCGCCGGGCTAGCGTCGCCGCCCGCCGCTACGCTTGTGCGCTGTCGCCGCCACACGCCCGCCCGCTGCTCGGCCGCCGCTGCGGCCACCGCTCGGCGCTGCCGATCGGCCATCACGGAGCGTACCGTGGTCCTTGTCGCCGGCGACCAAGGAGCTCCCAAGCTCCTCTGTTTCTTTGCAATGGGGAAGAACCCCCTCTCTATGACCAACCGGCCCCGCTTGCCATCCACTCCAACCCATCCAAAAATCAGAAAATCAAGAAAAAGAATATTCCGGGAATATTCCTCGATTTCGTATTTTCCTGATTTTTCCAAACTTCGGAAGCTCATATCTTTTCCGTCCGAACTCCGATTGACTCCTTTCAAATTTCTAAATTCATCTAAAATCAATACCTTCCTGCCAGTACTACTTTGGTAATTTTTGGATTTTATTTATTTTCTCGTATTTATTTGTTGTACCGTTTTACGCGTAACCGACGATTCCGCCGAGTCCACCGACCCCGTCGCCGGACTTCAAGACCTCGAGACCCTCGCTGCAATCCAAGGCAAGTCTCCTTGACGCATGTTGACCCCATTGTTTATAAATGTTTTCCACTGTTTTACAAATTGCATTGCTATTTATATTAAATAGATGATGTTAACGTTAGCTTATTAGTTATACCTGTTGTTCCTACCTCCTTGACATTGTTATCCCTGACCCTTTGTTGCCCTAGTATAAGTACTCCACCAATATAAATATTTTTGGAAAACTGTTCTTTAGTTAAGGGAAAAGACTATTTGACAGACATTTTAGATAAATCAAATGGGATGGAATGTAAATTGGAGTTAGATGATTATTAGTGATGATATGGTAATAGTCAGTATGAAAGTAACCTAGGAATGGTGGTAGTTTAAATATTGCTGAGTTGGAGTGTGGTAGCGAATCGCAGTATGATTAGTATGAACTGGGAAGTGTTGGAAGATGTATGATATGAAGAATAATGGTCGGTAAAGTTAAATAAATAATATTGAGGGTCATACTTGGGGATCAAATAGAATAAGTGGGAAATCATATTTCGGTGGATTAACCCGCATACTATGAGATTTAGAGATGACAATGTGAAGGGTTACAATAAGTGGTATCGAGAATGATACTCGATGGTTTAGACAGCTATATGATTAAATGTACTCGGTGGAGTAAATGGATAGTATTGAAGATCATACTCGGTGGTGTAGTGGATGACTTTGGGGAATATGGTCTCGCGATAACCCATTATGTGGCATCATGAATAACATGAATTATGGGTGATTTATTTAGTAAACGTGGTATCATTGGTTATGGAAATGCTGTAGTCGATGAATTAATGAAGTCTTGGATTTATAAATCTTTCTTGAAAGATGCTTGGGGTAAGATTATGCATTATTCGTGGTGGATTAAGGTAGATGATTTAGAGGTGATAGTATGAATAATTAAATATATGGTGTTGTAAAGTATTATCGGGGGATTGTATTCTAGATTATTATAGATAATATTGTGAAGTATTCTCGGTGGATTAGTAGATGACCTTGTGAAATATTCTTAGTGGATGATAAGATTGATCGCCGTATGATTGGTGGATAAATCAATATTACAAGTTAGAGTTCAAGGGAAAGATTTTCTATACAAATATAATTGTGGTTTAATATGATTTCGGAGATTGTGATAGTACCAGGATATACTTCCTACTTGTGGATACTATATTGGATTGGATTCTTCGTATGATTGTAAGAATATGACTATTTAAAGGTTATTGGAGGTTACAAAATAAATTTTAAGAATTGTAACCAAACCCTACAACTTACCTTTTATAAAATAAACTATTGGTGGAATAGAATAGTACGGTAGAAATGCTTAGACTCGCAAACGGTCAATATTCACCTATGGGTGGGACTTTCAATTATCTCTTGAAAACTTGTATTGGAAGTTATAGGCAAGGAGTATTGCCAATGGTTTACAAAATAAAAATAAAATGAAAAATGATTTCGACTTGGGCGGCATGGAATGTCGGGTGGAAGCGGACCAAGCCTTGGTTCTTTGTGCAAGTACCGCCCCAAGTCAATTAAGGACCGACGCTTATGACTGTCTCCATTCTAAGCATTACCGCATAACCACATGTCAAAGTGGGCACGACCTGGCTGAATAATTTGTAGAAACCTAACTTAGACTCACCACTCGGTGGTTGTGTGAGAGCCGGAAAGAGGCATTGTTGTAGTTGTTTTTCTCACACGGCGCAAGAGGGGGCTTCTGTACTGGGTGGAAATAACCCTAACAGCGGTGAAACCTCAGCGGGTGAGTCAGGTTAGGCGTATACATTGTAAAGGCCTTGTCATGATATCCCTGCCGGCACACCCAAGGAAGTGTGCTAATTGCATGGCATCAAGGGAATATCATGTCTTGTGGGTAAAGTTGTACACCTCTGCAGAGTTAAAACTATTCGAATAGCCGTGCCTACGGTCAAAGGCGAAGCTTGCTGAATGCTTTCATACTGGTAGACTTTGGGTTTTGATTTCAAACTAAACAACGTTTTGTTTTGGGATCCGGGAGCGGTTAGAACTCTCGGGTGTGCTTCTGGCGGCTAAAGCCAGGTAGGTGGAAGGAACCTGATTTTGTGAACCATGGCGGACAGAGCCATGTGATTGGATTGAACCCTGATTTTGTTGAGCTGTGGCGGATAGAGCCTGTATATTAGTGAGTGGTGGTTAGAACCTTCACTACAATATTACATAATTCAATTATTAAAAAGAATTGCTCAAATATGCTTTGTGAAAATTATTAACAAGTATGATTTGATGAAACTTGGCTTTGTGCAAATAAACCATATCAAGCCATCCTTGGATAGCCTACATTATGCATAATTTCCCAGACTTGCTGAGTACTTTATGTACTCACGTGCTGCATTCTAATCCTCTCTCAGAAGTGAAAGAAGCTGTTCAAGATTTCCATCGACTAGGGTGCGTTCTCCACTCGATTGCCTGTGGGCATTTGGATGGGTCGCATTGGCGTTTTCGTCTTCCGCTGCAGTTGTTCAAGTTGTTCAGCCTGTCCAGGCCATAATGGTAAACCTTGACCATAAGGTCTTTGCTTTTATTTGGTATTATTCTTATTTAGTTATTTGTATTCGTGATATGGTTGTTGATTCATCACTTTTGACTGTGTGTACTAGCTACTGATCTGGGACTAGTACAGAAATACACAGAGGACTCCGGATAGCCGATCCGGGGGCCTACAGTTTTCGACCGAGGCATGTGGCAAGAATGATCGGGTGGGCCAGTTGTGGCACCGGGAACGTTGTTGTGGTTCTTCGGGTAGTCTTGCCCTGGTCACCCTAAGGACTTAACCTTGCAAGCCTTTGAACTGAGTCAAACGTGCAACCACATGTCTGTAATGGGACGGACCTAGTTGATTAAGTTGCTAATAACGTACCTATGGGACCTCAGCATGTCAACTACACCCTTTGTGTAGTTGTACGGGGGAGAGTACCGGGGCTGCGTCCAGGTACCCATCTAATGGTGGATTGGCCTAAACTTCGCCTTCGCTAAGGGAAGGGTTAGTGTGCAATCACCGGGGAGGACCACTTGTGCTGTTAGAAGTTTCCGAAAGACTCTGTTACGGACACTCGCCTTTGTGGTGTTTGGCTGTATCTTGTGGGTAAAGTGCATAACCTCTGCAGAGTGTAAAATCTATTCGAATAGCCGTGTCCGCGGTATTGGACATCGCTCGGGAATTACAGTTAAGGGTTAGACTTTCTTGAAAATAAATTGGTCTTGAAAGGCTGGGTTTGGTTTAATAATGATGTTGATGGAAATGTGGATTAGAATCGGGAAAGATGTTTATGTAACTCCTGGAAAAGTTATTGATGTTAAACTCGTTTCTACCGCTTTCGAATCTACTTATGATACTTGTTAAATGCTGTTTACTGCAAACATACCTTGAGCTATTCCTTTGTATTAAGCCATGCATGTAGTATATTAGCTGCATTCTGTGCATGACTTGCTGAGTACCAAGTACTCACCCTTGCCGCAATACAACACCAGTTGAAGAGGAGTCTGCACCAGCTTTGGAGGAGGAGCTTCCAGAGGAACCGTCTAACTAGGGAGCGAGCCCAATCAGTTGCCTGTGGTATACTGGATGGCGCCACGAAGTTATCTTATTTTCCGCTGCAGTTATTTCTCTTTTAATAAGTTTCGCCCTGCGAGGCGTATATTTGTAACTTGACCATAACGTCGAGCAACCGGTTTGGTTAACTATTTAAGGTACTTTATTATTTCGTTGAGTATGATTGTGATATTTACCAATGTTGAGGCTGTGTGCACTAGCGCGTTCCTGGACTAGTGCTGAATACACAGAGGATCCAGATTTGCAAATTCGGGTCCCGACAGAGGTGGTATCAGAGCCATACTGACTGTAGGCTCACCCATAGCTAGAATGGTCGTAGTGAGGATAAAACTTATTTTCTAAAGATAAAATTTGTCAAGATAATGAATGAATTCTCGACTTACCCCTTTCTTTCTTGTTCATACCCCTTGCTGAGTTCTTTTCATCTTCCACATTGATTTTAAAATGTTGCGTTCTTACGCGAGCGTCTTTTGGCAGATGATGATGAAGAACAACTACGCCGAGCGTGAGGGAGGCTATGCCGCCGAGTTGTGGCGTATGCTTCAGTTTCTTGGAGGTTTTGAGAGACCGCTCTACCGAGGGACTACACTTGTGCAGGCAGGAGTGGTCATAGGATGGGAAGTCCGGATCACGGTGTATGCCCGAGAGAAGACAAAGTTCAGCCGCCCTTTCCACTTCACCGTCAGGAGGTCTACCTTTGAGATTGGAATCCAGGAGGTGTCGCGTCGAGCGATGCAGCACATCGCCCGCACTTACTCTAGGGAGCTGGATGGCACAGTGTTCCGTCACCACCCACGGCGAGACAATAGAGCTCAACGGAAGCCGATAGAAGATGAGGATGCTACCGTCACTCACTTAGCCAGGTTCGTCGCCGCTCAGGAGGAGCTGATGGATGACATAGTTCAGGAGTTGAAGAAGGCTCGCGAGCAGGTTGAGGAGGAGAAGAAGCACTTAGAGAATGCTCGTGAGTACGTCGCTTATGCTGCGGAAAGGATCGCAGAGCTGGAGACCGCACTGTATGGATAGGGCCCCGATCCAGTGTTGGAGTTGGAAGCCCCAGATCCAGAGGAGGGACCAGAAGAGGCGCCACCTGCACCCGCGCCACAGCTACAGCTCCAGCTAGATCCAGAGCCAGAGGAGGATGCCGCGTCGTCAACCACAGCTGCAGTTGTGGGGAATGGCGATTGTTTCGCACCGATTTCTAAAGCGATGTGAATTTGTGGGGCAAGGCGCTGGATTGCGATGAAGCGTAGATTTCTGAAGCAAAACACCTGACCTGGAGCGAAGGTGATGCCATTTTCGAAAGCCATCGAGATTGCTCGGATTGATCTTTGCACTACCCCTACCTGGCGTGCCAACTATCGACGTTTGGTGTCGACAATAATCTTAGGGGGGTGTGAATTTGTGGGGCAAGGCGCTGGATCAGGATCTCGATGGTAACACAAGACAAGTAATTATACAGGTTCAGGCCCTCAACGGTGGAGGTAATACCCTAATCCTGTGTTATGGGATTATGTGTATCGTATGGCTTTTTCCTCTCTGCCTCCCCCCTTCTTGTGGTCCTCCCGCCCCTCTTATATACAGAGAGGAGGGGGAGTCCAACTCGGTTACTAGAGCATTAGTCCAAGTTGATTACAAGTAAAGGAATCATATCCTTCCTTATCTAGGATAGCTTCCCTTACGATTACAATCTCTTCTTTCAGTTACAACGAGGTTGAACCTATGAGATGTACATTCCTTTCTCGCACGGTCCTCTTAGACCTTCGTGTATGTACCCGGTCCTTATATCCTCCACAGCGAGCAACTCCAGTATTCTGTTCATTTGCACTTCACCACTACCAACAACTCGGCGGAGTACGAGGGCCTATTGGTAGGACTACAGGCATGCAAAGCGCTCAGAGTCCAATGGCTTACTATGAAGGGCGATTCACAGTTGGTCGTGAACCAAGTTAACAAGGAGTATCAGTGCTCCGATATCTCAATGGCGCTTTACCTAGTCGAAGTAAGGAAGATGGAGAAGTACTTCAAGAATTTCGAAGTACTTTACATCCCCAGGAAGGATAATACCCTGGCCGACCAACTGTCCAAGGTTGGTTCCTCCCAAATCATCAAGCTCAGTGGGAGCTCGTCGAGCACCTAAACAAGCGCTCCATTCCCTCTGTAGAGGAGGCATCAGAGGCTTGCGGCTAGGTCTCTCTCCTTGAGCAGGGAGCGAGTTGGACGATGCCATTCATCCAGTATCTTGCACACGGGACACTGCCCGAGGAAGAAGCCGAGCGTTCCTGGCTTATAAGGCGATCTTCTCAGTACAAACTGATTGAAGGCGCCCTATACCACAAAGGAGCACTAGGAGTCCTCTCCAAGTGCATCTATCAAGAGGAGGGCCAGTACCTTCTTCGAGACATCCATGAAGGAATGTGTGGAGCTCACTCATCGTTCAGGACGCTTGTGAGCAAAGCCTTCCGAATGAGATATTATTGGCCAACAGCCACATGCGATGCCCGGTCAATCATGATGACTTGTCGAGCGTGTCAGTTCCATGCTCGTAAGGCCCACCAACCAGCATACGCACTTCAAACCATCCCACTTTCGTGGCCATTCTCGACTTGGGGGCTCGATATACTCGGACCATTCCCTCGAGGGCAGAAAGGCTGTAAGTATTTGCTCGTGGCCATAGACACTTTCACAAAGTGGATCAAGGCCGAACCCGTATCGACCATCTCGGCCCAAGTGGCCAAGAGATTCTTTCGGAGCAACATGGTGACGCGCTTTGGGATCCCCAACCGCCTCATCACGGACAACGGAACCCAGTTCACCAGTGAACTATTCCAAGCTTATTGTGAACAGATTGGGACAAAGGTTTGCTTCGCTTCTGTGGCACATCCACAGAGCAACAGAGCAGCCGAACGAGCAAATGGGCAAATCATCCACGTAATAAAAAAGAGGATCTTTAAGAACCTCAACCAGCACAAGCAGGACTGGTTGGATGAGCTTCCTTTCGTCCTCTGGTTAGTTCACACTATGACAAGCCGAGCCACGAGCGAGTCCCCGTTTAAAGTCGTCTACGGTGCAGAGGCTATACTACCTGCAGAAATTATGCTTGGGTCCCCAAGGGTGCACTTGGTTGATTCCATCGACCAAGAGATTGAGCGTCTCGTAGACCTAGACCTCGCTGAGGCAACACGAGAACGGGCCTTGCTCCGATCTAAAGTTTACCTACAAGCTCTCCGTAGGCATGCGACCAAATCGGTACGACCAAGGACCCTACAAGTCGGCGACCTTGTCCTACGTCGAGTCCAGGACTTATCAAAGGTCAACAAGCTGAGCCCCAGGTGGGAGGGTCCTTACACGGTCGTTTCAGCAACACGCCCGGGGGCTGTTCGCCTAGCGATGGAACATGGTCGAGATCTCACCAGCACCTAGAACATCGATTAATGACGTAAGTTCTATGTCTAATACATTTATACATTTTTGCATCCTTAACGGATTTTTCTTATAAAATTCGGTTCTTTCGCCTCTATGTTCCCCGCCCTTCCCAAGATTTCAATAATGTCCCTGCCCATTGGTAAGCCGACCCAGTCTCGCACAAAAGGGCACACTCCATTCCTCATAATCTTGATGACAGCATGGGCATGCACAGGCAAGAACATTCACTCCAGTTTCACTATTCTTAAGATTGGCAAACGTGCACACAACGACAATGTGAGTGCACCAAACGCCAAGTCACCGAGCTCACCACCAGATGATCAAGCCTACATAAGCCGATCATGGTCCGCAGTAGCACTTCGCTGCATGAAACGATCGCACAAGACAACCTCTGGACGGTTCAGAGCTCGGGTCCGACCTACGTGTGACCGGTTGCCACGACCATTGACGACATGGCGCACGTTTATCCCCAAACACATCGATAAGTATGCTCGCAATCTAGGAGCATTGGTCAAGACACGTGGGGGGATGAAGCTGCGTGCATGTTCCTTTCGTGACTTAACCCATGCTCACAACAAGGAAATTTGGTGTTTGGTCGTGCGCGTGAGGGCATGCGTGAACTTTTCTAACTCTCCTATGAACGAGCTCGTGTTCGCAATAATGGTGCACGACCATCATTCATAGCAGGGGCTAATAGGGACGATCAACCGTGTTTTCTAATAAAATACGGCGTTTTTAGATTCTCTCTCGTCCTGTCCTTTACTACTAGAAAGTTTTTTGGCTTTCTTTGTTTTCTTTTGCTTTGTCTTTGTACAGGACAATCTCTGATCATTCAAAAGGTATTCAGAGCGAAAGAAGTAAAGGACGAAGTTTACTGTTTACTCAAAAGATGTCTTACAAAAATTACATCACGGGCAGCTACGCCCTGCCCCGCCGCTCGGCCTGGAGAACAACAAGCTCTTCTTTAAGAGTATCAAGCTCGGCCTCAAGGTCGATGACCCGCCTTCGAGCCGCTCGACCTTCCGCGGCACCCTAGAAAAGACACTGCGCTTCTTTCTGGTGCGCGTCGGTCGACTCAGTGGCCTCCTGCGTGGCCCGTCGAAGCTTAGAGACCTCCTGTCTCAACTTCTCCGCCTCTTCTTCCAGGTCGGCGTGCCCGGACTCCAGGATCGATTTATCCAGGATACTCTGGAAAATCCTTTCCTGAAGTTCCGCGACAAACTCTTGGGCTTGACGTAGCTTTGTGTTGCCTGAAGCTTGGAGCTCGGCCACCTAACGCTCAAGCTCGGCAAGCCGGGCTTCTTGCTCGCCATGGTACTTGGCGAACTCACCCTCGGAGATGGTCGCCGTGTCGAAATCCTCCATGGATTTAGCAATGAACTGCAAAGAAGAATGTGTCAGGTGTTTGGACACTGAAGAAAAGAGAAAACATGGTAAAAAGACCAAGTCTTACCAGGAGGGTGCGGTAGATCATGTTGCTTTGAACCTGCTCACGGCTGAGGGTTGAAACTCTAAGCCCAGGCCTAGCCTGAGCAGGATCTCCCTCATCCCGAGCAGGCGAATGGCTCGGTTGAGGGCGATCATCGCCCCGAGCATCGGACATGCTCAGGGGAATAAGAGCGAGGGTCCCCTGGTCCCTCTCCTCCTAGAGAGGGTTCTCCTCCAAGCCCTGCTCCTCTTGAGGACGGTCTTCCTCTAAGATCGGCTCCTCCGGTAGACATTGTACCTCCAGAACGGGCCCCAGTTGGGGATGCACTTCCTCCAACTCGGGCTCTCCGTGTGGAGATTGTTCCTCGGGGAGCAGCTCCTCCTAAGGGACCTCTTGCTCCAGGACCTCTGGGGCATCGTCCCGAGCAACCTCCATGCTCGGAACCTCAGGCGGGACCTCAGCGGCTCTGGGACCCAGAGTCCCATCCTGCCCGCTGCCCTGGGAGCCTTGCTCCTCCAGCGCCATGTGGGCCTCTGCGATCTGTGGTGCGTCGTCATGTGGAAGCCCCTCAAGTTCCTCGGACATGACCAGATCAGCAGCAAGCTGAAGCGCCTTCTCCGCTGCAGAGTCAAGGATCCCTTCAGCTATTTGCCCTAAGTGTAAAGACAAGAGATGAGCTATCACACCCACGTCGTCGGAGTGGGGTTTGCTCGAGCATCCAGAAAGGAGAGGAAGGACAAAATCATGCATATCGGACAAATGACCTTACCTTCTAAAAGCTTTGTGGCTTCATCATCGGTGTCCTCACTGACGTTCGCGGAGGGCTTGCTGGCGGCGACATAGGCCTTCATTATGGCCTCGACCCTTTCCTTGGCAGCGTCGCTAGCCTGCGTCATCGCAGGGTCGACCGCCTCCATGTCAATACCCTCGATGGCTAAGGTCACCTGCGCCGGTCCTGCACCCGGTGACCCACGGCGCCTCCTAACGAGGGGCGCATCGTCCTCTTCCTCCTCCTCCTCAGTCCCCGCCTTCGCGGGGCTCGCGATCACCTGCGCCAGCTGAGCTTGGAGGGTTGCTATCTGCTCCTCCAATTGCTCCTTGCTCGCAGGAGTCTTGGCAGCTGCTTCGGCCCTCTTGGCCTCTCCGGCCAGCTGTTGCAAGTGAGCCATCAAAGCCAATTTCTTGCTCTTGAAATTGGCAAACCACCTCCTTAGCTCTCTTACCTTATTCCTGTCGGCGTACTCCAAGTGCCGCTTGGTCAGTGGCCTAGTCAGGACCTGCCTCTTGGAGCGCCGAGCAGGGGAAGGTGAAGGAGACCGTCGGCGACGCTTGGTCGTCACCTTCCTCCTCGTACCTGTAGCAGGGGGATCCCCTCGCGGTAGCGACTGGATCACAGCCATCGCAATCTTGAGGGCGATCTTTTCCTGTCTCACGATCAAGGAGGCTATCAGAGGTGCTCGGGATGGAATCCCTCAAGCATGACTTACAAAGGACACTTACCTCCTCGCTGCGGTCGAACACGTTCTGCGCAAATTGGCACCCACACATCAGCTCCTTGCTGTTCGAGGTCCCGAACATCTCGACGACCCGTTCTTCTACCCAGTCTTCGTGCGAGGCTGCAATATGAGCAAAAGGTGAGAACCCGAGCAAATGGAAACCAAAGAAAAGCAGAGTTCAAAAGGAATTAAAGGAATTCTCCTGAGTCCGCTTCGTGGGTGAGGTCTTGCCACCCGATAATCTCGAAGAAGAGATGCTCCCTCCTTTGTAGCGGGGACACCCGGTTCCTGAGGAAGTCCCAAGCAATGTCCCGACCAGTGAGCCCCCTTTGGGTGAGCTCACTGATCATCATCAGCGTCCTCTCCTCTTCGGGTTGCACGGGGGGACGCGGCATCGTAACCATCGGGGCCAGTTCCCCGGTATAGCGGAGGTCGCTCCCCTCCGACTTCTTTAGATAAAACCAATGCCTAGCCCAACCAGACACCGAATCCTTCAGCGAAAGGATTGGGTAGTCATAAGGTCAGTTGGACCTGAGCTGAAAATAGATGCAACCAACGGGTGTGTTACCGCCGGTGCGGAACGAGGAATAAAAGTGGAAGAAAAGACTGGTCATGGGCATAACACCCATGTATCCCTCGTAGAGTTGCGAGAAGACCACCAGGACAAGGATGGAGTTGGGATTCAAGTGAGAGATCTCACACTTGCAGAAGGCAAGCACGGAAGCGAGGAACTCACTCTCGAGCATCCGAAGCCCGTTGATGGCATAGAACTCATAGGAGATGATCTCCCTGTCCTACGGTGCTGGCTCTGTATCGCCGCTAGGCGCTCGCGCTGAGCCCTCGTCGAGATGGCCATCGTCAACTAGCAATTGAAGTTTCCTCCTGCTCATCTAGCTGACTACGAATCTCGCCATGGATGCAGAGGAAGGGAGGATGCGAAGCGCAAGAAGTTTGGGGATCTTTTTTGAGCGAAATAGAGCAAGAATGCGGTAAGATTTCTCCGCCGCACTATTCGGGCTTAAAAAGACAGTGAAAAGCCGCATTTAATGCACCACGACCTTTCACGAACTAACGCATGTTCGTTACAACCATAACGGTTAGTAAAAACACATTCCCTGATAAACTATCTGGACCGTTACGGAGATGCATCTTGGGGAAGGAATTGGCGCGTCCTTCTGATCTTTACCCAAGCATTCCGCTTGGTCGGGAGACGAGCCGGATGGTCACTCGTAGCCTGTCCAGCTCGTCCGCCACCACATCATGCTCGGATGCTGCAGCAGTACTTTGCTGCAAGATACCAATCCCCCTATGAGTCTTTTTGAGGCTCAAGGGGAAGACCCGGCCAAGTAGCTTTCCACTTGAGCCTCAGGGGCTAGTTGTCGGGGATTGGAGTATTTTTCACAAGGACTTTTTTGCCCTGACGGCCGATGCCAACTGACCATACGTAGCCTTGGTCGGGGTGCCCGAGAAATGACCTCGGATGACCCCATGCTTGGCCACGAGCATGCTCGCCAACCCTCAACAAAACATGTTTGGCTACGGGCTTTGAAGACAAGTACGAGCAACCTTGCTCGGGAAGGCGCCAGTTGGTTGAACCGGGCCAAGGGAATGCTCGACGATGGCCGAAGGACGGGGGGTCAACCCACTAAATAGGAAAGTGGCGACCAGTTCGCCGGGAATCCAGGGAAGTTATATCAGAAGATCAAGCATGGCGAGAATCAAGGGCATGTCAAAAACGGCAATAGGCTTGATCTTAGGGGTAGTTATCATTTGTAATTAGATACACACATTATTTAGCCCCTCCCTCAACGGGAGAGGGGGAGGGACGCATACAGAGACAAGCTTTCAATAACATACACATCAATACACAATACCACTAGAGTAGGGTTATTATCTCCACCGCGAGAGGCCCGAACCAGGATAATTCCCTCTACATCTCCTGTTGCTCGAGCATCCTTCGGACGCCAACCCTTCACGGGCGAAGGGGCCTCGTTTGATCCCTCATTCAACAAGTAAGCTCGGCGGGGGCCTGTTCCCCAATCATCGACAGTCTCATTTTCATGTTTTCGGTTGCAAGTGCTTCTTCTTGAAGTCTGACAACCTACACAAGTTCGAGTCATGCTCTGCTGATGGGATCTTTCTGGGTTACTTGACTTCTTCCTGTAGCTATAGGATTTGGGTTGTAGACTTGGGTAGGATGATAGAGACCTATGAGGTGACCTTTGATGAGGCTAGTCCCGTTGCTAGACCAGACATTTCAGGCTCTTCTCCTCTTTCCCAGTCTATTTTCGCAGAGGATGATGATGACGGAGATGAATGCATCTTGCTTGATTCAGTTTCCATTCCTGCTCCCGAGGTGCCTCCAGTTTCCATCTCTGCACCTCAGGGAGATCAACCCTTACTCTTAGACTCTTCAGCTGTCATTGGCTCTATTCCTACTTCTCCCACGAGAGGAGTAGATGCCACTTCTGCTTCTGGACCTCTCCGCCATATTCAGCAGGTTCATCCACCTGAACAGATCATTGGAGATCTTTGAGCGAGTCACTCGCTCTAAGTCAGGTTTGTCCACTTTTTGCTTTCACTCTGCCTTTGTTGCCTCTTTTGAGCTGAAGGATGTTTCTCATGCATTATCCGATGAATCTTGGATTAACGCCATGCATGAGGAACTCAAAAAATTTGAGAGGAACAAAGTTTGTAAGCTTGTCGAGCCTCCTTCTGGTCACAACATCATTGGGACCAAATGGGTGTTCAAAAACAAGAAGAGTGAAGATGGTGTTGTAGTTCGAAACAAGGCTAGGCTAGTCACTCAGGTCGAGGGTCTCGACTTCGAGGAGACTTTTGCCCCTGTAGCAAGACTAGAGGCCATCAGGATCTTGCCTGCATTCGTGGCATCTAAAGGCTTCAAGCTTTATCAAATGGATGTCAAGAGTGCATTCCTTAATGGCTTTATTGAGGAAGAGGTGTATGTCAAACAGCCTCCAGGATTTGAGAATCCCAAGTACCCTAACCATGTATTCAAGCTTTCCAAGGCTTTGTATGGACTTAAGCAAGCTCCACGAGCTTGGTATGAGAGGCTTAAGTCCTACCTCTTGAGTCATGGTTTTCATATGGGTCAAGTGGACAAGACTTTGTTCGTTAGACATTCCGATTTGGACCTTCTCCTAGTCCAAATCTATGTCGATGACATTATTTTCGATGGTTCCTTGCATTCACTCGTTACTCAGTTCTCAGATGTGATGAATACTGAATTCAAGATGAGCATGATGGGCGAGTTGAGCTACTTCATTGGCTTCCAGATCAAGCAGACCCGGGAGGGTACATTCTTGCATCAAGGCAAGTACACGTGAGACCTCCTGAAGCGCTTTGATATGTCTGACGAGGAGCCAGTCACCACTGTTGTCCTCAAGCCTGATGAGGATGGTGAGCTAGTTAATCAAAAGGAGTAAGCATGATCGGCTCCCCCTGTATCTCACTACTTCAAGACCTGACATACACTTCTCTATATGTCTTTATGCTTGATTTCAGGCTTCTCCTCATGCATCTCACCGCCAGGCGGTGAAGCGCATATTCATGTACCTTTGAGCTACCATTGATTATGGTATCTGGTTCTCTTCCTCCTTCTGTCTGTCCCATAGAACCTTTTAGATGCAGACTTTGCTGGCTGTAAGATTGATAGGAAGAGCACATCTGGCACTTGCCAATTCATTGGCACTTCTCTTGTTTCTTGGTCTTCTAGGAAGCCGTCTGGAGTTGCTCAGTCCACTGTAGAGACCGAGTATGTCGCTGCAGCCAGTTGTTGTAGCCATGTGTTCTGGATGAGATCGAACCTACGGGACTATGGGTTAGCAGCAGAGTGTGTTCCACTTTTTTGTGATAACACATATGCCATTCACATTGCTAATAACCCAGTGCAGCATTCTCGGACCAAGCACATTGATATTCGATATAACTTCCTTAGAGACCATGTGGAGAAGTGTGACATAGTGCTTCAGTTTGTGGAGGGTGACCACCAGTTGGCTGACATTTTCACCAAGCCATTGGATAGCTCTAGGTTTGTTGCCTTGAGAGGGGAGCTTGGGATTATGAGCCCATATGGCATAGCTTAAGGGGGAGCTGACTTGTATTATATGTTTATATGTGTATATTCAACATATCCTTTCTATTTCTTCTGGGTATCTTTGGGTTGTTTTTTATTTTGTTGAGTCCACTTCACCTAGACTTCTGGCATGCTTCGGCATGGACCTCTCATCTTATGCTTTAGGATGCTATTCTCTTCTTCTCGGTTGAGCTCACTCAGAGTCTTGTAGGTCTAGCAGGTGTTGGGCTCCCTGGGTAGACAGGGTCTGTATTTGCTCCTGGCTGGAGTTTGAGAGCTAGTTTTCTTTTGTAAGTCATATGGGGAAGATGAGAGCAAGTCTAAGCTGTAGTGTCTCTACCATCTTTTCTATGCTCTTAGATCACCTAGTTGTCAGTTTCTTGTTTCCCTCTTCTCATTTCTATCTTTCTGGTTTTAGTTGAGTTCCTCTTTATTTCTTGGAATCAAGATTGCTAATAACTCAACTTGAATCAGATTTGTGCTTAAAATTGACTCACATGTTGAGGGGGAGTTCTCGAAACTAATTTTCTTGCATTGCATATAGACTTGTTTTCATTTTCTGAGCTTTGTCTATGCAATTGATAAATTTGAAGATGTTGCACCTAGCTACTTTCATGAAGATTCTTGCTAATCTACGTCATATCCACTTTGGTTTATCATGTTAAAACTAGCCAACATCTAAAATTGATCCTTCATGGAAACTTGATGAAACTTGGCTTTTACTTGCTATATTTCTTTACTAGATGCTTATGCCATGTTTAGTGCAATAGTGGGTTTCTACTAAAGTCCCTAGAGCAACTTGGGTTAGCTATATTGTTTCATTTTAGAATCCTCAATATGCTCATGAATCTATGCTAAAATGATAAAAATTGACTTGTTTGTGCTAAAACTGAATGAATTGTGTATAACCAAAACCACTCTTTTAAGCTTCTTGCTTGAGATGGTTGAATATGGCTTGAGTCAATAAAATTGAAAACTGCAAAATAGACTAGAGGCAGAGAGTGACGCCTAGGAAACCTATGTCGATGGCTCCTAGTCGAGGTTGTGTTTCACTAGGATAAACTCTCTACACCTCAAAGGTTTGAGGAGGGGAGTAAAGCTTAGGAAGCCTTTGTCGATGGCTCTTAGTCGAGGATGTGCTTCACTAGTCCTAACTCTTTGAACCGTTTTGTGAGCGTTAATCTAAAAAAATTGCATGTAAAGAGATGTTTGAGCATGAGGGTTCTCTAATGGTCTTGTAGCTTTCCAAAGTGTTGACTAGGTTGAACTCTAGTATATCCATTTGCCCATTAGGTTGGTTTTGCTTCTAGTCTTGAAATTATGCTAAGTGTTGCTATTGTTGAAATCACAAAAGTAACATAACTTCTTTTGAACTAGTTAGCAAAAATTGAAATATGCATTTGGATATGACTTAGGATGATATAATCTGAACTTGAGTAACTTGGTGTCATACTTTGTCTAAGTGGTCACTTGCATAATCTTCAAAGCTCTTCTAGGTTGCATTTTATTCTAAAACACGCTCTCTTGATGCCTATATTGCCAAAAGAGGGAGAAAATATAGAAAAAACATCTTAGAGGGAATAAAAAAATTTAAAAAAAAAGAAAGAAAAAATGCTTTCTCATGATCATGTTGAACAATTGTCCTTGCATTTTGATCATGAGTAATATTGAGCTTTTTGAGAGATTTCTTATTTTCTAGAGCTCTTGTTGAAAAATTGTTCTTTCTTGTGTTGAGCTCTGAAAATCTTCTCATCTATTTGGTCATGATCTTGCATTCTCTTTTAATTCGACCAAGTATGATTTTTACAATCAAATTGCTTTTCTTCTTTTACTTTCAAACACAAATTATGCCTTTTCTGTGATTTGTCAATATACTCATCAAGGGGGAGATTGAAGGACCATGTGGAGGTCCATCCATGTTTGTGATGAGTATTTGACTTCATTTGAGCAAGGTACACTTAGGTTTGAGTTTGATTTGAATTAGAATTCAAAAGGAAGCAATTTGAGTTGTGTTAGCTTCTTGCGGTACTACCAGCCTATGGCTGGCGGTAGTACCGACATGATGAATGAGACATGATTAATTGTGAGCAATTGAATGATTATTACATATTATTGTTGGACAATGCTATGTGATGGTTTTCCTTGTCATTGATGGTTGCAGGACAACGGTGCTAGTTCATGGTGAGGCGGAGGATGACCGGGACTAGGCGAGGTGCGTCGAAGGTCCAGATGGTCGAAGATTGTTGGAAGATGATCGGAGATGGAGTCCAGGCAAGTCAAGAAGACAAGGAAAGGTGATGATATTAGCTAGATGCCAAAAGGATCGATAAGGGCCATTGGATTGCTGTCTAGTTGATAGGATAGCAGGTCTAGGTAGTATGCTTTGAAAACCATGCAAGAAAACCCATTATGTATGTGGGTTTTGGGTTGCCCTTACATGTTTGTGTGAGTGCGTTAATCCTAGCCCTTGGTGGAGTGCTCTAGGGTTGACGGACTAATCCAAGGGTGGTAGGTGGCCTAAGAGTAATATAAATAGAGGGGGTGGGTACGCTCCCTCATAAGAAGGTTGTAGAGGTTTTTATGCTCCTTTGAGCTTTGCCCACTTTGTTGTGAGGCTTTGTAAACCTCCCTTTCCTGTAATGCAAATCATTTTCATTTATGCTTGAATTTACATTACGCATTTACTTTATGTCTTAAATTTAGCATTTCAATTCCGCATTTAAATTCCCTCAATTTACTTTCTCACAATTTGGATTTGCCTCCCCTCCTTCTAAATGTTGTTGATCTGGGATGTCTTGAGGGTGCTCATATGGTTTTACATCTCTCTTGCACCCTAGGATATACTAGAGATCAAGTTTATATCATGTTGCAAATATGTCCTGAACTTGTTCTTAGCGCAGCAGTCAGTATTTGATTTTTAGAAAAATCCTTTTTGGGTGATTCTTGCTGGAGAGAGTGCATGACTCACATTTCCATATATAGATAAATTACAGAGTCCACTGGTTGCACCGTTTAAGTGCTATGAGGTGAAAACCGAGCCCTAAACTTTCTGATCGAAGTTCCTGACTGTCTGTGGTGTTTGATTTTTCCTGATTGTTTTTCAAGGCTTTTTGAGGTTGTTTTTGGTGTAATGCTTCATGACTCAGTTTTTCATATGGAGAAAATTTACCAAAAATTCTAGAGGAATATAAATCCACCAACCACCTGCTCCAATGGAGTACAATTTCTGAAAAATCTACTTTTGCTTTTCTAAAAGAGACTTTGGTGATTTGGCTTGATCTCTTCTAGAAAAGAAGTATTTGAATTGATTCCTTTTTGTTTGGGCACTTGACAACCAGGATTGTGATTGAAAATTTCTCACATGATTCATGGTTCTCATCCATGCAAGCTAGAGGTACACATAGTTGTCTAGTTGTTCGAGTTTTGGAGTGTTGGTGATTTTGAAGAGCACCGGTCTGAACAAAAATCTTTGGGTTTTTTGGATTTTCCTTGCGGACTTGTTTGGAGTATTTGAGTGGGAAATTTTTTTATTTGGGATCATTTACCCCCCTCTGATCGCCATCTCGATCCTTCAAGAACCAAGTACTAAACTTAGATAACCACAATCAATCACCCTTCAAAATCAATTATTTTCTTTCACCAAATTGCCTCACTGCTGCAACCACCTCAAAGATAGATCCAGAAACCCTAAAAACACTAAGTGGCTCACAGCTCCGTATTATATAATGCTAGGAGATATCACAAATAGTTCTATTCATAAACCTTCAATAATACATAGATATCACTGATGGTTTTAGTATAAAATCATCAATGATGACTCCTGTAGCTATCACAGACAATTTTATAATAAAACCGTCAGTGATAACACTTAATATCACAGACGGTTTTATTTTAAAACCGTATGTGATAGCTACAAGAGTCATCACTAACAGTTTTACACCAAAACCGTCTATGATATACATGTATATCACTGACTATTTATGAATAGAACCGTCTATGATGATGTCAATAATAGTTTCATTATAGAATTGTCAGTGATGTTCATCATGAAAGATGGTTTTCAAAAAGCGTCTGTGATAATACATCTAGTATAAGCCTTTCTGTAGTAGTGTTTGTTGAAACAATAGAAGTTATTACTTCACTCTCAACCCACGTTTTGTTTATCCAAAAGATCTGTCTATTTATCAGTTTCCAAAAAATTAGCTAAATTTCAGTCACTTCTCTCAACCGCTAAATCAAAGGATATGGCTATCTGTCGGGACCCAAATTTGCAAATCCAGACCCTCTGTGTATTCAGCACTAGTCCAGGATCACGCTAGTGCACACAGTCTCAACATTGGTAAATATCACAATCATACTCAACGAAATAATAAAGTACTTTAATTAGTTAACCAAACTGGTTGCTCGACCTTAAGGTCAAGTTACAAAAGTACGAAGCAGGCTTAAAACTTATTAAAAGAGATAACAGCAGCGGAAAAATAAGATAACTTCGTGGCGCCATCCAGTATACCACAGGCAACTGACTTGGCTCGCTTCCTAGTTAGACGGCTCCTCCTGAAACTCCTCCTCCAAAGCTGGCGTCGCCTCTTCTTCAACTGATGTTGTTTTGCGGCAAGGGTGAGTACTTGGTACTCAGCAAGTCATGCACAGAATGCAAACTAATATTCTACATGCATGGTTTAGTACAAGGAATGTTTCATGGTTCATTGGCAGTAAACAGCAATTTAACAAGTAACATAAGTAGATTCGAAAGCGGTAGAAACAATATATTAACAATAACTTTTTCAGGAGTTAAATGAACACTCTACCTTTCCTAATCCACATTTCCATCAACGTCATCATTAAACCCAAGCAAACTTTCCAAATCCAAGTTGTTTTCATGAAAGTCTAACCCTTGACTGTAATCCCCGAGCAATGTCCAATGCCGCGGACACGGCTATTCGAATAGATTTTTATACTCTGCAGAGGTTATGCACTTTACCCACAAGATACAGTCAAACACCACAAAGGCGAGTGATCGTAACAAAGCCTTTTGGAAACTGCTAACCACACAAGTGAACCTTTTCGGTTTTTGTCATACACCATTCCTTCCCTTAACAGAGGCGAAGTATGGGACCGACATACCGTTGGACGGGTACCATGCCATAGCCTTGGTACGCTCCCCTTTCAAGCTACACAAAAGGTGTAGTTGACACCCGAGGTATCACATGCAAGTTATTAGTAACTTACTCAACTAGGACCGTCCCACTCCGGTCATGTGGTTGCACGATTGACTCAGTTCAAAGGCTTGCAAGGTTAAGTCCTTAGGTTAACCAGGGCAAGACTACCCGAAGAACCAATCATCTTTCCCGAAGCCACACCTGGCCCACCCGATCATTCTTGCCACATGCCCCGGTCCAAATCTATTTATCAAACCCCGGTTGATTACCATGCACCACGTGCCATCAACATCATTGTTAAGAACACATGACACTTTTCCAAAACTGGTTCTATATCTCATTAAGCCAATATTAACATGTAATTGTCCAAAACATTTCACGTGGCAAGGCTAAGCATACTACATTGGTCTAACTACCCATGTTGGTAATTTAATAATGTCCAACTAATAATCTACAACTAGGGTGACAAGGGGTCATGGCACACAATTAATAATCATGGTGTCATAATGCAAAGCTGGCATTTAACTAATTTCCCAAAATTAATTAAATCATTTTCTAATTAAAATAGCATGCAATAATTTAAATAAAAACATTTCAAAATGGGATCAACATGGTCAAAGCACAACTTGCCTTCAAAAAGTACGTGCTCTTGGTCCTTGGCTGGCTCCTGGGTCAACACTTCACCTTCGAAGCCTTCGGGCACTTCAACGTCTACTCGTAACGCGTGCAAATAGCAATAAATAAATAAATAGTAGGCAAAAATATCCAAAAATTCAAATAAAATTCATAAACAGAGAGAGCACATTTTTATAAATTTTTAGAAATTTGAATCGTCCAAATCGGAGTTAAATTGCAAAAGTTATAATCGTTTAAAGTTTAAAGAAACTATTAATTAAATAAAAATAGAGAAAAATTTCATAATAAAAAATTAATTAAAATTCATATTTGAGCAGGTCTCAATTTTATGAAAATTTAGAAATTTGAATCACTCAAATCGGAGTTGAAACGCAAAAGTTATAAGCGTTTGAAGTTTGAAACTATATTTAAAATCCATAAACCGAATTAAATAAATAATTTCTTTTTCGGAAAATGATTTATTGCGTCAGCATAACACGTGGCCCAATCAGAAACCACCACGTCACCTCGGGTCCATGGACCCAGCGCACGGCTCGGCTCGGTCCACCGTGGACCCAGTCCACGGACACGTGTGCCTCTGACATGTGGGACCCCCCTGCTGACGTCAGCACTGACGTCATCGCGGCTCGGCTGAGAGCGCCTGACACGCGGGCCCCACCGTGATGTCAGCATGACGTCACGGATGACGTCATGGTGCCGTTGGGCAGCCGCTGACACGCGGGCCCCACACTGACATCACGCGCTGACGTCAGCGGTGACCGGGCGCGGCCGCGCTGACCGCGCTGGTCCAACTTCCAGACGCGTAGCTTGATCCGGACCGTTGATTTGAAAATCAACGGTCCAGATTGGATCTGGGCCACGCATGTTGTGGACAACGTGGCTTATCTGGGCCGTTCGATTTGGATCGGACAGTCCAGATCCGATCGGGTTTCACCGCGTCGGGGGAGGGTGACGCGGCATGTCACGGTGGCCGACACGTGGCTAAATCTAGGCCGTTCGATTTCGATCGAACGGCTGGGATCTACCCGAGCACAGTGCGGCTACGGCTACGTGGCTCAATCTTGTGCGTTGGATCAAAATCCAACGGCTGAGATTGGATCTAAATGCCGCAACGTGGATTTCGTTGCGGTGACGTGGACGAACGTGGGTCGTCGGATCTAGATCTAACGGCTGAGAATAGGTCTAAAACCGAAACGTGTAAAATTACCTCCGGCGATGTGGACGAATCTGGGCCCTCGGATCTTGATCGGACGGTGGAGCGAGCTCACGGTTCCGGTGAAGTCGCAGCGGAGCTGCGGTGGCTGGAGTTGGGGACGACGACCTAGCCAACGGCGTTTCCGTGCGTCTCCGGTGAAGTGGGTGGTACCACCAGGTGCGCCTCGTCCTTGCAGTTCCGGATCTGGGTTCGGTGACGGCGGCGGAAACAGCGCAAAACCGTGGCGGAACGCACGACCAACTACGGCGAGCTCTAGCGGCGCAACCACGGCGGCTCGGGCTCGGTGAGTTAGGGCTACGGGTGCGCACGGGAGAGAGGAACACGATGGCGGCGGCGACGCTTTAAATAGGGGCCTCGACTTCTGTGAAAAGCGCGGAGAACGAGGCCCACCTGGCTGCGGCGGCGGAATCCGAATCCAATTCGGATTGGGTGACGTCGCGCAACGAGGGCCGTTGGATCGAGATCCAACGGTCGCGCGGTTAGGGTTCGGTTGGCTCGGGTTGGACTCGAACGCGGCTTGGGTCAGGTTCGAGTCGGACTCGGGTCCGGCTCGAGTCAGAGGAATAGTACTAGACCCGAGTTGGATTTTCCAACGATTAAATATTTAAATTAATTCCCAGAAATTCATTTAATTCAAGAAAAATAGCAAAATGATCAGAAAAATTCTGGAAAATACTTTGAGACATTTTGGACTCAAATAAAATATTTCCAACAAAATTTTATTTGAAACTTTTAATTCTTTAATTATTTCAAAAGGGAATAAATTCAAATTAAATCCAAATAAATCCCAGAAATTTCCAAAAATTCTCAAAAATACCAAATCTCATTTGTATTCATGAAAAGCAAAAATTGGGGTGTTACACTATCCTACCATGTTCTTTTGCATAAAGTGAGAATTAGTCAACAATAGCAAGTAGTAGATTGCAAATAGAATTTGTAAAGAGCAGTTGACAAATATATAACATGAATATGTGCAACTCACAATCCTTCATGATTGTGATCAATGATCCATCACCTACTACACTGGGCATATCATCTGAAACATGGCTACCACCATTTTTTCAACACAAGTTTTGTTTTTGCATCAAAGTTCAAAAGCTAAGTAGTGTTAGTGCACCATGTCTCTCATGACCATGAGCATAGCTTTTTGAAAAGATTTACACTCTGCAGAGGAGTACAACTTTACCCATAAGATATGACAAACTCTTATTGCCTCTATTTTCACACTTCATTGATGTGTGGCAGAGAGATCATGACAAACATTGTTACTTCACTTAGGCCGAACCTCACATCAGCCTGGTGATGTTTGACCCTTATTATGGCCATGAAAAATATTTGTACACATAGTATCTACAATAGTTTACACCCTGTCGTGACTATTTCCCTCCATAGCAAGGCATGCACCATTGTATTGGCAAGCATTATTCCCAACACTTCAATGAGGGCACCCATTTGAGTAAACCTACCCGGAATGCATGTACTACTTCGGCATTCCAATGTGCAAAGCTAGATGTAAGTAATTTATAGGTTAATGCTGTCACATCCTCAGTTTCACATTTTGGAAAAATCTAATTTAAATTAATTAAATTCAAAATTTGGAATTTTGTTGGTGTTTAATTTAACCTGGCATCCTTTCTCTTCCAAAATCGGAATTCAATTCCCTTCCATTCGAAAAATCAAATTTCCAGATTCTCGCCAATACCCGAAATTTCGCCGAGTCCAAAAATGCTCCGAAAATCATGGAACCTATTGCATTAGGTCCCAAATGTTCTAAAAACATTTTGGGAATTTTTCCAAGATTTTGGAAGCTCTCTGGTATTTTATCCCGCGTGGCTTTCGTTTAATGCCCGCTATTCGCCCCAGAATATTCAAATCCACAAATTTCATCTAAATTCCGCGAAACCAATTTTATTGGGTTCCAAATATTCCAAAATGGTTCTAGGAATTTTTTCGGAATTTTTAGACCATTTTTGCTAATTTTTCCCTAGGGCGGTTCATTCGCGTAATCCCCGGCCAATGGGAGCTCGCCACGTGGCAGGTACTACAGTGCATCTTCTTCAACCTTGGGCATGCACGTTGGTTCATGCCTGGGAAAGGAATGAGAGCTTCCATACTTGAGTGCTTGGATTCAATCCACCATAACTCCTCAATCAATGAGCCAAATCACGAACGGCCGGGTCCGTTGAATCCGTAGCGACGAGCTCTTTCCATCCCCCACCATCATTAGCCCGGGATCTCGCCGGAATTTGAGCAATCTTTCTAAAACCGAAAATGGCCATTATGGCAATAACTCGGCCGTTTTTAATCCGTTTCGCATGCTTCCACCTCTCATTGCTCCGTATTAGAACCCTCTTCCCGGTGGTAGCACTCACCCTTTGCATCTCCAACTCGTCCGGTCGCTAGATTGAGAAAACCGGCGCTGGGACACGTTTTTGCGTGTTATTCGTGTTCATCATCCTAACTTCCTCTTCGGTGGTTCAATCTCCATCCGTTTGTTTCGTTGTGTGCGTGTGGAGGTTTAGATTCTAATTCATCCATCAATTTTAGGTTTCCTCAAGGTTTGGCGACGAATTTCGGGTTTTGGTTGCTTCGGCCGAACCGGTGTTCTTCGTAAAATTCGTCTTCTCCGGCGAGCAATTGATCATTTCCTTGCAAGTGTGAGTCCCTCTAGATGTGCTTTAGAGGATTCATCAATTAGTTCTTGTAGCTATGTTCAAATTTGGTGCAAAATTTCAAAGTTTTTGAACTTTTGGGGCTTCTCTGTTTTTGGGGAGTGCCCATGCATGGCCGCTGCCTCAGTGCCGCCGCTCCCCGCCGCTCATTGGCCCGTGCGCCGCCGCGCCTCCTGGCGCCCCGCACTCGCCGCCCGCTGCCCACGCCTGCATCGCCGGCCACTTCCGCCGCCCGGCCTCGGCCGCGCCATCAGCGACTCGTCGCCTCGCCGCCGCCGCCTCCGCCCCTGCCCGTGCCGCGCCTCCGACCCCTCGCCGCCGCTGCTGCCGCTGCCGGCTGGCCGCCGTGCAGCGCCCTCGCCTTGCTCGGCCGTCGCCGCCACCGCCCCGGCGTCGCCGCCCGCCCGCCTCACTCGCGCCGGCCGCCCAGCCTCCATGGCCGGCGCCCCCATGAGGCTTTGCCTCCTCTGTTCTTGGCCATGGACAAGGCAATGGATAAGAACCCCACATGCCTATGACAAGGAGGCCCCACCATCCATTGACCCAAACCTATCCAAAAATCAGAAAAAAAAATTAAGAAAAGGAATATCCCTCGTTTTCGATTTTCGAGGATTTTCGAACTTCGGAAGCTCATATCTTTTCCGTCCGAACTCCGATTGACTCCGTTCAAATTCCTAAATTCATCTAAAATCAATACCTTCCTGCTAGTACTACTTTTGTAATTTTTGGATTTTATTTATTTTAGTGTTATTTATTTGTTGTCTCGTTTTGCGCGTAGCTGAGGAGCCGTCCGACCCCGCCGTCGAACTCCAAGGTTTCGACACCCTCGCTTCGACTGAAGGCAAGTCCCTTGACGCATTTTGATCCTATGATTGCAAATGTTTTAACATGTTTTATAAACTTGCATGGCTATGTTTATCATCGTATGTCAAATATAGATGAATAGTTAATCCAATTTGCGAATACCTCCTTTGTTATTGACATCCATTTTTACTTGTAACCCTAGGACTTTTGCTATGCCATGTTTACCCTGTATGGTGGCCTTTGTTGAATAGTACGATAGAATTTCTTAGGACCAATATTGATGAAAATGACCCATGGGTGAGATTATACAAAAATGATGATTTAAAGTGTGATTTGGAAAGGATTATAAAGATTTTGGTACTGTTTTTTCAAAATAATAAGAAAAGGAAAAAGGGTTTGGACTTGGGCAGAATGGAATGTCTGGTGGGTGCGAATTGAGCACTAGTTTGTATTGTGCAAGTGCCGCCCCAAGTCAATTGAGGACCGACGCTTATGACTGTCCATTCTAAGCATAACCGTACTACCACATGTCTAACATGGTACGACCTGGCTAAATAATTTGTAGAAACCTAACTTAGACTCGCCAGTTGGTGGAATGTGGGTGCCAGATAGAGGCAAGTTGTACTCCCCACACGGCGCAAGAGGGGGCTTCTGTACTGGGTAGATAGAACCCTAACAGCGGTGAAACCTCAGCGGGTGAGTCGGGTTAGGTGTATACATTGTAAAGGCCTTGTCATGATCTCTCTACCGACACACCAAAAGGAAGTGTGTTAATTGCATGGCATTAAGAGTTGATCATGTCTTGTGGGTAAAGCTGTACACCTCTGCAGAGTTAAAAATATTCGAATAGCCATGCCTACGGTCAAGGGCAAAGCAAAGAATACTTTCATACTGGTAGACTTTGGTTTTGGTTTTGAAAATAAAAGGATGTTTTGGGATTCAGGAGTGGTTAGAACTCTCGGATGTTATGTCATGACGGATAGAGTCATGTGTGGATAATCTTGATCTTTTAAACTCGTGGCGGATAGAGCCCTTATACTAGTGATGGTGGATAGAACCTTCACTGCAATATTAAATAATTCAATTGTTAAAAAGAATTGATAAAATATGCTTTATGAAATTTATTAACAAGTATGGTTTGATGAAACTTGGCTTTGTGCAAAAGAACCATATTAAGCCTTCCTTGGCAAGCCCCACATATGCATACTTTCCCCAACTTGCTGAGTACTTTTGTACTCACGTGCTTCACATCTTGTCATCATCAGAGAACTACCAGGACGCCGTTGAAGACGGTGAGTTCTACTCCGAGGAATTCGAGGAAGATCGCCATGAGAGCTAGTCGCGTGTCGTGTCGTCGCCTGTGGTGTTGTTGGTTTTCGCTTTTTGTCGTTTTTGCTTCCGCTGTCGTGCCTCCGGTCTCGTGACCGAGTATTGTAATAAGTAGCCTTGTGGCTAATACTTTATTATTATGTTATAATTTCGTTATGTTCGGCAATGACGTATCACTGTTGACTGTGTGTACTAGCTACTGATCTGGGACTAGTACAGAAATACACAGGAGATTTCGGATAGCTGATCCGGGGTCTCACAAATGCCATCCCATAATAGCACTTATGGTTGCACGGAATGTCTTGGATTATACATCACTATGTTCAGACCTTAATTGACCTGGGTGAGAACTCCCCCTTAACTATGTGCAGGTCCGTGCACTTCACATATTATATAAATAACTCATCTACGTGAGAATCTAGTTTTTATTCTAGATTTTATATTAAAATAATGTAGCCAACTTTCTCAACATGTCAAAATTCTCATTCCTGAACAAATAATATAACGAACCATTTGTTCTCCCAAATCTAAAGCATGGCTAAGGATAAATATAAATATTTGAGTATGCCTATGTTTGACATTATTTAATACTGAACCACCTAACTTATGGATTTTAACGTTGACATTTACATATTTATCAAGAAAGTTCCATTCAACAAATAGGAATATCTACCATTACTGATAATATAGCAAATTTTACTGAAAGTACACGTATACATACATAAATTTGTAAACACAATAGAAATTAAGTGAAATATTATGATCAATATGGTCAAAGAAGGTATTTGCCTTGCTCATTGAGTTCTTGTGTTTGTCCTGGTTCGACGAGTAAGATTTATGGGACATCGCTATCTATATGCAGTATATCGTAAAGCAACAATAAGAACCAAACGAATCCAAATATAGACCAAATTCAAATATTTTGCATAAAAAAACATGATTCTAGAAAAATGTTGAAACTAGTTTCACTCAATTTGGAGTTTATTTGCAAAACTTATGGGCATTTGAATTAAATCGATAGAATAATCCTTTAAATGAAAAAGTGAGGTGACGTCGATGGCGTATTATTGGAGATTATGCCTCTCAATAGAGAAGGCGTGTTATATACTAAACTAAAAGCATATGTTCTATTTTTGAGGTTTTTAACTCAATTTTTTAGAGACTGATAGGTGGGTTAATTTCCAAAAAAGTTTGATAGGTGGGACCTACATGTCAGCAAATCATTTATAAAATACCAGTTTCAATTAAAACCACATCATTATTTTCTTCTTAGGCCCACATACTAGATTTATTTATTTCAAACTAGATTAATTACCTTAATCTTAATATTAATGATATCTTTATCGACTGGGCCACATGTTAGTGATTCATAACCAAGGAATAGAGTTGGAGCAATGATCGAGCTCACTCTTGAGTACAACGATGGAGAGGCAATGGTAGAAAAGCTCAGGCAAGGACAAGGATGGATAGAGGGGATAATGGCAAAGCTCTGTGTAGCAACAATAGTTGGGGCGATGATAGGAGGCGGCGGTTCGACGACAAGTGCTCTCAGGCTAAAGGTGGAGTATGCAAATGAGAGTGATCGAGGGTGACTAGGTCATCGCATTGGCTTGCTGGGATCTGGGTGATGCTATAGTCGTGGCATGGGGACCAATGGTCACCAGAGTAATTGTCAGGTTCGGAGGTTCAGACTCAGTTACATGAGGAGGGTTGATTTCATTTCAGTTGATGGACGGTCTTGATTCTTTGATACCCTTTCATCTAGTTAGATCATGAGGTTCTAAAGAGTATGAAGATCCAACAGTGCAGGAGAGTGGTGGTGCCTCAATTAGATCAAACAGCTGTCGAGAGAAGTAGTAATTACTGAAGACTGTAACTAGAATTTTCATTATCGTTTTTATTTATTTGTCACCCGATGGGTAAAAGTACAAAGACCAATGTATATAAGGCTATGGTGGATAGGAATCTATTATGGATGTGATGAACTAATACATTATGTGTTCTTGCTTCTTACTCTCGTTCTACATCTATTACTCCTCTTTTTTGCTGATATTTTCCTATATTATTTGTTGATTTGATCCTTGTGATTTTGGAGTTTTAGTCAGATTCATCTGGGGTCTGACAGTTTGGTACCAAAGCAAAGTTAATCCTCAGATCTGTGCAGAGATAGTTGGGATTTTAGTGGTAAGGGTTGAGGAACTGGTTTCCTTGTAAAATTCCTAAGCCAACACCGAGAAGAGGCATATTGTTTATTGGAGAGTTGTGAAGGTTTGGGAGGATTTTGAGTACTTCCTATAATTCCAATCTGACTTGTAAGGTTGATTTTGATCGGATATGCATAAGGTGGGGAGAAGTTTGAAGGAAGAGGTTGGATTGGCTTTGATTAGTGATGTGGAAAATCTGAACAAGGAGGTGGCGAGTTTGCAATAACATATTGGAGAAAGTTCCGCCATAGCTACGGAGCAAATGGAAAAATTTTCAGAAGCAATTGGAAGGAAACACTAACAAAATCGATCAAATAGTAGAAATGTTAAAAAGCTTAGTGGTTAAGTCAGAGCAAAAGAAAGTGTCTAGTACATTAGCAATGATGGATAATGAAAGTGAACCTATAGGAAGGACTGAAGCTGGGTTGTCTTCTTTAGGAGCCAATTTTTATGGAACGCCGGAAGTGGATATTCATACGTTCCAAATGTTTCTAGTGGTAATAGTTTTAATAGTTTACAATCTGTTCCTTTCAATATTCCAAATTGTTTTACAAATCACTCGGCACCACAATCAAGGCAGATGAGAGTAGTTGATATCATAGTAAATGGAACACATGGAGTAAGTGTGTATCTCTCATTAATGACACCTGGAGCATTTTCACCATAGTATATTTCTTCCAATCTCCCATATGTGCCACCTTACAGAGCACCCTATAGTCTGTTACACCAATCTCCTGCTTATGTGCCCTAGAATCAAACTTAGTTGCCTTGGGAAAATCCAATGTCAGCAGCACGAGAATGGTCAGTTCATCCAAGTGAGGATCAAAACCACTATGCTGTAATTTTAGTAAAGGGCCAAAAGTAGAATTCCCCAAATTTGATGAGAGTAATCCGGAATCTTGGATTAGAAAGGCTGAGAAATGTTTTGAGTTGGGCAAGACCCCTGAAGTGCAAAAGGTGGCTATAGCAGAAGTGTATTTCATAGGAAGAGCAGACCAATGGATTAGCAGCAATCAGATCAATACTAATTCCATGTCCTAGCCGTAGTTCTACACTATGATCCATCAAAGGTTTGCTACTTAATCAAGGTTTGAAATCATTGAAAATTTCATAGGGTTGACACAATCAGGGACCTTCGAAAGTTACATTGATAAATTCGAAGAAAGCATGAGTTTGGTTAAGAGGAATAATCCGAATTTGATGGATGGATATTTCCTGGATTATTTCATCTCAGGTTTAAAGAATTACATCAAAGTTCCAATGAAGTCACTTGACCCTAAAACATTGGTGAAAGCTTATGCACATGCAAGAAATTATGAGAATAGTATAACATACAAAAGAATAGGGGCATGTAGTACTGGTAACAATTCCAAGCTAAATGGTCAAGGAAATTTCAGCCAAAAAGGAGAAAGAATTGCAAGTAAGAAGGATAATTCTGAGAGAACTAAACCTAGTGGAAGTGCTAAGTGTATCAAGGGAAGGTGTTTTAAATGTCAAGAGCCATGGGTGCCTAGCCATAGCATAATTTGTTGAATGCAAAAACAAGTTCATTTAATTACCATTGAGGATGATGGTGAATAAATGGAGGGGATGCCTGAAGGTGAGTTTAGTACTCCACCTGGCAGTCCAATTCACAAGAAGAGATGTTTCAACTGTCCATCTGTGCAGTGACGGGCACTAGTTTTGGAGTCATGACCTTTACCTTGAAAGTATATATTGAAGGAATTTATGTAGTGGCTTTGATAGATAGAGGGAGTACTTCCACTTTCATTACACCGGAAATGGCAATCAAGACGGGTTGCCGAATTAGTAGTCACAATTCAGAATAGGTAGTTGTGGCAAATGGCATGAAGATTGAATGTAAATCTAGGTGTATGAGTTGCAATTATTCTATATAGGGAGAGTCATTCTGTTCAGATTTTATGATGTTACAATTCAAGGGATATGATGTGATTTTTGGGGCAGATTGGATTTACCAACATAGTCCTGATAGCATGGATCTAAAAGCAAGATAGTTGATCATCTAGAAGGATGGTTAGAGAAGAGTAGAATTTCAGGATGAAACATTTCCACAAGAGGATAGTGTAATCAATGAAATCAAATTAAATAAGTTGTTGGAGCAAAGAGCGATTGGAGCATTAATCTATGCCAACACTATTATGACTAAGGATAGTGCAAAGCTTATGAATTCTATGGAAATAGAAAGGGTTTTGAGTCAGTATGTAGATGTGTTTGTTGAACCCACTGAATTTGTGACACTACGGAATGCCGAGACTTTATAAAATGTGAAATTAGAGATTGTGGCATTACAAAATGTGAATGTTAAGGTCAAAAACATTATAAAATATGGAATTGGACGTTGAAACCATACGTTTTGAGGTTAATTTGCGTTTTCGGGCCGTTTTCGGGAGTTTGGGCCTTTCCGGGGGAGTTTGGGCCTAAAGGAAAGGGTCGTGGGCTTTGGTGGGATGGAGTTTGAGTCCTAATAGGAGTAGGAGACCTGGTTGGGGGCCTCCCCCAGCCCCTTTAGGCGTCCACCCCCTGCCCTTGCGCCCCCACAAGTCCTAGCCCCCCCCCCCACACCTCCCCACCTCCTCCTTGTGGCGCCTCCATGTCCCCCATTGTTCCCCATTGCTCCACAAACTCTCCACCACCTCTCCACCTCCCTTGCTGCCCCTAGGGGAGTTCTCCACCTCCACACCTCAAAGATCCATCTGTTGGAGCGCTCCGCGACGAGGAGATCCGGCGGGATTGGAGCGAGGAAGGAGATCGCGCGAACCGGGAGGAGATCTATTGGGTTTTCGTGCGTCGGGCGAAGGTATGGCCATGGGGATCCTTGGGGTTGGGCTAGGGTATGTTCTAAGGGTGATTATCATGTTTTTAGATCAATTGGTGGTGCTGGAATTGAGTATATTAGATTAGATCTAGAAGTTGTCACGTTCTTTGTTTCGGGCAGCTTGTGCAGTCAACCTAGGGTTTGGGTTTTCGCAATTTTAGAATCCGAATTTGGTTGGCCGCCTGTTGAAGAAGTTATAGATAATTTCATTATCTTTCCGTGGATATAAAGAACGTCCAAATCCGATCCGCTGTTTGAAAGTTATGACTGTTTTACCGAGCGTGTTAAAATCTGTGACGTGGTTGGAACAGATCACGGTATTTTGTAGATTAAACAACTTTAGATTCCGAATCAGTTTTTCCTTATACCTAGAAAAAGTTGGGAAATTTCCTAATCTACGCGAGGATGTACTCGTTTAATCGATTCAGAGTTTTAGAACCCGAGTTATGCCTTTTGGAAGGCTGCTGTCCCGACGGGACAGAACCTCTGCTTTTGGGTTTTGCGAGTAGTTGGCAATGTCGGGGTAGATGAGGGTTTGCGTACTGTTTTGTGGTCATGATTGTGAGTGTGTGGTACCCATGTGCAGGTGGTGTGACCCCGGGAGTGCCTTCTACGTCTCGCCAATCCGTTGCCCGTGGTTGAGGCAAGTGTATTGTAATGGATAGCGGTTTGTAGGATTGCTAGTTGAGACTAGATGAACTTGATTTTATGACATGATCACTTGCCATGCTTTAATGATTTCCTATGATATGATGAGTATGCTATGATGACATGTGTTAAAATTACAAGTTTATTATGATGTGGCATATTTGCATACATGGCATGATTACATGGCCCGGGCGGTGAGAAAGTCATAACTAGTCTGGGAAGGTCGGTGAGAAAGTTATGACTAATCCGGAGAGCCAATGAGTAAGTCCTACATCGTGATTCCATTCACCGCGGTGAACGGAAGCGAGGAGTAGGCACCCTCCATCTTCGGGATGGAAGGGGGGAGAGGGTGCACACCGACGGGTGTGTACTCAACCATATCGGTATGAGTTTCCAAGGAGACATGAGCATCGCATTGCACTTCATACATATTGATGATGATGATAAGATGTGACCATGAATGAGATGGTTTACATGATGTGAGATATTATTGCTATGTAATTGTTTATGTTTGTACCATTGCAATATACTTGCTGAGTGATGAACTCACGCTTGTGTTTATGTTGTTTTGTTTTAGGTACCATGAATTCGACATGCGGGAAAGGGAGCTAGTCACACGTCATCACTTAGCATCACACATTTAAACATTGACATGTTCCTTCCCTTATGGTTATGGTTAATTCATTGAACTAAACTATGGTTTCGATGATTCGTTGGTCGTTATGAGTAATTGATTAGTCCATATTTGTCATGTGATGGATAGAATTTATATCCTTAGTGGTATGGTGGCTGTTTTTCCGTTTGATCATGTTATTGCTATCGTTCGTTATGCCACATTGACATGTTAATATTGTTGTTGCTTCAATTCATGTTAAAACAAAGGAGATGCTGCCGAAATCTCGGTTTTTAGCATGTGCGCCTTTGCTGGAATTTTTGTTTAATTATGGTATTTAGATGTTGTTTAGCTTTTGTTTGGTAGCATTCAAGCATAGTAAATGCTGGGGTGTTACAGAATTACCGCCCATAAGAGATTCTGATCACACCATACCTTTGATGCAGGATTCTAAACCAGTGAATGTTAGACCATATCAATTGCCTCACCACAAGAAGGATGCTATGGAAGAATTGGTGGAAGGTCTACTGAACTCTCAGATCATTAGACCAAGTGTTAGTCTATATTCATCGCCTGCTATTCTTGTTAAGAAGAAAGATGGAACCTAGAGATTGTGTATTGATTATAGGTAGCTCAATGCGAATACCATCAAGAATAAATACCCCATTCCGGTTATTGAAGATCTATTGGATGAGTTACATGGAGCAAAATGTTTTTCCAAGCTAAATTTGAAGTCCGAATACCATCAAATCAGAATGAAACCTAAGGATATATTCAAGACGGCTTTTAGTACTCACACAGGTCATTATGAGTACATTGTGATGCCATTTGGACTTACTAATGTGCCTTCTACATTTCAAGCCTTGATGAAACAAAATTTTGACAAAGTTTTTGAGAAGACTTGTGCTAGTATTTTTTTGATGACATCCTAATATATAGTTCCACCATTGAACAACATCAGTCACACCTAAAACAAGTGTTGGAGGTTCTGAGAGAAAACAAGTTGTTTGCAAAAAGTAAATGTGTATTCAGTCAAACTCAGGTGGAATATTTGGGGCATGTCATTAATGGACATGGATTAGTGATTAATCTAGATAAAATTCAGGCAGTCCAAGAGTGGCATGTACCCAAGAACATAACTCAATTAAGGGGATTCCAAGGTCTAGCTGGCTACTATAGAAGATTTATCAAAAAATTTGGATTGATTTGCCAACCTCTTTTTAACTCGTTGAAAAAGAATGCCTTCGAATGGACTAAGGATCAGCAGGAATCATTCATTGAAATCAAGAAAGCCTTGACTCAAGCTCCAGTCCTGGTACTTCCCAATTTTTCTCAACCTTTCATTTTGGAAATAGATGCTAGTGGAAATGGTTTAGGAGTGGTGTTGATGCAAGTAGGGAGACCTATTGCGTTTATGAGCAAATCCATTGGTTCCAAAGCAAGTGCAATGTCAATTTATGAAAAGGAAGTCTTGGCAATAATAGAAGCCTTAAAGAAATGGAAGCACTATCTAATTGGATCAACCTTGATAATCCGAACTGATTAGTTGAGTTTGAAATTTATAGCAGATCAAAGGCTGATTGAAGGGGTGCGGCATAAATTACTCATCAAATTGCTGGGGTATAATTATTGAGTGGAATATAAAAAGGGTAAAGGGAATAAAGCTGCATATGCCTTGTCCAGAGTTCCTAACGCTAAAGAAGCAATGGTAGTCACTGCCATCACTCCAGTTGTGCCGGAGTGGATTTCTGAAGTTATCCGAAGTTATGAAGGTGATTATAAATGCAAAGAATTGGATGCTAAACTGAGGATAGATGCCACCAGTGCTCCTCCATTTACCTTAAACTGAGGAATACTGAGGTATAAAGGGAAAATCTGTATTGGCAATTGTACAAGATTGAAAGAGCAACTATTAGATTCTTTTCACAGTTCAGCCTTGGCTGGACATTCGGGTGAGAGGGCAACTTACCAAAGAATAAATTTGTTGTTCTATTGGCCAGGTATGAAGACTATGGTTACTGAATATGTTAAATCTTGTGCAATATGTTAGAAGAGCAAACTGAAAAATTTGCCATATCTTGGGTTGCTTCAGCCATTACCACTTCCAGAGATGGCATGGACACATACAACATTAGACTTCGTTGAAGGACTACCGAAATCTGATGGAAAGGATGTTGTGATGGTGGTGGTCGATCAATTCACTCAGTACACCCATTTTATCTCTTTAAGTCATCCCTATACGGTTCAACAAGTAATAACGCTTTTCTGGGACGATATATACAAATTGCATGGGTTACCTACGGTGATATTTTTAGATAGAGATCAGGTCTTCACAAGCACTTGTGGAAAGAACTTTTCAAGGCTATGGGGGTAAAGATTAGGTTAAGTAGTTCATATCATCCTCAAACGGATGGGCAAACAGAAAGGGTTAATCAATGTCTTGAGAATTACTTGAGGTGTATGGTATTCTCAAACCAAAAAGATGGCATTCTTGGTAGTCACATGCAGAATGGTGGTACAATACCTCTTTTCTCACATCCCTCCAAATGACTCCTTTTCAAACCTTGTATGGGATGAAACCCCCAATGGTTATTGAATCTATATTGTTTGGCTCAATTACTGATGAAACTAGGGATAGACTTCAAGAAAGGCAAAATATTATAGAGACAATCAGAGCAAACCTTGAAAAAGCCAGCTCAAGGATAAAACATTATGCTGATAAGCACAGGACTGAAAGAATGTTTTAAGAAGGGGATATGGTATATTTAAAGATGCAATCACACCGACACAATGCACTTGGGCTGCACAAGATGCTGAAGTTACACACAAGGTTCTATGGACCCTTCAGAGTCATTGAAAATGTTGGGAAAGCAGCTTAAAAGTTACTGTTGCCTGAGGGATGCCAAATCCATCCGTTTTTTCATGTCATCAGTTAAAAAAATATTGGATCAAAAGTGATTCCAAATAAAGACTTACCTCTAGTGGATGCTGAATCAAAAGTGATCAAGGGTGACTAGGTCATTGGGTTGGCTTGCTGGGATCTGGGTGATGCTATAGTCGTGACATGGGGACCAATGGTCACCAGAGTAATTGTCAGGTTCGGAGGTTCAGACATAGAATATGAGGAGGATTGATTTCATTTCAGTTGATGGGCGGTCTTGATTCTCTGATACCCTTTCATCTAGTTAGATCGTGCGGTTCTGAATATGTGCAGGCTTCGGGAGAGAAGCGAGAGCATGTTAAGGCCTCCACCCACGCCAGAGGAGGACCACAAGGGCGAGGTGGGCTAACCTTAGATCTGGGGAGGGAGGAGGTGATGAGGATGCGGGAGCGGGGGCGGGGCGATAAGGTTTGGGATTTGAAAACGAGCTGGGTACTAGGTTTGTTCGAGCTCAAAGAATATATATACTAAAATCATCACAGATGATTTTATCTACAAACCGCCAGAAATATGAATTCACATCACTGATGGTTTGTGGCTAAAACTGTCTGTAATGTCCACAATGGACATCACAGACGGTTTATGGACGGTTATTCTATCTGTAGTAGTGGGGAAGGCATGAGAGGAAAATAGTTTGCATGATGGTGCATGGCCGACAGGTGAAGTTGGCACGTCAGTGAGATGAGAGGGCTAACATGCGGGCCCAAGCTATTAGTGAGACAAGGAGAGTTATTTGGAATTTGTTTTTAGGCTAGAGACCGTTTTTGAATTTTTGAGCATAACTGAAGGGCTCCAAAATTTATGAAAAGTTTTGTGGAAGGACATGAAGAGGTACTGATATTTGTGTAAAATTTCCGAAATTTAACTGTCGACCATTCTGGTTCTCATAAATTCATGTATGTCCTCAGTTTTAAAACAACTTCAATTTTTTATTTTTCAAAAGTGTCGACTCAACTCCAAAATTCATAAAACGTTTTGGAGAGGCACTTTAGATTATTTAGAACCTAAATAAAATATTTTTAGACATTGACCAGTTTCAAATTTTAATTCAAATGTTAGGAAATGAAAAGGTCTTTTCTTTAAATACAGAAAATTCCAAAAAGACCAGGAAATTATGAAAATCCATAAAAAAATGCAAATGGATAATTTGGACAAATGTATATCCAATTTATTGCAAAAAAATTTGGATGTTACAATCCGCACGAATCGTGAGGAGATATAATTAATGGTCAGGAGACTGAGAATTACAATGCCATTATCCAAAACTGGCCCTAGCTAAACCACCTAGATCTAGGGCGCATCGGTTTTCTGGGTGCTTTTCGTTTGGCTCCCGGGAGAAAAACTAATCGTAAATTCTTGTTTTGGATGTTTTTAAACCTTAATATTGGGATCATACGTACACGTCACTACCAGGGAACAGTGCAACACAAGCGGTTCGTAAGCTCTTTCACAAGCGGTTATGGAATCGCAGACAAGAATCGAGAGTGATACCCGGAGGGTATCACTCGCGATTCCTGAACCGCTTGTGGTGCGGCACCACAAGCGGTTTGGAAGGCGTTCAGAAGAAGCGATGGAGCAGCCACGTGGAGGCAAATCACAAGCAGTTGGTGTTACCAACCGCTTGTAGAGCCCCTCCATCTCCACAAGCGGTTGTTGTTACAAACCGCTTGTGGAGAGGCTGTAACCTTTTCAATATAGGCTTTCCAATATGAATTTAGGCAATTAAATTAAATACAACTACAAGTTTATTTCAGCATAATTCAATATATATTATAATTGAGAAAACCATGAGTTTGTTTGCACAAATAGTATGAACTTATAATGTATATATTTACAAATTAAATGCATATACACACACAAGTTTTACAATACATGAAATGATGAGCACAAGCAAACGTTTTACAACTTTCGAAGAGTACAAAGGTGGTGATCTTGAGATCATTTCTTGCGTGCATCACTATTTGCGTCCATAGACGAAGTTTCCGTAAGTTCACCTGTCCTTATTGAAGGACAATCTCTCCATCCCTTTGCGTAGAACTCGCCTCTGGGGGTTATAGTCTCATCGACAATGAAGCCAATAAGTTGTTCTTGGATTGCTTCAACCCGATGCGAAGGGATCACGCTGTCTCATCGATGCCGACTCACGAAAAGAAAGAAATAAAGAAATATTTGAATACGTGAAGTATAAGTGTATTAAGAAATTTGTTTTTAACACACGCACCTCGTTGTCCAGTCGTCGCATATCATCGTGTGTAAGATTTTGCATGTAGAGGCACACATAATAGCCACATAAGTTGTTTAGGCCAATTCTTTGTAGAACACAGAGTGATTTGTTTGAAAAGAATGCAATTAATTATTGGGAAGATAAATTTTTACACCATATATATTCTTTAATTGATATTTTGTAGTACGTACTCGAGTGCTTAGTTGCACTGTGAATTCATTCCTTGAACTCTTTCTTCTATGCTTCGTTCGGAACGTGGCGAATGCCCTGTCATGCGTTATTATATCAATAGTAATTATGAGTATCGAAAGTAGTTAAATATATGTAGGTTGGCATCTCAATATTACCTGTTTAGAATATTAATGACAAACTGAAAATCTTGCTGCGGTTTTCTTCTTGAGTCTTGCACAATGATCTTCGCACTATCGACATTGATAATAAGTAGGATCCAGTGAAACCTATTATATATATGTATTGCAACATATATGTAATTAGTCATATTATGAATGTCTTGAAGAAGGATAAATGAGAGGTTGTGTGATGACACGTATATATATATATATATATATATATATATATATACGTACATGAAGTTGAAGGGCAAAAGTATGTGTGTTTTGTAGTACTGTTCTGAAAGAGCTTTCAGAATGTATTCTTCAACTTCTTTTGGATTGGCTTTACATGTAGTCCGTTGACAATTAATGGATCGATGAAGCCGATGTCGAAGATAGTCTCTGTTCTACATCGTTGTATCTCCATTCTACATATAGAGGGGATGAGTTATTAGATTTTCCAGCTTGAACTACGGCGAAATTAACACATATATATGGTAAAAGACATGATTAGCTGGAAGTACTTACAGACACCAGCAGCTCATTAGAGACACGTTGACGGCGTCTTGATGGTAAAATTGGTACAAGTCCTCGAATTCCATCCATATGAGTTGATCCCCATGATAGAAATATATTTCTTTTATTTGGACGGGGAACATTGTTCTTCCTTCAGCGGACTGTTCCATGTACCATTCATGAAATTGACGCATCTTGGTTGGCAGATCCTTTATCTTTTCCGGTGCAACCAACTCCCGGCCCAGCTTATATGGCCACCTGACCTCTGCCATTGGAAGATTATCTGATTCTCCCACAGCTGCAGCGAAAGATAGCCCCGACTCTCTCAAGAATTCCTCGAGTTGGTGATCTTGGGCTTTCTTGTTAGCTGCCACCGCCTTCTTAGCCCATTTCCCTTTCAATGCAGACTTCACTATTATGCGTTCATAGTTAGTCGAGGCAGGAAGAGGTGCTGCACGGCATGTCTCAAAGTGGGTTGCAGCTTTCGGATCAATTTGTGCCTTGGTTGGTGCCTTCTTTGATGCGAAGTGTGTCTCAATTTCCTTTCGAACTGTTTCTTGTGTCTCCTCAGCCGTCATGTCGTATGCCCTTTTCGGAGGTTCCTTCGACGACTGTGTTGACGTCTGGGCCTTCTTGGTAGGGGGTAGCATCGCAGTACTGGTCTTTCGTACTTGGAGTTTCTTCCTTGGAGGAGATTGTGGAGCCGGGCTTTCTTGGGCAGGAGGTGGACCCGAGCTTCCTTGGGCAGGAGGTGGAGCCGGGCTTCCTTGGGCAGGCGGTTGAGTTGATGTAGGAGGCGGGTTTTGTTGTTGCGGAGAGGTCACATCCAATTGTTCGATTTCTATTGTTGGAGAGGTCACCTCTATGGTCTTTGGAAATATGATGTACCTTTTTCGCCAGAGGATGATTCCGTGGAGGGCCTGTTCAAGCTTGGTGATGTCGTCCCCTCCATCAATCTCGAGCAGAAGATCTTCATAGCCGCTCGACACCTCCTCCACCGTGACCTTGGAGTAACCTAGCGGTATCTCTTTGCAGTGGAAAAGCTGGCCCGACTCCACCGGGTACGCCACGCCATAAGCCACTTTGGTGGAGAGGTTATGCACCTGAACATGTAGCTCACACTCCCGGCGAACTTTGATGCTATCCACTGCATAGAGTCCTAGGTCTGGCACCAGCCCCATGGGCGTAGAGATTGGGGCGGCGTTGGACGCGCAGCTACTCCGTCGCGCGGAGGTGGGCGGGCTAGCGACGTCGTCGGCCTGTGTATTAGTTGTACCGGCTCCTTGAAGTTTACCGAGTGCCGCCTGCAGCTTTTGCTCAACAATCTCTCCGATGCTTTCCTGAGTTGCTCTGAGCTCCCTTTGAAGTAAGTTGTATCTGTATGCCTCTCTTGTTTTGCTTCTAGACCGGCTCCTGTACGTATCGGTATCTTTGGAGAAACCGTACTTCCATGGCACGGACGATCCCATTCCTCTTGTCCGTCCTGGGTGCTCAAGATTTTGAAGTGCATATGTGAGCTCGTCATTCTCCCTATCTTTTACTAAGGAACATGAGCGAGACATGTCGACAGCTTGGACAATTCTATTTCCAACATCCTCCGCTCCCGATGCCATCAACAAGCTACCGTCCTCTGCAAGGGTCCCTCCGTGAGCCATGAACCAATTCCGCAGGCGGAATTCCCAATCAGCAGTAGCAGGTGTGATATTCTTGGCCATTAGTTCTTCCTCCCGCTTCTCCCATTTAGGTACAGCCTTAACATAACCACCGGTGCCAAGATGGTGGTGGTATTTCTTCTTCCCAGCGTTGATCTTGTTCTGGTTGCTCGCAGCCTGTCCTTCCTCTGACAATTTGTATTCTTCAAATGCATCCCAGTGATCCGCCAGCTTGGGATGTTGGTTGAAATCTGGCCTTTCTCCCTTCTTGACATACTTGTTGTTCAGGTGAACTTTCCACGACTGAAATTGGGTTGCCATTTTCTTCAAAGTGTATCTCTTAACCTTGTTCTCGTATCCATCAGGAAACTTGAAGTTCTCCTTGATATCTTTCCAAAGGAGCTCCTTGGTTGCTTGCGGAACTTCAGGCCATTTCTTAATGCTAACTGGGACATGATCCCTAACGTGGAAACCACATGCGTTGTTAAGCGGGCCCTCTGCAGAAAGAGGGCAATTGGCTTCCGTCATTAGCGACGTTGGTGAAAACAAACTTCATAGCAGGCTTCTTGTTAGCACCTCGCGTGGTTTGGGTGCTCATTGTACCGGGCTAAAAATGGACAGAGATGTGAAATTTTCATGTCAGAGCCATTTATATCAATTGGTTATATACGATTAAAGGGTTTGTCGTGTCATTACCTCGCTTCCTCATCGTCCCTTTGCATCACCGGATCCACCCATTTGTGTTGTCCACAATGTTCGGGTCAGCGGATCCACCGGCTGCGTTGTCGATAATGTTGCCATCATCGGCAGCGATCACGTCTAGCAAAAACTGTTCTTTCATGTCGAAATTAGGATCATCATGCCCTGGTGTCGCCATCTATATGTATGAAAAAATATTTAAGCATATCAATGTATTTATATGTACATGTATGAAAAGTTGTGTAAGCATATCAATGTATTTATATGTACATGTATGAAAAGTTGTTTAAGCAATGTATATCATTGTATAGCAATTTATATAATTGTATATCAATTTATATCATTGTATATCAATTTATAGCAATGTATATCATTGTATATCAATGCATTTATCAATGTATATCATTGTATATCAATGCATATCAGTGTATATAATTGTATATCAATTTATATAATTGTATATCAATGCATTTCTCTTGTGGGCATTTTGTCGAACACGTTGTGGGCAGCGAGAAAATGAGGGGTGGAGGCATTGGTGAAGGCTCACTTAGGCCCTTCAGGTGGTGGAGGAGGCGACGGCGACGTCGCAGACCACGGCGCGGTGGCGGAGGAGGCAACGACGAGCTCGGCTGCGATGGTGCTTTGAAAGGTGGCGATGCGAGCTTCGACGGCAATGGCGCGGGGACTTAGAAAATTTTTGAGCTGAGTCTGTGACGAGCGGGAAAAAGCAATTTATAAGATAACCTTTACAAGCGATTCGTAATACAACCCGCTTGTAGAAGTACCTCTACAAGCGGTTCTTAATATAAACCGCTTGTACAAATGCTCCTCTACAAGCGGTTCGTAATGCAAACCGCTTGTAACAGCGCCTTGAAACCCCTTGACCGCTGGGGAGGGACCTCTACAAGCGGTTTTTAATAGAAACCGCTTGTAAAAATGCACCTCTACAAGCGGTTCTTAATATAAACCGCTTGTAAAATAATGCTACCGCTGGGGAGGGACTTCTACAAGCGGTTCTTAATACGAACCGCTTGTAGATACCAAAGACTCAAAAGGATTTCGCTCCGTCCATGCTCGACAAATCTCTTCCTCCCCCCTGGCTAGCGAGTGGCGCTCGAGCATGGACCTAACCTGCAACATCGCGGGTTCGAGTCCCGCTCGCGCCCTCTGCTACTTCTTTTTTTTTCTTTTTTTTAATGCATTCAAACATTGTTTAATTCATTCAAAAAATATTTATTCCTTTCAAACATTGTTTAATGCATTCAAAAATTAGTAAGTCCATTCAAACATTGTTTAATGCATTCAAAAATTGGTAAGTCCATTAAAAAATTAGTTAATCACATGAATTAATGATCACTTTGTCTTTACAAGTGTTCCTTCGGCGTGATCGCGACGTACGCATTTACGACATTTATGTCGACATCTACCGCAAAGGGAGGGAGCTCGTCGAACTGATTATATTCTTCCTCGTCTGTGACGTCCTCAACACCAACAATCCTTCGTTTGCCATGGAGAACCATGTGTCGCTTTGGCTTACTACTGCAATCCTTTTGCTTCTCCCTGTGCTTCTTTGGTTTGCTTGACATGTCCATTATGTAGAAGACTTGTCTCACATCGTTGGCAAGGACGAATGGTTCGCGCCTATAGCCCACTTCTGTCAGGTCAACGGTTGTCATGCCGTATTTGTCGATCTTCACGCCGCTTGAAGTCAGTTTGACCCACTGGCACTTAAACAGAGGGACCTTCAATGGTCTATAGTCGAGCTCCCATATCTCTTCTATGTAACCATAATATGTGTCCACATTGCCTTTGTTGTCAGTGGCGTCTATACGGACACCGCTGTTCTGGTTGGTGCTCTTGGTATCCTACCATTTTGTGTAGAAGGTGTAACCATTTATCTCGTAGCCCTGAAATGTGACGATTTCACTAGATGGAATCCGAGCCAAGCGCTGCAACTGTTCATTTTCTAACCCGTTGACAAGGATGTAGCTTTGTAACCAAGCGCCAAAAGTATCCATGTGCCTCACTGTGATCCAATCCTCAGACCTCCTAGGGAATTCGCGGCGTAGAATACTCTTATGTTGAAGGACGTACGGGGACACTAGGGTTGATTGCTTTAGAACAGTGAAGTGTGCTTGCTTAAAGGTTAGGAGATCATTGCATGCAATTGTTTTCCGTCCTAGTGTCCCTTTTCCCCGTAGTCTCCCCTCATGGCGTGATATAGGGACACCAATGGGATGTAGATCCTCAATGTAATCCAAACAAAACTCAACCACCTCCTCGGTCCCATAACCCTCCGCAATGCATCCTTCGGGACGTGAATCACATTACGGACATACTTCTTTAGGACTTTCATGTACCTCTCGAAAGGAAACATGTTGTGCAGAAACACGGGCCCGAGAATGCCTATCTCTTTGACAATGTGAACAGTGAGATGAATCATAATATCAAAGAATGCAGGAGGAAATATCATCTCAAGGCTGACCACACTGCACTCACGTCATCTTGTAGCTTACTTAGCTTATGTGGATCGATGACCTTCTCGCGAAACCGCTGTTGAAAAAGGTACACACTTTATGATTGTCACCCTGACCCACTCGGGCAAACTACCTCTCACGACCACTTTGGGAGCAATTGTGTCATCAATACAAGACAGTCATGAGCTTTCAGGTGTACGATTTTATTCTCTTTCATGTTTATGAGTCTCTTCACAATTGACGAGTATCCTGAAGGGACCTTCACACTATTCAAGCACTCTATCATGCTTTTTTTCTCTTCTTTGCTTAGAGTGTAACTCGCGGGATTTAGGTAATGTCCTTTCTCTCTCTTTTCTGGATGTAGACAATCCCTCAGTTCCAGAACTTGTAGGTCCTTCCGAGCTTGTAGTGTATCTTTCGATTTGCCGTACAAATCCAAGTATCCTAGCAGGTTCAAGCAAACATTCTTCGTGATGTGCATGAAGTCAAGTGAGTGACGGATCTCCAAAACTTCCCAATATGGCAAGTCCCAAAATATTGATCTCTTCTTCCAGATGGGTGCCTGACCTTCCTCGTTCGGGACAGGTTTGCTTCTAGGACCCTTTCCAAACACTATTTTAAGATCTTTTACCATGGCAAACACACGTGCCCCACTACGATGCTCAGGCTTATCACGATGGTCTGCTTTCCCATCAAAATACCTTCCTTTTTTCCGCAATGGGTGCCTCTTTACAAGAAACCTACGATGGCCCATGTACACAATCTTTCGAGAGTTTTTCAGGTACAAGCTGTCGGTTTCATCTAAGCATTGCAAGCATGCTTTATATCCTTTGGTAGTATTGCCAGACAGGTTGCCGAGCGCGGGCCAGTCGTTGATCGTTACGAACAACAGTGCATGTAGGGTGAAATACTCCCTCTTGTACTCATCCCATACCCGTACACCATCCTCCCACAACTTTACAAGATCTTCCATCAACGGTTTCAGATAGACATCGATGTCGTTTCCAGGTTGCTTCGGCCCTTGGATCAGCAATGGTATCATGATATATTTTTGATTCATGCACAACCAAGGAGGAATATTATAGATACATAGTGTAACAGGCTAAGTGCTATGGCTACTGCTCAGGTCGCCAAAAGGATTCATACCGTCGGTACTCAACCCAAACCTTATGTTTCTCACCTCATTTGCAAAGTCTGGGAATGTTCGATCGACTTTCCTCCACTGGGACCCATCAGCGGGGTGCCTAAGCAACCCGTCATCCTTTCGTTCTTCTTTGTGCCAACGCACCATCTGGGCATGCGTTTTGTTAGCAAAAAGACGCTTTGTCGGGGATCACAGGGAAATACCACACGGCCTTAGTGGGAGGTCTCTTCTTCTTACACTCCCCATCTATTTCACCTGGGTCTTCACGCTTCGTCTTGTAACGTGATTCTTTGCACACTGGACAAGCATCCAAATCCACATACTCATTACGATATAGGATACAATCGTTACGACATGCGTGTACCTTCTGTACTTCTAATCCCAAAGGACAGATGACTTGCTTGGCTTCATATGTAGATTCAGGCAGCGTATTATCTTCTGGAAGCAGATTCTTTATGAGTGATAACAATTCATTGAATCCCTTGTCTGACACACAATTTCTGGCCTTCCATTGCATTAAGTACAGTGTCGTACGGAGCTTCGTGTGGCCATTCCACGATCTGGGTACAAAGGTGTCCTGTGGTCGTCTACCATGCTTATTTGAAACTTCTCGAATTGTCTTTCATCTATGTAGTCCCCTCTCCATCACGCAACATCCTGGTCTAGCTCATCATCACCAAGATCGCCCATTTGTATCTTCCACGTAACAATATTGCGTTGCGTCTGGCATCTTGTTGAATACCTCTTCTTCTTCACCATCTTCTTCATCGTCTTCCTCGCCGCTACCACTCAGACTTCGCCATGCTTGGTCCAATAGGTGTAGTTTGGCATGAAACCTCTCGTGATCAAATGGGTCATAACCTGAAAGCGTTGGGAGTGCTCCTTCTCATTCTTGCAATCTACGACGGACAACATATGAAGTCATCTGGAGGCAAGAATGCAACAAATGCATCAAGAAATGCCATCACGCCATCAATGAACTCTCTGGAGCGACGGTCCGAATTGTACATCCATTGCTTAGGTTCATCTACACAAAGATCTAATTTTCAGATACTTTCAAAGATCTTTCACTAAAGTGTTATTTATAATCTCACTTTTATTTTTCATAAATAACATTGTAGGAAAATTCCATTCCAAAGTACTTTGACACATATTTACAAAATTCATTGTTTCCATGTTTTCGCTATTATCAAAGGTAATAATTAATATACTTATTTTATATATGCATGTTATATAGTTACATTTGTAATTAAAACTACTCAAACATGTTGTTAGTTCTATAGTTGTACAAGACATAATCGAAAAGAAATTAATAGTTAATGCGTTACTTTTAATTAATACCGTGGCAAGAATTTATATACCATATATTTAGCGATGGAGGGACTGGTTTTTCAATTTTTTTCTTATCCTTCTACCTTTTTAACTTAATTTAACTAATCATTTTGTCCCTTTAATTTCTTTCCTATTTTATTTCATAAAACATTAATAATTTCCTTCCAAACCTAGATCTACTATTGTTACATTGAAGGGAGGAGTGTCATATTAAAGATTGTAAAGCTAACAACTTTTGTAAAACAACTCCCTACAATTCAACATGGTCCTACCTAAAATTAAAGTTATAGAGTGAGATGGAAGCGAAGGAGTGTTACATTAAAGATTCTAAACCTAAGAACACTTTTTGAGAAAACAACTACCATAGTTCATCATGATCTTGCCTAAAATTAAACTTATGGAGTGAGCTAGCAATAAAAACTTTCAAGAATCAAAATCAATTTTTTCTCCATATTAAATGCAAAAGAAACAACAATATCTTCGTGAGAAGGATGGTAGCATGGTGTTTCTAACCTTGATTCACTTAATTTGAAGCTAAATCATGACATTCAAAAATTTGGACAACACCTCCCCCAAGAACGAAGCTAGGCCCTTCCTGTTCATGTCTCATGTCTGCGATCGAGCTCGGGCGGGAGGGCGAAGAGTTTAAATGGACGCTTCGAAGCGGTTTGATATACCAACCGATTCTAAATATATAACTCTACAAGCGGTTGGAGTGTCAAACCGGTTGTGATAATTCAGAAGCGGTTTAGGATACGAACCGCTTGTGATAGTTGCTCAACACAAGCGGTTGGTGTTACCAACCGCTTGTAAAAACCCTCTCCCCACCGTTGCTCACGAACCGCTTGTAATAGCCTACTTGTGATGCCCAGTTCTGTAGTAGTGTGTAATAAGGGCCTGACGGGGCGCTAGACCAGTTCCATATTTGCCAGTTTTCTAAACTCTGGTATAGTTAAAAACACGTAATTTTTTTTCAATAACAACAGGTGATCAAACCATACAACCAAAGAAATAAGGACTGAATTAGTTGATAATAAAGCGCATGCATGGATTAAGATGTAGAGATTGAGCTGCATGAAGATAAACATATATAAATCAGTAAACGTTATATCATCGTCGGATTCATTGCTAGCTGGTGATAGAACGCTAACGTACTGCACCAGCTAATTAAGATGATAAGGCTGGTTTTTGCAAATAATTGCACCCATGAGAGCTGAAGATAGGTATAAAAATAATTGGAGTCGAGTGCATATGGGATGCGAGCAAGTGAGACTGCACTTTTCACAACCCGGCCTCACCATGTGCTAACGGAACCACCAAACAGGCGCCATGTTTGGATGTTAGCTTCCAAACATGCATGGCCATTTTGGCTCGCGTGTTACTTGGAGCCACCGTTAGGCGATAAATTTGATTGGAACATATAAGTTTCGTCGGATGGGAAAGAAATGGTATCCAGTATATTATATTAATTGTCGCAAATTGAAATATACATGTCAATGATCTGTATATGTAGTTTTGTTCCAAGAATAAGTAGTACGATCAATGGGCATGCATCCCAGCCCAGTAAAATTCAATTTCTATTAAAAAGGTTTATATGGTGGGTATATAGAAATTTTAAAAGGAAAATTTGAGAACTGGAATCCTCATCACAGGCAATTATCACATATTTACATATGTCTTTTCAACATTTTTGCAGAAAATTAACTATAATCAATTTAGAAGAACAGTTAAAATGTCAATGAATTTTTGTCCTAAAGAGATAACAACGAGAACGCAATCTTCACCACAGAATTCTAATCAACGGAAGATATATAATTTTTGTCCCTATGATATCTCTAAACCATAAGTCAAACCATATATATATAAGAAGATACAGTGTGTAGTACAACGTTAGTTTGATTATAGATGATACAGAAGAGAGCTCGATCGAGCGAGATACATGCACATTCTGGCTTGTAACCTTAAAGAAATAAATTAATTGCAACAATGAAGGAAGAAAATGATTATATGTCAAAGGGAGCTACTCCATGAAATAGTGTTAAAAATTGAAGAACTGGATGGCACCCCATGCCATTTTCAAGCATGTCCATGTCATATTCGGCCTAACACTAAACAAAACTCTACAAGCTTGTCCTGAAAGCCACCACATCGCGACTGTCACATTTAATCATATTGCCGTTCGCTTCTAACTGCCTAGAACTATATCTATGTTGCTAGCTATATTAATCACATGCATCACAAGGGGCCGGAGTCTTCGTTTGGGACAGCGATAGGTTTCTCTATTACTGCACACATCCGGATCAGGGCTCCTAGATATTTGTCACAGCCTTATCGTGTACCGTAATGTTTGCACTAAATGATGCATACTTTTGATATTTATTAATTGGGACTGTCGATTTATCACTCAACTATAAATTTCTTTGATTTCCATCAAATTTTTTCGATCGAACTATCGTCACAACTCGAAAAAGGTGCATCTGAAGAGAAAAAAAAGATGAGGAATATGGCAGATGGGGGCATTCGGCTGCACTAGAGATGGTGGCATGACCACCTTGCAAGCCAAAGCGCATCGCCGAAGACGGAGGTGGAGGGGCGGCACACAAATCTTGGAGCATGTATGGCATACACTTATTATTTATTTTCTCCCAAAAAGAGTTAGACACTTATCTTTCTAGCATGGACCACTCACCCGTGTGGTGATAATCCGCTTCTTTTTACTAACGCGACTGGCAGTCAATTCTGACACGTGCAAACCTACACACTCCATGGACAAGGCAACCGATTTTGACCCCAGAGAGAGAGAGAGAGAGAGAGAGGGACGGGGGGGATGTGTCAAGCGAGGGGAGGCTAGGACGTCCATTTCGGGAAAGGAGCAGGAGGGGAGAAGCTAAGGTTTGAGAGTTGACGTGTGCTTTTTGGGAGGCGATGGGTGCACGTGATGGCCTCCCCTCCTACCGGCAAAGCCCCGAAAAGGGACCATCTTGCTAATTAAGCGAGTCACCTCCTACCTTACGATTCATCTATCCATCTATCCATCCGTCTCAATCTCGTCCGATCCGTCTACCTGCCTGCACTGCACCAGCAGATAACAAAAGCACCAGTCTCATCATCACCTCCATTAATTAATCCCCATTGTGCTCTGCTCAACTGGCTAGCCGCCTAGCCGGTCAGTCTTTGGTTTAGTTTGCTCGCTTCGATCGATCATCACATGCATCCACGCCTCTAACAAACTGTACTCTCAGTCTCATGCGAGATGTGACGACTGACGACAAATCGACATAGCTAGCTAGCTCTTAATTATTGGCTAAACATTCCTACTTTATTCGATCACAAATCATAATTGTTTTAGACATAAGTATAATTAAATTTTCAAAAATTTAACTGTTAATATCTTTTTAATTATTTAAATTAAATACATGAAAATCATATGTATGGATGTCTCGTACTTTGATGATATTATGACTTTATTTTACAAATAATTATCATACAAATTAGTAGTTAAAGTTGTATTTTGAAGAATGTATCGATATTCAAAATAATAATTATTTATGACGGGAGGAAGTGCACTGTAACAACGCATGATTAATTAGGTGAGAATTCAGCTGTTGATCAACATTTCACCGGCCGGAAATGCCAGATCCTGCAGCGATTGACTTAGCGACGCATGCATGGTCAGGGATCGATCCATCAATCGCTGTACTGGTGTTCTCACTGTAGCAGAGAAGGATCAATCTATGGTACATGCTCTAAAGGCTACAGCCTACAGATGTGTTCTGCAGGAAAAGACAGGGCTATCGAGCTGGCTAGCTTGGAAAAGGCTAAAGATGCGTAAGTGCAGTGTCTCCCTGATCAATCCATTAATCGTCGTCGTCGTTGCGTGTCGTTGCATTGCACGCACGCGCACGCAAATCCATTCGCTGTTACAGGCTTACAGCTAGGCATGTACGTGCGTGCGTACGCTAGCTCTCGCGACCGTGCGTATATAGGAGTACATGACATACAATGATACAACTACAACTACTTCTCGTGCGTGTCGGCCTGTCTGCTGTTGTTGGTTGCACGCTGCACCACTAATAATGAGGAAAAGCGTACGTGCGTGCATACGTGCCCCGGGTAGCTAGGACAGTGAAGTGTTGGTGCTCGAGCTAGCTAGCAGGTATACTGCTGCTGCGTGCACGCATTGATGCATGCATGGTCCACGGTTGCATGTGTTGTTAGCAATCGGTAGCTAGATCTTGTATCATTGCATGGGCCTGTTGCAAAACATCCAGCGACCGATCCAGCAGCTGCTCCTGTTAGCTGGCCTATCCATAGTCTTCACGTGTCTGCATGGAGCTGCCCTAAGAGCTAGGCTAGCTGCATGCCTTGTTCCTTCGTCCTTGTAAAGGCCTTAACATTAATTCAGCCAGTGTCGATATCTGAATATGTAAATTTAGACCCTCTATGTATTCTGTACTAGTTCAGGGTCACGCTAGTGCACACAGTCTTAACATAGATGAATATCACAATCATACACAGTAGAAATATAAATAAAGACTTTATCTATATAATATAACCTGTTGAACGACCTTATGGTCAATCTTACAATAATACACCTCGCACGGTTTAGACTAAGAAATAAATAAGATTGCAGCGGAAATAAATTGTTCATAGAAACCCTTCAATATGCCACTGGCAACTGCAAGTTTCGCACCCTAATTGACCGACTCCTCTTGGTACTCCTCAAAAGCTGGCGTAGACTCGATCCTTTCTAACTGGTGTTTGGATTGTTGGAAGGGGGTGGAGTACATAAAGCACTCAATAACTTGTGCATAGATACTACTACAGACAAGGTCATCACAGACGGTTCTAAAAGTTTATCACATACGGTTTTGTGAACTATCTGTAAATATGTGTCAGTGATGGCAATGATGTATCACAGACGGTTCTTGAACCGTCAGTGAAACTAATATCACGGACGGTTTTTATCTAGAACCGTCTGTGATGTTGACACATCATAGACGGTTTGTAAATAGAACCATCTGTGATGTGGAGACATCACAGACGGCTTTTGTCTAGGACCGTCTATGATCCCAATTTTTTCCTACACCCTCAACAGAACTTCCATCATTAGTATATGTTGTTCGAAATTTTCTTCTATTTAGATATTTCTACAACGATATTTAAAAAGCACAACGAATTATAAATTTTGTAATTGAATATCTAAACATCATATATGCATCAAGGCAACAACTTGTTTGATCAAGATTATCTTAAAAGATGAACATTTGTAGCGCTTTCATCTCTTTTTTTATTGTAATATTGATGATTTGTAAGGCAAAATTCATTTCATAGTTCGACGGCACCACCAACTCAGAGGAGTTCTTGCAGATCTACACCAAGGTGGTGCAGGCTGCTGGCGGGTCTGAAAAGGCCATGGCCAACTACTTTCCAACGGCATTGACGGGGTCCGCCCGGTCTTGGCTGTTGAATCTCCTGTGAGGATCAGTGCACATGTGGGAGGAGTTGTGTGGTATTTTCTTCGCCAACTTTCAGGGGTCGTACTGTAACACCCCAGCTTCTACTAAGCCCAGAATGTCACCAACATAGACCATACAACAATTAATACCATCATTAAATGGGAAATTTCGGCAGCATCTCCTTTGATTTAGCATAAATTTGAACATCACAGTATCATATCAATATATAGATCAATTAAGATATCAATATGCATCGACAACAATAGATGAGCATCATCTAGAATAACAATACGCAATGATAATCATGGAATAAGCATCAACTAAGACTAGGATGATAAAACAAATCGCTCCAAAAACCCACATGACACACATGAGGAAAACCAACACACATAATGTCCATACACCAAAATCATCATAACTTATTGCCATGTTTCCATAGAAATGGGTGAATTATCTAGATCATGAGTGCTACGTGAGGAAGTGTAGCTAAATTCCCTTCCCGCGCGCCGATTTCATTGTACCTAAATAAACAAACAACATAAAACACAAGCGTGAGTTCATCACTCAGCAAAGTGTAATGTAATGAAAAAAACAGGGTGCAAGACAACAAACCATCATCCCAGTCTCCACGGTTATATCACAACACATCATATTTAACATTATATGCATCCTTTAAAACAACATGATAATCATCTCATGAGCATCTCATGAGTACTCTCATCATCAACTCATAAACATTTTCATTTATGTATATCATTCATGCAATGCAATGCACATGTCTCCTGGAATTCTCATACCGGTATGGTTGAGTGCACACCCGTCGGCATGCACCCTTTTCCCCCTTCCATCCCAAAGATGGAGGGTGCCTATCACTCGCTTCCATTCACCTCGGTGATGGAATCACGATGTAGGACTTACTCAAAAGAATAGCCCCGGACTAGTCATAACGGTTCTCACCGACCCTACCGGAATAGTTATGACTTATCTCACCGGACGGCCACGAAAATATGCCATGTATGCAAAATGGACAGCATCGTATACATAAATCGAAATATTTCATATCAACACATGGCATCTCAACATGTAGGACCGTATTCAACAATTGATTCTGGATTCAAAACATGGCATGTGAATCATTTATCAACAACAAGCATTTTTAATCATGGCATGAGGACACCATAGCATCGACAACATTTAAATCATGGCCTAAGGACATCCTATCCATTGTAACATGTAATTCATGGCAAGTCACCATGTTATCTAGTCCAAACACTACCAAGCAATTCTAGCAATACTTATAACATACAATCCACGCAACACACTTGCCTTCAACCACGGGTAACGGAGTGACGAGAGGTTGAGGGCACTCCCGGAGGCACACCACCTGCAAACACGTGCCACACACTCAAATCGAGTCCACAAAACAGCACACATATATCCCACTACCCCGACTTCGCTTACAACTCCTAAAATCAGAAAACAGCAAATCTGTCCCTTCGGGACAGCAGCTTTCCAATGGGCATAACTTCTGTTCTAGGACTCCACATTGATTAAACGAGTACATCCCCGCGTAGCTTAGGAAATTTCCTAACTTTTTCTAGTTATAGAGAAAGACTAATTCGGAATCTAATGTTGTTTAATCTAACGTTGAACACGAACTGTCCCAATCTCGTCACAGATTTAACAGCGCTCGGTAAAATGGCCATATCTCCCAAACGGCTGGGCGGATGTTAACGTTCTTTATATGCACGGAAAGATAAGGAAATTATCTACAACTTCCTAAAAGTCCGTACGGTCAGATTCAAAATCTAAATTGGCGAAAACGCCTGCCCTAGTTTGGGTTCCCAATCTGCCCGAACAGAACGCGAATACAATCCAAATTTTCATCAATTCTACCCCATGGTAGCACCTCCCTTGATCTAAAAACATGGTAAATCACCTCTACACAGCATCTAATCAACCCCCAAAGGTTTCCCCCATTACCTTAATGACGAACCACGAATCGATCGCTCTCCTTCGCGCGAACTCCACCCGATCTCTCCCCACGCGACGTGGCCTCCGGTTCTCCTCGTCGCGGATCCTCCTACCGGCGAGGGCAGCACCGTGACGGGGCGTGGCAGCGAGGGGAACGCAGCAAGTGCACGTGGTGGTGGGGGAGAAGGCGCAAGGAGGAGGGGGTGGTGCGGCTTGGGGGTGTGGAGGAAGAGGAGGAGGGGCTAGAGAGGGAGGAGGAGATGGGGAAAGGGGATGGGGAAATCTAGGGCAGCAGGGTTTTCTGCCCCCCCTCACCCCCACATGGGCCAAGGGAGTCCCACCATCCGGCCCACGAAGTTTCCCTCAAGCCCAACACCTCCCCGGAGCGGCCCAAACGCCCGAAAACGGCCCGAAACGCGTTAAAATGTGAAATCTCAAGGTTTTATTTGCAAAAACCCCAACTTATCCCATTTTACCACATTTTATAACCTATTATCACAAATTATAAAGTCTCGACATTCCGTAGTATCACATTCTACCCCCCTTAACTGGATTCGACCTCGAATCTTACACGTCAACTCTAAAACAATGCCCACTAGGGACTCATCTTCTTTGCGAACTCAACACACCCACGCCAAGAATCAAACAATAGCAACGACAACTCAATTCTCCAAATCCATCTATTAACAAGAGTGACTTGACTTAGCTTAACTAAGCACAACTTAACATGATTCCTCATTTACTTCAATCTCTATCATGATTCATAAACTCAGAATAACACAATCATCATGAAACACATCCCTTTTTCACCATTAGTATTAAAACGGTCAACCGAGGTTCCAAACTTGAACCCCCCAAAAAGAACATTTACGCAAAACCCCATCTCTTCCAATTATTTGACCCCTTTTCGCAAGGAATCAAAATTTACTAATGTCATCTTCGCTCATAGCCTACATCGACCATACTTTCCTTTCGACTGCCAACCACATTACACGTTTCATTCTATCCTCTCCCAGGCATAACGCACACCCAGGGACGTCTAGCTAAGACAATGTCCACGACAAAGCATTTTACATCGCAATGTCTATAACATTTGCTTCCACCCAATGATACTTTCAACCAAATTCAAACCACGACATCAACAACCTCCATCATCATCCACCCTCATACCACTAATGTCCAGCACCTAGCCTAAGCTAGAACCGTAACTCACTACCAAATCTCAATTGGCACTTTTCCCAAGAGGATGTCGCCCTCACCAACAATTCACACAAACAACGAAGCCCACGAGTATAGCTCTTAGATTATACTCAACAATAATCCGAGGCCCTTCTTATTCTCGCTCCAATCAATAGTGCAAAAGAAGTACGATTCTTTTGAATCCAAGTAGACCACATACAACAACTCGAACCTCAAAGCACCACAAATCACTTTGAAAAGAACCCAATAACATTGAAAGACCACCCTTTTGCTTTTCCTAAGTCAAGCCGCAAAGGAAAACTCAAATCTCCAATCAACGTGATACAATTCGCATCGGGGAGCACTCAAACAAATAGAGACTCCACACAATTCTCTTGACAGAAGTTCTCAACAATTAAAGACAACTCGACTCGCTTTCACCATAGCCAAAATTTTCATTTTCACCAAAATCAACATCTTGGAAGAGAACTGCCACAAAAACTCTCGAAGAGAAAGAGAAACTCAAATCCCTTGCATAACATAACCAAAATACCAGCATTTATCCATTCATTCCTTTTCATGCTAGAGAGCAATGGAAATCTCGATTCATAACACGAATGCGAATTCTTCAAGAGCACTCCGGATTAGTCATATATCTCTATATGACTTTCTCACCGTCCTGGCTCAACAACTCTTTTATGCTTATAAAAACGATGTCATGAATCTTTTTCACCATTTATTCGTCATGTAACCACGATACCCATTAACCATTCACAAAGAGACTTCATTCTCTTTGTCACATGATTGACACCCAACAACATCGATGGTTGCTCAAATTCGCATAAACTACGACGGCGTTAACCGAAAAATACCATATCGCATCACAACCCCACTACCATCAGACGCAATGCGTGCAAAACATCGCATTTTAACCAAAACCAATAATGTAAGATAGCATCAACTCTCAAATCAAACGCTCACGCCTAATAACCGCTACCAATTCTCTTAAAGAGAAAGGAAACACATTCCCGAGGAACACCTTACCAACAAAATCACTTATGAAACAATCGTAAGATTCACCTTTTGAAAGCAGCTACTTAAACACCACACACGTTTCCCAAATAAATCCAACTCTAGTCACGATAGAATTACAATTTAAGCGCTTAACTCCAGGGTTACCAAAGATAAATCAGTTGAGCAGCTAAAGAGAGCGTCCACCCCAACGCTTTGGGTGTTAAACCATACTCATAGCATAGACTAAGCAGATTAGCCCAAAACCAAAGATTGGCATGGTTCAATACCACACCACATTTGGAACCCATCACCGGTTACTTCAAATACTACTCTTTCATCCATATTTCCAATCATCTGAGTCAAGTTTGTAACTTGACAAAATGCCACTTAATCAGGAGATTTTATTGCACCCTAATCAAGACGCCTAAACAAAGAGCGAGCACTCCCGAAAATTTATACATTCATTTGAATCAGTAAACCTTCAAAAGAAAGTTCGAGCTCAAATCCCACCATTACTCGCATACCAATACTCTTAGCCAATACGGATGTCATAATCACCCAAATCCCGAGAAGTCCAACAACTGTTGCACACAAGCTACAACATCTGCTCTTAATAAAATCACTTTTCACTGTTCATATAACCACGATTGATTATATTACCAACGAACCATAGACCATATCTACCGTATGACAATCAACAAGGAGAACCACGTTCTCACAACTCCAAACACAATTATCTTATCGATTAATCCAACATAAGACGCATATCAACAACTTCTTTTGGTCTACTAACCATGACGAACCATTATTCATGCAACTTATTATCCCCAAGCGTAGCACACATCTCTTTACCATTATTCCGGCGTAATCAACAATTACCACAGGTATAACCCCTAAGTCACATATTCCATATCACCGATTCATTCCACCAATAATTAATACTAACCACGCGACCACGATCTCCACTAGACATCCCTCATAAATACGGATCCCAGACAGACATCTGTCAAGAATAATTCAACCTTTCCTACAATCATTCCATATATCCTCATTAATTGATTACATGTAATTTTAAGTCATATTGTCGACCCACAATATTAATCGACCCACCAGCTACAATAGGCGAATTTCACACCATCTTCTTGCTATAACAAGTTCATCTACCGAGACATTCTATGCTAACTAATCTCAAACATCCATTAGATTCCATAACCCGCATCACTTTGCACACACCACTAATCAACTTTCACTTTGGATCACCTGACGTCTCGTTTAATCATCTCTTATCAACACAATATTTTAGTTTATCTTTAAACAAACAACAAATTCACTTTAACCGAACCACTAGCTCATATCATCCGAAAACTCTAACTTCTCGTCATACACTTAACTTCTTAAACATCCGCGTGAATCACGCACCCAACTCTTAAGGAAACCATAATTGCTCCAGAAAAGAATAACACCCAAAACACCTTTCCTTCCGGAAAGCTCAACCATAAATCACAAGAGAAGTCAACTCTTAAAATTCCCAAATGCCGACACGCAACTACTCCACAACTCTCGAGATCAACAACTTCCGCGAAGGAAGATGGTTGCAAGAGGGAAAAACCCAGCGATTAACCAAATCTATTTTTTTTTCAGATAAGGCCATAACCCCAAACTTCAAACTTTCACGAAACAAACGGTTTTTTTTTCAAAGATGAATTCCCAAGCAAGTCATCATTGCGATCAAACACCACTTAGGCCCCGACAACAAGGTCTGGCACAACACCACAATAACTCTTTTAAACCTCGGAGAAAGACAAACACAAGAATAAATTGAAAACTTTCTCCGTAAAGCAACCGATAAACCACATCCTTTCCGACAAAACCTTGACACCTAAATCCATGCGACTTAGATTCTTCATCGAAACTTCAATAACTTCCTTTCAAATTGGAGAATGGTAACCCAAGAATTAATCTATAAGTTTCTCTATAAGGCAAACAACAAATCGGGCGTCAAAGCTGGCAAGGCGACCAAAAGAGGCGCAACCCTAGATTCTTCTTTTGTCTTCAACAAAAGAAGACAAAACCAAAACCACCAAAAGAACTATCTGTGAGTATCCAAAACCGAACACTTTTTCTTTTATTTCAACCAACCAAAAACCAACCAAAACCGTTCGTCAAAACGGCAAAGGAAATTCGGAGGGTCAATCCACAACTCTACTACTCGACTCCAACCAACTACCCAATCAACGACAGTAAGGATAAGCACTCTACCAACAGGAGGTTAAAAGTCCATCGGTGATGGCACCAACCGGCCACACCGTCAAACCCAACATTACTACAAACAACAGAAGGTGACCGAAACCCTTTCGGCACCACAACCCACAATAATCTCAAGTGTATCAACACAATCAATTCTTTCATAAACATAGCAACATATATTACCAAATATAACATTCAACATCAAAGCATAAATACAACATTTAAGCGTAAAGCAACGGTACCCATACCCATTAAATCTTGTGCAGCAGTGTGTCAAGTTTTAAATTAATTATTCCACTTACACAAGTTTTAATGTTGCTATCCTATGGCAAAGTTTTAAGTAAAACCTAAGCCATGTTTCTAGGTTATCCCACTTCATATTTTAGTTGAACCAATAGTATGACACTAAATACACATTCCAGGGACCTACAGCCAGCTCACGATACCAAGCTGTAACACCCGGCTTCTACTAAGCCTAATGTCACCAACATAGACCATACAACAATTAATACCATCATTAAATGGGAAATTTCGGCAACATCTCCTTTGATTTAGCATAAATTTGAACATCACAGTATCATATCAATATATAGATCAATTAAGATATCAATATGCATCGACAACAATAGATGAGCATCATCTAGAATAACAATACGCAATGATAATCATGGAATAAGCATCAACTAAGACTAGGATGATAAAACAAATCGCTCCAAAAACCCACATGACACACATGAGGAAAACCAACACACATAATGTCCATACACCAAAATCATCATAACTTATTGCCATGTTTCCATAGAAATGGGTGAATTATCTAGATCATGAGTGCTACGTGAGGAAGTGTAGCTAAATTCCCTTCCCGCGCGCCGATTTCATTGTACTTAAATAAACAAACAACATAAAACACAAGCGTGAGTTCATCACTCAGCAAAGTGTAATGTAATGAAAAAAACAGGGTGCAAGACAACAAACCATCATCCCAGTCTCCACGGTTATATCACAACACATCATATTTAACATTATATGCATCCTTTAAAACAACATGATAATCATCTCATGAGCATCTCATGAGTACTCTCATCATCAACTCATAAACATTTTCATTTATGTATATCATTCATGCAATGCAATGCACATGTCTCCTGGAATTCTCATACCGGTATGGTTGAGTGCACACCCGTCGGCATGCACCCTTTTCCCCCTTCCATCCCGAAGATGGAGGGTGCCTATCACTCGCTTCCATTCACCTCGGTGATGGAATCACGATGTAGGACTTACTCAAAAGAATAGCCCCGGACTAGTCATAACGGTTCTCACCGACCCTACCGAAATAGTTATGACATCTCACCGGACGGCCACGAAAATATGCCATGTATGCAAAATGGACAGCATCGTATACATAAATCGAAATATTTCATATCAACACATGGCATCTCAACATGTAGGACCGTATTCAACAATTGATTCTACTGCTCAAAACATGGCATGTGAATCATTTATCAACAACAAGCATTTTTAATCATGGCATGAGGACACCATAGCATCGACAACATTTAAATCATGGCCTAAGGACATCCTATCCATTGTAACATGTAATTCATGGCAAGTCACCATGTTATCTAGTCCAAACACTACCAAGCAATTCTAGCAACACTTATAACATACAATCCACGCAACACCCTTGCCTTCAACCACGGGTAACGGAGTGACGAGAGGTTGAGGGCACTCCCGGAGGCACACCACCTGCAAACACGTGCCACACACTCAAATCGAGTACACAAAACAGCACACATATATCCCACTACCCCGACTTCGCTTACAACTCCTAAAATCAGAAAACAGCAAATCTGTCTCTTCGGGACAGCAGCCTTCAAATGGGCATAACTTCTGTTCTAGGACTCCAAATTGATTAAACAAGTACATCCCCACGTAGCTTAGGAAATTTCCTAACTTTTTCTAGTTATAGAGAAAGACTAATTCGGACTCTAATGTTGTTTAATCTAACGTTGAACACGAACTGTCCCAATCTCGATTTAACAGCGCTCGGTAAAACGGCCATATCTCCCAAACGGCTGGGCGGATTTTAACGTTCTTTATATGCACGGATAGATAAGGAAATTATCTACAACTTCCTAAAAGTCCGTATGGTCAGATTCAAACTCTAAATTGGCGAAAATGCCTGCCCTAGTTCGGGTTCCCAATCTGCCCGAACAGAACGCGAATACAATCCAAATTTTCATCAATTCTACCCCATGGTAGCACCTCCCTTGATCTAAAAACATGGTAAATCACCTCTACACAGCATCTAATCAACCCCCAAAGGTTTCCTCCATTACCTCAATGACGAACCACGAATCGATCGCTCTCCTTCGCGCGAACTCCACCCGATCTCTCCCCACGCGACGTGGCCTCCGGTTCTCCTCGTTGCGGATCCTCCTACCGGCGAGGGCAGCACTGTGACGGGGCGTGGCAGCGAGGGGAACGCAGCGAGGTCACGTGGTGGTGGGGGAGAAGGCGCAAGGAGGAGGGGGTGGTGCGGCTTGGGGGTGTGGAGGAAGAGGAGGAGGGGCTAGAGAGGGAGGAGGAGATGGGGAAAGGGGATGGGGAAAGCTAGGGCAGCAGGGTTTTCTGCCCCCCTCACCCCCACATGGGCCAAGGGAGTCCCACCATCCGGCCCACGAAGTTTCTCTCAAGCCCAACACCTCCCCGGAGCGGCCCAAACGCCCGAAAATGGCCCAAAACGCGTTAAAATGTGAAATCTCAGGGTTTTATTTGCAAAAACCCCAACTTATCCCATTTTACCACATTTTATAACCTATTATCACAAATTATAAAGTCTCGACATTCCGTAGTATCACACGTACACACAACCTGGCGTGGAGGACAATCTCCATGCCCTCAAGCAGGGGAGAGGGGAGTCGTTGCGCGACTTCATCCAGCGGTTCAGCCATTGTCGCAATACGATCCCCTGAATCTCCGAGCAGTCGGTCGTGATCGCCTTTCGGAGAGGCGTTCGGGACCGCAAAATGAGGGAGAAGATGGCTACCCAGGAGGTCACCACTACCTCCGAGCTTTTCTCCTTGGCGCACAAGTGCATGCGGGCGACGAAAGCTCGGGGGCCGGTGTCCGGTTCTGCGGGTAGCTACGGCGGAGATGAGGCCAGGACCTCGAGGGGCCCCAGCCTAGTGAGCAAGAAGATGAGGAGGCGTGAGGCGAGCGAGACCAGGCGGGTCTTGGCCGCTGAGCGCGAGCGAAGGGATACCAGGCCACGGGGCCACGATCACCGTGACCAGTGAGGTGGTCGGCGTGGCCGTAGAGACGACGATTGCAAGGAGAAGGAGGGCAGGCCCTTCTGCCCACTCCACAGGACCAACACCCATGACCTGGCAAACTGCCAGGTTGTGAGCGATATGGTGGAGCGGCGGCTCAAGGAGCGCTGCCCCCGCGACGACGACGACCAAGACGAAGACCCCGCCCAGCTGACCTTCCAGCGGGCGGATCACATCGTGGCATACATTCATGGTGACTCGGCCACCTTCCCCTCCAACACGACGTACAAACATCTGAGGAGGCAGGTATATGCCACGGTGCCGAGCACAGGGACGAGTCGGATGCTGAAGTGGTCGGAGGAGCCAATCACCTTCAGTCGGGCCAACCACCCTGAGAGAACTATCGGCCTAGGTCACCTTCCGATCGTGGTTTCGCCCACGATCCAGAATGTGAAGCTTGGGCGGGTGCTAGTGGACGGAGGGAGCACCATCAACCTCCTGTCCTCCGAGGCATCGCGCGCACTTCAGATACCTCGGCGGGAGTTGCGCCTGGCGTTGCCCTTCTACGGGATTGCCCCGGGGGCTGGCTTGCTACCCCTGGGACAGATACGCCTCCCCGTCATCTTCGGGGAAGAAAACAACTACCAGACGGAGATGGTGGACTTCGAGGTTGCCGACTTCGACCTCCTGTTCAACGCCCTGCTTGGCCGACCGGCGTTGACCAAGTTCATGGCGGCGACCCACTATACCTACATGGTGGTGAAGATACCAAGGCCCGGTGGCCCCATAGTGATCCAGGTGGACCAGCCGGAAGCCTTGCGTTGCCACAAGCACGCACAGGACCTGGCCGGCACCACCTACAGCAGGCAGGCTAATGCCGCCTGTCCGGGAGCCCCTCTGGCGAAGACCCATACCTCGCTTGGCTCGGTCGGCGAGGTTAAGGTGGTCTCCCTGAGCGAGGCCGAGCCCGGGAAGACCGTCTCCATTGGCTCCAGCCTCAGCGCCAAATAGGAAGACGCGCTCGTTACCTTCCTCTGGTCTAATTCTGACGTGTTTGCCTGGCAATCGTCCGATATGACTGGGGTCCCCAGGGAGGTGATCGAGCACCGATTGGCAATGCTCCCAGAAGTGCGTCTGGGCTCCCTGAGCACCGATTGGCAATGCTCCCCGAAGGATCCTTACCCCTGCCGTGCGTCAATCTCATCGTCGACTCGACACCGAGGTGCGAGCTGCTATGCTTTCTGGATGTGTACTCTGGGTACCACCAGATTAGCATGGCGGCGGAAGACGAAGAAAAGAGAGCTTTTGTAACCCCCATGGGCGTTTATTGCTACATCAAGATGGCTTTCGGGTTAAAGAATGCTGGTTGTACTTACCAACGTGCCATGCATATTTCTTTTTGCCCGCAGATAGGGCGAAACCTTGAAGTGTGCGTTGATGATTTGGTGGCGAAGACATGGAGGAAACCTTGGCCAACCTCCGGAAGATTGGCCTGAAGCTCAACCCCGAGAAGTGCTTGTTCAGTGTGCCCTCTGGAAAGTTGTTAGGGTTCCTCATGTCCCGTCGGGGCATTGAGGCTAATCCTGACAAAATAGAGGCTATCGAGCACATGAAGCCGCCGATTAGACTCAAGCAGGTGCAGTGCCTTGCTGGTCGCCTGGCGTCCCTCAGGCAATTTATCACCCGGTTGGGAGAAAGGAGTCTACCCCTGTGTAACACCCCAAAATTTTTGCTTTTCTTAAATTCAAGTGTGATTTGGCACTTTGGTGAATTTTTGGAATTTTCTGGAATTTATTTGGATTTATTTGAATTTATTCCCTTTTGAATTAATTAAAGAATTTAACTTTGCAAATAAAATTTTGTTGGAAATATTTTATTTGAGTCCAAAATGTTCCAAAATATTTCCTAGAATTTTTCTGGAATTTTTCTGAGTGTTTTGCTATTTTTAATGAATTAAATGAATTTCTGGGAATTAATTGGGTTATTTAATCGCTGAAAATCGAGTTGGTTTTACTGTTCCACCGACTGAGCCCGAGTCTGACTCGAGACCGAGTCCGACTCGAACCCAACCTAACCCTAACCCTCTCGACCGTCCGATCAAGATCAAACGGCAGAGATTGAGCCACGTCGCCCGAACCCAAGCCCGACGGAGCCAGCCAAGTCGCCCGAGCCGGACCCGAGCCCAAACCCCCGCACTGTAGGATCTTGATCCAACAGGTCGCGTTGAGCCACGTCACCTCTCTCCGAGTCCCCGTCGGACTCCGCCGCCGCCCGCATGTGGGCCTCGGTCTCCGCGCTTTTCACGGAAGCCGAGGCCCCTATTTAAAGCGCCGCCACCGCCACCGGGAAGCCGACTTCCGTGCGCACCCGTAGCCCTAGCCCACGTCGCCTGAGCCGCCGCCGTTTGCCCGCGCAAGCTCACCGTAGTTGCGCTAGGTCTCCGCCGCGGTTTTTCGTCGATTCCGCCGCCGTTGAGCTCAGATCCGGAACCGCAAGGACCAGCCGCGTCGGAGGGGACATTTCACTTCGCCGGAATCACACCCAAACGCCGTCGGGTGTGTCGCCGTCCCCGTCTCCGGCGAAACAACTCCGCCGCAAGCCATCGCCGGACCCCGAACTCCCTCAGCAGTCCGATCCAGATCCAAGGGCCCAGAATCGTCCACGTCACCCACGGTGAGATCCCATGTGCCAATCCCCAGATCTATTTCCAACCGTTGGATCTAGATCCAACGGTTTAGATTATGCCACGTAGCCTTAACCGCACCGTACTAGATCCAATCTCAGCCGTTAGATCTAGATCAAACGGCTAGCGTTAACCCACGTGATAGCGTTAGATTAGATCTTGACCGTACGATCAAGATCGAACGGTCCTTATCAGCCGAGTAGTTTCCTAATGCATTAAGCCAGATCCAATTTGGGCCGTTGATTTTCAAATCAACGGCCGAGATATAGCCACGTGGGCGGAAGTCTGACCACCGCGGTCAGCGCGGTCACCGCTCGGTCACCACTGACATCACGTGTGACGTCAGGGTGGGGCCCGCATGTCAGCGGCCTAGCCAACCGCACCATGACGTCACCGCTGACATCACGGTGGGGCCCACGTGTCAGCCGTCCTCGGCCGAGTCGTGCTGACGTCACAGCTGACGTCAGTATGGGTCCCGCGTGTCAATGACACATGCGCCGTGGACCGGGTCCACGGTGGACCAAGCCGCACCGTGCGCCGGGTCCATGGACCCGAGGCAACGTGGCGGCTCCCGATTGGTCCACGTGTCATGCTAACGCAATAAATTGATTTTCGAAAAAGAAAATGATTTATTAATTCGGTTTATTGATTTCAAAAATGGATTCAAACTTCAAACGCTTATAACTTTTGCGTTTCAACTCCGATTTGACTGGTTCAAATTTCTAAATTTTTATAAAAATGAGACCTACTCAAATATGAATTTTAATTAATTTTTGTTTATGAATATTTCTCTGTTTTTATTTAATTAATGCTTTCTTTAAACTTTAAAAGAATATAACTTTTGCATTTAAACTCCGAATTTGACGATTCCATTTTCTGAAAATTCATAAAATTATGCTCTCTCTGTTTGTGAACTTTATTTGAGGTTTTGGATACTTTTTGTCTACTGTTTATTTATCTATTGTTATTTGCACGCTTTACAAGTAGACGTTGAAGTGCCCAAAGGCTTCGAAGGTGAAGTGTTGACCCAGGAGCCAGCTCAAGACTAAGACCAAGTACTCTTTGAAGGCAAGTTGTGCTTTGACCATGTTGATCCCATTTTCAAAATTAAATTTTTTTAAATTATTGCATGCTAGTTTAATTAGAAAATACTTTATTTAATTCCGGGAATTAGATATATGCCAAATTGCTGTATGACACCTTGGTTAATTACATATGTGGCATGAACCCTTGTCACCCTAGTTGAGGATTATATAGTTGTACATTATTAAATTGCCAACTTGGGAATTTAGATCGTTGTAGTATATTGCTTAGACCTGCTACGTGCTCATGACATGATTTTGGACAATCAAAATGTTAACATTGACTTAATGATATATGGAACCTGTTTTGGAAAGGTAGCATGTGTTGTGATGTTGATGGCACGTGGTGCATGGTAATCAACTGGGGGTTTGATAAATAGTTTTCGACCGGGCATGTGGCAAGAATGATCGGGTGGGCCAGTTGTGGCACCGGGAACGTTGTTTTGGTTCTTCGGGTAGTCTTGCCCTGGTCACCCTAAGGACTTAACCTTGCAAGCCTTTCAACTGAGTCAAACGTGCAACCACATGTCTGTAATGGGATGGACCTAGTGGATTAAGTTGCTAATAACGTACCTGTGGGACCTCAGGATGTCAACTACACCCTTTGTGTAGTTGTACGGGGGACCGTACCGGGGCTACAGCCAGGTACCCATCTAACGGTGGATTGACCTAAACTTCACCTTCGCTAAGGGAAGGGTTAGTGTGCAAACACCGGAGAGGACCACTTGTGCTGTTAGAAGTTTCCGAAAGACTTTGTTACGGACACTCGCCTTTGTGGTGTTTGGCTGTATCTTGTGGGTAAAGTGCATAACCTCTGCATAGTGTAAAATCTATTCGAATAGCCGTGTACGCGGTATTAGACATCGCTCGGGAATTACAGTCAAGGGTTAGATTCTCTTGAAAATAACTTGGACTTGAAAGGTTTGGTCTGGTTTAATAATGATGTTGATGGAAATGTGGATTAGGATTGGGAAAGATGTTTATTTAAATTCTGGAAAGATTATTGATCTTATACTTGTATTCACTGCTTTCGAATCTACTTATGCTACTTGTCAAATGTTGTTTTACTGCAATTATACCCTGAGCTACCCCCTTGTATTAAGCCATGCATGTAGTATATTAGTCGTGCATTACATTGCATGACTTGCTGAGTACCAAGTACTCACCCTTGCCACAATACAACACCAGTTGAAGGAGAATCTACACCAGCTTTGGAGGAGGAGCTCTAAGAGGAACCGTCTAATTAGGGAGCGAGCCCAGTCAGTTGCCTGTGGTATACTGGATGGCGCCACGAAGTTATCTTATTTTCCGCTGCAGTTATTTCTCTCTTATTGAGTTTTCGCCCTGCGTGGCATATATTTGTAACTTGACCCTAAGGTCGAGCAACCCGTTTGGTTAACTATTTAAGGTACTTTATTATTTTGTTGAGTATGATTGTGATATTTACCGATGTTGAGACTGTGTGCACTAGCGCGTTCCTGGACTAGTGCTGAATACACAGAGGGTCCGGATTTGCAAATTCGGGTCCCGACGGAGGTGGTATCAGAGCCATACTGACTGTTGGCTCACCCATAGCTAGAATGGTCGTAGTGAGGATAAAACCTATTTTCTAAAGATAAAATTTGTCAAGATAATGAATGAATTCTCGAGTTACCCCTTTCTTTCTTGTTCATACCCCTTGCCGAGTTTTTTTCGTCTTTCACATTGATTTTAAAATGTTGCGTTCTTACGCGAGCGTCTTTTGGCAGATGATGATGAAAACAACTACGCCGAGCGTGAGGGAGGCTATGCCGCCGAGTTGTGGCGTATGCTTCAGTTTCTTGGAGGTTTTGAGAGGCCGCTCTACCGAGGGACTACACTCGTGCAGGCAGGAGAAGTCATACGATGGGACGTTCGGATCACGGTGTATGCCCGAGAGAAGACGAAGTTCAGCCGCCCTTTCCACTTCACCGCCAGGAGGTGTACCTTTGAGATGGGAATCCAGGAAGTGTCGCGTCGAGCAATTCAGCAGATCGCTCGCACCTACTCCAGGGAGCTGGAAGGCACGGTATTCCGTCACCACCCACGCCGAGACAGCAGAGTTCAACGGAAGCCGATAGAAGACGAGGATGCTACCGTCACTCACTTAGCCCGATTCGTCGCTGCCCAGGAAGAGCTGATCGATGACACAGTTCAGGAGTTGAAGAGGGCTCGCGAACAGGTTGAGGAGGAGAAGAAGCACTTAGAGAATGCCCGTGAGTACGTCGCTTATGCTGCGGAAAGGATCGCAGAGCTGGAGACCGCACTTTATGGACAGGGCCCAGATCCAGTGTTGGAGTTGGAAGCCCCAAAGCCAGAGGAGGAACCAGAAGAAGCGCCACCTGCACCCGCGCCACAGCCACAACATCAGCCAGATCCAGAACCAGAGGAGGACGCCGCGTCGTCAACCACAGCTGCAGTTGTGGGGCATGGCGATTGTTTCGCGCCGATGCCGTCGCACCCGCCGCGAGGAGGCAGTGGAGGTTTTCTCGATGAGTGAACGTAGGTTTTGCTGTTAGGACTCCTTCATTGAGTCGCGTTTAGAATAAGAGTCACCCTTAGTGGTGTTAGACTCCTGTGTTAGTCTTTGGATTTTTTCCTTGCTTGCTGAGTGTGCAGTATGTGTTGCAGGCCCTTAGGCGTTGTAAGCAACCATACCGAGTTATTATTGGTTTAATTATTAAAAAGGAAATTTGAGTTACACTTTTCCCCGCATAGTTTCCCTATTACTTGTCTATTCTTGTTTCCCCCTTATCCCTAAGACTTGGAGCAATCGACAGATGGTGAACACCCGCGGAAACTTTGGAGGCAATGGAAGTGGTTCTCGTCCAGCTGGGAACCCAAATGATGGAGCACCTGCACCCCAGCCAGCATCGCCAGTTGACATGTAGAATTTTGGAGCTTTTCTTGCTGCACAGACTCAGTTGATGCATGCTATGATGCAACAGATGCAGCACGTCACTGCTCAGGCCGCCGCTAATCGAGTCAATTAGGGACAACGCCAGAATTCAAGACTGTCAGAGTTCATGAGGACTCATCCACCCACTTTCTCCGGGAATGCCAATCCGCTGGAAGCAGATGATTGGTTAAGGTCAATTGAGAGGAAGCTACACATTGCCCAATGCATGGGAAATGAGAAGGTACTCTACGCTTCTCATCAGTTGGAAGGGACCGCCGCATAATGGTGGGAGAACTTCTGCGCCACGCGGGAGAACCCTCAGGACATCACTTGGGAGGAGTTTACAGCCGCGTTTCGCCAGTATCACGTGCCTGAAGGAATCATGGACCTCAAGAAGGAAGAATTCAAAGCACTGAAGCAAGGTAATCAACCGGTGGCCGAATACCTAAACAAGTTCACACAGCTTGCACGCTACGCACCTGAGGATGTAGCGACAGATAAGGCCAGACAGTCTCGCTTTATGAAGGGACTTAACTCAGGACTAGGGGTGAAAACGGAACGGAAAGTTCCCGACCGTTCCGAAGAAAAACGGAAACGGAAGCTCTTTTTCGGAAACGGAAACGGAAAATATCGGCACGGAAACGGAAACGGAAAATTTTTGTCGGAAACGAAGCGGAAGCGGAGAGCCAATTCCGTGAAACGGAAACAAAGCGGAAATTCGTATAAGTGAAACCGAAACTAAAAGCGAAACGGGCCGGAAAGGGAAATGGGCTTGGCCCAAAAATGAGAAGAGAGTTTATATTTATTTTCGAATTAAAATAATTTCATAAATACAAATGGTTTTATATAAAATACTAAATAGAGTTCAAAAATTCCACAAAAATTCTCAAAAATACTTTGGAATATTTTGAACCTAGAAAAATTATTTTCAGCATAATTTTTATATAAATAAATTAATTTTATAAATCTAAAAAATGCAAAATAGTATTTATAAACTCCAAAAAATCCAAGATAAATCTCAAAAAATCATAAATGAACATCGAATAATAATATACAAATTTTAGAGTGCTAAACCTTTGTAGTTGGTGGAGCAATAGAATATCAATGATAATTATATGGATGAGGACATGATCTGATATGGGAGACAAATAATGTCCCATTAGCTGACAAACTTAAGAAAAATTTTCTAGTGATATCAGTGAACATAGCACTATTCTTGTGTCCACCTTAGAGGTGGAATGGGCTATATTGTTCTTGTGGTCATGTATATTGTAATTCTCTACTATGTTCTTGTGGAATTTTTAAGCTTCGTTTCCGTATCCGTTCGTTAAGTTCGATTTCGTTTTCGTCACTATCCGTGTCCGTATCCGTTTCCAAGGTTTCCGATTTCGTTTCCGTTACCGGTAAAAAATGTGAAAACGGAAACGGAACAGTCATTTACCGACCGTTTTCGTACTGTTTTCATCCCTACTCAGGACTGCAGGTGGGACTGATCACCCACACCTTTCCAGATTTCCAAGAGTTGGTGAATAAGGCGCTTATTCTCGAGGACAAGCGCAAGGAACTGGACGACAACAGGAAGCGTAGAATGCAACAGCAGGGATCACGCCAGGGAGCGCAGCAACGTTTAAGGGTTGCGCCAAATCAGTTTTTCAGGTTCCAACCACGAGTATCTTTGCAAGGACACGATCGCCGGCACCAAGACCCGTCAATCGTAATTATCGGACCCAGCTCGGCCCGTAAACGCCGCTTGAGCGATCAGGAGACAGTGAGACGCTGCTACACATGCAATGAGCCAGGGCACTTCTCCAACAGTTGCCCTAAGAAGACAGCAGGAGTGACCCCAGTCCGCTTCAATCTGGGATCCACACCAGCCAGGACGCCTGCACCCGGAGCCAACCGAGGGACAGCACAGCCAGGAGCCGCACCCCAGACCGTAGTGAGAGGCCGAGTCAACCATGTCACCGCAGAGGCACTCCAGAATGCCACGGACGTCGTGCTGGGTAAGTTACTTGTTAACTCAGTACCTGCAACAGTTTTGTTTGACTCTAGAGCTTTGCATTCGTTTGTTTCTCAAGGCTTTGCTGCTAAAAATGATTTGGAGATTGCAAGACTTAAATGCATGCTTTTAGTTCAAGCCCCTGGGTCTGAACTCCGAACTAAAGTAGGATGTTTTGGGGTAAGAATATTAATAGATGGGATAGAGTTCCTAGCGAACCTTATTATGTTGGAAACCCAGACCTTAGACGTTATTTTGGGAATGGATTGGTTATCCAAGCACAAGGTTGTGCTAGATTGTGGACGAAGGATTATCTCAGTTGAGAGCCCGTGTGGAAGGAAAGTGGAAATTCAAGCTACCGCCGTTAGAGATGGACAGTTGATGGTTAACAGCGCCAAGGCAATCAGCATAGAAGATGTCTCAGTAGTGAATGAGTATCCAGATGTTTTTCCTAAAGATTTACAGTATGCCGCACGAGAGACATAGAGTTTGTGATAGAGCTTGTACCTGGTACAGCCCCGATAGCAAAGAGACCCTATCGGATGTCCACCGAGGAATTGGTAGAGATGAAGAAGCAGCTTGAAGAGTTGATGGAAAAAGGATTCATCAGACCGAGTTCGTCACCGTGGGGAGCACCAGTTTTGTTCGTTAAGAAGAAGGACGGAAGTTTCAGGATGTGCATTGACTACCGTGCACTCAATGAAGTCACCGTGAAGAATAAGTACCCGCTACCCAGGATCGATGATCTGTTTGACCAGTTGAGAGGAGCCGGAGTTTTCTCCAAGATCGATCTGAGATCAGGATACCACCAGTTGAAGATCCGATCAGAGGATATTCCGAAGACCGCATTTTTGTCAAGATACGGACATTACGAGTTTACAGTTATGTCCTTTGGTTTGATGAATGCGCCATCATATTTCATGAATATGATGAATAAGGTGTTCATGGAATATTTGGACAAGTTTATTGTTGTGTTTATAGATGATATCTTAATCTACTCCAAGACAGAGGATGAACATGCAGAGCACTTGAGGCGAGTTTTGGAAAAGCTGAGGGAACAGCAACTCTTCGCCAAGTTCAGTAAGTGTGATTTTTGGAAGGACAAGGTGGAATTCCTTGGACACGTAATGACCGCAGAAGGAGTCGCTGTAGATCCAAGCAAGGTAGAAACTGTGTTACACTTGGAGTAGCCAAAGACCGTGACCCAAATCCGGAGTTTCCTAGGAATGGCAGGTTACTACCGCCGTTTCATTGAAGGCTTTTCGACAATTGCGAAACCTCTCACGCAATTGTTGAAAAAGGAGAAGAAGTTTGCATGGACGCCGGAGTGCGAGAATGGTTTTCAAGAGCTGAAGAAACGATTGACATCGGCCCCGGTGCTGATTCTACCGAACGTCAATCAAAGATTCGATATCTATTGCGATGCATCGCGCCAAGGACTTGGATGTGTGCTGATGCAGAATGGAAAGGTCGTCGCTTATGCATCAAGGCAGTTGAGGCCGCATGAGGAGAATTATCCAACACATGACCTAGAGTTAGCTGCTGTAGTGCATGCTTTGAAGTTGTGGCGTCACTATTTGATTGGAAACGGATGTGAAGTATACACGGACCATAAGAGTCTTAAGTACATCTTCACCCAATCAGACCTGAACATGAGACAGAGGAGATGGTTAGAGTTGATCAAGGATTATAATGTTGGAATCCATTACCATCCAGGAAAGGCTAACGTGGTGGCCGATGCCTTGAGTAGGAAGAGCCATACTGTGAATGTGTTGATAGCCACGAGTCAGGATGAGCTATGTGAGGATTTCCAGATAATGAGGATTGAAGTAGTACCAGAGGGATTCTTGGCCGCATTAGAAGTAAAGCCTACCTTGGAGGATCAAATCCGAGAAGGACAGAAGGATGATGACAAGATCCGCAAGATTAAGTCCAAGATGGAGGAAGGCAAGGCAAAAGACTTCAGACTGGACGAGCAAGGCACGTTATGGATGCAAGATAGAATCTGTGTGCCAAACAGGAAGGAGCTAAAACAGTTGATTCTAGAAGAAGCCCACGACTCCAAGTATTAAATTCATCCGGGAAGTGCCAAGATGTATCAGGATATGAAGGAAAGATTCTGGTGGCCGAGCATGAAGCGTGAAGTTGCCGAGCATGTTGCGCTGTGCGACATATGCCAGAGAGTCAAGGCAATGCATCAGAGACCAGCAGGACTGCTACAGCCGTTAAAGATACCCGAGTGGAAGTGGGAGGAAATCGGAATGGACTTCATTACCGGTTTACCCAAGACTCAAGGAGGGTATGATTCCATATGGGTCATAGTGGATCGCTTGACTAAGGTCGCTCACTTTATTCCCGTAAAGACCACTTACTTGGGAGATAAATTAGCGGAGTTGTACATGACCAGTATCATTTGTTTGCACGCAGTGCCGAAGAAGATTGTATCGGACAGAGGTACCCAGTTTACCTCGAGGTTTTGGAACAAACTGCATGAAGCCATGGGAACCCGTGTGAACTTCAGTACAGCTTATCATCGGCAGACGGATGGGCAAACCAAAAGAGTTAATCAGATTCTAGAGGACATGCTACGAGCTTGTGCATTGGCTTATGCTACCTCTTGGGATAAGAGTCTGCCGTACGTTGAGTTCAGTTACAACAACAGTTATCAATCAAGTTTGCAAATGTCACCATTTGAAGCACTATATGGTCGACCTTGTCGAACACCGTTGAACTGGAATGAGACAGGTGAACGCCGTGTCTTTGGGCCGAACATTTTTCAAGAAGCCGAAGAGCAGATTGCCATGATCCGGGAAAGATTGAAGATAGCTCAGTCAAGATAGAAGAGCTACGCCGATAACCGTCGCCGAGACCTAAGCTTTGAGCCGAAAGATTTCGTGTATCTCAGAGTCACACCACTCAAGGGAGTTAAGAGATTCCATGCCAAAGGAAAACTCGCGCCGCGATATGTTGGACCATTTAAGGTTCTCAGCCGTAGAGGTGAAGTTGCGTACCAGCTGGAGTTACCGCAATCACTAGCAGGAGTACATGACGTGTTTCACGTGTCCCAGTTGAAGAAGTGTCTCCGAGTACCTGATGAGCAGACATCGCTAGAGTCAATTGAGCTACACGAAGATCTGACTTACAAGGAACACCCCGTGAAGATTCTGGACACAATGGATCGAGAGACGAGAAACAAGTCAACCCGTTTCTGCAGAGTTCAATGGAGCAACCATGCAGAGAGTGAAGCAACTTGGGAGCGCGAGGAGGATTTGAAGAAAGAGTTTCTGAACCTATTCTTTAGTAAGCCCTAAATCTCGGGGACGAGATTCTGTTAAGGGGGGGAGGTTTGTAACACCCCAAAATTTTTGCTTTTCTTAAATTCAAGTGTGATTTGGCACTTTGGTGAATTTTTGGAATTTTCTTGAATTTATTTGGAATTTATTTGAATTTATTCCCTTTTGAATTAATTAAAGAATTTAAATTTGCAAATAAAATTTTGTTGGAAATATTTTATTTGAGTCCAAAATGTTTCAAAATATTTCCTAGAATTTTTCTAGAATTTTTCTGAGTGTTTTGCTATTTTTAATGAATTAAAAGAATTTCTGGGAATTAATTGGATTATTTAATCGCTGAAAATCGAGTTGGTTTTACTGTTCCACCGACCGAGCCCGAGTCTGACTCGAGTCCGAGTCCAACTCGAACCCAACCGAACCCTAACCCTCTCGACCGTCCGATCAAGATCGAACGGCCGAGATTGAGCCACGTCGCCCGAACCCAAGCCCGACCGAGCCAGCCAAGTCGCCCGAGCCGGACCCGAGCCCAAACCCCCGCACCGTTGGATCTTGATCCAACGGCTCGCGTTGAGCCACGTCACACCTCTTCGAGTCCTCGTTGGACTCCGCCGTCGCCCGCGTGTGGGCCTCGATCTCCGCGCTTTTCACGGAAGCCGAGGCCCCTATTTAAAGCGCCGCCGCCGCCACCGGGAAGCCGACTTCCGTGCGCACCCGTAGCCCTAGCCCACGTCGCCTGAGCCGCCGCCGTTTGCCCGCGCAAGTTCGCCGTAGTTGCGCTAGGTCTCCGCCGCGGTTTTTCGTCGATTCCGCCGCCGTTGAGCTCAGATCCGGAACCGCAAGGACCAGCCGCGTCGGAGGGGACTTTTCACTTCGCCGGAATCACGCCCAAACGCCATCGGGTGTGTCGCCGTCCCCGTCTCCGGCGAAACAACTCCGCCGCAAGCCATCGCCGGACCCCGAACTCCCTCAGCCGTTCGATCCAGATCCAAGGGCCCAGAATCATCCACATCACCCACGGTGAGATCCCACGTGCCAATCCCCAGATCTATTTCCAACCGTTGGATCTAGATCCAACGGTTTAGATTGTGCCACGTAGCCTTAACCGCACCGTACTAGATCCAATCTCAGCCGTTAGATCTAGATCAAACAGCTAGCGTTAACCCACGTGATAGCGTTATATTAGATCTTGACTGTCCGATCAAGATCGAATGGTCCTTATCAGCCGAGTAGTTTCCTAACGCGTTAAGCCAGATCCGATCTGGGCCGTTGATTTTTAAATCAACGGCCGAGATCTAGCCACGTGGGCGGAAGTCTGACAGCCGCGGTCAGCACGGTCGCCGCCCGGTCACCGTTTACGTCACGTGTGATGTCAGCGTGGGGCCCGCGTGTCAGCGGCCCAGCCAACCGCACCATGACGTCACCGCTGACATCACGGTGGGGCCCGCGTGTCAGCCGTCCTCGGCCGAGTTGTGCTGACGTCACCGCTGACGTCAGTATAGGTCCCGCGTGTCAGTGACATGCGCCGTGGACCGGGTCCACGGTGGACCAAGCCGCGCCGTGCGCCGGGTCCATGGACTCGAGGTGACGTGGCGGCTCCCGATTGGTCCACGTGTCATGCTATCGCAATAAATTGATTTCCGAAAAAGAAAATGATTTATTAATTCGGTTTATTGATTTCAAAAATGGATTCAAACTTCAAACGCTTATAACTTTTGCGTTGCAACTCCGATTTGAGTGGTTTAAATTTCTAAATTTTCATAAAAATGAGACCTACTCAAATATGAATTTTAATTAATTTTTTTTATGAATATTTCTCTATTTTTATTTAATTAATGCTTTCTTTATACTTTAAACGATTATAACTTTTGCATTTAAACTCCAAATTTGACGATTCCAGTTTCTAAAAATTCATAAAATTATGCTCTCTCTGTTTGTGAACTTTATTGGAGGTTTTGGATACTTTTTGTCTTCTATTTATTTATCTATTGCTATTTGCACGCTTTACGAGTAGATGTTGAAGTGCCCGAAGGCTTCGAAGGTGAAGTGTTGACCCAGGAGCCAGCTCAAGACCAAGACCAAGTACTCATTGAAGGCAAGTTGTGCTTTGACCATGTTGATCCCATTTTCAAAATTAAATTGGTTTAAATTATTGCATGCTAGTTTAATTAGAAAATACTTTATTTAATTCCGGGAATTAGATATATGCCAAATTGCTGTATGACACCTTGGTTAATTACATATGTGGCATGAACCCTTGTCACCCTAGTTGAGGATTATATAGTTGGACATTATTAAATTGCCAACTTGGGAATTTAGATCGTTGTAGTATATTTCTTAGACCTGCTACGTGCTCATGACATGATTTTGGACAATCAAATGTTAACATTGACTTAATGATATATGGAACCAGTTTTGGAAAGGTAGCATGTGTTGTGATGTTGATGGCACGCGGTGCATGGTAATCAACTGGGGGTTTGATAAATAGTTTTCGACCGGGCATGTGGCAAGAATGATCGGGTGGGCCAGTTGTGGCACCGGGAACGTTGTTTTGGTTCTTCGGGTAGTCTTGCCCTGGTCACCCTAAGGACTTAACCTTGCAAGCCTTTGAACTGAGTCAAACGTGCAACCACATGTCTGTAATGGGACGGACCTAGTTGATTAAGTTGCTAATAACGTACCTGTGGGACCTCAGGATGTCAACTGCACCCTTTGTGTAGTTGTACAGGGGAGCGTACCGGGGCTGCGGCCAGGTACCCATCTAACGGTGGATTGACCTAAAATTCGCCTTCGCTAAGGGAAGGGTTAGTGTGCAAACACCGGAGAGGACCACTAGTGCTGTTAGAAGTTTCCGAAAGACTTTGTTACGGACACTTGCCTTTGTGGTGTTTGGCTGTATCTTTTGGGTAAAGTGCATAACCTCTACAGAGTGTAAAATCTATTCGAATAGCCGTGTCCGCGGTATTGGACATCGCTCGGGAATTACAGTCAAGGGTTAGATTCTCTTGAAAATAACTTGGACTTGAAAGGTTTGGTCTGGTTTAATAATGATGTTGATGGAAATGTGGATTAGGATTGGGAAAGATGTTTATTTAAATTCTGGAAAGATTATTGATCTTATACTTGTATTCACTGCTTTCGAATCTACTTATGCTACTTGTCAAATGCTGTTTTACTGCAATTATACCCTGAGCTACCCCCTTGTATTAAGCCATGCATCTAGTATATTAGCTGCATTCTGTGCATGACTTGCTGAGTACCAAATACTCACCCTTGCCACAATACAACACTAGTTGAAGGAGAATCTACACCAGCTTTGGAGGAGGAGCTCCAAGAGGAATCGTCTAATTAGGGACCGAGCCTAGTCAGTTGCCTGTGGTATACTGGATGGCGCCACGAAGTTATCTTATTTTCCGCTGCAGTTATTTCTCTCTTATTGAGTTTTCGCCCTGCGTGGCATATATTTGTTACTTGACCCTAAGGTCGAGCAACCCGTTTGGTTAACTATTTAAGGTACTTTATTATTTCGTTGAGTATGATTGTGATATTTACCGATGTTGAGACTGTGTGCACTAGCGCGTTCCTGGACTAGTGCTGAATATATAGAGGGTCCGGATTTGCAAATTCGGGTCCCGACACCCTGTTCAAGCTACTGAAGAAGACCAACCACTTCGAGTGGACTGAAGAAGCCCAACGATCATTTGAAGACCTGAAGCAGTACCTCTCCTCTCCGCCAGTGCTGGTCGCCCCCAGGCAGGATGAACCGTTGCTCCTGTACATCGCCGCTAGCCTTGCAGTGGTGAGCATGGTACTGGTGGCGAAGAGGGAAGGTGTCCAGAAGCCGGTCTACTACATCAGCAAGATGATGTATGAGATACCCACAAACGCAGAAGATGCTGTACGCTGTCCTGGTGGCGTCCAGGAAGCTGCGGCACTACTTCTAGTTGTGGGAAATCATGGTGGTCACTGCCTACCCGCTACGAGAGATCCTCCACAACCGGGAAGCAGAAGGCTGCGTCGCCAAGTGGTCGGTGGAGCTGGGAGATTTTTGTCTCAAGTTCATAGCCCGCACCGCCATCAAAAGTCAGAAGCTGGTGGAGTTCGTTGCAGAATGGACTCCCACCGCTCCTAAAGCTGAAGAAACACGCGCACCTTCCCCCTGGACTCTATTCTTCAACGGCTCCTTCAGGCTCGAAGGCGCGGGGTCTGGAGTCGTCCTGGTCTCCCCGACCGGCGATGTCCTCCAGTACATGGTCGCCCTGGACTTTAGGGCCACCAACAACATCGCCGAATACGAAGGCCTGCTGGCAGGGTTGCGCACCGCCTCGGCGTTAGGCGTTTGACGCCTCCAAGTCAAAGGCGACTCCCTGCTGGTCATCAACCAAGCGCGAAAGGAGTTCCAATGCCCTAACCCTACCATGGCTGCCTACCTGGCGGAGGTCAGAAAAATGAAGTATCGCTTCGAAGGATTGGGATACACCCATATCCCTCGACGCGACAACCATATGGCGGACGAACTTTCGCAGCTCGCTTCATCAAGATCTTCTGTTCCGGTCGAGGTCTTTGAAGAAAGACTATCGCGACTGTCCGTCGTAGCCCCCCGGGCATGGAAGAGACGACGTTGTGGGCGTTGCGGCCTCTGATTCAGGCGGTGGGGGCAGCGTGTCTGTCCCAACCCCCAATCCTGGAGGGGAGGACAGCGCGCCAGCCTCAACCCCCTGTTCCAGGAGGGAAGGCACCGGCGCCGCTAAGGCCGCGCTAGGGGAAACGCTCGGCCAAACGAAGTACCCAGGCGATCACCACGTGGTCGCCACACTTGGCCGGGAAGGTCAGTGGATGGATCCGATCTATGCCTTCCTACGAGACCAAGTGATCCCCGACGATGATGCCTCAACCGAGAAAATTGCACGAAAGGCCAAGTGCTATACTCTGGTAGGTGGGGACCTATATCGCTAGAGTAGAAACGGAATTCTCCTGAAGTGCATCACTCAGGAAGAGGGGACCAGCCTACTCTCTGATATCCATGGAGGCATGTGCGGGAGCCATATGTCAGGCCGAACGCTCATCGGCAAAGCGTTCTGCCAAGGATTTTATTGGCCTACTGCCCTCCAGGATGCCTGTGAGCTGGTGAGGAGATGCAAGGCATGCCAGTTTCATGCCAAGCAAATCCACTAATCCCCCCAGGATCTACAGACCATCCCGCTCTCTTGGCTGTTCGCGGTCTGGGGGCTGGATATCCTGGGCCCTTTCCCGTAGGCCACAGGGGGCTTCACCCATTTGTTTGTCACCATCGACAAGTTCACCAAGTGGGTTGAAGCCGACATGGTGCGTGCCATCACGGTGTCCGCTGTTGTCAAGTTCATGCGTGGAATCTTCACACGTTTTGGAGTCGCCAACCGCATCATCACCGACAACGGCACTCAGTTCACCAGCGCGGCCTTCCTCGAGTTTTGTGACGAAATGGGGACCAAGGTGTGCTTCGCTTCGGTGGCCCATCCTAGGAGCAATGGCCAAGCGGAGTGCACCAACGCGCTGGTGTTGAGGGGCCTCAAGACCAGAGCATTTGATCGGCTCCATAAGCGGGGGGCACGGTAGACAGAAGAACTCCTGGCAGTGTTGTGGTCACTTTGAACCACACCCAACTGGGCGACTAGAGAAACGCCCTTCTTCCTGGTCTACGGAGCAAAAGCTGTCATCCCGTCCGAGCTATCGCTCGGCTCCCCGTGCGTTTCGGCGTTCGCTGAGGAGGGCCAGGAAGACCATCGCAAAGATGACATCAACCTTCTGGAGGAGGCGCGAGATCGGACATCCTTTCGTGCTGCTCGGTACCAGCAGAGCCTTAGGCGGTACCATGCCACCCAGGTCCAGCCGAGAACACTGGCAGTGGGCGACCTGGTCTTGCGCAATCTCCAGATGCATGCTAGTCGCAACAAGCTGTCTCCCCGATAGGAGGGCCCCTTCAAGGTGGTCTTGGTCTCGCGACCCGGGGCGGTCCGGTTTGTCACTGAGGATGGTCAAGAGGTGGCAACGTGCAATCGTAGATGAAGTGCCGAGGCATTGGCCTAACTGCATGTTCGAGATCACATCGCGGCTAGCCTAGGGGATGGTCGGATCGAGCGAACACAAGTGCACACAATCTAGCAAACATCCAGGTAAAGTCCGAAAATGATAACTGCATTGGGCTTACTGAGATAGTCTTTGCATGCAGAAAAGAAAACAAGTGAAAAGAAATAAACGAAGTAAAGGAGGTGGCCCGAGCAGTCACTCGTCGTCGGTGACTTGGATGTGCCCGGCGGGGTCCTGGGCCTCCTCCTCCATTAGCGCCGCATCGAGCTCTGGGTCCATCACTTCCATCAACCCGGCCACGTGCTCTGCCACCCCGCGCACGCACGTCCGCACCAGGGCCTCGTCTCCCTCGATGCCGGCTATGACAGCCATCGGGTCGAAGGAGGCGTCACGGCTGGCGCAGCACGCCAGCAATAATGATGCGGTGGAAACCGCGACTTCCCGCCCTTCTCGGGCAGAGCGAGCAGCCAAGGCCACCGGCAAGCTGCTGAGGGCCTCGGCGACATGAGTGACACTGTGGGCATACTACAGGGCCGTGGACTCTAGCGGGTCATGAAGGATCACCCCCAGCGGCCCCAGGCACCTCGCCATGCGCTCGAAGGCTGAGCGAAGCGTGACTGTGAGGTTGTGCAGCGAGTAGTGCAGCTCGGTCCGCACCTGCTCCTGTGCCGCCTCGTCCTCCTACGCTTGGGCGAGCAGGGCTGCCCCGGTCGCCCTCTCCTGGGTCAGCAACTCCGCCCCCTCTCCCTCTCCTGCGTCAGCTCCTCGCGCAGCGCCGCCATCTGCTGCGACATCTGCGCTTCGCACTGGATAGCCGCCTTGAGGAAGGCGCCGGAGGATGCTTGCGCCCTGCTAAGCTCAGCGAGTAGCACAGTCAGGTTGGAGGGTGGAGGGGCGAGGACAACCGCGGTGGGGTGGACGGCGGCACCGGCGACGTCCGTCGAAGCCACTGCGGCGGTGCCTAGCGGGCCCTGGGCGAAAGTCCCCGCCATGTCTATTGACCTCGCGGGCATCTGCCCGACCGAAGCGCCTTGGGCAGCCACCCTTGGAGGCGACCGAAAGGCGAAGGAGGCCGCTGGGAGAGCGAGCCTGCCATGGTGGACGGTGGCAGTGACCCTTGGCGCCGAGGGGGTCAGCACCATCGGGGAGGGTGTTGACGAGGTTGGCGTCGACGAGGTCGGAGCCAAAAGAGTTGGCGCTGGCAGAACTGGCGCCGGATCTGGGATGGCAGATGCCGCCACCCCAGATGAAGCTCTCGCCGCACCGAACGCGCTTGTGATCGCGGTGGGGTCAGCGGCGGTAGAAGTCTGGCCCCCGGTGCGAGGCCTCTTGGGGTCTGCACGTGGGGCGTCCGGAGACACAGGCCGCTTGCCTGCACTCCGATCGTCCACTGGAACCGGGTCCCTGATCACCAGGGGACCACGGGCCTGCAGCACCAACGGGCCAGTGGAGTCCATGGCGGGGAAGAACCTCACGATCCGGAGGCGCTCCGCGGACTCCAAATCGCAGAGCGGCCGGGCCCCATTGGGGAAATCCAGGTTGCCTTGCACCGGCGGGAGTAGGACGGCCAGCCATCTGGAAATGGCGGAACCATCCAAGTTCCCTCCACCTAGCAAGAAAAACAGAGGAGGAAAAAAAGTTGTTGGATTGGCAGCGACCACGTAAGAGAATACGAACTTATGAAGAACGAAGACTTACTGCCCGGGTGCGTGCAGGTCACATCGTCATCACCCGTGTACTACCATGCCGGGCGAGCACGGTGATGGAGGGGCTGATCCTCTGGGTTATGAAGTCCCGGACTATCATTGCCCCGGTTAACCTGGCATCTCGCAAGTGGTGAATGCGGGTCGCCATTGCTTGGAGCTCCACCGTCTCCTCGACGAGCGAGCCCCAACTCTCGCGGGCGTTTGTCAGCGCAGAAGGCATCGCGAGGGCGTCGACCCCGCTATCGTCATTGGTATACAGCCAGTCACTCCTCCATGACTTCCAGTTGGACTTCGCCTGGAAGGGGATGTAACGGGGGACCGACCCATCGCGGAGGCAAAAATGGTAACTCCCCACGACCTCACTGTCGACGAGGCCGCGGAGAGTGTAGAAGTGCCGAAAGAAAGGAAGATTGGGCATCACCCCCACGAACATCTCGCAGAGGTGTGCGAAGATGGCAAGGGTGACGATAGAGGTGAAGGATGGTGAGGAAGAACTTGGAGAAGGGCGGCACTACGTCCGCAAGTACTCGCCAAGCAAAGACGATGATCTCCCCGGGTTCGCACCGCGGCACGAGGGTCCCATGGCGGAAGTGCAGGGCTCCCTCGGGCGCGAGCTGGGAGAGCGCCCACGCCTTGTCACGGTCGGCGGTGGAGGATGGGAGAGGTTGCGCCATTGGAGCGGAAGAGAGATCTCTAGACAAAGGGCTAGAAGAGCAAGGGGCAATATGCGTGGGAGTTCGAAGGAGCGTGAATCACTGAGCATGAATGTGTGTATGTATATATACCCTTCACGCCGACTGTTCACAAGGATGGCGAAAGAACACAAACGTTTCGGGTCCCGAGAAGAAACGGTGGAAGTTGGGAAGACCGAGGCGGTTGGGGTACCATGAAGATATGGCTCCATTCGGGAACGTAGTGACATTAAATGAGGCCTAAAAAAGCAACTGGCGCGTGTTCTGGGACGGACCCAGGGGCTACTTTTGGCATACTTTACGCTAGGGTACCCTCTCCATCGTGATCAAGACAGATGGCCCGGCGACCAGGCGGGCGACCAGGCCCCTCTCGCCGAGCGTCGACCCATGTGGCGGCCGGGTGAGCAGGAGGGCGACCAGGCCCCTCTCGTCAGGCATCGACCCATGTGGTGGCTGGGCGAGCAGGCGGGAGACTAGGCCCCTCTCACCGAACGTCGACTCACGTGGCGGTCGGGCGAGCAGGTGGGCTACCAGGCCCCTCTAGCTGGACGTCGACCCATGTGGCGGATGGGCGAGCAGGCGGGCGACCTAAAGGTAGAAAAGGAGGCTTCACCCTGAAGCCTCCTCCCCCTGACACGCTGTGTTAGGCCCATTAATTACAAAGACGCCCGTCCCTCTGACGCCTCACACCTAACCCGGGCGGACCGGGCGGAGACGGGCGGCAGCATGAAGAATTAGGCTGGAAGACAAGACTGAAGTGACGGGTGTAATAATGAATTATAGTTCAGCATGACATTACCCTCAAACCCGCTCGGACCAGCCCTGTCTATATAAGGGAGCTCGGGTTCATGGAGAGAGGTGGGAAGGAGAGAGAGGGGGAAGAGGATGCTTCTTCTTCCTAGAGGTTGGGCAGAGCTTTGATATCCCATTGTAAAGGAGAAGCCTTGTAACCACCCCAACATACATCAATAACGACCTAGCAGGACGTAGGGCTATTACCCACTCCGGGGGCCTGAACCTGGGTACACCGGTGCGCTGCTCGCTTTCCTCATCGTCGCGCTGCTCGTTCTTCTTCTCGCCGCCGGTGCTGTGAGTGCACTTGGCACATCGTTCTTCATGGCAAGAGGTGGATCATTGGAGTTGTAAATATCATAGATGAAAAGAGTACAACCAATTCAATGAAATACCTCCCTTTGCAAATGGGGCATGTCTTAGTGGTGACGACGACACACATGGAACAAATTACATGCATGTTGATCATCAAGAAGGGTTGTATTGTAAAAGAGACAACTAGTTCAAATATGTAAGCCAGTTTAGGGCATGTTAGTTTTTCAGTTATTAAAGTTCATAAAAATGTCAAACTGAGTATCTTCAAAGTATATATTGTGTTGATACCATGTAAAGAAAATAGTGCTCTGATACCATGTAAAGAAAACAACGACAACAGACATAGTTATAAACCAATTCAACTCCAAAAATAATCTGTTCTCAATTTCTGCACATAAACTTTTAGATTTGTTACCTAAAAATCGTACTAGTTTTCAAGCAAATCAGTCCTCTAAGAGTGTTGGTTTCACAGTTAAAACTGACACAATTATAAGCCATAGGTTAATAGAGTCGGTTCTTGTATTGAAACCGAAATAGATAAACAAGTTAATAGCATCGGTTCTTGTATCACAACTGACACAGATATGAAGTTAATAGCGGCAGTTATTGTATTAAAACTGACACAGTTAATCCGCTTTTAATAGTGTTGGTTCATTGTAAAACCGACATAGGTACGTTTTTAATATTATCGGTTCTTGTATTAAAACTGACATAGTTAATAAGTCTTTAATAGTGTTGGTTTACTAGAAAACTGGCATAGAAGACATCGGCGAACATTAAAATCCTCGCAACATAGAACATAGACACATGTTCTATAGAAGATAGCTCACTTGTCTCTCAGCGACTTAGCTAGGTTGAGCTGCCGCCGGTCACCCCCTTTGCCGCCCATCTCTCCCCCATCTACCACTCTCAATCCCCCTCTCCCTCGTGGATCTAACCTGTTCTTCTCCCATGCAGGCATCGAATCTCAGGGATTGGTAATCCCGATCTTTTTTTCAAGGGCAATAGACTGGTAATCCCAATCTTTTTTAGTTCAAATTGAATATATCACAAGATATATATCCTAAAAACCTAATCATGTTTTGGATTTGAGTTTGGGTAATATATGTGCGATTTTTAAAGCGTCGGTCTAGCAATCTCTGCTAGTAATAATTCAGAAGGCATGTGAAAGTGCATTGATAGATCTATATATGATCATCATAGAAACCTAACTAATTAGACAAAAAAAAATCTTCTAGATATGGTCATGGTGCTATGTATGTTTCAAAATATGTTTTCTTCTCGAGTTCTATTCATAGCTTTTATAGCTAGTTTTTGTAGATTATGTTAGTTTATTTTGTGAGGAATAAGTATACTGTAACACCCCCAAATTTGTGCTTTTATTTAATTTATTGAGTTAACTGAATTTTTGGAAGTTTCTGGAATTTATTTGGATTTAATTTGAATTAAGTCCTTTATTGAATTATTTAAATAGTTAAAAGTTTCATATAAATTTATATTGGAAATATTTTATTTGAGTCCAAAATGTCTCAAAGTATTTTCCAGAATTTTTCTGAATTTTTCTTAGTACTTTGCTATTTTCTAGATTTAATTGAATTTCTAGAAATTATTTCAAAAATTAAATCGCAGGAAAACCCTAACGGGTTTCTACTATTGCACCGACCGAGTCAGACTCGAGTCTGACCGAGCCGGACCCGAGCCCGACTCAAACCCGTTCGACCGAACCAAACCCTAATCTTGCGAACCGTTGGATCAAGATCCAACGGTCGAGGTTGCGCCACGTCACCCAATCCGAGTCGCCGCCGGATTCCGCTGCCGCGTACGAGTGGACCTCGGTTTCCGCAAGATTCACGGACGTCGAGGGCCCTATTTAATGCGCCGCCACCCATCCCGGATTCCCCATTTCCGTGCGGACGTATTGCCCTAGGTCACCGAGCTCCAGCCGCCGTAGCCCTGCCGCAATTGCTCGCTGAAGTTGGGGGGAGTCGCCGAGGGTCTCGTTCGTTTTCCGCCACCGTTCCCCTCCGTGGTGGTGCCCAGATTCGGAACCCTCGCATCAAGGCGCTTCTATGAGGACCATTCACGCCGCCGGAGGAGCCCCGAACCGCCGGTGCCGTGGTCGTCGTCTTCGGCTCCGGTATCGCAGCCTCGCCGCGCCATCAGTGTCATCACGAGCTCCATCAGCTGTCCTATCCAGATCGAACGATCCAGGTACAACCACGTAGCGCATCGCCGAATTGAACTAGATTCACTTAGGGCCGTTAGATCTAGATCGTACGGATAGGGTTAGATCCAGTGTTACCATTTAGATCTATTAGCAAATGTTGGATCTAGATCCAACGCGCCAGATTAAGCCACGTAGATCCTCTACTGCACCGTGCTAGATTGGATCTCAGCCGTTAGATCTAGATCGTACGGTTAATATGGGTCCGCGTTGTAGCGCTAGATGTAATCATGGCCGTCTGATCAAGATCATACAGTTTGGATCGTGCCATGCGTCAGCAGTCGGGTCATGCCATGTCGCCCCAAGATGCGGTTAAACCAGATCGGATCTCAACCGTCCGATCTGAATTGAACAATCCAAATCAATCACGTTAAACTCAAAATGTACGGGATTAGATCTAATCTGGACTGTCGGATTTCAAACCGACGGCCAGGATCGTGCCACATGGCCGGGAGCCAAACCGACACGGTCAGCAAAGCCAACGCCTGGTCGTCGCTGATGTCACCTTGACGTCAGCGTTGGGCCCGCGTGTCAACCACTGGTCGCACCGCACAATGACATCACCCGTGATGTCATGCTAACGTCACGGTGAGGCCCGCGTGTTAGTACCGCTCGGCCGAGCCATGCTGACGTCAGCAATGACGTCATCAAGCCGGGGCCCACATGTCAGCGAGACACGTGCCCATGGATCGGGTCCACGGTGGACCAAAACAGAACCGTGGACCGGATGACGCAAGCTTGACGCAATAAATCGATTTTCCTTTAGAAAAATAATTCGGTGGAAATTCAAAATCCACGCTGACGCCATATTCGGATTTTTCAATAGAAAAATAAATGAATTAATTCGATTTATTTTTTAAATTAATTTTTTAAACTTCAAACGGCTATAACTTTTGCGTTTTAACTCTGATTGAGGTGATTCCAATTTCTAAATTTTTATAAAATTGAGCTCTATTTAATGGTGAATTTTATTTGATTTTTGGACATGAGTTTTTCCTCTATTTTATTTATTTATTGTTTATTTATCCGATACGCGTAGATGTTAAACTGCCCGAAGGCTTCAAAGGAGAAGTTTTGACCCACGAGCAAGTTCAAGACCAGGAACTAGTACTTTTTGAAGGCAAGTTATGCTTTGACCATGTTGATCCCACTTTTGAAACTATGTTCATTTAAATTATTGCATGCTAGTTTATTTAAAAATGCTTTTGAATAATTCTAGGAATAGTTATGTGACCAACCTGATTATGCCACCTTGTCTATAATGATTGTATGCCATGAATCATTTTGCACCCTAGGATGTGGAATAATAGTTGGACACTAATACTTTGCCAACATGGGTTAATTAGACCGTAATTAGCCAGCTTAGCCATGCAATCGTGATATTGACATAATTTTGAATGTCAGAAATTAATCTTGACTTAATGAGAGATGTAACATGATTTTGGAGATTGCTACCTGTGTTGTTGATGATGTTGATGGCACGTGGTGCATGGTAATCAACCAGGGTGATTAAATGATTTAGACTGGGGCAAGTGGCAAGATTGTTCTGGTGGGCCAGGTGTGGCACTTGGGAGGTCGCATTTGGTTTATTGCTTTGGATACTGTGAATTACTGGGAAGTCTTGCCTTGGTCACCCTAAGGACTTAACCTTGTAAGCCTTTAAACTGAGTTCATCATACAACCACATGTCTGGAATGGGACAGACCTAGTCGATTAGGATGCTAATAACCTGCATGTTGTACCTCAGGGTGTCAACTATACTTAGGTGTAGTTGTACGGGGGAGCGTACCTGGGCTGCGGCTTGGTACCCATCCAACGACTTGTTGTCCTAGACTTCGCCTTTGCTAAGGGAAGGGATGGTGATCAACAACCTGGGAGGTTCACTTGTTGAGTTAGAAGTTTCCAAAAGACTTTGTTACGGTCACTCGCCTTTGTGGTGTTTGATTGTATCTTGTGGGTAAAGTGTATAACCTCTGTAGAGTGTACAACCTATTCGAATAGCCGAGTCCATGTCATTGGACATTGCTCGGTGATTACAGTCAAGGGTTATACTTTATGAAAATGAACTTGGTTTATGGATACTTGGTATTGGAAATTATGAATTTGCTTTAGGATGATAAATGCTTTACTTGTGAAATTGTTTATGAAAGTTATTACTGTTTTACTGCTTTCAATCTATTATCGATATTGTGAATGCGCTTTACTACAAATGAACCATCATAGCCTATCCTTTGTAATAAACCATGCATGTAGAGTATTAGACTGCATTCTGTGCATGACTTGCTGAGTGCTTTAAGTACTCACCCTTGCCACCGCACAAACATCAGTTGAAGAAGAATCAATGCCAGCTTTGGAGGAGGAGTTCCAGGAAGAGCCGACAAACTATGGGGAGAGCCCAGTCAGTTGCCTGTGACATATTGGTTGGCGCCACGCGTTTCTTTATTTTCCGCTGTAAGTTTATTTGAGTAAGACTTAAGCCCTGCGAGGCGTACTTTTGTAACTTGACCATAAGGTCGAGCAACCGGTTATATTTCCCTTTCAATAAAGTACTTTACTATTTCATTGAGTATGATTGTGGTATTTACCAATGTTGAGACTGTGTGCACTAGCGTGATCCTGGACTAGTGCTGAATACACAGAGGGTCCAGATTTGCATATTCGGGTCCCGACAGAGGTGGTATCAGAGCCATACTGACAGTAGGACCTACCCTTAGTTAGAATGGTCGTTGTGAGGATAGAACTATTTTCTAAAGTTAAAAGTTGCCAAGATAATGAATGAACTCTTGACTTACCCCCTCTCCCTTGTTCATACCCCTTGCTGAATTCTTTCATCTCCACCATGATTTAAAATGTTGAGTTCTTACTTGAGTATCTTTGGTAGATAAAGATGATCAACCACTATGCCGAACGGTAGGGAGGTTATGCCGTTGAGTTGTGGCGTATGATGCAGCTACTTGGAGGTTTTGACAGACCGATCTATCGGGGAACCACCATAGTGAAGGTAGGACTGGTCATTGCATGGGACGTCAAGATCACTGTGTATGCCAGAGAGAAGACGAAGGTGAGTCATCCTATCCACATCACAGCGAGGAGGTCTTCGTTTAAAGCCGGGATCCAAGAGACGTCGCGTCGAGTAATGCGGCAGATCTCTCGGACATACTCTTCAAAGTTGGAGGGCACTGTGTTTCGTCACCATCCACGCAAAGACAGCTGACTTGATCGGGAGTTGATAGCAGAGGAGGACGCCATGATCACTCACTTGGCGAGGTTTGTTGTCGCCTAGGAGGATGTTATCGACGAGATAGTTCAGGAGTTACAGAAGGCCCGCGATGAAGTCGAGGATGTGAGGAAGCAGCTGTGAGAGGCTCGGGAGTATATTGCCCACTCTTCACGGAGGATCGACGAGTTGGAGATGGCACTGTACAGGCCAGCACCGGAGCCAGTGTTGGAGCTACACGACCCAGATCCTGAGGAGCCGGAGCAGCAGCCAGCGCCAGAGTTGGAGGAAGACGTTGCTTCGTTGACCACAGCCGTCGCTGGTCATGGAGATCACTTCGCGCCGATGCCGTCACACCCGCCCAAGTGTACCCCGGGTTGTTCCCATGGGGGATGGATCGATGAGTGAGCGTAGGTTTAGCAGTTGAGACTTCAGTGTTGAGTCGCGTCTTAGAGTAATAAGAGTCTCCCTTTAGGCGTTAGATTCCAGTGTGTTAGTTTAATTTGGATCTTCTTAATTGCTGAGTGTGCAGTATGTGTTGCAAAGCCCTTAGGCATTGTGAGCAACCATACCAAGTTATTATTGAATAATTAATAAAGTTGGATTTTGAGTTACACCTTTCACCCCGCATAAGTTCCCTATTGCTTGTCTATTCTTGTTCCCTCTCGTTTCTAAACCTTGGAGCAATCAACAGATGGTGAACACTCGTGGCAACAACGGAGGAAGTGGATGTGGTTCTCGCCCTGCAGGAAACCCTAATGATGGAGCACCCACGCCCCAGCCAGCACCACCAATTGACATGCAGAACTTTGGAGCTTTTCTTGTCGCTCAGACACAGTTAATGCATGCTATGATGCAACAGATGTAGCAAGTTACTGCCCAAGCCACTACCAACCAAGCTAATCAGGGATAGTGACAAAATTCCAGGCTTTTAGAATTTATGAGGACCATCCGCCCACATTCTCTGGGAATGCAAACCCACTGGAGGCAGATGACTGGTTGAGGTCCATAGAGAGAAAGATGCACATCACCTAGTGTGTAGGGAATGAGAGGGTGCTTTATGCCTCTCATCAGTTGGAAGGGACCGCCGCAGAATGGTGGGAGAACTTCTGTGCTTCCCATGAGCACCCAAAAGAGATCACTTGGGAGGAGTTCACTGTTGCCTTTCGTCAGTACCATGTGCCAGAAGGGATCATGGACCTGAAGAAGGAAGAATTCAGGGCTTTAAAGCAAGGCAACCAGTCAGTGGCTAACTATCTGAACAAATTCACCCAGCTTGCTCGCTACGCACCTGAAGATGTAGCGACGGACAAGGCCAGATAGTCTCGCTTCATGAAGGGACTGAATTCAGGACTGCAGGTGGGACTGATCACCCACACGTTCCCTGATTTCCAGGAGTTAGTGAATAAGGCTCTTATCCTGGAGGACAAGCGTAAGGAACTGGATTACAACAGGAAGCACCGGATGGCACAGCAGGGAGCTCTCCCAGGAGCACAAAGGCTGAGAGTTGCGCCCAATCAGTTCTTCAGATTTCAGCCTCAGAATGTCGCCAAGACACTGTCACCAGTACCGAGACCTGCCGGACAGAATTACCAGACACCAGCCCAAGCCAGAATCGCACCAGCAGGAAGCCAGCCAGCAACGGTGAAACGTTGCTACAGTTGCAATGAGCCAGGGCACTTCTCCAATAATTGCCCTAAGCGAGGAGGAGGTGTGACGCCTGTTCGCCTCAACCTTGGAACTCCGCCCGCAAGGACGCCCGCACCAGGAGGAAGCCATGGAGCTACTCAAGTTGGAGCTACACCCCAAGCTATGTTGACAGGTCGAATCAACCACGTCACCACTGATACAGTTCAGAACACTTCGGACGTCGTACTGGTAAGTTACTAGTTAACTCAATACCTGCAACAGTTTTTTTTGATTCTAGAGCTTCGCATTCGTTTGTTTCTCGAAGTTTTGCAGCTAGAAATGACTTGGAGATCGTGGATCTTAAATGCATGCTTATAGTTCGAACCCCTGGATCAGAACTCCTATCTAAAGTAGGATGTTATGGGGTAAGACTATTAATATATGGGGTAGAGTTTTTAGCGAACCTCATTATACTAGGTACCCAGACCCTACATGTTATACTTGGAATGGATTGGTTGTCCAAGCACAAGGCCGTGTTAGACTGTGGACGAAGAGTCATATCAGTCGAAAGCTCAGATGGTAGAAGAGTTGGGTTTAAAGCAACTGCCATTCGAGATGGACAACTGATGGTCAACAGTGTGAAGGCAATCAGTATTGGAGATGTACCAGTGGTCAGCGAGTACCTGGATGTCTTTCCTGAAGATTTACCTGGTATGCCGCCAGATAGAGACATTGAGTTTGTGATTGAGTTAGTACCCGGTACAGCCCTAATAGCCAAGAGACCCTAACGGATGTCTACCGATGAGTTGGTGGAGATGAAGAAACAGATCGAGGAGCTGTTGGAGAAAGGATTTATTAGACCTAGTTCGTCGCCGTGGGGAGCGCCAGTTCTGTTCGTCAAGAAGAAGGATGGGAGTTTCGGATGTGTATTGATTATCGTGCACTCAATGATGTGATGATAAAGAACAAGTATCCACTGCCCAGGATCGATGACTTGTTTGATCAGTTAAGAGGACGTGGAGTTTTCTCCAAAATTGACTTGAGATCAGGGTATCATCAGTTGAAGATCCAATCAGAAGATGTACTGAAGACTGCATTTTCGTCAAGATATGGGCATTATGAATTTACAATTATGTCCTTTGGTCTGACAAACGCACCTGCTTATTTCATGAACTTGATGAATAAAGTTTTCATGGAATACCTGGATAAGTTTGTTGTTGTATTCATTGATGACATACTTGTATACTCCAAGACGAGAGAAGAACACGCCGAGCACCTGAGGCTAGTTCTTGAGAAGTTGTGAGAGCGGCAGTTATTTGCTAAGTTTAGCAAATGCGACTTCTAGAAGGATAAAGTTGAGTTTCTTGGACACGTGATGACTGCCGAGGGAGTCACAGTTGACCCGAGTAAAGTAGAGGCAGTATTGCATTGGGAGCAACCGAAGACGGTTACTCAGATTCGTAGTTTTCTTGGAATGGCGGGATACTACCGTCGATTCATTGAAGGATTCTCAACGATTGCTAGACCACTTACACAATTGTTAAAGAAGGAGAAGAAGTTTGCATGGACGCCGGGGTGCGAGAAGAGCTTTCAGGAGTTGAAGAAGCGATTGACATCCGCACCGGTGTTAGTTCTACCAGATGTGCACCAAAGTTTTGACATTTACTATGACGCATCGCGCCGAGGACTTGGATGTGTGCTGATGCAGAATAGAAAAGTAGTCGCTTATGCATCAAGGCAGTTAAGGCCGCATGAGGAGAATTACCCAATGCATGACTTGGAGTTAGCTGTCGTAGTGCATGCTTTAAAGTTATCGCATCATTACCTTATTGGAAATAGATGTGAAGTTTATACGGACCATAAGAGTCTTAAGTATATATTCACCATGTCGGATCTGAATATGAGGCAAATGAGCTGGTTGGAATTGATCAAGGACTATAATGTCGGAATCCATTACCATCCCGGCAAGGCTAATGTAGTAGCCGATGCTTTGAGTCGAAAGAGCCACACCGTGAATATGTTGATAGAAGAGAGTCAAGCTGAGTTATGTAAGGATTTCCAGAAGATGAAGTTGGAAATGGTACAAGAAGGATTCTTAGCTGCTTTAGAAGTGAAACCTACCTTAGAAGACCAGATCAGGGAAGGTCAGAAGGATGACGACAAGATCAAGAGAATCAAGGCCAAGATGTATGAAGGCAAGGCTAAGGACTTCAAGCTGGATGAGCAGGGTATGCTATGGATTAAAGATCGCATCTGTGTGCTGAATAATGAAGAGCTGAAGTAGTTGATTCTGGATGAAGCTCACGATTCCAAGTACTCAATTCACCCAAGAAGTGCCAAGATGTATCAAGACTTGAAGGAGAGATTTTGGTGGCCAAGTATGAAGCGTGAGGTTGCTGAGCATGTTGCTTTATCCGATATATGTCAAAGAGTTAAAGCCATGCATCAGAGGCCAGCTGGTTTGCTGTAGCCGCTGAAGATACCTGAGTGGAAGTGGGAGGAAATCGGAATGGACTTCATTACCAGTTTACCTAAAACTCAAGGTGGATACGATTCCATATGGGTCATAGTGAATCGTTTAACCAAGGTTGCTCACTTCATACCCATGAAGACTACCTATTTAGGAGACCGCTTAGTAGAGTTATATCTGTCAAGGATTGTCTGTTTGCATGGAGTACCGAAGAAGATCGTATCGGACAAAGGTACCTAGTTTAACTCAAGATTCTGGAATAAGTTGCATGAAGCCATGGGGACCCGTTTGAACTTTAGTACAACATATCATTCGCAGACGGATGGATAGACTAAAAGAGTTAATCAGATTCTGGAGAACATGCTGAGAGCTTGTACGTTGGCTTACACTACCTCGTGGGACAAGTGTTTGCCGTACGCCGAGTTCAGCTACAACAATAGTTACCAAGCCAGTTTATGGATGTCACCCTTTGAGGCGTTGTATGGTCGACCCTGTCGAACACCATTGAATTGGAATGAGACAAGCGAGCGCCATGTCTTTGGACCAGATATTCTCCAAGAAACCGAAGAACAGATTGCCATGATCCGGGAGAGATTGAAAATAGCTAAGTCAAGACAAAAGAGTTATGATGATAATCATCGTAGAGACCTGACATTTGAACCAAAAAATTTCGTATACCTCAGAGTTACACCTCTCAAGGGAGTTAAGAGATTCCACACCAAAGGGAAACTCGCACCGTAATATGTTGGACCATTCAAGATCCTAAGCCGTAGAGGTGAAGTTGCTTACTAGCTGGAGTTGCCGCAGTCATTGGATGGAGTTGCCACAGTCATTGGCAGGAGTGCATGACGTGTTCCATGTGTCCCAACTGAAGAAGTGTCAACGAGTGACAAAAGAACAAATACCTTTGAAGTCGACCTACTTACAAGAAGATCTGACATACAAGAAGGCACCCTGTCAAGATTTTGGACACGATGGATCGAGAGACAAGAAACAAGTCAACCCATTTCTGCAGAGTCCAGTGGAGTAACCATGCTGAAAGTGAAGCAACCTGGCAGCGTGAAAAAGATTTGAAGGAGTTCCCAAACCTATTCCTTAGTTAGCCCTGAATCTCGGGGTCGAGATTCCGTTAAGGAGGGAGGTTTGTAAAACCCCAAATTTGTGCTTTTATTTAATTTATTGAGTTAATTGAATTTTTGGAATTTTCTGGAATTTATTTGGATTTAATTTGAATTAAGTCCTTTATTGAATTATTTAAATAGTTAAAATTTTCATATAAAATTTTGTTGGAAATATTTTATTTGAGTCCAAAATGTCTCAAAGTATTTTCCAGAATTTTTCTGAGTATTTTGCTATTTTTCTCGGTTTAATTGAATTTGTAGAAATTATTTTAAAAAATAAATCGCTGGAATGCCCTAACGGGTTTGTACTGTTGGACCGACCGAGCCGGACCCAAGCCCGACTCAAACCCGTTCGATCGAACCAAACCATAATCTTGCAAACCGTTGGATCAAGATCCAACGGTCGAGATTGCGCCACGTCGCCCAGTTCGAGCCGCCGTCGGATTCCGCCGCCACGTACGAGTGGACCTCGATTTCCGCGAGATTGACAGATGTCGAGGGCCCTATTTAATGCGCCGCCACCCATCCAGGATTCCCCGTTTTCGTGCGCACGTTTTGCCCTAGGTCACCGAGCTCCAGCCGCCGTAGCCCTGCCGCAATTACTCGCCGAAGTTGGGGAAGGAGCCGCTGAGGGTCTCGTTCGTTTTCCGCCGCCGTCCACCGTTCCCCGCCGTGGTGGTGCCCAGATTCGGAACACTCGCGTCAAGGCGCGTCTATGAGGACCATTGACCCCGCCGGAGGAGCCCCGAACCACCGGTGCCGTGGTCATAGTCTTCGGCTCCGGTACCGCAGCCTCGCCGTGCCATCATCGCCATCACGATCTCCATTAGCCGTCCGATCCAGATCGAACGATCTAGGTACGACCACGTAGCGCATCACCGAATTGAACTAGATTCACTTAGGGCCGTTACATCTAGATCGTAGGGATAGGGTTAGACCAGTGTTACTGTTTGGATCTATTAGCAACCGTTGGATCTAGATCCAACGCGCCAGATTAAGCCACATAGATCCTCTACTGCACCGTGCTAGATTGGATTATGATAAAAATTTTTGGTTTAGTTTAGCTTCCCAAAAATTTTCGTTAATTTTCTCGCGTTTATAAAGCTTGATTTGAATTTTCTAGAAGCTAAAACAATTTAATTTGATTATTCTAAAACACAAATAAAATAAATTTTATTTTATTTGGGTTCCTTGTGCTTCAAGAAATTATTCTGTAATTTTTGTGATTTTTCGGAGCTCGTTTGCTATTTATTGGATTTATTCGGGATCGATTTGTATTAAGCCCTTTTATTGAAATTAATTAATTATTTGGAAAATTTTATATAAATATTTATTGCAAATATTTTATTTGAGTTCAAAATATCTCAAAATATTTTCTAGAATTGTTTCTAGAATTTTTCTAGAATTTTTCGGGTATTTTTATTGCCTCAAATGATTTATTTGAATTTTCAGAATTGTTTTTATTGGAAAAATCCGAATTTTCTGGGCGTGCCACGTGTCACCACCAGATCGCGCCATGTGTCGCCACCAGAATCGGCCACGTCAACCCTAATCCGAGACGCACAGCAACTGCTCGATAAAATGCCTATTTGACCTGTTTTTCCTCTAAACGCGTTCAAACTTGATTTTTCTTGACCTAGCCGCCACCCCAACCCAGTATAGACCTCCCATGACCTCTCCCATGCATCGTCAACCTCCGGATCATCTCCTAAACTCCGAAACCGCCGCTATGTCTTCCGGACGTCGCCCAACGATGGCCGAACTTTGGAGCCGCGTCCCGAGCAGCTCATGGACTCTTTTTGAGATCCGTCTTCACCATGGTATGCTCCTATGTACCATATATTTACCCTCCAAAGTTCATCCAATTTTACCCATGGAATCAAAAGTTATGGCCGTTTCAATATCGAATCTTGCCGAGCCCATAACTCCCTTAATTTTTCGAGTTAGGTGCTGAAATTTTTTGTGTATACGTCTGGGGATGTCCTCTACATGATTCACATCTTGCCTCATGGTTTTTCTCAATGGATGTTGCGCAGAAAAATATTTTCTCCGATTAGACTATGTTTCAGATAGTGACAATCATCCTCGCGCGTTCCCCGCTGTTCCAGAAGGTAATTCTTCGAGCCACCTATGTCACGGTGTGCCACTTGGTCCCATCTAGCTCTCGGTCAAATTTTGTTAAGTTCCGATAATTATTCAAGAAGTTATGGCCGTCCAAAGTTTAGATCCGAAACCCGTTAATAGGCAGTTTGTGATCAATCCGGAGGGGCACCGCAAAATCCGCCTATACCATTGAGTTCGTCTCGCCGCGTTCTACGTGGTAGACATTCCCCCTTTGCCATCCCGTCCTCCGAAATTTTTTATATATATTTAGGCCGCCGTTTAGTCGTCGTCGCGCGCCGCCTTTTGACGCCGGCTATTTTAGTTCGCTCCGGTCATGTTGTCGCGTCCGGTGGATCATCATATACTGTTTTGGATCATTCTTAGAATTCTTTTGGTCTCCTTTTGCCGTCGGAGCCTGATTCCGACCTAAAACCGTCGTCTTTGAACTAGCCGTTGCCGCCGGTTCGTGTATCGGTTAGCCATCCTTGGTAGCGTTTTATCGTGGCTATATCGTTGCACCGACGGTCGCTACCTTATTTCATGAGTATCCTATCATTGTTTGACCTCCGCTGTTAACGTTCGCCGTTAACGATCCACCGTTAATGTTTTGCCGTTAACGTTCGCTGTTAACGTTTCACCGTTAACGTTTCCCCGTTAACATTCCGTTAACGTTCCTCCGTTAATGTTTTGCCATTAATGTTTCCCCGTTAACGCTCCGTCGTTAACGCTCCGCCGTTCACGTTTCGCCGTTAACGTTCCTCCGTTAATGTTTTGCCGTTAACGTTTCACTGTTAACGCTCCGTCGTTAACATTCCATCGTTAACGTTCCACCATTAATGCTCCGTCGTTAACGTTTCGCCGTTAACGCTCCGTCGTTAACGTTTCGCCATTAACGTTCCACTGTTAACATTCCGCCGTTAACGTTTCACCGTTAATGTCCCACCGTTAACGTTTCACCATTAACGTTCCACCGTTAACGTTCCGTCGTTAACATTCCACCGTTAATGTTTCCCCGTTAATGCTCCGCCGTTAATGTTCCACCGTTAACGCTTCATCGTTAACGCTTAGCTCTCATCGCTTCGTTGTCATCGCATGCGTGCATTCATGCAAGAGCCCTAGTGCGATGTCCTCATCTTCTCTATCATCATAACGTGAGCCTAGACTCATCGTCATGTCATTTTCAAAGCCGAATCAAAACCCTAACCTAAGACCGGTTCGATGAACTAAGTTTATCGTGAGCCGCGTTGTTATCTTTGTAATCTTTCCCGTTTTTCAATCGTGGTAAGACACTTGTCTTGTCTTATCCCTGAAAACATAATCTACCATTAACCTAGACTTCGTTCGTGGACTTGGTCGATAGACCATTGGCCATGTGTCATACCCTTATGCCCGATCTAATCTATATCTCTCTCTTTTGTTTGACCGTATTTCGTTCAGTCAACAAAAGTCAACCTTGCGCCTCAGTTTAGTTCATTGTGAACTAACTTATCTTTATGGACCCGGTCTATAGATCGAGAGCCCATATGTCATTATCTGTCCAATCAAGATAATAACTTCGGAAGAAATATTCTTCGGAATATTATTCTTTCTTCCCCAGTTATTAATCTTTCCCTCTTCGGTGTTTTCCCGAAAGCCCGTTCTCTTTTGTCAACTCTTCGATCTAATCCGTTCAAGTTCCTAAATTCTTCCAAGCCGTTGTGCCCAATGCTGTTTGTTCTTAATTTGGAGTTTTACTTGTCTTTTGAATTGGTTTGTATTTGCTTCTTCTTTAATCGTTAGACGCGTCGTCCGGAAATCGTTCTACGGGCTGAAGATCAAGGAAGTGAAGATCGAAGGTCGAGGATCAAGAATCAAGGATAAAGAGTAAAGAACAGTAAATGTTGCAAGGGCCAGGCAAGTTGTGCTTTGACCATGTTGATCCCATTTTCGAAAATTATGTTGTTTCAAATTATTGCATGCTAGTTTGAGTTAAACTGATTTCAATTAATTTGGGATTAGATAATCAACCTACTTGTTATCGCCACCTTGCCTATAATGATTGTATGCCATGATTCATTTGTCACCCTAGGTTTGGTGATTAATAGTTGGTAGCTAATAAATTGCCAACATGGGTTAGATAGAACGTATTAGTTTGCTTAGACCTGCAATGAGTCAGTGCCATCATTTTGGAATTACAAATGTTAATATTGATTAATGGAATATGCAATGTATTTTGAAATCGTGTGACGTGTTGCCGACACGATGAAGTTGATATGTGGGGGCCCTTGTGCTTCTTCAAGGATGTTGAGCTGTTGTTGGCATTGTGTTGCGCAATAATCAACTAGGGTGATAAAATGATTTAGACTGGGGCAAGTGGCAAGAATTATGGTGGGCCAGCTTGGCGGTTGGGATTGTTTGAAACATGATATATGTATGAGTGATGGTGAGATGGATTTCTTTGAAAGTATTGATGTAAGTCTTGCCCTGGTTACTCTAAGGACTTAACCTTGCAAGCCTTTGAACTGAGTCAAACATACAACCACATGTTTGTAATGGGACGGACCTAGTTGAGTAAGTACTAATAACTTGCATGTGCTACCTCGGGGTGTCAACTACATCTTTTGTGTAGCTTGAAGGGGGAGCGTACCAGGGCTGCGGCATGGTACCCGTCCAACAGTATGTCGGTCCCATACTTCGCCTTTGTTAAGGGAAGGGATGGTGTATGGCGAAAACCGGAGAGGTTCACTTGTGTAGTTAGAAGTTTCCGAAAGGCTTTGTTATGATCACTCATTCGCATACTCTTGTATGGCGATTCACGGCTGACGTGATGAGTTGATTGTATCTTGTGGGTAAAGTGTATAACCTTTGCAGAGTGTAAAATCTATTCGAATAGCCGTGTCCGCGGTACTGGACAATGCTCGGGGATTACAGTTAAGGGTTAGCTTTTCATAAAATTGAACTTGGGATTTGGAGGCAGTTGCCTGTGGAAAAGTGATAACTGGTTAAGGATGTGGAATGGTTTACTTGTGAAACAACTGTGAAATTATTACTATTGTTATCTGTTTTACCGCTTTACAATTTATTATGTGAATGCTATTTATTGCAAAATAACCCCTTCAGCCTGTCATTTGGAGTAAGCCATGCATACAGTTATTAGACTTGCATTCTGTGCATGACTTGCTGAGTGCTTTATGTACTCACCCCTTGCAAACAAACAATCACCAGTGAGTAGAAGTCTACATCGTCGAAGAAGAAGAAGTTCCGTGAGAAGGCGATTATCTAGGAGTCGAACCATGTCAGTTGCCTGTGGCGTATTGATGGGATTCACCGATGTTCTTCATTCCACTGCTGCTTATTTGGAGTTGAAGCCGTCAAGGTTTCACAAATGTAAGGTTGACCTTAAGGTCGTACATTAGTTTATATTTTATAATTGGTTTATTTTTATTATTCCTCTGTGTATGATTGTGATATTCATCTATGTTGAGACTGTGTGTACTAGCGTGATCCTGGACTAGTGCTGAATACACAGAGGGTCCGGATTTGCAAATTCGGGTCCCGACACTAACCTTTAGTGCTCTCTATCATCTCTTCTATGCTCTTAGATTACCCACCTATCAGTTTCTTGATTCCCTATTCTCCTTCTATTTTCTTGTTTCAGTTGAGTTCATTTCCTTTTCTTGGAATTAAAACTGCTAACAACTCAACTTAAATCGGATTTGTGCTTAAAATTGGCTCACATGTTAAGGGGGAGTCTGGGACTGATTCTCTTGCATTGCATTTAGACTTGTTTTTATTTTTGAGCTTTGTCTTTTATGCAATTTGATAAACTTATGATAAGTTGCACCGGACTACTTTTCTAAAGATCTTTGCTAGTCTATGTCATATCTAATTTGGTTTATCCTGTTAAATTAGCCAACATTTAAAATTGATCATTCTGCTTTTACTTGCTATTTCTTCATTAGGAGCTTATGCCATATTTAGTGAAATAGTGGGTTTCTACCAGAGTCCTTAGAGCAACTTGGGTTAGCTATACTATTTCATTTTAGAATCCTCAACATGCTCATGAATCTAAGTGCTAAAATGATAAAAATTGACTTGCTTATGCTAAAACTGAACTCAGCACTTTACATTCGTGAGACTGCTTCTCATTGCACTTGGAATTAACTTGGAATGAATTGTGTATAAACCAAAACCACTCTTTTAAGCTTCTTGCTTAAGGTAGTTGAATATGGATTGAATCAATATAATTGAAAAATGCAAAAAAATCTAGAGGAAGAGAGTGACGCCTAGGAGACATATGTCGATGGCTCCTAGTCGAGGTTGTGTTTTTCTAGGATAAACTCTCTATACCTCAAAGGTTTGCGGAGGAGAGTGAAGCTTAGGAAGCCTTTGTCGATGGCTCCTAGTCGAGGATGTGCTTCACTAGGCCTAACTCTCTAGACCGCCTAGTGTGAGTTAATCTCAAAATTTTGCATTTAAAAGATAATTGAGCATGAGGCTTCTCTTATGGACTTGTAGCTTCCCAAAGTGTTGACTAGGTTGAACTCTAGTATATCTATTTGCTCTTAGGTTGGCTTTGCTTCTAGTTTTAAAATTGTGCTATGTGATGCTATTGTTGAAATCATGCAAAACTAATATAACTTCTTTTGAGCTAGTTAGCCAAAATTGAAATATGCCTTTGAATATAACTTAGGATGACATAATCTGAACTTAAGTAGCTTGGTGTCATACTTTGTCTAAGGGATCACTTACATAATCTTCAAAACTCTTCTAGGTTGCATTTCATCCATAATTGCTCTCTTGATGCCTATATTGCCAAAAGGGGGAGAAAATTGAAAAAGGCAAAGAGGGAGGTTAAATTAAAAAAATGCATTCTCATGATCGTGTTGACCAATTGTCTTTGCTTTTGGGTCATGAGCAAAATTGTTTATTTGGAGCTTTTGAAAGATTTTATAGATTTTAGAGTTTTTGAGGAAAACTTGTTCTTTTCTTATTTGAGCTCTAATCTTCTCATCATCTACTTGGTCATGAGCTTGCTTTCTCTTTTAATTGGACCAAATATAATTTTGCAATCAAATTGCTTCTTTCTTTTAGTTTCAACTCAAATTATGCCTTTTTGTGGATTTATCAATATAGTCATCAAGGGGGAGATTGAAGGACCATGTGAGGTCCATCCATGTTTGTGATGAGTATTTGACTTTATTTGAGCTAAGTTTGCTCAGATTTGAGTTTCGATTGGAATTTTATTTCAAAATGAAGCAATTTGAGGTGTGTTCAATCTGAAACAGCACTACCAGCCTTGTATTGGTGGTACTGCCAGTCGAGCGGCACTACCGGCCCATATAGTGCCGGCTTGTCGAAACTATCAGCCGAAGAGTGGCAGTAGTTATTTTCCTGTCAAATACACATCACAAACATGGATGAGTGGTATTGCCGGCCGAGAGGTATTACCGGTCTCCAGAGGGTGGTAGTACCGACTTATACTGCGAAGAACATTTTGATTTTTGTTCTTGGATGATTATTGCATATAATTCTTGAACAATGTTGTGTGAGGTGTTTCCTTATCTTTATTGATTGCAGTGCTTCGATTCGAGGTCATGATGAGGCGAAGGATGGCCTAGACAAGGCCATGTGCGCTGGAGGTCCAGAAGGTCGGTGATCACTGGAAGATAGCCGGAGATGGAGCGAGTGCAAGTCAAAGAGTCAAGGGAACCAAGTGGATGCTGGCTTAAGGCTACCGGGTCAAGGAAATCCATTGGATCATTGTTTTAAAGGGTAGAGTAGCGGTCAAGTTTGCTAGTTGGATAAAACCAGTTTGTTAGTGGGTTTCTGGTTAGCCCAATGGATAAGTGTGTGGGATCAAATTCTAGCTCTTGGAGGTTAACTTAGGATTAAAGCAACTCATCCAAGGGTGAAAGATGACACATGGACACTATAAATAGAGGGGTAGGGGTAGCCTCCCCTCTTGAAGATTGTGTGTGCTCCTTTGAGCTTTGCCCACATGTTGTGAGGCTTTGTAAAATCTTCCAAAGAAAAGAAATTTTTCACCTTCTCAATTCTGAATTTAAATTCTGCATTTACATTATGTCTTTCCTTTACGCAATTTAAATTAAGTATTTACATTACGTATTTACTTTCTCGCAATTTACATTTAAGCAATTTGGATTTGCCTCCCCTCCTTCTAATTGCTTGTGGTTTTTCTTGTCGAAGATGAGAGATTGATTGGATGAATCTTCTTTCAGATCAAATATCAATCCTCTGGACAAACTTGCGTTCTTCTTTATGAGAAATCTATCTTTTGCTCTTCAATGATGGATTCTTTGTAGATCACGTTTAGTTGTTGTTCTTCTTGTGTTATAGCTTGCTGTGACAAGTGGGAAGGTATCTAAGATCATTGTCGGGACCCGAATTTGCAAATCCGGACCCTCTATGTATTCAGCACTAGTCCAGGAACACGCTAGTGCACACAGTCTCAACGTTGGTAAATATCACAATCATACTCAACGAAATAATAAGGTACCTTAAATAGTTAACCAAGCTGGTTGCTCGACCTTAAGGTCAAGTTACAAATATACGCCACGCAGGGCTAGAACTTAATAAAAGAGAAATAATAGCAGCGGAAAATAAGATAACTTCGTGGCGCCATCCAGTATACCACAGGCAACTGACTGGGCTTGCTCCCTAGTTAGACGATTCCTCTTGGAGCTCCTCCTCCAAAGCTGGTATAGACTCTTCTTCAACTGGTGTTGTATTGTGGCAAGGGTGAGTACTTGGTACTCAGCAAGTCATGCACAGAATGCAAACTAATATACTACATGCATGGCTTAGTACAAAGGAATAGCTCAGGGTATAATTGCAGTAAAACAGCATTTGACAAGTAACATAAGTAGATTCAAAAGCAGTAAAAGCAAGTATAGGATCAACAACATTTCCAGGAAGTTAAATAAACTTCTTTCCCATTCCTAATCCACATTTCCATCAAAGTCATTGTTAGACCAAACCCAACCTTTCAAGTTCACGTTATTTTCAGAAAGGTCTAACCCTTGACTGTAATCCCTGAGCGATGTCCAATACCGCGGACACGGCTATTCGAATAGATTTTACACTCTGTAGAGGTTATGCACTTTACCCACAAGATACAGCCAAACACCACAAAGGCGAGTGTCCGTAACAAAGTCTTTCGGAAACTTCTAACAGCACAAGTGGGCCTCCCTGGTTATTGCACACTAACCCTTCCCTTAGCGAAGGCGAAGTTTAGGTCAATCAACCGTTAGATGGGTACCTGGCCGTAGCCCCAAGATCGCTCCCCGCATAACTACACAAAAGGTATAGTTGACACCCCGAGGTCCCACAGGTACGTTATTAGCAACTTAATCAACTAGGTTTGTCCCATTACAGACATGTGGTTGCACGTTTGACTCAGTTCAAAGGCTTGCAAGGTTAAGTCCTTAGGGTGACCAGGGCAAGACTACCCGAAGAAAAATCGTTCCCGGTGCCACAACTGGCCCACCCGATCGTTCTTGCCACATGCCCCGGTCAAAATCTATTTATCAAACCCCCATTTGATTACCATGCACCACGTGCCATCAACAACCATAACACATGATACTTCTTTCAAAACAGGTGCAGTATCTCATTAAGTCAAATTAGTATTTGATTGTCCAAAGCGTTTCACGTGGCAAGGCTAAGCATACTACATCGGTCTAACTACCCATGTTGGCAATTTTAATAATGTCCAACTAATAATCCACAACTAGGGTGACAAGGGTCATGGCACATATTTAATTAACCAAGGTGTCATACAGCAAGTTGGCATGTATCTAATTTCCCAAAATTAATTAAAGCATTCTCTAGTTAAACTAGCATGCAATAAATTAAATCAAAATAGGTTTCAAAATGGGATCAACATAGTCAAAGCATAACTTGCCTTCAAAGAGTACTTGTTCTTGGTCCTGAGCTGGCTCCTGGGTCAACACTTCACCTTCGAAGTCTTCGGGCACTTCAACGTCTACTCGTAAAGCGTGCAAATAGCAATAAATAAATAAACAGTAGACAAAAAGTGTCCAAACATCCAAATAAAGTTCATAAACAGAGAGAACATAATTTTATGAATTTTTAGAAACTGGAATCGTCAAATTCGGAGTTTAAATGCAAAAGTTATAACCGTTTAAAGTTTAAAGAAAATATTAATTGAATAAAAACAGAGAAATATTCATAATAAAAAATTAATTAAAATTCATATTTGAGTAGGCCTCATTTTTATGTAAATTTAGAAATTTGAATCACTCAAATCGAAGTTGAAACGCAAAAGTTATAAGCGTTTGAAGTTTGAATCCATTTTTGAAATCAATAATTCGAATTAATAAATCATTTTCTTTCGAAATTAATTTATTGCGCCAAGATGACACGTGGACCAATCGAGGTCGCCACGCCGCCTCGGGTCCATGGACCCGACGCATGGTTTGGCTCGGCCCACCGTGGACCCGGTCCACGGCTCGTGTCTCGACAGTGGGCCCCTCTGGTGACGCCGCGATGATGTCGACACGGCTCACCCGAGTGGGTCGACACGCTGGCCCCACCGCGGACGCCGGGCCATGATGTCGGCGGCATCGGGCGTGGCCGTCTTGGCCGATCGCGACGGCCGATCTCTAGCCACGTGGCTGGATCTTGGCCGTTGATTTAAAAATCAACGGCCTAGATCAGATCTGGCTTAACGCAATAGGAAAACTACTCGGCTGATCTGGACTGTTTGATCTTGATCGGACGGTCAAGATCTAATCTAACGCTAAAACGTGGGTTACCGCTAGCCGTACGATCTAAATCTAACGGCTGAGATTGGATCTAGCACGGTGCGGTTAAGGCTACGTGGCGCGATCTAAACCGTTGGATCTAAATCCAACGGTTGGAAATAGATCTGGAGATTAGCACGTGAGATCTCACCGAGGATGACGTGGATGAATCTAGGCCCTCGGATCTGGATCGGACGGTGGAGGGAGCTCGAGCGACGGCGATGGCGCGCGGCGGAGTTGGTTCACCAGAGACGGGGACGGCGACACGCCCGACGGCGTTTGGGCGCGATTTCGGCGAAGTGAAAGGTCCCCTCTGACACGGCTGGTCCTTGCGGTTCTGGATCTGAGCTCAACGGCGGCGGAAACGGCGATTAACCGCGGCGGAATGCCAAACCAACTACGGCGAGCTCGCGCGGGCAAACTACGGCGGCTCAGGCAACGTTGTCTAGGGCTACGGGTGCGCACGGAAGTCGGCAACACAATGGCGGCGGCGGCGCATTAAATAGGCCCCTCGGAGTCTGTGAAAACCGCGGAAACCGAGGCCCACACGGCTGCGGCGGCGGAATCCGAATTAGATTTGGATTGGGGTGACGTGGCTCCACGTGAGCCATTGGATCAAGATCCAACAGTCGGGGGGTTTGGGCTCGGGTCTGGCTCGGGCGACCTGGCTGGTCCGGTCGGGCTCGGGTTCGGCGACGTGGCGCGATCGTGGCCGTTGGATCTCGATCCAACGGTCACGCCGCTGCTAGGGCTTGGTGACTTGGTTCGACCGAACGGCCGGTCGGCTCGTCCGGTCGGACTCGAGTCCGACTTGACTCGGTCCGGTCGGATGAACAGTGAAACCGATTAGGTTTTTCCAGCAATTAAATAATCCAATTAATTCCCAGAAATTCATTTAATTCATTAAAAATAGCAAAACTCTCAGAAAAATCCCAAAAAAATTCTAAAAAATATTTTGGAACATTTTGGACTCAAATAAAATATTTCCAACAAAATTTTATTTGCAAAATTAAATTCTTTAATTATTTCAAAAGGGGATAAATTCAAATAAATTCCAAATAAATTCCAGAAAATTCCAAAAATTCACTAAAGTGCCAAATCTTATTTAAATTCATGAAAAGCAAAAATTGGGGTGTTACAATCATCGTGATCATTAAAATACCACACGTAGTTTAGATCGAAGATTTTGTTTTTTTTTTGTCTCTTCTTGGTGCGATCTTCCTTCAAATCAAAAAAGGTTGGAACTATGACATTGATTCTTCGAATCGATGGGTGGAATAAGTTCTTGACATCCTTTGGAAGATATCTACCAAGTTGCATGAACTTTGAACCAATAGATTTGAAGATCCATTGTTTTTAGTTTTGAGTTCATTCTGTTTTGGCGCTCTGTTCTTGAGTCCGGCACTTCCGCCGTTTACGAGCGGTAGTACCGAAGGTCCAGCACTACCGCCCATCTGCCTACCGTAGTACAGGCCACAACAGAATAGTGTTGATTTCTTGCGTTCTTGCTCCTTTGTGCATTATTGCTTAAAGAGTAGCTTTTGGTTGGTTTGTTCTTGTCCAATAGGTGGGGGGAAAATTTTTTGGGATCATTCACCCCCCCTTTGATCACCATCTAGATCTTTCATTATTTTTATCATAGGGGCCTAAGAGAATGACTGTACTAGAGCATAGTTCATCTAAATCAGTATGTGTTTGTCATTATTATTATAAAAAAGTTATTTATAGGTTCGTGAATTATGATGTTCTTTGATGAATGACAATGGTCATGTTTCTCAATATGTAGGATCAATTGGAAGTTTTCTTATTTTCATTGAATGTGATAAACAAAGGTAAAGTTGTAGCTAAAAGGAATTTAGTGACTAAAGATAGCACATATGTGGTTGGAGGAAACATGCTTAGAGACGAATATTATGGGGTGGTGGTTTGCGGTGTTACAAATATTGGAGATGAGAGGCTGCCTAGACCATATAAAATTTCCATACAGTAAGAGATGCAATTGGCCATGTTGTTGCTTGGCCTCGATTATATGTAAGATCATTTCCGTAAACTCAACAAGTATACTTTTTAGTGTGTAATATTGATTATGTCCTGTCATTCATATAATATCTATCATTGTTTAGGTAAAAAGCCTAAGAATAAAACTTCCACCTGGGCACAAGTTGGTATGTCACTTCAAATTTCATTAATTAAACTAGTGCTTCATTTCTCATAAGCGCTCATGCCAAATTATATTTTCTTTAAATGGATTCTTTTGCAGGATAATGGAGGACTATAAAAAGAATAGAGGGAATAGTGGAAGACCTGATGCACATGTTTCTACTTGAAGAAAGCTTATAGATGGATTCCAACAATTGAGAAGACCTGATGCACAAGTTTCTTTTAATAGGATGTTTTATCCATATGTTTCTTTCATATTGATTTTTCATTCAGCTGTGAACTATATTATTTTATATGGATGTTTAATTTAGTTGGGAACTCCACTACTCTTAATACATGTACATATTGCTGCTATGGGCTATATTACTTCACTACTTTTCTATATACTCTGAGAATATGATGGTGCCCATTAAATGGCTACATAATGGAGAAAATAGATATATTGAATACTGCCTTCATATGGTGATACACATCTGTAAAAAGTACAATGCACTGACCAAAATAAAAACAAATACACATTATATAGGGCATCCAGAAATACGTGTGTATAATGTGTAGACATCACATAACGTCTCTATGAAATACATCAATTGAGACGTGTTGTAGGTGTTTCTACAAAAGCGTCTCTAAGTTCGTAGAGATGCAATTTAACGTCTCTATAAATCAATTGAGATGTGTTTAGATGTTTCTATACACTACTACAGAACTGGGCATCACAAGCGGTATATTACAAGCGGTTAGGTGCAAACCGGTTCTGGCCCACGCACCAGAAGCGGTTCGTGAGCAACCCGAGTGGGGTATCTAGAAGCGGTTGGTCATACGAACCGCTTGTGTTAAACAGGTATCACAAGCGGTTCGTTTACCAAACTGCTTATGAATTATCACAAGCGGTTTGAGACCTCAACCGCTTGTAGAGATTTATATTTAGAAGCGGTTCGTGTATCAAACCGCTACTGATGTCTTGGTTTTAGAAGCGGTTTGTTTGTCAAACCGCTTCTACAAAGTCAGAAGCGGTTTGAAATACAAACCGCTTCTAGAACTCAACCTTCAGAAGCGGTTTGTATATGAATCCGCTTCTAGAATCCCTCCCGCCAGCGCTTTAAACTTCTTCTTCCTCCTCGAGCCAACAATCGATGAATGAGAGAAGGGCCGAGCATCGTTTCTTCCGGGAGGTGCTGCCCAAATTTTTTGTTTTGAAATTGCTGGTGATTTAGCTTCAAATTAAGTGTTTTAAGGTCAGTAAGAGCATGTTAGCATCTTTCTCACCTACATATTGCTGTTTTTTATGCATTGGATGTGGAGAAATCATGATTTATTCATGTTGAAATGTGTTGCTTTGCTAGGTAGAACATGTTGAAATGTGTATGGTATGAAGTTGTTCCCCAAAATTTATTTTGTATGCTTGTTTTTGTTATGGTATGAAGATGTATGGTGATCTAGTTCAAAATATGACATTGCAATGAAGTAATTAGTAGTGTATAAAATAAAATAGGAAAACATGTTAAGGATAAAAAAATAATTACAAAGGTAGAAAGGGATAAAAAAAATAATTAGAAAGGTAGATCTTTAATTGCATGAAGGTGTAGGTGGGGTTGTTTTTCTTGGAGAAGAAAAAAATATATGAAATTATAACTTGTTGTAGATGAACCGACAATGGATGTACAATGCGGACCGTCGATCGAGAGAGTTCATTGATGGCGTGAAGGCTTTTCTCGATGCGGCCATTGCATTCCTGCCTCCAGGCAGCTTCATATGTTGTCCGTGCGTAGATTGCAAGAACGAGAAGGAGCACTCACAGCGATGGCAGGTTATGAACCATTTGATGATGAGAGGTTTCATGCCAAACTATACCAGTTGGACCAACCATGGCGAAGACGAGGAAGACGAGGAAGAAGAAGAGGGATTCAAAAATATCTCAGACGCCACGCAATGCTATTCCGTGGGAGGTACACTCAGTGACTTTGGTGATGATGAGCTGGACCAGATGCTGCGTGACGGTGAGGGAGACTACACAGATGAAAGACAGTTCGAGAAATTCCAGCGCATGTTAGAGGACCATAGAACTCCTTTATACCCAAATTGTGGGTAGCAGCACAAGAAGTTGCGTACCACACTTGAACTTATGCAATGGAAGGCCACAAATAGTGTGTCAGATAAGGGATTCGATGAGTTGTTGACACTCATAAAGAAGTTGCTTCCAGAGGATAACACTCTGCCTGAATCTACATATGAAGCAAAGGAAGTCGTCTGTCCTTTGGGACTGAAAGTACAAAAGATACACGCATGTCGTAACGATTGCATCCTCAGACGCAATGCGTATGCCAATTTGGATGTTTGTCCAGTGTGCAAAGAATCACGGTATAAGGTGAAGAGAGATGATCCAGGTGAAATATATGGGGAGCGTAAGAAGAAGAGACCTCCAGCTAAAGTGTTGTGGTATTTCCCTGTGATTCCCCGATTGAAGCGTATGTTTGCTAACAAAGCGCATGCCCAGATGATGCGTTGGCACAAAGAAGAGCGTAAAGATGACGGTATGCTTAGACACCCTGTAGATGGATCACAGTGGAGGAACGTCGATCGGACGTACCTGCATTTCGCACAAGAGGTGAGAAACATAAGGTTTGGGTTAAGTACCGATGGGATGAATCCTTTCGAGAGTTGAGCAAAGCAACCATAGCACTCTGCCTGTTACACTATGTATGTATAACATTCCTCCATGGCTGTGCATGAAGCGAAAGTACATCATGATGCCGTTGTTGATCCAAGGCCCCAAGCAACCTGGAAATGACATCGATGTCTACCTGAAACCATTGGTTGCAGATTTGTGACGTTGTGGGAGGATGGTGCACGGGTATGGGATGAGTACAAAAGGGAGTATTTCACCCTACGTGCATTGTTATTTGTAACAATCAACAACTGGCCTGCTCTCGGTAACCTATCTGGCCAAACTATCAAAGGATATAGAGCTTGTGTCCAATGCTTAGATGAAACGGACAGCATGTACCTGAAAAACTCTCGAAAGGTTGTCTACATGGGCCACCGTAGGTTTCTTCCTACGAGTCACCCATGGCGGAAGAAGTGCAGGAAATTTAACGGGCAAGTAGACCTTCGTATAGGCCTCAAGATCGCATCGGGCCACATGTACTTGCTATGGTAAAGAATCTGAAAGTAGTATTCAGAAAGGGTCCTGGAAGCAAACCTGTGCAGAATGACGATGGTAAGGCGCCAATGTGGAAGAAAAAGTCAATATTTTGGGACTTGCCTTATTGGGAAGTCTTGGAGGTTCGTCACTCACTTGACTTTACGCACATCACGAAGAATGTTTGCTTGAACATGCTAGGCTACATAGATATGTATGGCCAATCAAAAGATACACTGCAAGGTCGGAAGGACCTTTGTGAAATCATGTGCTGAAAAATTGGCTTTGAACTGAAAAATTAACTTAGAATTGGTTTTGCAAAATGTGCTTGTGCATGTGTTTGACAATTTGACAAGAAATAGTAAGTTTCGTTTTTACGCGCGGGACCAAGTTCTTAAAAGACAGTAAGTTTTACATGTACGCCAGACCAAATTTTTTGGTCCGTCGTGAATGGCTTTTTGCTCGATTAGGGTTTGTGCAAATTTGGACTTTGAATTTTGATTTGTTTTTGAGATTATGAAATTTGTGAGAATTTCATGATGCTTGAAGTGGACTTTATGCAATGCTCATGTGAGTAGTTGCATGGATTGACATTGAGTCAAGTCGTGGACTTGTGCTCGGATTTGTTTTGTGGTTTGTTCATGTGCAGGTATTGCTCGAAGACGAATGTGGTCGATGACGGGACCGGAACTAGGTTCATGGAGGAACTGAGGTTCGGACTAGGTTCAGGAGGAACCGAGGTCTTGGTGGTCAAGGATGTCATACGACGTTCGGGCTAAGAGAATGGTGCACATGAAGAATGGTTAGTCACGTGAGAATGGCAGAGGTCATTCGCGTGCAAAGTGTTAGTCACTGAGTATGGCAGGTGGCCATACGCGTGCAAAGTGTTAGTCACGTGAGTATGGTAGGGTTGCCATACGCGTGCAAGAGTTGTACTCGGCCAGGTTGGGCCAAGTAGAGTTGTGTTGGATACAGATTCCTTCTAGGGAATAGGAATCGTATTCGTAACTCCTTGTGGGTTGGTCCTTTAAATAGAGGGGTGTCTCCTGTTAAAGGGCATCAATCAAACCAAGTAGCGTAACAGCGCAAGGGAGCTTGAGCTTGGTTTTAGGGTTTGTACTCTTTTGATGGGAGTACTTTAGACAAAAGAAATAAAGATCAATTCTTCTAGTTCCTTGTGTGCTACAATATTCTCTTTTGGTTCTTCTTTGCATACTTGTTCTAGTTCTAAATTGGTTTTTGTTTTTTGAGTTTCATCTTGATTTGATCCATCAAAAACCTCTCTAGGGTATTGATCTAGTGTTCCTCAAAGTTTTGTTGATAAATCTTTTGTTGTTCTTGATCAATCTACAAGTTTCGATTAGATTGATTTTCGTCAAGTTCTAGAACAGCAAGCTTGAGAAGCTTATAACTTTTGATCCGTAAGTCCGATCGAGCTGATTCTTTTTGAGTTCGATTCGTACTGGAATCTAGTTTCTTGTGTCCAAATTTCAGATCGATCCGACGGTTGGATCTCCAGGAATTCGCGTTTTACCGAACCTCTATCATTCTATTTTTGTCGAAAACGAGGCAATTATTTGGTTCTGTTTTGGGGTGAACTTTTAATAGATCAAGAATTTGGTTTTAGCTTCCGCACAATCATTCACCCCCCCTCTGATTGCTATATTCGTATACTTCGATCCTACAAGTGGTATCAGAGCGAGGTTTTTCTAATCTATCTTAACCGGTGATTAGATTAATGGATCGTTATTCGACAAAACCTTGTGTGTTCGATGGTGTTGATTTTCAGTTTTGGAAAGCCAAGATGGAGGCGTTCATCCAAACACAAGGCTTCACAATTTGGGAGAAGGTCTACAAGCCATACCAAGTCCCTGCAAACGACAACGTCAACGACACCAATCGCACACATGTTGAAGCAAACAAAGAAGGCGCGCAACTTGATCATCCAAGGTTTGGGACGCAGCTGACTTTGACCGTGTGATCCATCTCAAATCCAAGATATGAGGTATGGAAATCTCTTTGTGATTACCATGAGGGTTCTAACACTATTAAAGAGGTTCGTCAAGATCTTTACAAAAAGGAATACATGCGATTTGAGATGAAGCCTGGTGAGTCACTAGATGATTTCTTTGCACGCTTTAATAAAATTCTTAGCAATTTGCGTGCTATTGGAGTTAGCTTTGATGATGCTGCTAATGCTAGACAATTGCTTGGTGCATTAGACATGTCTATTTGGGAGATGAAAGTTACATCCATTAGAGAATCTACTGTCATGAGTACACTTACTTTAGATGTTCTTTATTCTAAGTTGAAAACTCATGAATTAGATGTTTTTGCTAGAAAGAATGATCATAAATCAATTGCTTTGACATCTCAATCTAGCATATCTCATAATAGTGTCGCTTCAAGTTTTGCTCTATCCTTCTTGTCTTTATTAACCGATGAACAGTTGAGCAATTCCCGAGAAGAAGACTTATCACTACTCTCTTCTCGCTTTAACAAAGTTTTGCAAAATGTGAGAAAGAGAAAGAGAGGTGGTGGTGATCCTCCAAGATGCTATGAGTGTGGTGATCTCGACCATATTCGTCCAAACTGTCCTAAACTTGCGGGTAAAACACCATGGGAGGAGAAGGACAACGGCTGTAAGAAAAGAGAAGAAGAAGTTCCCTTCAAACGACAGGAAAAAGAAGAGCTTCATCAATCGCAAAGTGGTTCATCGAGTTCTTTCCGCTCTTGAACAAGTCAATTTGAGCGATGTGGACTCGGAGAGCAATGAGGGCGATACAACTCCAAGCAAACATGACTTGACAGGTTGTGTCTCATGGCAAGCAGCAAGGATAGCTTCACCGAGGATGATCAAGACAAATACTTCAATGAGGTAGATCCTTCTTATGATGAATTAGCTATTGCTGTTGCTCGTCTTGGAAAATTGCTTGACAAACGTGATAGAAAAATTAAGAAACATGATATTCTTGTGGAGTCATTGAATGCTGAAATTGCTAGACTTAAAACCTTGATTCCTGATGATGATGCTTGCAAATCATGTGACTTAATTTACAATGAGCTTACTTTGCTTAGGAAAGAACATGTTACCTTGTTAGAGCAAATCAATGCTGAAAATGAGAAAAATGAGAAACTTGTTAAACATGCTAGTTGTTCTACCATTGATTTGCATGATACAACTCCATGTTCTAAATGCTCCATACTAGAATTGAAGTTGCATGATGCAAATGCTAGGGTTTCTCAAATGACAGAAGATTTTCTTACACATGAGGTTCTTTCATGCTCAACTTGTCGCAAGCAAAAAGGAAAAGTGGATGTTCCCTGCAATAATTGTTTAATTCTTGCTAATAAAGTTGATTACTTGCAAAACTCTTTGGAACGATTCACTAATGGCAAGAAAAAGTTGAACATGATTTTGGATCAATCTAAGGTTAGCTCAAACAAGAAAGGTTTAGGTTTTGATCTTCATGCTTCATATGAAACTAAACCTCGATCTATTGTTTATGCTCCTTGCAATGACAAACTTGAGATTTCAAATGAGCCTATGAAAATTGTCTTCAAATCTGCTGGCCTTTTATCTTCTACTATGATGAATGCAAATGTTGCTTCTACTTCCAAAGCTAAACATAATGTTAAGTACACTTGCACTCATTGTGGTAGAGATGGACATTTAGTAGACTTTTGCTTTAGACTAGCTAAACAACAAAAGAGAGAAATGTTTAATGCTAGGTCTAATTTCAGAAAGGCACACTCTACTTCTCATTATGTGCCTAGGGTGAAACAAACACCTTTTGTTTCTAAAAACACGGAAAAAGGCAAATCTGTTTTTGTACATAAGAATACTCGTGTTGTGCCTACTATTGTGCGTCGTGTGTCTCAAGATCGATTCCTAAACATCTTATTTCTAACCCCGCATCGAGGCCTCGACAATTTCTGCTTCTCTGTAGGCTTCTCACGCGAGGAAGGAGAACATGTGGCTAGTGAATTTCGGATGCTCACTTCATATGTTCAGTGATAAGTTTTCGTTCTTCTTCACTCGTGCATCTCATGCTAAAAGTGTTGCTTTTGAAGATACTTCTTCCACTTCTATTTTCGCAAAAGGCACTAGTCCAAATGATGCAGTGCAGTGCATATGTTCAGAGGGAGAGTGTTTTTGTTCATAAAAGATGATGATGATGCTGTTGAGGTTGAGATAATTGGAAGTTTACATGAGAGACTCTTCCCACGTGCTTGTGTGCTTGTTTTCAAGCTTCCCACGTGCTTCACATCGACAAGCTGTCAAAAGGATTTTCAGGTATCTTCATGGAACTCAAGATTTTGGCATTTGGTTTTCTGCTTCCTCATGCATTAGTTTGAGATCTTTTTCTGATGCTGATTTTGGAGGATGTAGAATTGATAGGAAAAGCACTTCTGGTTCATGTCACTTCTTGGGAAATTATCTCATTGCATGGTCATCTAGAAAGCAATCTTCATTGCACAATCAATCACTTGAATCTGAATATGTGGCTGCTGCTAGTTGTTGTTCTCAAATTCTTTGGATAGTAGCTACACTTAAAGATTATGGGGTTAATTTGGATAGTGTTCCTCTTTTGTGTGATAACACTAGTGCAATTTGCATTGCTAAGAACCCCGTGCAACACTCTAGAACAAAACACATTGACATCAGATTTCACTTTCTTAGAGATCATGTTGAAAAAGGCAACAGTGTGCTTCATCATGTGGATACTGAACATCAATTGGCAGACATTTTCACAAAACCTTTGTCTTATTCTCGTTTTGCTTTTATTCGGGGAGAACTTGGGATTATTCATCCAATGGGTTTGTTTTGAGGGGGAGTTTCTTTGCCAAGTTCTTTCACTTAATGAGCTCACTTTATCATATTTCTTTATATATTATGTAATTGTGCTAATATATGATAATCTAAATTGTTCCACTTGAACTAAAAATGATATTGCGGAATTCCTTGGTTTGATTGCCTATAGCTAAATACTCTGTGATATCTTACTCTTCTAGGCTTGATATTGAATCTTCTTGACAAATTTGGGCTATGAAGCAAGTGTGTTTTAGCTTTACTCTTTCATAAGACCTTTTAATCACTTTTGCATGTTTATAATCAAAGAAAAATGAAAAGAAAAGGGAATCAATAAAAAAAAGGGTTGTTAAAAGCAAAAGCCTCAAGTTATGAGCTTCAGGATGCTTTCCCTAAAAGATAAGATGTATGCTTCAAGCATGCCATTCCCTCAAAAGACAAGATGTATGCTTCAAGCATGCCACTCCAAGGAAATAAAAGAAGTATGCTTCAAGCATGCCACATGCAGTTTACTGTTTAAAGATTAAATTGGTCCACTAGATTGGAGTTGAAACTACTTACTCGCCCTGATTTGTTATTTGCTTCAACTTTGAGCCTTTGTTTTTCTACTAAAGGTTTTGCTTAGTACTTGGCTATAGTTGACTGAATTGAGGTTGAGATGCATGTCATTCCCTAACTTGTTAAAATTACATCAAGATCATGACTTTTGCATATTATGTGATATATAAGGTTATATGATCGAATGAGCTCATGTTTTCCTATCTTGGCACTCCCTTGTTTCTCCTTGTGAAATCTTTGCTACAGGAAAAATTTTGAACCTGTTCTCTTTTTTGTACTCTTGATGAATCCATTGTCAAAGGGGGAGAAATTTGGGAATCGTTGAAAAGTTTAAGGAAAAAGGGGGGAGAAGAAAAAGGGGGAGTTGTTTGAGAATTTTGGGAGAAGTTTGGAGAATTTTGAAATTCTTGGGCACATTGCACATTCACACACATTTTCCTTCTCAAGGGGAGATTTTGTTTTGCATTTTGGTCAAAGGGGAGTGTGTTTTCTCTTTTGGTCCTTGATCCTTTGGATTTCAAAATCTTTTGTAAAGTGAATGCCAAATGTTCATTTCTTAGTGGTGTTGCCAATGTTTTCATCAAGGGGAGATTGTGAAATCATGTCTTTGAAAAATTAGCTTTGAACTGAAAAATTAACTTAGAATTGGTTTTGCAAAATGTGCTTGTGCATGTGTTTGACAATTTGACAAGAAAGCAGTAAGTTTCATTTTTACGCGGGACCAAGTTCTTAAAAGGCAAGAAGTTTTACATGTACGCTGCACCAAATTTTTTGGTCCGTCGTGAATGGCTTTTTGCTCGATTAGGGTTTGTGCAAATTTGGACTTTGAATTTTGATTTGTTTTTGAGATTATGAAATTTGTGAGAATTTCATGATGCTTGTAGTGGACTTTATGCAATGCTCATGTGAGTAGTTGCATGGATTGACATTGAGTCAAGTCGTGGACTTGTGCTTTCGGATTTGTTTGTGGTTTGTTCATGTGCAGGTATTGCTCGAAGACGAATGTGGTCGATGACGGACCGGAACTAGGTTCATGGAGGAACCGAGGTTCGGGACTAGGTTCAGGAAGGCCCGAGGTCTTGGTGGTCAAGGATGTCATGCGGGACGTTCGGGCTAAGAGAATGGTGCACATGAAGAATGGTTAGTCACGTGAGAATGGCGAGGAGGTCATTCGCATGCAAAGTGTTAGTCACGTGAGTATGGCGGGTGGCCATACGCGTGCAAAGTGTTAGTCACGTGAGTATGGTAGGGTTGCCATACGCGTGCAAGAGTTGTACTCGGTCGAGGTTGGGCCAAGTAGAGTTGTGTTGGAATCTGATTCCTTCTAGGGAATAGGAATCGTATTGAACTCCTTGTGGGTTGGTCCTTTAAATAGGAGGGGTGTCTTCTGTTAAAGGGCATCAATCAAACCAAGTAGCGTAGCAGCGCAAGGGAGCTTGAGCTTGGTTTTAGGGTTTGTACTCTTTTGATGGGAGTACTTTAGACAAAAGAAATAAAGATCAATTCTTCTAGTTCCTTGTGTGCTACAATATTCTCTTTTGGTTCTTGTTTGCATACTTGTTCTAGTTCTAGATTGGTTTTTGTTTTTTGAGTTTCATCTTGATTTGATCCATCAAAAACCTCTCTAGGGTATTGATCTAGTGTTCCTCAAAGTTTTGTTGATAAATCTTTTGTTGTTCTTGATCAATCTACAAGTTTTGATTAGATTGATTTTCGTCAAGTTCTGGAACAGCAAGCTTGCGAAGCTTATAACTTTTGATCCGTAAGTCTGATCGAGCTGATTCGTTTTGGATTCGATTCATACTGGAATCTAGTTTCTTGTGTCCAAATTTCAGATCGATCCGACGGTTGGATCTCCGGGAATTCGCATTTTACCGAACCTCTATCATTCTGTTTTTGTCGAAAACGAGGCAATTATTTGGTTCTGTTTTGGGGTGAACTTTTAATAGATCAAGAATTTGGTTTTAGCTTCCGCACAATCATTCACCCCCCCTCTGATTGCTATATTCGTATACTTCGATCCTACAAGACCTTAAACTCTTGGAACTGAGGAACGACCTACATCCGGAAAAGAGAGAAAAAGGACAACATTACCTACATCCTGCGAGCTACACTCTAAGCAAAGAAGAGAAAAAAAGCATGATAGAGTGCCTGAATAGTGTGAAGGTCCCTTCCGGATACTCATCAAATGTAAAGAGACTCATAAACACGAAAGAGAATAAAATCGTACACCTGAAATCCCATGACTATCTTGTGTTGATGACACAGCTGCTCCCAGTGGCTATAAGAGGTATACTTCCCGAGTGGATATGGGGGATAATCACAAAGCTGTGTTCTTTTTTCAACACGATTTGGCATAAGGTCATCGACCCAGATAAACTAAGTAAGCTGCAGGATGACGTGGTACAAAGTGTGGTTTGTCTTGAGATGATATTTCCTCCTGCGTTCTTTGATATTATGGTTCATCTCACTGTTCACCTTGTCAAAGAGATAGGTATTCTCGGACCCGTGTATCTGCACAACATGTTCCCTTTCGAGAGGTACATGAGTGTGCTAAAGAAGTATGTTCGTAACCGTTCTCGTTCGGAAGGATGCATTGCCGAGGGTTATGGGACAGAGGAGGTGATTGAATTTTGTGTGGATTACATTAATGATCTAAATCCGATCGGCGTCCCTATATCACGCCATGAGGGCAGGCTACGGGGAAAAGGGACACTAGGAAGGAAAGCAATTGCATGCAATGATCTTCTTACATTTAAGCAAGCACATTTCACGGTTTTGAAACAATCAACTGTGGTGGCCCCGTATGTTGTTGAGCACAAGAGTATTCTACGCCGTGAATTCCCTGGGAGGTCTGAGGATTGGATAACACTGAAGCACATGGATTCTTTCGGCGCTTGGTTACAAAACTATATCCTTTTCAAAGGGTCAGACAATGAACAATTGCAACAATTGGCACGGGGACCTTCTAGTGAAATCGTGACATTCAAGGGGTACGAGATAAAATGGTTACACATTTTATACAAGATCCCAGGATGACAAGAGCACCAATCAGAACAGCGGTGTCCATATAGATGCCGAAGACAACAAAGGAAAGGTGGACACATATTATGGTTTCATAGAAGAGATATGGGAGCTTGACTATGGACCTTTAAAGGTCCCTCTATTTAAGTGCCAATGGGTCAAATTGACTTCAGGCGGCGTAAAGGTCGACAAATACGGCATGACAACCGTTGACCTCACGCAAGTCGGCTATAGGCGTGAACCGTTCGTCCTTGCAAATGATGTGAGACAGGTCTTCTATGTAATAGACATGTCAAGCAAGCCTAAGAAGCAGAAAGATAATAATAATAATAAGCCAAAGTGACACGTGGTTCTCCAAGGCAAACGAAGGATTGTCGGAGTTGAGGACGTCACAGATGAGGAAGACTATAGTCAGTTCGACGAGCTCCCTCCTTTTGCGGTGGATGTTGACATAAGCCTCCTGAATGACACAGACCTGGATGCTCCTTACATACGTCACGATCATAACGAAGGAAGACTTGTAAAGACATAGTATGGTACTACTTAAAATGTAGTACTACTGTATAAACTTATTTATTTGAACTTGTGTGATAATTTTTATACGTGTCTTATACTGCTTATTTGAAATAAACCATATAAAGAATATACAATAAAGAAATTAACCCTATGGAATAAACAATAAAGAAATAAAGAATATAAAGGATAAACAATAAAGAAATAAAAAATATAAAGGATAAACAATAAAGAAATAAACCTTATGGAATAAACAATAAAGAAATGAAGAATAAACAATAAAGGAATAAACCTTATGGAATAAACAATAAAGAAATGAAGAATAAACAATAAAGGAATAAACAGCCGAAATAAAGAAAGTAAAAGATGAAATAAAAGAAAGTAAAAAAAAAAAAAGGCTGCATGGGCGCGAGTGGGGCTCGAGCAGGCGACCTGCGTGGTTGCCCCGCACTCAAGCGCCAGCCGCTAAGCCAGGGGAGGAGAGTTCTTGTTAACCTGAATAGGCAACGCAATATTTTAAGTATTATGTGTCGGTACTATTACAAGCGGTTCCAACTAATAACCGCTTGTAGAGAGGGATACTACAAGCGGTTCCAATTAATAACCGCTTGTAGAGAGGGATAGTACAAGCGGTTCCAATTAATAACCGCTTGTAGAGATGGCTTCTACAAGCGGTTCCAATTAATAACCGCTTGTACAGATCTCTCTCTACAAGCGGTTCCAATTAATAACCGCTTGTATAGATCTCTCTCTACAAGCGGTTACAATTAATAACCGCTTGTACAGATCTCTCTCTACAAGCGGTTCCAATTAATAACCGCTTGTAGAAGGTTTTACAAGCGGTTCGTTTTATGAACCGCTTGTAGAGGTCACGTTTACAAGCGGTTCGTAATACGAACCGCTTGTAGAAGTGGCATCCTTTATATATCGCTTGCGCGCTCTCACTTGGTCACACCTCCAATTTTTTCTAAGTCCCGCGCGCCCTGGTCACGCCGTGCGCGCCCTGCTCGACTCCTCTGCGCACCGCGCCGACGACGCCTCCGCCACCGCGCCGACGCCGCCTCCGCCACCACGCCGACGTCGCCCTACACCACCCCACCCCGGAGGAGCTAGGTATGGCTGTGTGTACACCCCCAGCTCCTCCTGTTGCGCTTGCCCATAAGGTGTTCGACGAAATGCCCACACCGCGTTTTCATGTATTTGGTATGTTCGCGATGGTATATGTATGTTGGTATGATGGTATATGTATGTTGGTATGTTCATATATGTATTTGGTATGTATGTTGGTATGTATGTGTATATATATATTGGTTATGTATGTTGGTATGTATTTGGTATTTGGTATGTATGTTGGTATGTATATTGGTATGTATTTGGTATTTGGTATGTATGTTGGTATGTATGTGTATATAATTGTATGACAATTGAAAAAATAAACTGTCAAACACGGATTCAAAGTGATATACCATATTAATGTAGAGCATACACCACTAGTCTTGGACAGTTCTGATTAAGGGGCGATCTATCAATTTAACAGACTAGTCCACCTCACTTGAATTTTGCGCTAGCTCGGCTCGGCTCGTTAGCTCAATTCCAAAAATACTTCCAAACAATAAATAAAATGATATTAAATTAAACTATGTTAATTTTAAAAATGACCGAAAAAATGTGAACTTGACTCATTTCCACCCCTACCTCCACCTCACACAACAACTCCTGTGAGATCTGTTCTTTCACCGACGTCCCCTTTCCTCCTCATCACCCACAAGTATCCTCGGTGCCGGCAAGTCAACGGAGCAACTGGGAGGAGGATGAGTTCGCTGGAGTCCGGCGTGGTTGAATCTGACATGAGGCTGACATTAGTGTTGTGGATATGAATAGGATCAAACAGAGCTGTGAGTCCAAGTGAGAAGTTCCTTTGGCAACCAAACGCGAATTAGAATCGCCATAGAGTTGCAATTTCCAAGTTAAGAAATCTCCGAAAATCAAACAAAAAAAAATCGAATTTAAGGTTGATTATTATAGCGATGGAGATATTTTAGTGTCACCTTTCCCCAGTTGGTCTTCATCTAGTTTCATCTTGTCCTACAACAAGAAATGAAGTGGAAAAATAGAAAATGTCTCTCTTTCATCAAACCAACACGTGGTGTTTCCTCATCCATTTCATATTCCTATATATATGTATGTATGTTGTTTCCTCATGTTGGTATATGTATACCTATATATATATGTTGTTATAGATGTTTTCGAATTTAAGGTTACATTATATCAACATTTATAGATGGCACAACCAACACGTGGTGACCCTAATTTCGACGAGGAAGAACAGTTCCTGTTAGACTCCATCGCCGACTATGAAGGTGATCCTGCAGCCGCTGTGGCCGGTAACACTGGTTCCGGCGAGAACGTGGACACCGTTTGTAACACCCCATAAATCTAAACTGTTGTACAAGAACAAATCGACAGCATTTTCCCTAAAAACAGGATAATACGGAAGCAATTCGAATAGGAATAATATCACGACATCAATACTAGAGACAACAAGTCTAAGACAACCAGGAATCAACCATAAACATTTAAAACACTAGATCATGTGAGTCGTGATGACAACAGAAAATTTATTGTGTTGCTAGCCCACCCTTCATTCTTACGACTCACGTGCGCTACACGAAAACATTAAAAGCGACAAGTAGTGAGATTGGGTAATCTCAGCAAAGCGGAACAACTAATACAAATAAAACATCCACCATATATCTATCATTCCACATTCCTCATATACAATACCACATCAAAGAGTCCACATTCCTCATATACAATACCACATCAAAGAGTCCACATTCCTCATATACAATACCACATCAAAGAGTCCACACCACTTCAGTAAAATGCATATGATTGATGCACATGCTTATGCCATGTTCCTCCTCACCGTGCCCTTTCTCAGGAACACACGGTGTTGTACCAATCTGATCGCGCCAAGGCGTCGACAAACTTCCAATGCATGATTATGCAGTTAATGCTTCATGCATGAATTCATTCATAACTCCTCCCACTGAGTCCACATGTTTGTATATCATCATATAGCATGGATAGAAAACAATTATCATAGAGATGAAATGTTTAGACAATTCATCCGGTAAACAACATCATTCTTCACCTTACCTCAAAGCAAGTGATTAAACCATGTATGATTGCTGTAATTGGAGTTTATAATAAAGGCGAAGCAAACAACAATGTATAGCTTAACAATACAATTACTTCCACTTGCCTTTACCGACGTGGACGATGAACCTAGTTACGCCCAGCAGTGGCACCACCTGAACAAACATTGTTTCAGTACATAGCGACATCACAATTCATCACACAATTCAAACACACGCTTCCTACTCCCCGTTCCCATTTAAACGCCAAAAACCCCGATCTGTCCGGATCGAACAGCAGCACCCTCTCTTCCCAATTTCGTATCTTTTTTTGTACTGTTCATAAAAATACAAAAAAATTACAGTAGCTATATCTTGACGAGATCTACAACTTTCATGAAGGTCAAAGATTTCAATTCCTCTGTTAAACATGCCTAAACAACCGTCCAACACAGTGGACAAAATCTGTTTCCAGATTCTGTTCGTCATCTTCCAACAGAGATAACTCTCCGACCGACACCCCAACAATTCTGAAAAAATTACAGAAGCTAGGTCTCGACGTTATCTACAACTTTATAGTTATAGGTTTTTGCAGGAAAAATCATCTATGCCACATAAAACGCGAAACAATCCGCGCTGCACAATCTTCCCTTCCAAAAACAGCACCACGTGAACATCTACCCTTCTCCCCCATCAAGATCCATCCAAACCACTCACCACCAGATCTAATACACTCCTAATCCCTAGGTCGAACAGGGGTAAAAGATTGGGAATTTTACCTTGAGTTCCCCCTTGCGAACCCACGAAGAACGCGCGACGATCCCCGTAACGGAAATCTGTTCGTTCTCCTCGCCTCCACGGATCCTCTTCTCGTTTTCTCCTTCGCGTTTCGCGGTGGATCTTGAGCCACCACGCAGGGGAGGAAGAGGAGGGGGTGCGGGTGCGAGGGGGGAGGACGGGAGGCTCCTTAGGGTTTGGGGGGAGGGGGCGCCACTTAAAGGGGGAGGTGGGCCGGCCCACCAAGGCATGGGGAGGAGAGGGGGAAAAAGGAATTCCCGGCCCAGGCCCAGGTTGCCTCAGCCCAGCGGAAACTAGCCCAAAACTCCAATTTTTAATATTAAATTGCCGCATAATCTTCAATTATTTCATTCCCCGACAAAACTCTCTTTCTTTCCGGAACAACCAAGAAAGAAAACCCTAGGATCGCTCTCAAATTCTAGGGCATCACAATCTCCCCACCTTAAAAGGATTCGTCCCCGAATCTAAGACACACCAAAATCAACAACAAAGTCCCCAAGGGACAAAAGACTTCTTTGCAACACAAAACATTCACACAAAGACTCAAACCGGAATAAACGACAAGCGAGTTCTCAAAACCAACACTAGCGAGAAAAATGTTGATTTAGCTCAACAGAGTGCAACCTCTCACGGTTCCACCTACTTAAATTCCCAAATAGACCATGAAAGAAAACGGTCTCGCACTCCTTATTCCAACCACTCTCCAGAAGAAAACGGTGCCAGTCTCTAGAACCCTCTTCATCTCCCACGCACAAACGTGTTTTCACACCACAACCCCTCTACTGTGGTTCGCCGTATTCAAGATGACGACAAACCAGATGAGACATACACTCCAAGACCACCAGCTATTTGAACAAATGAGGTTAGAACCTTGCAAAAGATTGATCTTCTACAAAAAAACCAATACCCAACACTACCACCAAAAGAAAAGGCCTACTTTACAACCAGAGTCCTTAAACCCGCAAGAAACAGTAACAACCGAACAAAATCGCTATGGTTGACACAACCTCGCTCAACCTCAGCGACAGAAAGGTCCAATACACTCTGAAAAGGAAAAACAATTACTAGCAACCACCAAGTGGTCCACTAATAATTTAAACTGCCCCACCTAGGTACACATCAATGACCCAATTCTCCAAGAAGGTTTGGATTGAGTCATACACAACCTTCCTTTACTCTTCATTTTTAAACTGTTTACGATCATCTACTAGCAACATCTAATATCTTAGGTCATTACCAACCCACACTAAATTCCTCTTTCTTAGAAGGTTTCGCCCTCGCATTCTTCCTTTCAAAGAATCAGAACCAAGGGTAGAATCATTGAGGAAGCTCAACCAAGATCCATGATCCCCAAATGATTCACATCCAACAACTCGAACTCCAAAGCGCTAAAAGCCACTTTGGAAAGAATTCGGCAACAACCCAAGAGTACTCATTTTATTTTATTTTTTCCTAAGACAAATGCAAAGAAAGCTCAGATCTCTTACACCACAACCAACATATCAGAAGATATTCGTTCTTACTTCCCGTACTAGAAGGCAATTGAAATCTCGATTCAGGACATGCATGCAGCTTTCCAAGAGCACTCCGGATTAGTCATATATCCATATATGACTTTCTCACCGACACAGCTCAACGACTCTTTTATCATTTAACATCTATAGACAATGTCATGTTTACTTTTCACCATTCATTCATCATGTAACAACACTATCGAATAGTCATTTACAAGACGACTTCTTCCTCTGTAACACATGAATAAAACTCGAATAACACCGAGAATTGCGCTAATTCATATAAACTATGTCGGCAGCATAGTTAACAGTAAGGCACCACATCGTATCAAAACCCACCAATGATAGAAAGCTAAACTTGCAAAACATCGCATTTTAACCAAAATCAACATTTTGTAAAATAACATCGACTCCAAAGTCAAACATCTGCACAAACAACCGCCACAATTTTTTTTCTCGAAAGAAAGGGAAATTCATTCCCAAAAGAGAACTCTTCACTAACCAAATTCACTTATGAAACACTCATATAATCCACCTTTTTGAAGCACTCGCAAACGTCACACACATCATGCAAATAAATCCAACTCTAATCAAAAAGAGTTACAAATTAAATCTCAAGAGTTTCCAACACAACCCACTATGTCCATCTGCTTCCTTTAAAATTAATTCCAAAGATAATTCGGTCGAACGCCGAAGGGGCGCGATCCACTCAAAGACTTTTGGATGTAAATCCATACTCATAGTGCAAACTAAACAAGTTAGCCAAATCCAAAGGTTGGCATTAATCACTACGAGTTTTAGGAAACTCAAACACAATAAGAGACACTTCGACAAAAGTATTCAACCAAAATAGCAACCAACCAAACCAGTCCAAAAGGTTTTAGACACAGGCTCAGGATGAAAGCCACCATATCTAGTATTCCACTATACTTACCATTTAAGCATTCAATATACACTATTTACTCATCGAGAAGCCTCAATATAATTCAACCAAAAGCTACATAACCAATTTTTTTCTCTAGTTACCTTTCCCAACATTTATAAATACAGTTTATGATGATTAACAAAACGTCTTCCATTCTATACTACCTCATCATGATCCCCACAGACCAACACATCATATATCAATGTATTCTATATTTCAAACATAGTACTTCAACATATACTTAAGCATGATCAACGTATCAATTTTATACCATCCATACATCAACATCTTGACAATTAAAACTTGTTCAATCAATAAAATGACTTCAACCAATAAGTATTATCTCTACAAGATAAAATTAAGTAACAGGATTCTAAGACATGCATTCATTATGGTTAAAATCTTGCATCATGATTGTTATCCAATGTTCATCCCATCACAACATGAACTCGACATAATTCCACAGTTTTACACTTTTCTCTATTGGATCAATGGTTTCCAACAATTAGCAACCCTACCAAGTCATCAATAACAACAAATGGGCATAAACATCAACCATCAACATTACTTTTGGCTACCCTATACATAGGTGATAACAAAATTACCACCACACAACATACTAGTAGGTTGCAACAACGTAAATAGCAATTCTAATCAACTTCCAAATTAAAGTCGCTAGTCAACACGATTAAATTTTCTCTATTAATCCGTTAGATTAGAACATCTTTAAACAACCCGCAAAGTTTCTTTAACAATAACCATGATCTACCTCATCTTAATGTTATAACCATGCATCGTGGTTTAAAACCTTAAAAATTATCGGGGGTCATAAGCACTTTTAAAGCAAAGCAACAGATTATAAGCATGTACATTAACACATTTAATCATCCCCACTATGGAGTACTCTACATCACTAGAGGTTCATTTAATCTTAAGCTAAAGGTAACAATTACACTTAATTGATTCAACTCATAAATTAACTAAGGAGTACATCATTTCTATAAACCACATTGTTACATACTACATAACATGCTAAACAACAATTTCCACTTTTAACAAGTAATTTCAGTCAAACGAATACTTACTTTATTTGCAGCATTTTTTCTTTTAATACTCAACCAAAACTCACAAAGAAGCTTGACTCTCAAATTTGCAATAGGACATGACTCCAAAACACATTTCAATCTTAAAGACTCCCACAGAGGGAACCAAGCGATCAAGTAAACCTTCTGAACAAAGGCACAAAACATAAATCGACACAACTTAACTTTTTACACACGCTTCAATAACTTCTTTTAAACTCGAGCAAGACACACAAGAACCAAAAACTAAACCTTTCTTTGCAAGGCAACCAACTAAGCAGTGTCAAGATCAAAAGGCGACCAAAGGCAGCAACACAAAACTCCCCTTCTTTGTCTTCACCCAAAGAAGACAAAACCAAGAAACACCGAAGGCACACTCCGCGAAAATCCAAATTCCAAACACTTTTCTTCTGATTTCAATCAACTAAAACCAAGAGAACCAACCAAGACCGACCGTCAGAATGATAAAGAACATCCGAAGGAATCTACCACCAATCTCTTCTATTTGACTCCAGTCAACTACCCGATCCACGACAGAAAGGGTAAGCACTCCTCCTACAGGGGTTAATAATTCTTTGGTGATGGCGTTAACCGGCCACACCGTCAAACCACACCCTTACTATGAACAAAAAGAGGTGACCGAAAACCTTTCGGCACCACAACCCCACTTCATCACAAATGAAGCAACTCAATCAAATCCATCATAAATATAGCATTATACATCATCAAAAGTAGCATTCAACATCAAAGCTTAGATACAATATTTAAACGGAACGCAACGGTACCCATACCCTTTCCTCTTTGTGCATCCATGTGTGTCGATTTGTAAATGAGTGATTCCACTTACACAAGTTTTAATGTTGCTATCCTATGACAAAATTTTAATTAAAACCTAGGCCATGTTTCTAAGTTATTCCACATCACATTTTAGTTGTATCCTATAGTATGACACTAAAAATACACATTCCAAGGACCTACAGCCGCTCGATACCAAGCAGTAACACCCCATAAATCTAAAGCTGTTGTACAAGAACAAATCGACAAGATTTTCCCTAAAAAGCAGAGGATAATACGGAAGCAATTCGAATAGGAATAATATCACGACATCAATACTAGAGACAACAAGTCTAAGACAACCAGGAATCAACCATAAACATTTAAAACACTAGATCATGTGAGTCGTGATGACAACAGAAAATTTATTGTGTTGCTAGCCCACCCTTCATGCTTACGACTCACGTGCGCTACACGAAAACATTAAAGCGACAAGTAGTGAGATTGGGTAATCTCTGCAAGCGGAACAACTAATACAAATAAAACATCCACCATATATCTATCATTCCACATTCCTCATATACAATACCACATCAAAGAGTCCACATTCCTCATATACAATACCACATCAAAGAGTCCACACCACTTCAGTAAAATGCATATGATTGATGCACATGCTTATGACATGTTCCTCCTCACCGTGCCCTTTCTCAGGAACACACGGTGTTGTACGATCTTGATCGCGCCGCTGGCGTCGACAAACTTCAATGCATGATTATGCAGTTAATGCTTCATGCATGAATTCATTCATAACTCCTCCCACTGAGTCCACATGTTTGTATATCATCATATAGCATGGATAGAAAACAATTATCATAGAGATGAAATGTTTAGACAATTCATCCGGTAAACAACATCATTCTTCACCTTACCTCAAAGCAAGTGATTAAACCATGTATGATTGCTGTAATTGGAGTTTATAATAAAGGCGAAGCAAACAACAATGTATAGCTTAACAATACAATTACTTCCACTTGCCTTTACCGACGTGGACGATGAACCTAGTTACGCCCAGCAGTGGCACCACCTGAACAAACATTGTTTCAGTACATAGCGACATCACAATTCATCACACAATTCAAACACACGCTTCCTACTCCCCGTTCCCATTTAAACGCCAAAAACCCCGATCTGTCCGGATCGAACAGCAGCACCCTCTCTTCCCAATTTCGTATCTTTTTTTGTACTGTTCATAAAAATACAAAAAAATTACAGTAGCTATATCTTGACGAGATCTACAACTTTCATGAAGGTCAAAGATTTCAATTCCTCTGTTAAACATGCCTAAACAACCGTCCAACACAGTGGACAAAATCTGTTTCCAGATTCTGTTCGTCATCTTCCAACAGAGATAACTCTCCGACCGACACCCCAACAATTCTGAAAAATTACAGAAGCTAGGTCTCGACGTTATCTACAACTTTATAGTTATAGGTTTTTGCAGGAAAAATCATCTATGCCACATAAAACGCGAAACAATCCGCGCTGCACAATCTTCCCTTCCAAAAACAGCACCACGTGAACATCTACCCTTCTCCCCCATCAAGATCCATCCAAACCACTCACCACCAGATCTAATACACTCCTAATCCCTAGGTCGAACAGGGGTAAAAGATTGGGAATTTTACCTTGAGTTCCCCTTGCGAACCCACGAAGAACGCGACGATCCCGTAACGGAAATCTGTTCGTCCTCCTCGCCTCCACGGATCCTCTTCTCGTTTTCTCCTTCGCGTTTCATGGTGGATCTTGAGCCACCACGCAGGGGAGGAAGAGGAGGGGGTGCGGCTGCTAGGGGGGAGGAAGGGAGGCTCCGTAGGGTTTGGGGGAGGCGCCACTTAAAGGGGAGGTGGGCCGCCCACCAAGGCATGGGGATGAGAGGGGAAAAGAAATTCCGGCCCAGGCCAGGTTGCCTCAGCCAGTGAAACTAGCCCAAAACTCCAATTTTTAATATTAAATTGCCGCATAATCTTCAATTATTTCATTCCCCGACAAAACTCTCTTTCTTTCCGGAACAACCAAGAAAGAAAACCCTAGGATCGCTCTCAAATTCTAGGGCATCACACCGTTGACACCGAGGTATGGTCAGAAGAAAATAATTCCCGTGGGCATGTTAATTAATCGCAATTCATTATTAGAATACACTCTGACATGTTATATATATGTTTGTTTATTTAAAGCCTGGTACATCGAGCAACCAATCCAAGAATCGGGGACCTAACAAGAAGCCATCCACAAAGCATGTGTTTACCGATATTGACAAGGATGGGAAGCCGATTGCCCCTCTTTCAGCAGTTGGGCCGTTCAACAACGCCTGCGGTTACCACGTAAGAGATCACGTCCCAATTAGCATCAAGAAATGGGCTGAAGTTCCTCAAGCTACCAAGGACATCCTCTGGCAAGATATTCTGGAAAATTTCACATTTCCTCAAGGGTTTGGAGACAAGGCCAAGAATTATACTTTGAAGAAGATGGCACTCTCATTTCGATCGTGGAAGTCGGCTCTCAAAGAAAAGTACGTGAGAAGGGAGAAAGACCTGACTTCAACCAATTTCCTAATCTGGCCGATCACTGGGAAGCATTCGAGGAGTACAAGATGTCAGCTGAAGGCCAGGCTGCAAGTCAGAAGAATAAGACCAATGCACAGATGAAGAAGTACCACCACCATCTCGGCACCGGTGGTTACCTCAAGGCTGTACCGAAATGGGACAAGAAAGAAGAAGAATTATTAGCCAAGGACGTCACACCGGTTACTGCTTTGTGGGAAGAGCGCCTGCGCAATTGGTTCATGGGTCACGGGGGGAGCCTTGCAGATGATGGCAGTTTGGTGATGCTACCAAATGTACAAGATATTGGCGAAGAATTGTACAAGCCGTCGGCCGGTCTCGATCGAGGCTCTTTTGTGGTAGACAGGGAGAACGATGAGCTAACACATGCCCTCCAAACCCCTGAGCACCCGGGACGGACACGAGGTTTTGGCAAGACGCCATGGGAGTACGGTTTCGTGAAGGATACGCTTTCGTACAGGAGCCGCCAGAGAACCAAAACAAGAGAAGCAAATAAAATGCGCCAATTGGAACGGGAGCTTAGAGCAACCCAGGCTAGCATTGGAGACCTAGTGGCGCAACAAGTTGCGCAACAAGTGCAGATAGCTCTCAGTAAATTTCAGGGATCAGCATGTCCAATCAATCGTGGGCGCGCGATCAGCCCCTCGTGGCGGAGGCATTAGCGTCAAGCGGGGCCCCTCAAGGGGACGAAGACTTGCAAGCCCATTATCCCGTTGATGACATAAGGGTTCGACGCCAGTGTGAGCTACACGTTGATGCGCGCAACCTCTCCATCAAGGTGGCTTACGGCATGGCATTGCCGGTGTCACCGGGCCAGACCTTCCACTTCAACACAATACCGATGGGTTACTCGAAAGTCGTTGTGGAGGAGGTCTTTGGCGGATTTGAAGAACTACTACTCGATATTCTTTGGAGGCGATGACGTTACCAAACTTGGACAGGCCCTCCACAATATCATCCTCTGGCGAAAAAGGATGATCATATTTCCAGATGGCGTGGAGGCGTCATCTCCAGCAAGAGTTGAATCGCAATCGGAGCCGCCGGCTGGAGGAATCTCGTCTCCTCCACAACGTCAACCGACTCCTCCTCCACAACAACAACCGATGCCTCCTCTACAACGACAACCGACACCTCCTCGACAACCGACGCCTCCTTCACAACAACAACCGACACCTCCTCTGCAACGACAACCGACACCTCCTCGACAACCGACGCCTCCTTCGCGTCACCTCCTCCACAACGACGGACCACGCCTCCACCATCTCCTCAGGAAGAAGCCCAGAGCCATACTACTCCACCTGCTCCCATGAAGGCACACCCACCGGTCAAAAGGGTAAAGGAACCTCCAAAGAGGGCATATGATCGGACCGGCGAGGAGAATTCATTGTCATAACCAAAGAAGTGGCTGCACATTTCGCACCAAAGAAGTCGGTGACCCAAACGTACAAATTGATCCAAAAGTGATGGAACACTTCTTGACTGTCGTGCAAAGCCACTCCTGTGCCGTCCAACTCTGAGCGTACAATAAGAAAGGCTACGGAAGAGTAACGGGGTCAGCGGTGCCAAAGAGAGATTAAGATCACCATGCGGCAAGATCAGAGAACCTTGAGAGATTTATGAAGGAGGCGGGACTCGATTCCGTAGTGGTCTTTGTAGGATCGGATGTTCTCCCAATGGCGTAAGTCGATGGCAATATAAGCTTGGCCGGGAGTTAATTGACCCAAATAAGATAAAGGACACGCCAACCAAGATGCGACAATTTCATGAATGGTACATGATAGAGTCTGCTCAACAAAGAAATATGTTCCCCCTCCGGGTCAGACAAGAAGATTTCTATCGTGGGGACAACACCATATGGCTCGAATTCAAAGACATATACAATATCTACCATAGCGACTCTATGAGCGTGTCTCTCATGAGTCTTTGGTGCTGTAAGTATCAAGCTCATAACTTTACCATTTACTTCCTTGTACCATAGAAGTGCAACTCTAATAACTTATCTATTTCTACATAGAATGGAGATACAATGATGTAGAAAACAGAACATATTCAACGTGGGCTTCCTCGACCCAAAAATTGTCAATGAGATCGTCTTTCGATACAGCGCTAAGGCTCTTGAGGATTACGTTCTAGATGCATTCATGGGACAACACTACAAACCATAAATACTAAAGCCCTACAACTTCATGTACGTATATTTACTTGTTATCATAACGAATTAATAATCTTTTATTTTCCAAGGCATTGATCATACTGCTAGCTAGTTATATATATGTCTCAATATATTCCCAGGTATCACTGGATCCTTTTGGTCTTCAAGCTTGATGGTAGCAATATCATTGTTCAAGACTCAAAAAGGTGTCAGGTGGAACAATATCTTTATATCATTTATTTCCTTAACATGTTTATAGCAAATATATATACAATTGTTTCCTTATTATATTGAAATACCTTGCTAAGTCCAAGTCTGATAATTGCTATTCATAATAACGCGTCACACAGGGCATTCGCAAGGTTTCGCAAGAAGCAACAAGGACATTTCGAGAATGAATTCACCGTCCAAATAAGCACTCGAGTATTAAAACAGACATTTGGAAACAACTTATGTGGCTATTATGTATGCCACTACATGCAAAATATTACCTGGCGATGTGCCCATAAGCGACAACGAGGTGAGTGCACATATCAATTAATACTTACACTTTAATTACATGCTCGTAGATTTATTAATTTCATTCTTTGTCACCAACATCGATGTGCAAGATGTGATCCCGCCAAGACCGGTCGAAGCACTCCAAGAACAACTCATTGGCTTTATTGTCGACGAGATTGTATCCCCTGACGGTGAGTTCCACACACCGGGTTGGAGAGATTGTCCTTCTATAAGGACAGGTGAACTGACATCAACGTCGACCAAGGACGTAAACATCGATGCACGCAAGAATTAAATCAGCTCGAAATTCACCCTTTTATTCTTTCAAACTTGTAAAAGTTGCTTATGTGTAAATCAAACTTGTAAAAGTGCTCATTATTTCATGTGTCCATCAAGCCTGTCCATCTTTTAGTCTATTAAGTTCGTACTTTTCTGTAAATGATCTGTGATTATTTCAATGAGTACGCATGAATAATATATATTTAATTGTATACAAAAACAAAATATTTCTATATATTTTTAATGTCAAAATCCATACATATTGATACCCTACTCAAAAACATATTATATATTGAATATATAATATACAATGACTCTCCACAAGCGGTTATTATCTCCAACCGCTTGTGGAGAGAGCACCTCCACAGGCGGTTTGTAATACGAACCGCTTGTGGAGAGGAAGTCTTCACAAGCGGTTTATAACACAAACCGCTTGTGAAGATCTCCCACGTGGCGGTCCCCCGAGCCTTCCTGAACGCCTTTCGAACCGCTTGTGGTGTCTCACCACAAGCGGTTGTCCGAACCGCTTGTGATACCCTGAAGGGTATCACTCCCGGTTGCTTACCAGCGGTTCTAAAACCGCTTCTGAAAGCGGTTACGAACCGCTTGTGATGACCAGTTCTGTAGTAGTGATAAAAGCGTATCTAATTTCATAGAGATGCAATTTAACGTCTCTCTACATCAATTGAGACGTGTTGTAAATGTTTCTATAAAAGCATCTCAAAGTTCATAGAGATGCAATTTAACGTCTCTATAGAACGTCTTAAATGATGTAGACATGTTTAACAAAACGTCTCTATATTTTTGAGGCGTTCTATGTGGAGACGTTTCCGCGACGTTTTATAAAAATGACTCTGTGGTCTTGTGGAGATGAAATAAAACGTATCTATTCTATATAAAATATGTCTCCCTATTGTGTGGTAGTGGATGAGGCAAAAGTATGCACGCATATGATAGTGTTCATGCAATGCATGCCAGATCCATGCAAAAGTGATTTCTGACTTTCAAGCAAGTGACAAAGTGTGCCACTAACTGGCCGACACACACACACTGCCCCATGCTTGCATTATCATTGGTATTAAATTATATCAGTGCTGTTACAAGAGAGCTAGATAACCAACTTGCTGATCATGGGCTCATGGCCTGGGGGTTTCAGTCACAGGGAAAGAGAATATATATGTGCAGATCAGCACTGTGGTAGATAGGCTGGCATGCAGCTGGTGATGGTGAGCAAGCAGCCGCACAGCTGGGGGATGTGTATAGCCTCCCTCAACCAATCAACCAACCAACCCAAAGTCTGTCCGGTGTGGTGGTGGCAGGTTGCTGCCACAGAACCAGGGGGCCCGAGGTAGATGCATGCACAACTGCACCTTTGTTGGCAACATATCAAATTAAGTACTCTATATTTACTCCAACAAACTACTCTGTTTATTTATTTCTTCCTTCCTTTTAATTACACCTATATGTTCATGTATATATATATATATATACACGCGCGCGCGTAAAGAGAGCCAGCGTGCAGGTTAAATTGTTAATTAGGTGCAATATGCAACCAGTGTTGTTTTCGAGGTATTTATTGACAAGTAAGTCAGCACTCAGCAGCATAAGTATATTTTTGTTCAATGGGTATTTAATAGCTTTTGCTTTACTACGGATAAAAATAATATTACCTAACACGTTAAGCAGCATCATACTCTTGACTTCGTCGTAGTGCTTAGTTGAGCTCCATCCCGGCCTATATCGTATCTCTGTTGTTGAGTTTATCTTGTGCCATATCTTTGGCTTTTGTTTGCATTGCATCTCTGCTGCACATCATGAATGGAGAGAAATGAGCTTGTTAGGATAAATATTACATTATTAAGTAGTTAATTTATTTATTAAAAGGTCATTTTTGTTTTTTGTGAGCGGTTTTTTAGAGGTTGTAAAAGTGAAGGACGCATCATTTCACTGCCACTGGTTTCTTTGACGAGAGAAGACACACCACACGCGTACCCATCACGACAATCTGGTTTAGTGGGCTTTCTTGTAGATCAATCGTCGGCCACGGAAATTATTGTGGGCCTTGTATCCATATACTTGTGACAGGCCCATGCGCGGTCCCCGCCGCGCTCGCAGGCTACCTACCTCGTTCCCGAGGCCCTCCTCGACCGCTTCGCTCTCTCCGGCCCGGTTGCTCGCCGCGCGAGGCCTCCGCCTACGGCGGCGACGCCCCCCTCGGTGCCACGACGAGGCCCCTCGCCGATCTCATCAACCGGCGGCTCTTTTGGTTCCGAGGCGGCACTCCGCAAAGCGCTTCCTGGTAGGGTGGCCGCGGTATCCCCGACCGGATCACCGGGGTAACTCCACCCGCGTCGTCGTCGCTGAAGAAAAACACGTCAAGGTACACGTTCCGTTAGATTCGATTCGAATTCGTAGTGCTAATGCCAATGTGGGTGGAATGACGGGAATGTTTGGTCACTGTGTCCGTTGTGATGAACGCGAGTGTGCGACTGACTGCGCTTGTTTCATCTGGGCTACAGGAATGCCTGTTTTGGTTGGTTTGTTAATGTCTCAGATCGAGTAACCTCCCCTTGTAATGAGAATTGAAGGCATCGCTGCCATCTTATAGAGCCTGCATGCTCACTTGGTATAGGATGGAACATTCTAATTACAGGGTACTTTGCTAGGTGCATACTACATACTGTATGGCATTTTGAGTGATTGGAATTCACAATTTCACAAACTCTTGTATCAGGACATACCACTTTCTGACCAGCCCATCTATTTATACAGTGTAGCACCACCATTAGAGTCTCCATTGTCCTTAAATAATCTTACTACATAAGCTTTCACGATTTCAGATGTGATCATGTGAATCTCTAAATTTTGTGCTGAATAAACATATGGTGTACCTGTATTTGACATTCTTTTATAGAAATTTAACTTCTATCAAAGTATATACTGAAAAAGGAAAAGGAATATATTACTACTATCTGATAACTTGAGCTTAAGTCATAGTGCATAAATGTAAAAAAAAAAAAGCTCCATGCAGAGAAGGATGGTGCGTGTTCATCCACTTGGTACAAATTTTCAGTAATAAAATTGGCCCAACTTTATTCTTGGGATAGAAGCACGGCAAACTCTTGAAAAATCAATGGAATAATTTACGTACCAATAATTGATATATGGCTGTTTTTACTATGCAGTATGCACTGCGTTTTGCACCATGGGGGCAACCCAGCATATGAATGGTGCGCGTAATCGGTCGGTGATGTGTTTATCTAGTGCCATTCGCCCACCCATCAACCAGGTAATTCAAACTAGCACTGACTTGTTTGATCTGGTTCATTTACACATCTTCTATATATTTGTATTCTCCTTTTATGTGGCATCTCACACAACTGATTTGTTCGATTGGGTTTGACCCGGTTCGTTGCAAGTATGATATGGTTAACTATGTAGATAAGCCAGTAACTGTCTATTAAGGGCTTTATAGTGTGAATAGCCAAATAAGTAACACAGAGAAACCCTACATTTACTTGGAACAAGTTCGGCAAAATTTTAATTTACTGGTGCGATCATTGTAGCACTCTTACGACCCCTAAGCTACATCAAACTTGAGATCTGATTGAATATTTGTAAGATTGAGAGAGAGTAAATAGGTCTAGCTTGTGCATCACACCTAGTTGATGGCCTATCGAGAATGTGTGGCAGGTACATGTTTGAAGAATTTCAAGATCTTTCTTTATATTGTCGTGGTCTGTAACATTGGACAACCTTCCAATTCGGATGAGTTATGAACTGCATGGTGTGCTGTTCAGCGTTATAGAACCTGCAATACCTCCTTCATTGATGGCCTTCCTGATGGTTTTGTTCCTGTGCAAAAATTAGCCCTAGTTTGAACACCAGTTGCACCTCACGTAAATGCGCTGGATCTCGTATATCTTTGTCAATTACATCAATCAACTGGAAGCTGTTGTCTTGAAATTGCCACCATGCCCATTCCGCTAAATTCTCGTACCCGTCCCCACCATTTGCATATCTCTCAGTTGTCAGTTCCAGGAGAACCACCCCAAAGCTGTACACGTCAACTTTCTCGTTGATTTTTCTCAAGCTTCTGAGCTCTAACAAAATGATCATTCATCATATATTTATACTATCGAATTGAATATAAATGAAAATCAGTAAGTTGTACCTGGAGCCATATATCCAAAGGATCCAACCACAGCTGAGGGACTCTGGCTCACCAGCTTTAACAAGTGCACAAGCTAGACCAAAGTCTGCAATCTTTGCATTGAAATCAAAAGCTCAATAGGATGTTGCTGTCCTTGACATCGCAATGACCTATTGGTGGAGAACAATCACGGTGCATGTAGCAGAGTCCTCTTGCTGCATCTATGGCAATTGACATCCTCCTTGCCCAATTTAACTATTCATTGCTACTAGGCATATCTTTCTGATGCAGCCATTGGTATAAGCTACCATTTTCCATGTACTTGTAGATCAGCACTTCTGATTCGATGGTTGACATGCAGCTGAGCAACTTGACAATGTTGGCATTCTCAATGGACCCAAGAATCTCAATTTCTGCTTGAAAGTTGAAACTGCTTTTCCACCATATCACACCGCCTTAGTTCATTGCATATCTTCTTGGTAGCTAAAACATTGTAATCGATGTTATCAAGGCATATCTTTTATACCTTACCTGAGCCACAACTGCCAATGAGGTTACTGTCAATGAGGCTATGGAGAATGTCTTGAACACTGAAATTAATATGTTGGAAGTTTGTCTGCTTCCACCGATGGGGTATAGTATTTTTGTTTTGCCTTGTAAGGATCACTCTGATCCTGAAGAAACCAAAAAGGCATATGAATGAAAAAAATGGTCAAACCAAGTTCAAGGAAAATTATCAAAAGCCTCTTCAAGTTTTGGCCATGGCACATAGGATATTCTGCAAAGTAGTTGGAACAGCACAGCTCAGGATTGGAGAGGAAGCTTTGTTCAAATCTTTTTGTCTACAAACTTGGTGGAATCTGGCCAGACAGTTGGTTATTAGAAAGATTTAGGAAATTTAATCTCAGATGTCCAATTTGTAGTGGAATTACCCCAGAGAATTTGTTCTCAGAGAGATCTTGTGAAATGAGTGACCATAGCATCCCAATTGTGTTTGGGAGTCTGCCTGAGAATCTGTTATTGCTGAGGTCAATTGTCATTAGATTTGATACCCAGCCATCAGGTAGTGAGTCAGAGAAATGGGTTATGCCAGCCAGAAACCTACCAGAGAAGCTGTTATTGGACAATTGGAGATGCCGCAAGCTGCTACAGCTCAAGAGAGATGCTCCAATCTCACCCGACAAGGTGTTATTTCACAAATTGATATGAGCAAGGAGCCAAGGACCCTGTTGGAGCAAAGACCCTCAGGTAGCTCCCCAGATAGATTGTTAAACGAGGCTTCTAAATTGTAGATTGAAGAATGCTTCCCCAGCTCTTGTGGCAAACTATCAGAGAGGAAGTTGTAGTAAAGCAAAACATCACTGAGCATTGGAGGCAGGGCTAGGCTGTCTGGGATTGAACCAGACAGCTGGTTGTTGAACAAATGAAGCATTTTCATGTTCTTCAGATTACCAAAATCCTCTGATATTTTTCCTCTGAGTTGATTCATTGATATACCAGCATAAACCAAATTAATTTCTTCCATTGATCCGTCAGTCTAACCGGATAAAAAGTTGTTATATAGGTAGAGCATCTCCAGCTTCTTCAAACTCCAACTCCAACTAGGAATTGACCCTAAAGCTTGTTAGAAGATAAATCAAATAGTCTGATCTGGGTAAGCTTTGATATAGTGTCCGAAACATCACAAATGATATTCGCATCACCCATTGATAAGTGTTCTAGGTTTGCAAGGTTTCGAAACTGCTGATGGATTGTCCCTGGAGCAAAAGTATTGCGACCTAGACGCAGAACTCGAAGGGCTGAAAGATTTCCCAGTTCTGCTGGATAGTGGCCATAAAAGAGATTGTCATCAGGGTGCAGAAGACCAAGCTCTTGTAGCTGACCGATTGAACTCGGGATGCCCCCAGATAAACTATTGGATGCAAGGTTGAGATAGGTAAGCTGTAAGCCTCAGTGATAGTCGATTGATGTTGGATGGGAGAGAACCAACTGAAATATTATATGAGAGGTCTAGATACTGGAGGCTCGAACAATTGAAAAGAACTTTAGGGGAAGAACATGGGATACTGTTGTGAGACAGATTGATGTGCAAAAGATTCTCCAACTAGCAAATTGCCGATGGAATTGGTTTGTTGAGGCTGCAGCTGGGAAGTGAGTTTCCTGTAACAAAGCCAGATGTGGAAATGATTCCTGTCCAACTACATTGGTCTGTGTGTATGACTGAACTCCAATTAACAGCCATCGGCCTGCCCCAGTCTCTCTCAAGGCCTGGGCTGCCTTCTCAGCATCCCTAGTGATTGTTTCACTGTTGGACTTGAGGAGCAGACAAGTGAAGAAGAGTAGAGATAGCATGGGGAGGATGGTACGAACAAGGTGGGAATTAGCCATGGCACTCCCCTTGGGCATGTCATAAGGTTTATGTATTATATGTGCAGTGGAGCTCAAATATGACCTGGACCAAGTTCTACTGATAGATAGGTCAAAGTAGGTTGTTCTTATTCTATGATTATTCTGACTATGGCCTTTCTATGAGTCTATCTATAATCTTGGCATTTGACTACTTTGGTTCCTTGGCAGTCGATGACTGGAAGGGTCCAATAATTACTTTGTACTAATGAAAACTGAACTGCAACCACCAGATCAATGAGTGCTTGCTCAGATGGTATAAGATAGGCATGCTTACAGTTATTGATTGTATATGTTGGCGAAAAAAAGCTTCCATGCTATCAGCATGCTTTGATCTTCTTACCAATGTTATAAATCTGGACTGCATATATGTGTAGCTTTCCAAGAGCAGTTGACAAGTGAATAAATATTTCAACATATACGTACTGATCATAAATTCCTGCATTTATATGGGTTATCTTCCATTTTGTGTGTTGCCCATGATATTGTTATTCAACTACATATGACTTTAATTGGAACAATTAGTTCATTACCCCTCTACTATTTGCTGGTGAATTCTACGTATAAACTGTTTCCATGTTTAAAAAGAATCTTACGTTAGTATACTATTTATCTGTTACAGTTCTACTGAATTATGTGTCTCAAAAAATGAAAGAAATATAAACATAGTTTAACTATTTGAACTAAAACAAAAGTGCCAAACATGTACATGTAGAACAGGTGTAGTTTATGCATGGGGAGCTTGAAAAGATGTGATAATTGCCTAGAGGGGGGTGAATAGGCTATAAAGAGGTATCGGAGATTCCGGTATAATATCGGAACTTCCGGTATATTATCGGAATGTCCGATCAATATTGAAATTCTAGCACATGTAACACGTCTAGCAATCTACTCTAGTTTAGTGCAAGAAGGAGTGAATTATCTAGATTAGAGTAGTAACAATAGAGTTCAAATAGAAAGATCACACACAAGTAATTCAAGAGAAATCAAACTAGAGAGACAAGAGTTTGTTTCCCGGAGTTCGGATCTTTGAGGGGATCTTACGTCTCCGTTGAGGAGGCTCACAAAGAGCCGGGTATCTTTCAACCCTTTCCTCCCAAACCTCGGTCACACTTGAGATTCGGTTTTTCTCTTGATTTCTTCACTTTCGGAGGTGAAATCAACCTTCACAAACTTCTCACGGCGTCCCACACTCTTCAGGAGCTCGTGAGCGACGCCTAGCCGTCTAGGAGTCCTTCAACCTCCAAGAGTAACAAATGCAAAGTGGTTTAATCTTGGAGATGCACTCTAATGCTCAAGATGAATGATTTCGCTTTAGCTCTAGCACTAGAACTCACTTCTATCTCTCACTCTTTAGATGATCACTACGATCAAAGAGGACTCAAGAATGCTTTGGAATGTGCTCAACAAGCTCACAAGTTTAGCCCAAAAAATGTGTAACCTCTCAAAGGAGGTGGAGGTGGGTATTTATAGATTTGGACAAAAAACTAGCCGTTATACCCGCACTCAGCCACATATCAGAACTTCCGATCCCAACATCGGAACTTCCGATGTGTGTAAACTTCCAGAACTTGGCACACTACAACGGTCGGAAAGAATACGCATCGGAACTTCCGATTACACTATCGGAACTTCCGAAGCTCACAGAGAGTCACCTCTAAGAAACTTTCTTAAGAAGTTTCACTAAGTTCAAATCGGAATATCCGAAACCTAGATCGGAATATTCGAAGCTCACAGAGTTACCAAAATAGAACTTGAACGCATCGGAACTTCCGAACTCGACAGAGAGCACCCTTTTCGATTTCAACACGCATCGGAACTTCCGATTGGATTTATCGGAATGTCCGATCTAATGTTAGGGCTTCGGACTCAGGCACAACTATGCATCGGAATGTCTGATCGTGTCGGAACTTCCGATCCAATATCGGAATGTCCGACCTGAACTTCAAAGGAAACCATTCTGGTGCAAGTGCTGTGACTTCATGTCTCTCAAATGCAACTAGCTATCATTCATCTGAGCATAGAGACTAATTCTAGATCAACTACAATGCATCCCTCTTAATAGTACGGCATTCCTATGACTCAAAATGTAGAACACATTGAAATAAAGCCGTTTTCATTATCATATCCTTTTTTAGGGTTTTCATCGTCCTTAGATGATCTCACTTTGGGACTATTACCTGTTCACAAACTCATTAAACACATTAATCCCTTTAATCGTTTGTCATTAATCATCCAAAATTTCTTTAGGGGCCTAGATGCAGTGATGCACTTTCAGAGCTTTGACTCATCAAGTCAGAACCTTGTATACGAAAAAGGTGAAGCAGTAAAAGGAGCCACTGAAAGAAGAATGGTGAAACTTGTCCTGGATGGTAGCATATTGGCATGCAACTAAGATTAGAGAAAATGGAAACCTGAAATGACCATAACTGTCTCAGGAAATAAACTTGATCAAGAGAGTTAAGTGAGGATTGGAATCATGTAGTGATTATAGAATTTATGTAGGAAATTTGGATTTGTTCACTTGTTTGGTGTTTTGTAGCCGTTGAGGTAATAAAGGTATGCATAGCTGCAGATTGAACTCGAGAAGGGGTGGGTTGTACTTTGGATCTTAGACTGAAAAAATGAACAATTCTTTTTTTAAAAAATAACAAGCATATGGAAGAAGGTTTATCTTTTGCTAGCTGTGTTGATGAATTGCTGGCTTGATCTGAATGATAGGAGCAATTATCTGGAATTAAGTGACAACACAATTAGGTGCCAACGTCGGAAAAATGAACTGGCTGGTTGCTGCCAAAGACCAACTGGTAATCAGGTGTTGACTAGCCAATAAGCAGTTTTGAATAGAAGAATTGGTTCTTCAGATTTACCTTTCACCTGCTGTTTTATCAGCTCCTGCCTGAAAAGAGTACCATGTTGCCAGTATGGACCGGTTTGATAATGATATCTGAAACTTCCCCACTGACTATAACATATTATTGTTTCATAAATGCACAGCCCACAAATTCACCTTGAAACCCTCACTTGGTGAATCTGTCAATGATCAAGTTAAATTGCTCAAAAGTTTATCCTTCTCATTCTTGCTTAGAATAAGTACTATTTGTTCTGTTTCATATCCATCAACTAGAATTTGAAATAGGTATCCTTAGAAGGGTTTTGGAAATCAGAACCAAACCTAAAACCGGACAGGTGCCAGTTCCGATTTCTCTGCAAATTTGAATTTTGGGGTATAAACGAGATGCAATTATAAGTATAAGCTTATTGATACAGAAGTTGAGTTCAAATGAGGGGTTTAGGGGGGTGAACCGAAGGTACTATTTGAGTTGACATAGTTTGCTTTAGTTAATAGTTACCAACCTAGTTTGGTCCTACTTCAGATTTCTGCAAATTAATGCAGCTCGCCATGCCATCGACTAAACATTTCCATTACCTTAATTGATTCCAGAACTGCTGCTTCATCAAACTTTGCATACCGCAAGCTTCTCACACGTCTTGGCTGATCAATTTAGACCCGTCACATATCCTTCATCCCACCTCAATGAAGGATGCCCATCATACCTAGCATAAACAGTTCAAGGCATCATGAGAAATCTGACCAGCAATCTTCACTACTGCAGGATATTAGCACCAGGTAACTGGTAACATAAAAATAGTATGACTATGAAATCCTTGTAGTTGCAAATGAAAGAAGCTTGTCAACCTGGAAATTACTGGATTACTGGGTGTTTGTCGGTTTGTAGGCAAATTCAAGCTGTGAAGGTCTCCAGAAGCACATTCACCTGAACAGCTGAGCAGCCAATCTGGTTTGCATATATCTGCCTTCAGATTCATTAGTGAGGTTAGAAAATGAGGTAGGTTACTGGCAGCAATTACTTAGAACACAGTATCTTAATAAATGTACTTTATCTCAGGTAGTTTGCAAGACTGGTGATTCGCATTTTTGGCAGGGCCTGATGGAGGTTAAAAACTTCTTCACCTTTTGTAAGAGACAAGTAGGTAATGGAAAGAGAATTTTATCCTGGGAAGATATATGGATTAGTAATAAAACTTATCCCAGACTGCATAATCTCGCTCTCTCTTGTAGTCAATGTGGCTCATGTTTTTGAGAATGGTTGAGGCTATATCAGGTTTAGAAGGGTTTTGTGGGGAGAAACCTTGATGATGTCACAAAATCTTCAACATATATGTGAGGATGTGGCTTTGAATCAAGAGCATGATAAACCGTTATGGATGATTGGTGCCAAGAGCATGTTCACGGTACATTCCTTTTATTGTGCCTTGAAAATGCAAGAGAATGTACTCATAGATTTTTTTAGTGGAAGAAGAAGCTGCCACTCAAACTTAAGGTCTTCCTCTGTTTGGTTTTCAGAAATAGTACTTTGACTAATGACTACAACCAATCCATACCAGCATCAAAATCTCGAAAGTTTAAAACGATTAGATCGACCTTCATTTACTGATTTGCTCTCGTAATAACGACAATCTTTTTAAGAGAGGCTGGCATGGAACAAAACATTGTCAGTTTTGTGGTGGCGCTTAATCTTTTGCTTCTGTAACGTGGGGAGTTCAGAGATTGAAAACATGTGCAAATTATAAGGTCTGTTCTGTAGTCTTTTGGTGTTTGCTCTGTAAACTCCTAAAGTCCTAATGGGTGTTGTGATAGTCAAGCATGTTGATGCTTGTTATCCAGTTCCTGCATTCATCTTTTATTTTGCTTTCCAATTATGCAAGACATTAACTTATTTTCTTTCTTTAATGTAAGTTGGTAAGGCTTTTTTGCCTCCCATGTCAAATTTAAAAAAAAAAAGATCATTGGTGAGTAACTGACATTCCAAAACCTGGGATGAGTAAAATGCCACCCCAAAGCCTTCCTGACATGATCTACAATTATTATCAATTTGGCATTTACAATGAATTACAAGGATCAAAAGGAAGTTCTAATAGATGGAATCAGAACAAATACCGCCTATTTTATTCATGCTATTTATTAAATGAAATGGTTAATTCCTGTTATTTCTAATGCCACCTTGGTAAAATCTTGCTTGACTTGAGCTGAAACGGCTCCCAGAGAATATCCTATTAATTTCAATATTACCAACATGGTTTAGAAGGCACGCTTGTTTGCCCATGAAACAGTTAATAATTATGCACAAACCTTGATATATTCCATTCAGGTCACATTTTCCAATCAAGTTTGGCCGCCGGATGGATACGGAACATGAGATAGATCCAGAGTCGCCAGACGACATGCTCCAAATCTCCAACAGTCAGCCGTTGCATTTTCCAGCTCATGCTCATTGTTTCTTCAGTTTTTTAAGTTCAGGCCGGACATCAGATTTGTTCCTTGTGCAGGCCAACCTTCCCCACTTTGGAAAAACGGCACTATGTCACAATCATCACAGCACAAATTTGCTTCCTGTATCACTCACAATCATGGAGCATGCATGCAGTAGCACTAGTCCAAGCCGCCCATTTACTGGCCTTTCCAAAGGCTGGACTATCATCTCCAGTTTCCTGAAACTACTTCCGGAATGTGCCCAAAGTTTCAGACATCTGAAATGCAACTCAGAATTTTGTATCCACCGTTGCATGCTTCCTGAAAAGGTTAGCTTGGAGTAGGTAGTTTGGCTTCCACCAGTTTGCTTCTGTAGCACCAGGCGATCAGTGCATGCTCAAGTCTGCTGAATTCATATGATATTACAGGCGCAACACCCGCGCTGAGTTGAAGCAAACTGTGGTAGCGAACCAAACAGGCCCTTGGATCTGTTTATTATACAAGAACTTGCGTTCTCGCCTTCCCGAAGACGGGTTTATTATACAGGCTTACAGCTTCATCTTGTTACATTACATACAAGATGCATGGTTACTGCGTGCGTTAGTACCAGCTCGAGATCTGAAGGGCTCAACTTTCTTCAGCTGTTAGGTCAGCACAGGCCGGCGCCTCCGCAAAAATTCCTCTTGTGGATGAGCACTAGATATGTACTACTCTATAGTGGTAGTGTACAGCTGAATGGCTCATGTGGGCGTGTCTTAACTAAACCGCATGCACCACAAAGTTGCGGCTGTCGTCGTCGTCGTCGTCCCACCTGCCGGAGTCCGACGTGCTCCTCCGCCGGCTGCCTTTCTTTGCCTCAAGGAGCGGCGCACCGCTGTCGTAGTCCAACCGGCACGCCTCCGCCTCGGCGGACATCCGGTCGCACCGAATGAGGTGCTGCAAGACCCCCTTCATGGATGGCCGCGCCGGGGGGTCTTCCCCAGTGCAGATGACGCCGAGCGTGAACACAGACAAGATGTCCGACATGTAGGCCGGGTCCCGGATAACCTCGTCGACGACATCGTTGAACGGAGGGCCTCTCTGGTACCGCCGCCACGCCCATTCCGCCAGGCATAAATCGGCACCGCTGTCGTTCGCGACCTTGCCGGTTGTAAGCTCTAGCAGGACGACACCGAAGCTGTAGACATCGACCTTCTCGTTCACCTTTGGCCTGTACCCATATTCTGAAGAACAAAAATTGCCTGCCATTAGTGATTCCAGCGACAAATTATATCAAATTGAGATGGCATCTTGATTGCGGATTGAACTCGAGCTTGTCACCTGGTGCCATGTATCCAAACGTCCCGCCGATGGCTGACACAGACTCGGGCTCACCAGACTTGGCAAGCATCCGGGCCAGTCCGAAGTCGGCAATCTTGGCCTGGAACTCCGGGTCGAGCAAGATGTTGCTGGACTTGACGTCCCGGTGCACGATCGGCTGCACGCAGTCATGGTGCATGTAGCTGAGGCCCCTGGCTGCGTCGATGGCGATGGCCAGCCTCGTCGGCCAGTCTAGCGGCGCGGGCGCGCCCTCACGCTCCCGGTGGTGCAGCCACCGGTCGAGGCTGCCGTTCTCCATGTACTCGTAGATGAGCAGCTTGGCGTCCTCGCTGGAGATGCAGCAAAGCAGCTTCACAATGTTGTTGTGGCGGATGTTGCCCAGCACCTTCACCTCCGACTCGAACTCCTTGTCGAGCTTCGCGTCAAGCTTGCTCGCGTTCCATATCTTCTTGACGGCCACTATCCTGCCATCGCCACGCTCCTCATCACTGCCGCCGCCACGGGCAGCGAGATGGATGCGGTACACCTTCCCAGACCCGCCGCTACCGATCACGTTCTCCTCACGGATGTTGCTGAGCACGTCGGACTCGGTGAAGTCCAGAGGGGCGAACTGTGTCATCTTCCAGTTGGTCACATCTTGGCTGTGCTTCCGGCGCCGGAAGAGCAGCCACATGATGCCCGCGCTGCCGACGAGGACAATGCCGGCGAGCATCGAGAAAAGGATGATCAGGCCCTTTGAGAGCTCGTCACGGGCACCGCCGCGGCGGCAGGTCGGGAGGTTTGTCCCCGAGTCCGGCCTGGCACAGAGCCCACGGTTGCCGAGGAAGCTGCGGTCGTACGCCGCGCTCTGCAGCGAAAGCGGCAACTCGCCGGTGAGCTGGTTCGATGACATGTTGAGCGAGTTGAAGTTCAAGTTGCTGAAGTCCGGTGGTATGCTGCCGGTGAGCTCGTTGCCGGACAAATCAAGGAGCGTCAGCGACGGGAGCAGCCCAATGCTTGACGGCGGTATTGTGCCGGATATCCGGTTGTCGCTGAGGTTGAGTGAATTGAGCTTCTGCAGCAGTTTGATTGATGATGGTATGGAACCACTTATCTGGTTGCCGGAGACTAACAAATCAGTTAGGTTGGCGAGCCCCCTCATGTTGGCCGGTAGCTCGCCGGCGAGCTGGTTGTTCTTCGCCTTGAACACAAGCAGCCCGGTCGCTGACGTCGGGACGGAGCCGGAGAACCTGTTGTTCCCCATCTCAATCCGCGAGACTTTGAAGGATACCTCGGCCGGAAGAGTGCCGGTGAAGCTGTTGTTGTGGATCATCACAGTGGTCAGCTTCTGGAACGACCATATCTTCGCCGGGAAGTCGCCGGAGAAGCGGTTATTGTAGAGCATGATGTTGTTCAGCTCGACGCAGTCACCGAGGCTTGCCGGGAGCGCGCCGGAGAAGCTATTGTTGAAGACGACAATGTCGTAGAGCTTCCCGTTGGCGCAGAGCGTATCCGGTAGCTGGCCAGAGAGGTTGTTGGATGACACCTCGAGGTTGCCGAGCGGCGAGTGCTTCCCAAGCTCCGGCGGGAGCTCCCCCGAAAGTTGGTTGCCAAATAACCGGATGTCCTTGAGGTTGGGGAGCAGAGCAATGCTCACCGGGATCGTGCCTGTGAGCTGGTTGAAGTACAGGAACATCAAGGTCAGGTTCTTGAGGTTACCAAAATCTTCCGGTATCCCTCCGGTGAGCTGGTTTGACGACACGTCGAGCTCCACCAAATTCACCGCCGTGACGCTGCGCGGCAGCTTGCCAGTGAAGCTGTTGCTGAAAAGGTATACGAATTCGAGCTTCTGGTGCTGCCAGACCCACGCCGGGATCTCGCCGGTGAGCTTGTTCGTCGACATGCCGATGAGCTTCAGGTCCGTGAGTCTCGAGAAGGCCTCCGGGATCTCGCCGGTCATGTTCATGCCGGAGATCCAGAGGTAGGTCAGCTTGGTCAGGTTCCCGAACTCCGGCGGCGCCGGCGCAGGCGCGAACGCGTTGTTGGCCAGCGTGAGCATCTCGAGCCCGGAGAGCTTGCTTATCTCGGCCGCCGGGTACGTCCCCGTGAACCGGTTGGTGTCAAGAAGCAGCGACTTGAGCGCCGGGAGCCTCGCCACCGCCGCCGGCACCGAGCCGCCGAAGTAGTTGGTCGAGAGGTTCAGGTGCTCCATCGCCGGCGACAGCCGGCTGATGTCATCCGGCAGGACTCCGTCGAAGGCGTTGTTGGAGAGGTCGAGGTACCGGAGCTGGGAGCAGTGGTAGAGCTTCGCGGCGGGGAAGGCGCCGGTGAGGTTGTTGTAAGAGAGGTCGAGCGTGGTCAGGTTCCTGAGGTCGCAAATCGACGCCGGGACCGCGCCGGTAAGTTTGAGACTCTGGAAGGAGAGCCCCGTGACTACGCCTCCGCCGCAGCTGACGCCGGTCCAGTTGCAATGGTCGGCGGCGGTGGCGGGGTCCCACGACGCGAGCTGCGGGGGGCTGCCCCAGCCCTTCTTGATAGCTACGAGGGTGTCGCGGTCGCCGGCGGTGGTCTGGGAGCTAGATTCGCCGGCAAGGAGGAGGAACGCGACGAGGAGCAGGAGGAGATAGGCACTCGACATTATTTTTTCCTCGGAAGCTTCTTGGGAGGTGAGGCACCCGGCGGAGGTGGTGGCAGTGACACGGGCGGAGTGCGAGTGGTTTGCCCTGGCTCATATACATGTGAGAAAGGCCATTGCCAGTCAACGGTCAACGGTCTTGGCATACTACTACTACTACTCTGTGGTGGGGAGGGACTGATGATTACTTGGTGCCTTGGTGGTGCGTTTGCCCTATCGATTTGGCTCTCCCTCGCTCCTGGTCTTGTTTGGTAGCAAAATTTTTTATTACCACAGTATTACAAAACTATAGTTTAAAAATTACTTTGGTATAAATACCATGATTTTATCTACCACCATTGAAATCATGGTTTTTCTTGGAATTACAAACTATTTGGCTACAAAGTCTTTTGCATGGTATTTTCGAAGTATTGTCCACCTCTCTCGGTACTCCATTGCCAAAAGCCCAAAACTGATGTCCGAGTGGAGTTTTGGATACTCCAAAAATACTATGGTATTAGCAATACCATGGTTTTCAAAATAGAGTTTTTTGGGTTGCTTTTAAACACTTTATGGCTAAAAATACTATGGTATTCTTTAAAATCATAGTTTTACCTAGAAACTATGAAAATACTTTGTTGCTAAATAGGTCCTTAGACTGTTAGTGATGGACGAGATAATGATATTACTGCTGTCATTTGCACATTGTTTTTTTTTTTTTTTTTGTTCATTTGTGTTTTGTAATAGTGATTATCTACCAGCCCCGGCCGGCATTCTCGATGGATTATTGAATTATTCTAGTACTTCATTAATAAGCTTTTAGGAGTTAGGACAGTGCTCATCTGTCATGGTTCAGTGACTTTATAACTAAACCAGTCCAATCATGGGAGTCGGACCACGACACGATGAGCTCGCCGGCGGACTACCGCCAACGACGTCCAGCACGACAAGCTGGGCTATAGTATGCAACTATGCGTGTCTTGGCCGTCGCACTTGCCCACCGCTACCGTCGTTAGGTTATGGTTGCCGCCGCTATCGCACTTGCCTGCGGTCGTCACGCCACGGCCATGGCCGCCGCCGCCAATGGGAAGGAAGGTGGTGGAGGGGACTGAGGTGTGGGCGGCTGGGCGTGGAGGGCCCAATTTGTTCACATGATATAGAATTACTAGAAAAGCAAAAGCGGCGCACGCCGTGTGCGGAACGAAAAACGAGTAAATATTAGAGGTTGAGTTGAAAGATAAAGATTAGAGATAGAGACGCACACGTATTTATGTTCACGAAAATATTTTTTTCGGGGAAAACGAAGAAAGGGCCTAAACGCAAGGATCGAGGACCTATTTGTTATATTTTTGGACCTGACTGTTATTCCGAAAAATTGTAAAAGGGTTCGCTTGCAATTCGTATTTAACGGAAGCCTCCTTTTGTAAAGTAACGAACCGTGGATCTAACCACAATTCGAGAAAAAAATCTTCCCCTAAAAAAATCGCTAAGGACCTTTTCGTAAAATTGTAGGACCTATACGTAATTCGAGAAACTAAGGGGCTTTTGCGCAAAATTCCCGGATTGACACGTGGGTAGCGGCTCCTTTCAGGAAGTCTTCGGCTAATGTTTATCTGAGTATTGGTTACTACTTTGTTACAAAATTTATGAGGAACCTACAATTGTAGATGTAATATGATTTGTCGTCTATTTCCTTCTCCTATTTTCGGCTCTAAGGTCTTGAGGAATTTTGAAGTTTAAATTCTATCCGGAAATTTTTTTATTTGTTACATTTCTTTATTATTAATTATGTATGAAGTCTCTTTGAGTTAGACTTGAGGTTTGAAATTTTGTTTTTTGCCCATCTCGGAGATGATAGAAATCCGAAATTTTGGTGAGATTTCGGAATTTCAAATGAAATCCAGATAAAATTCAAATCAGGGTTTTTTGAGGCCGTGAAAACCAAAATTTTGGCCCTTTTCATGCCCCAATGAAATTTCAAAAAAAAAATAACTGAAATTTGTATATGTATTTTTTTACGAAATTTTCACATGTGTTCCTCAGAAAAGACATCACAATTCTCCACAAAAAAAAATTAGTGCTATATCCGGTCTTAAAATCATGAAAATCGGTCCAAATTGTACCAATTATAGTTCAACATTCCAAAATTTTGACGAAATTCACCAAAATTTCATCGAAATTTCCTGAAATCACTGTAATATTTTGAATTTTTGTTTGTTTTTTTATCCCACCCAGATACTCCATCTCAGCTCCGGCCATAGACCGAAATCTTGACGAGATTTTTAACCATGGTTAGACCTCATCGAAATTTCTCTAGGTCTTGCATTTACTCTAAGTTTCTTACAAAGGATTACTCTGGCATCTCTACGCAATTCATGTGTACTTTCCATTCGTGTTATTCTGCATTCAATCCGTTCTATAATGGTCTCTTCCCTGTTTCTTCTGTTCCGAACAGCAGCAGGTAAGTTATGTGGCATTGTGACCATCTCAGTTCCATTTACTTTCTAGCATCCTGCACCTGATCTTAAAAGGTTTAACCAATTCTCAGTACCTCATCCATCGACCACGTAAGCAATCAAGCAACACCTCATGTCATCATCTTATCTAACAGCGAAAAGAAAATTTTGTGTCCACATCTAGCCACATCATTCAGCAACTCGCCATGTTGTACGAAGGAGCATCATGTGCCTGTCAGAATGTATAAGGTATCGGATTTGTGGATTTTTTTTAAATAATACTTTTTTTAAAATGAATTGCAGTATTAATACGCGAAAAACAAAAATTACAAAAATAACACTTATTCGCCAAATGGTACGGCGAAATAGCTATTTTCGCCGTACAGTATGGCGAAAACTCTATTTTTGCCAAACAGTGCGGCGATCACTACTTAATTACGCAGTTAACAGTCGGCCATTAGAGTTTAGGGGAAAGAAGCTATTTTCGCCGTACCGTATGGCGAAAATTCTATTTTTCGCCAAACGATTCGGCGATAATACTCTTGATTCCCGTGGAATTTATCGTCTAACGATTAACTGCGTAATTAGGCATTTGTCGCCATACCGTTTGGCGAAAATAGAGTTTTCGCCATACGGTACGGCGAAAATAGAGTTTTCACCAATACGGTTTGGCGAACAGGTGTTATTTTTGCAATTTTTGTTTTCCGTGTATTAATACCGTAATACATTTTAAAAAAGTATTATTTAAAAAAAATTGTTATTATGATGCTAATTAATTGGGATTACGTGGAAAACTGTGTGTTGTTCTTAACTAGAGTCCAGCCTTAGGATGGTAAATTTCTCATTGTACATTCCGACGCAATATTCAGAAACAGTATATGGAACAAATGAATTCAACATCTGTAACAACAACAAAAAAGATTTTCAATCTCAAAATAGGGAAAATTCACGGTCTATCAACAAAAAATACTCTTGAAGTTACAGATCTTGTTCCGACAATATGTACTAGCACAAAAATTCGAAACAAAACAAAATTAATTTGTTATAAGTATCACAATATTTTTGTAATGTTTAAGCAATAACTAGGGAAAGTACTTGATAAATTTAACAAGGAGGCGCGCGCAATAACATCCCAATGAACGCGCAGCAAACCCGCTGCAACAAGCCACCAGCCTCTGCCGCAAAACAAGTGGGACTAAACCACCAGTCCACTCCGCAACAAAACAAATCTTGTGCAACAAATCAAATCCTCAAGCGCAACAAAAATCTCTTGCTACAATATTTGAAAAAAATATAATGCAACAAAATGAAACACTACATACAATAATTGAGAAAAGGTATTGCAACAAATTGTGAAAAATGCTCGCAACATACCAAATGTACGAGGAGGTGAGGAGGCGACGGCAATGACTAGCCGAGGTCGAAGAGGAGGATGAGGCGGTGGCGCACCGTCACAAGCTCCCGTGTCCCAACCACGAAGCATGTAGGGTAGCGAGCCCATGGTGCCTCCAAAAGTGGCGGCAGGCTCAAATCCACTCGCCATCCACCGCCTCAAGCAATATGATTTGCTTACTCTGCTTGTGTGTATTCATCTATGTTGCTTCTCTATAGTATGTGCACTGTTGGATTCAGGGGCGGATTTCCTAATATGGCAAGGTATGGCCGCCACCATACCTAGTCTACATCGGGTATCTCTGCATATATAGAGTATATACTGGTGATTTCCTAATATGGCAAGGTATTTCCCAATTTATTTGAAGAAGTCAAATAATTTTGCATTGTAAACAAGATACCATTGCCAAATATGGATGAGCCAGTTCCAAGATAGAGTCGATCAAGAAAAGGAGGAAGAAATACCATCACTCAGGACCACCATTTTCGTGTTGATACCTTCTATGCTGCTACAGATGCTATTACCACAGAGTTAGATCATCGCTTTAATGAGGTATCTTCAAAGTTGCTTACATGCTTTTCTTGTCTTGACCCAAGAGATAAATTCTCCAAGTTCAATATTGATATGCTTGCAAGATTTACTGAAATTTATGATAAGGATTTCTCCTTTGCTGATCGTGCGGTTATCAATGATCAACTTGATATCTTCATTCATCACGTGTGAAGACTTGATGATTTTTCATTGTTTGCCATGATCTTGCAAGTCTAGCAGTAAAAATGGTTGAGCTTGAAAGGCATATTGTATTTCCATTGGTCTATCGTCTTATCGAGTTGGCATTGCTCCTACCGGTGGCTACAACATCAGTTGAAAGAGTCTTCTCAGCTATGAAAATTATCAAAATTGATTTACATAATAAGATATCCGATGATTGGCTTAATAACTTAATGATGTGCTACATCGAGAGAGACATATTCAGAGGACTTCATCTTAGTGAAATTAAGAAGCATTTGCAAAAGATGAAAACTCCTTAAATACAGCTGCTAAGATCTCTTAGGCGCAATTCATACTTTACTAGTACACATTTTATCTTCTTCCTTATTTATTATGCTTTATAATATGGTTTTCATTCCATTAAGTGTCATACATCTTATTATAATATGCTTTATAATATTAACGTATGGATAACTTTAATTTTGTGTACCACTATTACTATATATACTATAAAATTTGCCATATCAAAATTTTAGTTCGTCCTCCATTGGATTCAGGATGTTGGAAACTGGAAGCAGGACCCAAAACCAGTCAAAAACCGTGGGTTTTCCTATTGTTGATTTTTTTTTTCGGTTTTGCAGATTTGAACGTTGGGATATAAACTAGATGCCGTTATAATCTTGCTGGTATGGAAGTTGAATTCAAATGGAGGGTTTTCAAGGGGTGAACCGGATCCAAGACTCCGAAGAAACCGGTGCGTCGGTTTTTCCCGGTTTTCCGAACCTTGTTCGCAATTGCTATAAATCATCATGAGTAGGCATGGAGGACAGGACCACCCAGAGAAGTAGATGTATTGAAGTCTAATCTATCACCAACTGGCTAGTTCAGTTAGCTGGTGGAGCAGGTGATCGCCCCAAGAACAACAAGAGGGTTCCTTAAATTTGTCCGTCATTGCCAATTCATCTCCACGACGCAATTGGCCATACCAACCCTATCTTCCTCTGCATTGCACGCCAGATTTGTAGAGGCTACTCTGTGCTAGCAATCGCCACTGCCCTCGAGTTCTTTACCATAACACTGGCGTGAAATGGTTTCGCTTGTTTGATCGGCATTTGAAGGGGATCTGGCTCGTCATTCGGTTGAGACTTTGGATCGAGATGCTTTTGCCAAAAGCTGCCCCCTTTTTGGGGGGAATTTTCTTCAGCATCCGCCGGTTCACGGGGAAAATGCAGCGTTTTTTGTTTCGAGGATGCTTGGTTTTGGATGAGTTGAACAAGATCACGTGGAGCTTCCTTCCACGGCGGCTGCAATGCGGCGAAGGCGATTCACATGGCAGCTGAGAAGTGCTCACACAGTGCAATGTGATAATTCTCGCGGCAATCTTGAGAGAAAGGGTTCGCGTTGGTGTACCGCACTCGTGCGGAAAAGTATGATGCTCTTCTTTCGTCTTCTAATAATAGGATAACGGAATGACGAGTAGTGCTTTTACACTTGCTCTCCTGGTACAAAGTTGTACGAATTTTGAAGTAAACGAAGGAGTAACAAATCAGTTTTATACCATCTTCATTCACGCTTTAATATTTGTGTAAATTTAAAAATAGTGACGTGTAGAAGCACCTCTCCGGAATCATTTGGGTGAATCGTAGGAAAAGACAGAGGATTTCGAATGTTTGGTTACGCACTGTTTTGTTTTTTTTTAAAAAATAAATAAATAAAGGATGTTTGGTTTTGGACAAGTTGCTTATGTGTAGGGATGCAAATGGGCCGGCCCTAGGGTCATCTTTGACCCACTCTAGTTCATTTGTTTGCACTAAAACTTAAAAGGTGGAGTAAAAATTAAGTTTTTAGTGCAAACAAATGAACTAAAGTGGGTCAAAGAAGACCCTAGGGTCGGCCCATTTGCATCCCTACTTATGTGAGTTCATGCTTGGGCTTAAAGCCAGCGGAAAATGTTTCTTTTCGTCGAAGAAAATGTCAAGCCTCGTTTGGAGCACGTGAATTAGCCTAGATCTCTTCCGGGAATAAGTTCTCCCCGTTGAATTCCTATGAGATTCCAGTTCTGAGAAAGCATTAGAGTCTCAAGGTAAAAATAGCGCTTACGAACATCAAATATATAGTTTCCATGTCGATATTGATCACTATTCACTACTAGTAGTAGAATACAAGTTTCTCAGTCAAGGTAGTTACTCGATTCTAGATGAATAGTCTGGGTTACCTAATAGATCTAAACTGGAGAACAGAGAAAGGGGTAGAGACGCAGATATGAGAAGGAATTGTTCTGATTTATTATTTTGATTGCATCAGTGTACAACAAGATGACCATCTGCCGCATATTTATAATCTATTACTGGAGTTTCCGGAAAGTCACATGGGCCGTTTCCTAACAGTTTTCGCCGTGTCGAGTGCACGGGTCACTATAATGTCGGTCGAGCGGGTAGATTCCATAGAAAAGCTTGCAAGGCTCCTCAGTGCATCGAATCTAACCGCGTGTACGTCTAAAGCAAGACAACACGTAAACGTGACGAGTACTACTCACGAGGCAACACCACATCTGTGAGCAGTCACGGCCCGTGTGCCTTTTCTCAACGGAAACGGTGCTATGGATTGTGTCACATATTAGCATTCGAGAATTTGTCGTTTCATACGTAGCCCTCGGGAAACCTTTTGCTGCCTAAGCAAGGGGTAGCTATTCGGTTTTTTTAGGGCTAATTTGGTTTCTAAAAGAAAATGATTTTTGAAAAGTAGCTGTCGAATTAACCTTACCAAAATGAAACACAGAACCTAATTAATCAAAATATTTTAGTTCAGTAGTTTAGTTTTTCGATCCAACGATAGCAGGTCGCAGCTCAGCCCTCCCATTAAGGTTCACAAAACCGCGGTTTTCGACCGTATCGAACCGGTTTAAAACCTTAAACAGATCGGTAAACCAGTTCAATTAAAAAAATTTTGAATTCTTTTAAACCGGTCGAAAACATGTGGAATCCGAGCTGTTTTCGAAAAAAATCAACGAAAATCGGCCGCCCAAAAGGTCTCGTCGATCAGTTTTTCGATAAAACTAATCGATTTTTGTTTTTTGAATTTTTTTTCAAATGCTCAGTTTCAAAACTCTTTATTTTTAACGATTTTCGTTATAAATCGGAACCGTCAAGACTTCAGTTTTTAATTCGATAACGGTTTAGTTAACATGGCTCTTGCCCCTAGTAGAGCAGGTCCCTCGTCGCAGGCTGCCTCGCTGGCCTCGGCCCTCACAGACTAGCACGGTGGCGGCGTGGCCCTTGTGCGGCGGCTGGCGGCCGGCGGTGTGGTGGCGCGGCTGCGAGCGACCGGCGGCCTGGTTTTGGCGCGATGGTTAATTCGGTTTCGACGTAAAAATATCCACCCCTGTACCTGCGAGATGCTCTCTGGCTACCACCGTGTGGATATGGCTCCACACCAACTGCTTGCTTAGTTTTTGTTTTCACCTAGCTAGATGAGATTGATCGATTGGTTAGTCAGCACTCAGCAGACTCAGCAGTCAGCACTCAGCAGTCAGCAGACTCAGCACACCATAAAGAAAATTGAAGAACCAAGGTTAGCTTTTTACTGCCTAGCTCGCCAAACCCAATGGTAGTTGTGCTTTGCCCACTGGTTGGTAGGTAGTGCTATCATTTCGAGATAGATGCTGCTGTGGTGTGTGCGCGTCAAGTTTTTACCAACTATTTCCGAAGTGATCACTATTCTAATCCCAAATATGGTTTTTTTAATCTAATCTCTTTGTAAACGGAATTGTAAGAATAGATCCCTTCACGATCGCAGAAAGACCTGGAGTCGACATGTAGCACCTTCCACATACTGAGAGCACGGCCGGAGCTCCCACGGAGCCCTAGCACATCATGTTTGCAGCTAGCCACGCGTGTTGCCGCATGCGAGAGCGCATGAAAAAGCGGGTTGGGCGACGTGCCGTGAGAAAAGAAGGGATGCAAACAACACGCGCGCGGGACAGAAAGGCTAGTGACACCTGCGCTGGAAAAGGCGGGTGACGCGGGAGCCTGCTGGGCAGGCGCTCGGTGCGGCTAGGCAAGGGTATGGGGCAGCACGTGGGGGACCGCAGGACACGCTATGGAACCGTGGAAGCTTGTTCCACACCCCTTCCGTGATAGGTGTAGGACAGGGCTATTTTTAAAAATAATTTCGTATATGAATTAATTTTGTAAAAAAAAAATTGATGGGGCTACTACTATAAATCTTCCTATTTCCACGAAGAAAATAGCAAACGGTGAATTGCAAAGTCAGATGTAGTATAGTAGATCCTAAAGTGGCAATTAGCAAAGTGGTAAATTCTTAATTACCTATTTATAGTATTTAGACTGGATATATGAAAATATTTATCATAACTATATTCTTGAAATATTTTCTCAACTTTCTTCTGTTGTGGCCGCAACAAAAAGAAATTTACATTGTTATAGATTTTTTATTAAATAAAAACATTTTCATGTTATTTCTAAAAATAAGTTTGTCGCAAACTTATAATTTAAAAACAAACCTTGCGATATTTTTTTAAATAATACTTTTTTAAAAAAAATGAATTGCGGTATTAATAAGCGGAAAACAAAAATTGCAAAAATAACACCTATTCGCCAAACGGTACGGCGAAATAGCTATTTTCGTTGAGTGGTACGACGAAATAGATGTTTTCACCAAACAGTGCGGCGACCACTGCTTAATTACGCAGTTAATAGTCGGCCGTTAGAGTTTAGGGGAAAGAAGCCATTATAGCCGTACCGTATGGCGACAATAGCTGTTTTCGCCAAACGGTTCGGCGACAAATGTATTTTCGCCGAACGATTCGGGATAACCCCCTCATTTCCCGTGGAATTTATCGCTAATGGTTAACTACGTAATTAAGCAGTGGTCGCCGCACTATTTGGCGAAAATAGCTATTTCGCCGTACCGTTTGGCGAATAGGTGTTATTTTTGCAAAAAAAAATTTACGTATTAATACCGTAATTCATTTTAAAAAAAATATTATTTAAAAAAAATCCCAAACCCTGCCTACACCTAACAACGGCATTGCAATGCCACGGATGATTCCAAACATATTTTCCGAAAATGAACGGCTTGAGGTTGGGAAGTTCAGATGCAAAGGGGTTTCCTTTTTGGAAATAAGCATAGGATGGATTCATTTTCAAAATCATTTAAAATTTTATTCATTTCCAACTTATAGTAAACATATTATGATCAAATTTAGTGCTCAAGGGTGCATCTCACAAAAGAAGTAGAGAAATGGGTACAATTTTTTATGCCGAGTGAATGTAGCATACGTTAGTTTTACTCCACTTCATGTGATCCGAAAGGACGTATACCTTGGTTGTATTCTTAATCTCCTTTTTCCAGTGAGACTCACCTAATACTAATCAACTCAACATGAGCTAGTTGAATACCCGGCAGAGATCCATGATCGATCGGACCCGCCAGATTAACATTGACTATCGCTCGATTGATACCCTGCGTCGATCCTAATCTTCCTCTGCTTTTTGAACTGTGCGCTTCTCTGATACCGATTAGCACTAACTGAGACGACTCTTTGGCTGAATTACAAAACCATTTTGCGAGATATGCATCGATACGGTCTACAAGGTGCTGGTATAGATTAGCAGCTAGTTGTGATTAATTTGACTAATCTACAGTCAAGGGTCGTTGAAGAAACTCAGTAGCTGGGCTTTTCTTTTTCTAAAATAACGAAAGTTGTTCGGCGAATTTTGTCCTTGCGTAGTTATTGGACCGGGAGAAAACACTCCAAACCCTATGTGTATCATATACTAGCTCAGAAAAAGCTAATGCATACCGTAAAGATAATATCACAACATATCAAACGCACTTTATTAATAATCAATGTTTTAAAAAAATAGCACGCACGCCAGATAAATTAATACAACGAAAGAAAAATAAAATGGCCGTAGAGCCCAACACAATTGCTACAGGTAATCAACTGGGGCAGCGGCCTAGTCATCAAGATTCTCATTAATGAAGAAATGCTCCTCCTCTAAAAACAATAGATATGACAAGGTGAGTTCTAAAGTAATCACAGTCACACATGAAATGCAACATCAATGTAAGGATAACAAAGAAAGGTATATTATGATTAGTTTGAGCAATAAAAACCATTTTCAATACATAAGTATTTTTGAAGGCATAATTGATATAGAAAAACTGAGTTTTAAAACTAATTTTCAACACGAGATTCATCCCGGAGTTTCATCCAATTTTTTTCAGATGGAACCTCTTCCATCTATAAATCATTTTTCTCTGAAATCACTTTTGGAAAGTAAAAGTCTAATCTATGAATTGCTTGCTCAGCAACCCATGACCGAGGGCTCAGCTAATTGATTAGTTTTACACTCTGCTGAGGTTGTACAACTTTACTCACAAGACATAATCATCTCCTGTTGCCATACAATTAACAAATTTCCTTTGGTTGCAGCAGAAAAATCACGACAAGATCTTTACAAAGCAACATTCCAAAGTAGTCATACCCTGCTAAGGTTTCATCGCTGAAAAGGGTTTAAACCACCTTAGTCAAAAGCCCCTCTTGCTCTGCAGAAACAATGTAATGGCACAACCGACAATGAAACATCACAAATTAGTTAGCCAGGATAATCACATACTAGATTTGTGGTAGTACGGAGCTTTACATTCAGCCAAACATAGTGCCACGACCCAGAAACCGCCTAGAAATTCGGTTTCAAACAGAGATTGTATATTACCTACTTACAACAATGAGATTGTATATTACCTACTTACAACAATAAAAGACAGCAGAAGAACATTAAATAAGTAAATGTGGCCAATTAAATAAAGTTAAAAGAACATTGTAGGCCACCGACCTAAAATTTAAATTACAAACTATCAATTGAAAAAAAACCGACATGAAAGGTCTGAGTGCAGCCGTAACCCTATACGCCATCATTGCCGAAAGTAAAGGTATCCAAGTGACTGTATTCTTTCTCATCATCTGAATAAACGTCAACAAGCAACGTTGAGTACACGTATGTAATCGCAAGATTTTAGTGTACGAAAATAAATATATGTCGGGACCCGAATCTGCAAATCCGGACCCTCTATGTATTCAGCACTAGTCCAGGAATGCGCTAGTGCACACAGTCTTAACATCGGTAAATATCACAATCATACCACTCGATACTAATAAAGTACTTTAATTAAATAGTCAAACTGGTTGCTCGACCTTATGGTCAAGTTACAAATATACGCCACGCAGGGCGAAACTTATTAAGAGAGAAATAATAGCAGCGGAAATTAAAATAACATCGTGGCGCCATCCAGTATACCACAGGCAACTGACTGGGCTCGCTCCCTAAGTAGACGATTCCTCTTGGAACTCCTCCTCCAAAGCTGGTGTAGACTCCTCTTCAACTGGTGTTGTATTGTGACAAGGGTGAGTACATGGTACTCAGCAAGTCATGCATAGAATGCAAGCTAATATACTACATGAATGGCTTGATACGAAGGAATAACTCTAGGTTTGTTTGCAGTAAACAGCATTTTAACAAGTATCATAAGTAGATTTGAAAGCAGTAGAAACAATTATAACATCAATAACCTTTCCAAGAGTTTAATCAACATCCTTCCCATTCCTAAACCACATTTCCATCAACATCATTATTCAACCAAACCCAACCTTTCAAGTCCAAGTTATTTTCAAGAAAGTCTAACCCTTGACTGTAATTCCCGAGCGATGTCCAATACCGCGGACACGGCTATTCGAATAGATTTTACACTCTGCAGAGGTTATGCACTTTACCCACAAGATACAGTCAAACACCACAAAGGTGAGTTCCCGTAACAAAGTCTTTCGAAAACTTCTAACAATACAAGTGGTCCTCTCCGGTGTTGCACACTAACCTTCCCTTAGCTAAGGCGAAGTTTAGGCCAACCAACCGTTAGATGGGTACCTGGCTGCAGCCTCGGTACGCTCCCCCGTTCAACTTACACAAAGGGTGTAGTTGACATCCTGAGGTCCCACAGGTACGTTATTAGCAACTTAATCAACTAGGTCCGTCCCATTACAGACATGTGGTTGCACGTTTGACCCAGTTCAAAGGCTTGCAAGGTGAAGTCCTTAGGGTGACCAGGGCAAGACTACCCGAAGAACCAAACCAACATTCTCGGTGCCACAACTGACCCACCCGATCATTCTTGCCACATGCCCCGGTCGAAAACTATTTATCAAGCCCCAGTCGATTACCATGCACCACGTGCCATCAACATCACATGATGCCTTTCCAAATCAGGTTCAATATATCATTAAGTCAATATTAACATTTGATTGTCCAAAATCATGTCATGAGCACGTAGCAGGTCTAAGCCATATACTACAACGGTCCAAAATCCCATGTTGGCAATTTAATAATGTCCAACTAATACTCCACAACTAGGGTGACAAGGGGTCATGGCACATATTTAAGTAATCAAGGTGTCATACAGCAATTTGGCATTTATCTAATTTCCCATATTTAAATAAAGTATTTCCTAATTGAACTAGCATGCAATAAGTTAAATCAAAATAGGTTTCAAAATAGGATCAATATGGTCAAAGCATAACTTGCCTTCAAAAAGTACTTGCTCTTGGTCCTGAGCTGGCTCCTGGGTCAATACTTCTCCTTCGAATCCTTCCGGCACTTCAACGTCTACTTGTAACGCTTGCAAATAGTAACAAATGAATAAAACAGTAGATAAAAGTGTCCAAACATCCAAATAAAGTCCATAAACAGAGAGAGCATAATTTTATGAATTTTTAGGAACTGGAATCGTCAAATTCGGAGTTTAAATGCAAAAGTTATAGCATTTTGAAGTTTAAATAATCAATTAAATAATATTACAGAGGAAAACTTTAGTCCAAAAATTAAATAAAATTCATCATTAGGTAGATCTCAATTTTATACAAATTTAGAAATTTGAATCACTCAAATCGGAGTTAAAATGCAAAAGTTATAAGCGTTTGAAGTTTGAATCAAAATTTGAAATCAATAATTCGAATTAATAAATCATTTTCTTTTTCGGAAATTCTTTTATTGCGTCAGCATGACACGTGGACCAATCCGGTGCCGCCACGTCGCCTCGGGTCCATGGACCCGCCAAGACGGCGCGGCTCGATCTGTGGACCTGGTCCACGGCCACGCGGTCTCGGCCGACAGTGGGCCCTCGGATGACGTCGGCGGTGGCGTCATTACGCGACGGCCGAGGCGGTGACCGGTGGGCCCCACCGTGACGTCGGCCGTGACGCCATGGTGCACTCGGCCGAGACGCGACGTAGGGCCCCATCGACACGCGGGCCTCGCGTGTCGAGACACGCGCCCACGCGCGCCGATCACGACGGCCGGCCTCCGGCCACGCGTGGCTAGATCTCGGCCGTTGATTTGAAAATCAACGGCCCAGATTGAATCTGTCTTAACGCGTTAAGAAACTACTCACGATCTGGACTGCTCGATCTTGATCGGACGGTCAAGATCCAATCTAATGAAAACAACGTGGGTTAACACTAACCGCTCGATCTAGATCTAACTACCGAGATCTATTCTAGCTTGGTGCAGTTTAGGCTACATGGCACGATCTAAACCTTTGGATCTAGATCCAACGGTTGGAAATAGATCTGAGGCAAGCACGTGGGATCTCACCGGGGTGTGACGTGGCGCGATCTGGACCCTTGGATCTGGATCGGACGGCTGGTGGAGCTCGAGGTCCAGCCGATGGCTTGGCGGCGGTGGTTCACCGGAGACGAAGACGGCGACCACGGCGACGGCGTTGCGGGGCTCCTCCGGCGAAGTGAGTGGTCTCCTCTGGCGCGGCTTGACCTCGCGGTTCCGGATCTGGGCTCAACGGCGGCGGAGGACGGCGGACGGCGGCGGAAACTGCAGTTGAACGCGGCGGAACGCTCCTCCAACTCCGGCGAGCGATTGCGGCGCAACCACGGCGGCTTTGGCGGCGTGAGCTAGGGCTACGGGTGCGCACGGAAGTCGGCATCACGGCAGCGGTGGCGGCGCATTAAATAGGGCCCACGGCGTCCGTGAAACACGCGAAAACTGAGGCCCACTCCGTTGCGGCGGCGGAATCCGAGTTGGATTCGGATTGGGTGACGTGGATCAACGTCAGCCGTTGGATCAAGATCCAACGGTGCGAGGGTTTGGGCTCGGGTCTGGCTCGGGCTAGCTGGCTGGCTCGGTCGGACTCGGGCTCGGGTGACGTGGCTCAATCGTGGCCGTTGGATCAAGATCCAACGGTCACGCGGTTAGGGTTCGGGGCGAACGGGTTTGGCTTGACCACAGGTGCGGTCGGGTTCGGGTCGGACTCGAACTCGAGTTTTACTCGGGCTCGGTCGGAGGAACAGTGAAACCAACTCGATTTAATTAATCCAATTAAATTCTTAGAAATTCAATTAAATCATTAAAAAAATAGCAAAAGACTCAGAAAAATTCCAGAAAAATTCTGGAAAATATTTTGGAACATTTTGGACTCAAATAAAATATTTCCAACAAATTTTTATTTGCAAAGTTTAATTCTTTAATTATTTCAAAATGGAATAAATTCAAATAAATTCCAAATAAATCCAAATAAATTCCAGAAAATTCCAAAAATTCACCAAAGTGCCAAATCACACATGAATTTAAGAAAATCAAAATTTTGGGGGTGTTACAATATACATGCATGTTTAGTCCAAAGGAATTAAGCTTCTATACTAAATTTATTTTCAGCATAAGATAGATTTTATTTGCAAGCGAATAGTTCATCAAAGGGCAACGAAATTGTAAGAGCATTTAATATGAAACTAATAATAGTAAATAGAGATTACTTTCATCATTTCGCGACCCTTCATGGTCATGAATAGCGAGAGAACACAGCTCAACTAATCTTAAGTTCATCACCAACCCGTTACAACACCTTTTTCAAAACATTTGTAAAACCAAAACTATATTTGACATTATTTCCCAAGCTGCTCTTGACCATGAGCACAGCTAATTAATTATATTTCAATCTCTGTAGAGAGTGTATACTTTATCCACATGACACATTCTAGCAATTATGTCAACCATACAACGTGATACTTTTCGTACCCGTTTTGCTAGACTATGATGAAACGGTTCCATTCGCTAGAGTCTAGCCTTCTATGGGCCCTTGGAACTGCTTTTCGGAATCCCCTGTGTATTTTTGTGTCTCAGATCAATGCTAGCACACACAGTTCACAGTGATGAATCATAATTGAACTGAACGAAATAATAAGATAAATAAAGAGTGCCGGCCAAAATGCCACTTATTACAAAAGCAGGTCACATGACCTTAAGTCTTGCCGTAGCGGAAACAAAACGAAAAGGGTAAAACCGAATAACTCCATAGGCAGACAATTGGGGAAACACGCCTAGTTCTCTTGATGGCCTTCATCGAACTCCTAAGTGAAGTACTCACTATCTCCATCGGCATCTTGATAATTTTCTGATGATTAAGTTGAATGTAGCACGTGAGTACAAACGTACTCAGCAAGTCTGGTAAATATGCATTATGCAGGGCTTTCCAAGGATGGCTTATTAGGGTTCTTTTGCACAAAGCCAAGTTTTAACAAACCATACTTAGTATTAGTTTTCACAAAGCATGATTTAACAATTATTTTATTAGTAGAAATTATTTATAACTCTAGTGAAGGTTCTAACCACCAACACTAGCATACAAGCTCTAACCGCATATTTTAAAAGATCAAGATTAACCAACAAATAAATCCATCCGTCATTATTCAAAACAGGTTCCATCCACCTGACTGGTTCTGACCGCCAGAAGCACATCCGAGAGTTCTAACCACTCCCGGATCCCAAAATACCAGTTTTTAAAACCAAAAACTAAGTCTACCAATATGAAAGCATTATTTGCTTGCCCTTGACCGTAGGCACGACTATTCGAATAGTTTTACACTCTGCAGAGGTGTACAGCTTTACCCACAAGACATGATCGTCTCTTTATGCCAAGCTGTTAACACACTTCCTTTGGTGTGTCAGTAGAGAGATCATGACAAGGCCTTTACAATATATCAATCTAACCCGACTCCACCCGCTAAGGTTTCACCACTGTTAGGGTTCCATCCACCTAGTACAGAAGCCCTCTCTTGCGTCGTGTGTGAAAAACGACTTGCCTCCATCCGGCACCCACATTCCACCATCTAGTGAGTCTAAGTTAGATTGCTACAAATTATTAAGCCAGGTCATACCCATTTAGACATGTGGTTGTACGGTTATGCTTAGAATGGACAATCATAAGCGTCGGTTATTAATTGACTTGGGGTGGTACTTGCACAAACAAGGACTAGTGCTCCATCCGCACTCGCCCGACATACCATCCGCCTAAGTCTAAACCATTTTTATTTTGCAAATTACGACAGCAAATACATTGCTACAGTTCTCTAAAACATATTTAAATCATAGTTTCAAAGAATCCCGCCCTTAGGTATTTTGACCAGTTTTGCAACTAAGCACATCTAACGCACTAAACAACATATATCACGATATAATATAAACATGATATATCTTAGTATCCTAGGGTTACAAATGTACATGAACATCAATATCAAGGAGGTAACAACAAATTCGGAATAACTACCATCCTATATTCGACATCATATTTATATAAATAGCCATGCATGTTATAAAACATTTGTAAAGCATTTTAATTCATAGGATCAACGTGCGTCAAGAAGACTTGCCTTCACCAGCAGTGACGGTGTCAAAGCCTTGATGCTCAGCGGCGGTGCCAGCAACTTCGGCGAATTCTTCGATTACGCGCAAAACGAGACACAGATAAATAAAATAAAATAAATAAAATCTAAAAATTATAAAATTAGTATTGGCAGATAAAGGATGATTTTAGATGAATTTAGGAATTTGAATCACTCGATTCGGAGTTACAACGAAAGAGAACGAGCGTTTCGAAGTTGGATTGGAAAGAAAATCCACAAAAATACGAAATCGTAATGTAGCTAATGTACCGACTCGACACTACAGTGCTCGAACTCGAGGCTATAGTACTCGAACCCGATACTACAACGCTCAATGCTCTGGCCAGGAGAGGAAACTGTAGGGGCGCCAGTAAGGAAGAAGGTGGAGAGGTTGGGGAGAGTGAGCACCAAAAAGATCTCGACAACGCGAATCCAACAGTGGTATTGGATTTGGAAGAGAATTACCAAGTTGAGAGTAATCGACGACGAATGGAACTCCGACCGGCGACTTCAAACGCGAAATTCGAAGTCAATTCTTGACAAAATCTAAAATTTCTTAAGGGCTTTAGATCATGGCAACAAGAGGCACAAGATGATGCGAACGGAATTCCAATTGACTCATCGGATCAAAAGATGACACGGCGATGTCTTTGGGCGACGTCGGCCAGTGATTTTCGCAAGAATCTGAAGGGAGGAGTTGAGGAATCAGAGACAAGGTGAACACGGCGTAGAGGAGGGCAAGACGCTTCTATAGAAGGTGAAAGCACGTGAAGAGTCAGAGAAACGATTGCATAATCAAGAGAGCATTGATTCCGGTTAAAATGCTTAATGTGACGGTTTCAACGGGATTTGGGAAGGGAGATGACCGGGAATTGAATCCTTGCGTTCATGCCGACGATTTGCAATTGATTCCACGCAATTTGGTGCAAAAATCGCGGAGTTAATGAGGATTAAAGAGGAGGTCTCCAAGGAGGAGGGAGAGAAGCTTGTTCTATCATGAGCCTGAGGTTAGGGACACATGAACAGTACCAAACAGGGGGCACTCTCTCAATTAATTGATTTTAAATAGTGAAAAAGCAAAGACGCGAGAGATAAATTAGCAAAATGGATCTACAAATCCTCAAAAAATTCTCAAAAATACTATGTAATATTTGAAACAAAATGAAATTGGTTTCAAGATTTTTGGATGAACTTTGGAGTTTTGAATGATTTCGAGACAAAATTTGAATTTGAACAGCGTTTTGAGCAAGAGTGTGAAAGATAAAATAGCAAAAGAACTTTGTAAATCTTGGAAAAATTCTCAAAAATATTATAGAATTTTTGGAACCTAATGCAATAGGTTTCGGGATTTTTGAGACAATTTGGAATAGTTTTGAGAATTCAATTGGAACTTCGAATGAGGTTTGAAATTTGGATTTTGATTTTTAGACGACAATGGAATAAATTCCATTTTCAGATGAGAAGGGATGCTAGGATAATTAGAACACTAAAGAAAATCCAAGTATTTAAATTAATTAGTTTGAATTAATTTTGGGCAAGGAAAACCGAGAATGGGGATGTTACACCTTCCACCAACTCCGGTGATGTCTAACCCTTGCTATGGTGGTGTAAATCCAGCCCATACACATAATACTAATGATGATTTACGCTCCATCTCGCCCTATGGAAATCCAGACCCGTACACACAGTACTAACGATGGTTTACACTCCATCACGTCCTTTACCCTATAGCAAGACATACATCGTTATATTAGAATGCTTTGGTCCCAATGCCTCAGTGAAGGGAGTACCTACAAACGACACCGTACACCCGGTGCGTCCTTACTACTTCGACCTACCAATATGCAAGGCTAAACCCCAACTATTGTACTAAGTTAAGGCTATCAAATACTAGCATGTGTGGTTGCACAAATTGACCCAGGTGATAGCATCAAGTTTAGTCCATAGGTTGACTCAGGCGAGATCTCCCTCTATCTACGTGCAAGTCCATCCCTTGTACAACCAGTTATAAATATATCTTGCCCGTGTCCAAATCATAAGTTTTACTTTTATTTTTACCAAGATATCATCAATCTTTAATCATGTCTAACGTATTTTGAAATTTGGTCAACCTGATTACCCATTTATTTGACTTCTATAGCATGTCTAAGCAATGAGGTTATTACGCGATTATACCTATTTAACATTTCATGGAATGTTTAAATCTAGCCTAAGGTTCAACAAGGTTCTCATGTCAGTATGATTAAGGAAATCCCACAATTTAAGAATATATCTACCAATTCCCACAATATAGCAACTTTACAAAAAGTATATGTATGCATAATAGTTTGACAAAAACAAAATAGACACCATCAAATATGTGATCAAAACTTCTCATTTTGGTTGATCGGAGTACCAATTACGTCACCTAGTCCAAAACTTCTCACATAGACCCACGAATCGTGTGTACACTCTAACATCAACATACATACAAGCAAACAAATCCAAAGTTACTATTCTTCGGTACAAACATCATACATACAAGCATTATACACGTTCATGAATACGAAATGATGCAGATGAGATGCATGTGAGATCCAACCAAGTACTCCTAAGACAATCATTATAGGGTGCATGTTCTTTCTATACAATCCATTACTTTCACTAGACCCACAATCATACATTTGGTAATCCAAATAAAGGTACAGACCTTATATAATGACACAAGTTTAATATTCTAGCACCTCCATTTCATCCTTCAATTTGTATGACACTTCAATCCAATTAGTAACCAACCACCGAGTACTCATATATTCATCACATATGATCCATCGAACCATCATTTAAAATATCGAATCCAATTGCATATATATTGCTTAAATGGCACACAACCACTGATTAAATATGTGTTATCATTTCTACCGAGCCTACCTTAGGTGATAAACATCAATTCAACCATATGTATACCACTAGAATCAATTTAATATATTTCACTACCACTTATATTAATATGGATAATTCTCATTGATGCAACATAATTTCCTAAGTCAACCATCTCTTTATATGCTTAGAAAATCTATCCATCAACAATCTTGCAACCATCAATATTATCTTGAGAGGAGTTTTCCATAATTCCAATCATATAGGACCCACTCACTAATTTTATGTCATTCTACTATTATTTGTTTATGACCAAACAATATATTAATTTAGCAATTCCAATAGTCATCAACTGACGATTAATATTTCACTCGAACAATAGAACTAATTAACCAATTTTTGTGCCACTTTAACAATATTCAACTATGACATGGTAATATGCTAAATTAAATAATTCGATATTCATCGATCGATAATTCCTATTTGACTTGATGTTTGAATTGCTTATGTGAAGCAAAAAGCAATAACTATTTATACCGCCGAACAATTAAAATCTAATTTGTAGCTATACCGGTCGTAAGCATCGAATTAGTTTTTATTACATGTGTGCATGCATAAATATTTGATGATAGATATTTAAATGCAACATGCATATGACCGAAAACCATATATGAAACCGTATGTAACTACGAAAATTTTACCATAAACGCCGGTAACAAATAAATTCACTAGGGCATTGTGGGCTACCGTGGTAGCATCGCGGGCTGATGCGCATTGCCATGGCAGGCTGCTGTTGTGGCCGCATACACTGTGCAGCACGGCCACCACGTTGCCTTGCTTCCCCCACTAGCCGACATTGCCCGTCACCTTGGCCTTGCATCTTCCAAGGGTTGCCATGGCAGCCACCACCTGCTGACACGCTGTGCCATGGCAGCACTGTCGTGATCACCCATGCTGAGCTGCCGCGCCTCTGCCACAGCAATGCTGCATGCCACTAATCGCTGACGTGGTAGTTGTGGCCTGTGCCGCTTTGTGCAGCCCCGCACTCATCTGCCTCACCTAGTTGCCTCATAGCCCCGAGCTCCTCGGGCCGCCGCCTCCCGCCACTGGTACCCGGCTGCGTGCTGCCTGCGCTGGCCACTGAGCACCAACACCAAGGACCGCACTGCCTCGACCGTCGAGCGCTGCGCCACCTGGTCGTGTTGAGTTGCAACACCTTGACCTCGGCCTTTCATCGCTGTGCGTTGCACGCCTCGCACACTGGCCATGCACTGCCTTCGAGCCCTTGCTCTCAACGCCCCTGAACACCGCCATGGATTGCTGAGCTACTACCGTGGCAGCATTACGAGCCACCATGCGCTACTGTGGCAGCACTCCTCGCTGCCATGGCTGCAGGTCGAGCTGCCGTTGAGGGCTGCCACACCGCTGCCGTGGCAGCATTTGGCCACGACGCACTGCTACCATCGTAGGGCCGTGGAAGCACTCCTCGCCAGGCTGCTGCCAAGCCGGGGTGCTGAGCCCACCACCGCCGCTACCATGGCCGAGAGCTCCAACATCTCCAGTCCCCACTGCCACTTCTGACTTATCTCTCCAAACCACTCAAACCCGCATGCATGCGACATGTTTTTGCAAAAACAAAATGGTGTGCATGAGTGATGGGGATCACGATGATATGACATGCATTGCTTGATTTTCACTTCTTGTATGAAATATGAAGGAGAAAATTTTAGAGCGGAGAGGTGTTCTTGAAGCTTTTCTTGCTACCATGAGGAGGAAGTGGTAGGAGGGAGAAAGAATGAGGGGTGAGGAAGAAGGGCTGGCTATTTAAGGAGGGATGGGGTGTCTTTATGGTGCTACCTGTTGGCCTTTAGCTGCATAGTATCTGCTCTGTTAACTGTCAATACTTCTTCTCTTCTTTCTAAAATTACTCAAATAATCTTGCATGCAAAATTTTATTGCGAAAATAGAATGTTCACGCGTTGATGATCGCAACGATATAACATGCATGATTTGATTTTGTGTTCTTGAAGTTGATTGTGACGAGAGAATGTGGAGGAAAATAGAGTTGTTCTTGTGTTTCTTCTTTGCTGTGGTCTGGGGCAAGAAAGGTTGGCAGCAAGAAAAGAGTGGTGGCTTTGTGATGATGTTTCCCTCTTTATTTCTTAAAATTTCCTAGATGATCATGCATGCATAATTTGTTTGCAAATATGGGATGCATGAGTGATAAGGATCGCAATGGTATATCATGCGATTGCATGATTTTCACTTTTTGAATGAGATTTCGAGGAGAGAAGTTTTAGAGGGATGGAAGCTTTCTTGTGTTAGTGTCTTTGTTTGGGCAAAAGAATGGACTCCAGGAGGAGCAATGAGGGAGGAGACTGAGTGAGGAGTAGGCAGTGTGTAACACCTTGGCATCTAGTATGCCTGAATGTTATCAAACATAGACTAAACAACATCTAAATACCACAAATAAAGAAATTACAGCAAAGGTGCAAATGCTAAAACCAAAAATTTCGGCAGCATCTCCTTTGTTTTTCCATGATTGAAGCAACAACAATACTATGACAAGATATAGCAAGATATGAGACATCTAAAACAGCATTAACAATGGATATAGCAACATCTTAAATCAATAATACCAAGTCCAACCATTCCTCAAACTAAAACGAACCAATTGAGGAAAACAAGCACATAATTTAACCATACACCAAGATTCATGGCACTATCCTTATTATCATGACTTCAAACGATTAAATTGTCTATAAGTGTGGGCTATGTGTGGAAGTGTAGCTAATGCCCTCTCCCACATGCCGGTTTCATGGTACCTAAAAACAACATGAAACACAAGCGTGAGTTCATCACTCAGCAAGCATATTGCAATGGATCATAAGAACAAATCAATGCCAACATCGATACATACCATACTTAACATCATGATCAAGTCATAATTTCCTATACAACATCATAACCATGTCCCAATCTCATTGTACATATTTCATTATCATCATCATGTATGCAATGCAATGCAATGCACATGTCTCCTCGAAGCACATACCGGTATTGTCGAGTGCACACCCGTCGGCGTGCACCCTCTTTCCCCTTCCATCCTGTAGATGGAGGGTGCCTACTCCTCGCTTCCACTCACCACGTGGATGGAATCACGAGGTAGGTCTTACTCAATGGCGCTCCGTATTAGTCATAACTTTCTCACCGACCTTACCGGACTAGTTATGACGTTCTCACCGACCGGTCCAGTTTCCATGTCATGTATGCGACATATGCCATAAACATAAACAATTAATCATTGCATAGCATCATAACATGCCATTTTCATCATATCATGGGCAAACACTAGTCATGGCAAGATAGCATATCATGAAAACAATTCGCATCTAAGCAAGTCTAGCAATTCATACAACAGACAACCCATTCCAATACACTTGCCTTAACCGCGGGCGACGGATTGGCGAGAGTATGAGGGCACTCCCAGGGTCACACCACCTGCACAAATATACCACACACTCAAAAGATGCCCACAAAATAGTACAAAATCGCTCATCTACCCCGATTTCGCGAACTACTCCCAAAACCAAAAAACAGAGAATCTGCCCAACGGGACAACCAGCCTTCGGAAGGCCATATCTCGGGCTTAACAACTCCAAATCAAACAAAAGAGTACATTTTATTGAAGCTTAGGAAATTTCCTAGCTTTTTCTAAATATTGGGAAAAGCTTATTCGGCTTCTAAAATTGTTTAATCTACAGAACAACATAATCTGTTCCAATTACGTCACAGTTTTGAACACGTTCGGTAAAATGACCATAACTTTCAAACGGATGATCGGAATTAAGCATTCTTGGTGTCCAATTAAAGGTATTGAAGTTATATACAACTTTCTCAACAGGCGGCCAACCAAATTCCGACCCTAAACTCGCGAAAACTCAAACCCTATGTCGTGTGCCCAATCTGCCCGAAGCCGATCAATATGCAATCTCTAGTTTTCATCCAATCTAACCAATGGCAGCACAACCTTTTGATCTAATAGCATGAAATCTTCCATTAACATAGCACCTAATCCACCCCAAAGGTTTCCCATCACCATACCTTAGCCCGACGAATGAAGAACCGACGAACACGCCTCCCGCTCACCCGATCTTCCTCCAGGCGCCAATACCACCGGATCCTCTCGTCGTGGAGCTCCCCAATGGCGAGGTCAATGGCGTGTAAGAGCATGGAAGCAAAGGGTGGGGGTGGAGCTCGCCTAGGGCCGGCTAGAGGTGGTGGGGAGGAAGGAGCAAGGTGGCGGCTAAGGGAGGCAATGGGGGAGGCGCATGGGGGGGAGAGGGGTGGGTGGCGGCTAGGGTTGAGGGAGAGGGGGGCGCACCAAGGGGTGGGGGTTAGGTTTGGCTGCCCAAAAGTCGCCCCCTTGGGCCCAAACCCTTCCACCGGAGGCCCAACTCAACCCCCAAGGCCCAAAGTCCCTCGGAGAGGCCCAAACACCCGGAAACGGCCCAAAAACACGCTACAAAGTCATACTGTAGGAACAGATATGGCGACTAGAGGGAGGTGAATAGACGCCGAATAAAAATTCAACCGTCTTTTGCAAATTAACCAATTCAAACCCTCTTTGCAGCGGAAAGTCCTTCTACTAGTTCAATATGACTTTAATCACCTAGTAGAAGCACCAAAAAGAACCTACACAAAGCTTTAATCACAGAACCAAAGTTTTTCCAAAAATTTCAGTCTCGGGCGGCACTACCGCGCTCTGGGGGCGGTACTACCGCAGGTCACGTGAACAGTAAAAATCAGCACGGTTTCAAAAACGAAAAACATGCATAACTTTTGATCCGTTGATCCAATTGATCCCAAATTTTGAACGTAGCTTCCTTAGACTATCTAGGTTCTATCCCAATCAAAAATTAAAGAAATTGGATGCAAAAAGATCACAAATTTCAGTTTGATCTACTAAGAGGTAAGACCAAGCAAAACCCTAAAAACTGAAAATTCGATCAAACGAACCAATAGAAAGGATCCAAATCAATCACGTGATGATCCTTGATGTTCTAGCAATCTAATTCAGGAGTCACTTGGGCTAGAACAACTCAAATCACAAGATTGAAAGAAACATCCAAAAACAAGAAAGAAAATAAAGAGCAAACATGAATTGACATCGGAGATTGCCCAAAGTTTGATCCTTTACTCCTTTGGATGGATTACACAGCCCCTCCTAGAAGGAGGACAGCACCAAACCCTAACTCCTCAAAAGTTAGAACCCTAAAAACTTTCTCTCCTCTCAAAACTGAGGTTCTAAACCCCTAGAACCTCTTTATATAAGAGTGGCATACCCCACCAGCCTTGACCACATTACAAGGCCAACACACATCCGACTCGAGTCCGACTCGAATCCAACACACACCCGACTCAACCGTCCAAGTCTTTACGCATCCGAACACCTGTCGGACCGCCTAGCTTGCGACCCGCATTGAATCGTCTCAACTTCATTCATTGATCATGCACCTTGATCCTCTTCAATGCATCCTCACGACATCATCACCGTCACGGACCTCACCTCCTCCCTGAGCCTAGTCCTGGTCGTCGCTGACCTACATCGAACCTGATCCTGCACATCAATAAACGAAAAAACTTTTCCGAGCACAAGTCTTTCTCACTTGACTCACATCATCTCAAAAACATCATGATGCATCACATATGTTCATACCCTAACATTATGCATGCATCAAATAATCAAAACCAACAAATTCATCAAAACCCGATAAACCGCACTACCGCTTTACACTTGCGATCGCCGCCCACCGTCTTGCCGCTCACTGGTAGTACCGCATTTTAGCCGTCGGTACTGCCGGCCATCTGACACTTAGCCAAAATTCCAGACAACAATTTTTTGCACCTCTCTGGAAAAAAGCATCCGCTCTCACTAGCGGTACTACCGCTCATCCGGCACTACCGGACTCTAACCTCCGGTACTGCCGCTCCTCCGGCACTACTGGGATTTCAACTCCGGTACTACCGCTCAACTGGGACTTAACCAAAATTCCAAAGATCACGTTTTTGCTGCTCTCTGGAAAAAGACAGCCGCTCTCACACACGGTACTACCGCTCCTCCGGCACTACCGGAGTTCAACGCCGGTACTACCGCCTTCACATTTTCATCAACCAAAACTTATAAACTCAGTTTCAAATCAACGTTTACTCAGCACAAAAACTTTCCTTTGTCAATAACTTATCATAAACCATTGGGAGCACCACACATGGTCACTCAATCTCCCCCTTGATGAGTATATTGACAATCTTCGCACACATTATAAGTTTTGTCGAAAAGTGAAAGCAAAAACAGTAATAGCCACAAAAGAAAGAGCAATTGTTCATCAAAGGCTATTACACAATACAAAGATCAACAGAAACTCCTCTTTTCAGATTTTGAGCTAAAGATTTGCCAAAGCAAAAACAGAGAAAAGTATCAAAATCAACACTCTTTTCCCTTTTCAAACTTTCTCCCCCTGTCAGTATTTCTCCCCCTTTGGCAAAATAATCATCAAGGTTCCCTTTGAATGTATGCAAAAGCATGAATGCAAAGCTAGCAAGCTTTAAAGATTATCTAAGATGTATAATCAAATTAACACATTATCGCGCATTGAATCACCTCACATATCATGCTTCATAGCCAATTAAAGGAACTGGTTTTGAATACAAAGACTCTAATCAAGTAATAGTTTAGACACAAGCAAATTAGAACAGAAAAGTAGAGTGTCATAAACTTATCTTGGCCATTTTTTTTTAAAGAGCACTTAGAGAACCCAAACTCACTAATGTTTCTCCAAAGCGTTTGAACTTGTATATTTTTTTTTACTCCCCTTGTTGGATCATAACCAACTAGCTTCACAATTCCATAAAAATTTCAAAGAATAGCATTGTGACCACTTGTAGTTTCTTCTTTTGCATAAAAACAAGGGATGACAAGTAACTGCACACTAGCCCATACTTGTGCATGGGTAGGTAGTTCTTTCTTGTATCTTATCAAATTAAATCCCTGACAAGTGACTTCACATTATACTAAACTTGTGTTTAGACAAGTAGCCTTCTCTTGCATCTTGTCATATGATTCTACATGAAACTTAACAAGTTATGCAAAGGACTCATAATGATCATTTGAGTTACTGCAAAGGCTCACAGAAGCTTCAAAATAAAACACTAGCCGTTAAGTAGATGACACAAGACTTGTAAATCTAGTTTCACAGGTGTAAAAACCATAATAGATTAGTGACAAAGTATTCTTTACTAGCATCCCAAATTGAACTATTTCAGCTTTTCAGTGAGGGGTTTGAGTCTGAGAATATCATTAGCATTAACTTGACTATATAAACAAAGATAATCAGCAAAGCTTGAGCTACATGATGCAATTATGATACAAAGACAAGTTATGACAAAACTCCCCCTCAAACCAACCCATAGGGAAAAATGACCCCTAGTTCACCGCGCAAAAATGCAAATCGTGAAGAATCAAGCGGTTTAGTGAAAATATCAGCAAGTTGATGATTGGTATCCACAAATTGAAGTTCAATAGCACCTTTTTCAACATGATCTCGAAGAAAATGATAACGAATGTCAATGTGTTTAGTCCTTGAATGTTGAACCGGATTTTTAGCAATATTGATTGCACTAGTATTGTCACAAAAAAGTGAAACACTATCAAAATTAATGCCATAATCTATAAGTGTAGAAGTGATCCAAAGAATCTGTGAGCAACAACTAGCAGCAGCAACATATTCTGCATCAGCAATGGACTGAGCAACAGAGGACTGTTTCCTTGAAGACCATGAGACAAGCGAAGTGCCAAGAAAATGACATGTGCCAGAAGTACTTTTTCTATCAACTCTACACCCCGCAAAATCAGCATCAGAATACCCTTGGAGTGTAAGCAAAGATGAACATGAATACCAAATACCAAATTCAAGAGTGGAACGCAAGTACCTGAAAATTCTTTTAATCGCTTGCCGATGTGATTCTCGAGGAGAAGCCTGAAAGCGAGCACACAAGCACACAAAGAAAATGAATGTCCGGTCTTGAAGCGATCAAGTATAAAAGTGATCCAATCATGCTTCTGTACTCTTTTTGATCTACTTCAGCACCGTTTTCATCGGGATCCAAAATTGTTGTGGTGCTCATAGGCGTAGACACTGATTTTCCTTCTCCCATGTCAAATTTTTTCAGTAGCTCCTTTGTGTATTTTGATTGGTGCAAAAATGTTCCTTCTTTCATTTGCTTGATTTGAAATCCAAGAAAGTATGTCAATTCTCCCATCATGCTCATCTCGAATTCCCTGGACATCAACTCGGAAAAATGCGAAACAAGGGAGTGGGACGAACCTCCAAAGATTATATCGTCCATATAAATTTGCACCAATAAGAATTGATCATTGGAATGCTGAACAAACAATGTTTTATCCACTTTTCCCGTTTCAAAATTATGTTGAAGCAAAAACCCTTTTAATCTATCATACCATGCATGTGGAGCTTGTTTTAGACCATAAAGAGCTTTTGACAGATAATACACATGATTAGGAAATTTAGCATTTTCAAATCCAGGGGGTTGTTTTACATAAACATCTTCTTCAATGAAACCATTCAGAAAGGCACTTTTCACATCCATTTGATAAAGTTTAAAACCTTTTGATGCAGCAAATGCCAAAAGAATGCGAATAGCTTCTAAACGAGCAACAGGAGCAAAAGTTTCATCGAAATCAATACCTTCATGTTGTGAGAACCCCTGAGCTACAAGTCTAGCCTTGTTTCTAACAATTGTTCCATCCTCATTTAATTTGTTCTTGAAAACCCATCTAGTTCCAATTACATTTTGATCTTTAGGAAGTTCAACTAAAGACCAAACTTTATTACGTTCAAAATTTTCTAACTCTTCATGCATTGCATTAACCCAAGAACCATCAGATAAAGCATGGGATATATTCTTAGGTTCAAAATTTGCAACAAAGGCAGAATGTAAGCATAAGAGAGTTTGAGAAGAACTAGAGTGAGTAACCCGTTCATGAAGATCTCCAATCATTAGCTCTGGGGGATGATTTTTCACAATCTGTTGGGGAGGTCCTGAGGATGCTCCAATAGTGACCTCTATCTCAGGAGAAACTGAGACAGGACCAGAGTCACCTGAAGCAGGAGAATCATCTGTAGGAGTGGATGTAGGAACCATGTCATCATTATCTTCATCAACTTCCTCAAATCTTTTGTCCAAGAAGATTGATTCTGAGTCCTCCTGTGAACCTGAAATGTCAGGTCTAGCACCAGGGCTAGCCTCATCAAAAGTGACATCGCATGTCTCTACCATTTTGTTAGTCGATAAATCAAGCACACGATATCCACGGGAGTGTAAAGGGTATCCAAGAAATATGCCATCTGTACTACGAGCTTCAAATTTATCAAGATTTCCATGTTTAAGAATAAAACATTTGCAACCAAATACTCGTAGATGTGAAACAGTTGGCTTACGTCCAAATCTCAATTCATATGAAGTTTTACCAATTAACGATCTGAGATACACCCTATTTGAAATATAGCAAGCAGAAGAGATTGCCTCATTAAAATTTCCTTGGTGTGCTATATTCATCTAGCATTGTTCTAGCCATTTGAATCAATGTTCTATTCTTTCTCTCTACAATACCATTCTGTGATGGAACAAAAGGTGAAGAAAACTGATGTTCAATTCCATTAGTTTCACAAAAAGATTCAAAGCGAGAATTCTTAAATTTAGTTCCATTATCAGTCCTTATGGCTTTCAATTGATTGGGTAAGTCATTTTGCAATCGTTTGATGAAAACATGAAAGAGTCCAAATATCTCATCTTTGGTTGAAAGAAAATAAACCCATGAGTATCTAGAATAATCATCAACAATTACCAGAATATACCATTTACCTCCAGCTGATTGAACTCTTGAAGGCCCCACTGTATCCATATGAATCAATTGACCAGGGCCGGTTGTCATAACAATGGTAACAGGAGCATGAGAAGCTCCAACCATCTTGCCATGACGACAGGGAGCACACACTATGTCATTGCATGATTTAAGTTTAGGCAACCCACGAATCAAATCTAGACCACTCAATCTAGACAAAAGATCAAAACCCATGTGGCCTAGTCGACGATGCCAGAAATAAAGATCTCTAGACTCAGAAGCAACAAAACAATGCATACCAGTTGAGTTACTAAAGTTTGCCTTGAAAATTTTACCAAGTCTAGTCATCTCAAAGATTAAATTTCCATTGACATCAAGAACTCTACAAGCATTTGGTTTAAAGCTTACTTCCAAATTCTCATCAAGCATTTGTGATACAGAAAGCAAATTGAATTTTAATCTTGTGACCAATGAAACATCTTTAAGAGTAAAGTGGTCATTTACCTTTACTGTACCTTTTGCAATCACATGTCCATTGATGGCATCTCCAAAAGTAATCTCTTCATTTCCAGATGCCCTTGTAAGCGAGGAGAACCAATTTGAATTTCCAGTCATGTGTTGACAACATCCAGAGTCTACAATCCACATGTTCTCCTTTCTTGCATGCACCACCTACATACCACAAGTAGAAAACATCGAGGACTCGATCAAGTTAGTCAAATGAGATTTAGGATCCAAAGATCAATCACTCGATGAATAGGTGATCGAACAGCAACCTGTGAATGCAAGGAAGTAGTATTCTGAAAAATCCTATTTGCTCTCCGAAATCTTGTCTTAAAATTGTTTCTAAAGCCAATTGAATCAAAACAATCATCATATCTATGATAGGGAGTGAAAAGCACTCTCTCATTATATCCCAAGCCTGCTCTCTTTTTGTCATATGATCTCAAATCCCCATTGCCAAATCTATGGTTCTCCAACTTGGATTTTTCAACAAACTTAATTTCACTAATCATTTTTGGTTCTCTCATTCTTTTATTTCTTCTCATCCTTAGCCTTTCTATAGCAAAATCTCACTAGATGACCATCCTTATGACAAAAGGAACAATTATATTTAATTCGAGAGGTACTGGCACCTAATGTTTGAGTGGTTGAGGTTTTTCCAGAAAAATCAATATAACCAGCAGATTTAAACTTTGATTCAATTGGTTTAGGAGGAAGAACTTCAATTTTACCAACGCCAAGTGTTTTCACAACCACAGGTAGATTATTCTTCAAATCATTGACATGATCAAATCCAATTCCACTATTTTTCACACTCACTTTAGATTGATCAAGAATCATATTCAACTTCTTTTTACCACCTGCAAATCTCTCCAGCATTGACTTCAAATAACCATTCTCTTCAGATAAAACTTGGCAATTCTGACATGAATCAATAATAGCTTTTCCTTTGGCTTGAATGGCTCTATCTCTAGCTAAAATAGCTCTCTCAGAATTATTCTTCTCAAAAGCAACATCCTTTTTTCAGAATTACACTCTTCATGCATTCACTAGAAGCAAAAGTAGAATGAGTCTTTCTAGCAGGAAGTGTAACATGCATCTTTTCCAAATTTTCCCTAGTGACAAACAGTTCTTGTAAAACAAATGAATGCATTATAGAACCAAAGGCTAGAGTTTGCTTGAAATCATCAATCTTATCTTTTAGCACATTTAGCTCTTTTATTTTACAAGAATGAGTGACTCTAAGTGATTCTAATTCGCATTGAAATCCTAAACAATCATCACATGCATCATTGTTGGAACTTAAATTTCTAAGCTTAGAATTTTCAGTTTTCAGCATAGACAAATCATTCTCTAAATCTTTATTCTTATGCTTAGATTTCTTCAATGACTTTCTCATGATGACTAAAACTTCACAAAGTTCATTATAGGAAGGCATTACCTCATCAGAATCACTCACCGAGTCGTTATCGCCTGAATCATCACTAGAGTTGCCTTTGGCCATGAAACACAATCCACTGAAGTCCTTTCCATCTGACTTTCCTTGTTGTTTGTACTCATTGTCATCATCAGTTGAGTCATCAATGTCACTTAAGTCTAAGTGATCAATTGCAGCAAAGACTTTATTTAGCATCTTCTTTGTTCTCTGTCTAGTCTTGTCTTTGCCTTCCTTTGAGCGAAAAATCTTGGAAGTGGCATTCAGCTCCTTTTGCTCCTTATCCTTGTTCTTGAAACAATTTGCATGAATGTGACCAGTCTTACCACAATTGTAACAAGTGACAGGAGCTCCTCTCCTTTCCCTTGATCTCATATAAGCTGCATTTATACGCTTTGAAAGGAGGGCAAGAGTATCTTCTGGAATTTGATCTAGCTGTTCATCACTCAAGGCACTCAAAGAAGCAAAAGAATATGATGATGATGAACCAGTTGCATTATCAATAGCAGAAGAGTTAGCATTTAAAGCCATAGAGCCACCATTGGACATTTTTGAGACAACATCAATTTCAAAAGTTTTAAGACTAGAATAAAGCTTGTCCAATGTCATCTCGCTCATCTTATGTGCCTCACGAACAGCAGTAACTTTCATTTGCCAAACACTGAGATCAAGTGAAGATAAAAAGTGTCTAGCATTTTCAGAATCAGAATACTTAATATCCACTGCTCTAAGGTTGTTCAAGATTCTATTAAAGCGAGCAAAACTATCATCTAGAGATTCACCAGAACGCATCTCAAATTTGGTGTATTCTTTCTTAAATTGATCCTGGCGAGCCTCTTTAACAGAATCAGTACCCTCATGATAATCTTGCAAAGACTTCCAAATGCTATGAGCAGTAAGTAGATGACAAACACGATCAAACTCTTTCCTAGCAAGTCCTTGAAGCAAAATATTCCTAGCTCTGTTGTTATTCTCAACATCTTTTTCAAACTCAGGATTATCAATAACATCATTACCAGGAAGATCATAAGGATTTTTTACCTTTCGCCAAATTGCATTACCTTGTGCCTGTAGATAAGCAGTCATCCGGATCTTCCAATGAGGGAAGTCCGTACCGTCGAAGATGGGAGGCTTTGTTGAGAACTTTTCCGTCGCCATGGTTTACCAACCTTGCTCTGATACCAGTTGTAGGAACGGATATGGCGACTAGAGGGGGGGTGAATAGACGCTGAATAAAAATTCAACCGTCTTTTGCAAATTAACCAATTCAAACCCTCTTTGCAGCGGAAAGTCCTTCTACTAGTTCAATATGACTTTAATCACCTAGTAGAAGCACCAAAAAGAACCTACACAAAGCTTTAATCACAGAACCAAAGTTTTTCCAAAAATTTCAGTCTTGGGCGGCACTACCGCGCTCTGGGGGCGGTACTACCGCAGGTCACGTGAACAGTAAAAATCAGCACGGTTTCAAAAACGAAAAACATGCATAACTTTTGATCCGTTGATCCAATTGATCCCAAATTTTGAACGTAGCTTCCTTAGACTATCTAGGTACTATCCCAATCAAAAATTAAAGAAATTGGATGCAAAAAGATCACAAATTTCAGTTTGATCTACTAAGAGGTAAGAACCGAGCAAAACCCTAAAAACTGAAAATTCGATCAAACAAACCAATAGAAAGGATCCAAATCAATCACGTGATGATCCTTGATGTTCTAGCAATCTAATTCAGGAGTCACTTGGGCTAGAACAACTCAAATCACAAGATTGAAAGAAACATCCAAAAGCAAGAAAGAAAATCAAGAGCAAACATGAATTGACATCGGAGATTGCCCAAAGTTTGATCCTTTACTCCTTTGGATGGATTACACAGCCCCTTCTAGAAGGAGGACAGCACCAAACCCTAACTCCTCAAAAGTTAGAACCCTAAAAACTTTCTCTCCTCTCAAAACTTAGGTTCTAAACCCCTAGAACCTCTTTATATAAGAGTGGCATACCCCACCAGCCTTGACCACATTACAAGGCCAACACACATCCGACTCGAGTCCGACTCGAGTCCAACACACACCCGACTCAACCGTCCAAGTCTTTACGCATCCGAACTCCTGTCGGACCGCCTAGCTTGCGACCCGCATTGAATCGTCTCAACTTCATTCATTGATCATGCACCTTGATCCTCTTCAATGCATCCTCACGACATCATCACCATCACGGACCTCACCTCCTCCCTGAGCCTAGTCCTGGTCGTCGCTGACCTACATCGAACCCGAGCATCGCACATCAATAAACGAAAAAACTTTTCCGAGCACAAGTCTTTCTCACTTGACTCACATCATCTCAAAAACATCATGATGCATCACATATGTTCATACCCTAACATTATGCATGCATCAAATAATCAAAACCAACAAATTCATCAAAACCCGACAAATCTGGCACTACCGCCTTTACACTTGCGGTACTGCCGCCCACCGGTACTGCCGCTCACTGGTAGTACCGCATTTTAGCCGTCGGTACTGCCGGCCATCTGACACTTAGCCAAAATTCCAGACAACAATTTTTTGCACCTCTCTGGAAAAAAGCATCCGCTCTCACTAGCGGTACTACCGCTCATCCGGCACTACCGGACTCTAACCTCCCAGATCGCCGCTCCTCCGCACTACCGGGATTTCAACTCCAGATCTTGCCGCTCAAGCTGACTTAACCAAAATTCCAAAGATCACGTTTTTGCTGCTCTCTGGAAAAAGACAGCCGCTCTCACACACGGTACTACCGCTCCTCCGGCACTACCGGAGTTCAACGCCGGTACTACCGCCTTCACATTTTCATCAACCAAAACTTATAAACTCGGTTTCAAATCAACGTTTACTCAGCACAAAAACTTTCCTTTGTCAATAACTTATCATAAACCATTGGGAGCACCACACATGGTCACTCACATACCGAAATGCTGAATTCTAAAATGTCATATTCTGGGGTGTCACATAGTGGAGGTGGGCTGCACTCAAACTCATGGCCCACCTTCCTTCGCAAGCTACTGCCATGAAGAAAAGGGAGGGATGGGGGAAAGTGCTGGTAGGAGACAGAGTAAATGGCCTAGATTGGTTGCTATCTAGAGTAACGAGTGGGCAGGGGGATTGCTTAGGAAGAGGGCATTGCAGGTCAATGGCATGGGAGGGTGAAATGACTGCGTCCTCTTTCATTTTTGTCTGTTGGTATATTGGATTGGTTTTGTACCATTGGCGAGGAATTTAACAGCAGAAGAACAACTATATTTTTTTCTACTAGGTTTTAGATGTGAAGTTTTATACCTAAAACTAAATAAAATTAGCATCTTTAATTTACTAATGCCGAATAGATTACAGAACTGACTTTTGAAAATCATGGTGTTACACACAGACCGATTCTTAATTGACTAGGCAAGTTTATCACAAACCCAGAATTATGACGAAGCCATCTGACAACCAATTCTTGCTCAGTCTAAATCACATTTGTACTTTCTTTTGAATAAAATCACTTCTTATAACATTCTATGGCACACACATACTAAGGAATAGCTTTTTTCAACAGAAATATTTGTTTGGCTCAATTTCTCCAAAAGTCCTAATTTTAGGTATAAGTCATTTACTATATATCACAAGTCAATACTGTATTAATATACCAACTAGTGATATTTTGATTAAGGTGACAAGGTATATGGGTTTCAATGTCAATTGAGGCCATAGTAAATAGGAGTAACTATACATTTAAATCAAGGATTAAAATTACATCGATAGAATTAAGCATGCAATAATTTAAACTAAAATATAATTTAAAATTCTAGGATCAACACGATCAAAGGCGTAACTTGCCTCACACGATGCACCAATGCTGAGATCCATCGAGCTGGTACTCCTCTGGCTCTCCACATCTATACGTTGAACAATAACTAAATTCAAATAAAATCTAAATAAATTTAAATAAAATACAAAAACTAGAATAAAAAACAATTTAGGATTTTTTTACATTAATTTAGAAAGAAGAATGGGTTCAATAGGAATTTGAACTTAGGAGAACGAACTCCCAAAAAATTTAAATCAAAGAAAAAGAGAAAGAAAATACTATTTAGGTTTGAAATTTTGGATTTATTTTTATAAAGAAAAATCAGGATTATTACATCAGCATGATGTCAGCAAGGATTTTCTATTTTGTGGAATGTTTTTTGAATACAATTCCAATTATGACACAAGTATGATGCATTGTTGATGTTAGTGGAGGAAAAATGATTTTTGCCTGAATATTTTTGGAACTAAAAATACATTTTGTCGATGATGAGTGAGGCAAGGTTTTTGTGGACTGAGTCCACGGTCTCAGCCAGTTCACCATGGATGCAGTCCATGGGGTTGTGGCACTTGGGCGCGGTAGCGCGCTCAGGTCACAGTTGGAGGTGGCGCGACGGTCGGCTTCCGACGAGGCAACTAGGCGCATGGCATGGAACACGAGGTGGTGATCTCGGGGAATGGTATGGCGGCGGCAACAAGGATCGGATGGCGGCGCGAATGACGGGGAAGTGGCACCGTGGCCGATGACAACAAGAAAGAAATTGCGACACTCCAATGGGGGAAATCAAAATAGAATGAAAAAAGATTTACGTTGTTTGGGAACATGTTTTGGCGCGTTTACCTTGGCTTGGGGTGGCCGGGGACAACAAAGCGTGGACGAGAATGGCGGTCAGAGCTCGGGGAGACATTGGGGCTTACGGCGTTCCAGCTGGGAGAGTGGGAGAGCGTGAGCAAGCGAGAGAGAGACCGAGAGCTAGCAAAATGGAATGCAGGAGATATGGGGGTTCTACAGCTTCCTTCTATTGCATGAGGGGGGGTACCTGAGTGACTGTAACGGGCGCGAAAATGGTGCGATCGACGGTCTTAATTTCACAAGATGGTGCACCAGTAGGGAGTAATGGCTAGGGAATGGAAGGCGTTGAGGTCGGGATGTTGGGAGCTTTGAATGCACACTCGTGGGGAGGGAAAATGGCGTCGGGTGAAGCTTTCAGGCGGCAGCAATGGTAGGAGGAGAGAGAGGATGGCGGCGAGAGGAAGAAGAAAGGCACATAGGTTGACAGGTGGGACCCACACATAGAGAGAGGAGGGAGTAGCCTAACCGGCGGGGCTCGGCGGCGGGGAGAGAGGGATGGCGCTTGCTGGGCCGACGGATGGGTTGGGCAAGCCGATGGAGAAGGGAAGCAGGCCAAGGACCGTGGGCTGTGCGAGTGAAAGAAGCAGAAAGGAAGGGGAAAGTGGGCCAGGCCGAAGAAAGAGAATGGGTTGAAAAGGGAAATGGTTTCAACCTGAAAAGAAATAGAGATTTTAATTTTGTTTTTTTGAATTAAAATAGTTATATAGATTCGAATGGATTTTAGAAAATATCAAATAAATTTCAAATTTTGGGGAAATGTACGGAAATTTTCTGAGACATTTTAAACTTAATAAAATGACTTTCAACTTAAATTTAGTTTTTATTTTTATACAGAAATTTCTTTTAAATTTTTGGAAATAGGAAAAAACCTTTTTGAAATTCAAAAATTCAAAGAAAATCCAGAAATTTGAATTATTGTCTAGAAATTCATAGAAGACAATAAAATAATATTTAACATTTCACCTTTAGTTTTAGAAACATAATTCTTGGATGTTAGAATAATCTTCCGTGCGGTGTGACTGGATCATCTACCATCTAAATTCTGCGTACAAACTACTGGTGAGATTCAACATACATCCTTCAAAAGTCAAGGTAATAGAATTTCACAATAATCTTAAAAAAAACAAAAAAATTCTATAAATTCTCTCATTAATCAAGACAAAAAAAAAAGAATGCACCATTTACTTTGGTGGGACCAAGTCATAACAGTACAAATTAATTAATATGGATATTACAGTTGTATAACAAATGCAGTTTTATTTTTATTTATAGGCTTTAGAGTGGCATAACAAAGACAATTTGTGCCGTAGTCATCTAGTTGCATGATAACGACAAAAGGTGAGTAGTATCGTGCCGCTCCTTCATGTTTAAGCCGTCGATGAGAAGGGTAAATGGTCAAGATCAAACGCTAGTGTTTTGCCACAGTACTCTCATGGTTTGTCGTAGCTCCACGACAGTGTACAATACCCGACCAACTATAATCATGTTTTTATCTGAAGGCCCGAAAATCTAGTAGCATAGTACTACTAGCGTATAATGGCAGAGAATACAAATCCACCGGACGTTAGAGAGCGCGAAGCTAAGGCTGCGGATGGCAATGTGGGGTGCTTTAGGAAAAGCTCTAAGCAACCTTATTTCTCAGGTATAATAGCAAATGCATATTGCTAAATATCATAGTACCGCATGATAATGCCAAACTCACCCTAGAGCACGGTGGGCTTCTCATTGCTCATACTTACATGGCCGAGATCTTAATAAGTTACCCTTTCTGGTCCTAGATATGGTGTCTCTGCTGCCTGAACAGGGGAGAAGGGAGAAGGGCCACTCTTTGTGAAGGCGAAAGAGCTCAGCTCAGACAGGCTCGCTCTGTCAGGAGCGCGAAGCTGGGATGGAACGGGAGGAAGCCTCATGAGACTAAGCTATTTTTTAAACTAAAAACCAAATAAAATTAAACTAAATTAAGATAAATATAATCTTGTGCAATCTAAAATCATGCATGAATAAAAGAGAAACAAAGCCAAAAGAAAAAAAAGAAATACAATGCAAGGTCATCGGCACCGACAGAGTGTGGGCTCGAGTCCAACAAAGACCTTTAGGCTACGCCCCTGCTCAAGAGGGTCACTGTCACCATCGATGAACCACCACTGTGGAAGCTCAAGCTCTCAAAATTTTCGCTGTTTTAGCCTCCTTGCAAACATTTTTTTCATATATAGCACTGCTCCAAAATCATTTGCAAATATAGCCCCCACAAGTCATCTCCCGCGCTCGAGGAGCTCGGTATGTCAGCAGCCGCGCCAAAATTCCTGCTGAGCTCTCCTTTCTTGCACTACTACATGAATATACATCACAATCGGTTTTTTTTTATCATTATAGTCAGTTTTGATGGCGATACAAAGCCTTTAAATAGTGATGAGGAGGCTCTATCACAGTTGATTTTCATGCGATAGTGATAATACGGTCATCACAATTGGTTCTAAGTGAGAACCGATTGTGATGACCATATTATAACTGTACAGCGTCTGAAAACAGTCCCAAATTCATAGTATATGCATTCACAATACAAATCACAGTACACTTACATTCACAATATCACAGAACATTCACAATACTTATAGATAGCACATAACATTCACAACACAACCATATCAATTTCACAGTATACATATCACATTCACATGATATATTATTTACAACATATGGACTAGTAGGAGCCTGTCGCGTCTCTATACCTATTGTCCTCCGCTGTAACTTCTGTCTAGTACCACATGTATAAGTGGTCTCGTAGATTGTTGAGATGTTTATTGTCTAGGCTCTTGAGGGGAATATTGAGTTTCTGCAAAACAAAAAGAAGTGCACTAATTTAAGTTTTAAAATAAGAAATAAGTATGTAAAAGGCTGAGTGTATCATGCATGTACATATACCTTAGGGAAAATGTATGAGCCATCGACCAAGATCAGCATGCGATGCATAACGTAGAAGCCGCACAGGTCGTCGCACCCCCTGTTGATGATACTGTGAACAAAGAAAATCAAATTAAGAGACAAAGAATAGACATTAGAAAAAATCCTATTAAATGGTAAAGTCATTAGAATAGTATTTACTCCTCATGGTATGAGAAGGGAATGAAGTCCTTTTTTGCCTCAGCATGAAATGCCTGCTTGATGTAGTTGGCAACGAACTCCGATTCAAGCCTAGTCATGGTTGCAAACACCATCTCAGGGTTGACTAACCCAACTGGGTGTAGATCTGTCACGGATCGTTGCCTCATTATCCTGCAACTTGGGTTAATTGTTAAAAAAATATAATACAAAATTCTATAATAGTCATAGGCTCGTGCTGTATGGTGTAATACTCACAGCGTCTAGGATCGTACAGTAGAAATATCGATGGCTTTCAGGTTGTACAAATGGAACAAATCCTTTAAATTCACTGGGAATGTCCCATTCTCATCGCGATGGAAATGTCCCCCTCGACACGTCACATTGAAATCAACGTGACGCTCAGCCGCATTCGCCTTGTCGAAGTATCATCCATGTAGCAAGCGAGTGCATTTGCCCAGAGCATTCAATTCGTGGGGAAGGACAAGGAGCTATCCATGTATTTACCCCCCATAAAATCATATGGGGACGCCGAGCATCTATTAACTTTTCTTTCTGAACAGACGAAATCTCCAAGGTCGGGACATGGGGCTTTTATTTTATTGGAGGGGGCCCTGTCGCCTCTGACAACTTTGCCTTGTTGACATAAGGATTCTCTGAGGTCTCATGTGGTTCTTTGCCTTCAGTGCTAGTCCTTTTGTGCACCAGCTCTTCACTTTGCGTAGGAGCAGGAGTAGGTGCAAGAGCACAACTAAGTGCAGGAGCAGGAGCTGATGCAGGTACTATAGGAACCTACCAAGCACATGCAAATGTAACATGTTGCAGTACTGGAATGATCAAGAAGATGTGGGGATTTATACCTTGAGCAGTACGACACCCGTCATGGACCACTTGATGAATGAGATCCGTACTTGCCCGAGAGTAGTGATATCTTTGTTCAGGGGGGACTCCAACACATGAGATAGGAATTCATCATGGACATAGTCCATCTGGACCTTCATGTAGCCCTTCCTCAAAGGGCTACCATGCAATGTGTCATCCCCCTTGCAGGGAAATGCAACCCTGTGTCCAGCCTCAACGGTGAATCCATTTTCGATCAAAATTAGCTAGCATTTGGCAAGCGCCTGCAATAAGTGCACAACTTGATCGAAAATATTGTTTAACTTACACGTGTATCTTTAAGTCAAACAATTTTACCTTTAGCTAAGGATTGGGCTGATTATTTTTGAAAGCGCAGCTGCTAGAGTGTATCACAGGCGGTTCTACGAGAGGCGAGGCCATATGACTCTGACTCTGAGAGATCATCGCCATCATTTCGGCCCTCAGGGACTCCTTATGCACCATCATCTCCACCTTAATCTCCTCCTTTAGCTCCTCCCTTAGCGTGACCTTGAGGCGCTCCGTACGTGCTTCCCATGATCTTGATCTGACACTGGCAACATCCTCATCTTGAAAGAAGGGCCTCTTCGTATGCCCTACACCTGTGGCAAGCACCCGCCCCTTATGGTCAGGCTTTCCGTTTGCCGAAGACAAGATATCCCTCGACCCTTGGCTTTGAAACGCCCCCTACTCTTTATGTTGGATTACCTCCTCCTGCAAGAAGTGAGTATAAGTTAATGCTAAAATATAACAGGAAGGGTCAACTGCAATGTACTATATTAGATGTCTTACGATGGTGGAGATGATCTGCGCAGTCGCAGGGTTTGGAACCACAAGCCGGCCGTTGGAGGTTTTCTTCATCCTTGCTAATAGATAGTCGCGTGCCTGCTCCTCATATATGTGGGAATAAGGCATCACCGTCCCAGAGTTCGCACACTCCTTGGCTAGTTGCGTCCACTATGCCTTCTTCCCTACATAGTCGACGAAACCGAGGTGGTGTGCATGTGTGTTCTGCTTTTGGATAGCGATGTTCTTCTCCCTTAGATCCTCCGCCTCGGGCGTGCTCTTCATCCTTGTGAACTCCTCCCAAACATTGGGAGTCACAAACGCATACCTCTCGAAGGGAGTACGTCCTTTTAGCATGTATGTATCATACAGGATAACCCTAAAGTGCCTCAAAGACACACCTATTCTCTGCAAGGTGTACTGTCTAGCATTCCTTTCATCTTCCTCTAGTATAATCTATGTCCCCTTAACTCCATCCCACAGCCGTTTCTTCTGCTCGTCTCTAACTTCCTTTCTCCAGTCATTAACCATGATCAGCATTCTCTCCCTCACCAATCGGCTGATAAAAGATCGGTAGCACCCCTTATAATTCTCTGGACCCATGCAAACTCCCATGGCATTAAAGTCGAGAACCTACGGCGTTCTCCCAGTAGCCCCTTTATTCGGTCCTCGGACCTTTCTCATCTTACTCAACGGCTCAGCAACACCTTCTTTTCTCTCTGACATTGAGCCAGTGCTATCTCTTTGTGACATTTCGAATATATATATATATATATATATATATCAAACGTAAACTTCGTGAGAGAAAGAAATTCATATATTTGTCATGGTCATATATTTTATATGAGCGAAAGCAATTCGTAGCTATTATGTTGACTTGACAATGAATCATGTAAATTAATAGATTAATGGAAATGTCACCGCATATTATTGTACTAGCATATTGTAGTAAATTAATGGATGATCTTCAAGAAACATCTATCTATTGACTAACTAATTATGTACCAACGATAACTCATAATCTCTAATTAGGTTAGGTCCTAATGCCATTCAAGAATGTGTGGTTCGGGCAAGTTCCTAAGCTTTTGGACAACTCCAGAGAAAATTTTGGCAATATCGCTCTTTTGTTCTCCAAATACACGTCTCGACAACAGTTTAAGAGGGTGTGTATCCTAAGAATACCAGGAGATGCCGCCAAAACTCTCTAAAGTTGTACAACAGCTTCATCAAGACTTTCCTAAACCTCATATCCTCGAACTGTCAAAAAAATGTAGATAGTTCGAGACTGATTGCTTATAAATATGCCATGTCAGCATATTTGTAAACAAGAACCCTTGAACCAGAGATGCATAGGTTACACAACCTTAACGCTAATATTGATAATTTTAGCATATTTTTAGATTGTTGAATAAAGCATGATAATAAGAGCAAGTATATAATACTAATCCCAATTAACAATATGATGAAAATTACGTAATTCCAAGATAGCAAAATTGACATAATCAAAGAGATAAAACATATTATAAAATTAACTATAATTTTTTAAACTTCATTGGATTCTAGTCATGCTTAGCATTCAACATATTATCATTGTTTCTGTGTTAAGACTAGGACAGTCACTGTAACATCCTAAATTTGTACCTTTATTTAATTTATTGAGTTAGTTGAATTTTTGAAATTTTTTGGAATTTATTTGGATTTAATTTGAATTAAGTCCTTTATTGAATTATTTAAATATTTAAAAATTTCAAATAAAATTTGTTGGAAATATTTTATTTGAGTCCAAAATGTTTCAAAGTATTTTCCAGAATTTTTCTGAGTATTTTGCTATTTTTCTCGATTTATTTGAATTTCTAGGAATTATTTTAAGTAATAAAATGAAAAAAGAATTTCAAAAAAACCCTAATGGGTCCAGCCTCATGGACCGAACCCATTAGCCCGCAACCCGAACCGCGCCAGACCCGAACCCCAATTGCGCTTATCGTTGGATCTGGATCTAACGGCCAGGGGCGAGCCACGTCGCGTGCACGTGTGATGCTTTGGATTCGGTACGCGTGGATGTGCGTGATTGCGCCACATCGCCCCGCCTGTGTTCGGATCGGATCCGATGGCACTGTGTGATCCTGGCTGTTAATCTGGACACGTGGACGACTGGCCGCCATTGTCACCGACTCGGATTGCGCTGCCGTGGCCGTTAGGGTTTCCGCGATTTGCACGGAAGCCAAGGCCTTTAATTACCTTCGCTGATTCGCCGCGCCGCCCTCATTACCTTCGCTGATTCGAGCCACCAAAAATCGTCGCTGATTTCTCACCGTTCTAGAAGAACATTGCCGCGATTTTCTTCGGTTTGCGCCGCCGTCGAGCCGCCTTCCACCGCGTGCGACCGCAAACCTGGAACTGCACCGTTGAGGCACTTCGAACCCGACCATTCACTTCGCCGGAGACCGCACGAAACGCCGAGGGCTGTGTCATCGTCCTCAGCTCTGGCGTCCCAAGTCACCACGCCATCACCGGATCTCGCAAAGCTCGTCGACCGTTCGATCTTCATCCAACGGCCGTGGTGAGTCCACGTAGTCATCTCGGTAATTTTACTAGATTGGATCTGGACCCTTAGATCTAGAATGAATGGCTTAGATCGTGCCACGTAGCTGCTAAGCGGTGCGGTAGATGAAGTCAACATAGGCCGTTAGATCTAGAATGGAGGCACTGGATTTAGCCACGTAGCCGAACTGTTGCGAGCGGGATTGGATCTTAGCCATTCGATGTACATCATAAGGCCTAGATTGTGCCACGCGTCGGGCACCGGATCATGCCACGTCACCCCCAGTGACGCGGCGAGCCAGATCCAATCTCAGTCGACCGATCTGATTTGGATGGTCCAGATCAAATCACGTGGATCCAATACGTGCGAGATTAGATCCAATCATGACTGTCGGATTCCAAACCGACGGCCCAGATCATGCCATGTTACGGGTAGCCGAACTGGCGCGGTCAGCCCGGCCGTGGTCGACGTCACCCTGACGTCGCCAGGCCCACGCTAGCAATCGCGCCACGCGGCGTAGACGTCAGCCGTGATGTCATGTTGACATCACGGTGGGGTCCAGCTGTTAGTACCGCTCGGCCGAGCTGCGATGACGTCATGCTGACGTCATCAGTGGGTCCCACGTGTCAGTGACACGTGCACTCGTGGACCGGGTCCACGGTGGACCGAACCTGAGCCGTGGACCGGGTCTGTGGACTGGCTGACGCAAGCATGACATCATAATTCGATTTTCCTTTAGGAAAATAATTCGGCCGAAAATGAATTTGCATGCTTGTAACATCCCCAATTTCAGTCTTCAGCTAAAAGCTAATTTAAACTAAGTAAATCCAAAATTTTGTTCTTCCTCGGTGTTTAAATTAACATGGCATCCTCATCTTCTCAAAACTGGAGCTCAATCCTTGATCGTCCGAAAAGTCGAATTTAGGAATTCTGGTTCGAACCCGAAATTCCACCCGAGTTCCAAAATGCTCCAAAAATCCCGAAACCTATTGCATTAGGTTCCAAATATTCCAAAAACATTTTGGGATTTTTCCCAAGATTTTTGGAAATTCTCTGATATTTTATCGCTCGCGGCCTTTCGTCAAAAGCTCTTTATCCGTCCCGGAATTTTCTAAATTCCAAATTTCATCCAAAGTTCATGAAACCAGTTTTATTTGGTTCCAAATATTCCCCAATGTTTTTAGGAATTTTTCTTGGATTTTTAGACCCCTTTTTGCTATTTTCTCTCGCACACTTTTGAGCTTTACTAAGTTGGACCAATGGGAGAGTGCCACCTAGCCGACACTGTTCATCATCTCCTTCCTACCGTGCAAGCAAGTCACAGAGAGGAGCATTTGAGCTCATTCATGGTGCCTCCACCCTTTGAATGCTCATAACTCCCTCGTTTCTTCTCCAAATTGCGAATGGCTGGTTGCGTTGGAATGGCAACGATGAGGAGGACCCGTTCCCCAAGTTCATTAGCTCTTAATCTCGTCAGAAACCGCTCCATTAACCAAAAACCGAAAATGTCTTTAATGGCAATAACTTGATCGTTTCAACTCCAAACCACACGATTCCACCTCTCAAATCTTCGTGGTGCACACACTCTCCCTTTGCCTCCGCACGCCATTTGTCCGGGAACACAAAAGAATCGACGTTGAACACCGTTTTTCTTCACCGTCGTTCGTCGGCGAAATTCGTCGTCTTCGGTGGGTTGTTCTTCAATTCCTCACAATCCTAATTACCACTAGGTGTTCTCTAGCCGGTGCACAAATCAATTTTCATTTTCATGTTGTATTTTTCAGGATTTTTGGGTTTTTCTTTGCCTCTATTTGGTTGGGCCCCTGCCCATGCCGCGCGCCGCTCCGGCCGGCTCTCCGGCTCCCCCGCGTCGCCGTCGGCCGGCGCCGCCGCCGCGCCCGCGCCGCCTCGAGCCGCCGCCGTGCGCGTTGCCACCGCCTCAGGCCTCCCCCTCGTCGGCCGACCGGCCGACCGACTCCCCGTGGCTCGCCGCCGCTCCCCACGCCGTAGCCCGCCGCTTGCCGCCGTGCCTTCGCTCGCCGGCCACCCTCCCCGGCACCGCCGCCGCCCACCGTCGTGGCCTCACCGTGATGGCGCATGGGTAGCTCCAAGCTCCCCTGTTCTTGTCCATTGGGGAAGAAGGCTTTCCCCAATGACAGCTTGGTCCCACTTGCAAGTGACTAACCAAAATCAGGAAAATGGAAAAAAAAGAAGATTATGAGGAATATTCCTCATTTTCCATTTTCCATCATTTTAGGATTTCGGATGCTCATATCTTTTTCATCCGAATTCCGATTCACTCCGTTCAAATTCCTAAATTCAAGATCTACCTGCCAGAATAATTTTTGTAATTTTTAGGATTTATTTTATTTTATTGTTATTTATTTGTTGTACCGTTTTGTGCGTAGCCGAGGATCTCGCCGAGTCCGCCGACCCCGCTGCCGAACTTCAAGGTTTCGAGACTCTCGTCGCGAATGTAGGCATGTCTCCTTGACGCATTTCGATCCCATGTTTGAAAATGTTTTATAATGTTTTATAACATGCATTGCTATGTTTATAATCGTATGTCAAATATAGACTGTTAGTTATTCCAAATTGCTACCATCCCCTTGATTGTTGTTATCCATGTTTATTTGTAACCCTAGGACACTTTGCTATGTCATGTATAAATAATATTGTGACATATGTGGATTAGTACGGTAGTATGCTTAGTTGCAAAATTGATTAAATGACCCACGGGTGGGATTATATCAAAAAGTATGATTTAAAGTATGATTTGAGAACTTAAGCAAAGCATTTGCTACTGTTTTTTATAAAATAAAAATAAAATGAAAAATGGTTTGGACTTGGGCCGAATGGAATGTTGGGCGGGTGCGGTTGGAGCACTAGTTTCATTGCGCAAGTACTGCCCCAAGTTAACTAAGGACCGACGCTTATGACTGTCCATTCTAAGCATCACCGAACAACCTCATTTCTATAATGGGTACGACCTGGCCGAATAATTTGTAGAAACCTAACTTAGACTCACCAGTTGGTGGAATGTGGGTGCCAGATGGAGCTGAGTCGTATTTTCCCACACGGCGCAAGAGGGGGCTTCTGTACTGGGTAGAGGGAACCCTAACAGTGGTGAAACCTCAGCGGGTGTAGTCAGGTTAGGCGTATACATTGTAAAGGTCTTGTCATGGTCTCTTTGCCGACACACCTAAGGAAGTGTGTTAATTGCATGGCATTAAAGAGATGATCATGTCTTGTGGGTAAAGTCGTACACCTCTTGTAACACCTCAATTTTTGCTTTTCATGAATTTAAATAAGATTTGGCACTTTGGTGAATTTTTGGAATTTTCTGGAATTTATTTGAATTTATCCCCTTTTGAAATAATTAAAGAATTTAATTTTGCAAATAAAATTTTGTTGGAAATATTTTATTCGAGTCCAAAATATTCCAAAATATTTTCTAGAATTTTTCTGAGTGTTTTGCTATTTTTAATGAATTAAATGAATTTCTAGGAATTAATTTGATTATTTAATCGCTGGAAAAACCTAACCAGTTTGTACTGTTCCTCCGACCCGGACCCAACCCAAGCCCGAGTCTGACTCGAGTCCGAGTCCGACTCGAACCCAACCTAACCCTAACCCTCTCGACCGTCCGATCAAGATCGAACGGCCGAGATTGAGCCACGTCGCCGAACCCGAGCCCGACCGAGCCAGCCAGGTCGCTCGAGCCGGACCCGAGCCCAAACCCCGTACCGTTGGATCTTGATCCAACGGCTCACGTTGAGCCACGTCACCCAATCCGAATCCAATTCGGATTCCGCCGCCGCAGCTGTGTGGGCCTCGGTTTCCGCGGTTTTCACGGACGCCGAGGGGCCTATTTAATGCGCCGCCGCCATCGTGTTGCTGACTTCCGTGCGCACCCGTAGCCCTAGACAACGTTACTCGAAAGCCGCTGCCGTTTGCTGCGCGAGCTCGCCAGAAGTTGGTTTGGAGTTCCGCCATGATTGTCGCCGTTTCGCCCGTCGCCCGTTGAGCTCAGATCCGGAACCGCAAGGACAAGCCGCGTCGGAGGGGACCTTTCACTTCGCCGGAATCGCGCCCAAACGCCGTCGGGCGTGTCGCCGTCCTCGTCTCCGGTGAGCCAGCTCCGCCGCGCGCCATCGCCGTCGTCCGATCCAGATCCAAGGGCCCAGATTCGTCCACGTCACCCCCCGGTGAGATCCCACATGCTAATCTCCAAATCTATTTCCAACTGTTGGATTTAGATCCAACGGTGTAGATCGCGCCACGTAGCCTTAACCGCACCGTACTAGATCCAATCTCAGCCGTTAGATCTAGATCGGACGGCTAGGGTTAGCCACGTTGTAAACGTTAGATTGGATCTTGACCGTCCGATCAAGATCGAACGGTCCAGATCAGCCGAGTAGTTTTTAAACGCGTGAGGTTGGATCTGATCTGGACCGTTGATTTTCAAATCAACGGCCCGCATCGCGTCTTGCGTGTCCGATATTTGGACCGTCGCGGCCGGGTCGGCCGATCATGTCGCCGCCGACGCCACGCTGCGTGACGCCGTGGGGCCCGCGTGTCAGCGAGACAGCCAACCGCACCATGACGTCACCGCTGACGTCACGGTGGGGCCCGCGTGTCAGCCATCCTCGGCCGAGTCGTGCTGACGTCAGTGTGGGTCCCGCGGGTCAATGACACATGCGCCGTGGGCCGAGTCCACGGTGGACCGAGCCGCGCCGTGCGCCGGGTCCATGGACCCGAGGCGACGTGGCGGCTCCCGATTGGTCCACGTGTCATGCTGACGCAATAAATTAATTTCCGAAAAAAAATGATTTATTAATTCGAATTATTGATTTCAAAAATGGATTCAAACTTCAAACGCTTATAACTTTTGCGTTTCAACTCCGATTTGAGTGATTCAAATTTCTAAATTTTCATAAAAATGAGACCTAGTCAAATATGAATTTTAATTAATTTTTGATTATGAATATTTCTCTTTTTATATTTAATTAATGTTTTCTTTAAACTTTAAACGGTTATAACTTTTGCATTTAAACTCCGAATTTGACGATTCCAGTTTCTAAAAATTCATAAAATTATGCTCTCTCTATTTATGAACTTTATTTGGATGTTTGTACACTTTTTGTCTACTGTTTATTTATTTATTGCTATTTGCACGCTTTACGAGTAGACGTTGAAGTGCCCGAAGGCTTCGAAGGTGAAGTGTTGACCCAGGAGCCAGCTCAGGACCAAGAACAAGTACTCTTTGAAGGCAAGTTGTGCTTTGACCATGTTGATCCCATTTTCAAATTAATTTGGTTTAAATTATTGCATGCTAGCTTGATTAGAAAATGTTTTACTTAATTATGGGAAATTAGATAAATGCCAAATTGCTGTATGACACCTTGGTTAATTAAATATGTGCCATGAACCCTTGTCACCCTAGTTGTGGGTTATTAGTTGGACATTACTAAATTGCCAACATGGGTAGTTAGACCGATGTAGTATGCTTAGCCTTGCCACGAGAAATACTCTGGACAATCAAAAGCTAATATTGACTTAATGAGATATTGAACCTGTTTTGAAAGAAGTGTCATGTGTTATGATTGTTGATGGCACGTGGTGCATGGTAATCAACTGGGGGTTTGATAAATAGATTTCGACCGGGGCATGTGGCAAGAATGATCGGGTGGGCCAGTTGTGGCACCGGGAACGTTGTTTTGGTTCTTCGGGTAGTCTTGCCCTGGTCACCCTAATGACTTAACCTTGCAAGCCTTTGAACTGAGTCAAACGTTCAACCACATGTCTGTAATGAGACGGACCTAGTTGATTAAGTTGCTAATAACGTACCTGTGGGACCTCGGGGTGTCAACTATACCTTTTGTGTAGTTGTACGGGGGAGCGTCTGAGGCTGCGACCAGTACCCATCTAACGGTTGATTGGCCTAAACTTCGCCTTAGCTAAGGGAAGGGTTAGTGTGCAATAACCGGGAGGCCCACTTGTCTTTGTTAGAAGTTTCCGAAAGACTCTGTTACGGACACTCGCCTTTGTGGTGTTTGGCTGTATCTTGTGGGTAAAGTGCATAACCTCTGCAGAGTGTAAAATCTATTCGAATAGCCGTGTCCGCGGTATTGGACATCGCTCGGGAATTACAGTCAAGGGTTAGACTTTCTTGAAAATAACTTGGACTGGAAAGGTTGGGTTTGGTTTAATAATGATGTTGATGGAAATGTGGATTAGGAATGGAAAAGATATGTATTTAATTCCTGGAAAAGTTATTGATCTTAAACTTGTTTCTACTGCTTTCGAATCTACTTATGTTACTTGTCAAATACTGTTTTACTGCAATTATACCCTGAGCTATTCCCTTGTACTAAGCCATGCTTGTAGTATATTAGTTGCATTCTGTGCATGACTTGCTGAGTACCAAGTACTCACCCTTGGCACAATACAACACCAGTTGAAGAAGAGTCTACACCAGCTTTGGAGGAGGAGCTCCCAGAGGAACCGACTAACTAGGGAGCGAGCCCAGTCAGTTGCCTCTGGTATACTGGATGGCGCCACGAAGTTATCTTATTTTCCGCTGCCGTTATTTCTCTCTTATTAAGTTCTCGCCCTGTGTGGCATATATTTGTAACTTGACCTTAAGGTCGAGCAACCAGCTTGGTTAACTATTTAAGGTACCTTATTATTTCGTTGAGTATGATTGTGATATTTACCAATGTTGAGACTGTGTGCACTAGCGCGTTCCTAGACTAGTGCTGAATACACAGAGGGTCCGGATTTGCAAATTCGGGTCCTGACACCTCTGCAGAGTTAAAACTATTCGAATGGTTGTGCCTACGGTCAAGGGCAAAGCAAAGAATGCTTTCATATTGGTAGACTTTGGTTTTGCTTTTAAAAATAACTGAAGCTTTGTTTTGGGAATTAGGAGTGGTTAGAACTCTCGGATGTTTAATTGGTGGATTGAGCCAACCAAGTAGATGGAACCTGTTTGATCATGACGAATAGAGTCATGTGATGGATTACCTTAATCTTTAAAATGTGGCGGATAGAGCCTTTATACTAGTGATGGTGGATAGAACCTTTACTAGACTATTAAATAATTCAATTGTTAAAATAATTGCTAAAATGTGCTTTGTGAAAATTATTATTAAGTATGTTTCGATGAAACTTAGCTTTATGCAAAAGATCCATAATAAGCCTTCCTTGGAAAGGCTACATGTTGCATAATTCCCAGACTTGCTGAGTACTTTTGTACTCACATGCTACACAAACCTTGTCATCAGAGAATTATCAGGATGTAAACGAAGACGCTGAGTTCTACGCCGAGGAGTATGATGAAGATCGCCAGGACAACTAAGCGTGTGTTCCTAGTCGTCGCCTGTGGAGTTATTTGGGTTTTTATCTCTTGCTGTTTTATTTCCGCTGTCGTGAACTCTGGTCATGTGACCATATGATGTAATAAATAGCCATATAGCTGGTACTTTATATTTATGTTATTATTTCGTTCTGTTCGGTAATGCTTCATCACTGTCTGACTGTGTGTACTAGCAACTAATCTGGGACTAGTACAGAAATACACAGGAGATTCCGGGTAGCCGATCCGGGACCTCACAATGCTGACTTCATATTTCTGATTTCTCAATAGAAAAATAAATCGGATAATTTGGTTTATTCTTTTTAATTGCTTTTCAAACTTCAAACGGCTATAACTTTTGCGTTTTTACTCCGATTGAGGCAATTCCAGTTTCTATTTTTTTTATAAAATTGAGCTTTATTTAATTTTGAATTTTATTTAATTTTTGGACATGATTTTTTCTCTATTTTTATTTATTTGTTGTTTATTTATCCGATACGCGTAGACGTTGAATTGCCCGAAGGCTTCGAAGGAGAGGTTTTGTGACACTACGGTTTGGTGTGACGTTATAGAAGGTGAAACTAGAGAATAAAACCTTTCGGCTTGAGGTTTAATCGCGTTTTTGGGCCGTTTGAAGTGATGTGTCACCACGGAGTGTCGTAACCTTTTAAATGGTGCATGTTAAGGTCAAAAACTTTATGAAATATGGTATGGCAGGTTAAAACCATAAGGTATGGAGGTTAATAACGTTTCCGGGCCGTTTTCGGGGTTTTGGGCCTTCCCGGGGGAGTTTGGGCCTTAAGTGGGCTTTGGTGGGATGGAGTAGGTCTCCGTAACGGACTAGGATTGGGTGTGGGGGCTGGTAAAAGGGCTCCCCACCAGCCCTTGGGCGTTCACCCCGCCTTGTGCGCCCTTCCCCCACTTGCCCTTGCCCTAGCCGCCTCCCCCCCCCCTGGGCCGTCGCCCGCCCCTCCTTTGCCCCATTGCTCCCCACCTCTCCACCACCTCTCCTCCACCCCCTTGCTGCCCTAGGGTGGTCTCCACACCTCTGCACCTTGTGGATCCATCCGTTGGAGCGAGGAGCGAGGAGCGAGGAGCGAGGAGCGAGGAGCGAGGAGCGTGGAGCGAGGAGCGAGGAGCGAGGAGCGAGGAGCGAGGAGCGAGGAGCGTGGAGCGAGGAGCGAGGAGCGAGGAGATCTATTGGAGATTCGTTCGTTGGGCAAAGGTATGATCATGGGGATCCTTGGAATTGATCTAGGTACTGTTCTTAGGGGGATTATCATGTTTTTAGATCAATTGGTGGGGCTGGATTGGAGTTCTTTGGGTTAGATCTAGACGCGTTGCCACGCTTCTGTTTCGGGCAGATTGAGCAGTCGGGCTAGGGTTCGAAGTTTTAAATCGATTTAGAATCCGAATCTGTCCGTACGGACTTAAAAGAAGTTGTAGATAATTTAATTATATTTCCGTGGACATAAAGCACGTTAAAATCCGATCAGCCGTTTGAAAGTTTTGGCCGTTTTACCGAGCGTGTTAAAATCTGTGACGCGATTGGAACAGATCGTAGTAATCTGTAGATTAAAAAATTTTAGAGTCCGAATCAGTCTTTCCGTATAACTAGAAAAAGGTAGGAAATTTCCTAAGCTTCGCGATGGTGTACTCGTTTAATCGATTTGGAGTCCCAGAACTCAAGTTATGGCCTTTGCAAGGCTGCTGTCCCGCCAGGACAGAACCTCTGTTTTTAGGTTTGCAAGTAGTGGGCAATGTCGGGTTAGATGGGGATTTGTGTACTGTTTTGCGGGCATTATTGTGAGTGTGTGATGCCTATGTGCAGGTGGTGTGACACCGGGAGTGCCCTCTACGTCCCACAAATCCGTCGCCTGTGGTTGAGGCAAGTGTGTTGTAATGTATAGCGGATTGTAGGTTGTTTGTTGATATTGGGTGAAAGATTGAACACTTGCTATGCTCACTTGCCATGCTTGCTGTTTTCCAATGAAATATTGAGTATGATTATCATGGTTCGATGCCATGTGTTTATATTTGTCATGATGAGTTGCCATATGTTTATGTACATGTGAAATATGATAATTGGCATAGTTGCATGCATGACATGTTACATGGCCCGGGTGGTGAGAAAGTCATTAACTAATCCGGGAAGGTCGGTGAGAAAGTTATGACTAATCCGGAGAGCCATTAGAGTAAGTCCTACATCGTGATTCCATCTACCGTGGGTTGTGGAAGCGAGGAGTAGGCACCCTCCATCTTCGGGATGGAAGGGGGGAGAGGGTGCACACCGACGGGTGTGTACTCAACCATACCGGTATGAGTTTCCAAGGAGATATGAGCATAACATTGCATTGCATTGCATTGCAATACATATTTAATGATGATGATGTTGTTATGTGCTCAAGTATGAGATGTTATATGTGATGTAAGGTATTATTGTCTTGTAAATGATCTTGTTGTCCATTACAATATGCTTGCTGAGTTTTCGAACTCACGCTTGTGTTTTATGTTGTTTTTAGGTACTTTGAGATCGGCATGCGGAAAAAGGGGTCTAGCTACACTTCTACACGTAGCTCCACCATCATAGTCCATAATTAATCACTTGGAGACATGATATTAAGAGTTGTGCCCTAAACTTAATGTATGGTTTAATCTAGCATGCTTGTGAATCCTTATTTGCTTCGTTATAGTTTATGAAGTGGTTAAGCGTGGTATTATTGGCGTAACTTGATGTTATGTCCATTTATGTTGTTGTTTTAGATGTCGTGTGCTATGATATATATCTTGCCATGATATTGAGATTGTGTTAATTCATGGAAAAACAAAGGAGATGCTGCCGAAATATCGGTTTTTAGCATATGAACCTTTGCTGGAATTTATGTTTAATTGTGGTACTTAGATGTTGTTTAGCTTATGTTTGGTAGCATTCGGGCATATTAAATGCCGGGGTGTTACAGGTTTTGACCCAGGAACAAGTTCAAGACCAGGAACAGGACCTTTTCCAAGGCAAGTTATGCTTTGACCATATTGATCCCACTTTTGTAACTATATTTATTTAAAGTTTTGCATGCTAATTTAATTAGAAATGCTTTCAATTAATTTGGGAAATTAGATAAATGTCCTATTTGTTGCATGCCACCTTGTCTATAATAATTGTATGCCATGAATCATTTGTCACCCTAGAACTGGAATAATAGTTGGACATTATTAATTCGCCAACATGGGTTATATAGATCGTATGTACTATGCTTAGCCATGCAACGTGTCAACGACATCATTTTGGAATGTTAAATGATTAATCTTGACTTAATGAGATATGGAATGTGTTTTTGGAAGATGTGACATGTGTTATTGATGTTGATGGCATGTGGTGTATGGTAATCAACTGGGGTGATTAAATGATTTAGGCTGGGGCAAATGGCAAGACTGTTTCTGGTGGGCCAAGAGTGGCACATGGGAGGTCGTATTTGGTTTTTGCTGACTTGAACATTGTGAATTCATTTGGGTAGTTTTGCCCTGGTCACTTAAGGACTTAACCTTGCAAGAATTTGAACTAAGTCCAACATACAGCCACAAGTCTGGAATGGGACAGACCTGGCCGAGTAAATTGTGATGTCTAGATTTCGGTGCTGTCATGGTGGTGTGAGCCTCGGGTTAACGGGTGGTTTCACATGCGCAAGAGGGGGCCCTGAGTGTGGTAACCAGTCCCTTCCGTGTTGAAATCTTAGTGGGCAGTACCGGGTTTAGAAGTAGCTTTGGAAAGGCTTTGTTACGGTCACTCGCCTTGGTGGTGTTTGACTGTATCTTATGGGTAAAGTGTATAACCTCTGCAGAGTGTACAACCTATTCGAATAGCTGAGTCCATAGTATTGGACATTGCTCGGTGATTACAGTCAAGGGTTAGACTTTATGAAAATGAATTTGGTTTGTGAATACTTGGTGTTGGGAATGATGAACTTGTTTAGGATGATAAATGCTTTACTTGAGAAATTATTTACGAAGTTGTTATTGTTATTACTGTTTTACCGCTTTCCAATCTATTATTGTTATTTATGAATGTTGCTTATTGCAAAAGAACCTCTTAGCCTGTTGTTGGAATAAGCCATGCATGTAAATATTAGCATTGCATTTCTGTGCATGACTTGCTGAGTGCTTTTAAGTACTCACCCTTGCCACAATACAAACATCAGTTCAAGAAGAATTGACGCCAGCATTGGAGGAGGTGTTCCAGGAGGAGCCGATGAACTATGGGCGAGCCCAATCAGTTGCCTGTGGCATATTGGTTGGCGCCACGCATTTCTTTAATTTTTGCTGCAGTTTATTAAATAAAGACTTAAGCCCTGCGAGGCGTACTTTTGTAACTTGACCATAAGGTCAAGCAACCAGTTATATTTTCCTTTTAATAAAGTACTTTACTATTTCATTGAGTATGATTGTGGTATTTACCGATGTTGAGACTGTGTGCACTAGCATGATCCTGGACTAGTGCTGAATACACAAAGGGTCCGGATTTGCATATTCGGGTCCCGACAGTCACTTTGCAAAAAAAATTTATGTACTTCTCACAGTCCCAAGTGTAAAGATTATGTTTAATAAGAGACCAGCTAGTTTCAAGTGTAAATATACAATGAGAAGAATTTCCAGCTTTGAGTTATACCAAAATAAAAAAAAACTCTTGCTGGACAGAAAAAACCAAGTTAAACATGCAAAAAGCTATATAGTGAATAATGGATGGTAAATGCAACTAAAGGAGAAACAAACTGACAATAGGTAATCTTCAGAATAATTAGCAAATACAGATGGATTTCATTTTGCAGCCCTGAAGTGAGCTAATGAGTTTTAGAAACATCATTACATCATGTATGTGGTAGCCTGGTAGGTATCAAAGATTAACTTATTTTAATTAATTAAAGTAACTGCTCTTTGCAAATAAAAAAATCATGTCTTCATTTTTAGGTTGTTATATTCACAACAAAATTAGTTCTGTAACACCCCGGCATGTAGTATGCCCTGAATGTCACCAAACATGATAGAACAAGCATCTAAAAACCATAAATAAAGATAAATTACAGCAAGGACGTAAATGCTAAAACCGAAAATTTCGGCAACATCTCCTTTGTTTTTCCATGATTTTAAGCAATAGCAATATCATGGCAAGATATAACACAATATGAGACATCTAAAATAGCAATAACCATTGATATAGCATCATCTTACGTCTAAAATAATGAATCCAACCACTCCACAAATTATAACGAAGCAAAAGATGAACTTAAGCACACAATCAAGCCATACTCCAAGTTTCATGGCACTAATCTTATTATCATGACTCCAAATGATAGAAACTGTCTATATGTGTGGAGCTACGTGTAGAAGTGTAGCTAAACCCCTTTCCCGCATGCCGTTTTCATTGTACATAAAAACATCATAAAATACAAGCGTGAGTTCATCACTCAGCAAGTATATTGCAATGGACTGAAAAGGACAATTCAATGCCAACATCGATACATACCATACTCAACATCATGATCGAATCATAATTTCATAGAACTCATTTCATCATCATCATCATGTATGCAATGCAATGCAATGCATATGTCTCCTCGACGCAAATACCGGTATTGCCGAGTGCACACCCGTCGGCGTGCACCCTCGTCCCCCTTCCATCCTGTAGATGGAGGGTGCCTACTCCTCGCTTCCACTCACCACGTGGGTGGAATCACGAGGTAGGTCTTACATCCATGGCGCTCCGGATTAGTCATAACTTTCTCACCGACCTTACCGGACTAGTTATGATGTTCTCACCGACCGGGCCAGTTTTAATGTCATGTATGCAACATATGCCATAATCATAAACAATTAATCATTGCATAGCATCTTAACATACCATTTTCATCATATCATGTACAAACACTAAGCATGGCAAGATAACATAACATGGAAACAATTTGCATCTAATCAAGACAAGCAAGCAAACCACATGCTACCCATTCTAAAACACTTGCCTTAACCTCGGGCGACGGATTGGCGAGAGGTTGAGGGCACTCCCGGGGTCACACCACCTGCACAAACATACCACACACTCAAAACGTGCCCCCAAAATAGTACGCAAAAGCTCGTCTACCCCGACTTCACAAACTACTCCCAAAACCGAAAAACAGAGAATCTGTCCCTCCGTAACAGCAGGCTTCAATCTAGCATAACTTTAGTTCTAGGACTCCGAATCGATTAAATGAGTACATCATCGCGAAGCTTAGGAAATTTCCTAGCTTTTTCTAAGTATTGGGAAAAGCTGATTAGGCCACTAAAATTGTTTAATCTACAAAACACTACGTTCTGTCCCAACTACGTCACAGATTTGAACACGTTCGGTAAATCGAGCATAACTTTCAAACGGCTGGGCGGAATTGGATGTTCTTTATGTCCACTGAAAGGTATTGAAGTTACCTACAACTTTCTCAACAGGCGGCCGACCAAATTCCGAATCTAAGGTCGCGAAAACTCAAACCCTAGGTCGACTGCACAATCTGCTCGAAGCAGAGAACGTGTCAAACTCTAGTTTTCATCTAATATACCCAATCACAGCACCACCACTTGATCTAAAAACATCGAAAACACCTCTAGCACAACACCTAATCTACCCCAAGGATTTCCCATCACCATACCTATCGGGGATTGGCTATCTGATAAAAGACCGCTGTACCCCCGGAGGATCCTGAGGCCACCGATCATGCAGTACCAGCAGAAGATGCTCGGGAGACCATCCGAAGAGCATACCTCCCGAGCATACATGTCCGCCCCTTCGCTTACAACCATTCCAGACGATCACGAGCAAGCATGCTCGTAAAAACCACATCATACCCGGGTACATGGTCGGTGGACTCGGTCATACCACGAAGAAGGAAGGTAGCGATCAATCCGCCGGAAATCAAGCAAGGGCGCACCAGAAATTTGAAAACAACGCACGAATCAAGGCTGCCAGATCGTGGGCACCACGAATAAAGGGTATGTAGCGTAAATCTAGGGGGTAGTTACCTTCTGTGTATCTCCAGGCGCTGTATTTAAACCCCCAGGTATCTGTAAGGAAAGACGACCTGATAGAACACAATACATTGGAGTAGGGCTGTTATCTCGGCAGTGAGAGGCCCGAACCAGGATAAACACCACATGTCCTTCTCCCGATCTCGCATTACTCGGACGATTCCTCGGTTCGTACGACGGGGCCCTGTTGATCCCACGTTCAACAAGTAAGCTCGGCGGGAGCCCGTTCTCCAATCGTCGATAATACCTTAGCCCGACGAACGATGAACCAATGAAAACTCCTCCCGGTCGCCCGATCTCCTTGCACGTGCCAATCCCGTCGGATCTTCTTGTCGCGGAGCTTCCCAACGGCGAGGACAACGGTATGGAAGGGCGTGACAGCAAGGGGAGGGGTTGGAACTCGCCTAGGGCCGGCTAGAGGAGGTGGAGGAGGAAGAGGAAGGGTGGAGGCGCAAGTGGGGGCTAGGGGAGGCGGCTAGGGTTGAGAGGGAAGTTGGAGGGGCGCATATGGGAGAGGGGGGCGCACCAAGGGCTAGGGCAGCAGGTTTGCTGTCCTAGTCCACCTCCACATGGCTTAATTATGTCCCACCTTCGGCCCAAATAGACCCCCCAAGGCCCGAACTCCCCCAGAAGGTCCAATTCCCCTCCGGAAAGGCCCAAATCCCCCCGGAAAGGCCCAAACTCCCATAAACGGCCCAAAAACCCGATACAAGAGTCGTACTTTAAGATCGAGATCGAAAATGACTCATACTGTCATTCTGTAGTGTCACAAGTTCAAACGCTTATAACTTTTGCGTTTCAACTCCGAATTGGGTGATTCAAATTTCTAAATTTTTATAAAATTGAGATCTACCTAATGGTGAATTTTATTAAATTTTTGGACAAAAGTTCCTCTCTGTAATATTATTTAATTGACTATTTAAACTTTAAATACTTGTAACTTTTGCGTTTTAACTCCGATTTTGACGATTCAAATTCCTAAAAATTCATAAAATTATGCTCTCTCTCTATTTATGGACTTTATTTGAAATTTTGGATACTTTTTGTGTACTGTTTTATTTATTCGTTGCTATTTGCAACCGTTACGAGTAGACATTGAAGTACCCGAGGGCTTCGAAGGCGAAGTGTTGACCCAAGAACCAGCTCAAGACCAAGATCAAGTACTCTTTGAAGGTAGGTTGTGCTTTGACCATGTTGAGCCCATTCTTTTGAAATTATGTTGTTTCAAAGTATTGCATGCTAATTTAATTAGAATTTATGTTGATTAACTCTGGGATTAGTTAAATACCTGGTTGCTGTATGACACCTTGATTAATTACTTATGTGCCATAAACCCTCACCCTAGTTGTGATTATTTAGTTGGACGTTATTAAATTGCCAACTTGGGTATTTAGACCGTTGTAGTATATTGCTTAGACCTGCTACGTGCACATGACATGATTTTCGACAATCAAATGTTAAGGTTGACTTAATGAGATATGGAACATGTTTTTGAGGACTGTCATGTGTTATTGATGTTGTTATCGATGGCACGTGGTGCATGGTAATCAACTGGGATTTGATAAATAGATTTAGACCGGGGCATGTGGCAAGAATGATATGGTGGGCCATGATTGGCACCGGGGAAGTTGATTTGGTTCTTCGGGTAGTCTTGCCCTGGTCACCCTAAGAACTTAACCTTGCAAGCCTTTGAACTGAGTCAAACGTGCAACCACATGTCTGTAATGGGACGGACCTAGTTGATTAAGTTGCTAATAACATACCTGTAGGACCTCGGGTTGTCAACTATACCTTTTGTGTAGTTGTACGGGGGAGCGTACTGGGGCTGCGGCCAGGTACCCATCTAACGGTTGATTGGCCTAGACTTCGCCTTTGCTAAGGGAAGGGTTAGTGTGCAACAACCGGGGAGGCCCACTTGTGCTGTTAGAAGTTTTTGAAAGACTTTGTTATGGACACTCGCCTTTGTGGTGTTTGGCTGTATCTTGTGGGTAAGGTGCATAACCTCTGCAGAGCGTAAAATCTATTCGAATAGTTGTGTCCGCGACATTGGACATTGCTCGGGAATTACAGCCAAGGGTTAGACTTTCATGAAAACAACTTGGACTTGGAAAGTTTGGTTGGGTTTAACGATGACGTTGATGGAAATGTGGATTAGGGAAAGGGAAGGTGTTTATTTAACTCCTGGAAAAGTTATTGATAATATATTGTTTCTATTGCTTTCGAATCTACCTATGTTACTTGTTAAATGCTGTTCATTGCAAATGAACCCTGAAACATCCCTTGTACTAAGCTCTGCATGTAGAACATTAGTTTGCATTATGTGCATGACTTGCTGAGTACCAAGTACTCACCCTTGCTACAATACAACCTCGGTTGAGGAAGAATCAACGCCAGCACTGGAGGAGGAGTTCTAGGAGGAGCCAACTAACTAGGGGAGAAGCCCAGTCAGTTGCCTGTGGTATACTGGATGGCGCCACGTTGATACTTTTATTCCGCTGCAGTTTATTTCCTTAATAAGTTTTCGCCCTGTGTGGCGTACTCTTGTAACTTGACCATAAGGTCGAGCAACCAGTTTGGTTATCTTAATTAAAGTACTTTATTACTGTCGATGTGTATGATTGTGATATTTACCGATGTTGAGACTGTGTGCACTAGCGTGATCCTGGACTAGTGCTGAGTACACAGAGGGTCCGGATTTGAAATTCGGGTCCCGACAGTTTTCAACATCATTTTAAAGAAATATCAAAAGAAGTAAATAAGAGCATATTTAATTTGAATTGGTATGTCCAAGAGGAGAAAGTCACAAAATGCTAGAATATGACTAATATAGGTCAATAGTAGTTTTTGGCATAGTTTCAAAATCAAATAACTTTGGATCGGTTGGTCTTTTAAAATCCTTTTAATACAAGAATTGTTAATAATGACCAAATCTATATTTTTTTATTTTTGAGATATTTTCAAAATTATTTTACAATAATTCTAAGCAAAATTCAAGTTTAAATCCAAAACAAGATACTAGTAACTAGAATTTGGGCTAAAATCTCATTTTCTTTTGAAATTAATTAATATTTCAGATAAATGTATTCATGTATTTGTAGTACCAGAATAAGCATCTAGTTCATCGTCTTTTATGTATATATAATTGTCGGTGTTTCGTGCACCAGCAATACGAATTTGTGGTCGGATGGGGTCGCGCGCTCCCTCTCCCCGAATGGTCGACTCAAGGAGCCAGGTGATGTATACTGGTTCGGGCTGAACGTCCCTACTCCAGTTCTTTCGGTGTGGGTGTATTGATCTTTGGGCGATGAACGAGAGGTATACAAGCGAGGCAGGGAGTCGGTCGACCGATCCCTCGGTGTTTTTGCTAGGGAGTTGCGGCTACCTAGAAGACTGTTTTTTCCATCGCCCCTCCTCTCGGCCCTGCCTCTCCTTATATAGACGGAGGAGGCAAAGTTACACGGAGTTTGGGAAAACCGCGAGGAAGGGGGCCTGCGTGTCTCGAGTCCGGCCTGTCTTGTCCGATCGACCCTGCCCGTCCCGAGGCAGGGTTGGTGGCTCTGTGATGAGTGGTCTTGCGTAGTGCTGTCTGGATGACGTATCGCGTGGTGCTCCTGTCAGCCTCGGTGGCTTAATGGCGCTTGACTTTGCCCTGGGCCTTGGGAGTGGGCGTATTCTTCTGCGGTGTGCCAGGCGATGGGACGGGGGCTTGACTTCTTCGGTGGCTCCTCTGACAGTCTTGGGAAGGAGCCGCCTACTCTGCACGGACGCTGGGACGCTGCACACAAGGCGGTGCCTGACACCGCGTGGAGTCCCGCTGCTCGTGGCGCTGGTGGAGCTTGCCGACCGCGAAGCTTCAACATTAGGCGGTCGAGCCCGCCGACCGCCGATCGGAGTCCGCCGACCGCCCAGGGTCGGTCTGCCTGGCCGGTCCGCTCTCCGCGCCCAAGTACCTTTGGCGATCTTTGGGCCTTCGCCGCGGTTGGTCATCCCGTTCGCGTTTGGCTGATGGGGTACCCATGGTACGGTACTCGTCCAGTTTTGAGCCCCGAGCGGTCGGAGAGCCGGTCGAGGGTTAACTTCGAGGTAGCCGTCGGCGGAGGTCGGCGGCGCTAGGTTGGCGCGACTACTTGGGGAGCTGCGCCACTAAAAGAGCCAGTGTGGCGAAAGACCTTGGGTGTAGTTTTGAGCCCCGAGCGGTCGGAGAGCCGGTCGGGGTTTAGCCCAGTGGTAGCCGTCGCCGAGGTCGGCGGTGCTTGGTCGGCGCGACCGCTTGGGGAGCCGCGCCACTTAAAGAGCTCCTGCAAGGCTGAAGCGCACCGGCAGTGTAGCCCTGAGCCTCGCGCGGTCGGAGAGCTGGCTCTGGGTTTAGCCCGGCAGGTAGCCGTCGGCCCGAGGTCGACGGTGCTTGGTCGGCGCGATCGCTGGGGAGCCACGCCACCTAAAGAGCTCCGGCGCGCGAAGCGCACCTGGTGTAGCTCCCCGAGCCCCGAGCTCGGAGAGCTGGTCGGGGTTTAGCTCTGGCCGACTCGCGTGCTACGCTGCTCGTGGGCCCTTAGAGTCGGTGAGCGAACGACGTTTACCTTCGTCGGTTTGAACGTCGTGCTCGTGCGAGCTACTATCGGGCAATCCGAGTGGAACCTTGGCGATCTCCCTCGAGGGGGATCGTTTCCAAGCGGACGTAGCTCCCGGCACGGGCGTCCGACCCGCTGTGGGGCGTTCCATAAAAACCTTTCCTTACTCATCCCGCGTTTGGCTGCCGGGTCGTCCGCCGACCCGGAGCGCGGCTGGCCGCCACTCATCGATGAGCTCCGCGGGAGAGTGTGAGGTATGGTCTCGGACGCGGGCCACGTTGATTGGGTCGTCTGGCCGACCCATCTAGAGGCCCTCTGGGGCTCACTACGGCCCGCCTCGCTCTATTTTACGTGTTGGCGGCTTTCATTCCACCTGGCCGATTCGCCTTCAGAATTCCTCAAAGACGGTCACGGGGCCTCGGCGCGAGCCCGTAGGCCGCTTGCTCTCCGAGGCCGGCGCCCAAATGGGCCGCCTTCATACCTTTCTTGGCATGGGGCGCCCTGGCCCGTTCTGCGGCCGGCGAAGTGCGATCTTTGCGGCGTCTTGTGCGAGGCGGCCGTCTGTCGAGCGATTAATGCTTAGTGGGATTTAAGCGGGCTGCGCACGTTACCGAGTAGTGGGCGTGGTGGCGGTGACGGCTGATATCGCGCTTGGTCGCGCGTGAGGAGGCGCTTGGGTGCGCGAGGCGCGCTGTTTCGCCAGCGCCTATAAAGGAAGGAGCGGGCGGCGTGGAGGGAGCAAAGCCTTCTGCTCGCGTCCTCCGCAAAAAGAAAAGGAGAGAAAACGCAAAGGGAAGAAGAAAAGCTTCCTGCTTCGTCGCGTCGTCCTCCGCTCTCCTACGCACATTCGGGGATGTCGTTGACTCGCACTCGCCGCGGCGGTCGCTACCTCGGCTTGGAGAGGAAGGAGCTCCTTCCCGCGGCCTCGACCTCGGCCGGGCGGTGCCGGCCGACCGAGGTCCCCGAATCGAAGACGGCGAGATAGTCTCGCCGGGCGGCCTTCTACGAGCCGGGTTTCGGCCTCCCACTCCACCCGCTCGTCAGGGCTGCTGCCCTACTACGGGGGGGGAAGTTCATCACCTGAACCCGAACGGAGTCCTCCACATCGCGGTCTTCATGACGCTGCGGCGAGGCTTTTTCTGGGATCGAACCCCACCGGGGCTCTGGCGCCACTTCTTCTTCGCGAGGCCGCCGTCGGATGCCACCGGCCTCCTCGGCGCTCTGGTGATCCAACTGCGCAACCACCGCAAGTCGTCCTACATCGATGTGAAGCTGCCGACGTCCAACCGGGGGTGGCACAGCGAGTGGTTCTACGTCCGGAACATCGGCAACAGTGCCCCGCCCTTCAGTGGGAATTTATCGACGCCGCATCCTTGCTGGACCTGGGGTCCTGACGCGAGGGACCGGGCGAAGGTGGATGAGATCCTTGAAAAGCTCGCGGACCTGAAGCGGCGGGGCCTGATAGGCAAGGTGGTCCTCAGCACGTTCATGGAGAGGTGCATCCAACCCCTCAAGGACCGGTAGGTGGGGAAGTCGAGTCAGAGCGGTTGCCGACCGCCGTGCTGACTTGGCCCGGCCCTGACCCGGCCGGAGGCACTACTACAGAAAACCTCATTATAGACGGTTCTCAAACGTCATTACAGACGGTTTTATGAACCGTCAGTAAGAATGGGTCAGTGATGACTCGTAATCATCACAGACGGTTTTCCAACCGTCTGTAAAAAAGCTATCACAGACGGTTCTAAATTGGAACCGTCTGTAATGTGCACCTCATCACAGACGGTTCCAATTTAGAACCGTCTGTGATGTTGATTTTTCATTTTATTAGTAATTTTGATCATTTTATTAGTAATTTTGATTTGTTCTCATGTATTCTCATGTACTTCATAACTGCCCAAGAACACGTAACTTCTGAGCTATATCACTACTGATTTTAACACAATACGGGCACTTCCCAAGCGGTCACCCATCCTAGCACTGCTCTTACCTAAGCACGCTTAACTTCAGAGTTCTTATATGATCTGATACTATAATGTTAGTATGATAGCATCTGAAATATAACGTGTCCCCCTCCTTTTAACCTCACAGAACACTCGAACACCGATTTTAGTATCCTCATACTCCGAATACAGCTTGGAGATCACGGAAACACACACAAAAAAGATCGAAACGGGTACAAAACTTCGGATGCCGTTTTGAGGGCCTAAACGACGTTTTTTTGGAATTCTGATTTTCTCGCACGCACGTACTCGCCCAAAAGTTCAAGATCCGACCATCTGATTTCCCCGAACTAATCAATTCCGGATGCAACTTTTTGTTATCTTTTCAACGAGCCAAAGAACGCCCCGATCGGAGTTACGAGTCAAAAGTTATAACTATTTTACCAAACGTACTCGGATTTTCTACTTGCAGACCGAATCAGACTTTATGCCTACAGGAGAAATTGAAGAGCTCATCGTCTTTGATTCCGTAAAGCACAAGAACACCAAAATCGGAGTTACGAATTAGAAGTTATAGTGTTTTTACCATTTCACCAGAAATCGAGCTCATTGTGCTCATTAGAGACGGTTTTGCCAAAAGCCGTGCATGATCGTTCTCATCACGCAGGCGGTTTTGGCTAAGACCGCTCACGATATGGCTCTTATTACGCATTTGCTTTACCAAAACCGTCATTATGTGCCTCGCCTCATCACAGACGGTTTTTGTTAAAACCGTGCGTGATGTGGTTTCATCACGCATTTGTTTTAGCCAAAAACCGTCTATGCTGTTATCACTGACGGTTACACTATAGAACCGTCTGTGATGTGGCTCTCATCATAGACGGTTTTAGCCAAAAACCGTCTATGCTATTATCACTGACGGTTACACTATAGAACCGTTTGTGATGTTCCATATCACAGACGGTTTATCAAAACCGTCTGTGATAAGGAGTCTTATATAAGCTTTTGTGTAGTAGTGAGGGCCCGCTCGCTCTCGACGCATTTGCGCGTAACGCCGCGATTGGAACGCTTTTGGAGGCGGAGATGGGGAGGATCCATGCCGACCTCACTGCTGGCCGACGCCGGCCCGTGGCGAAAGTCCATTGCTCAGGAGTCCCGCTCGGCCAGATCGGTAAGTCCAGGCACGATTGGTGGCAAAAGGGTATAAGCAGATTCATGGTGTGGACTATGATGAAACTTATTCGCCAGTCGCCATGGTAAAATCTATCCGGATCATGCTAGCAATTGCCGCATATCATGATTATGAGATTCGGCAAATGGATGTCAAAACGGCTTTCCTAAATGGAAACCTAAGCGAGGATGTGTACATGGTACAGCCCAGGGTTTTGTCGATCCTACTAATCTTTGGCAAAGTATGCAAGCTTAGGAAGTCCATTTATGGACTGAAGCAAGCATCTCGGAGTTGGAACCTTCGTTTTGATGAAGTGATCAAACAGTTTGGCTTCATCAAAAATGAGGAAGAGCCTTGTATTTACAAGAAGGCTAGTGGGAGCGCACTTGTATTTCTGGTCTTGTATGTGGATGACATACTATTGATCGGAAATGATATTCGATGTTGGATCTGCACAATCTTATCTCGAGAAAGAGTTTCTCGATGAAAGACTTGGGAGATGCAGCATATATTTTGGGCATAAAGATCTATAGAGATAGATCAAAAGGCTAATTGGATTGAGCCAAAGTATTACATTGACAAGATACTAAAGCGGTTTAACATGCATGATTCCAAGAAAGGTTTCTTGCCAATGTCACATGGTGTAAGTCTTAGCAAGACTCGGTGTGCTTCGACACCGATGAGCAAGAGAGAATGAGTCGGATCCCATACGCCGGCTATTGGATCCATCATGTATGCCATGTTGTGTACGCGCCCGGATGTGTCATATGCTCTGAGTGTCACGGCGGTACCAATCGAATCACTGGTGATAGTCACTTTGGGTGGCTGTAAAGAACATCCTCAAATACTTGCGAAGGACTAAGGAGATGTTCTTGGTCTTTGAGAGAGGAGGAGCTCGTCGTAAAAGGTTACGCCGATGCTGGCTTCCAAACCGACAAAGATGATTCATGATCGCAATCCGGGTTTGTATTGTCTCAGCGGTGGGGCGTTGGCTGGAAAAGTTCAAGCAAGAGGCGATGTGATTCACAGCGGAGGCAGTACATTGCGGCTTACGAAGGCGGCAAAGAAGCGATTTGGATCAGGAAATTTATTCTGAATTGGGAGTGGTCACTAGTGCATCCTTTCGGTGGACCTCTATTGTGACAATAGTGGTGCCATTGCACTGAAAACAAAGAAGCCTAGATCTCACCAAAAATCAAACATATACTCGGCGATACCACCGATCAGAGATCATTGAGAGAGGTGATATGAAGATAAGCAAAGTACACGGATCTAAATGTGGCTGATCCGTTGACAAAGCCCCCTTCCACAACCAAAGCATGAGGCGCACACAAGAGCAATGGGTATTCGGTACCTATATGATTGACTCTAGTGCAAGTGGGAGATTGAAGGGAATATACCTAGATCAATCATGGTGATGATTGTAATACGTCTTTGTTCATGTAATAATGATAACTTTGTTTATCGGTTCCACGAATATATGTTCGACTTTGTTCATTGGATACGATCGATTGTGAAACACATTGTCAAGTGACATTATTCTAAGCGGGTCCACTGATCCATATCATTACGAGGAGCGGTGATAATTTGATCGGCACATGTATTAGTTGATGGTAATGTTTCGCATACCATAGATATGGAGATATCAAACCAATAATGTGGACACATGTTGGAGAACATGGGTAGTCGGACAAGACCCACTCCGAGACGGCCATTTGTGAGTTGTTATCTCTTATAGTGCCATCAGCGTATAGTCTCGAGTGAGTACGCCTATATGGTCCTTAGACCTGAGATTGTCATGGATGCCTAGCATGTAGACTTGTATGCTTTGGTATCATCAAGCGCTACTGCCGTAACAGGGTAGTCATAAAGATGAAATCTTTGGGTATGCCACGATACATTGCCAAAGTGTGATGATCAAGATGGATTTGCCCCTCCTAGATAGCAGGAGAGATACCTCACGGGCCCCTCGGTGGATGGATAAGGAAAATGCAGCCGTGCTAATATGACTAAAGAGTTGGTCATGGTTTGTATCCATCACCTTTGTCGAGTGAAGTGGTCGAGCTATCAACAAAAGGGTGGCACGCATCTAGCCTTGAAAGCTTAGTGGTATCGTGTGGTGAAGGGATCGGTATGTGAGTGTATCAAGAGTTCACCAGAATATTGATTACGTGCATCGAAGTCAATCGTATCTTGCTAGGTGCCATTTGTTGATCAAATGAATTGGAAAGCAGTTCGAATTCATAACCGTTGAGCTTGAACCTAACGGGTCACACATAACGAGTTGGAATAGTTCTGAGTTTGTGCATGGATAGGATCCGCGTGGAGATGGAAACCTAGCGGGCTTGGCCCACTAGCGTGTCTATAAAGGAGGCCGAGGAAACGAGTGCATGGTGCAGTTAGAACCCTCGCGTTCGACGCCAGTGCATCCCCTCTGCTCCCGAACCCAATTTGTCGCGGCGAGTGCTACTTACACCCCGCCATGGCGTTCTGCTCGATGCGTGTGAATCTTGTTAAGCGCTGCCATCCGTGGGCCGCGCTTTTCGGTTGGATCTCAAGCGACTTTCATGGCGGCCAGCCCGAGACCGAGATCGACCACTCGGGCCGGCGGCCAGTAGGAGATCGGCGACCACTTCAGGCGAGGTCGGCGACCCGCCGGACGAAATCGGCGACCCTTGCTTCCGGCCGGAATCGGCGACCACTTTCGCGGAGTCGGCGACCACTTTCAGGCGAGGCGGCAACAACTTCGGTGGAGATCGATGCCCGTCGGGAGGTGATCAACTACTTCCTCAAGCGCGTGAATGCAGCTTCACCGTTTGCATCTGCGCGACAAAGGGTAACGATCTGTGATCCTTTACTTCCATGTGATCTTGGAGTGTTAAAGTGGTAGAAATTTTGATTTTATGCTCGCGTAGCCTACCGATCCACGGTGGTATCAGGCCCGATGTAGTTTTGGATGCGGATCACGCGCACATGTCGATGTCTTGTTATGTTTATCACGGGTTGATTGAATCAATCGGTATTGAGGAAGTATGAGGTATGAGTTGGTGGCTCTACGATCAAAAGATTAGTTAGGTGCTCGTTTGATTCGTGCCATGCATTACCCCTACCTGAAGTAACACCATCGGGGTAGTAGCAAGTCTTAGAACATATCGAGCCAACGGTCCCGAGATCGGTGTGGTTGCCACCCTCTCAAGGGGACCTCGTAGCGATGGATCGATGAAGATCGATCCTATGAAAGCTTGAGACATTCGATGGCTCGGAATCGGCTTGATGAGATCAATCGATTGAATTTCCATAAGCGTTTTTCATAGATACGATCTCATTACCCCAAAAATTTTCTCACTGGTATGCCACTTTGCAGCGAAAAGTGTTGCCGCCTTGAACCCGCCCAGCTAAGCGGGACGGCCAGCGTGATAGTCGACATAGTGTCCATAAATTAAAACTTGTTCACTTCCGCGCTAGAATCGATCCAGCGCCTAACTTGTTTTGCGAGGGTATGTTGTGAGCAGTATGGACCCTTTATTGTATTTGATGCATGATTGTGAAATTCATGGCTGCGTGTCATGATTAATTGCAGGTATGGGCTGTCATATTATTGTATAACGGCTGCGTCTTGCGGCATGTGATGCCTTGAATCCTCATGTAATTTTGCTACTAAGCTAGATGTAGTAGTTTAGTACATGTTCTTGGAGGCTTCAATTACGATGGCCGGGTGTGCAAGGAAGGTCGTGGAAGATGGAGATAAGCCACGCCATAGGCCATACTAGTTCATGATCTATTTGCTTTGCTGTGATGATTTACCTTGCATTGCTATTCTTTCACGTCATATGTGGTGAATATGTTAATCTGATTGAATAGTTTCCCTCGAAAATTAAGAGTAAGATGCCCTTTTTCAATAGTGCGTCTCTTGTCTTGTACGATGGTGGATAAGGTCTTGACAAGTCAGGACGCCACCCTCTTACTTGTACAATAGAGTGAGTGTAGCCTAACCCGTGCACTCCACGAGCATAGTATTGGTTTGTAGAGTCATCCAAATAGGATTTGGGACTTGGGGCATCGATGTTAGGCGGCGGGGCATATGATGCCACCCCAACAAGCAAGAGTCACATATGATGTGATTGGCAAGGTGTTGCCTACCTATGTCACGAGTTCAAGTGGTATTGACAAGTCATTACGAGCCGTAGTGACCATGGATCTTGTTCCATGGAGATGCGAGAGGAAAGTGATCTTAATGGAAGCATCTTTTATTAAAATTATTTAATAAGAGATTAACATGAACTTAGTGCTTTGAAACTTTGCTTATTTATGTTGTAGATGGCACCAAAGCGGCTGTTAATGCAAACTCTGGTTTTAACTTACGTCGATTCTAGAGAGGAAAAACTCTGGGGCCGAATTTTATGGATTAGTATCGAAGCTTGAGAATTGTTCTCAAGGCTGAAAAGAAGGAATATGTTCTAGACGGTCCATATCCTGATGAATTGCACGAAAATGCATCACGTGATAGCGTGCTTATGAGAAGCACACTAACGGCGCCTAGATGTCGATTTTGTCTCATGCTTGCCACAATGAACTCGAGCTTCAAAAGCAATATGAGCACGCCCGATGCCTACACTATGATTGTAGGCCTTAAGGGCATGTTTGAGAACCAAGCAAGGAGTGAAAGATATTCGATATCTAAAGCATTGTTTGCGTGCAAAGGCTAGTGAGTGTACATTAGCCCTCATGTAATCAAGTTGATTGGTTACATTGAGAGCTTGGAAGCTTCGGTTTTCCCTTGCAAAATGAGTTGGCCACATGTGATTCTCCGATTACGGCTCCTGCGAGCTATGAGCACCGTTCATTACTGAACTTTCATATGAGCGACTGGAGAAGAATCGACCGAGCGCATGGAATGCTGAAAGCTGGAAGAGCATAAAGAAAGGCACAAATCATGTGATGATGATTCAAAGGATAAGAAAAGGAAAGCGCCAAGGCTATAAGTTGTGGTGAGATAAGATCCAAGACCCAAAACCAAAGCCTAAAGAAAGGCCAAAGTTTGGCCCTAATGCTTCGATAAATGTCACTCTGCAAGGGTTGTAGGCATTGGAAGAAAGCTGTCTAAAAATGCACGGAAGGCAGAAAGAAAGGAAAGGTTCCTTCTACTTGGTATTAATGTTATAAGTTAATCTTGCAACTTGTCCTAGGAGTCTTGGGTATTTGATCACCAGGATCAATGATTCATACTTGCAAATCGTTGCCAGGGGTTAAGAAGGACTAGAGATTGCAAGATTGGCGAGTTGGAAATTCGCGTCGGCAATGGAGCAATGGTTCTTTGCAAAGGCCGTTGGTGTCTATCCTTGTCATTACCTTCTACGGTTTAGTCATGGAATTGAATAATTGTTATTACATTCACTGCCTTGAGTAAGAACATTATCTCTTCTTCTTGTTTAGAGGAAGATGGATATGATTTGTAATAAGAAACGAGAATTGTTCTATTTATTTCAAGAGCTTGCTCTATAGTAGCTATCCATTGGTGAATGGGTTGTATGTTCTAGATCTTGGCAATGCTTCTATAAACAATGTTAATACTAAAAGACTCAAAACAAATGATGCTAATTCCACTTATTTATGGCATTGTCGCTTGGGCCATATAAATAAAGAGCGTGGAGAAGCTCCATAAAGATGGTTTTCTTGGTCCATTAGATTTAGAATCTTTTTGAAACATGCAAGTCTTGTTTACTTGGCAAGATGACAAAGGCACCTTTCAGCTGGCACAAGTGAGAGAATCGCCGAGTTGTTGGCTCTCATACATCTTGATGTATGTGGACCAATGAGCTCAATTGCAGAGGTGGTTATCGATTACTTCATTACTTTCACAGATGACTTTAGTAGATATGGCTATATCTATCTAATGAGGCATAAGTCTGAATCTTTTGAAAAATTCAAAGAGTTTGAATGAAGTAGAAAATCATTTGGGCAAGAAAATTAAATTTCTGATCCAGGTAGTGGAGGTGAATATTTGAGCCAAGAGTTTAGTGATCATCTAAAGAGTTGTGGAATTGTTCCACAATTGACTCACGCCGGGACACCTCAATGGAATGGGGTATCCGAGCGGAGGAACCGAACTTTTGTTGGACATGAATGCGGTCTATGATGAGTCAAGTCGATCTTCCATTGTCGTGCGGGGACACGCTCTAGAAAGCAATTTGCGTTCATCTTTGAATAGGGTTCCATCTAAATCCGTTGATAAGACACCATATGAGTTATGGAAAGGGAAACATCGACTTGTCTTTTCTTAAAATTTGGGTCTGAGGCTTATGTAAAAAGCGATGTGGCGTCGATAAGCTTTCGCCAAGTCGGATAAATGCTTCTTTGTGGGGTACCCAAGGAAACCAAAGGTATTATTTTTATAGCAGGAAGAAGGCAAAGTGTTTGTCGCTTGGGGCTGGTGTCTTTTGGAGAATGAGTTTTTCAAGAGCTAGTGGGAGCAGGTGCAACTCGAAGAAGTTCGAGAAATACCTGAAAATGCTTCAGCTCAGCTAGTCCTCAGCGAGGATGAGCAACGTGTTGTTGAACACGTTGATGAGGTGCCCGACCCACGGAGGTCCTCACGGGCAAGCCAGCGCTCTGAGAGGTTCATGTTCCTCATATGTGAACAGATGTGTTATTATTGGAAAATGGCGAGCCCAAGGATTATGAGGAAGCTATGGTGAGCCCAGGACTCTAAGAAATGGCTGGAGGCCATGAGATCGAGTTAAAAGTCCATGTATGATAATCAAGTTTGGAGCTTGGTTGATGCACTTTGATGGTGTAAAAACTATCGAGTGCAAATGGGTCTTTAAGAAGAAGATAGACGCCCGATGGAAATGTTCACATTTTTAAGGCACGATTAGTGGCAAAAGGGTATAAAGCAGATTCATGGTGTGGACTATGATGAAACTTATTCGCGATCGCCATGGTAAAATCTATCCGGATCATGCTAGCAATTGCCGCATATCATGATTATGAGATTCGGCAAATGGATGTCATGAACGGCTTTCTAAATGGAAACCTAGCGAGGATGTGTACATGGTACAGCCGAGGGTTTTGTCGATCCTACTAATCTTTGGCAAAGTATGCAAACTTAGGAAGTCCATTTATGGTGAAGCAAGCATCTCGGAGTTGGAACCGTTTTGATGAAGTGATCAAAGCAGTTTGGCTTCATCAAAAATGAGGAAGAGCCTTGTATTTACAAGAAGGCTAGTGGGAAGCGCGCTTGTATTTCGGTCTTGTATGTGGATGACATACTATTGATCGGAAATGATATTCGATGTTGGATCTTTGCACAATCTTATGAGAAAGAGTTTCTCGATGAAAGACTTAGGAGATGCAGCATATATTTTGGGCATAAAGATCTATAGAGATAGATCAAAAAAGGCTAATTGGATTGAGCCAAAGTCATTACATTGACAAGATACTAAAGCGGTTTAACATGCATGATTCCAAGAAAGGTTTCTTGCCAATGTCACATGGTGTAAGTCTTAGCAAGACTCGGTGTGCTTCGACACACGATGAGCAAGAGAATGAGTGGATCCCATGCGCTTCGGCTATTGGATCCATCATGTATGCCATGTTATTATGCAGCGCCCGGATGTATGTCATATGCTCACGAGTGTCACGGCCGAGTACCAATGAATCCACAGTGATAGTCAGCGGGTGGTAGTAAAGAACATCCTCAAATACTTGCGAAGGACTAAGGAGATGTTCTTGGTCTTTGGAGGAGAGGAGGAGCTCGTCGTAAAGGTTACGCCGATGCTAGCTTCCAAACCGACAAAGATGATTCAGCGATCGCAATCCGGGTTTGTAATTCTGTCTCAAGCGGTGAGGCGGTGAGTGGAAAAGTTCAAGCAAGAGAGGCAGGTGCTGATTCCACAGCGGAGTAAGTACATTGCGACCACGAAGCTGACAAAGAGGCATTTGGATCAGAAATTTATTTCTCCCGAATTGGGGAGTGGTCACTAGTGCATCCTTTCCGGTGGACCTCTATTGTGACAATAGTGGTGCCATTGCACAAAGCAAAGGAGCCTAGATCTCACCAAAAATCCAAACATATACTCGAGCGATACCACCGATCCAGGAGATCATTGAGAGAGGTGATATGAAGATAAAGCAAAGTGCACACGGATCTAAATGTGGCTGATCAGTTGACAAAGCCCCTTCACAACCAAAGCATGAGGCGCACACAGAGCAATGGGTATTCGGTACCTATATGATTGACTCTAGTGCAAGTGGGAGATTGAAGGAATATGCCTAGATCAATCATGGTGATGATTGTATGTCGTCTTTGTTCATGTAATAATGATAACTTTGTTTATCGGTTCCCTGAATATATGTTACGACTTTGTTCATTGGATACGATCGATTGTAGAAACACATTGTCAAGTGACATTATTCTAAAGCGGGTCCACGATCCATATCATTACGAGGAAGCGGTGATAATTTGATCAGCACATGTATTGGTTGATGGTAATGTTTCGCATACCATAGATATGGAGATATCAAACCAATAATGTGGACACATGTTGGAGAACATGGGTAGTCGGACAAGACCCACTCCGAGGCCATTGTGAGTTGTTATCTCTTATAGTGCCATCAGCGTATAGTCTCGAGTGAATGCCTATATGGTCCTTAGACTGAGATTGTCATGGATGCCTAGCATGTAGACTTGTATGCTTTGGTATCATCAAAGCTACTGCCGTAAGCAGGGTAGTCATAAAGATGAAATCTGGGTATGCCACGATACATTGCCAAGGGTGTGATGATCAAGATGGGATTTGCCTCCTAGATAGCAGGGAGAGATACCTCTGGGCCCCTCGAGTGGATGGATAAGGAAAATGCTGCGAGTGCTAATATGACTAAAGAGTTGGTCATGGTTTGTATCCATCACCTGTCGAGTGAAGTGGTCGAAGCTATCAACAAGGTGTACGCATCTCGCCTGTGAGCTTTGGTATCGTGTGGTGAAGGGATCGGTATGTGAGTGTATCAAGGTTCAGCGAATATTGATTACTGTGCATCCAGGGGTCAATACGTACTGCTAGGTGCATGTTGATCAATGAATTGGAAGCGGGTTCGAATTCTGCTGACTTGCCTTGAACCTAACGGGTCACACACTTAACGAGTTGGAATAGTTCTGGGTTTGTGCATGGATAGGATCGCATTGGAGATGGAAACCTAGCGGGCCAGGCCCACTAGCGTGTCTATAAAGGAGGCCAGGCAGTGCATGGTGCGGATTAGAACCCTCACGTTAATTGCCCGTGCATCCCTCCTGCTCCCCGAACCAAAGGTATGCGGCGAGGTGCTAGCACACCCTTACGGCGTTCTGCTCGATACGTGTGAATCTTTATTAGAGCGCTGCCATCCGTGGTGGGCGCTTTACCGGTTCAGATCTCCAAGCGACTTTCATGTCGCGGCCGCCTTGACGAGATCGGCGACCACTCCAGGCGAGGTCGGCCGCAGCGGGCGAATCGGCGACCACTCGGGCGGTCAGCGACCACGCGAACGAAATCGCGACCCTTTCCGGACGAGTCGCGACCACTGAGACGGTGGCGACCACTCCGGGCGAGGCAACAACTTCGGTGGAGATCGATCTGCGTCGGAGGTGATCAACTACTTCCTCAGCAGCGCGTGAATCTGCAGCCATTGCATCTGCGCGACAAGGGTAACGATCTGTGATCCTTTACTTCCATGTGATCTTGGGTGTTCGTGGTAGAAATTTTGATTTTATGCTCGCGTAGCCTACCTGATCCCACACTTGCTCGGGGGGAGCTCGCGACGGCGAGGGAGCTTGCCTACTGCGCCGCGTCCAATCGAGAAGCGCGTGCCAAGGTCGAGGAGGAACTTCGCGCCAAAGAGGCCTCCGTGGCCGGTGAGTAGTTCAACCCCTTGGGAGCCACTGCAACGGGCGTCTTCTGACGCTGTTTTTTGTCCCTGCAGAGCTGCGAAAAAACCTTAGCGACGCGCTGGAGTCGCGAAGGGTGGCGGTGGAGGAACGGGATGCGGCGGTCGAGTCACGTGACTCGGCCCTTATGGACAAGCGGGTGGCGGAGAGGGACGCGGCCGGTACGACGGCCGAGCTGACGGTCCTCCATGTGGGCATCCAGGCCGTCTGCGACCGGCTGTTCGGGCTTACTCCGGGCCCCAGCGCCATCCCCGCCATACTTGGATGGGTCCCTGAGCGCGTCGAGGCGTCGGTGCGGGAAGCGGCGGTGCTTGGCGCTTCCTCGGCCCTGGTCAACACCGTCTCTTATTATGACGGCGTCGACCTTGAGGCGGTTGGGAGCGGCGTTGCTGCTGACCGAAGCGACGAAGAAGTCGACGCATTCATGGCCCGGGTCGATCCGTGCGCCCAAGAGATTGCCCGCCGAATCTCGCCGCGAGAAATCCTCCATCGGAAGGAGGGAGATGATTAGTTTCCCTATTTTTTGCTTTTTTGTAGTGCATGTAATGAACATGATTGCCCTAATCGAGTTCGACGTGTCGGGTTGCTTTAAGTTATTTTGCCCGTCTACCCCGTGCTTCCTCTGTGAATTTGGGCAATCTTACGACCGTAGCTACAGGGCCCGCGGGGGTGCCCTGAAAGCGTATGTGTTGCTTCAACTCCGTCCGAAGACATCACGGGATAGGACAAGCTATCTCGAGCGATGGCTTTGTGGAGGAGAGGTGCCTAGGTCGGACCGCCTCCTTCGCAAAGCTTGCGCTTGGTGGGTTGGAACGCTGACCTGAGTGGGGGTGCTTCGACCGTCCCTAGCGTCTCTTGCTCGGAGGACTTGTTTCCCCCCGCAGAGTGCCACTTCGAAACCGTAGCCGCGGAGGCGTAGGCCGTAGTACTTTGGGCTGGGGGAAATAGCCACGAGGTAGATAGCTTGGTCGATCGAAGTACGGCTTAGGTTAGCGACTCGTACGCTTTTTTAACGACGGCCCGGGTCAGTCTGCCCTGATCGATCAAGCTATCTTCTGCTCGGGCAACTTCCTTTTTGCGCGGAATGCTACTCGGGAGCCGTAGCCGCTGGGGCTTAAGTTGTAGCATTCGGTTCGAGGAGGTTGCCACGAGGGAGATTGTTTGATCGGTCGACTGGCCGACCTAAATCAAAAGGCTCCATCCGACCGCCCTTGGCCCTTTGCTCAAGTAGCCTCCCTTTTGCGCAAAGTGCTACCTTGGAGCCGTAGCCGCGGGGGCGTGGGCTGTAGCATTTTGGGTTTGAAGAGGTTACTATGAGGAGGGTAGCCCGGTCGGAGTGGTTACCAGTCATTGATCTAGGTCGCTGACCCCTGAGGTCGCAGGGCAGCCCCCGAGTGGTGCGTGGGGACTGAGGGTGCAGTCGCCACGCACCGCTTGAGCCCGTGGCAGGCGTGTGATATTTTTGAAAAAAGGATTTTAAGTTTTGGAGATAAGGGCGGATTAACTCGCCTTGGGGACCGCGCCGCTTTCGGAACTGGTGTTGGGCGCTTCGTCTTCCGCTCCGCTGCGTGATCCCAAGGCGCTTCGTCTTCCGCGCCTCCCGCACTATTTGGCTATAAAAGGAGAGTGCGCCGGTGTGCTCGTTACTTTGGCAAGGACCGCCACCAAACGAACTTTCTCTGCGCGCCATGGCGGACCGCAACACTCAGCCCCGCGAGGAAGGGGTCGCCCATCAGGCCTGGCTGCAGGAGGTGGCGGAGGCTGAGGCTGAGGCTGTTCGTGAGGACGTACGGCGAGTTGGCATCCTCGTCGTGGGCGTTCCCGACTTCGAAGTGAGGGCGCCGCCGGTGCAAAGCGGTGGTCGAGGGACGTCGCGCGAGTTCTACAAGGGCGCACACCAAGATCGTAACGGGCGGTTCATTCTTGGTTGGGGCGATGTTCCTCCATAAATAAATAAAGCGCTTCTTTGCTCCCTGTTTCTTTTTTCTTCTTCGAGGATTTTGCGCTTGCGATTTGCCCATATCCATAGTCTTTCGGGACCGCAACGGATCCGGCGTAGGTTGGAGGCGGGACTTTATGTGTGTTTGTTACCAGAATGGGACGGCCCGACCAACTGTAGGTCGGTTGTCCTTGTCTTCGAGGTCTTTGCGACGGGCAGAGTACTACTTCGGGACCTCGGCTTTCGGGGCGGAGGTCGCAAGATTGCGGTAGGCCAAAGACGAGAGAGAGAGAGAGCACTCGGTCGGTCGTCCGAGGGCTGCGGCTTCCTTTGCTCAAGTATTTGTCGAGTGGTAACAAAGAGGGGAGAGGTTGACTATGAATAGAACTTTCTCAGCTTCTCTATGTTCCATGCATTAGTCACGAGATTCCCTTCAGTGTCCTTGAGGCGGAAGGTGCCGGGTCGGAGGACTTCGGCGACGGTGAAAGGCCCCTCCCAGGGCGGAGAGAGCTTGTGCCTGTCCTTCGCGGATTGGACTTGACGCAGCACCAAGTCGCCGACTTCGAATGAGCGGCCGCGAACCCGTCGGCTGTGGTAGCGACGCAGCGCCTGCTGATATTTAGTTGATCAGAAGACCGCGACATCTCGAGCCTCGTCGAGTTGGTCGAGGTCATCTCTGCTGTTCCTCTGTCCCCCGTCTTGCCGCCGTAGTTCTGCACTCTTGGCGCACCGTACTCAAGGTCGGTTGGGAGGACAGCCTCCGCTCCGAACACCAAGAAGAAAGGTGTGGACCCGGTCGACCGGGTTGGTGTGGTTCGTAGACTCCAAAGAACAGGCGGTAGCTCGGCGGCCCACCGTCCCGCGAATTTCTTCGGGCCGATCAAGATTCGCGGCTTGAGTCCTTGGAGGATCATGCCGTTGGCTCGCTTCGGCCTGGCCGCTGGCCCAGGGTGTGCCACGCCGCCAACCGACTCGGATATTAAAGTTGTCGCAGAACTCGAGGAACTCCTTCCTGTGGAATCGCGTCCGTTGTCGGTGATGATGGAGTTGGGCACCCCGAAGCGGTAGACAATATCGCGGAAGAAGCTCGCTGCCTGCGCCGATGTGATCTTCGCCAGCGGCTTGGCTTCGATCCACTTTGTGAACTTGTCCACAGCGACGAGTAAGTGAGTGAAGCCCCCGGGCGCCTTCTTGAAGGGCCCGACCAGATCGAGCCCCCAAACCGCGAAGGGCCACGTGATGGGGATTGTCTGCAGGGCTTGCGCAGGAAGGTGCATCTGCCTGGCGAAGAATTGGCACCCTTCGCAGGTGCGGACGATTTGGGTCGCATCTGCTACGGCGGTCGGCCAGTAGAAGCCTTGTCGGAAGGCTTTTCCTACCAGGGACCGTGGCGCGGCATGGTGCCCGCACACCCGTCGTGGATGTCCAGCCAGAAGGTGCTTCCCTTGGTCGGCCGGAACGCACTTCAAGGATTCGGACGGGCTCCTTTTGTAGAGGGCGCCGACCAGGGCGAAAGACTTAGCCCGCCGGCGAGGCGCCGTGCCTCGGTGGTATCGGGCGGGAGCAACCTGCTCGTCAATCGATCGACAAATGGTTGCCTCCGATCGGTTTCGACGCCAGACGCCTAAGTCCGACCCAAAGTGTGAGCATCCGCCAAAGATCGGCGGAGCGCCCGTCTTGAAGTCGGTGGTGCCCTCGAGACTTGGGTCCAACCGATCGATGGGTCGCCGAGGTCGGAAACGAAGATTCCAGGGGAACCGGCCCTTTCCGGAGGCGAGGTTGGCGAGGGAGTCGGCTTCACCGTTATAGCGTCGGTAGCTGTGATGGAGCTCGAAGCCCTTGAACTTCTCTTCGAGCTTGCGGACCTCCAGGCAGTAGGCGGCCATCCGAGCGTCACGGGGCTCGGTGGCTTTCATCACTTGGTCGACGACCAGCTTGGAGTCGCCGTGAACGTAGAGTCGTCGTGCGCCCAGGTCGGCGGCGATCCGAAGGCCATTGACGAGGGCTTCGTACTCGGCGACATTGTTGGTGGCGTCGAAGAGTAGGCAGATGGCATACCGGAGCTTGTTGCCGAGGGGGGAGATGATGACGACCCCCGCGCCGGCCCCATTCTTGGTGTAAGACCCATCGAAGTACATCGCCCAAGATTCGGTCCTCGATCACCGCAGGACTTGCGCCTCGGTCCACTCGGCGACGAAGTCCGCCAAGACTGACTTGATCGCCGTCCTGGGACGTCACGATATGTCGAGGCCATTGAGCTCGAGAGCCCACTTGGCGATTCTTCCGGTAGCGTCGCGGTTGTGGATGACTTCTCCGAGTGGTGAGGAGGTTACCACGGAGATGGGGTGTCGATCGAAGTAATGGGCAAGCTTCCTCTTGGTAATGAGCACTGAGTACAGCAACTTCTGTATCTGGGGATATCGGACCTTTGTTTCGGAGAGCACCTCGCTGACGAAGTAGACCGGTCTCTGTACCTTGAAAACGCGGCCTTCCTCCGCCGCTTCCACAACAAGTGCCGCTACCGACGACCTGAGTCGTGGCGGCAATGTAGAGGAGCAAAGGCTCCTGCGGCTCCGGGGCGACCAGGACCGGAGGTGAGGTCAGAAAGGCCTTTAGTCGACTAAAGGCTTCCTGAGCTTCGTGGGTCCAGGAAAAGCGGTCGGACTTCTTCATCAGCTTGTAGAGTGGCATCCCGCGTTCGCCGAGGCGGGATACGAAGCGACTTAGTGCCGCGAGGCACCCCATCAGCCTCTGAACTCCCTTCAGATCGTTGATTGGCCCCATCCTTGCGATAGCGGAGATCTTATCACGGTTGGCTTCGATGCCGCGCTCGGAGACGATGAATCCCAGCAACTTGCCCTTGGGGACCCCGAAGACGCATTTCTCGGGGTTGAGCTTTATGCGAAACCGTCGGAGGTTCGCAAAAGTCTCCTCCAGGTCGGCGATGAGGCCATCGACCTTCCTGGTCTTGACAACGATGTCATCGACGTAGGCTTCGATGTTACGGCCAATTTGGTCTGAAAAACACGCCTGCATACATCGCTGGTACGTGGCGCCTGCGTTTTCACCAAAGGCATCGTGGACGTAATAAAGACGAGCCGTACGGGGTGATGAAGGAGGTCGCGAGCTGATCGGACTCCTTCATCGCAATCTGGTGATAGCCCGAATAGGCATCCAAAAAAGAAAGGGACTCGCACCCGGCGGTGGAGTCCACGACCTGGTCGATGCGAGGTAATGGGAATGGATCTTTCGGACATGCCTTGTTGAGGCTCGTGTAGTCAACACACATTCTCCATTGCCCCGACTTTTTCTTTACAAGGACGGGATTGGCGAGCCACTCGGGTGACGCACCTCCCTTACAAAGCTTCGCGCCAAAAGTTTGGCGATCTTCCCCAATGGCCCGACGCTTTTCTTCGTTTAAATGGCGCAGCGCTGGGCGACCGGGTCTGATCCGGTCGAATGTTCAGGAGTGCTCGCGACCTCCTTTGGAACTCTGGCATGTCCGAGGGTCTCAAGCGAAGACGTCTCGGTTTGCTCGGAGGAAGTCGACGAGCGCCTTCCTATTTGGCGGTGAGGCGGCCCCGACCCGCACGATCTTGGTGGGGTCTTTGGGATAAAATGACCTCCTTCGTATCCTCCGCGGACTTGAAGGAGCTAGGCCCGACCGGGCCGAGTCGGGGCGGATTTGGGGCCTTCTCCTGGAGCCGGGCGAGCTCGGCGGAAGCGACGATCGCCAAGCCACCGCACCGCTTTGCTCACGATTGTAGGCGAAGCCGAAGGATGTGGCCACGGTGATGACACCGCGGCCCTGGCATCTTCAGCTTGAGATAGGTGTAGTTGGGGACAGCCATGAACTTCGCGCGTAGCAAGGCCGCCCCAGATGGCGTGGTAGGAGCCGGAAAGTCCACAACCTCGAAGGTGAGGTTCTCGGTCACGGAAGTTGTCCGGCTCCCAAAGGTGACGGGCAGGCCGACTGTCCGAGGGGTGGGCCTGTTGACCTGGACGACGCCGTGGAAAGGCGCCCGCTTGGCCGAGGGCGGAGCGAGGACCCTCAGGGCATCCAGGGTCTCAACATACATGATGTTGAGATCGCCGCCGCCGCCCATGAGCACCTTGGTCAGCGCCGTCCCTACGATGGGGTCGATGACGGCGGGTAGCGCCCCGGTGCGGGATGTGGTCGGGTGGTCGGTCCGATCGAAGGCGATCGGGCACTCCGACCACCTTAAGTAGGAGGGCACGACGGGGTAGCCGTGTGAACCTCTCGGTGAAGCGAAGCTTCAACCGCCGCTTGTCGGCATAGCACTCTGCCCCTCCGAAGATCATGAGGCAGCCGTCGAGCCGTGGGAACTCGCTTACCGCTCATCGCCCTTCGCCTCAGATCGGGTGCCGTCGCGCTTCTTCCTTACCCCGCGATGTCGTGGGGTTTCCGGAGAGAAACCGCTTCAAGACTTCGCAGCCTCCGATACTTGTGTTTGACGGGATAGTCGTGGTTCGGCACGGACTATCCATCGATTTCTCGAATCGGTCGGGCGTCTGGCCGCTTTGCTTGGCAGGTCGGTCGGCAGCGGCGACCATTCGCCTTTCACCACTGCTTCCCTTCCGCTTCCTTTTGTCGGGGCCGGTCGGCGCCGCCCTGAGGCTGGCTGTTTTGTGGGCCGTCTTCCTTTCGAAGATGGCCCCCACGGCCTCCTCGCCGGAGGCGTGATTGGTGGCGATGTCGAGGAGCTCCTTGGTGGTCCGGGGTTTCGCACAGCCCAGCTTGTGGACCAGGGCCTCGCACGTGGTGCCGTAGATGAACGCCCCGACGACGTCGGCGTCACGGATGTCGGGGAGCTCGTTGCACTGTTGGGAGAAGCGGCGGATGTAGTCCCGGAGGGTTTCCTTGCTGCTTGCAGCTCTTCAGGTCCCAGGAGTTGCCAGTGCGTTTGTAGGTGCCCGAGAAGTTCCCGTCTAAAATGTTCGTCATTTCGGCCCAGCTGCCGATGGTTTCTGCGGGCAGGTACTCGAGCCAGGCTCGAGCCGAGTCCGCAAGGTAGATGGGGAGATACCGATGACGAAGGAGTCATCCGTCGCTTCCCCACTCGGCAGCGAGCCGATAGTCTTCTAGCCGACATCGGGTTGGTGGCCCTGTGTATTTGGCTATGTTAGTCGGGGCCGGAACCTGGTCGGAAGTCGGCGTTGCGGATGAGGCGGAGTGAACGACGCGCGCCCGGACCGTCGAATCCCGGTCGGGATGGTTGCGCCGCTCGCTATCGGCGACCTGCGAGGGCACTGCTGCATCGATAGCTCTCCTTCGCGCCTCGAGGGTGGTGCGAAGATCATACTTGTCCCCCAGGCGGTGGCGCACCGGGGTGTATGATGCCTGGGGGAGCTCGTGGAGCGGGGCCGTCTTGGCCGAGCTCCGTCGGCCCTGTGAGGGGGAGTGGCCCAGGCGGCCCAAAGTGGCGCCCGTCCGTCGGGAGCCGGAACCTTGGGCGTCTTTGAACGACAAGACGCTCTACCGATCCGGAGGTTCTCGATAGGTGGCCTTGGCTTCGCTCATGGCTCAGGCAGCCCTCGGAGCAGCATTGCCGCCGCAGCAATGTTCTGGTTGGCGTGAGGGAAGAACGGAAGGCCGTTCGTCTCCTCGGCCAACTGCTGATGCACCTGACGCGCGCGGGCGCGCGCGCCGGAGGCGAGTGGTGGGTTAGGCTGACGGCGCTCCAGCTCGGCCTGGAGCTTGTCGAGCTCGGCCTTTCGGGCCTCTAGCTCCTCGCGCTGTTGCCGAAGGTCGGCGAAGCGTTGTAGGTGCTGTGCGTCGTCTTCCCGCCGGGATTCCTCCCGCCGCGCTTCGTCGCGCGGGAGGAGGGTCCCGAGGGTAGCGGGGGTGGAGGACGGTTCCGCCGCACCCGTCATGTTGCACTCGCGGGAGTACGCCCTGCGAGGGGGATACTCTTTGTCGGAGCTAGAGCCGTGGCTGGAGGAATCCGCCAGCAGGTCGTGGAGGGAAGCCGGCGCGTAGCCGGCCATGGCCACGAGTTGAGAGCCCGTGGAGGGTGGAACCGCCGCTCACCGCAGCTCATAGGCAGCGTCGCCAGGAGCAAGCGTTTGCCAGCGACGGCCCGCTGCGTGATCTGGCGCGGGGCTCGAGGCGGAGGTTGCCGAGACATCAAAGAATCGCATCGAGCTTATGGACGGCGCCCGGTCCCGGACGGCAGTGGGAATGAGGAGAAGCTCTCCCGCCGTGGTGACGATGAAGTCGAGGGCGCCGAAGCGGATCCAGCCCCTCGACATCGGCGAATCGTAGTGGGAGGAGGCCATCAGGGAGGAGAATGGGAACCCGAAGATGAGGATGTTGGTGAAGACGCGCGAGAGCCCCTACCTGGCACGCCAACTGTCGGTGTTTCGTGCACCAGCAATACGAATTTGTGGTCGGATGGGGTCGCGCGCTCCCTCTCCCCGAATGGTCGACTCAAGGAGCCAGGTGATGTATACTGGTTCGGGCTGAACGTCCCTACTCCAGTTCGTTCGGTGTGGGTGTATTGATCTTTGGGCGATGAACGAGAGGTATACAAGCGAGGCAGGGAGTCGGTCGACCGATCCCTCGGTGTTTTTGCTAGGGAGTTGCGGCTACCTAGAAGACTGTTTTTTCCATCGCCCCTCCCTCTCGGGCCCTGCCTCTCCTTATATAGACGGAGGAGGCAGGTTGCACGGGAGTTTGGGGAAACCGCGAGGGAAGGGGGCCTGCGTGTCTCGGAGTCCGGTTTCTGTCTTGTCCGACTGACCCCTGCCCGTCCCGAGGCAGGGTTGGTGGCTCTGTGATGAGTGGTCTTGCGTAGTGCTGTCTGGATGACGTATCGCGTGGTGCTCCTGTCAGCCTCGGTGGCTTTAATGGCGCTTGACTTTGCCCTGGGCCTCGGGAGTGGGCGTATTCTTCTGCGGTGTGCCAGGCGATGGGACGGGGGCTTGACTTCTTCGGTGGCTCCTCTGACAGTCTTGGGAAGGAGCCGCCTGCCCCGGTACGGACGCCAGGGGACGCTGCACACAAGGCAGCTGTCTGACACCGGCGTGGGCCCTGCTGGCTCGTGCGCGGGTGGAGCTTGCTGACCGCGAGCTTCAACATTAGGCGGTCGGAGCCCGCCGACCGCCCGGGATCGGAGTCCGCCGACCGTCCAGGGTCGGTCCTGCACAGGCCGGGGTCCGCTCTCCGCGGCCCAAGTACCTTTTGGCAGTGCTGGGCCTTCGCCGCGGTTGGTCAGCCCGTTCGCGTTTCCGGGCTGATGGGGGTACCCATGGTACGGGTACTCGTCAATAATAGAACTACGAGATTATCAACAATTGTCCACAACAGTCACATAAACAAAAAAATATGACATAATGCGAATGTAATTAAAGAATCATTATTGAATGAATGAACCGATCAAGTGGCATTGAAAAGCAAATGTAGTCCTTTTATTTACAATTCAACCCTTCTTGATGATCTACATGCATGTAATTTGTTACATGTGTGTCGTCGTCACGGATAAGACATGTCCCATGTGCAAACGGAGGTATTTCATCGAATTGGTTGTACTCTTCTTCATCTATGATATTTTTTACTCAAATGATCCGCCTCTTGCCATGAAGGATGACGTGCAACCATGAATTGGCTGGATCATACACATAGAAGACCAGAGTTGCTTGCTTCGTAAGGATGAATAGTTCATCTTTGTAGGTGGGTCTATTGGGATCTATAAGAGTAAAACCTCACTTGTTGACTTTCACTCCGTGTAAAAGTCTCACCCACTTACATCAGAACAATGGAACTTGGTATATTTTGTAAACGAGCTCCCAGATTTCTTCGATCATCCTGTAGTAGGAGTTCATTGCGGTTGAGGTTCCTCTTTTCGAGTGACCATCGGACAAAGCATCTATGCTCACATCACTATTTTGAACTATATTCTTTGCATCTTGACTTTCGGTGTAAAAATTGTAGCCATTAATATCGTACCCTTGCCATATCTGTACATTAAATCTTGGTCTACCAGCTAATCATTTGACAGCCTCAATTATGGAGACCTTAGCCTTTCCTTTGAACAATGTGAGGAATCAATCATTGTGTTCTCGTGTGATGGAAAAATCATCCATATGTAGATTCTCTTCCCGTAATATCAACTTGTACTGCTGGATGTATGGATGAACTTCTACGCTGTGTTGCAAGACTGTAAAATGCGCTTTACAGTACATATCAAACTGTGGACTCGTTAGATTGGATCCAATGGTTTCTTTGCAACCAAGTCTACCCTCATGATGAGATACAGGAATACCAATTGGTTGTTTTTCACCTAGATAGTCCATGTAGAACTCAATAACCTCTTCAGTCCCATAACCTTCAACAATACCACCCTCAGGATTTGACCGATTCCTCACGTATGACTTTAATATACCTATTTACCTCTCGAATGGATACACATAATGTAAGACATATGTTAATCTCTCTAACAAGTTGAACAATAAGGTGGACCATTACATCAAAGAACGGGGGAGGAAATGCATCTCATGTTGATATAGAGTTTGCACCACCTCACTCTGTAAGTTGTCTAGTACATCGGGATCAATAACCTTGCAGAATTTTTATGATTGTAACATGGAACATTTGTGTCATCAAGACATGACAGTCGTGGGACTTCATACCAAGCAACTTCAAATTATCCATGGACATAAGCTTCTTAATGTTTGCGGAGTAGCCTGTTGGAATTTTAATACCTTGAAGACACTTACAGAGGCCTTCTTTCTCCTTCTTGGACAAGATGTTGCATGTAGCAGGGATGTACAGACCTTTTCCACCCTCCTCTATCACTACAAGCTTCGACCTGATTCCCATATAGGCCATATCGCGATGAGCGTTCACACCATCCTTGGTCTTTTCAGGTATGTTCAGTAGGATACAAACCAAATTTTCACAAATATTATTCTCAACGTGCATGAAATCAATACAATGACGGACATCTAACTCCTTCCAGTATGGTAAGTCCCAAAATATTGACCTCTTCTTCCAAATAGTCCTGGGATGAACAGATTTACAACTCTTTCCATACTGAACATCGATATCCTCCACGCATGAATATATTTGCCTTCCGATCATAGGTTGCAGGGCTGAATGAACTTCCCTCTTCCTATCAAATTTGTCATCCATCTTACGATAATGATGATTTTGATGTGGAAACCTATGGTGACCCATGTACACAGTTTTCTTGAAATTCGGTAGCCATAAGCACTCAGTCACCTCTTCACAAATTGGATATGCTTTGGTTCCCTTCATATTGTATCTCACCAAATTACCAAGGGCCGAGAAATTATTTATGGTCCAAAACATCATATCCCGTAGGGTGAAGTTCTCTCTTTTGTATGCATCCCACACCGCAACCCACTCATTCCATAATTTTACTAAATCCTCAATTAGTGGTGCTAGATACACATCAATATCATTTTCTGGTTGTTTAGGTCTCGAGATTAGCAATGACAACATGATATATTTCCGTTTCATGCACAACCAAGGAGGGAGATTGTAGATACACAACAAACTAGCCAAGTGCTATGACGACTACTCATTTTACTAAACAGATTCATTCCATCAGTACTCAATCCAATCTCATGTTCCTCATCTCAACACCAAACTCCTCATGTTTCTAATCAATGTCTCTCCAATAAACCGAATCAGTAGGGTGTCTTAGCTTGCCATCTTCCTTTCAAGATTTATAATGCCAATGCAACAATTTTGCCTTTTTGGGATTTGCAGACAACCACTACAATCTGGGAATTATGGGCAAGTGCCACAATACCTTGGTCGATGCCCCTTTGTTCATATCTTCACTATCATCAGCTCGACTCTTACACTTATTGTCATTACACTTCTCCTTTTGTTTGTATCGGGGTACACCACAGACTGGACAAACACACAGTTCATTATGCACGTTGCGATACAACATGCAATCATTCAGACATGCATATATCTAATCTATTTCCATTCCCATAGGACATAGTAGTTTCTTCGCTTCATAAATGCTTGTTGGCAACTTGCTTCCCTCTGGAAGCACATCCGATAGGAGAACTAAAAGTGCATTAAAACTTGTATCTGTCCAACAGTGTTTTGCCTTTAGTTCGAACAATGTAAGGATTGAACCCAACTTGGTGTATTTCGCTTTGCAACCCAAAAACAACGGTTTGACATCATCTTCTATCAAGCTTTTAAATTTTTCGAACTCTCTTTCCGTGTAATTTCTCTCCACATCCTGCAACATTTGCTCTAAATTGTCCTTCTCAAACATATCACGCTCGAACTCGTGATCGGGTTTTAGCATGCCTTCGTTGCATACCGGATGGGTACTACTTATCTCCCCATGATGGATCCAACACATGTAATTCCTCACGAAGCCATGTCGAATCAAGTGATCTTCAATTTGAGCTGAGTTGTTAAATCTCCGGATATTGGTGCAATCAATGTTAGGACAATACATGAAGTTTACACCCTTCTCACCATTTCTTCTTCTGCAATTCTTATGAGCTCCTTAACTCCCCTTTGAAATTCAGAATTCACATGGCTTTTCTGATACATCTATTCTTCACGGTCCATCTACAATTAAATCACATATAATAAATTAAGAAAAAACTTGAGCAACAGCTAGCTATTTCTGAGACATTATTTAATTACCTTTGCAAAATAGAGGATGTGTTCCAATATATGTAATTTTACCCCTAATACCTTCTTTCCTAGTTAAGAGCTTTCAATTCCCTAGTTATGAGACATATTTAAAACATCAACAATGATATTGAATTAACTAATGTAGTAATTAATCTTGCAATTCTTTTGACTTCAATGAAAAAAATAAGGGTGGAAGCATTAACAAAGTTGAAGAATTGAATGATCTTAAATAAACGTCTACCTGTTGACCAACTACATATAGTACGTACCAACGGTGATTCCTAGTACGTACCAACGGTGACTCTTAATCTCTAATTACGTTAGGTACTAATCCCATTTGAGGATATGTGGTTCAGGCAAGTTCTTAAGATGTTGTATAACTCCAGAGAAAATTTTGGTAGTATCTCCCTGCTATTCTCCAAATACACGTCTCGCTAACAGGTCAAGAGAGTGTGCGGAGAACACCAGGGATACGCTGTCGAAACTTTCTCTGGAGTTGTACAATAGATTTATTAGGAATTTGCCTGAACCACATATCCTTGAACTGTAAAAAAAAACGTGGACAATTCGAAACCGCTAGCTTATAAATATACCATTTCAGCATATTCATAAACAAACACCCTTGAACAGGAGATGCATAAGTTACGCAACCTAAACTCTAGCATTGATCATGTTAATTGTAGCAATAATAATGACATGTAACACATCCACCAAATCAAAATTGAATTTAATTCCTAATGCTTTAAAGAGATTTGAAGGAATGCTCACCTTTTGAAGAAAACCACAAATGAGGGGAAATCTCCAAGATAGGGGTTCTATTTTACCCTCATAATACCCATCCTCGAGGATTTCATAATTTCTCACCCAAGTATTAGTTCCAACCATAGCGCTAATGACATGTAACACATCCACCAAATCAAAATTGAATTTAATTCCTAATGCAAAATTAAAGAGATTTGAAGGAATGCTCACCTTTTGAAGAAAATCACAAATGAGGGGAAATCTCCAAGATAGGGGTTCTATTTTACCCTCATAATACCCATCCTCGAGGATTTCATAATTTCTCACCCAAGTATTAGTTCCAACCATAGCGCTAATGACATGTAACACATTCACCAAATCAAAATCGAATTTTCTACTGCAAAATTAAAGGATTTGAAGGAATGCTCACCTTTTGAAGAAACCCACAAATAAGGAAAAATAGAGGAGAAAATTTCCTCAAGCTAGGGCTTCAACTTACCCTCTTAACACCCATCCTTAAGGATTTTATATTTTCTCATCCAAGTCTTAATTTCAACCAGAGTATGTTGTATTTTTTGGGGGCGGTGATGTTTTTTCCCTCTAAAACAATAACAGAGGAGTTCAGGCCAAGTGTATATAAAACCTAGCGAGGCACATCACAATCAGTTGTTAGGATAAAACCGATTGTGATGTAGAATTCGGTACATCAATCAGTTCTAACATTAGAACTGATTGTGATGATTCCTCGCTAATTATTAAGCATCTCGTCAAATCTACTATCACAATTGAGTTTTCATGAAAAGTTGGGAACCAACACAGATTATGCGATAGTATTGTATCATTCTATAGTAGTGTCGGTGGGAATCAAATCCACTAATTAATTAAATACACTTAATTAAATCGCTAATTAATTAAATTCACCTTCTTTTGAGCCAACCAGGCTTAATACCTGGCTGCTGATTCCTACTGAGCTCTAGGAGGTCGGGAGCTTGCTGCGCAGATTCCTGCCAAGCTTTGGTAGCTCAACAGCTTTTTGCTAAGATTCCTATCAAGCTTTCTGGAGCGGCAAGTGACTCAAAATAGTTTCTATTTTTCAAAATTTCCTCCAAGTTCTCGAATAAGAAGTATTTTCTAACCACTTTCAAATGCTTTTTAATCAAAAAATTTCTAACCGAAAATTTTTTTAACTAATAGTTTTGATTTGAAAATTTTCTAGTTGAATTTTTCTAATTTGAGAATTTTCAATTTAAAATTTTTTGAGTTGAGACTTTCCTAGCTGAAAATTTTCGAGTTGAAACTTTCTAATTTAAAATCTTTCCAGTTGAAAATGTTGAGTTGAATTTTCTCTGGGTAGAAATTCTCATTTTAAAATTTTCATTGTTAAAATTTCTTGCATCGAAAATTGTGTACTATAGAGGAAGAAAAGAGAGGTGGGAAAGTGAATAGGGAAGAGGGAAGTGTGGAGGTAGACGAAGAAGATGACACATAGTATCTTAGGAGGGTATCCTTAATTCTTTTAGTTTCAGGTTAGTTTAAGGTCACCTTAAACTAGTGATATCCTAATATAAAAATATCTTTGGTATATATATGAACAACAAGATCGTTAAAAACATAATTTTTTAAAATAATATATTTTAAAATAATTTTACAAAAATAATACTAAAAATGCAATTACTAAAACACACATCTGTCGTCGAATGAATCGGCAACATGCCTTTATCACCAATTTAATTAGTGATAGAAGCCTAGGAGTCAAATCAGCTTGTCGATCAAAGAATTAGCAACAAAACAATCTATTGGCTAAATAAATCAGTGACAAAACATATATCTATCATATTGTGACAAAAGCTCGATCGCTAAATTTTGGTAACAAATGAATTATTGGTGATAGATATGTATTTTTGCAATTATTATTAATATTATTTTTATAAAATTATTTTTACAAATTCGTTAAAAAGATGCGCCGATATTTTTGGGCGCATGATGAGCTGTATCAGAAATAATCTGGCCCAAGGTTCAAAATCCCGACGGAAATTTTAGAAATTTTGACCAAGATTTCGAATTTCAGACCCTCCAATTAAGATCCTAAATCTCAATCGAATAAATTTTTTAAAAAAAATTCAAAATACTATCAGTGATGGTTTTTGGCTAAAATCGCCACAGATAATATTATCTGTGGCCACATACACTCTTTTTTTGAAATCTCAGTGATTTTTAGGCCAAGATCTTGGTATTTTGGCCGAAATCTCGGAAATCCTGGTTGAAAAAATACTGGATTTGAAATTTGCTTTTTGTATTTCATCTAAATTTTATCTAAAATTCCAAGATCTCGTCGAAAGTTTGGATTTAAACCACCCCTAAAATATATATGGAAAACAAAATTTGAAATTTTGATCTAGCCTGGCCAACGAGCTGGGTGGATCTAGCTAGAAGACTTGGACCATGCGTGACTGTCGGGCTATCGACAGTCAACAATGGCGGCCTACCGTGCCATGACTTGCAGTCGCTGTACGTATGCTGCCACGCTGTGTCTCTGTCGCGTCAGTAACAGCACGTGGCTAATGACCAGCTGTATTAGCCACTCATTACCTGCGGTAAGAAATGCGCCAACCGTAATCATTTGCATACACGCCTCTGAGGCTCCGACCGTCGAGCGAACCACTAGTTAACTGCTTGTCATTATCGGATAACGGGATAAGTGGTTCGAAGTCTAGGGTTTAGTTTTGAATTTTTGTAGGTATAAATGGACACAAATACATAACTCACACATCATACTCATATAGTATACGGCTATACGCATATATATATATATATATATATATATATATATATATATATATATATATATATATATATAGTGTATTTTTTACATATATTAAGAAAGTAATTAGAGACTTAAAACCATAGAGCACTAGAACGCGCTGTCCTATTTAGCGTGTATGTGTTTATACGCATTTTTTAATTACTCTAAAAGACATGAAAAGCTTATCAAAGGATGGAACTCTTGTCAACCGAGCTAAGGGCATGTTTAGATCTATTAGCAGCTAATAGTTAGCTGGCTAATAGTTCCTAGCTAATAGTTAGTTGACTACTCCCTCCGGTTTGGTAATACCTGTCGTTTTGGACATAGTGATGGTCAAACTTTCGAAACTTTGACTAACAATATATTTTTAAATATTTAAATTGGATACATAAAAATTATATGTGTAGACTTGTCTCGAGAAGTACTTTCATAATATTATAATTTTATTGGGTTTTATAAATATATTATAATAAAAATTAGCAGTCAAAGTTGTGTTTTGAAGACCGTGTCGATGTCCAAAACGACAGATATTACCAGACTGGAGGGAGTAGTTATTAGCTGGCTAACTATTAGTTGGAGGGTGTTTTGATCCACCAGCTAATATGTGGCTAATAGATGTTTAGGTTGATCAATTGTCAGGAATACCTCTGCTATTAGCTGCTATTGGTGGCAGATGCGAAGGGTATTTTGGTTAAATGCCACCTATTAGCTGATATTAGCTGGGTTTGGCTAGCTAATGAGATAACCTTTAGCTATGTGTCCAGCTAATAGTTAGTTGATCTATTAGCTGATTATATTTGGATCCACTCCAGTTAATTTTTAGCAGCTAACTGTTAGCTGCATGGATCCAAACAAGTCCTAAGACTCGGTCCTCCGGTTAGTTTTGGGTTTGACACATACTTTTCATAGTACGAGCGGTTGTGAAGAACCGGAGAGAACAGTAGCTTCCGAATGCAAGCGACCGGCTAGTTCTTCTATATACATGGAAAGACGATTTTTAGCTAGTCAAAGTGATTAATTACCGCTTAATAAACCCCTGAGCGCATCTAGGTGTAGGAGCTAGCTAGCCAACGAGTGTGATGCGGTGCAAGTGCAACAATTTGCATCAAGATATTAATGCAACATGATCAACAGCGACATTACCTAGTTGGCCATCGTCCTCCTACTCGGAGGCTAGGCTACCAAAGTTTCCACGGGAAGATGAGCATGCGTTGCTTTGGGGGCAAGCGACGAATAAGCTCACCACTAGACCCCAAACTTTCTCTAGTTTAATTGTGCACCTTCTTCAGGACAGCTGGTTGTGTCTGAATCATATATATGCTCGGTAGTGATGAGTAATTCCTTATTCTGCATGTGGAAGAATATCAATCTAGTGTATATAGATGGAAATCATTTTAATGTATAATTATATAGTCCATTTGTTCAAGAAAGTATCATGTTTGAGACATTATTATGGTTTCTAATATACAACTGTGACCACTATTTTTATATGAATATGTTCATAAACAAAATAAAACTATTATATTATAAGTTAAAATAGTTGAGTCCACACTTTCTAGATCGTATATTAAGGTCCTGTTTGGTATGTTGTAGGTCCCCGGATCGACTATCCGGAGTCCTCTGTGTATTTCTGTACTAGTCCCAGATCAGTAGCTAGTACACACAGTCAAAAGTGATGAATCAACAACCATATCATGAATACATATAACTAAATAAGAATAATACCAAATAAAAGCAAAGACCTTATGGTCAAGGTTTACCATTATGGCCTGAACAGGCTGAACGACTTGAACACTGCAGCGGAAGACGAAAACGCCAATGCGACCCATACAAATGCCCACAGGCAATCGAGTGGAGAACGCACCCTAGTCGTTGGAAATCTTGAACAGCTTCTTTCACTTTTGAGAGAGGATTAGAATGTAGCACGTGAGTACATAAAGTACTCAGCAAGTCTGGGAAAAATATGCACAATGTAGGCTATCCAAAGATGGCTTGATATGGTGTATTTGCACAAAGCCAAGTTTCAACAACATACTTGTTAATAATTTTCACAAAGCATCATTGAGCAATTCTTTTTAATAATTGAATTATGTAATATTGTAGTGAAGGTTCTAACCACCACTCACTAATATACAGGCTCTATCCGCCACATCTCAACAAAATCAGGGTTCCATCCAATCACATGGCTCATTCGCCATGGTTCACAAAAATCAGGTTCCTTCCACCTACCTGGCTTTAGCCGCCAGAAGCACACCCGAGAGTTCTAACCGCTCCCGGATCCCAAAACGAAACATTGTTTAGTTTGAAACCAAAAACCAAAGTCTACCAGTATGAAAGCATTCTTCGCTTTGCCTTTGACCGTAGGCACGGCTATTCGAATAGTTTTAACTCTGCAGAGGTGTACAACTTTACCCACAAGACATGATATTCCCTTGATGCCAAGCTATTAGCACACTTCCTTGGGTGTGCCGGCAGGGATATCATGACAAGGCCGTTACAATGTATCTACCTAGCTAGACCCACCCGCTGAGGTTTCACCGCTGTTAGGGTTATTTCCACCCAGTACAGAAGCCCCCTCTTGCGCCGTGTGAGCAAAACAACAACCACAACAACAATGCCTCCTTCCGGCTCTCACACAACAACCGAGTGGTGAGTCTAAACTAGGCTTCTACAAATTAGTGGGCCAGGTCGTACCATTATAGACATGTGGTAGTACGGTTATGCTTAAAATGGCAATCATAAGCGTCGGTCCTTATATGACTTGGGGCGGTACTTGCACAAAAGGATCAAGGCTTGATCCGCTCCCACCCGACATTCCATTCCGCCCCAGTCAAAAACCATTTTTCCTTTTATTTTGATTTTGTAAACCATTGGCAATACTCCTTGCCTATAACTTCCAATACAAGTTTTCAAGGGATAATTGAAATTCCCACCCATAGGTGAATATTGACCGACAGCAAGGCTAAGCATTTCTACCGTACTATTCTATTCCACCAGTAGTTTATTTTATAAAAATACAAAGTGCAGGGTTTGATTACAATCCCTATAATCAACTGCGTATTCTCCAATAATCCCTCTATTGCCATAACTCTACAATCATAAGCATAATCCAATTCAATATAGTATCCACCAAGTAGGAAGTACATCATGGTACTATTATAACTCCAAAATCTTATGGAACTACAATCATATTTGTATAGGAAATCTTTCCCTTGAACTCTAACTTGTATTATTAATTTATCCACCAATCATACGGCGATCAATCTTATCATCCACTAAGAATATTTCACAAGGTCATCTACTAAACCACCGAAAATACTTCACGATATCACACCTCTAAACATCTAGAATACAATCCACCAATATTACTTCATAATAGCATATGACTAATCCTTCACATCATCACCTCTAGATCATCGACTTTAATCCATTAAGAATAAGGAATATTATCATTTACTAAACCACCAAATATTCTGAATCATTCACTATTCTCCATAAATAATTAGTACATATCTATATCTTCATAATCATCTGTCTCTTAATCGATCTGTTAAGAATAAACCCCAACCAACACTAATAATCCAACTAACTCTGATTCTCACCTCCTTCTAGTTTATCAACCCAAGAATCCAAGTCGACATATTATTTACTTGCAATGATCTGTTTAATCCACCCCGAATACTTTACAATCCCATACATCTTCCAAAATCTCCCACGACTATATTGTTTAAATTGAGAACTATTATCACTGTCCATCTCCTTAGTAATTCAACGATCATCATTCAAAGATCAATTTCATATTAACAACCCCCACATTATCACTACTATTCACCCATCTCCAATTACATTCCATACTATGAGTTCTATTCAAACTATCCTCCAAATAGTCATTTTCCTAATCGAAGGGTATTTTATTAAAAACATTTATTATGGTGGATCACTGTTCTAGGGCGACAAAGGGTTACGGATAGCAATTTCAAGGAGGTATAAACAACAGGTATAACTAACAACCTAACGTTTGACATCATCATTTTATATAAATAGCAATGCAATTGTTAAAACAGGGTAAAACAGTGATAAAACATGGGATCAATATGCGTCAAGGAGACTTGCCTCGGTCACAGCGAGGACGTTGAACTCTTGAAGTCCGGCGACGGGGTCGGCGGTCGCGGCGGGATCGTCGACTACACGCAAATCGAGGCAATAAATAAATAAAAGAAAATAAATAAAATCCAAAAATTATAAAATTAGTACTGGCAGGTAGATCTTGATTTTAGATGAATTTAGAAATTTGAATGGAGTCAAACGGAGTTCGGATGAGAAAATTATGAGCTTCCGAAGTTTGAAATTCGAATAATTGGAAAACCGAGAATATTCCCGGAATATTCCTTCTCGGGTTTGACTGGTCAACAGGGGCTTTGACTGAGCTTTGACTGAACTTGACTAGGCTTTGGGTGTATGGCAAGGTGGCCCCACATGTCAATGAGTACATGGTTGTCTTCAAACTTGGTCTTCATGGCAACCATGGATGAGGAAGTGGAGCTTGGGTGGGGAAGGTGGAGGAGGGGGGGCTCATGGCGGGCGGCGCAAGTGGCGACGGCACAAGACGGCAGCGATGGGACCGGGCGGCGGGAGGCAGCCGACGAGCGGCGCTGGCGGCGGCGGGTGGCCGGCCGGCGAGCCGGCGGCGGCGGGCGCACGGGCAAGGCCCCAATGACAGTGAGCAAATTCCAAGAACAGAGAAGGCCCAAAACCAGAAAAAGAACGCAAGTTCTTCTAAAAACTTGAGTTTTAACCCATTTTTGCATGGAATTGATCCAAACAAAAGCATAAAACCTCTAGATAACATCCTTAGGGACATCTAGGAGAAAGGAATTGAACCAAAACTCACCGGAATCGGAGAAATCGACGAAGAACGGAGGTTCGGCCGAATGCACAAAAGCTCCAAATTCGTCGCCCACGGTTGAGAAATCCTAAAATTGGAAGATAAATTAGAATCTAGACTCCCATACGAACACAAGGAAACGAACGGGAGGAAGAATGATTCACCGGAGAAGGAGCTATGAGCAAGAACACGAAGAACACCGAAAAAGTTCAACCCAACGTCGGTTTTCTTGATCTCACGGGCGCAAGGGTGGAGTAGAGGGAAAGAGAAGCCTATGCCCTTATACGGAGATTTGAGAGGTGGAATCACATCGTTTGGAGTTGAAACGGCAAAGTTATGAGCAATCAAAGCCATTTCGGTTTTTTGTAAACTGCGCGTATTCCGGCGAGATTTGGGCTTAATGATCACCGGGAATGGAAAGGTATCGTCGCTACAGACTCAACGGATCCGGCCTTGCATGATTTGGATCATTATTGCAAGAGTTATGGGCATTTGAATCCATGGAAGCAAGAATGGAGGTGTTCTGTTCTTTCCCTGGGAAATCGATCGGGAAGATGAACAGTACTACGTGCCACTGTAGCACAACGCTACAGTACCCCATGCTACAGTACCCGCCACGTGGCAAGCTCCGGTTGGTTCTCTTTTACGCGAATGAACCGCCCTAGAGAAAAATAAGGAAAAATGGCCTAAAAATTCCGGAAAAATTCCTAAAGCCATTTTAGAATATTTGGGACCCAATAAAATTGGTTTGATTGAATTTGGATGATTTTTGTGAAATTGAATATTCGGGCGCGGATCGCAGGCATTAAACAAAAGCCGCGCGAGATAAAATAGGAACGGAGGTCCAAAAATCCGGGGAATGATTCCTAAAATCGTTTAGGAATATTTGGAACATTTTAGAAGTGGTTTGGAGATTTTTGGAGCATTTTTGGACTCGGGTGAAATTTCGGATACCGGCGGGAACTGGAAAAATCGATTTTTCGACCGGAGGGGAATTAAATCCCGATTTTGGAGGGAAATGGATGCCAGGTTAATATAAACACCAATGAAACTCCAAATTTTGAATTTACTTTATTTAAATTAGGTTTTTCTCCAGAAAGCGAAAACTAGGGTGTTACATACGTTTCCAGATTCCAGTAGAAACGGAAACAGTTCCAAATTCTTGGTAGAAACGCTTCAGGTAGAATCACAATCACTATCTAGAAACCGTTTGGCTATTTGGCTGATTCTGTGAATAGGGGTGTAACGGGGTTGAGGGTGATTCGGCCCTGGCAAGGAAAAAGAAGAAATGATCCAAGGAGAATCATTTCGAGCTTTAGCCCGTTTGGCTGGGTTTTTCCCAGATTCTAGTAGAAACGGTCCGGTTCCAAGTTGTCAAACGGAGCCTAATTTTTGATGGATCGAGGAATACAAACTCAATCTATGAACAAATTGATTATCGTGCCACAAGATCGATCGCCGAAATTTCGTTTTTCTCAGCCGAGATCTCGCTTTTCGACCGGGGACGAAATTAGAAATCTCGACCGTATAAAAAAATTTGAAAAAAATTCAAATTGCTACAGTGATTTCATTTTTCTCGGTGAAATCTCGGCCTAACCGCCCGAGATCTCAGAAAAAATGGATGAAATTTGAATGTTTTGATCCGGATTGCACTTAAAATATACCAGATTTGAGCTAAATTTTTTCCTGTACGATTATAATGAGCAATATGACCAACACATATGAAAAAAAAAAGTTGAAAAAAAATGAATTTTTTTTGGGACATGGGATTCGAACCCATGACACCTATTGCTTTGCCTAAAGCCTAACCAAGCTCTGGTAACCAACTCCACCATCTGTTGTTGCATGCTCAAGGTGAATGACAGTGTCTTATATCATCTCAAGTTGATTATTGGACTATAGAAGGGCACCTTTCCCCTTTTCCCTCACGGGTTCCTTACTCCACTCATACTCATTCGGCAGAGGAGAGGAGAACTTCACTGTTTTGAGTGAACGAAGCCAAAATTCGGCCAAATCCGCCTCTCTCCGGCCACATTTGAGGAGCATCTCGGCTCACTCCGGCGAGATATCGGGCTGTGAAGGCGAAATCTCAGTGAGTTCAAATTATTTTTGCCCGAATGATTTCTTGTAATATCAGCCAAATTTTATTTGATTCTAGTACCAAATTTGATATGATTCATCCTAATTAGCATGCTGGATGTAGAATATAGGTAGGTGAGTTGTAATTTGAGGAATGTATGTGATTTGTTTTGTAATATATGTGGTTTGAACTTAATATATCCACTCCATAATAATAGAAATTAAAGTGGTTTGAACTTTTTTTAATACATAGGAACATATATAAAAACGTTTAAATGACTTCAAGTTCATTTTGTTACATTTGAAAAATCAAAAACTGATTTTACATACGGTTTTTATCACAACTTTACCACTGTTAGATTTTAAAAAAATTCCTCAGGATTGATCATCATCTCAATTTTTTATGGAAACATTAGTGATGTGTGAGGACCATCCAAAAAAAAATTCAAAATTTTTTGACGTGTTTTGGAGCATTTTTCGGCCAATTCAACGTGGACCGAGATCTCGGTGATTTCGACCGAGATCTCGGATTTCTCGGTTTAAAAAAACCGGATTTGAAATTTGATTTTTGCATTTCGTCCGGATTTTATCCGAAATTTCCGAATCTCGCCGAGATTTCGGATTTCGGTCACCGCCAAGATTTTTCCAAAAACGAGATTAGTAACCTTGATCATATGCCTTCTATAAATCAACTATCATGCTAGTTGAGCAAGCTTTGCCACTGCTTCCCTGTACGTTGCACTTTTTAGAGAGTAGAACGTAGGCACCCTTACATATATACCATACTAACATCATCTATGTATACGCGTACGTGTTTTTTATACACACTAAAATTTATCAAAGGTCTCACGAAGTGTAGACAGACGTTCAACTTAACTCATGCGTGTGTACTTCTAATGTTAGTTATCCTCTCTTCGTTTTTACTTGACATCTAAGATCAGCACTGTGACCATCCTATTTAATTAACCTATCTGGATTGGCTTTGTTAAAATATTGTCGGTGTTTCGTGCACCGGCAATACGAATTTATGGTCGGAGGGAGTCGCGCGCTCCCTCTCCTCGAATGGTCGACTCAAGAAGCCTGGTGTTTATACTGGTTCGGGCCGAACGTCCCTACTCCAGTTCGCTTGGTGGGGGTGTATTGATCTTGCGGGACAAACAGGGGGTTACAAGCGAGGCAAGGGCTCGGCTGCTTGCTGTCTAGAAGTGATTCGTCGTCCCCCTCCTCTGTAAGGTCCTACCTCTCCTTATATATCTGGAGACGCCCGGTTTACACGGAAGTTTCGGGGGAGAAAAAAGAAAAAAGGGGTACTGTCCGCCTCGGAGTCTGGTTTCCGTCCTGTCGCCCGACCTCTTCTTCCCCCACGCTGGGTTGGCAGGGTGGCGTCTGTTCTGTGCATCCGTCAGCTTCGGTGGTTTTAATGGCACTTGACTTTGGCTTGGCCTCGGGGCAGGACGCCCCACTCTGCGGCGTGTCAGTCGATGGGACGGGGGCTTGACTTCTCGGGTGGCCCTTCTGACAATCTCGGGAAGGCACCACTTAATCCTGGCGCCCACGCCAGGGGATGTCAGGTGCACGGGGCGGTTGTCTTGACCCCTGCGTGGGTCCTGCTGACTCGAGCGCTGGTTGCGCAGGCCGATAGAGGTCGGCCTCGGGCAGGCCATGGGATCAGCTGACTGTTCGAGGTCGGCCCCGAACAGGGCGCGGCCTACTTTCGCGGCCCGCTTAGCTGTTGTTGGTGCAGGTCCTTTGTAGAGGCAGGTCAGCCCGCTCGTGATCCCGGGCTGATGGGGGTACCCATGGGATGGGTACGCGTCAGTAGCCCCCGAGCCCCCGAGCGGGTCGGAGAGCCGGTCGGGGGTTTACCCGGTCGAAGGCGGCCGTCGACCAAGGGGTCGGCGTCGTTTGGTCGGGGCGACCGTTTGGCAGCTGCGCCCCCCAAGGAGCCCGGGTGCGCGCGATTGCACCCGGTGGGTGTAGCCCCCGAGCCCCCGAGCGGGTCGGAGAGCCGGTCGGGGGTTTACCCGGTCGAAGGTGGCCGCCGACCAAGGGGTCGACGTCGTTTGGTCGGGGCGACCGTTTGGCGCGCCGCCATGAGCCCGGTGCAAGGCGAGCGCACCGGCAGTGTAGCCCCCGAGCGGGTCGGAGAGCCGGTCGGGGGTTTGCCTGGTCGGACTCTGGTCGGCCACGGTTACGGGACCTTAGAGTCATGTGAGCGAACGCGCGTTTACCTACGTTGGTTTGAACGCCGTGCTCGTGCGAGCTACCAACGGGCAATCCGAGTGGAATCTTGGCGATCCCCCTCGAGGGGGGTCGTTCCCAAGCGGACGTAACTCCCGGCGCGGGCGTCCGACCCACTGCGGGCATTCCATGAGAACCTTTCCTTACTCGATCCCGTATCGGGCTACTGGGTCATCCGCCGACCCGGAGCGCGGCTGGCCGCTACTCATGGATGAGCTTCGCGGGAGAGTGTGAGGTATGGTCTCGGATGCGGGTTAGGATGATTGGGTCGTCCGCTGACCCAACTGGAGGCCCGCTGAGGCTCACCGGCCCGCCTCGCTCGCTTTTACGTCTTTGGCGGCTTGATTCGATCGGCCGGACTTGGCCTTCGTAACCCCAACACGGTGCCGGGCCTCGGGTGTGAGCCCGGAGGCGATCCACCGTCCTCGGGGCCGGGCGGCCCAGTGGGCCGTTTCATACCTTTTTTCGGGTCGTCTTGGCCCATTGTGCCCGACGGAGTGTGTGGCGCTGCTCGGCGTGCGGCGCGAGGCGGCTGTCCTGTCGGGGCAGTTAATGCTCAGTGGGAATTAAATGGGCTGCGGCGCTGCACGGAGTAGTGGCCGAGGTGGCAAAGTGACGGCTTCGGCGATCGTTGGTTCGCGAGGAGGCGTCGGTTTGGCGCGAAGAGGCGTCTGTTCCCGCCCAACGCCTATAAAGGAAGGTGAGTGAGGTGCGGGGAGGGAGGCAACTGCTTGTGCTCTCTGCAAAAAAGAAGGGAAAAACCACGAGGGAAGGAAAAGAGCTCCCTGCTTCCTTGCGCCGCGCCCCGTTTCCTTACCCGCCCCGGAGATATCGCTGGTTCCGCACTCGTCTGCGGCCGGCCGCTTTATCGGCTTGGAGAGGAAGGGGTTCCTCCCTCCGCGAGACGAGTCCGGCTGGCGGGTGCCACCGGCCGGGACCGCGGTCCCCGAGGTAGGTGACGGGGAGATCGTCGCGCTGGCTGCCTTATACGAGCGCGGATTCGGCCTCCCGCTCCATCCGTTCGTCCGCGGGCTGCTATACTTCTACGGGGGGGAGGTACACCAGCTGAACCCAAACGGGGTCCTCCACATTGCGACTTTCATCACGCTGTGCGAGGCCTTCCTAGGGATCGAACCCCACTGGGGGCTCTGGCGTCACTTCTTCTTTGCGCGGCCGCCGTCGGATGCCGCCGGTCTCCTTGGCGCCCTGGCCATCCAACTGCGAGTGGTTCTATGTTCAGAACCTCGGCAACAGCGCCCCGGCCTTCAGCGGCAACCCGCCGGTGCAGAGTCCTCGCTGGACTTGGGGTCCTGACTCGAAGGACAAGAGGAAGGTGGAGATAGTCCTCGAGCGGCTCGAGGATCTGAAGCGGCGAGGCCTGACAGGCAAGGTGGTCATCCGTACGTTCATGGAGAGGCGCGTCCAACCCTTTAGGGATCGGTTGCGCCCCATGTTCGAGTACACCGGAGTGTCCGACCCCAAGAGGTCGTCCTTGGTGGAGCTCCCTGCGTCGGAGGTCCTTGCGCGCGTGACTGCGGTCTCCCTCGTGGGTGATACCGAGGCGGCAGGCGGGGCGCCCGCGCCGTTCTCGGCGCAGAACCCGCAAAACTTGGTACGTAGGGTGGTTTCTGGTTCTTTCTTCTCTAGCTCCCCCGCCCCCTTACCCGAGTGCGTTTTCGCAGGTGCTTGGCGGCACGGTCTCCCGGGCCTTGCTCCCGGGAGAAAAGGAGGCAAGAGCCGCGGCACGCCTCATCGCGGACCAGCACGATGCCGCCCTCCAGGCGCAGAGGGCGGAGAACGAGGCCGCGAAGGCGCGGAAGAGGAAGGAGCGCGCGGATCGGTCTGCGCATGGTGAAGAGGTCTCCGACGAGACTCTGAGCAACGACGACGAAGAGTCGTCGTCGAGCGAGGGGGGCCCGAGCGCCGGGGGCGACTTGGGTGGTGACCATGATCCTGGGGATGATGCCGCAAGCGCAGGGTTCATCCTGAGGAGACGGAGGTCTCTCACGCCCCCTCGCAGGGGCCCGGCGAAGAGGGCGCGTCAGGCGCTACTCTTTCGATCTTCACGGTAGGCGCCTCGCGTGCGCCCCGACCGTTCTTCGCCAGCGTTTCTTTTATACGGTTCCTGACTGGCCGTTCGTGTGTAGGGGGTATTCCATCCTAGGAAGGGCGCTGAGCCCCACCTCGGGGGCGAGGAGTCGCACACTCCCGCCCCAGCCAGCGGGGTCCGCGGCGGTGATCGCCGGGAGTGAGGGTCCCGCAGGTGCGCTTCCTACGGCGGAGCCCGCTGGTGAAGTGATGCCGCCGGCGGGGGGAGCGCCAGGACCGTTGCCATCCGTAACACCGGTGGGGGAAGTCCTGCCAGGCCCGCTTCCCCCCGCGCCGCCGACCGTGGAAGTTGGCGAAGTTCTGCCGCCCCCGCCAACAGGGCGACCGCCTGCTCGGGCGGTTCGAGCGCCGCTGGAAGACCTGCAGCCATCCGCCGTGGACGCTCCGGTAGGGCAGGGTGCTGGGTCAGCGCGGCCGCCGACTGCTGTGCTGACCTGGCCCGGCAGCGACCCGACCGGAGAGCCGGCGTTCGTCTTGGATGACGAGGCGGAACGCGGCGACTAGAACACTCTGGAGCGGTGCGAGAGGGAGGTGGAGAAGGAGATGGGAAAGATCCGCACCGACCTCCTCCACGCCGTTGATGTCTCCTCCAGGGCGATGAGGTCCATCGTTCAGGAGTCCCGCCCGGCCGGATCGGTAAGAGTGACAGGGGTTCGTCCTTTGCAAATTTTTGAACGAAGAGGAGACTGACCGGGCGGGCAATTTACTCGCAGCGTCTGATATCCCTGGCGGTGGACAAGTCAAGCTTCCTCCGGTGTTTGCACAGCCAGGGGAGCATTGTGGAGGGAGAGCTGCGCGACGCCCGCAGGACGCTTGCTGCCGAGCAAGGGAAGGCCGCCGCAGCCGGTCAGCGGCTGGGGGAAGTTGCCGAGGCCTTGCGAGAGGCTCAACGACTTGCGAAGTCGTTGATCGACGAGGGGGAGAGGGCCAGGTCGGCCCTGGCGGAGGCCAGAAGGGCCAAGGCTTCTGCGGTCCGCGCAGAGGAGTCCGCCCGGGCGGAGGCCGTCCTCTCCCGAGAGGAATGTGAGTTGGCCCGGAGGGAGGCCGACCAGCTGCGCGGCGAGCGAGACCTCGCTCGGGGGGAGCTTGCGTCCGACCGAGAAGCGCGCGCCAAGGCCGAGGAGGAGCTTCGCGCCAAGGAGGCCTCCGTGACCGGTGAGTGATCCATCCTCTCGGCAGTTGTTGTAGCGGGCGTCTTCTGATGCCGTTTTGTTTTTTGTAGAGCTGCGGAAAGACCTTAGCGACACGCTGGAGTTGCGAAGGGCGGCGGTGGAGCAGCGGGATGCGGCGGTCGAGTCACGAGACTCGGCCCTTGTGGACAAGCGGGTGGCGGAGAGGGATGCGGCCGATACGACGATCGAGCTAACGACCCTCCGGGTGGCCAGCCAAGCCGTCTGCGACCGACTGTTTGGGCTTACTCCGGGCCCCAGTGTCATCTCCGCTATACTTAGGAGGGTCCCAGAGCACGTCGAAGCGTCGATGCGGGAGGCGGCGGTGCTTGGTGCTTCCTCGGCCCTGGTTAACACCGTGTCTTACTATGACGGTGTCGACCTTGAGGCGGTTGGGAGCGGCGTTGCCACCGATCGGAGCGATGAAGAGGTCGAAGCATTCATGGCCCGAGTCAACCCCTGTGCCCAGGAGATCGCCAGCCGGATCTCGCCGCGGGACATCCTCCACCGTGGGGAAGGAGACGATTAGTTTTCTTCGTTTTTACTTTTTCAGTACATGTAATGGACATGATTATCTTAAACGAGTCCGACCTGCCGGGTCGCTTTAAGTTTTTTGCCTGCCTACCTCGTGCTTCTTCTGTGATTGGACATTCTTACGACCGTAGCTACAGGACCCGCGGGGGTGCCCCGAGAGCGTAGGTGTTGTGCCAACTACATCTGAAGAGAACAAGGGATGAGACAAGCGACCTAGAGCGCTTGCTTCGCGGAGGAGAGGTGCTTTGAAAAGGCATTGTATTGCTTAGTTCAGACTGCCTCCTTCGCGAAGCTTCCGTTTGGTCGGTTGGAACGCTGGCCTAAGTCGGAGCGTTTCGACCGACCCTAGTGTCTCTCGCTCGGAGGACTTGTTTCCCCACAAAGTGCCGCTTTGAAGCCGTAGCCACGGAGGTGTAGGCCGCAGCATTTTGGGCCGAGGAAATAGCCACGAGGTGGATAGCTTGGTCGGTCAAATTACGGCCTAGGTCAGCGACTCGTATGCCTTCTAGCGATGTCCTAGGTCGGACTGTCCTGACCGATCAAGCTATCTTCTGCTCGGGCAACTCCCTTTTTTCGCGAAATGCTACTAGGGAGCCGTAGCCATGGAGGCGTAGGCTGCAGCATTCGGTTTGAGGGAATTACCACGAGGAAGATTGTTTGGTCGGTCGGGGGTTGACCTGGGTTAAGGTAGATCGTTCGCTCGGTTGGTCTGCTGACCCAAATCGAAAGGTCCCGACCGGCCTTGGCCTCTTGCTCAAGCAGCTCCCCTCTTCCGCAAAGTGCTACTTCGAAGCCGTAGCCGCGGGGGCGTGGGCCGCAGCATTTTGGGTCGAAGAGGTTGCTATGGGGAAGGTAGCTCGGCCGGTCGGGTTATCGACCTAGGTCACCGACCCCTGCGGTCGTAAGCAGCCCCCGAGTGGTGCGTGGGGACTGGAGGCGCAGTCGCCGTGCACCGCTTGAGCCTGCGGCAGGCGCGCGATATATTGAAAGAAGGGTTTTTTGGAGATAAGGCTGGATTAACTCGCCTGGAGGACCGTGCCGATTTCGGAACTGGTTCCAGACGCTTCGGCTTCCGCTCCCCAGCGTAACTCGAGGGACTTCATTTTCTGGGTCGCGGGCTATAAAGGAGACACGCTGGTGCCCTTGTTGCTCTGTCAGGACCGTCACCAAGCGAGCTCCCTCTGCGTGCCATGGCGGACCGCTACACACAGCTCCGAGAGGAGGTAGGCGACGAGCAAGCCTGGCTGCGGGTGGTGGCGGAGGTCGAGGCCGAGGCCGTGCTTGGGGATGCGCGGTGAGTTGGCGTCCTCGTCGCGGGCATTCCTCGGCTGTGGGAGGTGAGGGCGCCGCTGGTCCGGGCGGTGACTGAGCGACGCCACGCGTCGTTTGGCTGGCTGGGCGCACACCAAGAGGAGTATCGCGCTTTTGCCGAGTGAAGGGACCTCGGCGGGTGGTTCCTTTTTGGTTGGGCTGATGCTCCTCCTGTAAATGAATAAAGCGTTTCTGTTTGCTCCCTGTTTTTCTTCTTCTTTGAGACTGCACCCTCGCGCTCGCCCATAACCGTAGCCTCTAGGGACCGCAAGGGGTCAGGCGTAGGTTCGAGGTGGTGCTTAGTGCGTATTTGTTGACGGGACGGAACGCCCTGACGAACTGTTGGTCGGTCGTCCTTGTGTTCGCGGACTTCGTGACCCGCAGAGTACTACTTCGGGCAGAGGCGGAGCCACGGCCGGGGCAGGGTGGGCCCCGGCCCCGGTCGGAGGTTGGTGTCATTACTGATTTTATTTGTTTTTATTCTGTGTAGTTACTGAATTTTCTATTTTGAAAATTTCTCTCGCTTAGAGCGATATCAAAATAATAAAGCATCAAGCTAGGTCAAGTCTCTTCCTTCATGGTAAAGATAGTTGTTATGTGTGAGTTCATTGTTGGCTGCTCCTTTTCATCTGATTTATTTTCAACATAAAGATTCGTAATTATATTTGCAATGCATGCAGGTCCCACTTCACAGGAAAGCATCAAAATTTGAAGAGAGTAAGTTTTACTGTCAACTCGAAAATATCAACTATCGCCTTATGTAAAATAATTAGTGGTACGTTTTCATTCATCAGTAGATATTCACTTCTTTCTTGGCCCCCTCTTTTAGAATTTTCTGCCTCCGCCACTGACTTCGGGACCTCTGCTTTCGGGGCGGAGGTCGTAGTGCTTGTGGTTAATCAAAAACGGGGGAGATTCGGGGGAGAGAGAGAGAGAGCACTTGGTCGGTCGTCCGACTGCCGCGGCCTCCTTTGCTCAAGTATCTTTCGAGCGGTACAAAGAGGAGAGAGGCCGACTACGGATAGAACCTTCTCAGCTTCTCTATGTTCCATGCATTAGTCATGAGATTTCCTTCAGTGTCTTTGAGTCGAAAAGTGCCGGGTCGGAGAACTTCCGCGATGGTGAAGGGGCCCTCCCAAGGCGGAGAGAGCTTGTGTCTGTCCTTCACGGATTGAACTTGTCGTAGCACTAAGTCGCCGACTTCGAACGACCGGCTGCGAACCAGCCGACTGTGGTACTTGGCCGACCGCAAGACTGCGACGTCTCGTGCCTCGTCGAGCTGGTCGAGGTCGTCCTGTTGTGCCTCCGATCCCTGCGTGCTGTCGTAGCCTTGCACTCTCGGGGCGCCATACTCGAGATCGGTTGGGAGCACAGCCTCCGCCCCGAACACCAGGAAGAAGGGCGTGAACCCGGTCGATCGCGTCGGTGTGGTCCGCAAGCTCCAGAGTACGGGGGGCAGCTCGGTGGCCCACCGTCCCGCGAACTTCTTCAGTCGACTGAAGATTCGCGGCTTGAGCCCTTGGAGGATTAGGCCGTTGGCCCGCTCGGCCTGCCCGTTGGCGCGGGGGTGTGCGACCGCCGCCCAGTCGACCCGGATGTTGAAGTCATCGCAGAACCCGAGGAACTCCTTCCCCGTGAACTGCGTCCCGTTGTCGGTGATGATGGAGTTCGGGACTCCAAAACGGCAAACGATGTCACGAAAGAAACTGGCTGCCTGCACCGAAGTGATGGTTGCCAGCGGCTTCGCCTCTATCCACTTGGTAAACTTGTCTATCGCAACAAGCAAGTGAGTGAAGCCCCCGGGCGCCTTTTTGAAGGGTCTGACCAGATCAAGCCCCCAGACCGCAAAGGGCCATGTGATGGGGATCATCTGTAGGGCTTGCGCAGGCAGGTGCGTCTGCCTGGCGAAGAATTGGCATCCTTCGCAGGTGCGGACGATTTGCGTTGCGTCCGCCATGGCGGTTGGCCAGTAGAAACCTTGTCAGAAGGCCTTTCCTACCAGGGACCGTGGCGCAGCATGGTGCCCGCAGACCCCGCCGTGAATGTCGAGCAGAAGGTGCTTCCCTCGGTCAGCCGGGATGCACTTCTGAAGGACTCCAGATGGGCTCCTCTTGAAGAGGGCATCGTCAACCAGGATGAAAGACTTGGCCCGCCGAGCGAGGCGTCGAGCCTCGGTGGTATCGGCGGGGAGTGACCCGTCTATCAGCCGGTCGATGAAGGGTCGTCTCCAGTCGGTCTCGACGTTCAGGACGTCCAAATCCGACCCGGGCGGGTGAGCGCCCGACCGAGAATCGGCCGGAGCATCCGCCTTTGGGGGGTCGGCGGTGCCCTCAGTACTCGGATCCAACCGGATTGACAGTTTACGGAGGTTGGAGACGAAGATCCCGGGGGGAACTGGCCCTTTTCCGGAGGCAAGGTTGGCGAGGGAGTCGGCTTCACTATTATAGCGCCGGTAACTGTGATGAAGCTCGAATCCCTTAAACTTTTCCTCGAGCTTGCGGACCTCCAAGCAGTAGGCGGCCATCTGAGCGTCGCGGGGCTCGGTGGCTTTCATCACTTGGTCGACGACCAACTTGGAGTCGCCGTGAACGTAGAGCCGTCGAGCGCCAAGGTCGGCGGCGATCCGAAGACCATTGATGAGGGCTTCGTACTCGGCGATATTGTTGGTGGCGTCGAAGAGCAGACGGATGGCGTACTGGAGCTTGTTGCCGAGTGGGGAGATGATGACGACCCCCGCGCCGGCTCCGTTCTTGGTGTAGGACCCGTCGAAGTACATTGTCCAGTACTCGGGGTCCTCGACCGCCGCAGGGGCTTGCGCCTCGGTCCACTCGGCGACGAAGTCCGCCAAGACCTGTGACTTGATCGCCGTCCTGGGGACGTACGATACGTCGAGGCCGTTGAGCTCGAGAGCCCACTTGGCGATTCTTCCGGTGGCGTCGCGGTTGTGGACGATTTCTCCGAGTGGCGAGGAGGTCACAACGGAGATAGGGTGTCGATCGAAGTAATGGACGAGCTTCCTCTTGGTAATGAGCACCGAGTATAGCAGCTTCTGTATCTGGGGGTATCGGACCTTTGTTTCGGAGAGTACCTCGCCGACGGTAGACCGGTCTCGCACCTTGAAGACGCGGCCTTCCTCCGCTCGCTCATTAACGAAGCGCCACGACGACCTGAGTCGTGGCTGCGATGTAGAGGAGCAAAGGCTCCTGAGGTTCCGGCGACCAAGATCTGAGGCGAGGTCGTGAAAGCTTTCACGATCGAGGGCTTCACGAAGCCGTGGGTCCAGCAGAAGCGATCGGACTTCTTCATCAGCTTGTAGAGTGGCATCCCGCGCTCGCCGAGGCGGGATACGAAGCGGCTTAGTGCCGCGAGGCACCCCATTAGCCTCTGGATCCCCTTCAGATCGTTGATCGGCCCCATCCTCGAGATGGCAGAGATCTTATCGCGGTTGGCTTCGATGCCGCGCTCGGAGACGATGAAGCCCAGCAGCTTGCCCTTGGGGACCCCAAAGACGCACTTCTCGGGGTTGAGCCTTATGCGAAACCGTCGGAGGTTCGCAAAAGTTTCCTCCAGGTCGGCGATGAGGTCGTCGGCCTTCCTGGTTTTGACAACGATGTCATCGACGTAGGCCTCGATGTTACGGCCAATTTGGTCTGAAAAGCACGCCTGCATACACCGCTGGTATGTAGCGCCTGCATTTTTCAGACCAAAAGGCATCGTGATGTAACAGTACGAGCCATACGGAGTGATGAAGGAGGTCGTGAGCTGGTCGGACTCCTTCATCGCAATCTGGTGGTAGCCCGAATAGGCATCTAGAAAAGAGAGGGACTCGCACCCGGCGGTGGAATCCACGACCTGATCGATGCAAGGTAGTGGGAACGGGTCTTTTGGACAGGCCTTGTTGAGGCTTGTGTAGTCAACACACATTCTCCATTGCCCCGACTTTTTCTTTACAAGGACAGGATTGGCGAGCCACTCGGGGTGGCGCATCTCCCTTACAAAGCCGGCGGCCAAAAGTTTGGCGATCTCTTCCCCAATGGCCCGGCGTTTTTCTTCGTCAACAAATGCGGCGTTGGGCGGCCGATGCAGATCCCTTTCGGATTTTCAGGGAATGCTCGGCGACCTCCTTCGGAACTCCCGGCATATCCGAGGGTCTCCAAGCGAAGACGTCTCGGTTTGCTCGGAGGAAGTCAACGAGCGCGCTTTCCTATTTGGCAGTGAGGGCGGCCCCGATCCGTACGATCTTGGCGGGGTCTTCGGGATCAAGCTTGACCTCCTTCGTGTCCTCCGCGGATTTGAAGGAGCTCGGCCCTGACTTGCCGGAGTCGGGGGCGGATTCGGGGGCCTTCTCCTGGAGCTGGGCGAGCTCGGCGGAAGCGACGACCGCCGAGGCCAGCTCGCAACTGCTTCGCTCGCAGTTATAAGCGAGCCGAAAAGACGCGGCCACGGTGATGACACCCTGCGGCCCTGCCATCTTCAGCTTGAGGTAGGTGTAGTTGGGGACCGCCATGAACTTCGCGTAACATGGCCGTCCCAAGATAGCGTGGTAGGAGCTGGGAAAGTCCACAACCTCAAAAGTGAGGCTCTCGGTGCGAAAATTTTCCGGGCTCCCAAAGGTGATGGGCAAGCTGACCTGCCCGAGAGGGTGGGCCTGTTGGCCTGGAACGACGCCGTGGAAAGGCGCCTTGCTCGGCCGGAGGGCAGAGCGAGGGACCCCCAAGGCATCCAGGGTCTAAACATACATGATGTTGAGACTGCTGCCGCCGTCCTTGAGCACCTTGGCCAGGCGCTTCGTCCCCGCGATGGGGTTGATGACGAGCGGGTAGCGTCCCGGGTGCGGGACGTGGTCGGGGTGGTCGGTCCGATCGAAGGCGATTGGGCACTCCGACCACCTCAGGTAGCAGGGCACGGCGGGGGTCACCGTGTGAACCTCTCGGTGGGCGAGCTTCAACCGTCGCTTGTCGGCGTAACACTCTGCCCCTCCGAAGATCATGAGGCAACCGTCGAGTTGCGGGAACTCGTTGGTTGGCTCATCGCCCTTCGCCCCGGCGTCGGGTGCCGGGTCGTGCTTCTTCCCCTTACCCCGCGACGTCGTGGGGTTCCCGGAGAGAAACCGTTTCAGGACTTCGCAGTCCCGATACTTGTGTTTGACGGGGTAGTCGTGGCTCGGGCACGGACTGTCCATCAACCTTTCGAACCGGTCGGGCGCCTGCCGCGCTTGCTGCTTGGCAGGGCGGTCGGCGGTGGCGACCATATGATATTCGCGGCCTTGCTTCCCCTTTCGTTTGTTCTTGCTGGAGCGGTCGGAAGGGGCGCCAGCCTCGGACCCGGACGCCTTGCGGGCTATCCTCCTCTCGAAGATGGCCCCTACGGCTTCCTCGCCGGAAGCATGGTTGGTGGCGATGTCGAGAAGCTCCTTGGTGGTCCGGGGCTTTGCGCAGCCCAACTTGTGGACCAGGGCCTCGCACGTGGTGCCGTAAATGAATGCCCCGACTACGTCGGCGTCACGGATGTCGGGGAGCTCGTTGCACTGCTGGGATAAGCGGCAGATGTAGTCCCGGAGGGTCTCCCCCAGCTGCTGCTTGCAGCTCTTCAGGTCCCAGGAGTTGCCAGGGCGTTTATACGTGCCCTGGAAGTTCCCGACAAAGAGATTCGTCAGGTCGGCCCAGTTGTCGATGGTGTCGGCAGGCAAGTACTCGAGCCAGGCTCGAGCGGAGTCCGTAAGATAGATGGGGAGATACTGGATGACGAAGAGGTCGTCAGTCGCTCCCCCGGCCCGGCAGGCGAGCCGGTAGTCTTCTAGCCACACACTGGGGTTTGTCGCCCCTGTGTACTTGGCTATGTTAGTCGGAGCCCGGAACCTGGCCAGGAAGTTGGCGTTGCGGATGAGGCGGGTGAACGGGCGCGGCCCGAGGCCGTCGAAGCCCAGGTCGGAGTGGTTTCGTCGCCCGCTATCCGTGACCTGAGATGACGCCGCCAGGCCGGCGACTCTCCTCCGCGCGTCGAGGGTGGCGCGAAGGTCACGGTTGTCCCCCAGTCGGTGGCGCACCGGGGTGCGCGATGCCTGGGGGAGCTCCTGGAGTGGGGCCGTTTTAGCTAAGCTCTGACGACCCTGTGAGGGGGGGTGGCCGAGACGGCCCGAGGTCGCGCCCGAGTGTCGGGAGCCGGAGCCCTGGCGTGCTGTACGACGGCACGCTCGACCAGCCCCCGGAGGTTCTGGTAGGTGGCCCTGGCTTCCGGATCCGTCGGCTCGGGCAATCCGCGAAGCAACATGGCCGCCGCGGCGATGTTCTGGTTGGCGTGGGGGAAGAACGGAAGATCGCCCGCCCCCTCAGCTAGCTGCTGATGCACCTGACGCGCGCGGGCGCGTGCGCCAGAGACGAGTGGCGGCTCGGGCTGACGTTGCTCCAGGTCGACCTGGAGTTTGTCGAGCTCGGCCTTTCGGGCCTCCAGCTCCTCGCGCTGCTGACGGAGGTCGGCGAGGCGTCGCTGGTGGCGCGCGTCGTCTTCCCGTCGGGATTCCTCCCGCCGCGCTTCGTCGCGCGGGAGGAGGGTCCCGAGGGTTGCGGGGGTGGAGGACGGTTCCGCCGCACCCGTCATGTTGCACTCTCGAGAGTTTATCCTATGCGGGGGGTGCTCCCTGTCGGAGCTAGAGCTGTGGCTGGAAGAATCCCCCAGCAGGTCGTGGAGGGAGGTAGGCGCGTAGCCAGTCATGGCCATGGCCACGAGCTCATGAGGGCGAGATCGTCGCTCGTCGTGGATCGCGCGTGGCATTGTCGGAGGTAATACCGTCGCGCGATGGGACCGCCGAGGAGGCCCTTGCCGGGGTCTCGAGGCGGAGGTTGCCGAGGACATCGGTGACCATGTCCAAGCTCGTGGAGGGCGCCCAGTCTCGGAGGGCAGCGGGGACAAGAACAAGCTCCCCTGCCGTGGTGACGATGAAGTCGAGGGCTCCGAAGCGGATCCAGCCCCTCGACGCCGGCGAGCCGTCGCGAGCGAAAGAAGCCATCGGGGAGGAAGATGGGAATCCGAAGGAGGATGCGGCGATGACGCGCGAAGGCCCCTACCTGGCACGCCAACTGTCGGTGTTTCGTGCACCGGCAATACGAATTTATGGTCGGAGGGGGTCGCGCGCTCCCTCTCCCCGAATGGTCGACTCAAGAAGCCTGGTGTTTATACTGGTTCGGGCCGAACGTCCCTACTCCAGTTCGCTTGGTGGGGGTGTATTGATCTTGCGGGACGAACAGGGGTTACAAGCAAGGCAAGGGCTCAGCTGCTTGCTGTCTAGAAGTGATTCGTCGTCCCCCTCCTCTGTAAGGTCCTACCTCTCCTTATATATCTGGAGACGCCCGGTTTACACGGAAGTTTCGGGGGAGAAAAAAGAAAAAAGGGGTACTGTCCGCCTCGGAGTCTGGTTTCCGTCCTGTCGCCTGACCTCTTCTTCCCCCACGCTGAGTTGGCAGGGTGACGTCCGTTCTGTGCATCCGTCAACTTCGGTGGTTTTAATGGCACTTGACTTTGGCTTGGCCTCGGGGCAGGACGCCCCTGTGGGATGTCTAAGATAGGGGTCCCGCAGGCGGGGCCTATACTCGACTGGGCTAGACGGGAGGAGAAGTAGGCCCAAAGCCCAGAAGCGCCACGACGGGCCCGGTGGAGGTTTTCGACTTGTTCCCCAAGGCAACTCCCGATCCTTCGGGGAAGCTTCGCGCCATGCCCGAACAACCCGCCAGAAGCGAAGCATGCAACCTGACATTCACAGAGCCTGCAGGCGCCGAAACCTGACGGAGTGGCAGGCATGGGTCGGGAAAAGCATAACCACCTCTCCAAGACGTAGTGCGCCAAAGCCGATAAGGAGAACGTGCATGTCGGCAAGGCCACCATGTTCAGGGCCCGGGGACGCCCATCTATCATGTATCCTTCCCCCAGTATATAAGGGGAGGAGGGAGAAATAAGAAAAAAAGAGGAAGCTCATATATCCAAGAACACAGGACTAGGGTATTATCTCCTCCGAGAGAGCCCGAACCTGTCTAAAACAGATTGCCCTCGCATCCTGTGTTGCCATCAAGCTCAGATCCCGCACAAATCCCCTAGAATCACAAATCTTATTGCCGTGAAACCGATCGTCGGCGGTTGGCGCGCCCTGTAGGGGCTTGTGTCAAGATCTTCGTCAAGCTTGATGGCTACGATGAGCGAGCCTCCACGATCTTCTTCTGGGTCAGTCTTCCGCTTTAAGCCTGACCTTCATCTCCAACGACCTCGGGAGCCTTTCCCTCTCTAAGGGAACCGTGCTGCAGCACGGTGAGGTTTCTGGTGGGCCATCACCATGACTTCCACGCCGATCGGGGGGTCCCCCTGTCTCGCGCTCTAAAGTGCCGAGTAGGGGACCGAAGGCCCATTCCGACCTGGGAGTCGGACTCGAGGACGCCGAGGTACGAATGGTGGGGGTTCTCGCTGCCAAACCACTCGGCACCTCCGAGCGCCTGGAGTTATCTTCTTCAGGCTCACCCAGCTCAGCGGCCGAGTCAGAAGAAAGCCTAGAGAGCTGCTGGAATTTCCGTAGAGTCTGCGTAATCGAGGGCTCGCGGGCGGATTCGCAGCAGCGCCTCAACACCTCGGCCACCGCCGACTTGGAAGGTGGCCGAGCAACTGAACCTGACGCGCGGGCGCATACTCTCCGGGACCGCGCCCGGGCTGTCAATGAAGACATTCTGCAAGCTAAGATGGGGGACCAAGCTGTTTTTCGTACCCCACAACAGAATATTATCGCCTCCAAGACACTCCTGGATACCCTGACCCCTATGCTGGGGGCGGGTGATCCAGTTGCCCCAATCGTGGCCCAAGTAAAGGCCATGGTGACGGCGACTATCCAAAGAGCCCGCATCGACCAGCCGGCAAAGGAGCATCACATGGTCCGTGAGGACCCAGGCGGCCAGAATGGCCAGGCCTGAAGCCCGCCAAACACATCATGTTCCACCCCGCGGAGACGACTTGCGACACAGCATCAACCGCGACCTCCGTTCAGACCTCGACGCCAGGCGCCGCGACCGAGAAAGGGAGGAACAGCGCCGTCATGCCGACGAGTATGAACGCTACGACATCCTTCCGCGAGATCGCGAAGTACGCCAAGCGCGATCCCCTCCGCGTCGATCACCACCCGGAGGGTGTCGCGGGGTCATTGAAGGGGTTCGCGCGTTTACCCCTCACCTACGCCGAGTGGTTTGGCCTGATGGATTTAATCCTAAAGGCATCACTAGGTTTAACGGTGAGAGGGACCCGGAGGCTTGGCTACAGGTATATGCTCTGGCAAATGTGGGCACGGGGATCGAAAGTAATGGCAAACTACTTACCGGTTACCCTCTCGCCCCTGGCCCAAGCATGGCTCACTAGACTCCCAGCGAACTCTATAGATTCCTGGGGAGATCTGTGTGAGCAGTTCATTTCAAATTTCCAAGGCACTTACGAGCGCCCAGGCACCCCTTGGGACCTATATCAGCTACACCAAAGGAGGAACGAACCCCTCAGGAGTTCGTCAAGCGCTCATGCATAGAAAAAGCACCGTTCGATGTCACGGATGCGATTGTGATAGCTGCCTTCGAGAAAGTCGGCGACCCGATCTCATCAAGAAGATGTCCGGAAGCCACCTATGTCGGTCAGGAGCTGTTCGCCTAAGCGGACCGTTACGCTTCAGCCTCCGAGGCTTTGGCGGAACGGGCGTGACGAGGGGAAGGATCAGCCGAACCCCGGCGGAAGGAAAAGAAGCGCAATGGTGAAGAGCCGTGGCGCCGCCGCACCAACTCACCCTCGCGCCCTCAAGGAGGATGGATATGATAAGGTTATGAACTCGCTTTGCCCCTTCCATCCGAAGGAGACATGCCTCCAAGGATCGCTTCACCCTAAAGAGATTCGCCACAGAGCAAGAAGCAGTGGACAAGGTCCGAGTGGACACGCCGCCAACAAGCCACCTCCCCGGCCGAGGAGGACTATCGTGAAGCCGATCTCGAGCTCAACTACATATTCGGGGCTCGGCTGCATATGAGTCCAAGCGGAAGCAAAGCTCACCGCCCGACATCTACGCAGCGGCAGCCGGAGACGCCCCAATATGTACGCTGGTCCGAGGTCGCGATAACCTACGACCGCTCGGATCACCCAGATCATGTCCCATTCCTCGGCAGGTATCCTCTTGTCTTGGCGCCCGTCGTCCGCGGCATCAAGCTCAAGAGGGTATTGATCGACGGTGGGAGCGGGCTCAATGTCCTCTTTGTCAAAACCCTTGACGATATGGGGATTCCACGGTCGGAGCTAAAGCGCAGATCGTCGCCTTTCCACGGTGTCATACCTAGAACTTCTGCGACACCACTCGGACAAATCACTCTGCCGGTCACTTTCGGTGCAAGGGAAAATTACCGGACAGAGAACCTTGGCTTCGAGGTGGCCGATTTCGCAACAGCATATCATGCCATCTTGGGGAGACCAGCGCTGGCCAAGTTCATGGCGATACCCACTATGCATACCGACATTGAAGATCTGGGGCCGAGTGGTATCATCGCTTCTGGCGGTGACATGAGGCAGTCTTTTTCCTGTGACAAGGAAAGCTGCGAGATGGCCGAGTCCCTGGAGGAGCGAGCGGGTCGGGAGGGGATTCGGCGAGAAGCGGATTCCGACAAGCCGGAAGGCAGCGTCCCTACCCGCAAAGCGCGAAACCCCGGGATCGGCCCCGAGGAAGGTACCAAAAGAATCCTCCTCAACCCGTCCGATCCGTCGCGAACCGCCTTGATCGGGACAGGGCTCGGAGACAAATAGGAGGACGCGCTCGTCACTTTCCTGCGGGCAAATAGAGACGTCTTTGACTGGAAGCCGTCGGACATGCCTGGAGTCCCCAGGGAGGTGATCGAGCACGCATTAAATGTAAACCAATCAGCCAGTCCAGTCAAGCAAAGGCTGCGACGATTCGCCCAAGACCGTCGATAAGCCATCAGGGAGGAGATTACAAAGCTGCTAGCCGCAGGCTTCATCAAAGAAGTGTATCATCCTGACTGGTTGGCAAACCCTGTACTTGTCCAGAAGAATAAAAGTCGGGCGCATGTGTGTTGATTACACCGACCTCAACAAGGCTTGCCCGAAAGATCCCTTCGGTCTCCCCAGTATTGATCGGTGGTAGACTCCTTCTTTGGATCCCAACTACTTAGTTTTACGGACGCCTACTCAGGCTATCATCAAATCCGGCCGAGAGGAGGATTGCGAAGACCTCGTTTATCACCCCATTCGAGCATATTGCTACATCACCATGCCGTTTGGGTGAAGAATCTTGGCGCAACTTATCGGTAGCGATACTGGCGGTGTTTTCACCATCAGCTCGGATGCAATGTGGAAGCATATGTGGATGATATAGTGGTTAAAACCAAGACAGAAGACAGCCTCACCTCTGATCTAGCCGAGACGTTCGCAAGTCTGAGGGCGTTCCAGATGAGGCTAAACCCTGAGAAGTGCGTTTTCGGAGTTTCCTCCGGGAAACTACTCGGGTTCATTATCTCTCATCGCGGGATCGAGCCAAACCAGGAGAAAATTGGGGCCATCATAAGGATGGCCCCGCCTGCCAGCCAAAAAGATGTCCAAAAGCTTACAAGGTGCATGGTAGCGCTTGGCCGGTTTATCTCCCGGTTGGGAGTTCGGGGGATGCCTTTCTTCAAGCTCCTCAAGAAACAAGACCGCTTTGAATGGACGCCAGAGGGACAACAAGCCTTTGAAGAACTCAAGGTGTTCCTCTCCACCCCTCCAATTCTGGTCTCGCCGGTGCCAGGTGAACCTCTCCTGCTCTACATAGCGGCAACAACTCGTGTAGTCAGCGCCGTGATAGTTGTGGAACGGGAAGAATCTGGACACCGCTTCGGCGTGCAACGCCCGGTTTATTTTGTCGGAAGTCTTTGGCGAATCCAAGGCGCGATACCCTCAAATCCGGAAGGCTGCATGCGCAATTTTGATCTCGTCACGAAAGCTGAAGCATTATTTCCAAGGACACTCGATTTCGGTAGTGGCTTCTTTCCCCGTGGGAGAGGTCCTCCATAATCGAGAAGCTACTGGAAGAATTTCAAAGTGGGCAGCCGAGCTTGGAGCTTTCGACGTCTCGTTCAAGCCGTGCACCGCCGTCAAGTCCCAGGTTTTGGCCGACTTTACGGCCGAGTGGACCGAATCCCAGGCTCCCCGCACGGAAGAAGAGCTAGAATATTGGACCATGCACTTCGATGGATCTCTCATGCTTGGCGGGGCAGAGGCGGGAATTCTCCTTGTCTCGCCTCAGGGCGATAGGTTGAAGTATGTCCTTCGGATTCACTTCCCGGCCTCGAACAATGCCGCAGAGTACGAGGCTCTCATCCATGGGCTCTGCATCGCCACATCACTCGGAATCAAGCGGTGGCGGTTCGGTGACTCGATTGGTGGTGAGCCAAGTACAGAAGGACTGGTTGTGCGTAGATCAGACTATGACGGCATACTGCCAGCGAGTCTGAGAATTGGAAGGCAAGTTTGACGGTCTGGAGCTAGTTCATGTCCTCCGTCGCAATAATGAGGCAGCCGACGAGTTGGCTAAAATGGGAGCCACTCGGGCAGATGTCCCGAGTGGTATCTTCGTCTAGGATCTTTACGAGCCAACCGTTGCAAAACGACAGGAGCCAAGTAAGGATCCTGGGACCGAAGTCCTGCTCATTGATCCCAACTGGACGGCCCCGTACCTTGATTATCTCCTGAAGGACAAACTACCAGAAGCAACCGCTCTGGCAGAGCGCGTCTCCCGACAAGCCAAATCCTATGTGGTGGTGGGCGATGAGCTCTTTCGGAAGAGTGCCTCAGGTGTCCTCAGGCGGTGCATTTCGGGACAAGTGGGAAGAGAGCTGCTCCAAGAAATCCACTCGGGGATGTGTGGCCATCACGCGGCGTCAAGCGCCTTGGTTGGGAAAGCCTACCGACAGGGCTTCTTCTGGCCAACGGCAGTAAAGGATGCCAAGGAGATCGTTCGAACTTGCGAGGGCTGCCAGTTCTATGCAAGGCAGACACACTTGCCGGTGCAGGAGCTGCAAACTATCCCCATCTCTTGGCCCTTCGCGGTCTGGGGGCTCGATTTAGTGGGCCCGCTCAAGAAGGCTCAAGGTGGCTTCGCCTACCTTTTCGTAGCTATTGACAAGTTCACCAAGTGGATCGAAGCCAAACCAGTCGCCACTATCACTGCGGTTAAGGCCAAGGAGTTCTTCCAGGATATCGTGGTTAGATTCGGAGTGCCCAACCGGATCATCACGGACAATGGCACCCAATTCAGGAGTGAAGAATTTCAAGAATGGTGCGAAGGCGTCGGGATCAAGATCTGCTTCGCCTCGGTGGCTCATCCACGAAGCAATGGGCAGGTCGAGCGGGCTAACGGTCTGGTCCTCCAAGGCCTCAAGGCCAGGATCTTTGATCGCCTCAAACCATACGCTGCCCGATGGGTGAAGGAGTTACCGTCGGTACTCTGGAGACTCAGAACCACTCCCAACCGAGCAACTGGCCAAACACCCTTTTTCCTGGTCTACGGCGCAGAGGCGGTTCTGCCGACCGAACTAGGATTCGAATCCACGAGGGTTCGGAACTACAACGAAGCCGAGTCCGAGGGAAGCCGAATGGTGGAGCTTGATCAACTCGAGGAGGCTCGGAAGGTTGCAGCCATCCAGTCGGCTAAGTACCTCCAGGGACTTCGGCGTTACCATTCTCGCAATGTCAGAAGCAGAACCTTTTCAGAAGGAGATCTGGTCCTGAGGAGGAACCAGAAAAGCGAGCACAAGCTCTCTCCAATTTGGGAAGGTCCGTACATTGTGGAGAAGACGGTCCGGCCGGGTGCTTATCGACTTAGACGTGAAGATGGCGAGATTTTGGCGAATACTTGGAACGCCGAACAGCTCCGTCGCTTCTATGCATAAGTTATGTACCCGACTCTCACATACTAAATAAAATGGTGATCCATCTTATTTTCTGAAGTTCTATTGTGTAATGCTAGTCCCGAGTGGTTATTACCCGGCTGGTGTAGCACCTAACCCTGGTCGCGCCGGTACAAAATGCACGGAAATAAAAACTGCGACGAGCACAAAACTCCGGCGGTTTATACCAGCGCGCATAACGAGAAGGGTAGAGCCTGAAAGCACTAACCACTCGGGGACTACAATTCGCAGCGCCAAAATTTAACCAAGATTCGCCTAGTCGTGAGTTTCTAGCTGTCAAAAGCTCGAGCCTCAACGCCTCGTTGCTGGCGCTGGAGCAACTGAATAGAACGGTTGATTAGGCGGAACCTTAAACTCGGGATAATTATGATGGCACGGACTGGGCAAGATTTCACATTTTGTTCCATAATATTAATAATTTACATTACTGACTTTCTTTTTCATTTTCTCGCGCTAAAAAAAAGGGGGGGGAGGGGCGGCTCCTGCCGCCAATCCTCTTCTTCTTGGTGCTCTTAGTCTTTATACGCTGGGAGGCCCGGGGGAGGGGTCGTCGAGGTCAGACGCGACGCGCGCGACGCAGCGCCGCCAGGACCTCGTCCTCAACCACCCAAAGGGGTGGTATAAGGCGGACGAGAGTCCTGATGGCTAGGTCGTCGCGGCGCTCGCGCCCGATCATCTCCGTGATGATCTCGGCCACCTCGTGGAGCCCCGGAGCCACCTCCAGCAAGGCGGCCACTGCGGCGGTGTCGCTGGCGGCTCCTTCCTCCTCCTCCGCCTCTAGAGTGGCGAAGTCGAGCTCCTCCCAAAACTCCGCCTCCTCCCAGCTATGGAGCAGCCCGAAGAATCGCTGGCGGAAGAATGCCGCGTAGGGGCCAACGAATCTTCTCATGTTAGCCATGGAGGAAGGCTGGGAGGGAAGAAAGAGGAAGAAGAGGAAGAAGAAAGGGACGATCGCTCAAGGGCGGTGACGTCCCATTTATAAACTGTACATGGCTCCGGAATCGAGGCGACGCCATTCAAAAACGTAAAAGACGAAGCGACGCCGCAAGACTGACAATTTGTTCGGAGTGCCAAAGAAGATTAGCACATTGAACAAAATTAAGAGACGTTTCGCCAGACACCTGTCATGAGCAGTTCAAGCTCATTCGGCCTTCCCGCTTACTTTGCTCAATTAAGCGAAAAGTCCGGGGGCTGTGAGCTAGGAAGCGACGACGCAAGCCTGGGGGCTAAACCACTCAGCCAGGTGGCCACAACGTAAGTCCCGACGCTCGAGAGCTGCACGCCAGCCTCTCAGAAAAGCGTGTCTGGGGCAAGAAGGCCACGGGCCAAGACCTTGGCGCTTGGGAGCCATACCAGTCGGCTGAAAGCCACCCTGAAAGGCGCAACGGGGGCCAAAAGGCCGTGCGCCTATATTCTAGCAACTCAGACAAAGGGGAAAGAGTGAAAAAGGTCTGGAGCCCACTTAGCAGAGGACAATACAGACAAATTATATTCAAGTGAGAAAACACAATACTTCAAACAAGGAGGGGAGGGCCAGCACTCGGCATTAAGGTTCACATCGAAGTCAGAATTCAAGATTCTCTAACAAGGCTTGCGATGTACCGGAGACCTCTTAGAGGAGCGCGTTGGCTTTGTCTTCATCACAGGCAAAACCTTCTTTCACAGCTTCAAGGTCAACTCTCGGATAATGAGACTTGACCACTGCCAATGCCTGGTTCGCACTCATGGTCACGGACTCCTTGGCATAAGCTCTGATCCTATCGGCTCCTCCAGAGAGAAGCGGAACAGCGTCGTCCCCTCGGCCGGCTCAACTCCTTCAATACACGAAGGTGCAGAATCGGCTCGCAGCGACGCGCAGCTCAGTCTGGCCCCGTTCGGCAGCGGCCATCTTCTCCTTGCATTCTGCAACAAAGCCGAACTGCCATCAAAAACACACCCGACGCCAAGTACGTTCCATCCAAGTCAAAGAAATTTACCCTTCAGCTCCTGCTGCATCCTCTCCAAACCGACTCGAGCTTCGAGGCCAGAACTCTCTGAAGCCTCCAGTCGGGCTCTCAGCTCAGCAATGGTCGAATCGCGCTCTAAAACACAAGAGCGTCATCATCCTTTCCAACTGTCCAAAAAGATGTCCAAACCGAGTCCAGGGGAGGATCTCACCTTCGAGCACATACTCAAGCTTCGCCTTCTCCTCCCGGATCACCATACATTGGTCCTCAAGCCCGTGGACCTCCTTCCATCTGTCGCTACTGATCTCGCTAAGCTTGTCCTGATACTTTTGGTACTCCTTGAGCTTCGGGAGCACCTTTCGAAAAAATTGCGATCGCTGCTCCGAGCGCTCCCCCATGTCCTAGGTAACAGGCGAATCTCGAGGAGAAGCCAAGAGCAACAGATCAAGACAAGAAACTCACTGACGAGCGAGCTACACCTGACGGTGAGCTCGTAAAGCTCCGTCCGAGCCGCTCTCTCCATCTCATCGTCCTCTTCCATCCCGTTCCAGTCGGAACCCCCCTCCCACCATACGGTCCGATTCGGGGGCTTCGGCAGAGGACCGAGCGGCGGTGGCTCTCGAGGCACCTCCTCCACTTCGGGAAGGCAGTGCGGGTCAATCTCGTCGGCGGACGGACCACCTGATGGTTCAACGGTCGGGCCGCCGGCACCAGGTGGCGACGCCCCTGCAGTCGACGGCGAGGGTGACCTGGCCGACGCGGGGGGGGGGCTCCCCTTGGAGAAGCCTGTGCTTGGGGCTCCTTTTCAGGAGACCCGTCCAGTGGGACGTCCATAGTAGGAGTCCTGAATCGGCAAAAAGGGAAAACACCTCAGCACAGGGCATAACAAAAAGACAAGGATCGCCCAAAAGAATACCTCCTGGATTTCTTGAATTTCATTCCAGGTCTCATCCGAGACCCAAAGACCACTCGAGGGGAGCGGACCCAAGACCAGAAATGGGCTGCCCTCGAGACGTAAGGTCGTGGCTCGGTGCCGTGATCCGGGTACGCCGGAGGTCGAAGGCCCGGCTGACGAAAGGCCAGCAGCTTCCTCCGCTGATTCCCGGCGCAGCTCATCGGCCGAGGTGTTAGCCGCTCGCTTGGCCTGAGCATTCCTCAGCCGAGAAAGGCCGACGACCTGAGCATCAGAGAAGAAGGATGCGCGTTCCTGAAAAAGGAACGATCGCACCCTGTCAGAATCACACATCAGGCAAAAAATCATGGGACAGTCTTTCGAGAGAGTGGTGCACTCACGGGAGGGGGAGGCCTCTCCGCCGAAAATTTGCGAGGGCAGCCCCTGTTGGTGATCATAGTGCCAAGCACGAAGAGGTCAACTACCCACGGCGCCAATGCCTCTTTCGACAAGGACGTGTCCGCCTCCCGGGTAGGATCCTGAGGCCCGTCGTACTGGAACCCCAAATGGATTCTCTCCTTTAGGGGCTGCACCCGGCGCTTCACAAAGCTGATCGCGATCCGGGGCCCGTCGGCCCGGTTCTTCAGACGCTTATCCATGCCGAAGCTCGGAGACTTGGTCCAAACCGCCGCCATCCGGCATCGCTCCAAAGATTGGGAAGCTTTAGGGTACGGCGTGAAAGGGGCGAAAAGGATCAACATTGGCGCAATAGAACCACTCCCGCCTCCAACCTTTGAGGGAAGTCTTGAGGGGATTACGGCATCTTGTTTCTTCAAGCCCTCTCATGATTGGAGCCCGGCGCCCCAATGACGCCCGGGAGCAGCTCGGTTCGGATGAGGTTTGAGCAAGAAGAGGGAGCGGAACAAGTCAAAATGAGGGCGTATCCCAAGATACGCCTCGCAAAGCTGAACGAAGATAGCAATGTGAAGAATGGAATTGGGATTCAAATTGATCAGCTCGATTTCGTAAAAATGAAGGAGCCCTCGGAAGAAGGCGCTCCCAGGAACGCTAAATCCTCGCCAGAAGAAGGACTCGAACACCACGATCTCATTCTCCAGAGGTGTGGGGTAAGGGTCACCTGCGGCGGGACGGGCGGAGATCAACTCCAGCGGAGGAAGGGCGCCGGCGGCGACCAGCTCCTCCAAGCGGGACGTCGTGGTGATGGAGGTCTCCCACCCCGCGGTTGCAGGGTCGGCGTCACCCCCCGACGCTGATAGGGGTTCCGAAGAAGAAGACATCTTGGTAATGGAGACCTGGCGGGAGGAACCGCCGAGGATCTTGGGCGCGAAACTTGAAACCCTAAGTTGCCCAAATCGCCAAAGGAGACTTAAAGATATCTCAACCGTGGTGGGCGAAGGGCAAAGATATCTCCGCCTAGTAAGTTTCCCCTCATTTATAAGGAATAAGCCTTAATTTTCGCCTTACGGCGGGAAAAACAAAGGCCTTCGCGCTCGATTCTGGGCCAGATCTAGGGCACGCCCCATGTTGGGCCGATAGCTGAGTCGCGCAAAACGCGACCAGGTGTCAAGTCTAGTTCGAAGTTTGGGATAAAGTGCACCCCATGATGGGCCTGAACGCCGGCCGCCACGGAAGCTTGGGGCTGGGCACTTTCCGAACATCCTCAAGCGGTGCGCCCCATAATTTGGGGCCAATTGCTGGTCACTGCTCCTCAGCGTGATTGGGTACCGTGGGAGGATTTTCATTAAACCGGTCTTGAGAATGCGCTCCATGAGAGTCTGAAGCAGTGCGCCGTAAGCGGGCACAGGCATTACTCTAAATGACCAAGGTATGCCCCATGAGGGTTGATTGGGCCTCACAATCCAATCGCCGCACGCCGCAAACGGGCGCGGGTACCGCTCAGCCCCGAGCCAAAAAGACTACGGTATGCCCCATGAGGCCCAGCCGAGCGATGAGCCGGTTGCCGCGCACCGTAAACGGGCGCGTGTACCACTCGGCCAAGAGCCAAAAGACCACGGTATGCCCCATGAGGGCCAGCCGAGCGACGAGCCGGTTGCCGCGCACCGTAAACGGGCGCGGGTACCACTCGGCCAAGAGCCAAAAGACCATGGTACGCCCCATAGGGCCAGCCGAGCGACGAGCCGGTTGCCGCGCGCCGTAAACGGGCGCGGGTACCACTCGGCCACGAGCCAAAAGACCACGGTACGCCCCATGAGGGCCAGCCGAGCGATGAGCCGGTTGCCGCGCCAGAACGGGCGCGGTACCACTCGCCACGAGCCAAAGACCACGGTCGCCCCATGAGGGCTACCGAGCGACGAGCCGGCTGTCGCGCGTCAGAACGGGCGCGGGTACCACTCGGCCACGAGCCAAAGGACTACGGTATGCCCCATGAGGGCCAGCTGAGCGACGAGCCGGTTGCCGCGCACCGTAAACGGGCGCGGGTACCACTCGGCTACGAGCCAACCAACCACGATGGCCTCACATCACAAGTTCTTTACGATCTTTTTTCCCATATAATCTTCATGACAGGATAAGAGACGGAAAGCCGATCCTAAAGCACTTGGGGGCTGCTGTGGGATGTCTAAGATAGGGGTCCCGTAGGCGGGGCCTATACTCGACTGGGCTAGACGGGAGGAGAAGTAGGCCCAAAGCCCAAAAGCGCCACGACGGGCCCGGTGGAGGTTTTCGACTTGTTCCCCAAGGCAACTCCTGATCCTTTGGGGAAGCTTCGCGCCATGCCCGAACAACCCGCCAGAAGCGAAGCATGCAACCTGACATTCACAGAACCTGCAGGCGCCGAAACCTGACGGAGTGGCAGGCGTGGGTCGGGAAAAGCATAACCACCTCTCCAAGACGTAGTGCGCCAAAGCCGATAAGGAGAACGTGCATGTCAGCAAGGCCACCATGTTCAGGGCCCGGGGACGCCCATCTATCATGTATCCTTCCCCCAGTATATAAGGGGAGGAGGGAGAAATAAGAAAAAAAGAGGAAGCTCATATATCCAAGAACACAGGACTAGGGTATTATCGCCTCCGAGAGAGCCCGAACCTGTCTAAAACAGATTGCCCTCGCATCCTGTGTTGCCATCAAGCTCAGATCCCGCACAAATCCCCTAGAATCACAAATCTTATTGCCGGCGAAACCGATCGTCGACAGCCCCCCTCTGCGGCGTGTCAGTCGACGGGACGGGGGCTTGACTTCTCGGGTGGCCCTTCTGACAATCTCGGGAAGGCACCACCTAATCCTGGCGCCCACGCCAGGGGATGTCAGGTGCACGGGGCGGTTGTCTTGACCCCTGCGTGGGTCCTGCTGACTCGAGCGCTGGTTGCGCAGGCCGACAGAGGTCGGCCTCAGGCGGGCCACGGGATCAGCTGACCGTTCGAGGTCGGCCCCGAACAGGGCGCGGCCTACTTTCGCGGCCTGCTTAGCTGTTGTTGGTGCAGGGCCTTTGTAGAGGCAGGTCAGCCCGCTCGTGATCCCGGGCTGATGGGGGTACCCATGGGATGGGTACGCGTCAAATATATATCGTTACATTTTTTGTTCAAAATACTTTTATTATATTATAATTTTATTAAATTCATATTAATTAAAATTATAAAAAATAATGATCACAATTGCATGTTTAATGAACCAAGTATTAATTAGTCTTGTCGGTTAACTACCCCTTCACTTTACTATTTGAATCCTAGAGTACCTTACTGCTTTGCTACACTTCGCGATATATAGACAACGAAAGCCCATTGACGATACCTCGGATGTTCGGTTCGTCTAAATTAGTCTCTGATTTACAAAATGGGGTAAAACTGTGACACTACGGATCGACGGTGTGAGTTATTTCCGATGTCGGCATGACGGTACGACTTTAGTATCATGTTTTTGGATCTCTTCCGTGAGTTTGGGCCTTTCCGGGGGTAATTTGGGCCTTCTGGGGAAGTTTGAGCCTAGCGGGAGCTAGTTGGGCCTTAGGGGGATGAAGTGGGCCGTCGGTGGGGGAGTCTGTGGGCCCATGGGGGGAATTCCAGCAAAAAGGGGCCCCCATACGCCAGCCCCTCTCCTTGTGCGCCTCCCCCCACCTCCTCCAACCCTAGCCACCGCCCCCCCACCCCACTCCCCTTTGCGCCTCCACCTTCCCCTCCCTCCCCACCACCTCTAGCCGGGCCCTAGGAGAGTTCCACCCCATGCCCTTGCTGCCACGCCCCTCCTCTTTGTTGTCGTCGCCGTTGGGAAGCTCCACGACGAGAGGATCCGGCGGGATTGATGCGTGGAGGAAGATCGGACGATCGGGAGGAGTGTTCGTGGGTTCTTCGTTCGTCGGGCTAAGGTATGGTGATGGGAAACCTTTGGGGTGGATTAGACGCTGTATTAATGGAGGTTTTCATGCTATTAGTTCAAAAGTTGGTGCTGCTATTGGTAAGATTTGATGAAAACTAGAGGTGACATGGCGTTCTGTTTCGGGCAGATTGGGCAGCCGACCTAGGGCTTAAGATTTCACAATTTTAGAATCGTTTTCTGGTTGGCCGTATGTTTATAAAGTTGTAGATAATCTCAATACCTTTCAGTGGACACCAAGAACGCGTAATTCCGATCAACCATTTGAAAGTTATGGCTGTTTTACCGAACGTGTTCAAAACTGTGACGCGATTGGGACAGATCGGGTGGATCTGTACATTAGGCAATTTTAGAGGGCAAATTAATTTTTCTCAATACTTACAAAAAGCTTGAAAATTTTCTAAGCTATGATAAAATGTACTTGTTTACTTAATTTGGAGTCCTAGAACTCAAGTTATGCTAGTTGGAAGCCCGCTGTCCCGTAGGGACAGATTCTCTGTTTTCGGGTTTTAGGGGTTGATTGCGAAGTCGAGGTAGGGGATCATTCTTGTACTGTTTTGAGGGCACGTTGCCCGCGGTTGAAGGCAAGTGTATTGTAGTGGTTGCAGCTTTGTGAGCCGTAATGTTTGATAATGGGATGGTTTACACATGTTTTATGATATGATGCCATGATTGACTCTTGCTTGTGACATGATAAAAATGGTTTATTATGAGGCTATGCAATGATTAGTTTAGTTTAGCTGCAAGTTGTTTATGTTTATGTCATATTTGCATACATGGCATGAGAACTGGCCAAGTCGGTGAGAAAGTCATAACTAGTCTGGTAAGGTCGGTGAGAAAGTTATGACTAATTCGGAGCGCCATTGAAATAAGACCTACCTCATGATTCCATCCACAGTTGTGAATGGAAGCGAGGAGTAGGCACCCTCCATCTACGGGATGGAAGGGGAAAGAGGGTGCACGCCGACGGGTGTGCACTCGGCAATACCGGTATGTGCTTCGAGGAGACATATGCATTGAATTGCATATATGCATGAGTTGATGAGATGTTGATGAGACAAGAGTTTAATGATGATCGTTGTGAAATGTTGATGAACATGTTATGGAATTTATGATGACGTCTGTGAGACGTTGATGAAAGTGTTAATGAGTAATGTTGTTGTTTATTCCATTACAATACACTTTGCTGAGTGATGAACTCACGCTTGTTGTTTGATGTTGTTTTTAGATACCTTGACTTCGACACACGGGAATGGGAGTTAGCATCACGTCGTCACCTAACATCACACAATTAGACATTTTATTACCCATCATTATTTGATGTTGCTTCGGAGTATTCCTTAATTAGTTTAAGGTTTAGTCTTTACGATGTTATGTGCTTTGCTTCATGGTTCCCATCATTTAAGTCATGAAAAGTTAAGTTTATTTATTGTGGTTTGGAACACCTCGCAACACCTCGCAAAATCAAACTCATCGTGTGAAAACCCATCTTCGATTTAACACTAGCTTTGCAACACCTCGCAAAATCAAACTCAACCCTTTGGAACAGAACATCGACTCCAAAATCAAACATCTGCAGACACAAGCGCCATAAATTTTTATCAAAAGAGAGGGAAACTCAATCCAAAAAGAAAACTCTTCACTAACCAAATTCACTTATGAAACATTCATAAAAATCCAGACTTGTAAAACACCCGCACACCAAACACATTTTCCAAATGACTCCAACTCTAGTCAAATAGAGTTACACATCAAGGGCTTAACTCCAAAGTTTCCAACACAACCCATTATGACCATCTGCTTCCTTTTAAAATTAATTCCAAAGATAAATCAGTGCGAACGCGAAAGGGCGCGATCCACTCAAAAACTTTTGGATGTAAACTCAAACTCACAACACGAACTAAACAAATTCGCCAAAACCAAAGGTAGACACCAACCACTACGAGTTTTGGGGAAACTTTGAAACTCAACATAAGGAACACCTCAACCGAAAGCATTCAACCGAGATGGCAAACAACCAAACCAGTTTCAAAGGTTTTTAGACAACAGCTCAGCATGAAAGGAACCATCTCTAGTGCTCCACTACGCTTTCCATTAAAGACTTCAATAATCACTATTTACTATCTAAGGAGCCCCAACACAATTCAACCGAAAGTTTCACAACAAATTCTTCCTCTAGTTACCATTCCCAACATTTTTTAATAAGGGTTTATGATGCTTATCAAAAAGGCACCCAACCAAGACTATAATGACATGATCCCCACGGCTCACCGAATCATAATACATCTTATTCTAAATTTGAAACATAGTACTTCCACAAATCTTTCAGCAAGATCAACCTATAAATTTCATACCACATATATATTCACGTCTCGACAACCGAACCTTATTCAGTTAAACAACGACTTCAACATGTAAATATTATCTCTACAAGACAAAGTTCATAACTAGGATTCCAAGGCATACATTCATTAAGGATGAAATTGTACATCATGTTAATTATCCAAAGCTCACTCCATCGCAACATGTTAAAATTTTCCTCTATTTTAACCATGGTTTTCCAACGGATAATCTAAACAGTTACCACAACTACTTAGTCATCAATAACAACAAATGGGCATAATCATCAACCAACAACATTACTTTTAGCTACCCTATACATAGGTGATAACAAAATTACCACCACACAACATACTCCCACTATTTAAAATAGACTGAATACTAGCATTAACACTACCATTAACAACATCATTAACAATAAGTCTTATGTCTTCTCCATTGATATCAATACTAGCATTGTAGCGACACAACCGCATACTTCCAAAGATACTAGTAGTTTGCAACAACATAAATAGCAACTCTAATCAACATCCAAATTAAAGTCACTAGTCAACACGATTAAATTTCTCTATTAATCCATTAGATTAGAACATCTTTAACAACCAAAGAAAGTTTCTTTTACAATAACAGCAGTCTACATCATCTTAATGTTTTAACTATGCATCAAAGTTTAAACTTTTAACATTAACAAGGATCATAAGCACTTTTAAAGCAAGGAAACAGATTCTAAGCATGTACATTAACACATTTAATCATTCTCGCTAAGAGTAAACTGCAACACTAGTAGTCTATTTATTCTCAAGCTAGAGATATTAATCACATTGAATTGATTCAACTCAAAATTTAACTTAGCAACACATCAATCCATAAACCACATTGTTACCTACTACATAACATGCTAAACATCAATTCTTACTAGGGACAAACGATTTCAGTCAAAAGACTACTTTGTTTACAGCATTTTAGTTTTAAAACTCATCCTAAGTTCATAAGGAAAATTTGACTCTCAAAATTGCGATGAGACAAACCCAAACTTGGTCATGCAAAGGAATTCTCCAAAACACTTTTCAATCTCCAAAACTCCCACTGGAGGGAACCAACCGATCAAATAAACCTTTGCAAATAAAACCTTAGCACCAAACCCCAATCTTTCACGAAACAAGAAGGGTTTTTCAAAGATGATTTTTTTTAAACCAGTAAAATAACGAAATCAAACACCAGGTACTACTACAAAGCCACAGAACTTCAGCCCTGACAGCCAGGTTTGGCACAACTCCGCAATAACTCCTTTAACCTCATAGAAAGACAAACACAGGGATAAATTGAATGCTTGTTCCCCATAATGCAATCAACAGGCATCAAAACTGGAAAGGCGCCCAAAAGAAGCGCAACACTAGTCTCCTCTTCTTCGTCTTCAACCAAGGAAGAGAAAACCACACACCGCATACGGAACGATCCGCGAAAACCCAACACTTTTCATTTGATTCAAATCTACTAAAGCCAAGAAAAGCAAAGAACACCGACCGTCAGAACGGCAAAGAACATACGAAGGAAACCACCATTAACTCTTCTATTTGACTCCAGTCAACTACCCGATCAACGACAGAAAGGATAAGCACTCTTCTCCTACAGGGGTCAATAGTTCTTCGGTGGTGGCGCTAACCGGCCACACCGTCAAACCTCACCCTTACTATGAAATAAGAGAGGTGGCCGAAACCCTTCGGCACCAAAACCCCACTTTTACCACCACAACAGGAATAATTCAATCATTTATCTCATAGACATAGCAACGTACTATATCAAATATAGCATTTAGCAACAAGGCTTAAGTACAACATTTAAGTGTAAACAACGATACCCATACCCTTCCTTCTGTGCATCCATGTGTGTCAAATTTTAGATTAGTTATACCACTTTTGCAAGTTTTAATGTTGCTATCCTATGACAAAATTTTAGTAAAAACCTAAGCCATGTTTCTAAGTTATTCCACATCACATTTTAGTTGTACCCTATAGCATGACACTAAAAATACACATTCCAAGGACCTACAGCCCGCTCGATACCAATCAGAATAACCCAAAGATTTAATATGCCCGAATGCTACCAAACATAAGCTAAACAACATCTAAGTACCACAATTAAACATAAATTCCAGCAAAGGTTCATATGCTAAAAACCGATATTTCGGCAGCATCTCCTTTGTTTTTCCATGAATTAACACAATCTCAATATCATGGCAAGATATATATCATAGCACCACGACATCTAAAACAACAACATAAATGGACATAACATCAAGTTACGCCAATAATACCACGCTTAACCACTTCATAAACTATAATGAAGCAAATAAGGATTCACAAGCATGCTAGATTAAACCATACATTAAGTTTAGGACACAACTCTTAATATCATGTCTCCAAGTGGTTAATTATGGACTATGATGGTGGAGCTACGTGTAGAAGTGTAGCTAGATCCCTTTTTCCCGCATGCCGATCTCAAAGTACCTAAAAACAACATAAAACACAAGCGTGAGCTCGAAAACTCAGCAAGCATATTGTAATGGACAACAAGATCATTTACAAGACAATAATACCTCACATCACATATAACATCTCATACTTGAGCACATAACAACATCATCATCATTAAAAATGTATTGCAATGCAATGCAATGCAATGTTATGCTCATATCTCCATGGAAACTCATACCGGTATGGTTGAGTACACACCGTCGGTGTGCACCCTCTCCCCTTCCATCCCGAAGATGGAGGGTGCCTACTCCTCGCTTCCACAACCCACGGTAGATGGAATCACGATGTAGGACTTACTCTAATGGCTCTCCAGATTAGTCATAACTTTCTCACCGACCTTCCCGGATTAGTTAATGACTTTCTCACCGCCTGGGCCATGTAACATGTCATGCATGCAACTATGCCAATTATCATATTTCACATGTACATAAACATATGGCAACTCATCATGACAAATATAAACACATGGCATCGAACCATGATAATCATACTCAATATTTCATTGGAAAACAGCAAGCATGGCAAGTGAGCATAGCAAGTGTTCAATCTTTCACCCAATATCAACAAATAACCTACAATCCGCTATACATTACAACACACTTGCCTCAATCATGGCGACGGATTTGTGGGACGTAGAGGGCACTCCCGGTGTCACACCACCTGCACATAGGCATCACACACTCACAATAATGCCCGCAAAACAGTACACAAATCCCCATCTAACCCGACATTGCCCACCACTTGCAAACCTAAAAACAGAGGTTCTATCCCGGCGGGACAGCAGCCTTGCAAAGGCCATAACTTGAGTTCTGGGACTCCAAATCGATTAAACGAGTACACCATCGCGAAGCTTAGGAAATTTCCTACCTTTTTCTAGTTATACGGAAAGACTGATTCGGACTCTAAAATTGTTTAATCTACAGATTACTATGATCTGTTCCAATCGCGTCACAGATTTTAACACGCTCGGTAAAACGGCCATAACTTTCAAACGGATGATCGGATTTTAACGTGCTTTATGTCCACGGAAAGATAATTAAATTATATACAACTTCTTTTAAGTCCGTACGGACAGATTCGGATTCTAAATCGACAAAAACTCGAACCCTAACCCGACTGCTCAATCTGCCCGAAAACAGAAACGTGGCAACGTCTAGATCTAACCCAAAGAACTCCAATCCAGCACCACCAATTGATCTAAAAACTTTATAATCACCCTAAGAACAGTACCTAGATCAATTCCAAGGATCCCCATGATCATACCTTTGCCCAACGAACGAATCTCCAATAGATCTCCTCGCGGATCGCTCCTCGCTCCACGCTCCTCGCTCCTCGCTCCAACGGATGGATCCACAAGGTGTAGAGGTGTGGAGACCACCCTAGGGCAGCAAGGGGGTGGAGGAGAGGTGGTGGAGAGGTGGGGAGCAATGGGGCAAAGGGGAGGTGGAGGCGCACAAGAGGGAGAGGGAGAGGGGTGGCGGCTAGGGCTTAGGAGGGGAGGTGGGGCGCCCAAGGGCAGGGGAGCACGCCCAAAGGCTGGTGGGGAGCCCTTTACCAGCCCCCACACCCAATCCTAGTCCGTTACGGAGACCTACTCCATCCCACCAAAGCCCACCAAGGCCCAAACTCCCAGGAAGGCCCAAAACCCCTAAACGGCCCTAAACGCCGGAAAAGCTATTAACCTCCATATCCTATAGTTTTAACCTTAGTTCCACATCTCATAATGTTATTAACCTTATCATGCACGTTAAATAAGGTTCACGACACTCGATGGCGACATAACACTTTAACTTAGGCCCAAAAACCGCGAGAAAACCCTAAGCCGAAAGGTTTTATTCTCTAGTTTCACTTTCTATAACGTCACACCACACCATAGTGTCACATTCTTCCCCCCTTCAACAGGATTCGACCTCGAATCCGAAGGACGCCAAAATCAACAACCAAGTCCCCAAGGGACAAAAGGCGTCTCTGCTGCACAATACAGTCGCTGACAACGACTAGAACCGAAACAAACGACAAACGAGTTCCCAAAACCAACACTTAAAGAAAAAGTGTTGATCTAGCTCAACTAAGGGCAACCGCTCACGCTCAACTTTCAATTCAAATCCCAAACAGAATCTGCGTTTCAACCTCGAAGGGCTTCAACAACCCAAAACGCTCGAATCCTCACGACAAACACCTCACCCTTCTATCACAACCTGCTGACTACACACCGCAATAAACTCAACATGACAAAGTCAAAGGAAGTCACAATTCCTTTAACGACCTCTCTTCATTCCCGAAAGTTTCCATCGAGGAATAACTCATTAAGGCACACTAGCCCTTCCGATACACGATCATACTAACATTTTATTCCATCCATTCCCAGGCAAGACTCAAACCCAAAAACAACTAGTGAAGACAACTGCTCACGGCAGGGCAATTATCACCGATCTACCGTCAACTTCACTTCCACCCATCGCTACTCTTAGTAAAGGTTAAACCCATACATCATCAACCTCCATCACAAACCACCCTTATACCACTAAGGTTCGACACCTAGCCCAAGCTAGGATCGAAAACCTTACCAAACCACAATTGGTTCCTTTCTTAAGAGGGTCTCGCCCTCACACAAAAACACTTAGCTATCAAGCCCAAGTGTACACACAACAACTCAAACCCAAAGCGTTAACAACCATTTTGGAAAGAATTCGGCAACATCCAAGCCAAAATACAAAGGAAGCATAAATCTCCTACATCACAACCAACATACTAGAAATTGTTCATTGCTTCTTTTCATACTAGAAAGCAAGGGAAATCTCGTTTCATGACATAAATGCACACTCTTCAGGAGCACTCCGGATTAGTCATATCTCCATATATGACTTTCTCACCGACCTGGCTCAACGACTCTTTTATCATTTAACATGTAAAAACGATGTCATGTTTACTTTTCACCATTCCCTCATCATGTAACCACACTACCGAATAGTCATTCACATGATGACTTTTGCCTCGGTATCATATGAATAAATCTCGAATAACATCGAGAGTTGCGCTAATTCATATAAACTATGACGGCAACATCGTTAATCAACAAAACACCACATCGTGTGAAAACCCATCTTCGATTTAACACTAGCTTTGCAACACCTCGCAAAATCAAACTCAACCCTTTGGAACAGAACATCGACTCCAAAATCAAACATCTGCAGACACAAGCGCCATAAATTTTTATCAAAAGAGAGGGAAACTCAATCCAAAAAGAAAACTCTTCACTAACCAAATTAACTTATGAAACATTCATAAAAATCCAGACTTGTAAAACACACGCACACCAGACACATTTTCCAAATGACTCCAACTCTAGTCAAATAGAGTTACACATCAAGGGCTTAAATCAAAAGTTTCCAACACAACCCTTTATGACCATCTGCTTCCTTTTAAAATTAATTCCAAAGATAAATCGGTCTGCGAGCGAAAGGGCGCGATCCACTCAAAAACTTTTGGATGTAAACTCAAACTCACAACACGAACTAAACAAATTCGCCAAAACCAAAGGTCGACACCAACCACTACGAGTTTTGGGGAAACTCTGAAACTCAACATAAGGAACACCTCAACCGAAAGCATTCAACCGAGATGGCAAACAACCAAACCAGTTTCAAAGGTTTTTAGACAACAGCTCAGCATGAAAGGAACCATCTCTAGTACTCCACTACGCTTTCCATTAAAGACTTCAATAATCACTATTTACTATCTAAGGAGCCCCAACACAATTCAACCGAAAGTTTCACAACAAATTCTTCCTCTAGTTACCATTCCCAACATTTTTTAATAAGGGTTTATGATGCTTATCAAAAAGGCACCCAACCAAGACTATAATGACATGATCCCCACGGCTCACCGAATCATAATACATCTTATTCTAAATTTGAAACATAGTACTTCCACAAATCTTTCAGCAAGATCAACCTATAAATTTCATACCACATATATATTCACGTCTCGACAACCGAACCTTATTCAGTTAAACAACGACTTCAACATGTAAATATTATCTCTACAAGACAAAGTTCATAACTAGGATTCCAAGGCATACATTCATTAAGGATGAAATTGTACATCATGTTAATTATCCAAAGCTCACTCCATCGCAACATGTTAAAATTTTCCTCTATTTTAACCATGGTTTTCCAACGGATAATCTAAACAGTTACCACAACTACTTAGTCATCAATAACAATAAATGGGCATAATCATCAACCAACAACATTACTTTTAGCTACCACATAGGTGATAACAAAATTACCACCACACAACATACTCCCACTATTTAAAATAGACTGAATACTAGCATTAACACTACCATTAACAACATCATTAACAATAAGTCTTATGTCTTCTCCATTGATATCAATACTAGCATTGTAGCGACACAACTGCATACTTCCAAAGATACTAGTAGTTTGCAACAACATAAATAGCAACTCTAATCAACATCCAAATTAAAGTCACTAGTCAACACGATTAAATTTCTCTATTAATCCATTAGATTAGAACATCTTTAACAACCAAAGAAAGTTTCTTTTACAATAACAGCAGTCTACATCATCTTAATGTTTTAACTATGCATCAAAGTTTAAACTTTTAACATTAACAAGGATCATAAGCACTTTTAAAGCAAGGAAACAGATTCTAAGCATGTACATTAACACATTTAATCATTCTCGCTAAGAGTAAACTGCAACACTAGTAGTCTATTTATTCTCAAGCTAGAGATATTAATCACATTGAATTGATTCAACTCAAAATTTAACTTAGCAATACATCAATCCATAAACCACATTGTTACCTACTACATAACATGCTAAACATCAATTCTTACTAGGGACAAACGATTTCACTAAAAGACTACTTTGTTTACAGCATTTTAGTTTTAAAACTCATCCTAAGTTCATAAGGAAAATTTGACTCTCAAAATTGCGATGAGACAAACCCAAACTTGGTCATGCAAAGGAATTCTCCAAAACACTTTTCAATCTCCAAAACTCCCACTGGAGGGAACCAACCGATCAAATAAACCTTTGCAAATAAAACCTTAGCACCAAACCCCAATCTTTCACGAAACAAGAAGGGTTTTTCAAAGATGATTTTTAAACCAAGAAATAACGAAATCAAACACCGTGTACTACTACAAAGCCACGTAACTTCAGCCCTGATGACCAGGTTTGGCACAACTCCATAATAACTCCTTTAACCTCATAGAAAGACAAACACAGGATAAATTGAATGCTTGTTCCCCATAATGCAATCAACAGGCATCAAAACTGGAAAGGCGCCCAAAAGAAGCGCAACACTAGTCTCCTCTTCTTCGTCTTCAACCAAGGAAGAGAAAACCACACACCGCATACGGAACGATCCGCGAAAACCCAACACTTTTCATTTGATTCAAATCTACTAAAGCCAAGAAAAGCAAAGAACACCGACCATCACAACGGCAAAGAACATACGAAGGAAACCACCATTAACTCTTCTATTTGACTCCAGTCAACTACCTGATCAACGACAGAAAGGATAAGCACTCTTCTCCTACAGGGGTCAATAGTTCTTCGGTGGTGGCGCTAACCGCCACACCACAAACCTCACCCTTACTATGAAATAAGAGAGGTGGCGAAACCCTTCGGCACCAAAACCCCACTTTTACCACCACAACAGAATAATTCAATCATTTATCTCATAGACATAGCAACGTACTATATCAAATATAGCATTTAGCAACAAGGCTTAAGTACAACATTTAAGCGTAAACAACGATACCCATACCCTTCCTCAGTGCATCCATGTGTGTCAAATTTTAGATTAGTTATACCACTTTTGCAAGTTTTAATGTTGCTATCCTATGACAAAATTTTAGTAAAAACCTAAGCCATGTTTCTAAGTTATTCCACATCACATTTTAGTTGTACCCTATAGCATGACACTAAAAATACACATTCCAAGGACCTACAGCCCGCTCTGATACCAACTGTAACACCCCAGCATTTAATATGCCCGAATGCTACCAAACATAAGCTAAACAACATCTAAGTACCACAATTAAACATAAATTCCAGCAAAGGTTCATATGCTAAAACCGATACTTCGGCAGCATCTCCTTTGTTTTTCCATGAATTAACACAATCTCAATATCATGGCAAGATATATATCATAGCACACGACATCTAAAACAACAACATAAATGGACATAACATCAAGTTACGCCAATAATACCACGCTTAACCACTTCATAAACTATAACGAAGCAAATAAGGATTCACAAGCATGCTAGATTAAACCATACATTAAGTTTAGGACACAACTCTTAATATCATGTCTCCAAGTGGTTAATTATGGAATATGATGGTGGAGCTACGTGTAGAAGTGTAGCTAGATCCCTTTTTCCCGCATGCCGATCTCAAAGTACCTAAAAACAACATAAAACACAAGCGTGAGCTCGAAAACTCAGCAAGCATATTGTAATGGACAACAAGATCATTTACAAGACAATAATACCTCACATCACATATAACATCTCATACTTGAGCACATAACAACATCATCATCATTAAAAAAAAATGTATTGCAATGCAATGCAATGCAATGTTATGCTCATATCTCCATGGAAACTCATACCAGTATGGTTGAGTACACACCCGTCGGTGTGCACCCTCTCCCCCCTTCCATCCCGAAGATGGAGGGTGCCTACTCCTCGCTTCCACAACCCACGGTAGATGGAATCACGATGTAGGACTTACTCTAATGGCTCTCCGGATTAGTCATAACTTTCTCACCGACCTTCCCGGATTAGTTAATGACTTTCTCACCGCCTGGGCCATGTAACATGTCATGCATGCAACTATGCCAATTATCATATTTCACATGTACATAAACATATGGCAACTCATCATGACAAATATAAACACATGGCATCGAACCATGATAATCATACTCAATATTTCATTGGAAAACAGCAAGCATGGCAAGTGAGCATAGCAAGTGTTCAATCTTTCACCCAATATCAACAAATAACCTACAATCCGCTATACATTACAACACACTTGCCTCAACCAAGGCGACGGATTTGTGGGACGTAGAGGGCACTCCCGGTGTCACACCACCTGCACATAGGCATCACACACTCACAATAATGCCCGCAAAACAGTACACAAATCCCCATCTAACCCGACATTGCCCACCACTTGCAAACCTAAAAACAGAGGTTCTATCCCGGCGGGACAGCAGCCTTGCAAAGGCCATAACTTGAGTTCTGGGACTCCAAATCGATTAAACGAGTACACCATCGCGAAGCTTAGGAAATTTCCTACCTTTTTCTAGTTATACGGAAAGACTGATTCGGACTCTAAAATTGTTTAATCTACAGATTACTACGATCTGTTCCAATTGCGTCACAGATTTTAACACGCTCGGTAAAACGGCCATAACTTTCAAACGGATGATCGGATTTTAACGTGCTTTATGTCCACGGAAAGACAATTAAATTATATACAACTTCTTTTAAGTCCGTACGGACAGATTCGGATTCTAAATCGACAAAAACTCGAACCCTAACCCGACTGCTCAATCTGCCCGAAAACAGAAACGTGGCAACGTCTAGATCTAACCCAAAGAACTCCAATCCAGCACCACCAATTGATCTAAAAACTTTATAATCACCCTAAGAACAGTACCTAGATCAATTCCAAGGATCCCCATGATCATACCTTTGCCCAACGAACGAATCTCCGATAGATCTCCTCGCGGATCGCTCCTCGCTCCACGCTCCTCGCTCCTCGCTCCAACGGATGGATCCACAAGGTGTAGAGGTGTGGAGACCACCCTAGGGCAGCAAGGGGGTGGAGGAGAGGTGGTGGAGAGGTGGGGAGCAATGGGGCAAAGGGGGAGGTGGAGGCGCACAAGAGGGAGAGGGAGAGGGGGTGGCGGCTAGGGCTTAGGAGGGGGAGGTGGGGGCGCCCAAGGGCAGGGGGAGCACGCCCAAAAGGCTGGTGGGGAGCCCTTTTACCAGCCCCCACACCCAATCCTAGTCCGTTACGGAGACCTACTCCATCGCACCAAAGCCCACCAAGGCCCAAACTCCCCCGGGAAGGCCCAAAACCCCGGAAACGCCCCGGAAAAGCTATTAACCTCCATATCCTATAGTTTTAACCTTAGTTCCACATCTCATAATGTTATTAACCTTATCATGCACATTAAATAAGGTTACGTCACTCCGTGGCGACATAACACTTTAACCGGCCCAAAAACGCGAGAAAACCCTAAGCCGAAAGGTTTTATTCTCTAGTTTCACCTTCTATAACATCACACCAAACCATAGTGTCACATTCTTCCCCCCTTCAACAGGATTCGACCTCGAATCCGAAGGACGCCAAAAACAACAACAAAGTCCCCAAGAGACAAAAGGCTTCTCTGCAGCACAAAACATTCGCACAATGACTAGAACCGGAAACAAACGACAAACGAGTTCCCAAAACCAACACTTAAAGAAAAAGTGTTGATCTAGCTCAACTAAGGGCAACCGCTCACAGTTCAACTTTCAATTCAAATCCCAAACAGAATCTGCGTTTCAACCTCGAAGGGCTTCAACAACCCAAAACGCTCGAATCCTCACGACAAACACCTCACCCTTCTATCACAACCTACCTGACTACACACTGCAATAAACTCAACATGACAAAGTCAAAGGAAGTCACAATTCCTTTAACGACCTCTCTTCATTCCCGAAAGTTTCCATCGAGGGGAATAACTCATTAAGGCACACTAGCCCTTCCGATACACGATCATACTAACATTTTATTCCATCCATTCCCAGGCAAGACTCAAACCCAAAAACAACTAGTGAAGACAACTGCTCACGGCAGGGCAATTATCACCGATCTACCGTCAACTTCACTTCCACCCATCGCTACTCTTAGTAAAGGTTAAACCCATACATCATCAACCTCCATCACAAACCACCCTTATACCACTAAGGTTCGACACCTAGCCCAAGCTAGGATCGAAAACCTTACCAAACCACAATTGGTTCCTTTCTTAAGAGGATCTCGCCCTCACACAAAAACACTTAGCTATCAAGCCCAAGTGTACACACAACAACTCAAACCCAAAGCGTTAACAACCATTTTGGAAAGAATTCGGCAACATCCAAGCCAAAATACAAAGGAAGCATAAATCTCCTACATCACAACCAACATACTAGAAATTGTTCATTGCTTCTTTTCATACTAGAAAGCAAGGGAAATCTCGTTTCATGACATAAATGCACACTCTTCAGGAGCACTCCGGATTAGTCATATCTCCATATATGACTTTCTCACCGACCTGGCTCAACGACTCTTTTATCATTTAACATGTAAAAACGATGTCATGTTTACTTTTCAGCATTCCCTCATCATGTAACCACACTACCGAATAGTCATTCACATGATGACTTTTGCCTCGGTATCATATGAATAAATCTCGAATAACATCGAGAGTTGCGCTAATTCATATAAACTATGACGGCAACATCGTTAATCAACAAAACACCACATCGTGTGAAAACCCATCTTCGATTTAACACTAGCTTTGCAACACCTCGCAAAATCAAACTCAACCCTTTGGAACAGAACATCGACTCCAAAATCAAACATCTGCAGACACAAGCGCCATAAATTTTTATCAAAAGAGAGGGAAACTCAATCCAAAAAGAAAACTCTTCACTAACCAAATTAACTTATGAAACATTCATAAAAATCCAGACTTGTAAAACACACGCACACGCACACATTTTCCAAATGACTCCAACTCTAGTCAAATAGAGTTACACATCAAGGTCTTAAATCAAAAGTTTCCAACACAACCCTTTATGACCATATGCTTCCTTTTAAAATTAATTCCAAAGATAAATCGGTCTAACGAAAGGCGCGATCCACTCAAAAACTTTTGGATGTAAACTCAAACTCACAACACGAACTAAACAAATTCGCCAAAACCAAAGGTCGACACCAACCACTACGAGTTTTGGGGAAACTCTGAAACTCAACATAAGGAACACCTCAACCGAAAGCATTCAACCGAGATGGCAAACAACCAAACCAGTTTCAAAGGTTTTTAGACAACATTTCGACATGAAAGGAACCATCTCTAGTACTCCACTACGCTTTCCATTAAAGACTTCAATAATCACTATTTACTATCTAAGGAGCCCCAACACAATTCAACCGAAAGTTTCACAACAAATTCTTCTTCTAGTTACCATTCCCAACATTTTTAATAAGGGTTTATGATGCTTATAAAAAAGGCACCCAACCAAGACTATAATGACATGATCCCCACGGCTCACCGAATCATAATACATCTTATTCTAAATTTGAAACATAGTACTTCCACAAATCTTTCAAAGAAGATCAACCTATAAATTTCATACCACCTATATATTCACGTCTCGACAACCGAACCTTATTCAGTTAAACAACGACTTCAACATGTAAATATTATCTCTACAAGACAAAGTTCATAACTAGGATTCCAAGGCATACATTCATTAAGGATGAAATTGTACATCATGTTAATTATCCAAAGCTCACTCCATCGCAACATGTTAAAATTTTCCTCTATTTTAACCATGGTTTTCCAACGGATAATCTAAACAGTTACCACAACTACTTAGTCATCAATAACAATAAATGGGCATAATCATCAACCAACAACATTACTTTTAGCTACCCTATACATAGGTGATAACAAAATTACCACCACACAACATACTCCCACTATTTAAAATAAACTGAATACTAGCATTAACACTACCATTAACAACATCATTAACAATAAGTCTTATGTCTTCTCCATTGATATCAATACTAGCATTGTAGCGACACAACTGCATACTTCCAAAGATACTAGTAGTTTGCAACAACATAAATAGCAACTCTAATCAACATCCAAATTAAAGTCACTAGTCAACACGATTAAATTTCTCTATTAATCCATTAGATTAGAACATCTTTAACAACCAAAGAAAGTTTCTTTTACAATAACAGCAGTCTACATCATCTTAATGTTTTAACTATGCATCAAAGTTTAAACTTTTAACATTAACAAGGATCATAAGCACTTTTAAAGCAAGGCAACAGATTCTAAGCATGTACATTAACACATTTAATCATTCTCGCTAAGAGTAAACTGCAACACTAGTAATCTATTTATTCTCAAGCTAGAGATATTAATCACATTGAATTGATTCAACTCAAAATTTAACTTAGCAACACATCAATCCATAAACCACATTGTTACCTACTACATAACATGCTAAACATCAATTCTTACTAGGGACAAACGATTTTAGTCAAAAGACTACTTTGTTTACAGCATTTTAGTTTTAAAACTCATCCCAAGTTCATAAGGAAAATTTGACTCTCAAAAATTAGTTTCCAGGATCTTTGAATCTTTCCTTCAAATCCTGATACATTTTGGCGCTTCCAGGATGAATTGAATACTTGGAGTCATGGGCTTCCTCCAAAATTAGTTGCTTTAATTCCTTCTTGTTGGGCACACAAATGCGATCCTTCATCCATAACGTGCCTTGCTCATCCAACTTGAAGTCCTCTGCCTTGCCTTCTTCCTTGATGGACTTAATCCTGCGGATCTTGTCATCATCCTTCTGTCCTTCTCGGATCTGGTCCTCTAGAGTAGGTTTTACTTCCAATGCGGTCAAGAATCCGCTAGGTACCACCTCAATCTCCATTCTATGAAATTCCTGGCATAGCTCATCCTGACTTGTGGCTAGCAACATGCTCACAGTATGGCTTTTCCGACTCAAGGCATCGGCAACTACGTTGGCCTTTCCGGGATGGTAATGGATTCCAACATTGTAGTCCTTGATCAACTCTAACCATCTCCTTTGCCTCATATTCAGATCCGACTGGGTGAATATGTACTTAAGGCTCTTATGATCCGTGTATACTTCACATCTGTTTCCAATCAGATAGTGACGCCATATCTTCAAGGCATGCACTACGGCAGCTAACTCTAGGTCATGCGTCGGATAATTCTCCTCATGCGGCCTCAACTGCCTTGACGCATAGGCGACGACCTTTCCATTCTGCATCAGCACACATCCAAGTCCTTGGCGCGATGCGTCACAATAAATATCAAAGCTTTGAGCAACATCCCAGGAACTAATACCGTGCCGATGTCAATCGCTTCTTCACTCCTGAAATCCTTTCTCACATTCTCAAGCGCCCATGCAAACTTCCTTTCCTTTTCAGCAATTGCGTAAGAGGTTTCGCAATTGTCGAAAAGCCTTCAATGAAACGGGCGTAGTATCCTGCCATTCCAAGGAAACTCCGGATCTGGGTCACGCCTTCTACGCCTCCCAATGTAACACAGCTTCTACTTTGCTTGGATCTACGGTGACTCCTTCCTCGGTCATTACATGTCCAAGAAACTCCACCTTGTCCTTCCAAAAATCACACTTACTAAACTTGGCGAAGAGTTGCTGTTCCCTCAGCTTTTCCAAAACTCGCCTTAAGTGTTCGGCATGTTCCTCCTCTATCTTGGAGTAGATTAGGATATCATCTATGAACACGACAACAAACTTGTCCAAATATTCCATGAACACCTTATTCATCATATTCATGAAATATGCTGGCGCATTCGTCAGACCAAAAGACATAACTGTAAACTCGTAATGTCCATATCTTGACGAGAATGCAGTCTTCGGAATATCTTCTGATCGGATCTTCAACTGATGGTATCCCGATCTCAGATCAATCTTGGAGAAAACTCCGGCTCCTCTCAGCTGATCAAACAAATCATCAATCCTGGGTAGCGGGTACTTATTCTTCACGGTGACTTCATTGAGTGCACGGTAGTCAATGCACATCCTGAAACTCCCGTCCTTCTTCTTGACAAACAAAACTGGTGCTCCCCACGGCGACGAACTCGGTCTGATAAATCCTTTCTCCATTAACTCTTCCAGCTGTTTCTTCATCTCTACCAACTCCTCGGTGGACATCCGATAGGGTCTCTTTGCTATCGGTGCTGTACCAGGTACAAGCTCTATCACAAACTCTATGTCCCTGTCTGGCGGCATACCAGGTAGATCTTCAGGAAAAACATCTGGGTACTCATTCACTACTGAGACATCCTCTATGCTGATTGTCTTGGTGCTGTTAACCATCAACTGGCCACCTCTAACGGTGGTAGCTTGAAATTCCACTTTCTTTCCACACGGGCTCTCAACTGAGATAGTCCTTTGTCCACAATCCAATACGGCCTTGTGCTTGGATAACCAATCCATTCCCAATATGACATCTAAAGTCTGGGTCTCCAAAATAATAAGGTTTGCTAGGAACTCTATTCCATCTATTAGTATTCTCACCCCGGAACATCCTACTTTCGTTCGGAGTTCGGAACCAGGGGTTTGAACTAGAAGCATGCATCTAAGTCTTGCAATCCTCAAATCATTTCTAGTAGCAAAGCCTTGCGAAACAAACGAATGCGAAGCTCCAGAATCAAACAAAATCAAGGTGTATCGAGTTAACAAGTAACTTACCCAAGACGACGTCCGTAGCATTCTCGCGGTGCATCTGCGGTGACATGGTTGACTCGGACCCTCACCACGATGTCAGGGTGTGGCTCCTGTCTTTGGCGTCCTAGCTGGGTGGTTCCTAGATTGAAGCGAATCGGGTCACTCCTGCTGTCTTCTTCGGACAATCATGGCAAAGTGTCCTGGCTCGTTGCGCTTGTAGCGGTGTCTCACCGTTTCCTTGCCGATCGCTCGAGTAGTGTTTCTAGCGGGGCTGGGTCCGTAGTTCTGCTGATGTGTCTTGGTGCCGTGACGGTGTCCTTGTTGCATTTTGTGGCTGGAATCAAGAATTGATTTGGTGCAACTCTTAGGCGCTATGCGTTCCTGGCGTGATCCTTGTCGTTGCATCCTGCGCTTCTGTTCTCATCCAGTTCCTTGCGCTTGTCCTCAAGAATAAGCGCCTTATTCACCAACTCTTGGAAATCTGGAAAGGTGTGGGTGATCAATCCTACTTGCAATCCCGAGTTAAGTCCCTTCATAAAACGAGACTGCGGCTTTATCTGTCGCTACATCCTCAAAGCGTAGCGTGCTAGCTGTGTGAACTTGTTCGTAGTCGACCACCGGCTGATTACCTTGCTTCAGTGCTCAACCCCTCCTTCTTAAGGTCCATGATTCCTTCGCACGTGATAATGATTTTAACGCACCGTGAACTCTTCCCAAGTGATATCTTGAGGGTTCTCTTGCGTGGTACAGAAATTTTCCCACCATTCGGCGGCTGTTCCTTCCAACTGATGAGAAGCGTAGAGTACCTTCTCATTTCCTATGCATTGAGCTATGTGTAGCTTCCTCTCGATTGACCTTAACCAATCATCGGCCTCCAATGGATTGGCATTCCCAGAGAAAGTGGGTGGGTGAGTCCTCATGAACTCTGATAGTCTTGTATTCTGGCGTTGTCCTTGATTAACTTGATTAGCAGTGGCCTGGGCAGTGACGTGTTGCATTTGTTGCATCATAGCATGCATCAACTGAGTCTGAGCAGCAAGAAAAGCTCCAAAATTCTGCATATCCAGTGGCGGTGCTGGTGCTCCATCATTGGGGTTTTCTGCTGGGCGAGAACCACTTCCATTGCTTCCAAAGTTTCCACGGGTGTTCACCATCTGGCCGATTTGCTCTAAGTTTTAGAGATGAGGGAATCAAGAATAGACAAGTAATATGGAACTTATGCGGGGCGAAAGGTGTAACTTTAAGGTCCAACTTTATTAACTAATGATATCAATAACTTGGTATGGTTGCTTACAATGCCTAAGGGCCTTGCAACACATACTGCACACTCAGCAAGCAATGAACATCCAAATCGAACTAACATTGGAGTCTAACGCCTAAAGGGTGACTCTTTATTCTATGACGCGACTCGGCGAAGGAGTCTCACTATAGAACCTACGCTCACTCATCGAGAAAACCTCCACGGCCTGGGTACGGATGCTGCGGCATAGGCGCGAAACGATTGCCATGTCCAAAGAATCGTGTCATCTGTGGTAGTCGAAGAAGCGGTGTCCTCATCGAGATCCGACTCCTCCGGATCGCTCGTGTAGCTCAATCGCTCTGCAGTTACGGTCCGTATAAAGCCATCTCCAACTCGTCAATCCTTCGCAGAAGGTGTGACACATACTCTTGAGCTTCCCGCCATCTGTTATTCTCTGTTGTGATCTCCTTGCGGGCCTTCTGTAGCTCTTTGCTTGTATCATCGAGTACATCCTCCTGGGCGACAACAAGTCGTGCCAACTGTGTAACCATGGCATCCTCATCCTGAATCGCCTTCGGGTCAAGAAGGTTATCGCTGCGCGGATGATAACGGAACACCGTGCTCTCCAACTCTCTGGCGTAGATACGGGTAATGTGCCGCATCGCTCGTCGTGATACTTCTTGGATACCCATCTGCATTGTAGACCTCCTGGCGGTCAGGTGTATCGGGCGATTGCCTGGGCCCTTCTTCCTAGCAGGTACCTCAATCTTCACGTCACAAGCCTTGATCAATCCTGCTTGTCTGATCACTTCCACTTGGTATTGCGGCTTTTTAAAATCTCCGAGAGTCTGAAGTATATGCCAAAGTTCCGCGGCGTGACCAACCTCTAGATCGACGTAGTTGAACTCTCCCTCCATCTGTCACAAGAGTGCTCACGTAAGAACTCGAAATTTTAAATCGTGACAAGGTAAGGGAATATTCAGCAAGAGACAAGGAAAGAGAGAAGGGGGTAAGTCGAGATGTCATTTCTTATCTTGACAAATTTTTAGCTTTAGAAAATAGGTTTTATCCTCACTACGACCATTCTAGCTTAGGGTTGAGCCTACGGTCAACCTGGCTCTGATACCACCTCTGTCGGGACCCCGAATTTGCAAATCCGGACCCTCTGTGTATTCAGCACTAGTCCAGAACGCAGCTTAGTGCACACAGTCTTAACATTGGTAAATATCACAATCATACCAATCGATACTAATAAAGTACTTTTATTTAAATAACTAAATCGTTACTCGACCTTATGGTCAAGTCACAAATGCACGACGCAGGCTAAACTTATTAAGAGAGAAATAGTAGCAATGAAAATCAAATAACCGTGGCGCCATCCAAGATACCACAGGCAACCGACCGGGCTCGCTTCCCTAAGTAGACGGTTCCTCTTGGAGTTCCTCCTCCAAAGTGGTGTAGTCTCCTCTTCAACTGGTGTTGTATTGTGGCAAGGGTGAGTACTTGGTACTCAAGAAGTCATGCACGTAATGCAGCTAATATACTACATGCATGGCTTAATACAAAGGAGTGGCTCAAGGTATTTTTGCAAGAAACAAGATTTAACAAGTATCATAAGTAGATTCAAAGCGAGTAACAAGTAAAGCATAGATAACTTTTCAAGGAGTAAAATAAACAACTTTCCAATCCTAATCCACATTTAAATCAACATCATTATTAATCAAACCCAACATTTCAAATCCAAGTTATTTTTGAGAAAAACTAAACCTTGATCAGTAATTCCCGGCGATGTCCAATACCGCGGACACGGCTATTCGAATAGATTCTACACTCTGCAGAGGTTATGCACATTACCCACAAGATACAACAAACACCACAAAGGCGAGTTCCCAGTAACAAAGTCTTTCGGAAACCTCTAACAATACAAGTGGTCCTCCCGGTTATTGCGCACTAACCCTTCCCTTAGCTAAGGCGAAGTCTAGGCCAATCAATCGTTAGATGGGTACTGGCCTCAGCCAGACGCCCCCCGCATAACTTACACAAAGGGTGTAGTTGACCTCCGAGGTCCCACAGTAATGCTATTAGCAACTTAGTCAACTAGGTCCGTCCCATTACAGACATGTGGTTGCACGTTAGACCCAGTTCAAAGGCTTGCAAGGTTAAGTCCTTAGGGTGACTAGGGCAAGACTACCCGAAGAACCAAATCAACATCCCCAATGCCACAACTGGCCCACCTGATTATTCTTGCCACATGCCCCGGTCAAAAAAAACTATTTATCAAACCCAGTTGATTACCATGCACCACGTGCCATCAACATCACATGATACCTTTCCAAAACAGGTTCAATATATCATTAAGTCAATGTTAACATTTGTTTGTCCAAAATCATGTCATGAGCACGTAGCAGGTCTAAGCAGTTTACTACAACGGTCTAAACCCATGTTGGCAAGTTAATAATGTCCAACTAGTAAACCACAACTAGGGTGACAAGGGTCATGGCACATACTTTAAGTAATCAAGGTGTCATACAGCAAATTGGTATTTATCTAACCCCCATATTTAAATAAAGTATTTTTCTAATTGAACTAGCATGCAATAATTTAAATCAAAATAGATTTTGAAATAGGATCAACATGGTCAAAGCACAACTTGCCTTCAAAAAGTACTTGTTCTTGGTCTTGAGTTGGATCCTGAGTCAATACTTCTCCTTCGAATCCTTTCGGCACTTCAACGTCTACTCGTAAAGCGTGCAAATAGCAAATACACGAATAAACAATAGGCAAAAAGTGTCCAAACATCCAAATAAAATCCATGAACAGAGAGAACACAATTTTATGAATTTTTAGAAACTGGAATCGTCAAATTTGGAGTTAAAATGCAAAAGTTATGATTATTTAAAGTTTAAATAATCAATTAAATAATTTTACAGAGAAAAAATTTAGTCCAAAAATTAATTAAAATTCATATTTAGGTAGGTCTCAATTTTATACAAATTTAGAAATTTGAATCACTCAAATCGGAGTTGAAACGCAAAAGTTATAAGCGTTTGAAATTTGAATCAAAATCTGAAATCATTATTTCGAATTAATAAATCATTTTCTTTTCGAAATTAATTATTGCGTCGGCTGGACACGTGTCAGCCTCTGATTGGTTGGTGGCGTCGGTACCCATGGACTCGGTCCACGCCGGCTCGGTCCACCGTGGACCCGGCCCACGGCTTGCGCCATCGGCAGGTGGGGTCCTCGGTGACGCCGTCGGCCGACGTCATCGTGCTCGGTGACGCTACTGACATGCGGGCCCCACCGTGACGTCAGCGGTGACGTCATGGTGCGGTTCGGTTGTCCCGCTGACACGCGGGCCCCGCGTGTCAGAGACACGCGCTCACGCGCGTGTGGCGCGGCTAGGCACACGTGGCACAATCTGTGCCGTTGATTTGAAATTCGACGGCACGGATCGGATCTAGGGTTCACGTTCAAAACTACACGGTGATCGCGGGCCGTTCGATCTAGATCGGACGGTCCAGATCTACCCTAGGCTAACACCGTTATAAAGTACACGGTGATCGTGGGCCGTTGGATCAAGATCCAATGGTCCAGATCCGATCGAGGTTACGGTACGGGAAAAACACGCGAACTCACCTCGATCGCACGATCAAGATCGGACGGCGCACGGAGCTCGCGAGGGCTGATGGCACGCGGCGGCGTGGAGGTTGCCGGAGACGAAGACGATGACGTGCCCGATGGCGCTTCCGGGCTTCTCCGACGAGGTGGGTGCTACTTCCAGGTGCGCCTCGTCACACTGGTCACGGATCTGGCCACCAGCGCGGCGGAGGACGGCGGACGGCGGCGGATTCGGCAAAAGAACGCGGCGGCAGAGAGAAGCAACTACGGCGAGCTCTAGCGGGGCGACGGCGGCGGCTCAGGCGAGGTGAGAAGGGGGCACGGGTGCGCACGGCAAAGAGCCACCTCGGGGGCTGTCTCACGCCTTAAATACCCTCGGGATGCGCGCACAAACCGGAACCCTAGCGGGACACGGCGGCGGAGCTCTCCGAGTCGGAGACGGACGGGGAAGATGACACGGGAGCCGTCCACGTGGTACGATCCACGGCCACGATCGCACGGGCGCGACCGGGTCCGGTCCAGACACGGCTCGGGTCGGGGTCGGGTCGATCATGACCGTTGGATCTCGATCCGACGGTCCCCGTGGGTTTGGGTTCGAACGTGGTTCGGTCGAGTCGGCTGGCTCGGGTCGGACTCGAACTCGAGTCTGACTCGGGCTCGGTCGGATGAACAGTGCAAACCCGGTTTGGATTTTCCAGCGATTTAATATTTAAAATAATTCCCAGTAATTCATTTAATTCATTAAAAATAGCAAAAGACTCAGAAAAATTCCAGAAAAATTCTGGAAAATACTTTGGGGCATTTTGGACTCAAATAAAATATTTCCAACAAAATTTTATTTGCAAAGTTAAATTCTTTAATTATTTCAATATGGAATAAATTCAAATAAATTCCAAATAAATCCAAATAAATTCCAGAAAATTCCAAAAATTCACCAAAGTGCCAAATCACACATGAATTTAAGAAAAGCAAAATTTTGGGGTGTTACAGTTCATAACTAGGATTCCAAGGAATACATTCATTAAGGATGAAATTGTACATCATGTTAATTATCCAAAGCTCACTCCATCGCAACATGTTAAAATTTTCCTCTATTTTAACCATGGTTTTCCAACGGATAATCTAAACAGTTACCACAACTACTTAGTCATCAATAACAACAAATGGGCATAATCATCAACCAACAACATTACTTTTAGCTACCCTATACATAGGTGATAACAAAATTACCACCACACAACATACTCCCACTATTTAAAATAGACTGAATACTAGCATTAACACTACCATTAACAACATCATTAACAATAAGTCTTATGTCTTCTCCATTGATATCAATACTAGCATTGTAGCGACACAACTGCATACTTCCAAAGATACTAGTAGTTTGCAACAACATAAATAGCAACTCTAATCAACATCCAAATTAAAGTCACTAGTCAACACGATTAAATTTCTCTATTAATCCATTAGATTAGAACATCTTTAACAACCAAAGAAAGTTTCTTTTACAATAACAATGAGTCTACATCATCTTAATGTTTTAACTATGCATCAAAGTTTAAACTTTTAACATTAACAAGGATCATAAGCACTTTTAAAGCAAGGCAACAGATTCTAAGCATGTACATTAACACATTTAATCATTCTCGCTAAGAGTAAACTGCAACACTAGTAGTCTATTTATTCTCAAGCTAGAGATATTAATCACATTGAATTGATTCAACTCAAAATTTAACTTAGCAACACATCAATCCATAAACCACATTGTTACCTACTACATAACATGCTAAACATCAATTCTTACTAGGGACAAACGATTTCACTCAAAAGACTACTTTGTTTACAGCATTTTAGTTTTAAAACTCATCCTAAGTTCATAAGGAAAATTTGACTCTCAAAATTGCGATGAGACAAACCCAAACTTGGTCATGCAAAGGAATTCTCCAAAACACTTTTCAATCTCCAAGACTCCCACTGGAGGGAACCAACCGATCAAATAAACCTTTGCAAATAAAACCTTAGCACCAAACCCCAATCTTTCACGAAACAAGAAGGGTTTTTCAAAGATGATTTTTTAAACCAAGAAATAACGTAAATCAAACACCAGGTACTACTACAAAGCCACGTAACTTCAGCCCCGACCAGTGTTTGGCACAACTCTGCAATAACTCCTTTAACCTCATAGAAAGACAAACACAGGGATAAATTGAATGCTTGTTCCCCATAATGCAATCAACAGGCATCAAAACTGGAAAGGCGCCCAAAAGAAGCGCAACACTAGTCTCCTCTTCTTCGTCTTCAACCAAGGAAGAGAAAACCACACACCGCATACGGAACGATCCGCGAAAACCCAACACTTTTCATTTGATTCAAATCTACTAAAGCCAAGAAAAGCAAAGAATACCGACCGTCAAAACGGCAAAGAACATACGAAGGAAACCACCATTTACTCTTCTATTTGACTCCAGTCAACTACCCGATCAACGACAGAAAGGATAAGCACTCTTCTCCTACAGGGGTCAATAGTTCTTCGGTGGTGGCGCTAACCGGCCACACCGTCAAACCTCACCCTTACTATGAAATAAGAGAGGTGGCCGAAACCCTTCGGCACCAAAACCCCACTTTTACCACCACAACAGGAATAATTCAATCATTTATCTCATAGACATAGCAACGTACTATATCAAATATAGCATTTAGCAACAAGGCTTAAGTACAACATTTAAGCGTAAACAACGATACCCATACCCTTCCTACTGTGCATCCATGTGTGTCAAATTTTAGATTAGTTATACCACTTTTGCAAGTTTTAATGTTGCTATCCTATGACAAAATTTTAGTAAAAACCTAAGCCATGTTTCTAAGTTATTCCACATCACATTTTAGTTGTACCCTATAGCATGACACTAAAAATACACATTCCAAGGACCTACAGCCCGCTCTGATACCAACTGTAACACCCCGGCATTTAATATGCCCGAATGCTACCAAACATAAGCTAAACAACATCTAAGTACCACAATTAAACATAAATTCCAGCAAAGGTTCATATGCTAAAAACCGATATTTCGGCAGCATCTCCTTTGTTTTTCCATGAATTAACACAATCTCAATATCATGGCAAGATATATATCATAGCACACGACATCTAAAACAACAACATAAATGGACATAACATCAAGTTACGCCAATAATACCACGCTTAACCACTTCATAAACTATAACGAAGCAAATAAGGATTCACAAGCATGCTAGATTAAACCATACATTAAGTTTAGGACACAACTCTTAATATCATGTCTCCAAGTGCTTAATTATGGACTATGATGGTGGAGCTACGTGTAGAAGTGTAGCTAGATCCCTTTTTCCCGCATGCCGATCTCAAAGTACCTAAAAACAACATAAAACACAAGCGTGAGTTCGAAAACTCAGCAAGCATATTGTAATGGACAACAAGATCATTTACAAGACAATAATACCTCACATCACATATAACATCTCATACTTGAGCACATAACAACATCATCATCATTAAAAAAAATGTATTGCAATGCAATGCAATGCAATGTTATGCTCATATCTCCATGGAAACTCATACCAGTATGGTTGAGTACACACCCGTCGGTGTGCACCCTCTCCCCCCTTCCATCCCGAAGATGGAGGGTGCCTACTCCTCGCTTCCACAACCCACGGTAGATGGAATCACGATGTAGGACTTACTCTAATGGCTCTCCGGATTAGTCATAACTTTCTCACCGACCTTCCCGGATTAGTTAATGACTTTCTCACCGCCGGGCCATGTAACATGTCATGCATGCAACTATGCCAATTATCATATTTCACATGTACATAAACATATGGCAACTCATCATGACAAATATAAACACATGGCATCGAACCATGATAATCATACTCAATATTTCATTGGAAAACAGCAAGCATGGCAAGTGAGCATAGCAAGTGTTCAATCTTTCACCCAATATCAACAAACAACCTACAATCCGCTATACATTGCAACACACTTGCCTCAATCATGAGCGACGGATTTGTGGGACGTAGAGGGCACTCCCGGTGTCACACCACCTGCACATAGGCATCACACACTCACAATAATGCCCGCAAAACAGTACACAAATCCCCATCTAACCCGACATTGCCCACCACTTGCAAACCTAAAAACAGAGGTTCTGTCCCGGCGGGACAGCAGCCTTGCAAAGGCCATAACTTGAGTTCTGGGACTCCAAATCGATTAAACGAGTACACCATCGCGAAGCTTAGGAAATTTCCTACCTTTTTCTAGTTATACGGAAAGACTGATTCGGACTTTAAAATTGTTTAATCTACAGATTACTACGATCTGTTCCAATCGCGTCACAGATTTTAACACGCTCGGTAAAACGGCCATAACTTTCAAACGGCTGATCGAATTTTAACGTGCTTTATCTCCACGGAAAGATAATTAAATTATCTACAACTTCTTTTAAGTCCGTACGGACATATTCGGATTCTAAATCAACGAAAACTCGAACCCTAACCCGACTGCTCAATCTGCCCGAAAACAGAAACGTGGCAACGTCTAGATCTAACCCAAAGAACTCCAATCCAGGACCACCAATTGATCTAAAAACTTGATAATCACCCTAAGAATAGTACCTAGATCAATTCCAAGGATCCCCATGATCATACCTTTGCCCAACGAACGAATCTCCAATAGATCTCCTCGCGGATCGCTCCTCGCTCCACGCTCCTCGCTCCTCGCTCCTCGCTCCTCGCTCCAACGGATGGATCCACAAGGTGTAGAGGTGTGGAGACCACCCTAGGGCAGCAAGGGGGTGGAGGAGAGGTGGTGGAGAGGTGGGGAGCAATGGGGCAAAGGGGGAGGTGGAGGCGCACAAGAGGGAGAGGGAGAGGGGTGGCGGCTAGGGCTTAGGAGGGAGGTGGGGGCGCCAAGGGCAGGGGGAGCACGCCCAAAGGCTGGTGGGGAGCCCTTTACCAGCCCCCACACCCAATCCTAGTCCGTTACGGAGCCCTACGCCAGCCCACCAACGCCCACCTCGGCCCAAACTCCCTGAAGGCCCAAAACCCCGAACGGCCCTAAACGCCGGAAAAGCTATTAACCTCCATATCCTATAGTTTTAACCTTAATTCCACATCTCATAATGTTATTAACCTTATCATGCACGTTAAATAAGGTTACGACACTCCGTGGCGACATAACACTTCAACCGGCCCAAAAACGCGAGAAAACCCTAAGCCGAAAGGTTTTATTCTCTAGTTTCACCTTCTATAACGTCACACCAAACCATAGTATCACAAAGATGGTCGGAGACAAAGTCCGATCAAGTGAAGAAGACAAGAAAAGGCGATGATACTAGGTAGATGCCGCGAGGATTGATGAGGGCCGTTGGATTGCGGTCTAGTTGTGTAACACCTCGGCATCTAGTATGCCCGAATGCTACTAAACATAGACTAAACAACATCTAAATACCACAAATTAAAGTAAATTACAGCAAAGGCACAAATGCTAAAACCGAAAATTTCGGCAACATCTCCTTTGTTTTATCATGAATTGAAGCAATAGCCATAGCAGGGCAAGTATTAACATAACATAAGACATCTAAAACAGCAATATAATGGATATAGCACCAACATAAGACCAAATATCAAGTTCAACCACTCCTTAAACTAATACGAAGCAAATAAAGATCACAAGTGCACAATTTAACCCATACACCGAATTTCATGGCACTATTATTATAATCATGACTCAAATTGATAAAAATTGCCTATAGGTGTGGAGCTACGTGAAGATGTGTAGCTAATGCCCCCGTTCAACATGCCGATTTCAAGATACCTAAAAACAACATCAACACAAGCGTGAGTTCAACACTCAGCAAGCATATCGCAATAGGTCATAAAGATTAAATCAAGGCCAACAACAATACATATCATACTTTAACATCCTGATCAAATCATAATTTCATCCACAACATCATAGCCATGACAAAGCACATTGTTCACAACTCATTTTCATCATCATGTATGCAATGCAATGCGATGCACATGTCTCCTGGAAGCATATACCGATATTGCTGAGTGCACACCCGTCAACGTGCACCCTCTTCCCCCTTCCATCCCGTAGATGGAGGGTGCCTACGCATCGCTTCCACTCACCACGTGGGTGGAATCACGAGGTAGGTCTTACAACCATGGCGCTCCGGATTAGTCATAACTTTCTCACCGACCTTACCGGACTAGTTATGACGTTCTCACCGACCGGGCCAGCTTTCATGCCATGTATGCAACATATGCCATAAACATAAACAACTTGCATCAAACTGAACTAAACATGGCATAGCATCATAATAGTCTATTTTCATCATAACATTGGCAAGCACTAATCATGGCAAGATATCACAACATGTAAGCAATTTGCATCTAGTCACAATTAGCAACATACATTACACTACCCATTACAATACACTTGCCTTAACCTCGGGCGACGGATTGGCGAGAGGTTGAGGGCACTCCCGGGGTCACACCACCTGCACAAACATACCACACACTCAAAACGTGCCCCCAAAATAGTACGCAAAAGCTCGTCTACCCCGACTTCACAAACTACTCCCAAAACCTAAGAACAGAGAATCTGTCCCTCCCGGACAGCAGACTTCAAACTATCATATTTTGAGTACTAGGACTCCGAATCGATTAAACGAGTACATCATCGCGAAGCTTAGGAAATTTCCTATCTTTTTCTAAGTATTGGGAAAAGCTGATTTGGCCTCTAAAATTGTTTAATCTACAAAACACTACGTTATGTCCCAACTACGTCACAGATTTGAACACGTTCGGTAAATCGAGCATAACTTTCAAACGGCTGGGTGGAATTGGACTTTATTTATATCCAATTAAAGGTATTGAATTTACCTACAACTTATTCAACAGGCGGACGACCAAATTCTGACTCTAAAATCACTAAAACTGAAGCCCTAGGTCGAGTGCACAATCTGCCCGAAACAGAGAACATGGCAAACTCTAGTTTTCATCTAATCTACCCAATCACAGCACCACCACTTGATCTAAAAGCATCTAAATACCCTCTAGCACAGCACCTATACCAACCCCAAGGTTTCCCCTAGCCATACCTTCGCCCGACAAACGATGAACCGACGAATCTCCTTCCGGTTCACGCGATCTCCTTCCTCGCTCCAAATCCACCGGATCTCCTCGTCGCGGAGCGCTCCAATGGTGAAAACAGCGGGTTGGCGAGGTGAGGGGCTCCCCTAGGGCAGCAAGGAAGGTGGAGAGGGGAGGGGAGGGGTGGAGGTGCAATGGGGAGGAAGGGAGGCGCACGGCAAGGGCAAGGGGAGAGGTGGCGGCTGGTTTGGGGGAGAAGAGGGAGTGGGGGCGGCTAGGGCAGGGGTGGGCACCCTCTAGTGCAGGGGGAGGCGCCCCCAACCAGCCCAAGCTGGCCTCTAACTCCCACATGGGCCCAGACACCTTCGCACTAAAGCCCACGACTCTTTTCCTTTGGCCCAAACTTCCCCGGAAAGGCCCAAACTCCCGAAATCGGCCCGGAAACGCGATTAAACTTCATAACGTAAAGTTTTAAACTCTGATTTCATATTTTTATAATGTTTTGACATCCCGTAGTGTCACAAGTTGATAGGTTAGCAGGTCTACTAATGCTTTGAAAATCATGCAAGAAAACCTATTATGTATGTAGGGTTTTGGGTTGCCCTTGCATGGTTGTGAGTGGGTTAATCCTAGCCCTTGGTGGAGTGCTCTAGGGTTGAGGGAATCATCCAAGCGTGGTTGGTGGCCTAAGAGTAGTATAAATAGAGGGGGAGGGGTGCTTTCCCTCACTAGAAGGTTTGAGTTGCTCCTTCGAGCTTTGCACACATGAAGTGAGGCTTTGTAAACTTTCCATCCAGAAAATACAAATATTTTATTTTCTATTCTTCTGAATTTAAATTTCTCATTTACATTATGTCTTTACTTTACGCAATTTAAATTCAGCATTTACTTTCCCGCATTTAAATTCCCGCAATTTACTTTCTCACAATTTGGATTTGCATCCCCTCCTTCTAAATGTTGTTGATCAAGGATGTCTTGAGGGTGCTTGAAAGTGCATCTAGGCCCCTAAGTGAGTTTTGGATGATTAACGACAATCGATTAAAGGGACTAATGCGTTCAATGAATTAATGAACAGGTGAAAGTCCCAAAGCAAAAGTATCTACGGACGTTGGCGACCCTCAAAAAGGAGAAGAAAGAAAAATGGCGTGAATTTAGTGTAATTTACATTTATTATTAAGTCATAGATATGTCGTACTATTATGAGGGATGCAACGTAGTTGATCTAGGATAAGTCTCTATGCTCAGATGAATGCTTACTCAATTTTTGTCGAGAGACATGAGTCACAGCACGCACACCAAGTGGGTTCATTCTCTATCCAAATCGGATGTTATGATTTTATATCGAAAGTTCCGATCCATCGGATTTTCCGGTGTAAGTGATTTGTGCACTCTCTGGATACATCGGATGTTCCGATGATGTGACATTACAGTATGAATTTTTGTCATGTTTTTGTGATTTCAGAGGTTTTAGGTCTTTCCGGGAGGATTTGGGTCTTTCTGGGAGGGTTTGGGCCTCTCCGGGAGGAGTTGGGCCTAGGGGGTTGAGTCATGGGCCTTCAGTGGGGAGTTTTTGATCACATGGGGGGGGGATTCCTGCAATTTCTGCCTACCCTAGCCCTCCCTGTGCCCCAAACCTTAGCCCCATGTACCCTAGCCGCCTCTCCCACTCCCCTCCCTAACCCTAGCCGCCACACTCCCCTCCTCCCCCAACTTGCGCCTCCCCTCCACCCCCTAGCCGGCCCTAGCTAGGAATCATCCCCTCCATTGCTGCCACAACCCTCCTCTTCGCTGTCCTCGTCATTGGGGAGCTCCGCGACGAGAGGATCCGGTGGGATTGGCGCGTGGAAGGAGATCGGGCGACCGGGAGGAGTTTTCGTCGGGCTAAGGTATGGTGATGGGAGATCCTTGGGGTGGATTAGGTGCTATGCTAGTGGTGTTTTTGATGCTTTAGATCCATGTTTAGGTGCTGTTCCTAGAGGATATTAGGGAAATTCGTTTGCTGTCCCACGTTCTGTCCTCGGGCAGATTTGCACCCCGACCTAGGGCTTACGTTTTCGCAATGTTAGAAGCGTTTTCTGATCGGCTGGCTATTACAAAAGTTGTAGGCAATTGAATTATCTTTAATTGAACACCAAGAACGTTAAATTCTGCCCATCCGTTTGAAAGTTATGGCTGTTTTACCGAACATTGCCAAAACTATGACGTGATTGGGACAGATCGTGTTGATTTGTAGATTAGACAATTTTAGATGCTGAATCAGTCTTTGCAAATACTTAGAAAAAGCTAGGAAATTTCCTAAGCTTTGATAAAATGTACCCATTTACTTAATTTGGAGTTTTAGAACTCAAGCTATGCTAGTTGGAAGCCCGCTGTCCCGTCGGGACAGATTCTCTGTTTTCGGGTTTTAGGGGTAGTTTGCAAAGTCAGGGTAGAGGATAGTTCATGTACTGTTTTGTGGGCACGTTTTGAGTGTGTGATACCTATGTGCAAGTGGTGTGACCCCGGGAGTGCCCTCAACCTCTCGCCAATCCGTCGCCCACGGTTGAAGGCAAGTATATTGAAATGGGTTGGGTGTTGTATGATTGCTAGACTTGCTTAGGTGCAGTATGATTACATGATATGCTAACTTGCCATGATTGATGTTTGCCTAAGACATGATGAACATGGTTACATATTGGTTATGAATTCGTGGTATTAAATGTTTATGCAAGTTTATACCTGTTCATGTCATACGTGCATACATAATGGAAGAGGCGTCCCATTCTGATGCGGGCCTCTGTGTTCACACTTAGTGAACACCAAAGACCTACCTCGTAGTCCCATCCACGGTTGTGTATGGGAGCGAGTCAGTAAGAGTAGGCACCCTCCATCTACAGGATGGAAGGGGAAAGAGGGTGCACGCCGACGGGTGTGCACTCGGCAATACCGGTATGTGCTTCGAGGAGACATGTGCATTGCCTTGCATATATGTTGATGTTAATGAGATGTGTATAATGAGATTATGACATGGTTATGATGTTGAATATGAGATTATGCCATGAATATGATGTTAAGTATGAGATGTAGTGATGTTATCATTGAAAACTGTTCTCTTTGTTCCATTGCAATATACTTGCTGAGTGATGAACTCATGCTTGTGTTTTATGATGTTTTAGGTACCATGAAACCGGCATGCGGGAAAGGGGTTTAGCTACACTTCTTCACGTAGCTCTACACATTTAGACAATTTTATCAATTGGAGTTATGATAATAAGATTGTTGCGATGAAACTTGTAGTATGGCTTGATTGTGTGCTTGGTTTTATCATTTACTTTGTTATAGTTTATGGAGTGGTTGGATTCATTATTTTAGACTTAAGATGTTGCTATATCATCTGCTATTGCTATTTTAGATGTCTTTTATTATGATATATCTTGCCATAATATTGCTGTTGCTTCAAATCATGGAAAAACAAAGGGGATGCTGCCGAAATTTTCGGTTTTAGCATTTGCACCCTTGCTGTAATTTATCTTTAATTATGGTATTTAGTTGCTGTATCTCCTATATTTGGTGACATCCAGGGCATACTAGATGCCGCGGTGTTACAGATGAGTACTTATAAGTTTTCCAAAGGTTCTTTGTCTAGGGTACTCTCTGGACACTTCGAAAGTTTCAATGTGTTTGATCGAAAGTTCCGATCCTTGTAAAATCTGAAAATGGTACTCTCTGGACAGATTGGAATGCTCGATCTATATATCGGACATTCCGATATTGACTTAGAAACTTTTCAAAAAGTCTCTCAAAGTAACTCTCTAGTTACATCGGACATTTCGATAGTGAAAATTGGAAGTTTCGATGTGTGTTGTTTCGACCGTTGAGGTCAGTTGATTTCTGGATATTTGGGCATATTGGATGTTCTGATGTCAACATCGGAAGTTCCGATGTGTGGCTGAGTGGAGGCATAATGGCTAGTTTTTGCTCCATCCTATGAATACCCCTCCACCCCTCTTTAATGAGGATAGCTTTTTGGCTGAGTTCTTTGAGTGCATTCAATACTCATCCTTGAGCTCCCTTTTCTTCATCTCCTCCTTGATCTTAGTGATCAATTAGAGAGTGAGGGTTGAAATGAGATCTAGAGCTAAGAGCAAAAGAGAATCATTCACTTTGAGCATTAGAGTTCATCTCCAAGGTCGATTGCACGTTGGATTCATTACTCTTGGAGGTTGAAGGACCCCTAGACGACTAGGCATCATTCACGAGCCCCTAAAGTTTGTGGGTGGCCGTGGAAAGTTTGTGAAGGACGATTTCGCCTCTGAAAGGGAAGAAATCAATAGTGAAACCGAACCTTAAGTGTGACCGAGGTTTGGGAGGAAAGAGTCGGAAAAGACCCGGCTCTTTCTGAGCTTCCTCAATGGAGTCGTAGGATCCCCTCAAGGATCCGAACTTCGGGAACCAATTTTTTTTGTCTCTCTAATTTACATACTTGTTGCTTATTGTGCATCTTGTCTAGCTTTTTTACTCTATCTTGCATTAGCTTGTAGTAGAGTTATATATTAAGTAGCTACATTTGCTTGTGTTCCTCCAATTTCTGAATAGATCGGATATTCCGATAGGAAGTCAGAAGTCCCGATTTAGTATCAAAAGTTCCGATTAGAATATCAGAAGTTCCGATTTATTTCTGCTGCGATTAATTTAGATTTAAATTTTACAAGCCTATTCACCCCCCTCTAGGCAATTATCACATCTTTTAGTGCTCATTTGGTTTTACATCTCTTTTGCACCCTAGGATAGACTAGAGATCAAGCTTATATCAAGATTGCAAATCTGTCCCGAACTTGTTCTTCGCGCAGTAATCAGTCTTTGATTTTTAAAAAAATATAAAAAAAATCCTTTTTGGGTGATTATTGTTATATAAGGTGCATGACTCATATATCCATCTATGGAAAAAATTGGAGTCCACTGCTTGCACCGTTTGGGTGCTATGAGGTGAAAACCAAGCCCCAAACTTTCTAATCGAAGTTCCTGATTGTCTGTAGTTCTTGATTTTTTCTGATTTTTCTACAAGTATTTTTGAGGTAGTTTTTGGTGGAGTGTTTCATGACTCATTTTCTCATAGGGAGAAAAATTCTCAAAAATTGTAGAGTAACAGAAGTCCACCAACCACCTGCTCTAAGTGAGGAGAATTCCTGAAAAATCTGTCTTTTCTTTTCTAAAAGAGACTTTTGTGATTTGGCTTGATCTCTTTTAGAAAAGAAGTATTTGAATTGATTCCTTTTTGTTTGGACACTTAAAAACCAGGATTGTGATTGAAAAATCCCTCACATGTTTCATGGCTCTCGTCCATGCAAGCTAGGGGTACACATAGTTGTCTAGTCATTTCGGTTTTTATGGGTTTTGTGAATCTGAGGAGCACTAGTTTGAAGGAAAATCTTTCAGTGTTTCAGATTTTCATAGCGGGAATGTTTGGAGTACTTTGAGTGGGGAAAAATTTTATTTGGGATCATTCACCCTCCCTCTGATCGCCATCTCGATCCTTCAACATGTGGATATCAAATGCTTCTCTTATCTTAATCGTTCTCTGTTGGCGATCCTTGTTGTTTCTTTAGGGTCATAGTATCTTCTCTCTTGTCAAATTGGTACCTTTAGGAATTGTGTGTCATTTGAATTTCATTTATATTTCATAATTTCTAAATGGCTATCCAAATGCATTTTCAGGCATATATTGAGCAGGAGGATAGCGAAAAGTTGAAGCAGACGCAGCGGGAGCGTATTCAGCCCAAAATGGGTAAGATGGATATAGAAAACTAGAACTAGAAATAGATAATGATTCAGTGTTATTGATTGTTTCTGCTAAAAAAGGATGGAGCTCATGCTTTCAATAAGTCATTATTTTTTTATGAAAGAAATACTCTAAAAATGTAGCATTACCAACCCTATTGCCCTTTGTTTATAGCTTTTCTTCTTTGTCTTGATTTGGTTGTTGGTCCTACTCCATTAATTGATTTGAATGTTTTTCATGTGTTCAGGATGTGCCAGAATTCTTGATAGTAATATCTCGATATGTGAATGGTCTTAAGGTTAGTCATTGATATTTAGTTACAATGTCATTGGGTTCTTTTTTGCTTGTTTGATATCTCAATAATTAATAATGTGAATTCAAGAGGCCTAAAAGGGTGATGTGCTCTCTGCTGAAAATAGAGAAATGACAACAATTGGAAAGGAGATTCAGGTGTGTCTTGATTATGTTTTCTCTATATATCAGTCTAATCTTCTGAATTTATTAAAGCTTATCTTGTTCACTAGTCACTACTTGTGGATGCCTTGTTATTTTGATGTGCATGAGCTACACCTTGAGTCCTATTGAATTTATTTATTGCCATGGAACATCAAATATATCAGACTCACTGATGCTAAAATTTTGAGTAAGTCAGGATCTAGCTTCAGCCTATGTGTAAGTAGTTGAACAAAGAGAAAGATACAATGATGAGTAGATCTAGCTCCCAAAACCATTTGTAACCCCTCATCAGAGATGGTTCTAGACTAAAACTGTATCTGATGTTAATCTTCACTAACGGTTGAAAAACCGTCTGCGATGTACCATTCTCATCACTAACACATTTAGAGACGGTTCATAAAGCCGTCTGTTATGAGTTTTTGTGTAGTAGTGATAGCATCCACATCATCAACATTGTGCAAGCAGCAAGTTGCCACCTCTTTCTTACCTTGATCCAATTGGATCAAGTGAGAGCCATCCCCATTCTTGACAGATCTGGTCTCACCCGAGCTCACCATCGCCGGTTCCCTCATTGTCGAGCTCAAATCCATCGATTCCAGTCACTGCGTTCCTCAGATCTAGGGAGGATCCATCATCTCCATCACCACAACGCTCAATCCCGCCAGCTCATTGCCATGGCTTCTTTGCTGCCAACTCCATCGTTGCCGATGCCTTATTCACCATCTTTGGCTTGATCCGTCCATCGATGAGGCAATGGATGACAAAATCTGGCGTATTGAACATGGATCCATCATCTTCGGCGATAGTGATGTCCTCCCCATGCCGGCAACATGTTCATCACCTCATCCGCTGTTCATGCATGAGGGCCAATGCGGCCACCAGATCTGCGCCGTCTCCATCTTTAGGTTGTGCTGCCACTCTTCTCCTAGTCATGCCACTCCTCTCCTGGTCATGCCGCTCCTCTTCCTTATCGGCAACTTGTTACATCATGTGTGCATGAGGGCCTGTGTGGCCACCAGATCTATGTAGCCTCCGCTCCTCCCCTGTAAGCACCTTGTTATGTCGTGCATGCGCAAGGACCATTACGACCACCTGATCTATGCTGCCTTCACATTCAGCTACACCGCTACTTCTCTCTTGGTCAAGCTTCTTGGTTAGCGCATCATGGGGGAGCGAACGGTGTCCGCATTAGCACGCCTCGCGGGAGCTAGTCGGTGACCTCTGCACCACTAGAGAGAAGAGAGAGAGAGAGGAGTGGGATCGAGTAGGAAGAACAAGTGTGTGTGTGTAGCCCCCTTGCACACTTTTTTTTTCATTTTTGGTCTCCTCTCGATTGAAATTGAAAATATAGCCCTCTTCTCGACCACAAAAGCATCGGTAGGCAACACGTGTCACCTACCGCACTCTCGTACCACAACAGGTGGTCAGCACCATAGATGCCCTCGTGTTGAGCTCAAGTACCATGGTAGGTACCTGCTGAGCTTGGCAAATACTTGCCATGGTGCTCGAGCTCGGCAGGAGGGCGTGTTGTCGAGCACGAGCGGTGCGACAAGTCTTGCTAAGTCCGGCATGCTCAATAGGTCAGCTGCCGGTCCTAACTACTTCTATGATGCGGAAATGGGCCATTTTTGCAATTTCATTTGGACGGGGCAAATTTGCAAAAAAAAATGTGTGACTGGGCTACATAAACCAACGCTTGGAGGAAGAAGATGTGGGCAAAGTTTGTCAGCATCCAGAGTACTTTATTACATGACATACGCGCCAGGATTGTCATCGAGCTGAAATGGAGGAGAGAGGGGGGGCTTATAAGTGGCATTTGTACATGAATCTGATAGGTTCCATGACTCAGCAGCATCAGGAGCTAATGGACCAACGAGAGTGGCATAAAAGAGATAAAAGTAGAAACTTAGCCTTGTTTAGCAGAGCTCCAGCTCCATCAGATCTGTGGATCTTATGGAGCTGGGTATTCCTAGCTCTAGCAAATCCGTGGAGCAGGAGCTATGGGTATATTAAGAGTGTTTAGGGTCATCTTGTTTACATTTTAGAATAAAAATATAAACTTAATTCACTTTATTTTAGCCGACAAGTTTAAGATTTGAGGTGAAGCTGGGATCTAGAGCTCTGCCTAACAAGGTGGTGGTAGGAAAGGAAACTATTTTTTAGTGGCGTATCGTACAAGAAGTTTTCTCTAAAAACATATATGGTTGCAGGCATCATATAGTAAGGCTTTGGGACAGGGATCCAGTGCAGTCTCTGTGGGGATTGCAACTTAAGTAGTCCCCCACAGGCGCGAACAGTCCGATCGAAGCACCGAACGATCCGGATCGGCTAAAAACTGGATAAACAGTGTTTTTACTACAGTGTCATGAACCATATTTTCGCACAGTAAAACAATCTGTACAATACTTTAGCCCATCCAAACCGTTCAGTTCCAATCGGACGGGACCGCTAAAGGTGCAGTCCCACCAGATCCCTGTTCAAGGCTTTGCTGCTATCCTGCATCTAGATGTGTTCCACCAAGTTAAAGCGTTGTGAATTAAAAAAAAAAAAAAAAAGAGGCGTTTTGAACGGATGTCACAGAAATTTGTACCTCCAATTAATCCAACCATCTGAGAGTCTAGTTTGATATACATGCCATTCCCATGCGTGGCTTTCTGGAGTTGTTGAACAAAAGTACTACAACTCCCCCTAAGTTCTTCGGTCTAAAACGAAAAGAATATTTCGAAGTTTGAACCCTTTTTGTATACTTTCTACAGGATGATCAATGACTTGGATATATTATTATAGTATCAAACCTCCAAAGCCAGAATAAATAATTATAATTTGGTAGTTGCCAGGAGAGAACTTCGCTTTCTGAAGATGTCACCATCAGAGAATCCAATTACTGGAGACGACGCACCACCTTTCTTTTGGACTCCTGACTAGTCATCAGTGGGCAAGTCCAATAATGCAGTGGATTAATAGCTAATTTCATGAGACAGTGAGGTGATAGCTAGCAGCCTAGCAGCAGGGTAGGGTCATGGGTGTGTGGGCAGAAATCACATTGAGATAGTGCTGGTTAGGCCCCCCAATACTCCGTCATTGCGCGCATGCTCGTCTAGGATTTCAGGTTTCAGCTGCTTCCGAGTAATTTTAGCTGCTCTATATAGGATTATAGTTACCCTAGATTGGGAGATTAATTCTCATTTGTCTGTTGTTCAAGCACTTGCTAGGCTAGGGACTGACAGCAAGGTTCAAAATCACGGTAGAATTTGGAAAATCTATGGCGAGATTTCGGATTTCAGCTGAGAACGAGAATCTAAATCTCGGTCGGATAGAAAAATTAGGATTTTTTTAAGTGCTACAGTACTTCAAATTTCAGCGAAATCTCGGTAAATTTTGCCAAAATTTATATTGTTTTTACCGGATTTTGACCAGATGTGCGAGTTTAGTTCATGGAGGTTACTCTGAAAATCAAGATGGCCTAATTACGTTCTTTTGTTTGCCATGCATGACATGATATTGTGGTTGTACTAGGGTTCCAAATTTCGTTTAGGGGTTAAATCTCGTCGCCCTCCTAAATCCGAAATCTCGGTGAAATCTCGTTATTTCGGACGAAATCTGAACGAAATTCAAAAAGTAAAATTCAAATCCGGCATTTTTTGAACCGAGATTTCCGAGATTTCGATCAAAAAACGAAATTTCGTTCGAAATTGCCGAAATCTCGGTAAATTTCAACTGAACGAAAAATGGTTTCAATGACATCAAAAAATCTTGAAATTTTTTTTTGGATGATCGTAACAGAAAACTAATGTTCCCATAAAAATTTTAGATGGTGATCAAGCCTGAGGAATTTTTTAAAAATCTAACAGTGCTATTGTCCTGATAAAAGACTGACCGGCAAATTTTAACCGAATTGAAAATGGTACAAACCACGTTAGATACTTTTGAAAAAAAAATTGGATGGTTATAACACATCCATAATATTACCACAAAATTTTCAAATGATGATCAATCTTGAGGAATTTTTAAAAATTCGAAAAGTGCTACTGAAGACTAACCGATAAATTTCAATTGAATGAAAAATAGTTCCAACAATGTTAGAAAGTTTTGAAAAAAAATTTGGATGGTTCTAATGCATCAATAATACTCTCATAAAATTTTCAAATGATGATCACGCTTGAGAAATTTTTAAAAATTCTGACAACCGAGGTACTTAATTAATGACCGTAAGAATTAATGTGCATAGACTAACTGGATGATCTACCAACTGTCTGAAATGGGAAATGACGTGAAGAACACAATCCGGTCAAATCCGGTCCAATTTGGTCAAGTTTTGATTAAATTTCGGTCAAAAACACCAAGTTTTCGGTCAAATATACCGAGATCTCGGTGAGATTATAGGTTACTGCAACACTTCGAATTTTTTTTCAAATTTTTTTAATTTCTCTAGGATTGTGAAAATCGGGAGGGTCCAAAATCCAAGATTTTACCAAAATTTCGCAGGATTTCGACGAGATTTTGATCCTTGGGTTGTACACGCTTTCTTTCTCCAGAATGTAAACCCAACGAGATAGCCCATAAATCTTCCTGGTAGTTGTCACCGCCAACGTCAGACTTTAATTTCAAAAAATGCCGCCTACAATTCTTGGTCCAAAGAAAAGTCACAAAAAAGCTAGCATTACAGTAGAAAGTAGAGTGCTTTGAGGTAGCATGAACACTATCATCATGACACCACTATCCAATGATGATCGAGAATGTAAAGATCAAACCAACAAAATTCATGGAAAAAACTGAAAAGACATTGCAGAATATCCTTCTAGTAATATCCTTCTTCTAGCAATTTCTTTCTAGCCATTTGTCATATATATCCAGCAACAATGACCATGCATGTATGCATCAATCCATCATCAGTATTGCTAAATCTTACATCCACATTTCTAGGATGTGCCGTTGTTCTAATTAAAAGAATATAGTCAGTGACAAAGCACATAGGATATTAGCACCATCACAATTTTTTAAAATTCCTCAAGCTTGATCATCATCTACAAATTTTATAGAAATATTAGGGATGCATCAGGATCATCCACAAAAACTTTCGAAATTTTTTAACATGGTTTGAACCATTTTTCATTCAGTTGAAATTTGCCAGTTATCCTTCATTAGCACTGTTCGATTTTTTGAAAATTACTCAAGCTTGATCATCATTTGAAAATGTTATAAGAATATTATGGATGTGTCAGGACCATCTAATTTTTTTTTCAAGAGTTTATAACGTGGTTTGCACTATTTTCCCTTCGGTTGAAATTTGTCTGTCGGTCTTTTATTAGGACAGTAGCACTATTAGAATTTTTTTAAAATTTCACGGTTGATCATCATCTAAAATTTTTATGGGAATATTAGTGATGTGTCAGGACCATTTAAAAAAATTTAAAATTTTTTGGCATGTTTTGAACCAAGTTTCGTTCGGCTAAAAATCACCGAGATCTCGGTAAATCTCTGTAACATCCTCAGTTTCGCTTTCTGAAAAAATCTAATTTAAATTAATTAAATTTAAAATTTGGAGTTTCATTGGTGTTTATGTTAACCTGGCATCCGTTTCCATCCAAAATCGGAATTCAATTCTCTTCCGTTCGAAAAATCGAATTTCCCGGTTCCCGCTAGTACCCGAAAATTTCACCCGAGTCCAAAAAGGCTCCAAAAATCATGGAACCTATTGCATTAGGTACCAAATATTCTAAAAACATTTTGGGAATTGTAACATCCCAAAATTTGCATTTAATATATTTAGTGTGTTTATAGGATTATTTGGAATTTTCTGGAATTTATTTGGACTCAAGTTTATTGAACTAATCGTATTAAATAAAGATCATGCATTTTCGGATAGGCGTAAAATCTAAAATTTTGTTGATAATTAAGATAGTTGGTAGATGAGAGTGTTCGCTTCAAATATTTTCGAAAAACATGCTATATAAGTTAAGTCATTGATTTTACAAAAGTCGGTATGAGTGTCTGATTCACTAAAAGATTTTTAACGAAAAATCTATACGTCGAAAAATCGCGAAACCAACTTTGTTAAGTCCCAAATAGTTCCTGGTATTTTAGAGGAATTTTTCGGATTTTAGAACCCCCCTGTTATTTTTTTTTTCTAACCTTACTTTGAAAGCGTGTAGGCGTGTGTGTATATACATGTGTAAGCGTACTGTTCTTGTGGGGGTTATGCACGAATCAATTTGTGAACGTTTTGTGTAGGTGTGAATCAAGGGTGTGCTAATTCCTTCCAAGTCGTTTCACGTAGCATGCAATCCCATAAATTCCTCCATCCATTACTAGTTAATTCCTCCATTTTCCCCACACGTGGATGCATTTCCTTCTGCCGTTTCGTTTTTTCCAGCGTGCCTAGGAAGCTCTACGTATCCCTCCATTCATTCCATCAGTTTCTAGCCGATTCTCCATTGAAGCGTTTCCATTTCTCCTGCACGTTTCTCACTCCAACCGTTACCACCATTCGTGACCACCAAGTGCTGGTGATCCAGTTGCTGCTGAGGCGTTCCATGAGCCGATGAGTCTCTTTATCATCTCAAACCTTCCAACTCCCTCTTCGTTGCACTATAAAACCCAAACTGAACTCCTTCTTCCTTTGCTTCTTTCGTCGAGAAGACTAGAGAACCTACAACCTCTCCAAAACAGCACGATGCACTAACCAACCGAGCTAGTTGGGCTTCATGCCATGTCCTTGACAATACACTAAATTACTAGTTCATTCCGTTTCCTGCGATTTCCTTGCTGCCGTCGTCTACCGCCGTCTACGTCGCCGTCACCGTCATCGCCATCGCCGCGTTGTTGCCGCCTAGCCGCTACTGCCGTCGACATCGCCGTCGTTGGAGCCGCTGCCGTCGCCGGCGTAGCCATCGTCACCGACGCCGTCGTTGCCGCCCCCGTTTACGCCGTCGCCGTCGGTGCACTCTCCGGCCTCGCCTTCTTCCGTGTCGACGATCCGCGCTACTGCCTGTCGTCGATCGGTACTCTCTCGCCTTTCTTTTGCGCGCGTTCTATTTCTACCGGTTGATTGATCCTGTCGACGTGTAATCGTGTATATATATATATATGTTAGTATATATACGTATAGGTTAGGCGAATGTGTTCTGTAGCCTGCGCATATACATGTCTACATGTAGGTATACTTGGTCGATTCACGTGTAGATATAGTCGCGCGTAGATATATTCGGTTGCTATGCATGTAAAAATATATATCGTAGCATTTTGATTCGGTACTCTCTGTTATTAGACGCTAGTAGTATGTATACGTATGGATATATTCGTCGGCTCTGTATGTATATATTCGGCCGGTTCGCAAGTATAAATTTTCTATATGCGAGTATACGGTTATATTAAGAAGAATACGTATTTAAATACACAAATTATAACGTGGTTTCGGTTCCTCACGTGTTCTAGCCGAACAGAAGTATATACATATACACAGTGAACAGTGCCATGCAGAGAACAAAACGAAGTGTAGTTGTACATGAGTTTTTCCGAAATTGTGAATTTTCTCTTTTTCGCTACAAAATCGTTCTAAGTCCAAATCGCGTACGATCAATTTTATTAATTAGTAAATATTAATACCTAGCTACACTAATTTTACTGGAATTTTATAATCAAATCTATACTGTTAAATTATTCGCCGAAAGTCCAAACTAGCGAATTTTGTAGCTCTTAAACTATACGTCCAAAAATTTCCAAATAAATTTTATAAATCTTACAAAATGCTACACTATAGATCTGGAAGTTTTCATGTGGTTACGACTTTATTTGTTTCTTCGTATTTTCCGAATGATTGTTTATTCGCTGTTTTTCGTTTAATAGAAACGCTAGACGTCGACTCCGTCGCAGAACCGCAGGAAGACAACCCTATCATCACTGACCAAGGCAAGTTTCCGCAAGTTTTCGCAAGTTCCCGCAAGTTTCCTGCAAGTTTCCGCAAGTTCCCCGCCAGTATCTGATAAGTTCCCTTGAAGCATGTTGATCCATGTTTTGAAATGTTTTATAGATTTACTAACTTGCATGCTATGGTTGTTTATATAAAATGATATGTTATGATAGAGTATAGTTATATACCTTGTTAATATGTATGTTTGCTACATATTAATCTATCTATCCTTTGGTTGCCCTAGAATGAGTAATTTGTATGGCTTAACACCCTTGTTTAGTCTAATAGTAGTGCTTAGTATGCTAAATACTATTCGTATGTTTAATGGAAAGCTTGTTATTTGAAATTCCAAATGATTGAGCAAAAATGTATTTTAAAAAAGGGCAGTTGGTGCTGTCAGTTTGGTAAAACAAAGGAAAAGAGAAACTTGGAATTTCAAAACTTGAATAGGGTGGAAGGTTGCAAGGCGGGTGCAGTATGTACGAGACTCGGGTTTGAGTATGTGCCACCCTAGTCACCTTAAGGACCGATTCCTTGTGATTGTCAAACAATGTACAATAGTGCGACCGCGGGTTCCGGTATGGGACGGACCTGGCTGAGTAACTAGTGAAAACTTAATTAAGGCATGCCAAACGGTGGAGTGGGCGTGGTTGTAGCCACAGTAGTCCTACAGGCGCAAGAGGGGGCTTCCAACTTGGTTGTAGCCATTTGGCGGTGAAACCTCGTAGCGTGACTTAGTTAAGACGTAGCTAGGGAAATGGCCTTGTGATTTTCACTTGGGGTTATATGCCAAAGGAAGCAAATGGCCAAAAAGAGTGAAATACCTCTCGCGGGTAAAGCGTGCAAGCTCTGCAGAGTAAACAAACTATTCGAATAGCCGTACCCACGGTCAAGGGTGGACAAAGTGCGCTGTCGCCAGGTAGATTTTCTCTATTTGATTCCAAAACCAGATTTTACAAAAGAAAAGCACGGTTGTAGCCGTGAATGTTATGATTTGATAAAATTCGTGGTTGTAGCCACGAGGAAAAGATTTCAAAAGTATTCTTAAAATAAAACCATGGTCGATGCCATGCTTGTTTTGATTTCCACGGTTGGAGCCGTGTCCCCAAAAGTTTAAACTCTGATTTATCAAAAGAAAATACTTTTGAAAAATGCTATTAAAAATTCTAGGATAAAATTTTAAAAATTGGCTTTTGCAAAATTAACAAATACCTTACCTTGAATCAAATTGCATATTGCATTTCTTACTGGACTTGTTGAGTATGTTGCATACTCACCCTCGCTTTTATTGCGGGTCGCTTATTCCACTGAGCGGTCAGAAGATAAAGATAGCTATCCAAGGGCCTGCGTTCCACCATTCGATATCTGCAATGAAGACTTTGAAGAGGAAGATTATCAGGACATCTAGGATCACGTTATCTTCAGTCTTTGCCTGTGGTGTTTCTGGACTTCATTTTATCATGTTAACTTGACAGTTTAATATTTCCGCTGCTATATGACCTACGGGTCCAAGTTTTGTAATCATGAGCCTTGTTGGCCAGTACTCTGTATCAAACTTTATTTATCGCATGGTGATGATCCATACTGTTATGATCTGTGTGTACTAGCTATTGATCCAGGGACTAGTACAGGTAAACACAGGTGGGCCCGTGTCCTATTGCGGGTTCCGACAGGAATTTTTCCAAGATTTTTGGAGGCTATCTGGTATTTTATCCCGTGCGGCTTTCGTTTAATGCCCGCTATTCTCTCCAGAATATTCAAATTCACAAATTTCATCCAAATTCCGCGAAACCAATTTTATTGAGTTCCAAATATTCCAAAATGGTTCTAGGAATTTTTTCAGAATTTTTAGACCATTTTTGCTAATTTTTCTCTAGGGCGTCACTTCCGCGTAAACCTCGGCCAATCGCACGGCACCACGTGGCGGCAATATTCATCTTCTACCTTGGACTCGTGCAAGCAAGCAACAGAGAAAGTACCTTCTCTTTCCATACATGCTTTCCTCAAATCAATCAACCATAACTTCCATAATAATAGCCCAACTTGCGAACGGGTGGATCCGTTGGAACCGTAGCGACGAGCTCTTTCCATCCCCCACCATCATTAGCCCGGGATCTCGCCGGAAACGGTTCTATCTTTCTAAAACCGAAATTGACCATTATGGCAATAAATCGGCCGTTTCAACTCCGTTTCGCGTGCTTCCACCTCTCATTGCTCCGCATTAGAACCCTCTTCCCGGTGGTAGCACTCACCCTTTGCGCCTCCAACTCATCCGGTCGCTAGATCGAAGAAACCGCCGAGGAACGTCAAGTTTTCGTGTTCTTGGTCGTATCTTCCTCTCCGGTGGGTCAATCTCCACTCCGTTTGTTTCCTTGTGATCGTGTGGAGGTCTAGATTCTAATTCATCCATCAATTTTAGGTTTCATCAAGAGTTGGTGACGAATTTCGCATTTTTGTCGCCTCGGCCGAACCCGTGTTCTTTGTCAAATTCGTCGTCTCCGGTGAGAATTGGTTCAATTCCTTGCTTCTATAAGCTCCTCTAGATGTTCCCTCCATGATCCATCTTTTTATTTTGCAAAGTTTCATGAAGATTTGTGCAAAAATTCGATGTTTTGCGAAAAAAGGAGCTTTCTGTTTTTTTTGGGCTCCATCGTGCTTGGGTGCCGGCCAACCGGCCGCCGCGCCGCCGCCGCCAGCCTTCGTGTCCGTCGCCGCCCACACCGTCTTGGCCGTCTTGGCGTCTTGCCTGCCAGCGCCCATGCGCCGCCGCCGCCACCGCCCCCTCGCCGCCCCCTCCAAGCTCTCCTCCTCTGCTTCCATGGCTATGGCCAAAAGCATGAAGAAGAACCTCCCAACTCAATGACACTAGGGGCCCACTTGTCATAGGCACCAAGTAATCCTAAAATCAGAAAGGAATATTTCGAGGAATATTCCCTCGTTTTTCATTTTCCAGGATTTTCGAACTTCGGGAGCTCATAACTTTTCCGTACGAACTCCGATTGACTCCGTTCAAATTCCTAAATTCATCTAAAATCCATACCTTCCTGCCAGTACTACTTTTATAATTTTTGGATTTTATTTATTTTCTTGTTATTTATTTGTTGTTTCGTTTTGCGCGTAGCCGAGGAGCCGTCCGAGTCCGCCAACCCCGCCGCCGAACTCCAACGTTTCAACACCCTCGCTGCGACCGAAGGCAAGTCCCTTGACGCATTTTGATCCTGTGATTGCAAATGTTTTAACATGTTTTATAAACTTGCATGGCTATGTTTATCATCGTATGTCAAATATAGATGAGTAGTTAATCCAATTTGCGAATACCTCCTTTGTTATTGACATTCATGTTTACTTGTAACCCTAGGACATTTGCTATGCCATGTTTACCCTATATGGTGACCTTTGTTGAGTAGTACGATAGAATTGCTTAGGGCCAATATTGATGAAAATGACCCATGGGTGGGATTATACAAAAATGATGACTTAAAGTGTGATTTGGAATTATTATAAAGTTTTTGGTACTGTTTTTCTAAAATAAAAAAGAAAAGGGAAAATGATTTGGACTTGGGCGGAATGGAATGTCGGGTGGGTGCGGATTGAGCACTAGTTGCATTGTGCAAGTATCGCCCCAAGTCAATTAAGGACCGACGCTTATGATTGTCCATTCTAAGCATAACCGTACTACCACATGTCTAACATGGTACGACCTGGCTAAATAATTTGTAGAAACCTAACTTAGACTCGCCAGTTGGTGGAATGTGGGTGCCAGAAAGCGGCAAGTTGTACTCCCCACACGGCGCAAGAGGGGGCTTCTGTACTAGGTAGATAGAACCATAACAGCGGTGAAACCTTAGCGGGTGAGTCGGGTTAGGCGTATACATTGTAAAGGCCTTGTCATGATCTCTCTACCGACACACCAAAGGAAGTATGTTAATTGCATGGCGTTAAAGAGATGATCATGTCTTGTGGGTAAAGCTGTACACCTCTGCAGAGTTAAAACTATTCGAATAGCCGTGCCTACGGTCAAGGTCAAAGCAAAGAATGCTTTCATACTGGTAGACTCTAGTTTTGGTTTTGAAAATAAAATGTGGTTTTGAGATTCGGGAGTGGTTAGAACTCTCGGATGTTTAGTTGGCGGATTGAGCCAACCAGGTAGATTGAATCTGTTTTATGTCATGACGGATAGAGTTATGTATGGATAATCTGGATCTTTTAACTATGGCGGATAGAGCCATTATACTAGTGATGGTGGCTAGAACCTTCACTGCAATATTAAATAATTCAATTGTTAAAAAGAATTGTTAAAATATGCTTTATGAAACTTACTAGCAAGTATGGTTTGATGAAATTTGGCTTTGTGCAAAAGAACCATATTAAGCCTTCCTTGGCAAGCCACACATATGCATACTTTCCCCGACTTGCTGAGTACTTTTGTACTCACGTGCTACACATCTTGTCATCATCAGAAAACTACCAGGACGCCGTTGAAGACGGTGAGTTCTACTCCGAGGAATTCGAGGAAGATCGCCATGAGAGCTAATCGCGCGTCTTGTCGTCGCCTGTGGTGTTTTTGGTTTTCTCTTTTTGTCATTTTTGCTCCCACTGTCGTGTCTCCGGTCTCGTGATCGAGTATTGTAATAAGTGGCCATGTGGCCCATACTTTATTATTATGTTACAATCTCGTTATGTTCGGCAATGACGTATCACTGTTGACTGTGTGTACTAGCTACTGATCTGGGACTAGTACAGAAATACACAGGAGATTTCGGATAACTGATCCGGGGTCTCACAATCTCGGCGGAAAAAATACCAGATTTGAATTTTGCCTTTTGAATTTCATTTAGATTTTGTCCAAAATAATGAGGTCTCAACGAAATTTTGGATTTCAGAGGGTAACGAGATGTGAACCAAAAACAAAATTTCGAACCATGCTTGGGAGTGACCATACACCTTTGTTGCTTGTTCATACCAAATAAAAGAGACTTGAGACTTTCTTCTATGCTTAAAAGGTTTGGTAGCCATTCAATAACTATAAAGTTAGATCAATAATTTCATGTGCATATCAAATTAAAAGGGAAGTGATCAACCAAAAAATCCTGATTGTAAAAAGAACCCCTCGTGCTTATCTTTTTGGTTGTAAATAATCGCAAAAACCCGATTCATGGAATCGATTGAGATCATTACCAGACAGCTCGATTTGTGGATGGTTGACACCCCCAATGACATCTTAGATCTATCCGGCTGCATATCATGAAGCCAAACAATGAAAAGGGATGAACTCAAGGGGTGCACAACTATAAATCGGATTTCTTTAAAAGTTGTCTTACCCCGACCAGGGTTAACAATATCGATTTAGGATTGAAAATCGAATACCTAATAGTACAAATTTTTCACGAAAATCGAGTGAAAATTGTCCAAAACCAACGATTTGCCAAGTCAAACCTGGTGGTCAAAACTAAGCCGAAAAAATAAAAAAAAGGTCAGTTTTCTCGATTTATCAAGCGTTTTTAGGGAAAACTGTGAAAATCAGTGACAAAATGAAAAATGGAGAAGAATGCAAGAATAATAGGGAAATTGTGAAAAAATTGTAATGTACATATTTAGCAATAATAGCATAACTATGAATAAATATGAAAAATTTTGGCATGACCATTGCTGTATTTTAGACAATGTGAAGTAGTAAAGTAGGAATTTTGCATTAATATATCAACAAATAACATTTCATTTCAATACCGTCGACAACTCAATCCAACAAGTCCACATTTTAATAATATTCATTTCAATACCATAACTTGGTTGTACGGGATAGATACTATAACTTGGTTCTGTTAGATGGACGCCAAATCTTTTCTGTCTCGATTAATTGATATTGTTTTTATAGTTTATAATTAGTATAGGTAATAGATATTGTTATGAATTTTAATATCTTTGCAATTTAGCATTTTAATATAGACTCTTTCTTTTAATCTAAACTGTAGTTAATTTGGCTATAATTGACATGAACTCTTTATTTTAATCAGATAATTTTTATTTAATTATTATTATAGATTTTAGTTATTTATGGATTTACTTTGGAAAAAGTATGGAACCAATTTGCTAATTTTCCTTAATTGTATATTCTGAATTTCATAATTTAGATTATACTTAATATTGACTCTTCTTTTTAATATAAACCATTATAACTCAGGCTTTTTATTCCAAATTTTAGTTAATAAAAGCATTACATTAGTGAATGCTATAAATAAAATTTTTGATAGTCCTTGCCTAAATTATCATATAGTATTTTGTGCAACAGCATGCGTGAGGATTGTAGGATCAAGGATAATGGACTAGAGGGGGGGTGAATAGGAGATTTTTTAAAATTCTCGGCTTAAGTTATACTAAGAAGCTAATAATACTAAAAATGAGAATTTTAACAATCAAGGCCTAAAAATTCTAGGTTTCGCTAAAGTGCAACAACGATACTAAGTCTAAGCAATCTAACAATTCTAAACAAATGATCACACTAAAGTATATTAGAATTGCTAATAATTAAATTAAGCACAAGAAAATTGCAAACCATACAAGATGACGCACGAATTTATCCCATGGTATCGGAGACTTGCCAATCTCCCCTAATCGACGTTAAGGTAGCTTGACTCACTTCAAGCTGGCTCCTTTGCGCAATTGAGCCTTCCTCGATCACTCAAGGTAGCTTTTCCGCACACCGGGTAGGTAAGTTCCATGCCTTCACAATCGACTAGGCCTTCTCACAATCTCCTTTGAGAAGATCACTGCTTCCACACCTCAAGCCGTTTAGGAGGTGGCAACCTCCAAAAGAATAGAGAAAATGACCGTCACTTGAGGTTGATTCGAGTTTCTAATTGGCTCAAATTAAATTAATGCACTCGAATACTTCCAATTCCTTCTCAAGAAATGATTTAAATGGAAATGGGAGAGAGAACACTTGGTAGAGCTCAAGAGTATTCAATGAGTCACGAAGAAGCTCTATGAATGCAGATGTGGGGTTATTCATAGCCTCCACCAACCAAACTAGCCGTTGAGGAGAAATTCCTGAAAAATCCAGCATTTTCGGTACTACCACCGGCTAAATTCCAATAGTACCGACCCAAGAAATTCTGCCACCAACGATCAATTTTATGCATTAAATGCTCTAACATTTTACCCGTTACAGAGGTCTGATAATATCGGCACTCAAAATGCGGTAGTACCGATAATTAAATCGAGATTTAGCTCAAAATGGGGTCTCTTTGTAAAAATAAGTACCGGTACATTATATGCGGTACTACCAATCTCCAGTAGTATCGGTCTTTGCACAACAGTAGTACCAATAATTAAAATAGAGCAAAAAAATCCAAAACACCTTTTTTTTAAAATAACTACCGCTCAAAACTTCGGTACTACCTCTTTTTGTACTGCGGTAGTACCGGATCCTGAAAATTTGAAAATGGTATCTCTCTGTAATTTAGCTATAGCTTAAAAAGTCGGTGCTACTGCTAAGCAGTAGTACCGCGTTAACAACGGTGGTAGCTCTCGCCTAGAGAAAAAAATGAAAAGAACTTGAAATCTACCTTCTCTGGAAAAAATCTACCGCTATAGTAACTTCGGTAGTACCACATAAGCACGGTGGTAGTGCCAGAATCTCTAAAGATGCAAAAATTAAAATTTAGACTCGGACTAGATGCTTCTAGTATGTGTTTCAAAATAATTTGAGCAAATTTAAACCTTTATCAAAATCAAGCTACTCGTCATTATTCCCTCTTTATATTACAGCATCTAAACTATTAATCCGATCTTTTCTTCTAACTCTGATATCAGTTAAAGACATAAAAAGATCTTAATTTCTCTTTGTCCGTGTAAGAGCCAACAAACACCTCCGGATCGGGTGTATATGAAGTTCGAACAGGGGGTTTTCGTGGAGATCGCTCGAAAGATGGAGGAAAGGAATCAATGGCGAAGCTTGCAAGGGGACGCTTGGGTTTACCCAGGTTCGGGCCCTCCTCACGAGTAATAGCCCTAGTCTTGTTTATCTGTTCTTGCTTGTGTTCTTGGGGGAAACTGAGACAATCCCAACAGACGGAACGGCTCTTCAGAGGTTGAAGAACCAAACCGAATCAATCGAACCCCCTCTCCCATGCACCCCAGTTTCCTTTTTATACTTGGATGGCTGGGGCGCATGGGAGCTTACATCAGTGTACCATACTCATTACACTGCCATAACGCATTTAATGCACCTGTCACTATTCTTGCGCCGCACTTAATGCTCTGACATAGCCGACTTCACCCCGGCCTCAGGCCCCGCGTGCCTGCCGGCTCCGCCCGCCTCGCCAGGGGGGATTTCGCCGTGACGTCACCCGTAATAAATGCGCGTGTTGGGAACATGCGCCGTCACACTGTGGCCTTCATTACCCCCATTTAATGCGCACGATACGCATTAAATGCTTTTTATCCTCTGTGTGGTGGCACAGACCACTAGGTGGCCTCGGGAGCTGAGCGCCAGCAGTGTAGCCTGGATGCCACCTGTCCGCTGGGCGACCACCATACTGACCGCCAGCAGTGTGGCCTGGTCGCCACCTGCTCGCTAGGCAACCATCTTGCTGACCACCAGCGGCGTGGCCTGGACGCCACCTGTCCGCTGGGCGACCACCTTGCTGACCGCCAGCGGCGTGGCCTGGACGCCACCTGTCCGGGCGCCATCTTCTTGCCGACCGCCACGCGTGGCACTGGACGCCACCGCCACCGGGCGGCCATCTTGTTGACTGCCAGCGGCGTGGCCTGGACGCCACCTGCCGCTGGGCGGCCACCTTGCACCCTTACTGCGGTGAAGTGGGCACCCTGGTGTAGAATACACCGACACTCTTGTACCTTGACCTCGAGTTTTTTTATATTCTTTTCTTGACCCCTTTAGATCGCAATTCTATTCTTCTTTCACATGCCTCAAGTTGAACCAATCTATTCTCATAAACTCAAGAAAAATTGTTAGTTGATAATCATGATTGTCATTAATTACCAACATTAATTTACATTTAGGGGCCTAGATGCTTCAATATCCCCCTTTTTGGTAATTGATGACAACCTCAATAACTAAAATTTAATGAAATTATTTGGAGTACACATTTATCTTGAAACAAAATGTATACTCTAAGGTTTTGCTCTAAAAGCATTTTACTTCAATTGAGTTTGAGTGGATGAATAGTTGAAGTAAGATTCTATTAAAGCAAACTTATATAGTTGAAAACCCCCCCTAAATATGTGCATGGAGATAGTGAGTGGAGATCTTACACATTTTGAGGAATTTTTGGAATTTTTGGCAGGGTTTCCTCTATATATCCGATACGAGGAAGCATGAACAATATAGACAATTTATATTCAATAAGGCATTCAATGATCACAAAGATAATGAACATGATAACCAAGAAAAGATCAAAGATAAATACAATAAATCATTCAACACTTAGATCAACCGATCAGCATCCAAAAGACAAACAAGTTCACACAAGTTTACAAAAGACTAATCCTCCTATCCTCTAACTTCTCCCCCTTTGGCATCAAATACAGAAAAGGGTCTTCGCGATGATTGTCTAAGAGGACAGAAGCGGAGGTGGTGGCGTCGAGGATTGAGGATGAACGCGACGAGAGAAGGTGGCTGGAGCTGAAGTGAATTCGTCACATAGCCTGTCCACGGCACTCATGATCTGTTCAACACGCCCTCGCACGGAGTCCAGGGTAGCTTGAGTCTCCGACTGAAAGGAATGGACCTGAGAGAATTGATCCAATGCTTTGTATGGACTTAAGCAAGCTCCACGAGCTTGGTATGAGAGGCTTAAGTCCTACCTTTTGAGTCATGGTTTTGAAATGGGTAAAGTGGACAAGACTCTATTTGTCAGACAATTAGACTCGAATTTTCTCCTAGTCCAGATCTATGCTGATCACATCATTTTCGGTGGCTCTTCTCATTCTCTCATTACTCAGTTCTCAGATGTGATGAGTATTGAGTTTGAGATGAGCATGATGGGACAGTAGAGCTACTTCCTTGGCTTCCAGATCAAGCAAACTTAGAAGGGTACATTCTTGCATCAAGGTAAAGACACTCGAGACCTCCTGAGATGCTTCGATATGTTTGACGGGAAGCCAGTCATGACTCCTATGGCCACCATTGCTGTTCTCTAGCCGGACAAGGATGGTGAGCCAGTTGATCAGAAGGAGTACCGGAGTATGATTGGCTTCCTCTTGTATCTCACTGCTTTGAGACCTAACATACACTTTTCTGTGTGTCTTTGAGCTCGATTTTAGGCTTGTCCTCGGCCTCTCACCACCAGGCGATGAAGCGTTTCTTCAGGTACCTTTGAGCTACCATTGACTATGGTATATGGTACTCTTCTTCCTCCAGTCTATCCCTTAGAGCCTTTTCGGACACTGATTTTGCTGGCTAGATAGGAAGAACACATTTGGCACTTGCCAATTCATTGTCACTTAGCTTTTTTTTGTCTTCTAGGAAGTTGTCCAGAGTTGCACAGTCCACCACTGAGGCTGAGTATGTTATTGTAGCCAGCTACTGTAGCTAGGTACTCTGGATGAGATCGACCTTGTGGGATTATGGCCTAGTAGCAGATTGTGTTCCACTTTTTTGTGATAACACGTCTACCATTCACATTCCTAAGAACCCAATGCAACACTCGCGGACCAAGCATATCGATATTCGATTTCACTTCCTTAGGAAATCCACTGAGTGAGATGCCAAGAGCTAGCTCAAAGCCCCTCTTGGTGACTGTCAGTCTATCAGTGCCTGTCATCCAAGTGATCTCGCTCAGGTCATCTGTATGAAGTTGGTAGCATAGAATTATATGATAAGATTATTTACATAATTTGTCCTTTTTCTCAGAAATTCCATCAATCCAGCTCCCTGAAACAGATTGGGCACAACAGCATGGAAGCTGTGAGATATGATCCTAGTTAATCCATTTCTGATCAGCAAAATCCTTATCATTATAAATCTCATAAAAGACCTTTTGCTGAAAAAAGTGTGAAATCTGTCCTCAGTGGCAGATATGGGTTTCGAGTACTAATTCTGATCTCTCAAGGCAAAATAATCACCCCCTTTTATTTGGTTGAGGTTACTCCCGACACCAGATTGGAAGCTGAACTTCCTCCCCTTCTTCTTCGCTGCCATTCTACATCTCTTCTTCACTTTTTGCCTCAATTCCTGCTTCTTCCTCTTCACTTTCCCCCTCATCAGACTCGGTTGCAGGAGTCTTTCCCTTGCTAACTCGAGAGCTGCCAGCTAACTCCTCTTGGATTGCTTTTCTGGCATCATGGTCCCTCATCTGAGCCATGAAGTAGTCATCGTAGCTAGAGTCACTGTCTAGAGTTTGAGCAGCCCTTGCAGATACTCCAATGCCTCGAGTCGATTTACGTATCATCCCGCATGCACGAGGAGCTTTGGATACTGTCTTGGTCCTCGGCATAGTGACTGAGAACACAAGGATAGGATTGATATATAAGCAAAGATTGATCAATGGAAGAAAGGATCAAAGCTTTACAGACTTTATGATAATGTGGCTAATTTGGAATCTTAGCTCCCTTAGAAAAACTATTAGTACCGCCCTCACTATGTTGGTAGTGCCGAGGTCCGGTGCTCTCGCAACATAATCTACGGTAGCACCGACTCTCAGTGCTACCGCTGTGAGAACCGCAATAGTACCACCCTTACAAATAGAAATGGCTAGGGTTTAGAGAACTTTGCAAAAAGAGTAAATTTGTTCCAAGAATTTTGTTTGGAGATCATAGATAGGGGCAAAAATATTCTTTCTACAAATATTTTCAAGCAAATGTTCAAGAATTAAGTCACATTAAATCAAACCCTAAGGAGAGTAAGAGATGACCTGGAGGCACGAATGGAATGAGAAAAAGGAAGAAAGAAATTGCTCACCTTTAGAGGAGAATCACGACAAGGAATAAAAGAGATCAAGTTCTTGGCAATTCTTCGAAGAAAAACTTGGAATGGGAGCGAGAGGAATGCACATGAGAGACAGAAACAGTTCATGCGAAAGAAGGAATGGGGCGGTTGCTCCGAAGGAGAGAGAAAAAGAGAGAAGAATGGAACCCCAGAACGGTCCCACCTACCTAAGTGCAGCCGTACCGCTCTTATTGAGCCAGTACTACCGGTACTCAGAAGTACCACTGAAATAACACTAGTACTACCGCATTTGGTTGGAACTGCCAGAAATAGTAGAACCAAGGATTGCAAATTACTCAAATGCATTCATATAATGCTAAAATAACATATATGAGTATTTCCAATCGGATAAAACACCAAGAGCTTGAGTTTAAACTTATTTTTATTGAAATTAGGTTTCAGGAACAAGAAAAGAAAATTTTTGACAGATGAAACTCAAGAAAAGTAAGAATCAAATTCAATTGAATTATTGGAGTCCAAAATACCTTTTAGATGACTAGAAATGTCAATATTCTAGTCCTAAGAGCAATGACTCAAGATGTGCATTATTTTGATCAATATAGATCAAATTTAGATTTTGGGTGAGTTAAAAAACTAAGAATTTGTCCAAAATACATTTTGTATTTTACTTGGAAATAGGAGGAGTTTTTGTACATATTATCATTTAAAGAGATGCGATTTATATATTTATAGATTTGAAAAAGAGATTTTCAACAAAAGTTTTTGTAAAAACTTCAAGATAGGATATCTTTTAAATAGTTTTGATCTAGTATGATCTAGAGTTTTCTTTTGAAGATTAATATGCACTATTTGATATTTTTCACATTTTGGGATGTTGAATACATAGAGAAGTATAGTACTCCCCCTAAATGTATTGCCACTTTAAAGACACACGAATTTCGAATGAGAACAAATAAATATCAAATAAGGTTCAACCATGGTGCACAAGTTCCACCAACATTGGAGAAATCTATGACATTTAACTCATTGCTCAACTTGCAAAACCGGGCTTCATCTAAAGGATTGGTGGGGATATCCGCTAATTGATCTTCGATTCTAATGTAGCTAATAGTAATATCACCTTTAGTCACATGATCTCTTAATAAATGATGGCGAATATCTATATACTTGGTTCTTGAGTGTTGGATTGGGTTGTTGGCTATTATTACGGGGCTTTCATTATCACACAAAAGAGGCACATTTTTAAAATTTATACCATAATCCATCAAGATTTGCCTCATCCAAAGTAATTGAGCGCAACAACTACCGACGGAAATATATTCGGCTTCGACGGTGGATAGGGCAACAAAATTTTGTTTCTTAAAAAAACCAAGAAATAAGGGATCTACCTAGAAATTGACAACTTCTAGATGTGCTCTTTCTATCCACTTTGCAACCTACATAATTCGAATAACTAATTAAATCAAATTTAGCACCTTTAGGGTACCAGAAGCCTATATTTGAGGAATACTTTAAATATCTAAAAAATCTTTTAATGGCCACCAAATGGCATTCTTTTGGAGAAGCTTGAAATCGTGCACACATGTAAATGCTAAACATGGTATCGGGTTGTAACATCTCCAATTTCGGTCTTTTGCCAAAAAGCTAATTTAAATTAAGTAAATTCAAAATTGGATTTTATTCGGTGTTCTATATTAACCTGGCATCCTTATCCGTCCAAAATCGAAATTCAATTCCCCTCCGTTCGAAAAATTCAATTTCCAGATTCCCGTGAGTACCCGAAATTCCGCCCGAGTTCAAAAATACTTCAAAAAAATCCTGAAACCTATTGTATTAGGTTCCAAATATTCTAAAAACATTTTGGGAATTTTCCCAAGATTTTTTGGAGGCTCTCAGGTATTTTATCTCGCGCGGCTTTTGTTTAATTCCCCTTATTCGCTCCAGAATATTCAAAACCACAAATTTCATCCAAATTCCGCGAAACCAATTTTATTGGGTTCCAAATATTCCCTAATGGTTATAGGAATTTTTTCGGGATTTTGAGCCCATTTTTCCTAATTTTTCTCTGCACCTAAACGTTCACTTAACTTCAGCCGATGAGGAAGTGACACATGGCGCTACAGTACTCGTCTTCTTCCACCTGTGGCTGGACACGATACAGAGAAGGAGTTCTTGTTTCCTTTCATGGCTCCTAAGCAATCAATCCCTCATAACTTTCCATTCAATGTTCCAAATCGCGAACGGCCGGATCCGTTGAATTTGCAGCGACGCAACCTTTCCATTCCCCATCTTCATTAGCCCTTAATCTCGCCGGTAACGGTCTCATTAAGCAAAATCCAAAAACGCCATCCATGTCCATAACTCAGCCGTTTCAACTCCGATTCACACACTTCCACCTCCATTTGCTTCGTGTGGGAGTCCTCTTTCCAGTGCACATCTTCCTCCTTTGCCTCTCCAACTCATTCGACCGGGAGATCGTGAAAATTGGCGCCGAACCACATTTTTCGTGTTCATCGCCATATCTTCCTCTCCGGTGAGCCATTTGGAATTCCGATTGTTTCCTCGTGTTCGTATGAATGTCTAGATTCTAACCCATCAATCAATTTTAGGATTCGTCAAGATTCGACGACGAATTTCGTGTTTGTGTCACTTCGGCCGAACCGTCGAGTTTCGTCGAATTCGTCGCCTACGGTGAGCTTTGGTTCGATTCCTTGCAGTCCTAGGTCCCTTTTGATATCCTCTAGATGATCCATTGTTCATTTTAGCATGGTCATGTTCAAGTTTTGGGGAAATTTCGAGTTTTTGGAGCTTTTTGGGCTTCTCTGTTCTTGGCCGCACCGTGCGCGTGCTCGCCGGCGACCTGCCGCCGTCGCCACCGGCGTCGCCGCCGCCAGCCGCCGGTCGGTGCCGCCGCCGCCACCGCGCCACGCGTCGCCGCCGTCGGCTCGGCAGCCGTCTTGCCCGCCGCCTCGGCGCCCTGGCCCGGCCCGCCCCATCGCCTTCCGAGCGCCACCGCCGCTCGCCGGTGCCTCACCGGCCTAGTCGCGGCCCCACGCCGCCCGGCCGGCCGTTACAGCCGCCACCGCCGCCTCCTCACTCACTGGCGCATGGAGGAGTTCCTCCTCCTCTATTCTTGGCCATGGCCAAAGGCATGGGGAAGAAGCTCCCTTGGTATGACATGTTGGCCCCACTTGTCATAGAGACAATCTTTTCCAAAAAACAGAAAAAGAAGATGCTCTGGAATATTCCCGGAATATTCCACGATTTTCCATTTTCCAACATTTTCCCACTTCGGATGCTTATAACTTTTCCGTCTGAACTCCGATTGACTCCGTTCGAATTCCTAAATTCATCTAAATTCAAGATCTACCTGCTAGTATAACTTTTATATTTTTTTGGATTTTATTTATTTTATTGTTATTTATTTGTTGTACCGTTTTGCGCATAGCCGCGGACCCGCCGAGTCCGCCGACCCCGCCGCCGGACTTCAAGAGTTCGACATTCTCGCTGTGACCGAGGCAAGTCTCCTTGACGCATGTTGATCCTATGCTTTATAAATGTTTTACCATGTTTTAACAAATTGCATTGCTATTTACATAAAAGGATGATGTTGACGTTAGGCTATTAGTTATACCTGTTGTTCATACCTCCTTGATATTGTTATCCATAAACCTTTGTCGCCCTAGTACAGTAATCCACCATAATAAATACTTTTGATAAAATGTTCTTTAATTAGGGGAATGACTATTTGGAAGACAGTTTGGAAGGAACATATTAGTATAGAATGTAGATTGGAGCTAGAACGCAACTTGATTGGAGATTACATGAATATTAGTGATGTGGGGGTAGTCATTATAAAATTGATCTATGAATGGTGATGGTTGAAATATTAAGGAGTTGGATTATGATTGCAGTTCGCAATATAATTAGTACGGATTGGAGGAGCATTGGAAGATGTATGATGTTAAGAATAATAGTCGGTAAAATTAAATAAATAATATTGAGAGTCCTACTTGTGGATCAAATAGAATAAGTGAGGAATTATATTTTGGTGGATTTTAACAAGCATATTATGTGATCTAGATATGACAATGCGAAGGGTTACAATAGATGATAGTGAGAATGATACTCGATGATTTAGTCGATGATATTACTAAATATACTCGATGGAGTAAGTGGATAATATTGAGGATCATACTCGGTGGTTTAGTAGATGATTTTGTAAAATATGGTCTCGCGATAACCATTTATGTGGATTTATGAATAATGGGGATTATGTGTGATTTGTTTAGTCGATCTGGTGTCATTGTGTAGGAAAATCATTGTAGTCGATGAATTAATAAAGTCTTGGTTTAAAGAATCTTTGTTAAAAGATGCTTGGGGATGAGATTAGGAATTATTCTTGGTGGATCAAGTAGATTACAAGATTAATCGATGTATGGATGATGGGTAATCAATAAGGAGACTTATATTTTGAGGAGACTATGTCATATACAATAATGTCAGTAGCTCAACATGATTTTGTACTCATGATCGCATATGTCAAAGACTGTGTTGGAGTACTAATTTGGGCTGGATTATATAATGCCATGATAATAATGTGAGATCTTGGTGGCTTCATGATTCGGGAAGTTACAGAATGGATTAAAATAATTAATTTTTATCAACGTTGAGTAATAAAAATTATAAATAAGTTATTGGTGGAATAGAACAGTTCGGTAGAAATGCTTAGACTCGCAATCGGTCAGTATGCACCTATGGGTGGGAATTTCATATAACTCTTGAAAACTTGTGTTGGAAGTTATAGGCAAAGAGTATTGCCGATGGTTTACAAAATAAAAATAAAATGAAAAATGGTTTGGACTTGGGCGGAATGGTTTGTCTGGCGGGTGCGGATAGAGCACTAGTTTTTATTGTGGAAGTACCGCCCCAAGTCAATTAAGGACCGACGCTTATGACTGTCCATTCTAAGCATAACCGTATTACCACATGTCTAACATGGTACGACCAGGCTAAATAATTTGTAGAAACCTAACTTAGACTCGCCAGTTGGTGGAATGTGGGTGCCAGATAGAGGCAAGTTGTACTCCCCACACGGAGCAAGAGGGGGCTTCTGTACTAGGTAGATAGAACCCTAACTGCGGTGAAACCTCAGCGGGTGAGTCGGGTTAGGCGTATACATTGTAAAGGCCTTGTCATGATATCCCTGCCGGCACACCTAAGGAAGTGTGTTAATAGCTTGGCACTAAGGGAATATCATGTCGTGTGGGTAAAGCTGTACACCTCTGCAGAGTTAAAACTATTCGAATAGCCGCGCCTACGGTCAAAGGCAAAGCGAAGAATGCTTTCATATTGGTAGACTTTTGTTTTGGTTTTAAAAACTGATCTTTTGGGATCCAGGAGTGGTTAGAACTCTCAGGTGTGCTTCTGGCGGCAAGAGCCAGGTAGGTGGATTGAACCTGTTTTTGTGAACCGTGGCAGACAGAGCCATGTGAATGAATTGAACCCTGATCTTCTTGAGATGTGGCGGACATAGCCTGTATACTAGTGAATGGTGGCTAGAACCTTCACTAGAAGTTATTAATAATTTCAATGGTACAAATAATTGCAAAAATATGCTTTGTGAAAATATTACATGTAAAGTTTCTGAAAGTGTTGCTTTGTGCAAAAGAACCATAATATGCCATCCGCGGATAGCCCTACATGTGCATAATTTCCCAGACTTGCTGAGTACTTTATGTACTCACATGCTACATTCTAAACATGTTCCAGAAGTGAAGAAAGCCGTCAAAGGAGATTTCAAGTACTAGGACGCGTACCCCACTCGATTGCCTGTGGGCATATGGATGGGTTATCACTTGATGTTACCGTCTTCCGCTGCAGTTATTCAAGTTGTTTAGCCTGTTCAGGCCGTAATGGTAAACCTCGATCATAAGGTCTTTGCTTTTATTTGGTGTTATTATTTGGTTATATGTAATCGTGATATGGTTGTTGATTCTTTCTTCACTGTTGGACTGTGTGTACTAGCTACTGATCTGGGACTAGTACAAAAATACACAGGGGATTCCGGATAGCAGATCCGGGGTCTCACATGGGTCTAGATGCGGTAAGGTAAAGTATACTACCAATCTTAAAATGATAATGCTTTAAGTCTACCAGTTTACCTCCCTCATTTATGTCCAAATGCCCTTTGGATGCTATTGGAGTTTTAATGGGCATCATGTCCTCCATGCCAAATCTCTTGAGTAGATCTTTCAAGTACTTTGTTTGGCTCATGAAAGTCCCGTTCTTGAGTTGCTTGATTTGAAGTCCAAGGAAATAGCTCAACTCCCAAATCATGGACATCTCAAATTCCCTAGACATCATATCACTAAATTCTTTGCAAAAATTTTTGTTAGTAGAACCAAATATAATATCATCAACATAAATTTGGCATACAAAGAATTCTTCGTCAATGATTTTTGTAAAGAGTGTCGTATCAACATTCCCAATTTTGAATCCTTTTGAAATTAGAAAGTCTCTAAGTTGCTCATACCATGCTCTAGGAGCATGTTTAAGTCCATATAGCGTCTTATAGAGTTTGTAGACATGATTAGGATTTTTAGGATTCTCAAAACTAGGAGGTTGTTCTACAAATACTAATTCGGATATTTATCCATTCAAGAATGCACTCTTTACATCTATTTGAAATAATTTGATATCAAAGCAAGAAGCAAAAGCTAGCAAGATGCGAATGGCTTCTAATCTTGCTATGGGTGCAAAGGTTTCAACAAAATCCAAGCCTTTGATTTGGGTAAAACCTTGCACAACTAACCTTGCTTTGTTTCTTACCACAATTCCATTTTAATCTTGCTTGTGTCGGAAGACCCATTTTGTGCCGATGACGTTGAACTCCTTAAGTCTTTCAACAAGCATCCAAACATCATTTTGGGTGAAGTTATTGAGTTCTTCATGCATGGAGTTTACCCAATCCAGATCTTCTAAAGCTTCATCTCTATGAGTTGGTTCAAAAGAAGACACAAACGAGTAAACAAAATGAAGCAGCACGAGAACGAGTTAGAACTTCCTTACTAATGTCACCCAAGATTTGATCGATTGGGTGATCCTTAGAGATTTGGTTGTGGATTCTTGGAGGCACTCCTTGAGCTTGATCCTCTACATTGTCTTCTACCTTGATTGGTTGGACTTGACTTGGCATGGCCGAAGTGGACGGTTCAACTTGAGTAGAGGATGGTTGATTGTCTTGACCTTTCTACATTGGCTTGACTTCTCCAATCTCATATTCTTCATTGCTTGCCTCAAGGCTTCGTCACCTACATCATCCAAATTTTCTTGCTCTTCTTGAGAGCCGTTAGTTGCATCAAATTCAACATCATAAGTTTCTTCAACTAAACTGGAGTTTTTATTGAAGACACGATATGTTTTACTATTTGAAGAATAGTCAAGTAGAAAACCTTCATCGCAATGGCTTTGAAATTTGGAGAGCCGAACACATTTTTTCAAGATGAAACACTTGCAATCAAAATCACAACAATAAGAAATGTTTGATCTCCCACCTACAAAAGGCTCATAAGAAGTCTTTTTCAATAGCCGATGCAAATAAAGACTGTTTGTGGCATAACAAGCGGTATTAATAGCTTCCACCCAATAATTGTTGAAAGTATTTATTTCATCAAGCATTGCCCTTGCTATTTCAATTAATGTTTGATTTTTTCGTTCTACTACTCCATTTTGCTCCGGAGTATAGGTGATGGAAAATTCATGTTTTATTCCAAATTCATCTCAAAAATCCTCAATTTTTGCATTCTTAAACTCAAAACCATTATCACTATAGATTTTCTTGATTTTGAAATCAAACTCATTTTGAACCCTTTTTGCAAAGCTTTTGAAAATATCGGAAGCTTCGGATTTTTCATGTAGAAAAAAAACCCAAGTGAATCTAGAGTAGTCATCTACAATCACCAAATAATAAGAATTTCCTCTGATGCTCTTATAGGTTGTTGGGCCAAACAAAAGCATGTATAAGAGCTCTAATGGTTTAGAAGTGAACATGATACTCTTTGAAGGATGAGAGTTAGCAACTTGTTTGTCGGCTTTGATAAGCACTACAAATCTTGTTTTTCTCAAACTCCACATCTTTCAAACCCACAACTAAATCATTTTTAAAAAGCTTTTTGAGTTGAATCATCCCAAAATGAGCTAGTCTTCTATGCCATAACCATCCCAATGATGTCTTTGCAATTAAGCAAGTTTGAGGACAAGACTTACTTGAGGAGAAGTCAACTAAATAGAGATTTACAAATCGAAAGCCTTTGAAAACCAAGGATTTATCTTTTTCTTTTGAAATTTCAACTCCATTTTGAGAGAAGGTACAAATAAGACCAAGATCACAAATTCGTGTGATGGACAGCAAATTAAAATTCAAGGTCTCAACCAATGAAACATTAGAGATTGAAAGGTCATTAGGGATAGAAATTTTACCCAATCCTAATACTTTTCCTTTGCTATTGTCACCAAAAGTGATTTTGTCATGGTCTCCGCCTCCATTCTCAAATGTGGTGAACATCTTCCGGTCTCTGGTCATGTGCTGAGTGCATCCACTATCCAACACCCAATGCTGTCCACCGGTCTTGTAGTTCACCTACAAAAGTAAATCAAACATTTCTAGGCACCCAAATTTGTTTGGATCATTGGAGGTTAGTGACTAAAGCTTTGGGTACCCAAATGACATTCTTCTTGCGACCAAGTATTGGAGTGCCAACAAATCTAGCTACTACTCTACCATTACTATCTTTTCTAAGAACATAGTATGAATCATAAATATTATTCTTGGAGCATTGCCTAATGGGCAATCATTTGCTAAATGTCCCACGTCGTGACACTTATAGCAAAACCTCCCGTTGGATTTGACAAACCTTGGAGCCTTGTTGCTCATTTTCTTACCATTCTTAAGGACAAATCCAAGTCTCTCCTTGTTGTATGATAAACGTTGGCTACTCAAGATCTTGTCAAGTGTTTCCTTACCTTTAAGACACCGGTCCAAACTCCTGTTTAGCTTAGAAACTTGTTCCTTGAGCTCATTATTCTCAATAATTAAATCATGGCTAATGTTGATAGAATATGAGCTAGAGCAAGAACTAGAAGGTTTGTCAATCAAGTCATCACATAAAGTGGCTATGCTTGATTTGAAAATATTGCAAGAAAGATTATATATTCTAGGCATAGCATCAATTAAATCACAAGAGACTCTTACATCAATTTTAGATTTAAAATGATCCTTGAAAAGGAGAGACTCATGAGCTTCTTTTAGCTCCTCATAAGAATCCTGGAGAGAAGTGAATTTTTTTCTCAAAACTTTATGTTTGGTCTTCTCCTTATCAAGGTATTCATTTAAATCTACGAGCATATCTAGGAGCTCAACATAAGAGGGATCATTATCATCTCTAGATTTTACCTTATCTTCCTTTGCCATAAGACATAAGGGAGTGGCAAAGGGTTGTTGGGACCCGAATGTGCAAATCTGGACCTCTATGTATTCAACACTAGTCTAGGATCACGCTAGTGCACACTATCTCAACATAGATAAAATATCACAATCATACACAGCGGAATAATAAATAAAAACTTCATCTATTAATAGAATATATTTGGTTAACCTTATGGTCAACTTACAATAGTACGTGTCGCAGGGAAAAGACTCAAATATAAAGAAATCTGCAGCAGAAAAGAAATAAGACTCGTAGTAAGCAATCAATATGCCACAGGTAACCGATTGGGCTCACACCCTAATTGTTCGGCTCCTCCTCAAGAGTAGGTGTAGACTCATCTTCAACTGGTGTTTGAATTGTTGAAGGGGGTGAGTACATAAAGAAGTCAACAAGTCATACATAGAATGCAAGCCTATTATCTACATGCATGACTTATTCCAAATGAATGGCTAAATTGGCTATTTTGCATTAAAGCGGCATTTTCAAATGAATGACATAAATAGATTGAAAAGTAGTAAAACAAGTAATGACAATAATAAATTTATCAGTTATTTCACAAATAAAGCCATCTCACCTCCTTAACCAAATTCCACATTTCCAGAGAAAGCCTGCCTCAAATCCCAAGTTCATTTTATCAAAATCTAACCCTTGATTGTAATTTCCGAGCATTGTCCAGTACATTGGATACGGCTATTCAAATAGGTTTGACACTCTGCAGAGGTTATACACTTTACCCACAAGATACAATCAATTCACCACAAAAGGCGAATGATCATAACAAAGCCTTTCAGAAACTTCTATCCTAGCATATGAACATCTCCAATATTGCATTTACTATTTCTTCCCTCACACAGAACCGAAGTATAAGACCGACATATACTGTTGGATTGACATCGAGCCGCAACACAGACATCCTCCCCCATACAGTTACACCCCTATATAACCATCACCCTGAGGTATCACATAGGTAACATACTAAACTAGGTATGTCCCATTCCAGACAAGTGGTTGTGTGTTTGGCTCAGTTCAAATGCTTGCAATATTAAATCCTTAACTGACCAAGGCAAGACTTCCTTCTCTCAACATTTGGCATATAGCCCTCACATCACTCATCAACCCATTACCACATAGGTCCACCATGAAACATAGTCTCTTGCCATTTGCCCCAGTCTAAATCATTTCCCACCCTAGTCACTGATGATATCTCCCCGACGTCAACACGACCGAGCAACTGGCTGGCATCACCTCGGTTTCTGTGCTAACATGTGGCACGCCACTCCGCTACCCACATGGATCTATCTATATCATTGATTGTAGATCTGACAGCTACTTTTACTCAAAATTTATCAACCGTATTGGATACATGGCAAAATCTGAGTCATTCATCCTAAATCCAACGGTTTGTATTAATCTAATCTACGAAGAACAGTAGCAGAGATGCTTACGCGTGGCAGTACCTAGAGATTTGGATCAATGGCAGTGCCCGACGGTGAACTCTCATCGCAGTTGAAGATGATGACCAATCCAGCAGCATTGTGGACCTCCTCCGGCAAGGTGGGATATCTGATGCAATTCGTCTCCTTGCGACGGTTCTGAATCTGGCCATTAACGCGAAGGAGAGGCAATGATAGTGACAGGAATGATGAAAGAGTGCAGCTGTAGACTTCAGAACTTCGGCGAGCAATCTAGGGCAGAGCACAGCGTCTCAGGCACAAGGGTCTAGGGCAAAGCACAGTACGCGAGACGGCGAACACGGCAACAGCATTTAAAGAACCTAGGCGAGCGTGCCCGACCCGAAAACCATGGCGATTATTACGCAATGGTAGAGTCCAGCAAGGCTCAGCTTGGCCGATGTGTCGCAATCGCGATCGTCCATGTGGATACAATCCAACGGCATACAAGCACGCGAGCACGTGACTACATCGTAGCCGTGAGATCAAAATTTAACGGATTGGCTATTAGGGTTAAGGTCTGGGTTGGGTGCACGTGGGCTAAGCCCAATGGGCTTGGCCCGCTAAGGTTTTCTATTTTCCTAATTATCTATTTTCAACAATTCCAGTAATTCAAATAATTAAAGAAAAATAGCAAAAATATCAAAAAAATTCCAGAAAAATCTTGGAAAACATTTTAGACATTTTGAACTCAAATAAAATATTTCCAACCAAACTTTATATAAACTTTTCAAATATTTAAATAATTCAATAAAAGACTTAATTCAAATTAATTCCAAAAAATTCCCAAAAATGCCAATTACACAATAAATGCAATAAAAGCAAAAATTAGGACGTTACAAGGGTGATGAAGCCTCTTTAATCGCAACCCCGGTAAGATTCTTCTTCTTCGATGGGGTGTTTTCATCGGAGGAGTCGGAATCCGAATACTCCTCTTCGGAGTCCCACTCCCCAATATGGGCCTCACCTTCGCCATCCTTGTGAAGCTTCTGGTAGAGCTTCATCTTACAGTGAAATTGCTTCTTCTTGGATGACTTGCCCTTGTCATCCTTCTCCTTCTTCTTGGGGCAATGAGAGGCGAAATGCCCTTTCTCATTACACTCGAAGCAATGAACATTTGCAAATCAGTTGTTGCTTGAGTGTTCCCCATTTTTGTATTTTTGTGGAGCGCTAGAGTTTGAGCGCATATTTATGAATCTTCTTATTCTTATCGCGAGGAGGGCCATCTCCTCCTCAGTGTCGTCCTCGAAATCATCAAGTGTCTCTTCGCTTGATTCCGCTTTGGCCTTGAAGGCAATATTCTTCTTCTTCGAAGAACTTTGCTCCAAGAGCTCCTCCTTATCCTTCTTGTACAACTCATTTGTTATGAGATTGCCTAAGAGTGCGGTTGGCATCATCTTTGTCAACTTGGGTGAGTTGAGGAAAAGCGTCACCAATATCTCGTATTTGTCCGGTAGAGCCCTAAGCATCTTACGAACAACATCAAGATCGGTTAGAGAGTCTCCGAGGCCCTTGAGCTCATTCACTATATTGTTCAACCGTGAATACATCTCGGTGATGTTTTCACGGGGAAACATAATGAAACTCTCATATTTGATCCTAAGCATATGCAATTTGGCATCCTTGACTGCAGAAGTGCCATCATGAATTTCGGAGAGGATTGTCCAAATCTCATAAGCAATCTCAAGGTTGCTTACACAATTAAACTCATCCACATTCAAGGCTCCAAAAAGAACATTCATAGCTTGAGCATTGAGATGGGAGTTTCGCTTATCTTAATCAATGGTGGATGTGGGATCGAGTGCCATAGTGAAACCCTCACCTACAATTCTCCATTTGTTTGGGCTCATGGCCTTAAGATAAACAGTCATACGTATTTTTCAATACGCATAATTTGTGCCATAAAATAAAGGTTCTTGCCTATGAAAACACCCTCACTAGCCGTCCTTTTCTCTCTAGACGGTGAAGTCTAAAATGAGAGATCAAGCTCTGATATCACTTGTAGGATCAAGGATAACCGACTAGAGGGGGGATGAATAGGAGTTTTTTTTAAATTCTCAGCGCTAATTACACTAATAAGCTAATAATACTAGAAATAAGAATTTTAACAATCAAGGCTTAAAACTTCTAAGTTTCGCTAAAGTGCACCAGCGATGCTAAGGGGGTGTTTGGCAGAGCTCCAGCTCCATCAAATTCGTGGAGCTGGGTATTCTTAACTTCACCAAATTCGTGGAGCTGGAGCTGTGGGTATATTAAGAGTGTTTATGTGAGTTATCTTGTTTATATTTTAGAATAAAATTATAAACTTAAGTCACTTTATTTCAATCTACAAGTTTCAACTCTAAGGCGGAGTTGGGATCTAGAGCTCTGCCAAACAGGGCCTAAGTCTAAGCAATCTAACAATTCTAAACAAATGATCACACTAAAGTATATTAGAATTGCTAGTAATTAAATTGAGCACAAGAAAATTGCAAACCACAACAAGATGACGCACGAATTTATCCCGTTGTATTGGAGACTTGCCGGTCTCCCCTAATCGACGTTAAGGTAGCTTGACTCACTTCAAGCCAGCTCCTTTGCGCAATTGCGCCTTCCTCGATCACTCAGGGTAGCTCTTCCGCACTCCAGGTAGGTGAGCTCTGTGCCTTCACAACCGACCGGGCCTTCTCAGAATCTCCTTTGAGAAGATCACCGGTTCCACACCTTAAGCCGTCTAGGAGGCGGCAAACTCGAAGAGAATAGAGAAAATGACGCTCACTGGAGGTTAATTCAAGTTTGTAATTGGCTCAAATGAAATTAATGCACTTGAATACTTCTAACTCCTTCTCAAGAAATGATTTAAATGCAAATGGGAGAGAAGACTTGGTAGAGCTCAAGAGTATTCAATGAGTCACTAAAAAAGCTCTATGAATGCAGATGTAGGGGTATTTATAGCCTCTACCCAACCAAACTAGCCATTGAGGAGAAATTCTTGAAAAATCCAGCATTTTTGGTACTACCGCCTGCTAAAGTCCGGTAGTACTAGCCCAAGAAATTCTGCCCCCAACGATCAATTTTGTGCATTAAATGTTCTGACATTTTGCCTATTACAAAAGTTCGGTACTATCGGCACTCAATGTGCGGTAGTACCGATAATTAAATTGAGATTCGGCTCAATATGGGGTCTCTCTATAAAATAAGTATCGATACATTATTAGGCTGTTTGGTTGCCTTCTCAGCTCATCCAAGCTGCATGAGCTCAGCCAGGCTGGTGGGAGTCAGGCTGAGTGGATGCAAGAAGATGTTATTTGGTTCGTCTTATGAGGTTGGACAGACTGCACAGAGATGTTGTTTGGTTGGTTGCACTGGAATGGAAGTGTGATAAAATTCAAGAGAGGGATGAAACAAATTTTAAAAATACTAGAAAATCAATAATTTCACAAACGAAAATAAAAAGTTTTAAAATATATTCTAGAAAATCAATAAATTGAAAAACTAAAATTTTAATCTTTTGAAATTTATATAGCAAGTATGGTCTAGTTTTGTTCGAAAAAATATCAGTAACACATATGTGAAATCGGTTCGTTGATCGGAGATGCTAATCAAAAGATATAGCAAAGAAAAGAAGAAAACTATATAGTAAATGCTGATGTCAGCATGCATGCATGGCTCGGCAGAGCCTGGCCCTGGGGAAACGATGGATTTTCTCGTTTCCCTGGAGCCAGGCTGAAAGGGGTGTTTTGCATCTGTAGAGCCAAGCTGAGTTGGATGAGAAGACAACCAAACGCCCATTTTTTTCATCTGCAGATGCAAATCTCTTTAGATGCAGCCAACCAAACAGCCCATATATGCGGTACTATCGACCTTCGGTAGTACCGCTCTTTGGACAACGGTAGTACCGATTATTAAAACAGAGCAAAAGCATAAAAAAAACACCCTTTTCTGTAAAAATAACTACCGCTCAAAACTTCGGTACTAATGACTTCTGGTAGTACTGTTTTTTGTACTGTGGTTATATCGGATCCAGAAAATTTGAAAATGGTGTATCTCTGTTCTCTCTGTTATTTAGTTGCCACTCAAAAAGTCGGTGCTACCGCTAAGTGGTAGTACCGCGTCAACAATGGCGGTAGCTCCAGCCCAGAGAGAAATGTAAAGAACTTGAAATCTACCTTCTCTGGAAAAAAAATTCTACCGCTATAGTAACTTTGGTAGTACCGTCTTGCGGTACTACCGCGATATGCACGGCAGTAGTGCCAGAATCTCTGAAGATGCAAAAAATTAAAATTTAGACTAGGACTAGATGCTTCTAGTATGTGTTTCAAAAGAATTTGAACCAATTTAAACCTTTATCAAAATCAAGCTACTAGTCATTACTCCCTCTTTATAGGACGGCATCTAAACTATTAATCTGATCTTTTCTTCTAACTCCGAGATCGGTTAAAGACGTAAAAAGATCCTAACCACTCTTGTACCTTGACCTTGAGTTTTTTTATCTTCTTTTCTTGACCCCTTTAGATCGCAATTCTTTTCTTCTTTCACATGCCTCAAGGTGAACCAACGTATTCTCACAAATTCATGAGAAATTGTTAGTTCATAATTATGTTTGTCATTAATTACCAAAAAACAATTTACATTTAGGGGTCTAAATGCTTCAAGGATGACCGACGGCGGGCGGATATGAATGGAGACGCTGACGACTGTGAGAGCTCAGTGTGAGGAGTGTCGAAAGTGCAATGAATATATCCGAAGTTTCACAAAACGGGGTGTATAGCGTGTAAATTTTATGTGGTTCGGACCGGGCCTAATGGGTATGGTACTGTTTTCTATTTTTTTTACCCTTTTCAATTATATAACTTCGATTTTGCATAAAAAACATATCAAAATTTTAGTTTTTCAAATCATTTTGATGTCAAACATCATAAATCTATTAATACTAATTTTAGAAAAATTTACGACAAATTTTTCAAATTCAGCGGGATCGCCTTAGAAAAAAAAACACCACCATGGCTGAGAGGAGGGTTTGGTGAGGATGGTGCACACGAAAACACAACCAGGATTGGTTCGCCAGTGGTGGCTGTGGTGAGATCAGGATGCATGCTCGAGGTTGCTCGTTGAGGAGACGGCAGATAGAGCTGGGGAGGGGAAGCATCCTATCCATCAATTTCAGAACCGGCGACTGACATGGATGGGAAGTAAAAAGGCACGTCGAGGGAGAAGTACAGGAAATGTTCTCCTTATAATAAGTCTAGAATGATCAACAACCCTTGGACAGAGAATTGTGAAGTGGAAAAATCCTACCATTGTAGGCACGGTGAAATAGATGCAAATAGAATTTGAAAAGTACTAGAAGGAGCAGTATTTGGCAAACTACATACTTGTCAATTGTCATTCTTACAGGAGGTTCAGATACAACTTAATAAGTTTCGCTTAAAGCAAGACTTTGGATTTCATGCAAAAACACCTTGATGATGTGAACTAAGCTATCCAAATCCTATTTCACGAATATTATGCTCAAGTGGGGTACTCTGTTACTGAATTGCTGTGATTAAAAAAATAGTAAACAATGAGTTTAAATATTTGAAGGAAGAATTGTTCCCATTCAAACAAGCTTTCGATATTTTTGCCGTGGCATCCGAGTCCGCTTTTAGCAAAACAGGAAGGGTTATTGTGATTACAGGAGCAGGCTCTCGAGCGATACTATTGAGGTATTGATTATTGGTTTAGTGGAGCTGGTGAGTTTATTTATAATTGTTCTTTAACTTGGTAGTTTATTTGATAATAAATAATCATATATCAATTTCTAACTTTCTAATATTTTACCCTTTTAATTTCTCACTTAAACATCACAGAAAATGTAAATGATTTGCTGTCATATTTTTTCTTTCACTTCTATAGTTTCTACACTAGAGCTGGAATAACCAACATCTTTAGCATGATACTATATTTTGACTCAAGATATAGAAATTTTCTCCACCTGACTTAATTTACATGTTACTTTAATCACATTGTACTATTGGGATCCATGGTGTGTGGATTTCAAAGCACAATCAACGGTGCTGAATAATTATCATGTTTATCAAGCTCAGATATCAAAGTGCAATCAATGCTTTGGATTTCATGTGGAGGCGTCCAGCACCTAAGCTAGTTTAAACTTTAGCACTCTTCTATATTTTTTTTCTCCTTCAAACAACAAAAGAGGAAAGGTGCATATATACTCCTTGTATAAATTATACTTGTTTTAGTTTATTATACATGGACAATGAAGGAATATGTATATTTACTGTTTTTGACAAATATTGTCTCTATTAATGGTTTGTCTATTAACACTACTATCAATAATCAGTTAACAGGGGCATTTAGTGAAAAATATTGCCTTGAAAAAATAAATTGTAAGTATTTGCAAATTAAAACTAACTCCCTCAAGTGATGTTTATTTTGTATTAGAGGGGGTACATAAATTTTGAAGACCATTAGAATCATGATAATTGGAACCATCAAAGTCCTATAAAGAAAATATCTAAAGTATCTAGATAATTGGTTTTTTTAAAAGTATCTAGATAGTCATCTCCTTGTAGGAAACTATCAAGATTGTAGAAAAATTTGCAAATACTTTAATTCATGCCCTATAGGCTTCATAAGAAAAAATCTCTCAAATTTTTTTGAAACTAGTTGAGCGCATGTGCCTCGCATAGAGTATTATTATTTATTATTATAGTACGATGCCTATTATCTTTTGCCTCGAAAACATCAACTGGTAAAATAATAAGCATACCTTATATTATGAAAGAAATGATGTATTCAAACTAAATAAAACACAATTAGAGCCAAGAAAAGAAATTAACCTCCTAACCATGCATATAACAATTTGATAAATATCGTTCATCTTAATCAATGCCTTATTAAAGACCTAAAAGTGCAAACATGAAAGGAAGGCATACAAAAGATAAGACATGTAGTTATTTCTGAAGCACTTAATGCGATGATACAATGGTTTCAATATTGCCATATCGAACGTAAGTTATAGGTTTCTCTTGTAATTTATGTTCTAGATCCTAAACATAAAAAATAAAAGAAGATTAAAAACCTAACAATCTCGATGTTTTATACTTACTATGATTTTATATATATATATATATATATATATATATATATATATATATATATATATATGAAGCCTCTTTTCTACTCCTAGGAGTAATTACTCCCTATGCCGTATCTCACAACGTAGAGAGTATCTCGTGCAACAGAGGGTATGTACGTGTAGTATACAAGTATATAAGACCATATAGGTGGTATTTACATTTTTTTCAAAGGTGGTATGTACACTTTTTGGACATACTCCTTTTTATATGCGTATATGAATGTATTTGGTAAATACGCTAAACTTATGTGCTCCCTTGCAATTTTTTGATGTGGATCTCATTAGAATATATTATAATTAGTATATGAGTGTACCCAAAGTGATAAAGAAGTATTTCAAGTTCGTTTAGGTAGTATTTCAAAGATGGGAGAAATTACTCCCGGGAGTAGAAAGTATTTTTCCTTACATACATATGTATATCCTTTGGTAATCTCATTTTCATAATTGAGTATTAACTCAAAATATGCTTTGATGTGTGTGTATTTGCATAGGAAAATGGTTTCATACTCCTAGGAGTATGTACTTTGACTGGCGTATACCCCTTAAATGTTGTTATACCTCTTTATCCTTTTGAGTATACTTTAGCATTGATTATAAGATATTCCAAAGTGAGTTTCACGAAAAATTTCATCAAAATCCACTCTTTACAGCATAATTTATGTATATACTCCTTTTACATATGGAAAAAGGGTGTGTGTGTGTGTGTCTCTCTCTCTCTCTCAACTTGCTTGGTAGTGTGATAATGTCCGTGGCGGTGTAGTGACAACAACAGCAACCCTAATAGTCATGATGATTAACTTTGCTTAATTATTAGCACCTCGGGCAGTGTCATAAAAAAAAACTAAGGTCCCGTTTGGTACGATTTCAAATTCTAGTTAAAACGGAAACGGTTCCAGATTCTTGGCAGAAACATTCCAAGTAGAATCAGAATCACTTTCTGTAAACCGTTTGGTACGGTTTCAGATTCTAGTAGAAACTAGTAGAAACGGGGTTAAGGGTGATTCAGCCACGACGTGGAAAAAAAAAAGAAACGTTCTGGGGAGAATCTCTCCGAGTTTTAGCCTATTTGGTTGAGCTTCTCCCAGATTCTAGTAGAAACATCTCGGTTCCAAGTTGCCAAACGGGACCTAAAGTAGTACAAAATCAAACGTAGAGGTGGCAATTAGCACAGAAGCCTACACCGAGTGGCAAAATTGAAAAAAGGAGCCGATGATTGTTTGTCGAGATACTCCTGTGTGCGAAAACATCCCAGGAAAAATATCTAGAGAAAATGTGCTACATGACACGCAAAATGTTGGTGTTTGACTTGGGATACTCCGAAATCGTATATTGGCTAGAAGGCATTCTAAAATTGTGGCTATTTTTTTTTGAGTGTATAGGCATCTTTCGGATGTTTTGTCTTAAATAACATCTAAGTTTTGGAATGTAAGATTAAAAATTCAATGTTAGATCAAATCATAGGATAGGAGACTCCTGAATCTCAACAATGATCCAATGTTCCTAGATTTTGGGTGATTTCAGCAAACAAAAACATCCGAGTGATGTTTATCAAATCCCAATTTTTTTTATAATGCACTACAACCAATAAAATAATAGGGATTTCGCAAATATACAATGGCGTATAATGAATTAACCATAAAGCATATTATCTCAACAAGTAGGAGATAGAAGGTGCATAAAATGTCTAATTTGACTTTGGAACAAAATTTGTTTAAAAAAAAACACTTTCTCGCCTCCTCGTTTCATCTTGTAACACCCAAAAATCTCATTTTTAGCAAAACTCAATCTACAATGCCATTTATGATATTTTTGAGAATTTTATAGAACTGCTATGGATTTTAGAAGCCTTTTCCAATTTTTTGAATTTAAAAATATTTATTGTTATTAATTGGAGGTTAATAACGGGCTAAAAATAATTTTGTTATCTTTTTTCTTAGTATTTTTGGAGTTAATTAGGTATTTTTGCGGATTAGTACAGTAGGGCAACTTGGGCATATATGAGATACTAGGGAGGACTGCGCGCTACGCTGCGCCGTAATATTTTGATGGAGTGTTGTGCATGTTTAAAAGAAAAAAGAAATATTGTACCACGTATGCTAATCAAGACCAAAAAGGTTGCCTGTAAAGTATACATATAGACAATCTATTCGATGGTGGGTGAGTATTTGTTATCAAAACTAATCTTACATCTAAGTTATCTATTTTGGCTTTGGTCACCAAGTATTCGTTGTATTATCATAATATCTAATCACGTGTGCCTGTAACTCTGATTTGATATCAATAATTCATGAAACAACAGAAAATTGCTAAGCATGGCAACATAAGCACATTCCCAGATAAAAAAACAAGTTTCCTTCCCATAGGGCTATACATGCATGGTATTATAAATAAAGCAAGCATTTTAGTATTATGTATGGGAAGATCAGCAACTTTAAGAAATTAGCAAGAAGCGATTAAGTCGGTTATCTTAATATGCTATCCTTAGCGGACAAATATAAAGTATAGTATCGGCCAGTGAGAATAGAGGCTTTGGCAACTATGACATTATGTTTTAAGTCGACGGTGGCTTCATACAAAAGCGCATGCCTTCAACATTCGAGGAGCAATTATGTTATTAATAGTTCTAAAAGAGGAAGTCAATGTAAATCAAATTCTTAACAACGAGAATTAACTGGTTGAGGCCATAACATACTCAATATTTAATCGAGAAAGGCTTGTAGTTTGAAATCGAGAAGGCTTGTAGTTTGAAAGCGAAAACATGTATGCTAGCACTCATACCATTCTACGAGGCAAGGTTGCCAAAGCCACAAAAAAACAATCTCCACCTCATCATCGATCTTGCTGCCTTCTAAATTGATTACACTACTAACTCTTAACATCCATATTACGTTCCTCAACATTGGACCACCTTTGCGCTTTGGAATCATTGTGAACATCTGAATTACCCCTTTCATCAAAATTCCTCTGTTACACAAAAACCTTCCTTTAGTAAGAGAAATTTGGATCAAGTTATGGAAAATTTTCTCCTCAACTATTTTCCTTACCATCATATCTTGATGAGTCGAATGGTTTACTCCATACCCATCACTGGATTTGTTCAGGAAGGATCCATCTAGGAGATTAGCACATTGCCCAATACAAGCTGAGGCAAGTCCATCTACAACGCTCACACAAGTAGTAGATATGGAATCACAACATAAATAACCTAACAGTCTAATCCCTCAATAAATCCGAGACTACAACAGCTATGAACAAAGAGCTAACTACCGGATCTACCACTAACCAAAATTCTTTTTCTTCATTAATAATGATAACCGAATTTAGTAGAAACAAGTCAGACAAGAGGTGGATGAAACCTAATCGAGAGAAGCATGTTCTTGCAGAGCATTACCACCGGTTGAAGTGAAAGGCTTCTCAATTAATCGAATGCACATCTTCACTGGCACAATAAAGTAAAATCTCAATAAATAACCTTAAGGCAAACAATCTTGTATGGTAAAAGACACTAATTAGTCTATGTTAAGTATATGTAGAACATTAAAGACACAAAATAAAGATGTTTCCTCAAGCTAATTTGTGTGTCGTACTAAGGAATAGGGAAAGAGATCAAGAGATCTGAATTAGAACCTACACACGCAATCAATATCTGTCATACTCAAAATAAGCGACATAATGATGTACACAACGGCATTATCATCCAACATCTTAACGATGAGATAAAGATGTTGAAGTATAATGACATCTTTGAGCTTATTCAATTTTTGGCAAGTTTGATCTTTTGGGAGTGAAAATTTGCACCAAAGTTGAATCATTGTATAAGAATATTGGGCAATTACCAAAAGTTTGCTAAACAAATTTTAGGCTAATCAATAAAAATTTGACTCAACAAATTTTATCTAACCCAATCATGATATAAATACAACATGAAAAGAGTGGGACAAAGATGAATGATGCTTTGAAATAACTAACCTATCGAAGGCCATGTGCGGTTGCACAAATAAGAAGGCCATACAAGATAAGCTTGAGATGAATCAATGTATACATTAATGCGGGAGGGGTGAGCAAACTGAACTCTAGATTAACAGAGAATGAGAAAAAATAGAGAGAGGAAAGAAGGGTGAACTCTCACGGGGCGGAGCCTAGAGCCCATCTCCAAATGGACATAGAACATAGAATTAGAGCAACATCGCCTCGCATCCACCTCTCCATCGTCCTCTCTCTCATTCACGACATCCTAATTATTTCATAATATGGAGAAAAAAGCGAAATATGTGATAGCATCATTGAAGTAAAAGCTTCTCAATTAATCTTTGAATGCACATCTTCGTAGCACAATAAAGGAGAATCTCAATAAATAACCTTAAGGCAAACAATCTTGTATGGCATGCAAAATATGAGAAATCATATTCCGTTATCTTCCTATCCTTCCTGCACTCTCAGAATGAATATTCAGGAAACAACACATGCATCACGAGCAATTGAGGCGATGTTTGCCCATGAATAACCAAAGGAAAAGTTTTAAGATGGGCACAAATTAAAAGCGAATCTTATATCTCAAATTTTGACTCCTACACCGGCCACAAAATATATTGTAACCCGTGAGTACTCCAAATACATAGTACATTGTTACAAAATGTGTAGGCCTGAGAAAAGAACTAATAACATTAAAGGGACAAAAATATCACATTAAGCCTTGTTCATCTAGGCTCCATTCATCGCCAGAGCAAAATCCATGGCTTCTTTCTTTCATTCGTTGTCGAAATAATAGTAAACACTAATCAGGACCTCACAAAATATACTGACTCAAAGCAATTTGTTGCTCACATTTCGGCCACGAGAGAGTTCCTCAGGGGTGAAAGACCCAAACTACAGAGAATACACGATGCTGTTTTGCCTACATACAGCATCTTGATAGGAACAACAAACTAAAAGTAGAAAAATAATGTTGAAGCTATGCTTAGTGATCGAGTTTAAGTATTGAGCTCGGAGCAATGCTCTGAGTACCAAGCATTACACCCTTTATGATAAAGCGTGATGGATTAATTTAACGAGAATGACTATAAGCATGTGCAATATCTTATTTATGCGTCCGGTTAGGGTGTGCAAAAGCGAAATGCATGCCTCACTAATTTCCAATAATGTACTATTCATCATTCGAATATCATGTGCCAAAAAATACATGCATGCTTGTTCTTCTAGCGGTTCATCGTTAAGAGCTTAAAATCTTCACGACAAAGTGGTATGCCTCATACCATAAATACAAGCAATGAAGGAACCATAACTCGGATCAAAGCAAGCAGCTAAACGTAAAATCGATGGATTCCTAATCAGCGTTGCAAACAATCGTCTCAAACCCAAAGGAAAATACCCAAATTTCTACAAACCCATAGCCCTACAGTAAGAACTCAAAAACAACAAATCGAAGTCATATCTTGAACAAATCCATAATCTCTTTAGAAAATAGGAAACAAGGCGCCCATCCTTAATCTTAGGACAAGTCAATGATCAAACAAGCGAAGCACCAAACAAATCTAAATTTAACCCCAATAAAGCATGGCGAACAAAATCCCAAACTCTAAGCAACATCGCCGCAGTACAACAATCGAAATCGCCCAAGTAGTACTCGGAGGCCAGCTGCGATTGGAGCACCATGATAGCTTATTTGCTTGCTTACGGCTAACGTCATTGGAGCGCCGCTTGCCCGCCAGGGTTTGGGCAGGTGCACAGCGGTGGGCGAAGGAGGCCCCGGCCCGAACGCATGTGAAGCGAGCGGAAATCTTGAGAGGCAGGGCGAGGCTAAGCGCTCCCAAGGGGCTAATCCCTTGACCCATGCGCAGAGCGTGCACCTCGAGGACTCCGCGAGGGCCGAATCCGGCGGGGAGGCACTGATGGGGTGGGCGGTGAAAATCGCGTTGCGAAGAGGCGAGAGCGAGGCTCGCGACGGGAGTTCATGGGGCGATGGCGCGATAGTGAAGGAAGAGGCGGCAGCGTGGCCGGGTGGGAAGGAAGAGAGGAGAATGGGATCGACCTCGAGAGCTCCTTGAGCACCAAGCGATGATGCTTGCCAGACGTGAATGGGACAGCGCGAGGCAAGGAGGCGAGGCAGAATGGGATCAGGGCCTTAAATACGAAAAATTAGGGTTTTGCGGGAATAGCGTGCGTGGGGCTCGTGAGGGCTCGCCATTTCCTTCCTCTATAATATAGTTAATATTCACTCCCTGAGACATGAGAAACTATTAATTTAATTGATCTAGCGTGTTATGGCAAATTACCACCATTTTAGACTGTCTTCTAGCCAAACCACGATTTTTTGAAGCGTCTCTGAGCAAATGACAACATTGTTACACTGTCCTATGGTCAATTTTGCCATAAATCAAAACAACCGTATGCACCTCAGGCCCTCACTTTCTTCCCCCTCGCGATAGCATGCAGCAAACTGCTTCATCAACGCCTCCTTCCACCAAAGCACGCTAATTGGGAGCAATTCTTCTATCGTAGTCATCTTCCTTATTAGGACTGGCAAAAAAAAAAAAAAAAAAACTCGCTAGGATTCGAATTTTTTTTTTTTTTCGAATACAGGAGTTAATAAGCTCAAAATTGAAATGACTATATTTTAAGTGAAACAAGTTAGTGACTAGACTTGATAGCGGCTCGTTAGCTCGAATTTGAAACAACCATTTAAACGATAAATAAAATGATTTTGCGTTCAACCATATCAATTTCGAAAGAAGCTCAATAATAGCTCGTTAAACTCGATAGCCAGCCTTATTCCTTGTCCTCCTCCCCTTTTTATCAAACTAGTGTGGAGAGGAGATCCTCGCGAGATTTTGAATTGATTTCTTCCGTGGGTGGCGAACCTAACTTGCTTCGGAGGAGGTGTTGAGACCTTGAATTGATTTCTTGTCGGAGGAATTAATTATATGCTACTCTTTACCGTGGCACTTTAGAATATGCCACCGCTCCCAACGTAATACTTTTATATGCCGCTCCTTGGATGAGATCATTCATATTTTTCCCACTTTTGCATTATGTTTGCAATGAACCCCTCTTTTCCCTCACCACCCCGGGCGAACTGTCCAAAATGCCCGCTGCCCTCCCTCGCTCATGCTTGGGCCTTGGGCCTTGGGCCTCGGCCGCATGGATTTGGTTCGGCCGAACGATATCACTCGGGCTCAGACGCCGCTCCCGCACAGGAAGTAGCTCCAACTGCCCCGAGCATAGGGCCACTTTGATTTGCACGATTCTAAAACGCATGAATAGAAAAAAAAAACATATGAATGAATGTGCAAAATAGAGTACTAAAAACACAAAAATTTTGTAAGATTGAGTGTTTGGAACACAAGAATAAGAAAACACATGAATTTACCTTGATCCTATGTGCGGCAACAATAAGAGGTATTAGTGGATGTTATTTTTCCTATGGTTTTCCATAGAATCATAGGGGCAAGGGGAGTATATAATCGGCTACCGTATATCTAGCCCTTGACATATAAATGATATTGAACAAACCTAGAAAGACTCTGGTGATGGATAGAGACGGAAGCGCCGCCACTGCTTTAGAGCATTTCCAAGAGATAGCCCTAAAAATGAGTCTTAAACTTTAATTTAGGACCCCAACTAATTAGATTTAAGGCTCCAACGAAATATTCACTCCAGCAATTAGACCCTAAAACCCAACGAAGATAGGGCTCAATCACAGAGTTGCTAAATATAGTTACTCTCCTAGGAGCCCTAAAACAATTTGCTAAATTTTAACAATTTATGGTCCTTGCTGGAGTTAATCTTTTCCTCAAAAACCCTATAATTCAAATTAAGATCATATTTAAGGCTCCTCTTGGAAATGCTCCGCTTATGTTCTTCGGCATCACCATTGCATAAAGGCGTGGTTCATTCTGTGAATCAAATGAATGAACAGTTTCAATTCCTATGGAATCCCTGTTGCTCTATCTTTTTCTATGAATCAAAGAGGGAAAATTCTAGAATTCACCTCGATCCGATGCGAAAAAAAAGAAGTTTAGGGCTGACATTGATTCAGTCTAGATTTCTAAAATTTTACCGGGATTTCGATCTTGGCCCAGGTGAAAGGGCTGAGATATTGAACAAAACTTATGGTTCCCTGATACGGCCCAATGGAGAACCCATTGCGGTCTGGTCCGTGCGTATTACGGAATTTTTTTTATTTAATATTTATTTTAAATCTTTTTTTCAAAAATAATCTACCGAACATAAAAATAGTAAAAATAGGTGCCCGTCGCCCGAGTATGGGCGTCGCCCCATCTTGAGGCGACGAGGGACCTAAATGCAAAAAAAATTTAGCGTTTTTTGCACTCAATCTTCAAATGAATAAAAAATGGTTCAAACGATGTCAAAAAATTTTGAAATTTTTTTTGGATGATCCTGATACATCACTAATATTCCCATAAAAATTTCAGACAATTATCAAGCATGAAGAATTTTTTAAAAATCAGAGACGGTCGCGAATATGAAGAGACTGTTAGATTTTTAAAAAATTCCTCATGCTTGATAATTGTCTGAAATTTTTATGGGAACATAAGTGATGTGTTAGGATCATTCAAAAAAGTTTCAAAATTTTTCGACGTGTTTGAACTATTTTTATTTATTTGAAGATAGAGTCCAAAATCTGAAATTTTTTTGCATTAGGTCCCTGTCGCCGATAAGCGATCGCCTTCATCTTCGGCGACAACACCCATTTTGCTATTTTTATGTTCGGTTGATTATTTTTGAAAAAAAGATTTAAAATAAATATTAAATAAAAAAAAATTCGCGTATTACGAATGGACTTGTGTCACGATCCTCTTGGGTCCTGCCACACGCGCCCGCGAGTCGGCAGCGAAGGGGCGCCCTCTCCACGGTCCCCCTCGCCGCCGCTGCCGCCCGGAAAGGCCGTCGCCGTCCACATCCTGCCGGCCGCCAACGCCCCTTCGCCTTCGTCGTCGCGCTCGCGCGCCCCTCCTCCGGTCTCCCGCCCCCCGGAGGCCGGCGACGACGACGCGGAGCCCCGGTAGGTGTCGGACCCTAGCTTGCTTCAGATTGGTAGTTTCTGTTCTGGTCTTATCTTTGCCGCGGGCGACCTAATCGAAATCTGTTATTCCTCTCCGATCCATCCGGTTCGCCGCGGATTCTTTTGCTGCGTGGTGGAGTACTGCCAATAGCAGTTTATTCTCGAAATTTCCCACGGTGTGTCCGCCCCTGGGTGCCTGCGTTGCTTCTTGCTGCTGATCCCATGGAGGAAGAGGACGATGACCAGCGTTTGCTACATAGCCTCGGTGTGACATCCGCAAACATCGAGGACATCGAAAGGAAAATCCTATCGGAGGCAAGTCTTGCTCGCATCATCCTCGTGCTGCGCACAAGCTGATTGCGGAGAGAACCTTCTCATGTCATGTTTCTTTTGCAGGCAAAAACTGACCCAAAGCATGGCACTGAGTTGGGGCCAAGCATCGATGACCGGGAGAGTCCTGGGGTACCCGAGGCTGATCCTCAGGCCAAACTACATCAGAAATTGAGCTCTGTGCAACTTGAGATTGATGCCGTAGTTTCCACAATTAAAGGAGCTAAACAGGCGGTTAGAAAGAAAAGTGACAGCTCGGATAGTGCTAATGCAGAGGATAGAAAAAAGAAGCATGCTGACGGCACTGCTCAAGACAGCCCTCATGGAGGAGCCCTCCAGCAAGCACTCGCTGCTGAGCGTCTTAAAAGCCTCAAGAAGGCGAAGGCACGGATTCAGAAAGACATATTGCAGTCTGGTCCTAGCCCATCCGGCTCAGACAACCAAACAGACAAAATGCTAGCCATGCTGGTTGAAGACGAACAAAGGCGGAAGAAGCCACTAAAACCGCCTGGACGGCCTAAAGAGAGCTCGAAACGTCGGTTGAAAACCGTCACCTATAATGATGACAACGACTTTGATGCAGTGCTCGACGGAGCTTCTGCGGGATTTATGGAAACTGTGAGCTGCTAGCCTAGCCCTTCAGGGTTCTCATTTCCTTCACTATTGTTATGTTTCACTGCCTTCTGATGTTATGCATTCTATTGTGTAGGAAAGGGAAGAGCTGATTAGGAAGGGTTTGCTGACACCGTTTCACAAGTTGAAGGGCTTTGAGAAGCGTGTTGAGCAACCTGGACCTTCTCATAGGCAAAACGATTATGCAGAACAAACCGAAGAAACCACGGAAGCTTCCAGGATTGCTAAAGTTGCTCAGTCAATGCAGCAGATTGCGCGAAACCGCCCAGCCACCAAATTGCTTGATGCAGAGTCCTTGCCTAGGCTGGATGCACCTACTGCTCCATTTCAAAGACTTGGAAGACCTCTAAAACATCCTGTTTCTCCCAGTTCAGATGAACAGAAGAAGAAAAGACGAAGGAATAAGACCAAGAGGCCGTTGCCTGGCAAGAAATGGAGGCAAGACAACATAAGGAAGGAATCATTATTGGATGGTATGTCAAGGCCCTTCACAGCTTTTAGGCTTTACTGTTATTCTACACATATGGCAAATGTAGACAAATTTCCTTATTTTCTACTACTATGTATAAATTCACTGCATGTGTGCTTTCTACAGTTACAGATGAGGATGTTGGGGATGCAGATGCATCAGTTTCTGAGGATGAGGATCAAGCAATAGAAGGTTCTGATGAGTTATCTCCTGTTATCCTTGAAGGTGGTTTAAGAATCCCAGGCACAATTTATGCGCAGCTATTTGACTACCAAAAAGTGGGAGTGCAATGGCTATGGGAGTTACATTGTCAAAGGGCTGGTGGAATAATTGGTGATGAAATGGGCCTGGGAAAGACTGTGCAGGTCTTGTCATTTCTTGGTGCTTTGCATAACAGTGGTATGTACAAGCCTAGTATTGCTATTTGTCCTGTGACCCTTTTGCAACAATGGCAAAGGGAGGCCAGTAGGTGGTATCCAAAGTTCAAAGTTGAGATCTTACACGATTCTGCAAATTCAAGTAAAAAGAGCAAGAGATACAGTGATTCTGACAGTGGAGTTTCTTGGGATAGTGATCAGGAGGAGGTTACGCATGGAAAGCCTGCAAAAAAGTGGGATGACTTGATTTCACGTGTTGTAAATTCAGGGTCAGGTTTGCTTCTGACCACATATGAGCAGCTAAGAATCCTAGGGGAGAAGTTGCTTAATGTAGAATGGGGATATGCTGTATTGGATGAGGGTCACCGCATAAGGAATCCCAATGCTGAGATAACTCTGGTGTGCAAGCAATTACAGACTGTTCATAGGTTAATTATGACAGGTGCGCCTATTCAAAATAAACTTTCGGAACTGTGGTCTCTCTTTGATTTCGTGTTCCCTGGAAAATTAGGTGTCCTACCTGTGTTTGAGACCGAGTTTTCCGTTCCAATTACTGTCGGTGGTTATGCTAATGCAACTCCATTGCAAGTGTCCACAGCGTATAGATGTGCTGTTGTCCTACGTGACTTGATCATGCCGTACCTTCTTAGGAGAATGAAAGCTGATGTCAATGCGCAGCTTCCCAAAAAAACAGAGCATGTTCTTTTCTGTAGTTTAACTCCAGAGCAATGTGCTACTTATCGTGCATTTCTTGCTAGTTCAGAGGTGGAGCAAATATTTGATGGTAACAGAAATTCCCTTTATGGGATAGATGTGCTACGGAAGATATGCAATCATCCTGACCTACTTGAGAGAGAACATGCCGCTCAGAATCCAGACTATGGGAATCCTGAAAGAAGTGGAAAGATGAAAGTGGTTGAACAAGTCCTGAAAGTTTGGAAGGATCAAGGCCATCGTGTTCTTCTTTTCACTCAGACACAACAAATGCTTGACATCATGGAAAACTTCTTGATGGCTTGTGACTTCGAATATCGGAGAATGGATGGACTTACACCTGCAAAGCAAAGAATGGCACTCATTGATGAGTTCAATAACACAGATGAAATTTTTATTTTCATTCTGACCACTAAAGTTGGTGGATTGGGTACAAATTTGACTGGTGCAAACAGGGTTATTATATATGATCCTGACTGGAACCCTTCAACAGACATGCAGGTACAGCTTATGTAGAGTATTCTATGCCCTGTCTATGTATTTCTTTTGAAATCTCATACGTATTTCTTTTGAAATCTCTTTAACATTTCTTCATAGATGCACGACGAAACTCAATAAAGGTGTTATACAATTGTCTTGTCTTAATGGACTTAAAAAAAGATAATGTTGACATCCAAGAACTGGATGGCAGTGAGTGATGACATGGTAGATGAATAATTTTGAATCATAATCTGTCAATACAGTTGCAAGCATAATCTCCTGTGGTTTTGTTTCCTAGATTTTGACAAAGTGACCGTACTAATCTGATTAAACTTTGTGTTTACTAGGCAAGGGAACGTGCATGGCGAATTGGGCAAACTAGAGATGTGACGGTTTACAGATTGATCACACGTGGGACTATAGAGGAGAAAGTCTACCATCGACAGATACACAAACATTTCCTCACAAACAAAGTACTGAAAAACCCTCAGCAAAGGAGATTTTTTAAAGCCAGAGACATGAAGGATTTGTTCACATTACAAGACGATAACGGGAATGGTTCAACTGAAACATCAAACATTTTCAGCCATTTGTCTGAAGATGTGAATATTGGAGTTCCAAATGACGAGCAACAAGACCGGCTATCTGCAGCTTCAGCTCTACCAACCACCATAGAGGCTGAACCATGTTCATCCAATAGAGGAAAAGGGAAAGTAGACCATAACTCTGACCAAGCAGACGACGAATCCAGCATTTTGAAGTCTCTTTTTGATGCTCAGGGAATTCATGTAAGCAATATTTTCTGATCCCTAGGGAAAGATTGTAGTCTCAATTTTTCATCATTCTCAAAATAGCATCCCTTTTTTTGGACTTGCTCAGAGTACGATCAATCATGATGCCATAATGAGTGCTAACGATGACCAGAAGCTGCGCCTAGAAGCAGAAGCTTCACAGGTGGCACAAAGGGCGGCTGAAGCTTTGCGCCAATCACGGATGCTCCGAAGCTGTGACAGTTTTGCTGTTCCCACATGGACCGGAAGAGCTGGTGCTGCTGGGGCGCCCTCCTCTGTTCACCGGAAGTTTGGGTCAACGCTTAATAGCCAGTTGGTTAATTCTTCTTCGCAGCCATCAGCAAGTTCAAACAGCAGGGGTCAAAATCTTCAGGTGGGTGCTCTAAATGGCAAGGCTCTGTCCTCTGCCGAACTTTTGGCTAGGATTCGTGGAACCCGAGAGGGAGCAGCTTCAGATGCTCTGGAACATCAACTTAACCTGGATTCAGCTTCCAACCGCACATCAAATTCATCAGAGAATGGTCGCACATCTAACTCTTCTAGTAGGAACTTGATTGTGCAACCTGAAGTCCTAATCCGCCAACTGTGCACCTTCATACAACAGAATGGTGGTTCTGCCAGTTCGACGAGCATTACCGAACATTTTAAGAACCGTATACAGTCCAAGGATATGCTGCTGTTCAAGAATCTGCTGAAGGAAATAGCGACATTGCAAAGAGGTGCAAACGGTGCTATTTGGTCGCTGAAACCTGATTACGGGTAATTTTAGCAGTAGGTCGATTGAACCAAATTTTGATTAGGAGTAGCTTCCCTGCATAAGTTCATTTATATGGGAGATAATTTGAAATTGATACAGAGATGAATTTCTCTCTTAAATCTTTGGATGTCGCTGAATGTATGAAAGAGATGAACCTGAAACACAAGCATGCTAGGTGACTGGTCGTAAATACAGGAACACAAGTCTTATGTCACAACGGTCCTGCTGACCTCATCTCTGAGAGGAGGACCTCATGTCTGAGCGCAGATTGTTTACCTGTATATATATATGTAGAAAGAGTGCTTTTCTCGAGCTATATTTCTCTGTAAACTAGCGATTTGTTTTTGTGTTTAACTGTGTATGGCAATCATCGTTGCCATTCTCACCTGGTTCTGAAGCTGCTGAGATCCTTGCTTCCGTTTGGCATGCCCGGTCTATCTTGCACACCAATTCCTTTAGCATTATGGTGGACAATACCTTACCATTTTGTCTGTTCATGGTGCCTTTTCATTAGCTAATATTTCATTATTGTGGATTAGACGAGGATGGGTGGAAGGAGGCGAGTGCTCTTCCTAGCTACATCCTGAGGACTCTTCAGTCTATAATATGATGAATGTACTAGAGAATACCACCTTTCAGTGTGAGATGTATTTGCATATCACATATAATTTTGTCAATCTGTCGTCCTTTTCTTCTGACTTTTCTTTGTAGTGCACGTCTCAGAAAAGGAAATAAGGGCCTATTCATTTGGAAGACCCCATGAACAAAGGGTTAAATATAAGGTGAGATTACACATCCAATCTGCTCCTGATTGGGCATCCTAGAACTTTAGGTGTGCTGGTAGTGCTAAATCAAGATATTTTCTTAGGTTATGGTAATTCCAATGTCAAGTTTCTGTGCTCTTATTTTTCAGTGCATTATGCACCATGACGGCTGTATATTTGTTATTTTAGTATTTTACCAATAATCATGTTTCCTTGATATTTCTCCAGAAAAAACACTGGACAACATTATATTTATGTTGTCTGCAATTATAGCAAAGCAGTTGAACAGAGCACAGAAACATCATGTTCACTAAAAAAATGCGCATGTTCTATTTACTGAGCCAACTTTTACTTATATTTTCTTATTGAGGAGTTTCAATGCATGCTTCAATAATCCTGATGTTTAACTAGAATCTGCGGTTATTTTTTCCATGAGCGAAGAGTTATCTATACAGCGATATCACTACTGTTTGGAGTCACCCATATCCGAAGTCTAGGCTAAAGCTACCGGTGACATATATTTGAATAAAAAAAGATGCAGGATGTTGGACCAATTTTGCAATTTCTATTGCCATTTCTTTCATGCTTCATGTATTTTGGCTGCTGATCTGAACTTTGGCGAGTTTTAAGTGGGAATATAGGTCTACATCTTCAAATGAAATCCTTATGGGCCATTTTTTTTTTCCTTTTTCATACCATCATTGTGCTAAAGAGTAGTTTCCTCTACTCATTCCCTGCTTTCCTCACCTGCAGAATGCCCTATAGGCTAGGGGCATCAGAGACTTAGATGACTTAAGTGCAAATTGGGCAATCCATATTTTCTTCATTTTAAGCTCTGGTTAAAGAAAAGGAATATTTGCACTATTTGTTTAAACTGTAAAGCGGCTCAAAATCTATAGCAAAGAGTGCATTACTTCAAGTTTCTTTATTTTGATTTGGACCTTGAATAATATATTTGCTGCTCTAGCAGTGTATGTCTTTAAATTGATGAAAGTATCATATCATGGAGGCTTCCAAACTTTGAAAAAGTTTGTATAGAATTTTTTTTCTTAGCTTGAAAATGCCTTTGTAGATTTTTACTCAAAAGCCAGCAGCTGTATACCTCCGTTCTTTTTCTGGTGCTGCTAATTTTACTACACAGAAAATGTAACATCCTAAAATCTTTAAAATAATATTATATTACTTATTTCTAATTTTTTAGGATTTTTACTGAATTTTTAGGAAACTATAAAATTGTTTTTATATTTTTTTACATAAATATTTACTATAGCTAAAATATAAGAAATTTTAAAATAAGTTGAAAATATTCTAAAGTATTTTTAAAAAAAATTTCAGAATTTTTAAACTTAATTTACTATAGTTTCAGAATTTTTATTTTCAGCATTAATTATATCCGAAAATAAATAGTGAATTGGGCCCACATATCATATGTCATCTTTAACCTCTAGCTAAATTTCATCACATATTCTCTCTTCCCACCATGGTCAAGATTTAAAGAGCTCCAATCCTTCACGTTTTTCTTTTGAATTCGTGTTTAATACGTGTGCCACCTTATCCTGAACTAAATCCCATGATTATCCCGTCCTAATCCTCTCTATTTCGGGATAAAATTAAGTTTTATTTGAATCAGACTCTTTTTTAAATAAGCATATTTTAGGAGAGCACCGAGATCCCCCCTCATTGTTCTAGCTGTGTCAACGATTGGGAAGCAAGCCCCTGCCGAGCTTACTTAGTTGATTGAGGGATCAACTCGGCCCCCTTCTAGCGTGAAGGGTTGCTTCCGAAGGATGCTCAGTTTCACCAGGCAATGCACACTCAGAGGACAACACGGGAATTTATCCTAGTTCGGGCCTCTCACGAGGGAGATAATAACCCTACTCTAGCGTGGTGTGTATTACGAATGTGTTACTTAGCCAAAGAAAAGTCTCATTTCTTCAATGTCTAGGAGGTATTTATAAGTTACAAGAGTATTATGTCGATTATCGCTCACTTCACGCACGCCTGACCGTGCCCGATGTGGTTGTAACAGAATCCTATATCCATTCCACGTTCGCGTCATGGGCGCAACTGCCCTTTGAGGTGACATGATTATCGCTGTTCCGGTTGTAACCGCCAGTCACGACCGCTCGGCCATGCAGCCCGAGCACGAGCTGGGGCCAAGCAACTTTGGCCCTGAGCCGAGCAAGTATGCCCGAGCAACGTGTTCGAACACTAGCCGGGCAACGAGCTCGCGCCGAACAGACCAGGAGCTTGTACCGCACGGGCAAGCCGAGTGACGATACTCGACCTTCCTTGGGCCATCCTCGTGAACGACCTTCGAGGTATCCGAGGTCGGGACGAGCCCGGCGGTCGCGGCGTTATGGTCGTTACGAACTATCCGATCCCCGACAAGCTATTACTCAACTCGTCCCAACCACTTGTACCTTCATTTGCTCAGAACACCGTGTCATTCGGAGCACGAAGTGGACGTCACCGACGTGCTCTTGTAAGCTTCACGGAGCTCTGGAGCGTCTCTTCCAAAACCGTTCGCATCATGTCATGCCCTCGGTTGTTGTGAAGGTAACCCCTCAAACGATTTCAAGTTTGGTGAAATGTAGGCGATGAATTTTACGTTTTACCGAAGTATGTTCATAGTTGTTATCGTGTTGTTGCGTCGCCATCCATGCCTCCACCGTAATCGTAGTCACCATTAAGTTCGCCGTGTCGTGGACTTTTTGATGCTTCTCTCGGCTTGGCCTTTGCCCAAGTATTTCTTGCTATCTTGTTCTTTTGCCATTGCCTTGCCTATTTGTGTTGTTCAGACTGAAGCTCTCGGATAAACAGTACCATATGGTAATGTAGCACGAGAGAGAAAGATTGAAAAATAAAATAAAAAATATATTTTTTATATTTTTATAAAATAATATAGCAAATACTTATATTTTACAGTAGCTCAAAATGTTTTTTTATAAAAGTAATTTTAAAAATTCAAAAATTATTTCTTTATTGCTTTATGCGATTTAAACTTTTAAAAATCTGTTCTTCCTCATACGAACTCCGATTGAGGTGATTCCAGTTCCTAAAAATTTGTAAATTCAAGCTCTATTTTATGGTGAATTGTATTTAATTTTCAGAGTTTGTTTTCTCTCTATTTTGGTATTTATTTGGTGTTATCTCTCGATTCGCGTAGACGTTAAAGTACCGGAAGTGTACGAGAGTGAAGCGTTGATTCAAGACCAAGTTCCAAAGCAAGAGCAAGGGATATTCTAAAGTAAGTTGTGCTTTAATCATATTGAACCCAGTTTACAAAGGTTATGTTGTTTTAAATTAATGCATGCATACTTTTATACAATGTACTTTAATTCGGTCTTAAGGCTTAGTTAAATTTCTGAATTTGTTATGACCCCTTGGTATTGATCGTTGTGAACCTTTGTCACCCTAGATGATACTAGCTATTTTTATTTAGTGATAACCAATAGTGTAGCATGGGCCGGTAGAATTTCTTAGTACAGCTTAAACATTTCGGTATTATGCTATTATGGGAATCATTTCAAACTTTGTTTCAATTCTTTTGGGAAGTTATGGCAATTGTTTGCATGTGTTGCAAATAAACAGCTCATGCATTAGAGTTTTAGCTTGTGACTTGATTATGTGTTGATCATCACAAGGCTAAGAAGCATTATGCTTTATGTTTGCAAAATGAGTTTTTCCAAAATATTGGTTCTATTGAGTCTTATCTTGGAGCATGTGAATATGGTTTACAAATAGACTTGATCATGTGTTGATCTTCACATGGATTAAGATTTGTTTTTATGAAGTTGATTTATTATTTACAAATATATTTTGCAAATGAGCTGGATGTTATGGGTTACGATCCTAGAGCATGTGAATAGGGTTTGCAAATTGATTTGATCAAGTGTTGATCATCACATGGCTAAGAGGATTGATCTCATAGGTTCTTTGTTTATCTGCAAATGTGTTTTTGCAAATAAGTTGGAGCTTTATACGATTCTTTGGAGCATATGAATAAAATTTGCATATGTATTTTGGAAATTAGTGTGATCATGTGATTGATCACCACATGGCTCAAAGAAATCATCTAAAGTGGGTTTGGATTTAAATTGATTTGAATTTTGTGTGAAATTCAAATTTTATTTGGAAATCGGCACTACCGCAGTGCAATTGCTGGTACTGCCGGAGGAGCGACAGTACCTCTGGATGAGGCCGGTACTGCCGAGGTTGGCACCATCTGTTTGGAGCAGTAGTTGTTTTCCAGAAGTGGTGTGTTCTCTGTGATTCTTGAGGTCGGCACTACCGTGGTTTGAAGGTGGTACTATCAGAGGTCGGCAGTACCAGATTCTAGTAGCCAGTACTTATTTTCCAGAGGAGAAATGTATTCGGTGTTTGTTGGTCGGCACTACTGCTCGATGAAATCAGTAGTACTGTCGGAGGTCAGCAGTATCACAAGTTGCACGCCAATACTACTAGGTTTATAGCCGTTAGCTGATAGTGGGGTTAAGGCCAGCACTACCGAGCCTTGAGGCTGGTAGTGCCAATTTTCCTAATTTCTGCCCAAATTGCCCCAAATAACTAGTTTCTTTATGGAGGCTACAAAAGAAGGCCTTGGGGGGCAAGGGTAAGGTTGCTGGTTCATTTAAGTGTTTCTAGGAGTGAAGTGCATGTGTTTTCTTCTCCAATTTGCTTCTTGAGCTAGAGTGAGTGTAATTTGCATGTGTTGCAAATTAGAAGTGGATTAAGGGTCTCTTGTGCTTGTATTGCACTTGAAGGAGCCTTGTGTATGTGTTGCACTTGGTGATCACCATTTTGCATGTCTTGCACTTAGTGGAGTTCAAGCTAGAGGGCTTAACTTGTTACTCTTAGTGTTTGCCGGCACCTAGACGTCGTGTGGAGGCGTCATGCACGGTGAACTTCTCAATGGATGTTGTAATTTACATTGTTGCAATTCCTTATTTACATTGTTGCAATTTACATTCCTAAAATTAAATTGCTTGATTGTTTTTAGGATTGCATATTTTTTAGTAGAGACTTAATTAGTTAGTGCACTTAGTAAGCCTAGAAGATTTAGGTTTTAATTGTCAAAATCTTAGTGTGAGACCCCCTTTTTATGCTATAGTGTAACATATAAGAAATGTTCTAAAGTGTATACTATGCTAGTCCCATGATCAGTAGCTAGCACACACTGACACAATTTGAAAACACAGCCATACAAAAGTTGCACAATTTCATTATAGCGGAAGTCTAATACATAATTATACATAACAAAAGTAAAGCAACCATGGAAAAACTTTCATCTCATTGCATGCCTTCTAACCCATTAATCCACAGGCAACAGACAAGGTGAAATCTTAGAAAGAATCATCACCACTAAACCCGTAGTCTGCATTAGCATAAACGTTTTCGGGGTATCTGTTTCTTCACCTAAAAATAACAGTAATGCAAGTTGAATACAAAAGTACTCGCAAGGCTTTTACAAAGCCTAAATATATGCAAGCTGATTCAAATGAAAGGCAGCTAAGGTTATTTTTGCATAATATTGAATTTTGAATGATAAATAGTAAATTGAAAGCGTAAAGGAGTATTAAAAACAGTTTGACAGTTAATTAAAATAACAAGTAGTAAATAACAGAATTATAATAAATTACTCACAGCCTTTCGTGGGTAAACCCACAGTCCTTTGTGAGAAATAAAACAATTAATGTCGTTGTGGCAACAATTAAATGAACATAAAGAAGAAGAATGAGAATTGTTCACTTTAAATCAGTTATCTCAATTTTATTAAAATAGAAAAACATCTAACTATGTGATGACTTTACCAAGTGCTCATGACCGCGAGCGCGGCTAATCGATTAGTTTTACACTCTACAGAGGCGTACTGCTTTACCCATAAGGAATGATCATCTCTTTTTGCAAAGCTTAATTAACACACTTCCTTTGGTGTGACTCAAAGAAATCATACATAACCGTTACATTATTTAAACCTAATTTTGCACCAGTCTGGTGACGTAAAACCCTTGCTATGGTAGAAATAAACAATCACATAAATCATAAATCTTTTTTAGCTCAATAAAACAACAACTGTTTCTCCCCATAGCAAGCGTACACCGATACATCGGAATGCGTTATTCCCAACACCTCGGTGAGGGCACCCCTTTGAGCAGCCTATCACAAAATAACCCATGCTACTATAGCCTTCCATTGTGCAAAGCTAGTTTTAAATAACTTAATAAGTCAAAACCGTCCCATACCAACCCTTATGGTTGTGCGGTTATCTTGGCATGAAAACAACACATCAGTTCGGTCCTTAATGTGTCTTGGGTGATGAAACTCCCCCTATCTACGTACATATTAAATGCACATCTGGCTATTGCCAATAATCACCCATGTCGAAACCATAGTTTTATTTTTATTAAACTATCAGTATCTTTTACTGCCATAATTAATCATTAGAAAATTCATAAAGAAAAGTGGGTGTGGGTGTGTTTCTGACACCAGTTTTTCTTTTAAAGCATTACTAAGCATATGCAAATAATAAACGATTATACCTACTCTATCATTATGAACTTAATTATCATCTAGGGTTGTCATGGATCACAATTCAACAATGATTAAGGAAATCCATTAGGTTTAAGTACCATAAGCCATAGAATACGTAAATTTGTATAACATAAGGCATGCATGCAAGTTCTTATTTTAAGATTTTAAGGAGTTACGAAAACTGGGATCAATATGATCAAAGGGGTGCTTGCCTTGCTCTTCTGGGTCGCACTCGGGATCGATGTCGTCAACAATGGTGTCGACAACGTTGGTGTCTACATGTCGAATAAGATCATAACAAATACCAACTTTTAATAGTGGCAAAAAAAAGTCAAATGAAGAATCAAATAAAATCATTACATATACGAGCGGGGATGTAGTTCGGGTTTTATCATTTCATGTGACAGCATTATATTCCAATTCTTTTTGGTATTAGCAGTTTAGGGTTATATAGCGCACATACCCTTTTTATTTATGTATTATTTTATTTTATTATACGAATTGAAGAAGCTAAGATTGTAAAGTTTATTATAATTAAATTCGAATTCAAAAGGCCAAAATTGTTTAAATGAATATAAATCAGTACATAGAGAAACAGGTTTGGTAGCAATTAAAAGTAGCATTGTACACCCTAAGTATTATGTCAAAATCATGTTCTCTACTGTTTAACTAGCACAAAGAAACTTGTTTCACATTATTTGGACTTCATTTGACCAAGTTATGTTTATTTGAATCTTTATCATATCGATTTCAAACCTAATAGAAAAAGGGTATAGACAAACTCCAAATTCAAATTTCCTTGCACATTCAGAAAGCATTTGTCATTAGGATTCTAATGAAACTAGTTTCATTCAAATTGGACTACATTTGCACAAATTCTACATGGATCTAATTTCAAACCTACAATACAAATTTGAATTCTGTTTTAAATGGCTGAATAAACTTCAAATATATTTGCATATACTAAAAATACACGATTTAAAAAAAATTTAGAAACTTGTTTAATCTAATTTGGACATACGATTTAAAAGTTATGTGCGTTTGAAGTTGTTTGGTTTTAGAAATTCATGCATAATTGAAAAATATGTGTCGACGATTGGGGAGCAGGCCCCCGCCGAGCTTACTTAGTTGATTGGGGGATCAACTCCGTCCCATTCTTGCATGAAGGGTTGCTTCCGAAGGATGCTCGGTCTTGCCAAATCAAGTACACTCAAAGAATGACACAGAGATTTATCCTGGTTCGGACCTCTCACCAAGGAGATAATAACCCTACTCCAGCGTGGTGTATATTGTGTATGTATATCCTGCCTGGTCTGTGTGTCTCTTCTTTTTTTTCCCCAATGTCCGGGAGGTATTTATAATTTACAAAGGCATCGCGTCGGTTACAGCCCACTCCGTGCACGTCTGACCGTGTTCAACGTGGTCATAACCGAACCCTACTTCTTCGCCACACCCGCGTCCTGGGCGCAACGACCCTTCGAGGTGGCATGATTATCGCCTTGACCGTTAGTCTTAACCCCCGACCACGCAGCCAGAGCTCAAGGTCGGGCCGAGCTAATTTGACACCAACCCGAGCAGGTGTGCCTGAGCAACACGCTCGGGCACTAGCCGAGCGACGAGCTTGCGCCGGACGAGCAAGGAGCTCGTCAGAGCAGCAAGTCAAGCGGCGGCCTTTCGACCCTTCCTAGGTCACCTTCGGGGACGACCTCCGAGGTGCACGGGACCGGGACGAGCTCGGCCGTCGTGGCATTATGGTAATTAGGGGAATCACCCAATCCCCGACAGCTAGCCCCCGAGACTCAAGCGGGGAAAATGCTCGAAGGGGCCTTCCCCTTGAGCCTACTGACTTAAATGGAGGGATTGGGATTATTGCAACGAACCACTGCTGCAGCATCCGAGCAGTACTCCTCCGAGGACGAGCAAATGGCTAGATCCGACGGCCAAAGTGTGCTCAGGTAAGCGAATGCGGGCCAGCGTTGCGGTTCCTTCTCGGAGAAGCCTAGTAGTGATGGTACAAACCGTTTCCTTTGGAACTGACCCCTAACGGGACAGTTTCGATTTCTGTGTCCACGTGTCAGCCCTGGATCGGTTGACTCCCCAACTGCTCCTGCACCTTTATGGCTTTCTCGATCGCAACGGCGGGAAGTTTTTTCGCTTCCCCCCAAGATCGGGTATTTAAACGATCACCGGGACTCTCCTTGCACACCCTTGTCATCCGAAACCTTTTCGTTCCCACAACCTTCTTGCTCCAGTGCTCGCTTTTCCCCCGACCTTTGCCTCCTTATTCTAATGGCAAAGTTCGGTGTGAGCAAGCTTAACCAGCAAAAACTCGAGCTGCTCCAGAAGCTCAAGTACGTCGACGCGGGGTCGTGGCGAGCCCCGGGCAACAAGGAGGAGCCGTAGCCGCAAGAGGGAGAGATCGTCTCCTACGAACTGTACTCCATCAACAGGCTCCGAACGCCCGAGAGCGAATTCATCGAGTCGGTGCTCGCCTACTGCGAATGCGAGGTCACCCATCTCAACACTAACTCCATTATCATCCTTTCCATCTTTGCCCACCTTTGCGAGGGGTACATGGGCGTCTTGTCCACGGCCAGCCTCTTTTTCCATTTCTACTCCTTGTTCCGCACCGGCCAGGCTTCTCCGACCAGATGCTTCTATTTCCGCCTCCAGACCAACCGCCCCAACGAGTACCCGAGCTTCACGCTCAAGGACTCGGTGGCGGGGTGGGCTAAGTCCTGGTTCTACCTGAGGAAGGTAGAGGGGAGCTCCCTCTATTACACGGGGCGGCTGCCCCACGCATTGAGACACCCCGACCTCCGGTTCAGCCCGAGGAGGAACGGGTGCTCATGATGATAAGTGAGCTCACCTGCTCGGGGCTCACTGGTCAGGACGTCGCCCGGGACTTTGTTTGGAACCGGGTGTCACCCCTCATGAGGAGGGAACACCCCTTTTTCGAGATCGCCGGGTGGCAAGACCTCACTCGGGAATCACGATTAGGTACGCGTCCTTGCCGACCTACTTCTTTCCGAAGCTGGTGCTAGCCGAGCTTACTTGTAGGATCGAAATATACGAATATAGCAATCAGAGGGGGGGTGAATGATTGTGCGGAAGCTAAAACCAAATTCTTGATCTATTAAAAGTTCACCCCAAAACAGAACCAAATAATTGCCTCGTTTTCGACAAAAACAGAATGATAGAGGTTTAGTAAAACGCAAATTCCCGGAGATCCAACCGTCGGATCGATCTGAAATTTAGACACAAGAAACTAGATTCCAGTACGAACCGAACCCAAAAAGAATCAGCTCAATCGGACTTACGGATCAAAAGTTATAAGCTTCGCAAGCTTGCTGTTTCAGAACTTGACGAGAATCAATCTAATCAAAACTTCAAGATTAAACAAGATCTTCAAAAGATTAATCAACTAGACTTTGAGAAACTCTAAATCAATACCCTAGAACGGTTTTTGATGGATCAAATCAAGATGAAACTCAACGATCAAAAACCAATCTAGAATTAGAACAAGCATGCAAACAAGAACCAAAAGCAGAAAACATGTAGCAGCGTGGTTCTTGTAGCACGCAAAAATCTTGGAAGAATTGATCTTTATTTCTTGTCTAAAATACTCTCATCAAAAGAGTACAAACCCTAAAACCAAGCTCAAAGCTTGATGCGCTCGGCTCTGCTTGGTGCCTTTCAACAGAGACCCCCACCTATTTAAAGCACCAACCCACAAGGAGTTCGAATACGATTCCTATTCCCTAGAAGGAATCCGTGATCCAACACAACTCTACTTGGCCCAACCTGGCCGAGTACAACTCTTGCACGCCAGCATGGCAACCCTACCATACTCACGTGACTAACACTTTGCACGCGTATGGCCACCGCCATACTCACGTGACTAACACTTTGCACGCGAATGACCTCCTGCCATTCTCACGTGACTAACCATTCTTCATGTGCACCATTCTCTTAGCCCGAACGTCCGCATGACATCCTTGACCACCAAGACCTCGGTTCCTCCTGAACCTAGTCCCGAACCTCGGTTCCTCCATGAACCTAGTTCCGGTCCGTCATCGACCACGTTCGTCTTCGAGCAATACTGCACATGAACAAACCACAAAACAAATCCGAGCACAAGTCCATGACTTGACTCAATGTCAATCCATGCAACTACTCACATGAGCATTGCATAAAGTCCACTTCAAAACACGCATCATGAAATCATCACAAATTTCATAATCTCAAATTCAAATTATTTCAATTACGCTCAAAACCCTAATTCAAAGAAACGCATTCACGACGGACAAGGAAATATGGTCCGCGTACATATGAAAAATCACTCAAAAAACCATTCTAGCAGACAGACAAAATTGGTCCGTTGTACAAGTGAAAGTTTCGGTTCCAAGAAGAAATCATTCTGGCGAAAACACGTTCACGACGGACAAACAAAATCGGTCCGTCGTACATGCGAAATCAAACCTCAAAAAGCCATTCACGACTGACCAAAGAAGTTTGTCCGCCGTACATGCAAAACTTACTGGTTTCTTGGAAGATTGAGTTCGACTCTTGAGCTCAAAAACACGTTCACGACAGACCCAAAAACTTTGTCCGTCGTACATGCACAACTTACTGGTTTTTGAGGAAAATTGAGTTTGGCTCAATGAGTTCAAAAGCAAATCCACGACAAACCAACAAAGTTTGTCCGTCGTAGATGGGAAACTTACTGTTTCTTGAGATCTTGGTCCGTCGCAAAAGCGAAACTTACTGCTTCTTGTCAAATTGACAAAACACATGAACAAACTTATTTGCAAATTCAATTCTAAGCCAATTTTTCAGCACATGATTTCACAATCTCCCCCTTGATGAAAACATTGGCAACACCACTTAGAATAGAACATTTGGCATTCACTTTACAAAAGATTTTGAAATCCAAAGGATCAAAGACCAAAGTAAGAAAACACAGAATTCCCCCTTTGACCAAAAAGCAAAACAAAATCTCCCCCTGAGAAGGAAAATGTGTGTGAATGTGCAATGTGCCCAAAAATTCCAAAAATCTCCAAACTTCTCCCAAAATTCTCAAATTTCCAAAAACAACTCCAATTTCCAAAAACAACTCCCCCTTTTTCTTCTCCCTCTTTTTCCTTAAACTTTTCAACGATTTCCAAATTTCTCCCCCTTTGACAATGGATTCATCAAGAGTAAAAGAGAGAACAGGTTCAAAAATTTTCCTGTAGCAAAGATTTCACAAGGAGAAACAAGGGAGTGCCAAAGATAGGAAAAGATGAGCTCATTCGATCATATAACCTTATATATCACATAATATGCAAAATACATGATCTTGAAGTGATTTTAACAAGTTAGGGAATGACATGCATCTCAACCTCAATTCAGTCAACTATAGCCAAGTACTAAGCAAAACCTTTAGTAGAAAAACAAAGGCTCAAAGTTGAAGCAAATAACAAATCAGGGCGAGCAAGTAGTTTCAACTCCAATCTAGTGGACCAATTTAATCTTTAAACAATAAGTTGCATGTGGCATGCTTGAAGCATACTTCTTTTATTTTCTAGGAGTGGCATGCTTGAAGCATACATCTTATCTTTGAGGGAATGGCATGCTTGAAGCATACATCTTATCTTTTTAGGGAAAGCAAGCCTGAAGCACATAACTTGAGGCTTTTGCTTTTAACAACCCTTTTTTATTGATTCCCTTTTCTTTTCATTTTTCTTTGATTATAAACATGCAAAAGTGATTAAAAGGTCTTATGAAAGAGTAAAGTTGAAACCACACTTGCTTCATAGCCCAAATTTGTCAAGAGGATTCAATATCAAGCCTAGAAGAGTAAGATATCACAGAGTATTTAGCTATAGGTAATCAGTCCAGGGAATTCCGCAATGTCATTTTTAGTTCAAGTGAGATAATTAGATTATCATATATTAGCTCAATTACATAACATATAAAGAAATATGATAAAGTGAGCTCATCAAGTGAAAGAACTTGGCAAAGAAACTCCCCCTCAAAACAATCCCATTGGATGAACAATTCCAAGTTCTCCCCGAATAAAAGCAAAACGAGAAGAAGACAAAGGTTTTGTGAAAATGTCTGCCAATTGATGTTCAGTATCCACATGATGAAGCATAATGTTGCCTTTTCCAACATGATCTCTAAGAAAGTGAAATCTGATGTCAATATGTTTTGTTCTTGAATGTTGCACAGGGTTCTTAGCAATGCAAATTGCACTAGTGTTATCACACAGAAGAGGAACACTATCCAAAATAACCCCATAATCTTTAAGTGTAGCTACTATCCAAAGAATTTGAGAACAACAACTAGCAGCAGCCACATATTCAGATTCAAAGAGCTTGATTGTGCAAATGTAAGATTGCTTTCTAGATGACCATGCAATGAGAGAATTTCCCAAGAAGTGACATGAACCGAGTGCTTTTCCTATCAATTCTACATCCTCCAAAATCAGCATCGTAAAAGATCTCAAACTAATGCATGAGGAAGCGAAAGCCAAATGCCAAAATCTTGAGTTCCATGAAGATACCTGAAAATCCTTTTGACAAACTTGTTGATGTGAAGCACGTGGGGAAGCTTGAAAACGAGCACACAAGCATACAACAAATTGTATATCCGGCCTTGATGCAGTGAGGTACAAAAGTGAACCTATCATGCTTCTATATTCCTTTTGATCAACCTGCTCACCATCTTCATCGTGGTCAAGTGCGCAAGTGCTCTCCATGGGTGTCATGATCGGCTTGTCTGTTTTCCATTCCAAAGCGATGTAGCAAGTCTTTCGTGTATTTGCTTTGATGTACAAAAGTACCATCCTTCGCTTGCTTGATTTGAAATCCCAAAAAGTATGTCAACTCACCCATCATACTCATCTCAAACTCCTTCCTCATTGTTTCGAAAACTCGGACACTAAAACATGAGATGAACCACCAAAGATAATATCATCAACATAAATCTGAGCGAATAGTTGATCATTACCTTGCTTGAGTAAAAAGAGAGTTTTGTCAACCTTTCCCATTAAAAGCCTTTTTCAAGTAAAAGGTTTTTAGCCTATCATACCATGCTCTAGGGGCTTGTTTCAAACCATACAAAGCTTTTGATAGTTTGAACACATGATTTGGAAACTTTGGATTTTCAAAACCAGGTGGTTGCTTGACATAAACCTCCTCATTTATGTAGCCATTAAGAAAAGCACTTTTCACATCCATTTGATACAATTTGAAACCTTTGGATGCAGCAAAAGCTAAAAGGATTCTAATGGCTTCAATTCTAGCAACAGGAGCAAAGGTTTCATCAAAATCTAAGCCTTCAATTTGAGTGTAACCTTGAGCAACCAATCTAGCCTTGTTTCTAACAACAACACCATCCTCACTTTGTTTATTTTTGAAAACCCATCTAGTTCCAATAACATTAAAATCTGGAGGAGGTGAGACAAGTTTCCAAACTTTATTTCGTTCAAAATTCTCTATTTCTTCATGCATGGCATTGATCCAAGATTCGCCGATAATGCATGAGATATATCTTTGGGTTCAAAAGAAGCAACTAAAGCGGAATGAGCATGAGTGTCAGAATGAATAAACCTGGATCGAGTGACTCTCTCATTTAGGTCTCCAATAATTTGTTCAGATGGATGCATTTTTTGAATGTGCAAGGGAGCATTGGCTTTTGAGACTTCTCCTTCTCCTTCTTCATTTTCAGCATGTACAGATGATGTTGTAGCTTGAGGATGGTTAGCTGTAGGTGATGTAGTAGTAGGTGCCAAAGGTGCTACATCTTGTTGTGCATTAGGAAGAGTCAAGACCTCATCTTCAACATCATCATCATCTTCAAAGATTTTCTCCCCCTGAATATATGCGTCTGTACCTGCATCACTTGGACTAGTGCCTGGACTAGCCTCATCAAAAGTAACTTCACAAGTTTCCACAATTTTGTTAGTCTGCAAAACAAGCACACGATAGCCACGAGTATGAGCAGGATATCCAAGGAAAAAGCCATCCATTGATCTAGCTTCAAATTTATCAAGATTTCCAGATTTCAAGACAAAGCATTTGCATCCAAAAACCCTAAAGTGAGAAACAGAGGCTGTGTCCAAACCAAGCTCATATGGAGTCTTACCCAATTTTGATCTCAAAAACACACGGTTTGAAACATAACATGCAGTTGAAATCGCTTCAGCCCAAAAGTTTCTAGGAGTGTGATGTTCATCTAACATGGTTCTAGCCATCTCAACCAACGTTCTATTTTTCCTTTCAACTACACCATTTTGTTGAGGCACTCTAGGAGATGAAAATTGATGATCAATTCCTTTTTCAGTACAAAAGTGATCAAAAGAAGCATTTTTGAATTCAGTTCCATTATCACTTCTAATAGCTTTGAGAGCTCCTGGATGATCAATAGAAAGCCTAAGAACAAGACTTCTAAAATGACTAAAAGCCTCATCCTTAGATGCCATAAAGTATACCCAAGAGTATCTAGAAAAATCATCAACAATCACAAGCACATACCATTTGCCTCCAAAGGATTGGACTCGAGATGGTCCAATCATACAAGATGTAGAAGCTGTCCTGGAGCGTTTGTCATCACTATGGTAAGAGGTGGATGTGAACCTGCAATCATCTTACCATGTCTACAAGAAGAACATACTAGATTGCTATCACCCTTAAGCTTAGGCAAGCCACGTATAAGATCTAAACCACTTACACGAGTAAGATGATCAAAACCAACATGACCAAGTCTACGATGCCAAAAGAATAAATCTTTAGAAACATTGGCAATTAGACACCTATGCTTAGAAGAAGGTGATGCATCAAAATCAGCTTTAAAGACTCTTCCAAAATGAGAAATTTTGAACACAAGATCACCTGAAGCATCTAGAACTTTGCATTCATTTTTCTTAAAGCTTATCTCAAGATCTTCATCAAGCATTTGAGAGACAGAAAGCAAGTTATATTTCAAGTTTTCAACAAGAGCCACATCCTTGAACATAAACTTGTCACTTACCTTTCTTGTACCTTTTGCCACAACAAAGAGGAAGAAGCATCTCCAAAAGTAACACTTTCAAAGACGAGATGCACGAGTGAGGGAGGAGAACCAATTCTTATCACCGGACATGTGGCGTGAGCATCCTAATCCACTAGCCATATGTTCTCCTTCCTCGCGCGAGAAGCCTACATAGCAACAAAACATGTCGAGGTCTCGATCAAGTTAGGAATGAGATTTTTGGGAATCCAAGATCGAGACACACGACGCTGCTTGATAGGCACAACACGAGAATTTTTATGCACAAAATTAGCTTTTCCTTTTCTCATGTTTATAGGAACAGAAGGTGTTTTCAACACTCTAGGCGCATAGTGAGAAGCAAAGTGTGCTCTTCAAGTTAGACCTAGCCTTAGTCATTTCTTTCCTTTCTTTGTCTGGCTAGTCTAAAGCAAAAATCTACTAGATGTCCATCTATAACACAAAGAGTGCAACAGTACTTAGAATTAAGTTTGGCTTTAACAGTAGAAGCACATTTTGCATTCATCATAGTAGAAGATAAAAAACCAGCAGATTGAAAAGCAATTTTCTTAGGCTCATTAGATAACTCAATTTTGCAAGGAGCCTGAACAATAGTGCGAGGTTTAGTTTCATATGTGGCATAAGGATCAAAACCTAAACCTCTCTTGTTTGTGATAACCTTAGATTGATCCAAAATCATGTTCAACTTTTTCTTGCCATTAGTGAAACGTTCCAAAGAATTTTGCAAGTAATCAACTTTCTTAGTAAGAGTTAAACAATTATTGCAAGGAATATTGACCTTCCCTTTACATTTACGACAAGTAGAGCATGAAAGAATCTCATGAGTAAGCAGATTATCACCAATTGAGAAACCCTATCATTTGCATCTTTCAATTTTAATTCAAGAGTTGAGCATTTAGAACAAGAAGTTAAACTATGCAAATCATCAGTGGAACAGCTAGCATGTTTAACATGTTTCTCATTTTTCTCATTTAGATGCAACAGAAGAGCGTGTTCTTTCCTAAGCAAGGTGAGCTCATTGTAAATTAAGTCACATGATTTACAAGTATCATCATCAGAATCAATGTCTTAAGTCTAGCAATTTCAGCATTCAATGACTTCACAAGAATATCATGTTTCTTAATTTTCTTGTCACGTTTATCACGCAATTTACCAAGACGAGCTACTGCAATATCTAATTCATCATAATAAGGATCTACCTCATTGAAGTCATTTGTCATTCCGTCCTCGGTGAAGCTATCCTTGCTGCTTGCCATGAGACACAATCCCATCAAATCATGCTTGCTTGGAGTTGCATCATCTTCGCTGCTCTCCGAGTCCACATCGCTCAAATTAACTTGTTCAAGAGCGGAAAGAACTCGGTGAACCACCTTGCGGTTGATGAAGCTCTTCTTCTTCCTATCATTTGATGAGAACCTTTTCTTCTCATTCCTTCTGTCGTTATCCTTCTCCTCCTTTGATGTTTTTCCTGCAAGCTTAGGACAATTTGTGCGAATATGGTTGAGGTCACCACACTCATAGCATCTTGGAGGACCACCTCTCTTTCTCATTCTCACATTCTGCAAAGCTTTGTTAAAGCGAGAAGAGAGTAGTGCGAGATCTTCTTCAGAAACTCTTCAAGTTGCTCATCCGTTAAAGAAGACATGGAAGACAAGGCAAAGCTAGAAGAAGAATTTGCATTTGACATGTTAGGGTTAGAGATCAAAGCAATTGATTTAATGTTACTCTTCCTGGCAAGAACATCCAACTCATGAGTTTTCAACTTAGAGTAAAGAACATCTAATGTGAGTGTGCTCATGGTAGTAGATTCTTGTATAGATGTTACTTTCATCTCCCACCGACATGTCCAAAGCACTAAGCAATTGTCGAGCATTTTCAGCATCGATGTAGCTAACTCCAACAAAGACGTAGATTGCTAAGAATTTTATTGAAACGTGCAAAGAAGTCATCTACAGATTCACTAGGTTTCATCTCAAAACGCATGTATTCTTTTTTGTAAATATCTTGGCTAACCTCTTTGACAGTGTTAGAACCCTCATGGTAATCACAAAGATATTTCCATACCTCATATGCGGATCGAAGATGAACCACACGATCAAAGTCGCTGCGTCCCAAGCCTTGGATGATCAAGTTGCGCGCCTTGCTATTTGCTTCAACATGTGTGCGATTGGTGTCGTTGACGTTGTCGTTTGCAGGGACTTCATATGGCTTGTAGACCTTCTCCCAAATTGTGAAGCCTCGTGCTTGGATGAACGCCTCCATCTTGGCCTTCTAAAACTGAAAATCAACACCATCGAACACACATGGTTTTGTCGAATAACGATCCATTGATCTAATCACCGGTTAAGATAGATTAGAGAAACCTTGCTCTGATACCACTTGTAGGATCGAAATATACGAATATAGCAATCAGAGGGGGGTGAATGATTGTGCGGAAGCTAAAACCAAATTCTTGATCTATTAAAAGTTCACCCCAAAACAGAACCAAATAATTGCCTCGTTTTCGACAAAAACAGAATGATAGAGGTTTAGTAAAACGCAAATTCCCGGAGATCCAACCGTCGGATCGATCTGAAATTTGGACACAAGAAACTAGATTCCAGTACGAACCGAACCCAAAAAGAATCAGCTCAATCGGACTTACGGATCAAAAGTTATAAGCTTCGCAATCTTGCTGTTTCAGAACTTGACGAGAATCAATCTAATCAAAACTTCAAGATTAAACAAGATCTTCAAAAGATTAATCAACTAGACTTTGAGAAACTCTAAATCAATACCCTAGAACGGTTTTTGATGGATCAAATCAAGATGAAACTCAACGATCAAAAACCAATCTAGAATTAGAACAAGCATGCAAACAAGAACCAAAACAGAAAACACCGTGAGCGACGTGGTTATCGTAGCACGCAAAAATCTAGGAAGAATTGATCTTAATTACTTGTCTAAAATACTCTCAACAAAAGAGGACAAACCCTAAAACCAAGATCAAAGCTAGATGCGCTCAGCTTGCTTGGTGCCTTTCAACAGAGACCCCACCTATTTAAAGCACCAACCCACAAGGAGTTACGAATACGATTCCTATTCCCTAGAAGGAATCCGTATCCAACACAACTCTACTTGGCCCAACCTGGCCGAGTACAACTCTTGCACGCTTATGGCAACCCTACCATACTCACGTGACTAACACTTTGCACGCGTATGGCCACCTGCCATACTCACGTGACTAACACTTTGCACGCGAATGACCTCCTGCCATTCTCACGTGACTAACCATTCTTCATGTGCACCATTCTCTTAGCCCGAACGTCCCGCATGACATCCTTGACCACCAAGACCTCAGTTCCTCCTGAACCTAGTCCCGAACCTCAGTTCCTCCATGAACCTAGTTCCGGTCCCGTCATCGACCACGTTCGTCTTCGAGCAATACCTGCACATGAACAAACCACAAAACAAATCCGAGCACAAGTCCATGACTTGACTCAATGTCAATCCATGCAACTACTCACATGAGCATTGCATAAAGTCCACTTCAAAACACGCATCATGAAATCATCACAAATTTCATAATCTCAAATTCAAATTATTTCAATTCTGCTCAAAACCCTAATTCAGCAAAAACGCATTCACGACGGACAAGGAAATATGGTCCGACGTACATATGAAAAATCACTCAAAAAACCATTCACAACGGACAGACAAAATTGGTCCGTTGTACAAGTGAAAGTTTCGGTTCCAAGAAGAAATCATTCTGGCGAAAACACGTTCACGACGGACAAACAAAATCGGTCCGTCGTACATGCGAAATCAAACCTCAAAAAGCCATTCACGACTGACCAAAGAAGTTTGTCCGCCGTACATGCAAAACTTACTGGTTTCTTGGAAGATTGATTTCGACTCTTGAGCTCAAAAACACGTTCATTTACAGCATCTAAAACTTTGTCCGTCGTACATGCACAACTTACTGGTTTTTGAGGAAAATTGAGTTTGGCTCAATGAGTTCAAAAGCAAATCCACGACAGACCAACAAAGTTTGTCCGTCGTAGATGGGAAACTTACTGTTTCTTGAGATCTTGGTCCGTCGCAAAAGCGAAACTTACTGCTTCTTGTCAAATTGACAAAACACATGAACAAACTTATTTGCAAATTCAATTCTAAGCCAATTTTTCAGCACATGATTTCACATTACTGCTCTTCTTTGGTCAACGTGCAGCCCCGCCCGAAGACTGGGTGGACGCGAGGGTGGCCGAGATGTTCGACACCCCCAGGGGCAAAGAGATCTTGGTCGGTCGCCAGATCCCGAATAATTTGTTCGAGCGAAGTGAGGCGGTAAGATTTCGTTTTGTCAGACTCTGGTGTTCTGTCCCGGGCAAGATACGCCCAAGATGTCCCGCCCCAAGGAAATCGCGCTCGGGGACAGCTTCCGAGCGTGCTCCTAACCTGCTTGTCCTCTGTTTGGTAGGAGAAGGTCGCCCTCGAGGTCGCGGTGGTGCAGCTGAAGTTGCAACTGGGGGATCTCGGTGTTGGTAACCGAGGTCGCAGGACCAAGAAGCTGGCGAGCCGTAAGCGCCGTAATAGGTCCGCCTCTGCCACGCTATCTCCCCCCAGGCGCTCGAGCAGGCGGACCAGCTTGGGCGGACGCTCGCCCCACCCGCATTTGGAGTACGCCGACCGGAGGGAGGTAAGCGAGCTAAGGCTGTGGATGATTGAACATACTGAGAAGGACCCAGAGTTGATGGTTCGTTTGCATCAGCTTGCCGAGCGGGCGAAAAAGGAAGCAGCAGCCGTAGCAGTAGGCGCGGTAGGAGGACCCACGCGGAAGGAGGAGCTGGAGGGGCAAATCACCGCCCTCCAAGCCGAACTCGTGCGGGTGAGCTCGGGCTCGGTGCTCGAGCCCGAGGAGGAAGGAGAGGAGGACCCGGCGCCTCTGGCCACGAGGCGCCGGAGATCACCGAGCGTGTCGCGGGCGCGCTCTTCGCCGACTTTTGTGGAGGTCGGCTTATAGGAGGTCGACCCCGGGGCGGCGGCGGCCGACAAGGCCCGTGAGGACATGGCCAACCTCTTGGCCCAGGCTCGAGCCTCCATGGAGGAGACCGAGCGAAGTGAGTTCCTACCCCTTCCCCCTTAGGTTATTCTTTCTTCTTCGGGCGCTACGCTGATCCCACATTGTTTATAGTGGGCACGATAGTTGGTAGGGAGGTATGAGACTTCGAAGCTATGGCTGACGACATGCTTGATTATGTAATAGAGAGGGAGCTTGCTCAGGCCACCGAAATCGTGATGGCCGAGGGAGTCGGGGCCGAGCAAGGCGTAGCCGCGGACGCCGGGGCCGAGTAATGTGCAGCCGCAGACGCCCGGGCTGCGGCGATGGGGATCCCCCACCTCGTCGTCGTGGTTAGTGACCCAAGCGGGGAGTCTGAGCTCGAAGATCTTACGGGGGTCGAGGCCAGCGACATCAGCGCCGAGACCCTCCAGGAGATCGCAGGGGACCCCCCGCAAGTTCAAGACCCTCCTCCGAGCGCCGACGCAAGTCCGGGCGTGGGGGGCGCCTCCCCAGGGGAAGGACATCCCCAAGCTAGCGAAACAGAAGACCCGCCACCCGCGACCCCAAGGTGAGGAGCAAGACGCGCCCCAAGGCGAGGAGCGAGCCCCAGTGCTGGGCCCCGAGATCATGGGGAAGGACGTCCCTAGGAGGGTCTTGCCCTAGTGGAGGTTGACCCCCCGTTGATGGAGGTCGACCCCCCGGCTCAGGTCCCTGGCCTCCCGGGCACTGAAGAAGCCCGGGTCCAGGAGGAGGAGGAGGAGCCCCCGAGCGCAATGCCTACTCGGGAGGATGGAGCTCGATCGGATCCTCTCGGGGAGGACCCAGCCGAGCTCTTCCAAGAAGTCCTACGGGAGCGCCTTCGCTGGGTAAGTATGAATTGCATTGGTTTCTGTTTGATCGTTGGGACGACTTGACCGGCCCACTTGTGCAGGTGCTCGAGGTTACCATGACAGACTTCAGAGCCGCAACCATACCTCCTGAGGTTTTCGCTAAGCATACTACCGAGCAAGACGCGAAGATCGCCGATCTTGAGCGTGTGCTGGGCGGGCTGAAGGCTTCAGAGGCGGAGATCCGGCTCAAGGCCGAGGAGTTCGTTATGGTCCTCAAAGAACGCCTCGAGCAGAGCGAGCAGGCGAGGGCAGCCCTGGAGGAGACGGTTGGGGGCACTGCGCCGCTCCGCGCTCAGCGCCAACGAGGCGGTTTGGTATGACAAAACGTGTCACCACGTTATTGCGAAAAAACCTCTTGGTCGCTTGGGCCGAGATGGTCGACACGGGCTCCGCCTCGATCCACTTAGTGAAAGTGTCGATAGCCACGAGAAAGTACTTGCAACCCCTATGGCCTCGGGGAAAGGGTCCGAGTATATTGACCCCCCAGACCGAGAATGGCCATGTCAACGGGATTGTTTGGAGCGCGTATGCTAGCTGGTGGACTGTGGGACCCCGGATCAGCTATCCGAAATCTCCTGTGTATTTATGTACTAGTCCCAGATCAGTAGCTAGTACACACAGTCAACAGTGATACATCATTGCCGAACATAATGAAATTGTAACATAAATATAAAGTATTAGCCACATGGCTACTTATTACAGCAAAAGGTCACATAACCTGAGTTCACGACAGGGGAAAAAACATCAAGCGATAAAACCCATAAACTCCACAGGCGACGACAAGAAACGCGCCTAGACGTCCTGGCGATCCTCTTCAAAGCCCTCGACGAAGTATTCACCGTCTTCAGCGGCGTCCTGATAGTTTTCTGATGATAGCATAATGTGTAGCACGTGAGTACAAAAGTACTCAGCAAGTCTGGGGAAGTATGCATGTGTAGGGCTTTCCAAGGAAGGCTTATTATGGTTTATTTGCATAAAGCTGAGTTTCATCAAATCTTACATAGTAATAATTTTCACAAAGCATGTTTTAGCAATTAATTTAACAATTGAATTATTAATACTTTAGTGAAAGTTCTATCCACCATCACTAGAGTAAAGGCTCTATCCGCCACACTTTAAAAGATTAAGTTGATCCACACATGCCTCCATCCGTCATGGAATAAAACAGGTTCCATCTATCTGGTTAGCTCAGTCCGCCAATTAAACATTCGAGAGTTCTAACCACTCCCGAATCCCAAAACAGTTATTTAAAAACCAAAACAAAAGTCTACCAGTATGAAAGCATTCTTCGCGCTGCCTATGACCGTAGGCACAGCTATTCGAATAGTTTTAACTCTGCAGAGGTGTACAACTTTACCCACAGGACATGATATTCTCTTGATGCCAAGCTATTAACACACTTCCTTTGGTGTGCCGGTAGAGAAATCATGACAATGCCTTTACAATGTATACGCCTAACCCGACCCTCCCGCTGAGGTTTCACCGCTGTTAGGGTTATATCTACCCAGTACAGAAGCCCCCTCTTGCGCCGTGTGGGCAGTACAACTTGCCTCGATCTGGCACCCACATTCCACCAACTGGCGGGTCTAAGTTAGGTTTCTACAAATTAGTTAGCCAGGTCGTACCATTATAGACACGTGGTAGTACGGTTATGCTTAGAATGGACAGTCATAAGCGTCGATCCTTATTTGACTTTGGGCGGTACTTGCACATTGGAAACTAGTGCTCATTCCGCACCCACCCGACAATCCAATCCGCCCAAGTCCAAATCCTTTTTTACTTTATTTTTATTTTATAAAGACAGTACCAAATACTTTATAATAATTTCCAAATCGTACTTTAAATCATAATTTTTGCATAATCCCACCCATGGGTCAATTTCATCAATTTTTGGCCCTAAGCAATTCTACCGTACTATTCAACGAATGTCATAATATAGACTAGGAATAACATAGCTAAGTGTCCTAGGGTGACAATTAAACATGGATAGCAATAATCAAGGAGGTAATCGCAAATTGGATTAACTATTCATCTATATTTGACATACGGTGATAAACATAGCAATGCAAGTTTATAAAGCATGTTAAAACATTTGCAAACATAGGATCAAGATGTGTCAAGGGACTTGCCTTCAGTCGCGGCGGGGATGTCAAACTCTTGAAGTTCGGCAGTAGGGTCGGCGGACTCGGCGGGATCCTCGGCTACGCGCAAAACGGTACAACAAATAAATAACAATAAAATAAAATAAAATCCAAAAATTATAAAAATTATACTGGCAGGTAGGTAATGAATTTAGGAACTTGAACGGAGTCAATCGGAGTTCGGACGGAAAAGATATGAGCCGCCAAAGTTTGGAAAATCCGAAAAATACGAAATTGAGGAATATTCCCTAGCATCTTCATTTGGGCTGAATTAAAGGGGTAGTGTTATTCAATAACATGTGGGGCCCCCTTGTCATTGGCACAAGGCCTTCATCCCCAAGCTCTTGCCATGGCTGAACAGAGGACAAGGAGGAAGCTCGTGCGCCGACGAGGTGGTGCCACGGCGGCGACGGCAATGGGCGGTAGCTCGCCACAGCACTGGGCCGCGGTCAAGAATGCGGGCGGCTCACACGGCGGCACGGCAGCCAGCGGCTAGCGACGGCGAGAGGTGGCAGTGCATGCAGGCTCGAGATGCCGATGGTGGGGTCACCGGCCAGAGGGTGGCCGAGGCGACCGGCAACGAGCGGCAGCGGTACGCCATGGTAGCGCTGCAGGCGTGGCGGAGCTTCGGCGCCGGCCGGTAGCACGGCGAGGACCGGCGGCGGCAGCGAAGCCTGGTAGGCGCAGAAGGGGGAGAGGCCGAGATGGCGGCTCGGCGCAGCGGCCGCCAGCGGCAAGGCGGCGGCGACAGGGGCTTGACGATGGCGGCGGCAGGACAGAGCAAGGGCGATTTCTCCCAAAAATTGAAATTTCATCAGATAATTGAATAGGACAACATCAATTGATTGCTACACCATCTAGACCACCTCTAATGGAGTCCAAGACCGCAAGGAATTGAACCTCAACTCACTGGAGACGAAGAAATCGGCGGAGAACGGCGGTTCGGTCGGAAGGACTCAAACGCGAAATTCGTCGCCAAATCTTGATGGAACCTAAAATTGGTGGATGAGTTAGAATCTAGACATTCATACAAACACACGGGAACGAACAGAATGGAGATTGACCCACCGGAAGGAAAGATACGACGATGAACGCGAAGAACACGAAAACGGTGTCTCCTCGACGGTTTTCTTGATCTCACGGACGATCGAGTTGGAGAGGCGAAAGGAGGGTGCTACCACCGGGAAGAGAACTTCTATACGAAGAGATGAGAGGTGGAATCATTCGAAACGGATTGGAAATGGCCGCGTTATTGCCATAAAAGCGATTTTCGGTTTTTGCGTCACTGTTCAAATTCTGGCTTGATTTAGGGTTCATTGACTCCGGGAATGGAAACTCCTTGGTCTACTCTCCGCAACGGATCCGACGATTCGCGATTTGGAGGTTTATTGTGAAAGTTATGGGTGATTAAAGTTCATGTATCCAAGAATGGCAAGAGAGAGCTAGGAGATGAACAGTGCCGCCACATGGCATCACGTGATTGACCGAGGATTACACGAATGCAACACCCTAAGGAAAAATTAGGAAAAATAGGCTAAAAATCCCAGAAAAATTCCTAATAATATTAGAGAGTATTTGGAACCCAACAAATTTGAGTTGACTGAATTTGGATCATTTTTGGAGTTTAGACCAATTTCGGGCGAACAGATTGATTTTGATGAAAGACGCGGAAGATAAAATAGTAGCGGAGTTCAAAAAATCTTGGGAATCATTCCAAAAATAATTTTAGAATATTTGGAACCTAATAGAAGTGATTTCGGGATTTTTGGAGTATTTTGGGATGCGGGTGAAATTCCAGGTACAGACCGGAAATCGGGGATTTGACTTTTTAGACGGAAAAGAATTGAACTCCAATTTTGGTCGGAAAAGGATGCCAGGTTAATTTAAACATCGAGAAAGAGCCAAGTTTTAGAATTTACTTAATTTAAATTAGATTTCTCCGGAAGCCGAAATTGAGGATGTTACATGGACCTTGCGGGCATGAAACTGACATGCTCGGCAGGAGGTCACTATTGAGCGAGCATCAGCTAGGGCCGTCGGACAGTAATATCCCAATCTGAAGGCTTTGCCCACTAGTGTTCTGAAGGACGAGTGAGCTCCGCACATTCCTTCATGGATGTCCCTAAGAAGGTACTCTCCTTCTTCCTGGGTGATGCACCTGGAGAGGACTCCAGTGCTCCTTTGCGGTATAAGACGCTCTCGACCAGCTTGTATGGTGAGGATCGTCTCATGAACCGGGAGCGCTCGGCTTCTTCCTCAGGCAGTGTCCCATGTGCGAGATACTGAATGAATGGCGTCATCCAATTTGCACCGTGCTCAAGGAAGAAGACGTTACAGTGCGCCTCAGATGCCTCCTCTGCAAAGGAAATGGATAGCACCCCTGCAGGGGTAGGGAGTTGAGCGGAACCAACCTTCGAAAGATGGTCGGCCAGGGAATTCTCCTTCCTGGGGATGTAGAGTACCTCGAAATTCTTGAAGTATTTCTCCATCTTCCTAACTTCAACCAGGTAAAGCGCCATTGAGTTATCGGAGCACTGATACTCCTTGTTAACCTGGTTGACGACCAACTGTGAGTCACCCTTGATGGTGAGCCGTTGGACTCCGAGTGATTTGCATGCTCGTAGCCCGGCCAGGAGGCCTTCGTATTCTGCCACGTTATTTGTCACGGCGAAATGTAGCTGGAGGGCATACTGGAGTTGCTCTCCTTGCGGGGATACTAGAACAACTCCACCCGAGCATTCGTAGGCTTGGGACCCGTCGAAGTACATGACCCAGCGACCTTGCTCGAGTTGGTCGAGATCGGTCTCGGGTGGGGCGGGATTCGTCCACTCCGCCAGGAAATCTGCCAAGACCTGTGATTTGATCGCAGTGCAAGCCGAGAATTCAATCTCGAACTCGGCGAGCTCCATGGCCCACTTCACTATTCGACCACTAGCATCTTGGTTTCCCAGGATCTCCCTGAGTGGAAAGCTAGTTGGAACCCGAATTTTGTGGGCTTGAAAATAGTGTCGTAACTTCCTGGAGGCTACGAGCAGTGAATACAGGAGCTTTTGAACCTCAGGGTAACGTTCTTTAGGCCCGTGTAAGACCTCGCTAATGTAATAGATCGGTCGTTGCACCCCGTCCCTTTCCACTGTTAACACGACGCTTACTGCCTGGGGCGAAGCGGCCAGGTATAGTAGCAGGACTTCCCCCGATCTTGGAGTGGTCAGGACCGAAGATTTCGACAGGTATCGCTTCAGCTCTTCGAAGGACTTGTCCGCTTCCTCCGTCCAAATGAAACCATTGTGCTTGCGAAGTGCCTTGAAAAAAGGCAGCCCACGCTCGCCGAGCCGGGAAATGAAGCGGCTAAGAGCCGCCATCCTTCCAATTAAAGACTGGACCTCCCGTACACATGTGGGTGGTCGCATACTCTCGATGGCCTCGATTTTCTCCGAGTTTGCCCCGATGCCTTGTGGTCCAATCATGTAGCCGAGTACTTTCCCTGCCCTCACATCGAACACACATTTCTTTGGATTGAGTTTTATTCGATGTTTATTGAGGTTACAGAAGGTCTCCTCTAGGTCGAAAACATGACCCGAGGCAAGCTTGCTCTTGACTACTATGTCATCCACATAGACATGAGGTTTCGGCCTATTTGCTCCGAGAATGTCCTCTGCATAAGGCGCTGGAAGGTTGCTCCGGCATTCCTAAGACCGAAAGACATGATCGTGTAGCAAAAGGTACCAAACGGCATGATGAAGGAGGCTTTTTCCTCATCTTCAGGTGATATGCCGATCTGATGGTAGCCCGAATAGGCGTCCAAAAAGCTCATCACCTGGGACTCCGCTGTCGCGTCGACCAACTGGTCTATTCGCGGTAGCGGGAAATAGTCTTTGGGGCATGCGGCGTTCAGACCCGTGTGGTCGACACACATGCGCCATTTGCCCCCCTTTTTCTTCACGATGACCAGATTAGCTAGCCATTCGGAATGGTTGACTTCTCGTATGAACCTGGCCTTGAGGAGCTTATCCAGCTCTTCCTGGATGATGGCATGTTTCTTCGGAGAAAAGCACCTGAGCTTCTGCCGCACGGGCTTCTTATCAGGCCGAACCGCTAGCCTGTGCTCGATGACCTCCCTTGGGACTCTGGGCATGTCGGACGATTCCTAGGCGAACACGTCCGCGTTCTTTCGGAGGAAGGTCACGAGCTCGAGTTCCTATTTGGGGTCCAGAGAAGTTCCCAAGTGCACGAATTTATTTGGTTCTGTGTCGCACAGGGGAACTGCTTTGGTCTCTCCTCCAGGTTGGAGGGTAGTCTTTGGCCGGGAACTCTTCGGCTCTTGTTCTAGCCCGCATTGGGGCAGTTGCCCGACCATGTCAAGCGCCCTTTCATCTCAATTCAAGGCCGCTTTCTGGCTTCCCCTTACCGAGATCACGCCCCCGGGTCCCGGTACCTTCAGGCACTGGTACCCGTGGTGCGTGGCGGCCATGAACTTAGCGAGTGCCGGCCGGCCGAGAATGGCATTGTAGGCCGACTCGAAATCGACCACTTCGAAGGTGATCAATTCCGTTCGGAAGTTGCTCAGGGTGCCGAACGTCACGGGCAGGACGATTTGGCCGAGCGGCTTGATCGAGGTACCCAGAACTATCCCGTAAAATGGGACTACAATGCTCTTGATCTTGGAACGGGGGATTTGCATCTCGTCCAGGACCCTGGCGGATATGAGATCCAAGGAGCTCCCGCAGTTGACGAGCACCCATCCTACAACGGTGTTGCTGATCGTGGGGCTTACGACCATCGGAAGTCTCTAAGGTTTTGTCATTACCAAGGGACAGTCATCCTTGGAAAAAGTAAGGGGCAACTGGGACCACTTGAGCTGTTGGACGGGGGGCTTGCCCTAAGCGACGTGGTGCACCTCCCGCGCAGCCTCCTTTAGTTCGCGACGGGACCTGTAAGCCGAGGAGCCCTCGAATATCACAGCGACGTGATTTTAAGGTTCCTGGTACTCCATGTCCTCGTCCTCGTTGGCGGGCTGCTTGCCCTTGCTTCCTTCTCCGTGCTCTGGGAGCGTGGGCATGGGGCCCTTACCGTTGTAGAACTGTTCCATGCGGAAAGTCCACGTCCGGCAATTGCGGAGGTTGTGCCCATACGCTTGATGGAGCGGGCAAAAGTGGTTGCTCGGTCGGCCGTGCTGGTCGCCGCGTTCCTGGTCGTCTCGACCTTGGTTGTCGCGACGTTGGGGCGGTCGGCCCTTCCCCCTCGCACCCGAACCTTTGCGCACCTGCGAGGTTGGTCGCTGACGTTGCTCGACAACCGCGACCATGTTTGGAGCGGAGGGCTTTTTCTTCTTCTTCTTGATCTTCTTTTCGACTAAGCTCGCACTCTTCCTGCTCGTAGAGCCTTCCAAACTAGGCTGAGGCAGGAGCTTGCCCTCATCCAGCATCTTCTTCCACTGGATCGCCTCATCGGCGTTGGCGTACCGGTCGGCCATACGGAACAGCTCGTTGGTCGTGATGTCCGGATGGATCTAAAGATCCTGTGTGAAACGAACGTCTCGGACCCCGAACATAAATGCTCGGACCACGGCTTCGTCCGAGATGCTTGGGATGGAGTTCCGTACCTGCATGAATCGCTGGACAAACTAGCACAGGGTTTCGCCTTCTGTCTGGATCAGGCGCTCGAGGTCGTGTTCCTTGCCCAAACGGACATAGCAGCTCTGGAAGTTCACCCGGAGGGCGCTGCTCTGTTGGCCCCAAGACCGGATGGAACCCTCCTTTTGGTTGAAGAGCCAGGTCCGAGCTGGGCCATCTAGTACCGTGGGCAGAAAGTTAGCCATGACTCCCTCGTCCCCGCCGGCGGCTAGGATGGCAGTGGTGTAGATCGAAAGAAACTCATCGGGGTTCTGAGTCCCGTTGAATCTTTCAATGTGGACGGGTTTGAACTTGCTTCGCCACGCCAATCGCCGAAGGGGCGCCGCGAATGCCCGACATCCGAAGATGGGGCTGTCATGGCGCTCGCCCCGGTCGTGGCGGTCATAACGGTCGTTACTGCTTGACCCCCGACCCGCGGACCCAGGTGGGAGAAAACTTGGGTCGGTGAGAGGGGGAGTGGCCTGAAGAAGAGTATTCTGTCAGGTTCTGATTGCGCCGAGCATCCCTGTTGTCTTGCGGGGCTGTTCAGGGACCGCTCCGAGCATCCTCGCGATACCGATCATGTTCTCGCCGGTCATCCCGAGCATGGCTACTAGAGTCACTGAGGTAGGAACGCACGGGGTTGCGGCGATACTGATCTCGGGAAGCGCTTCGAGTTTCTTTTCGCTTGATGCCTCTGCCATTTTCATGTCGGCAGCGATTTTTTTGAGATCGTCCGCCACGACGGCTCCCATGGCCTCCAAATCCACCTGCTCAGGAAACTCTCTGAGGTTTCGCACGACCGTGGCTAAGGCTCGAAGACGCTCTCCGCTCGGGAGAGCGAGGGGTGACGAGCTGGGCCGGTGGCGCCTGAGTTCTGGGGTCCCGTACTCGCGGGAACTGTCGCGAGCATTGCCCCCGGTCCTTGCGCCCAGGCTGCCCCAGACCTGTCAGTGTATACTTGCCATTTTCCGGTTTAACAACGCTTCCAGGTGATTTTTGGCCGCTTCATAGCGTTGGAGGCGGGCATCTCCCGAGGGATCGTCCTCGGGACCTCCATCTCCTCCTGCCATGTGGACGTTGCGGGACTGCGAGGACCGCGGGGGTGAAATTACAGTGTCCCCCCGTGACATGGTCTACTGATCGGGCTCGAGATGATCCGGGAAATCCAAGCCATCATAGAGCCCATCATATTCATCATCCGAGAGGGCGTCGTGCTGAGAGCGAAAGAATCGCTCTCAGGCCCACCAGGAAAAGCTCCAGGCTCGGTATGACCTTGAGTCGATGACACCAGCGACATCACCCAGGGCGTATCTGAGATCTTCATCCCCAACATCTCCAAAGGTGCAGAGATCCTGGTGGTCCTGAGAGTTCGGCATCTTCAGGGATTCTTCACGAAAGGAACTGTCGGTCCCCACGGACGGCGCCAACTATCGACGATTGGGGAGCAGGCCCCCGCCGAGCTTACTTAGTTGATTGGGGGATCAACTCCGTCCCCTTTTTGCATGAAGGGTTGCTTCCGAAGGATGCCCGGTCTTGCCAAATCAAGTACACTTAAAGAATGACACATAGATTTATCCTGGTTCGGGCCTCTCACCAAGGACATAATAACCCTACTCCAGCGTGGTATATATTGTGTATGTATATCCTGCCTAGTCTGTGTGTGTCTCTCCTCCCCCCACCCCCAATGTCTGGGAGGTATTTATAATTTACAAAGGCATCATGTCGGTTACGGCCCACTCCATGCACGTCTGACCGTGTCCAACGTGGTCGCAACCGAACCCTACTTCTCCGCCACACCCGTGTCCTGGGCGCAATGACCCTTCGAGGTGGCATGATTATCGCCTTGACCGTTAGTCTTAACCCCCGACCACGCAGCCAGAGCTCGAGGTCGGGCCGAGCTAATTTGACACCAACCCGAGCAGGTGTGTCCGAGCAACACGCTCGGGCACTAGCCGAGCGACGAGCTTGCGCCGGACGAGCAAGGAGCTCATACCGAACGGGCAAGTCAAGCAGCGACGCTCGACCCTCCCTAGGTCACCTTCGGGGATGACCTCCGAGGTGCACAGGACCGGGACTAGCTCGGCCGTCGTGGCATTATGGTAATTAGGGGAATCACCCAATCCCCGACAATATGCTTTTGTGCTATCGGAAGCGTATTTTCAGCTTTTTATGCACGCGCATGTTTTGAGATCAGCCATAGTCGCTAACGTTTTGGGCCCACCGGTCATTGGCTTGGGCGTTTCACGCACATACACGATAAGTGGCCGACTCATGGGACTGCCTGGTCAGCGACTGATTGCACGAGTGGCCAACTGACCCGTCGGCCCCAGTTGGTAGCGGCCGAACACAGCGCTAGCAGCGGCTGATTAGGCCCTGCCTGTCGGTCACACTAAGCAGAGGCAAGCGATCGATAAGCTCACCGGCGGCGAGAATGGGTCGGAAGCCAGCAACCAAAGGCTTCGCAGGCATCAACACAACCAGGTAGGGATGTAATCGGATCGGATACGGTCGAATATCGTCCTATTCATATCCGTATCCATATTTTTTGTCGAATACAGAATCGAATACGAATAGTATCGAATACAGAATCGAATACGAAATATACAGGATAATATCGGTTACGAATACAGATCGGAATCAACATGGATACGAATAATATTAGTCGGATATTTTAAAATCCAAATTCAGTTTTTTTCCATAATCGGTCCAAATTTAAATACAAAATTCCAAAAGAAATATATTTGTATGTCTTTTTTTTTTGCCTTTTTGTCCCTAGCTTGTCATACATGTGACTCTGTGAGTAACAATGTACCCCATTGTAATAATTGAACCAAATGATTTGCAGCTGGCATATGCTGCTGAATCCTAAGTAGTCCTCCTGAAACGCCACTTGCCAATTTCTGTACCACCTTTACCCAAATATCTCCAAATTAGCATCTAGCACACATGAACGCATTATATCTTGTCATCCAATGCAGACCCCAATCTCTGAAACAGTGAAACATGTTAAATTGTTAATGTGTTATTCTGAAACGTGTTATTCGAATAATATCCGTATGTCATATTCGGATATTATCCGAACAAAAACTTGGATATTCTGTATCCATCGGATAATCAGTGTTCCGTATCCGTATCCATGTAAATTATCTGTATCTATATCCTTATCCGAGAAATCAACTGGATATCTGTGAAACTATCCAAATCATCATCCAAATCAATTCGGTCGGTCGGTCGGTCGGAAAATATCCGTACCAGTTCCATCCCTACAACCAGGTGAGTTCAAGTGTGGGTTCAATTGGGTTTGGAGGTGAGCAAAATATACCTCATGGCAATGAATGGTGGTGGTGAAAATGGGAGTTCATCGTGATAGTTCTCCAGGGGTTCTTAGTCTTGATTGTGTGCCAGAATAGGTCCTAGGTGTCAGGAGCTAGCTTCAGCTCAAGGGAATTTGAGATATTTAGGCTATAATGGAAGATTGGTAGGGGTGAAAATGGTACGGGTTAATCCCGACCGATCCGGTACCGAATCCGTTAAAAACCGTATCCGGGAAAAAAATTCCGTATCCGGCCGGATTCGGATACGGTACCGGATACTTGCTACCGGATACGGTAACGGATCTGATGAGCGAGATATCCGACCGAATAGCTGCGGTATATGGTAACCGGATATTATCCGACTGGATATCCGAATCAACAAAACAAGGGTACTCCGTACTCAAGTCAAGACTCAAGAGTCAAGAGCTTCCCATTCGATTCCCGCAAGCCTTAGTCTTTGCCTCACCATTCGATTCCCCAACCCGAAAACTAACCCTAGTGCTTGAGCCTCCGCCGCAGCCGCCGCCGCATGAATTCAGTGTGTTGGCCTGTTGGGCGAGCGGAACTTAGTTGTTCAAGTTATGTATGAATTTGATACCTTATTATACTTGTGTTGTGTGAATTGTCAAATTTATGTAATATATATGAATTTATTGCTTGTCAAATGTTTCAACAAGTATGTATCCGTTTGTATTATCCGTTTCCGAACCGAATCCGGTATGTATCCGCTCCGACATTACCATATCCGAAACTCCGAAATATCCATATTCGTATCCGTATTCGGTCTTACCGTATCCGATTCCGAATCCGGAAAAAAAATATGGGTTAGGATACGGGAACAGCAATATCCGACCGTATCCGATCCGTTTTCACCCCTAAAGATTGGGCTCGCGTGGATTCCACTGGTCTTGGGGAAGAAAAGATTGCTTTAGGCTGTCCTAGAGCTTAGGGGAACGCTTGGTGGGCGAGTTGGGTCCAGGGTTCACTAAATCGTTTGGTGCGATTTTTGCATGAACAGTGATTTTCGATAATCGCAAAAATCGAGTCGAAAATCGGCCGAAAATCGTTAAAAATCGTATGAATTCAAAAACCAAATTTTTTCAAAAAAAATTCAAAAATCGTCGATTTTCGTGGAAAATCGACCGGTTTTCGTGGAAAATTGACGATTTCGTGTGGAAAATCGACGACCTTGTTGAACTTTTTTGTGCGATCGATTTTTGTAGCGATTTTCGACAACCGATTTCCACCGATTTTCGACCGGTTTTTGACACGTAAATTTTTTCGAATTTTTGAATTTTTTTGAATTATTTTTTGAATTGGATCGGTTTACCGACCGGTTTTTGATATCAGGCCGCGGCGATATGACCGAAAATCGCGAAAATCGAGCGATTTTCGTCGATTTTTTGAACCCTGGTTGGGTCCTCGTGGTTCTTGCGCACCTAGTCCTTCCGTTAAATAGCGAAACAAGGTGGCGAAGTAGTGTTTGAACAAAAAGTAAGGGCGACAGCCGGTCAACAGTCTTCGGGTTTTCTCGGTCTCGGCACAGGGCGAACGTATGGGTGAGCTTAATGCGGTGGCAGCGGCGTGGTAGTACTTCATCTCGGGTTCACGAATTGTGGCCGGAAAGACGACAAAGGAACGAGGTGGTTTGCGGCGAGATCTTTCGCCGGAGAAAAGGCAACAAAGAGAAGAAAGGAATGGCGTGGAGAAGAAAAAGCCAGTTGTCAGCTAGGCCCTGGGCTCACATGGAGGTGCGAAAGAGGGTGAGAGAGGAGAGGAGAGAGAGATTGTGGAGCGGGTTCCACATGTAATTGAGACAAGAAGTCTAATTCCAGCTCATCCCTTAAGACAGCCGATAAAAATGAATTGTTTGAGGGGTCTAGATACCTCATAAATTTGTGAGAATTTTCACCGAGATTAAGAGCATCTCCAAGAGAGGGCCCTAAAAATGAGCCTTAAATTTTAATTAAGGACCCCAACTAATTAGATTTAGAACTCCAATGATATATTCACTCCAGCAATTAGGCCCTAAAACTCAATGAAGATAGGATTCAATCACAGAGTTGCTAAATATAGCTACTCTCCCATGGGCCCTAAAACAATTTGATAAATTTTAACAATTTAGGGTCCTTGCTGGAGTTGATCTTTTCCCCTAAAAGCCCTATAATTCAAGTTAGGATCATATTTAGGGCCCCTCTTGGAGATGCTCTTAGGTGTGTTATCCACTATCTGTACAAATTTGAAATGAAAATTCACATTATTTTATTTCAAAAAATTCCTACAATACCAACTGTTTAGAAAGTCTAATTCAAAAATTGATTTAATTGAGGTCTTAAATAATCATATTAATTTTTATATTTTTACAAAGAATATGAATATTGTCAAGGTTCTACCATAAAAATTTTAGATTTAAAACCTTAATATTTATTTTTTAATAATTATTTTTCTCTATTTTGCTAATTTTCAGTTTTGAGGTAATTAAATTAGGATAAATATAAAAATTAACTTTTAATTTTTACCAATTTTACCAGATAAGGGTAAGGGTATGGCAATAATATGGTAAAAGGTTCAGCTTCTTGAGGGCTCTAAAAAGTTCTACAAAAATCATTTAGTGATCTGGTCAAATTTAATAATTAATTCTAAAATTAATCATTTCATGGTTTAAATGTGTTCATACTAATTTTGACCATCCAAATACTGATCCAGAGATCTCTAAAGATTTTTACTAACCTTGGGAAAATTTCTTACTTTTTATGTTCTTTTTTTTTATCATTTTACCATTATATTTCTTTTTAAAATCCATAATCCAATTACTTTGCAACAAGAAATTCATCCAAAAGGCATATAAATTCTGGAAATGCAATATTAAATCAAATGCATAATTTAATAATGTATTTTATCTTTTATTGAATTTTAGGGATGTTGCACTTAGTTTATCGTTTTTGCATTATTTATTGTTAAGGTTTTGACGTAGGAGTCAATTCGGATTTCGGACCCCCTCCGAGATTTAAAATGCCGGCCGGGCAAAAAATTAAAAAAAATAAAATTAAAAAAATTCTAATTTCTCGGCAAGATCTCGGTGATTTCGACCGAAATTTGGTGGTTTTTTTTACCAGATTTTGAATTTTATGCATTAGATTTGATTGGATTTAGGGTCAAGATCATCCACAAAAAAATTCAAAATTTTTTGACATGTTTTTGACCATTTTTTGGTTGGTTCAATTTGTCGGTTAGGACTGTCTGAATGTTTTAAATTTTTTCAAGATTGATCATCATCTGAAAATTTTATGAAAATATTATGGATATGTTAGGACCATTTGAAAAAATTTTAAAATTTTCTAAAGTGATTTGTACTATTTTTTATTCAGGTGAATTTTGTCGGTTCGTCTTTAGTAGCACTATTTGAATTTTTTAAAATTTCTAAAGATTGATCATCATCTAAAAATTTTATGAGAATATTATGAATATGTTAGGACCATTCACAAAATTTTTCATAATTTTCTAATGTGGTTTGTACCATTTTCCATTCGGTTGAAATTTGATAGTCAACCCTTTTATTAGGACAATGGCATTGTTAGATTTTTTAAAAATTCCTCATGCTTTATTATCATTTGAAAATTTTATAGAAACATTAGGGATGTGTCAAGACCACCCAAAAAAAAATTCAAAAATTTTTGACGTGTTTTGGACCATTTTTGGGTCGGTTCAATGTGGACCGAGATCTCGGTGATTTCGACCGAGATCTCGGATTTCCTGGTTGAAAAAAACGGATTTGAAATTTGGTTTTTTCATTTCGTCCGAGTTTTGTCCAAAATTTCCGAATATCGGAGAGATTTCGGATGTCGGCCACCTTCGAGATTTATATTAAAACGAGATTTGAAACCCTGGTAGGAGTAATAGGGTGTATTATTAGTCGTAGAGAGAATTTTTAAAACCGACTGTTCACCCCCTCTAGTTGGCTTCCTCGACCCAACAGCCTCCCAAGACATTAATAGTAAGTTTTAATCATAAGATCGCTGCTATGGTATTTAATGTTAATTGGTTCTTTATTATTTACTATATCTATGGAATGGTATTTCATCGATGTTGTCACTATGTGCACTAGCGTTATTCTTGATTAGTACAGTATACACAAATAGTTTAGATTTGCATATATAGATCAAACACCCTGACTGCCACAGGCATCACGAGCTCCAACACCAATCACTGGCCTCAGTTTGCCGTCGCACATGCTCAAGGAACGTCGTCTTCTGTGGCCTCCTCCTTTGGAAAGCTGGAATTCCAATAAGCCCGCGGTGGTCCGAGATTGGCATAAGAGATGACACCATCATGAATTTTTGTTGTGGCAAATCGAACGGCCCAAAATCAATCTAGGTGATATTTGACGGTGAAAGTAAGCATATAATGAGAAGGCTCCTATCGTAAGCCTGGGCGATAGTCGCCGTAATATATAGGCCGTGTTTGGCAGAGCTTTAGATCCCAACTCTACGTTAAATCTGAAACTTATAAGCTAAAATAAAGTGAATTAAGTTTATATTTTTATTCTAAAATGTAAACAATGTGACTCACCTAAACACTTTTAATATACCCATAGCTCCAGCTCCACGGATCTGATAGAACTAAAATACCACCAAATCTACTATTCAAATAAAGCTAAAGCTCTCCCGAATAGGACCATACTATGGCGCTGGTCCACACGCTGAAGGAAGACATGAGATTCAGTTCCGCTCAACTACACATCTGGAAACAGGGGCCGTTGTTCTGCTCTGGACTCTGTTCTGTCCCGACGAAACGATGACATTCACTCGTACTCATTCACATTTGAAGGCTGTTAGACAACCTCGCTATCGAATAGTCCGAGGTTGCCTAATAGATCTAAACTGGAGAAGAGAGAGAGGGAGGGAGAGAGACACAATATGAGGAGGGACTGCTCTGCTTTATTATTCTGATTGCTTGTTTCTGTGTACACGGGGTGACCCCCTGCCTCCTATTTATAACCTACCAGCTAGGGTTTCGGGAGAGTCCAGGTGGACAACGAAGGCCTGGTTTCCTAACACTCCCCCTTGGACTCTTCACCGCGAGATGCATATGCCTCATCAAAACTCCAGAAAAACCCAATGGGAAAAATACTTGGAGAAAGAGTACATAGATACGCTTGCTGGTTGCACAGATTGCCTCATCAAAAACCTTATGTAAGAAAACTTCTATGAAAAACTTACTGAAGGAAAAGAGTACAATCCACCCAAACTTCAATGTTAATCTTCAAGATTTACGTTGGGTACTCAAACTTCATGTTCGAGATTTATATAGGAGTATGTGAAAATTCTCCCCCTGAAATCTGCACTTCTCTAAGCCTCATCATCCCGATTCCTCTAACACATCTTTCAAAGGAAGATGCCGGGAGTGACTTAGTGAATAAATATGCGAGATTTTCACACGACTTAGTATGCAGTATCTTTATCTCGTTCATCTTATGCAATTCATGAGCATAAAAGAACTTGGGGTTGATATGCTTTGTGAGGTGACTCTTCACATATCCCATTTGCACTTGAGCAACACAAGCTGCATTATCTTCATAGATAATAGTGGGGGTTTGTTCCATATTTAAACCACAAGAATTCTAAATGTGGTGAACCATTCTTCGAAGCCATGCACATTCTCGAGAGGCTTCATACAAGGCAATTATTTCTGAGTGTTTGTCGATGTCGAGACAAGAGTCTGCTTAGACGACTTCCACGAAATTGCTGTTCCACCGCAAAGGAAAACATACCCAGTTTGTGACTTGCCAGTATGCGGGTCCGATAGGTACCCAGCATCGGCATAGCCAACTAAATTCAATTCATTGTTTCTTCTGTAGAACAAGCTGAGATTTTTGCTTCCTTGGAGGTAACGGAAGATGTCCTTCACCCCTTTCCAATGCCTTTTGGTGGGTTCTGCACTGTATCGTGCTAGCAAATTCACATCGAACGCAATGTCCGGCCTAGTGCTATTCGCAAGGTACATGAGCGCTCCAATTGCACTCAAGTATGGGAATTCCGCTTCCAGGACTTCCTCCCCCTCTTCTCTAGGCCTGTATGGGTCTAGGTCTGCTTGAGTGACCTTCCGACCATTGGGGTCTTTGTGGGGTATGCCTTTTCAAAGCCAAATCTCTCCAACACTTTCTGCGTGTAGGATGATTGGTGTACCAAGATTCCGCCTTGGACATGTTCAAGATGCAAACCAAAATAGAACTTCGTTTTACCCAAGTCTTTCATTTCAAACTCAGATTTCAAGTATGAGCATGCTTCTTCAATTTCTTCATCTTCAAGTCATCTACATAGACGGAGATTATACAAAATCCATTCGTGGATCGTTGTATAAATACACATGGACAATCTTCGCTATTCGTGTAGCCTTTCTTGCAAAGAAAGTCACTCAAGCGATTGTACCACATTCTTCCTTACTGTTTCAGCCCATACAGTGATTTCTCCAATTTCACACTGTATAGGTTTCTGTTTGCTCTGTCTTGGTTCGGGATAGGGATACTTTCCGGTACTTTCATGTATATCTTCGAATCCAAGTTTCTATACAAGTATGCTGTGACAACATCCATTAGCTTCATTCTCAACTTCAAGTTGACTGCCATTGAGATCAAGTATCTAAAGGTAATTGCACCCATGACCGGAGAATATGTTTCTTCATAATCAACCCTAGGACGTTGAGTGAAATCTTGAGCGACAAGCCTTGCCTTGTACCTTACAACTTCATTGTTTTCATTCCTCTTCCGAACAAAAACCCATTTGTGACCCACGGGGTTTATATGGGGAGGCGTGCGGCACACAGGCCCAAACACCTCTCTTTTGTCCAGAGAGACTAACTCTCCGTGATTGCCTTATTCCAATCTTCCTAATCGAGCCTTTTCTTGCACTCTACGAAAGATGCAAGCTCGGGATCATGATCAATGATCGTGGCAATCTTCTTTGCAAAGTATGCATCGACATTGGCTGTTGCTCTATTCATTGATTCTCCTGTTATTACAAAGTTTATGGCCATTTCATCATGGGGTGCTTCATGCACTTCTACTTGCTCTTCACTGCTATTTCCCATTCCAGGAGCAAGTTCCTTTAGTTTTTCTCCATCAATGTGTGCGCACACATTATTTCCGACGGCTTCTTCCAATGGAAGGTTCAGATCTGGAATTGCCTTTTCCACAGGCTTCTTTCCAGTGCCAGGTCTCAACTGGCTCCCCTTCTTGCTTTGGGGCACTTTTGTGATTGGCTGTGGTAAATCCTCTTGCCCAATTTTCCCCAGACGTCTCCGGGTACTTTGGGTTTGAGAAGCCAGATTTTCTATTCTTTTTCTATGAGGCCTCTGAACAGGACGAGGGATACCTTCTGCTTTCTTTGGTATTTCCACCCTCTCTGGTGCATTTCGTGCTAGTATATGCGACTTAACCACGCTCTTCAGATCACAAAAATGATCAGGCAGCTCATTTGCTAAATTCTTCAAATCAATTGTCTTCTTGGCTTCTCGATTTGCTTCATTAGTGAGAGGGTCATGCGCGGGGATCCCAATGGAATGCCATATGATTTTCCGGTATTTTTCATCCAATGGTTCATTTCCTCCCCCTAATGACGGGAAAACAATCCCTGTCAAAGATGCAATCAGCGAATCGGGCTGTATTCAAATCCCCAGTCATGGGTTCCAAATATCTGGTTATGGATGCACTTTCATAACCAACGTATATCCCAGACTTGCGGAGAGGACCCATTTGCAGTTTGCTGTGGGGGTGGTATAGGTATATATACCATACATTCAATTCTTCAGGATGACCCATTGCACTAGTTGCATAGTCGAATGGATGTTGAAGGCCGATGGTCTATAGTTGATGAGTGCTGCTGCGTGCAGGACTGCGTGTCCTCAACAAATGTTGGGCAAGTTACAACTCTGCAAGAGCGGTCTGGTAATGAACTTAATCCTCTTTATTAGTGCTTCAGCTAGTCCATTTTGCGTATGGACATGCGGTGCAGTGCTAAGCGATTATGCCGATTCTTTGTGCAATAATCATCAAATGCCTTTGAAGTAAATTCGCCGGCATTGTCCATTCGAATGGACTTCGCGCGATGATCAGGGAAAGCATTCTTAATTCTGATGATCTGCGAAATCAACTTTGCGAATGCATGATTCCTTGTTGACAGCAAACATGCATGCGACCATTTCGAGGAAGCATCAATGAGCACCATGAAGTATCGAAACGGCCCCGACAAGGGCTGAATTGGGCCGCAAATATCCCCCTGAATGCGTTTCAGGAATGCAGGGATTTCATGTTGCACTTTCATAACATAGGGTCTTGTTATTAATTTCCCGGTGGCACATGCATGGCACACAAAATCTTCATGATTCGGAAAATTGTTAACATTAATGCCATGACCTAGTGAGTTGTTAACTATATTTCTCATCATTCTAAGACCAAGATGACCTAAATATACAATGCCATAAAGATATACACTGCGTGTGCATTGATTCTCGTGTAGTACAACCCAGATTCATATGAGAGATATTTTTCTAATACTATGTTTTCATATTCCACGTGCTTCACAATGCACAAATGCTCTTTGCCATTTTCTTCATTGGTTTCTACGTGAAACCCATTGGCGCGGATATTTTTGAAACTTAAGAGTGCGAGTTGATTCAAGGTACAAGAGAGCTTCTTCAATTACCAAAGTTGTACCCATTGGTAATATAATTATGGCTCTTCCTGAGCCTATTATATGCGTATCGCTTCCTGCGATTGTCGTAATCCTTTCAGCGTTCTTCGTGATCGTCTGGAAGTATTTCGACTCTCTTAAGATGGTATTTGTTGTGCCACTATCAACAATGCATGTTTCCTCCATTGGGCGCTACACGATTTCTAGATGAAAAGAAATATAATTCTGATCAGACAGTGGTAAAGTAATACAAACATTGCTTGCAAATATAGAATACTGGAATAAATAATAAATTTCATATTCATTCATGAGAAAAATTACTCTTATAGAGCTTGCAATTCATTATGCAACCTGATGTCTATGTGAGATAGTTCTGACCATTCGGGCCAGTTCTTCAAAACTCACATTTGACAATGCCAGACCTTTTCATATTCACAAGGTTCTTCTATTAGATTACTGCGTGCAATCTAATAGGAAGTGGCTGCTAGATGCATAATTAAATTCTCATGAATTTCCAGTAAACTAAAAGAAAGCAATAATTGCAAGATTCATAAATACAAGATTCAGAAATACAAGATTCATAAGTACATGATTCATAAATGTAATATTCATAAATACAAGATTCATAAATACGAAATTCATAAATATTCATAAATACAGCTTCGTGCATGTAGGTGATCGGCTTCGTGCGCGCGATCGGCTTCATGCATGCGATCAGTTTCATATGCATGATCGACTTCGTGCGATCTGCTTTATGTGCGTGATCGGTTTCGTGCATGTGATCGGATTCGTGCGATCGGTTTAGCGCGGTTTCATACGCGCGGTATATTCAGTTCCATGCGTGTCAGCCTTCCTATCGCGACGGTGGCCGCTTCGTGCGGCGTGCTTGAATTTTCAATGAAATATATTAAAGCAATAAATATAATGCATGGAATAGAAGAATAATTGCACAATCCATGAACTCATAAATACGGGAAATAAATTTTCATGAATTTTCAGCAATCTAAACAGGGCAATTATTGCAAAAAAAATACATGCAAATATTCATGAATACAGAAAATAAGGCTAAGAGAACTTAAAAACAGAGCCAAATAATTTTCTAGGAATTTTCAGGATTTTCTGGCAATTTTCAGAATTTTCTGGAAATTTCTAATTGGTTTTCTGAATTTCTAATCATTTTCGAAAAAGAAATCAGAAAAAGCATAATAATAAAAATACTTGTGAGGGGTAAAGGGGTAAAATCCCTTTACCCCGTGCCCAAAGCCGATTCTTAATTAGAGTTATGACTGGACTTCGTGTCCAATGGTTTCCCAAAGTAATACTATCCCTTTACTTCTCTTCTGGACTTAAGGCCCAATCCGATCGACGCCAACTCGCCAAGGCTAGCAGGGGGCTTCTCAGACGGCGCGACAGGAGCGAGATGTCTGCTGGGGATCGATTATCTTCTGGGACGCCAAGGCTAGCAGGGGGATTGAGGCGCACTGCGCGCGGGTGGCCGAACGGCAAGGCCAGGCCACAAGACTGCCGGGGCCGGTGCGATCGCAGAGGCTGGCCGGAGCAACGGCCTGGCGGGCGCTTCGCCGGCGCAGCGCTGATGGCGTCAACATCGCTTCATGCGCACGCAACGATGGCTGAGCGCCACTGGGCGGGTGCGGCCGTGGCGGTGCAGTCCGTCACGCGGCGGTACTCCTGGCGGGGCTCGGCGGCTCCGAGGTGCGAGCAGATCTGCAACAGGCGCCCTACGAGCGCTGCGGAGACTACTCGGAGCAGCCTGGTCGCGCGGGAGACAAGTCGCCGGACGGCGGCGCCAGGTCACGAGGCGTGGCGTGACGGGACGCGTGGCTTCATGCCGCGGGCGTCAGCGTTCAGGCCATCGGCAGACTCGACGGAGGCCAGTGGCGCAGCGGCATGGCCTGCGAGGCGGCCAGCGGCTGCGGCCGGCACTTCATGGCTTGGGGTGCGCGGCTAAGGCGGTGCGGACTGAGGCTTGTGGCCGAGGGCGCGCGACGAGTGGCCGAGGCCGGCTTCGAGCCGGTCGGTGCCTGCGGAGCGCGGCGGTTCGGCGTGAACTGGGCGACGCTGCTTCGTGCAGCGCGCAGGGGCGGTCGATGCTACTACTTGGCACGGTCCTGTGCGGCTACGCAAGGCGCGACTTGCGGCCTTCGAGGCCGTAGTGCGACAGCGTATGGTGACTTGCGGCCTGCGGCGCTCTGTAGCGACTTCAGCGACTTCGAGCGCGCGTGAGGCGGCCAGACGGCTTCGTGCCAATTCAATATACAGTAGCTTCTCAGTTGATTCGTAGAGCATTGGCTTCGTGTCAATCTTACTCCTTGTATTGTAGATGCATAGCAATCTTTACTGTAATCTTCAATCGTAGCTTCGTGCCACGTAAGTTAGATACATGCGTAGAAATAAAACAAGCGATTAGATTGAATCACTTATTCTTACCAATTCTCACCTTTTTAATCTGTTCACCAAGTAGAGTTTTGTGCTGATAACGTATTAGACAACCTCGCTATCGAATAGTCCGAGGTTGCCTAATAGATCTAAACTGGAGAACAGAGAGAGAGAGGGAGAGAGAGGAGAGACTGCTCTGCTTTATTATTCTGATTGTTTGTTTCTGTATACACGGGGTGACCCCCTGCCTCCTATTTATAGCCTACCAGCTAGAGTTTCGAGAGAGTCCAGGTGGACCACGAAGGCCTGGTTTCCTAACAAAGACAACACTTGAATGCGGACTCATACCATCAATCACGACACTACAACAAACAAACGACTGAAATTAATTGTCTGAATCGAGTGTTTGGGTTGAGCAGCACAGTCGAGTACTCAAGTCTGTCGCATGGTTCTGAGATCAAGTCGCATCCAGAGGCCAAAAGAGCATTTTATTATTCCCCTTCGATCATGAAGAACAGCAGCAGCAGCAACGCAAGAAATAAACAACTCCCCTGCGTCGATGAGCTCCTCTCACAAGTCGTCACATCTTGGTCTTGAATGGCACGTAGGTCTTGAGCGCGTCGCGGACGCCCTGGAAGGAGGAGACGCAGGCGGCGACGGTGACGAGGAAGCAGACGAAGCTGAGGCTCTGCAGCGCCACCCACTTGGTACTGAACCGCGGGATCTGCTGCTGCCGGATGTACATCTCCACGGGGAAGAAGACGGTGAGCGGCCAGAAGGCGATGCTGCCGAGGATGCCCAGGATGCTGTTGAAGAAGGGCATCACGATGGCCAGCAGCGTGATCACGCCCACGAACGCCGTCCGCCACACCAGCCGGAACACGTTCACGCCGCCGCCTCGGGCCGACGTCGCGCCCGGGAACCGCCGCTCCACAGCGCTCTCCACCGCCGCGAACAGCGGCTGGCAGAACACCTGGAACCCGCCAACGAGGTGGATGACGATGCAGGCGTTGGCGAAGTCGACGAGCCAGTATGGCTCGTAGAAGCCGAAGCCGGTGAGGATGTTCCCCTGCGCGCCGTTGCCGAACGCCGAGTAACCGAGGCAGCCGCACAGCATGTAGAAGGCCGTCGTCGTCGAGATGCCCATCATCGTCGCCCGCCGCATCGTCTTGTTCTCCGCCGGAGGAGACCGCAGCGTGTCCTGCATGCGCGCCGTCAATCATCGTCGTAAATTAGACCAAGTAGAGCCCAGTGTTTCTATTCTTTCCTTGTCAATACGAGTTAGCCATCTCCAACCATATTCGCTTCATTTCATTCTCTTTCCTGTTCCTTTTCTCATTCTCATTCCCTTTATTTCCCCTTATCTCCAACAGATTCCCTTTAAAGAGAATTGTATAGGAAAAGGAGAGAGAATCCCTTGCTAGAGGGAATAGAAGAGAGAATCCCTTCACGAAGGGAATGCTGAAGGGAATCCGTTGGAGCGTTGAAGAGAATGGGAATCCCTTTGAAGGGAAAGGGAGAGGAGAAGGGACATGGTTGGAGATGGTCTTACACAAATCTTAAAACAAATAAAAAGATAAATAATTATTTTCTAGTGAAATTTCCACCTGGATTTCGATGAGAATTATGGCATACGAGTAGGCGAACGCGACGTTGCCGAGGGCCTGGAACATCATCCATATCTTCTGCTCCGAGCTGACGTCCACCCCGACCTGCGTGCCGGTCAGCGTCGTCTTCCCCGTGGGACCTGGCAGAGATGACATACACCACCATCACACGAAGCAGTACACGATGCAGGCAGGCCTAGATCATTAGAGCACTACATACCTGAGATGGTCTGCGCGAGCGAGAGGCCGACGGCGATGATAGCGTAGGAGAAGGACATGACGGCGGCGACGATGGAGAGCCACCAGAGCTTGTGGAAGTTGGGGAGCTGGCAGAAGATGACCTGCACCGCCCCGAACGCGACGATGTACGCGCTCAAGGGCTGGCTGCAGTCCGCCTGGTGCCCGTGCCGGTGGAAGCAGTTGGACTTCTTGATAGCGCTGTCCGACAAAAGATTAATGGCGACTGTTACAGCCTCGCATAGCCTTCGATTATTTCTAGGAATACGCAGGCGATCGAGCTGCATGCGCAGGCCGGCGGCGCCAGCATTTCGGTATAAAAGTTCAGAGACCTACGCGCTGCTGATGGACGCCGTGATGGTGTACCCGATGCCGGTGCCGAACATGTTGGCGTACTGGCAGAAGGCGCAGAACGAGACGTGCCACCCGCCTGCGCATAGAGGGATGCATCGGTCGTCGATCATCCGCACGGACCAATGCAAGCACGCACAGATCACTTGGATCTGCATGGAGATGGGAAGGATTGACGAGTAAATACCTAGGTAGGCCTTGACTGCCTCGGTGTAGGTGTAGTTGCGTTTGCCGGTGACGGGGTCGCCGACGCGGTAGCAGTCGGCGAGGAGGCCGCAGGTGTAGAAGGTGATGGCCGCGAAGAGCACCAGGGTCAGCGGCCCGGTCACCCACCCCAGCTGCGCCATGGCCCAGGCCAGCGACAGCACGCCGGACCCGATCACCGCCGTTATGATGTGCGCCGCCGCCGTCCACACCGTTCCTGCAGGGACATACACATACAAGAAGATCAAGGTGTAAAATTTGTCAAAGGAACAGGGAGTTGAGTTCGATCTACTGCATGGATATTGCTTTTTCTTTATCCTAAACCATTTTTTTTTTGACTCGGATACAGATAATGCCTGATACAAATACGACGTGAATAATATTGGTCACGAATTCGAAGCGAATAAGAAGCAAAATCGATATGGTACCGAATATGTTTTGTCAGATATCGCGCGGAAATAAATACCACATATATAGCAATGATTAATCAACCTTATGAGTTCAACATGCTTCAGGATTTTCGCAATTTAACAAATCATTTTATCAGGTAGTCCAATAAAGTTATAAAAGTACCCTTCTGATACAGCATTCTTTCCCACTAGAAATCTGGAAAAGCGGCCATATGACCATATATGTATGTCGGAGACTTAAGCTATTTGGTTAGGCCAAATTGAAGCTACTAGAATATAAGTCGTAAATTTTTGGATAACCAAAGAGTTTTTCGGAATTATCTAAGAATATAATCGGAATATCCTGAAATCAACTATCCGAAATAGATACAAATCTAACAACTATACAACACAACTAGTCTAATTGGAACCGAATAGATCCGGTTGGTTAGTCAGTATCTATACTATCCGCCGAGAGATCCCCTACCCACCACTCCCCAGAGTTTCAAATTTCATTTTTAGGTTTCATCTCGGCACCCTCCAAAATCCAAGATTTCGTTATTTCGAAAAAATCTAAATGAAATCCAAAAAACAAAATTCAAATCTGGTTCTTTTTGACCGAGATTTCCAAGATCTTGCCGAGATCTAATTTTTAATTGAACAAAAATTGGTCCAAAAATCGTCAATTTTTTTTGAAATTTTGGTCTCCCATGGAAAACGACGTGAATAATCCAATTCGGTCAAAATCCGATCAAATTTGGTCAAATTTTGGTAAAAAATTGAAATTTTGTTCAAATCGACCGAGATCTCGCTGAGATTTTAGGTTACTGTAGCACTTGAATTTTTTTTTAGCGTTTTCTAAATTTCACTGAAATTATAAAACGGATCCAAGCAGATTCGAGATTTCACGAAATCTAGACGAGATTTCCACTCCCTCCAACCCTAATTCTTTGCCTCCTAGTCTACGACTGGTGCGACAATGCGATGCTCATGCTCCCAAGTTCCCACCACGCGCCGCTCACCTCGTCGGCGCTCCTCCTCCAACCCCCTTGCACCACCGTCGCATGCCACAGCGCCACTTCTGCTTGTTGCTGCTGGTCGTGGCGGCCATTGACTTTGGCACCGGAGACAAACAAGATAGTCATCACTGACGTCGCGCCATAAACAACTCAAAAGCTTTAATCCAAGGGGGAAATAAAAGAAGGGGCATTTGTCGAAGGTAGTGGTGCAAAGCGTTGGCGAGACGGATCTAGAGGTGGGCATCGTGCCGTGCCGGGTCGGTCCGGCATGAGCCCATCGTGCTTCGTGCCTAAACCATGCAGGGCATCACGACCCATCGTGCCTACCGTGCTAGGCCATGACGGCCTAGCTTGCCTTCAGCGAGCCCAAGCAGGGGCCATTTATGCTTCGTGCCTATTTCGTGCCGTGCCAGCCCAGGTCCGGCCCATTTACACTGTTGCGACACGAGGAAAGAAGACTGAGACACGATGCCCAATCTCTTTCAGTTCTCTCTCGCCCGTTGCTCCCTCTCGCAGCTCTCTCTCTCTCTCTCTCTCTCTCTATCTATCTATCTCGCTCTCTCGTCCATCTCTCTCAATCTCTCTCGCCCGTTGCTCCCTCCCTCTCGACCGTCTCTCTCAATCTCTCTCTCGCCTGTTGCCTCCCTCTCTCTCGTTCATTGGCCGACGAGAGAACGAGAGATGGTCATCTATAGAAAGCCTAACAGTACTTTCTCTCTCCAAAAAGATTATCAGACTCATAACCTCGACAGTATTAGAAATCTAGTGAAATAAAATCATTGTAGATAAATAACATAATATAGTCATCAACAACAATGTAGTTATGATAGTAGATTTGTGGATGTTGGATCGGATCTAGACTATAAATTGCACATACTTGAGACTACAAAAGTGTCCCAACTGAGCTAGTTCTGCCCATATATCTCAATCTCTCTCAGCTCTCTCCCATCTCTCGCCCGTATATCTCCGTGCCGCGGTGTGCCCGTGCCTCCATCATGTCGGCCCAGCCCAAACGACCGTGCCGGGCCGTGCCGCCCATCGTGCCCTGATCTTAGGCCCGGCACAGCCCGTGCTACAGTGTCGTGCCGGCAAAGCACGACCCACTCCCATACCGTGCCGAGTTTTGAACCGGGCTAGACCACCATGTCTCAGGCTGGCCCAAAAAAGCCCGACCTAAGTGCCCACCTATAGACGGATCCGAAGAAAGCTTTGCTGGACAAGCAATGCACGCGCTTCACTACCCGCTCTTGCTAGTCTAAGAAGGGGGCTAGAGACCCATGAATCTTCAAGCACGTCTAATGGTGAGAAAAATCAGTTGGAGTCGAATTTTTCGGTTTTTCCTAAACACACACACACATATAAAGCCTTTTTCGTACTCCTAGTAGTACGTACTCCCACCTTCAGTATACCACTTAAACTAACGTGTTATACTCCTTTATCATTTTCAGTATACTCCAATAATAATTCTAAGATACTCCAATACGACATGAATGGAAAAAATTCATGGGAGCCATTTATTTTTTTGTTATATACCCTTTTCCATGTGTAAAAAGAGTACATAAACAAATTATGCTATAAATGGTGGATTTTGATGAAATTTTTCGTAGAATTCACTTTGGAGTATCTTATAATTAGTATTAGAGTATACCCAAACAGATAAAGAAGTATAACAATATTATTTATACAGTATTGAGAGTGGGAGTACATACTCCTAGGAGTATGGAACCATCTTCATATATATATATATATATATAATGGGATGTATCTCTGAAATCAAAGTCAACGATAGAACTCCCTCCGATCACAGAAAACATCCGGATGAAACTTATCAAAACCCATAAATTAAAGCGTCCTGGACTAATTTGGAGAAGGCAAAATGTTTCTCGGCACCACCTAGATGCAGACAAAACTGTCGCCCTTGCTGACACATATATACATCAAACTATTGCATAACAGAATCACATAAGACGAAATGCTCGAGAAGCAAGACCATGAGAGATTGAAGTTGAAGACGTACGCCACCGCGTACGTACGTCAATATTCTCGTTCCATCGATCTCTTTCGGTGTGTGCCATGCAAAAAGCGGAGTTCGCACATACTCTCGTACGTACTCGCTAGCATGGACCAAACTCGAAGGCAAGGCGTAGGCGCGAACCTACGAGAAAGCTACAGGAAACCATCACAAAGATCAAAGGATAGCATGACAGTAGATGATGACGGTGATCGAGGACGTAGGAGAAGTCAGCCGAGGGCGCCGTCGATGGATTTGGCAACATTCATTCGAGTCGCTGGACACCGGCCGGTGGCCGATGCTTCCATGGCGACCGTTCTTTTCTTCTTCTTCTTTTCTCATATCTTTCACCTATGGCGCCTACGCTTCCATGGGGCAGCTTTAGGAAGACGTGCCGGTTTTATGGAAGAAACCGCCCCATCAATCAATCGGACCCTATGCAAGCATAAGTAGTGAAATGCTATGCATGTGTGATACATTTGGACCGTTAAACTCGGTGTAGAATCTTGACTTGTGACTTCTCATAGGGTATGTATAATAAGGTGATCTTAGCAAGTTTTTAGGCTGTACATATCATTTTTGATCTATATGGAAGAGTGAGAAAAGAGGAGAGAAAAGAGAGCTAGCTCTTATTTAGTAACCAGTTTTGCACGGGAGCATAGGTCGATTATTTATGCACAAGATAGAAGAGATAGTTATTGCATAACATTTAGAAATAACTTTTAAAGACAGTTATTATACAATCTAGTTTTTAGCTTACTATTAGCATGTAGTGATATTGTACTTGCTTTTAGAGTGGCAATGTGTGATACTCCCTCTGTCGTCTTTATTTTTGGCACATAGACTAAAAAGACATTGAAAATAACTAGATTACCTCTAATTATTATCACTAAGCACTATACTCGATGCATGCATATAGAGATAAAATAAAAATGGATATTTATTAGGGGGTATAGAGGGAATAGCACATTAATTTTGTATTAGAATATAAAATACGCTATATATTTATGGACAATACTATTCAAAAAATAAGCTTTATAAACTTGGAGGGAGGTAGTACATTTTAACCATTAAACTATCATATTGTAGGGTCAATTTTACCACATCATGTATCTTTTTCTATACACTGTAGTAACTTCCTCTTTTGAGAAATGATGTATGGCCTATTAGGTGGTAAAATTTAGAAAGGTATAAGAGAAAATAACTTAGTACCCTTCATAATTATCTTAAAAAAACAAAAGAGAATACTTTGTGTGAATTGCATATGATTGAGAGGAAATAAATAGGGACATAGAAGGAAAAGTCTCGTTAAATCTACGTACAAGAATTATATTTCTCAACAAAATTTTTAAATTATAGGCCTTATATTTCCCAACACAGGAGTACTTTTAGCACTTTCGAAGCACATGACCGAAGACACTTAAAGATATACTAGTACATATATATGTGAATTATAGGAATACATACAAGAGGAAACACGAACATCAAACCGTGTGCTTGTGCATGCGCTTGCTACGTGCATTTCAAGGCGAACCAGGTCGTATACATAGGCAAGAGATACCCGGCCAGAGATTATTACTTTTTCTTATCCCAATTAAAAAGATTCGAAATGCTACGTACCATTAATGATTGGAAATTGGAAACTGAATGCATGAATGGATCTACGTATATGACCGGAAACCGCTGGATTATCAATGGATATCTTGGCAGATTTAGATATTTATTTACTAGATCCAATTAATTAACATCATGGCTATATGCATGCGCACGCCTATCTGTTTTTTCTTTTCTTTTCTTTCTTTTTCAATTTTGAAAAGGATGCACATGTCACAGTGACATGCACAATTCCTAGCTGCAAGGTGGAAGCAATCAATACTAGCCTTCGCTGACCACCTCATGCACAAAGCTTTAATTACTAGCTAGAATCCAAACATGACCTATATGGTACAAGGATTAGATGATATGCATGGTGATGTAGCATCTCACATAAAGCCAGCCTTTCTCCTCCTCCTCGGGGTTCACCTTATTGTTTCGACGATTTTCGGATGAACATTAAAATTCAATAATCGCAAAAATCGAGCCGAAAATCGATCAAAAATCGAAAAAAATCGGACAAAATCAAAAACAAAATTTTTTGAAAAAAATTCAAAATTCATAGAAAATCGATGATTTTCGATGGAAAATCGACAACCATGTTGATTTTTTTTGTGCGGTTGCCTTTTGTGGCGATTTTCGACGATTTTTGACGAAAATTGACCAATTTCCACCGATTTTCGACCAGTTTTTGACACGTAAAATTTTTCGAATTTTTTTTAACCGGACCGATTTATCGACCGGTTTTTGAGATCGAACCCCAGCGATACGAGCGAAAATCGCAAAAATCGCGCGAAAATCGTCGATTTTGTGAACCTGCTCCTCTTCTTGAAAAGTAAAAACGGGACAACGCGAGCATATATGCAAGCTTGAATAACCCATGATAAGAAATACATCATATGTTTCTGAATAGATATCATCCTAGATTTTTGCATTTCTACTAATGCAAGCTTGAATAACCCACGGTAAGAAATATTCCATCCATTCCTGAATAGATGTCATTCTAGATTTGCGTACTTCCTCTAATGCGCATCTATAAAAGATTATATTACCTATTTTTATTATCTCTACTATTCTAAAGCACCACTTGGTGGCAGTGGTCCATTCTACACGTCATTAATTGCCCTGTTTAATTGCTCTACTTAATTGCCCTGCTTAATTGCCCTACTCAAGAAACGAAACGTTGCTTTAATTAGCCAGCTTTCACAAGAAACGAAGCGTTAAAGATAGATGTTTGATCTTGTAAAATAATTTTTTTTATTTTTTAATCTTTATTTTTCGTTATCAATTTTGTTTTTCGTAGCAACGCACGGGCATGTAGCTAGTATCTTTAGATGGTATGTTTTAGTCTAGTCTATACTAGTAAATAACATTAAAAATAGTTGAAGGAGATGGCTATATATATAGAACAAAAGAATGTTAAAAGGTCATGTTAACATTGTAAAATAAGGGCCTGTTTGGCAACAAAGTATTTTCATAGTTTCTAGGTAAAACCATGGTTTTGGAGAATACCGTGGTATTTTTGGCAACATGGTATTTGGAAGCAACTCAAAAAACTCTGTTTTGAAAACCATGGTATTACCAATACCATGGTATTTTTGGAGTATTGAAAACTCCACTCAGAGTGGAGTTTTGGGCTTTTGGTGTTGGTATAAAGAGTGAGAGGTGTCAATACTTTGAAAATACCATGCAAAAGACTTTGTAGCCAAACAGTTTGTAGTTCCAAGAAAAACTATGGTTTCAATGGTGATAGGTGAAACCATGGTATTTATGCAAAAACAATTTCTAAGCCATGGCTTTGCAATACTATGGTATTGAAAAACTTTGCTTTCAAACAGGGCCTAATAGTGTTTAATCAAAATTTGAAAGCATATATTATTTGGGAACGGATGGAGTATTTGGAGCATGTATATACATCCGTGGTGGTATATGTAGGGCGCATACGTAGGATTTAATTCCATGGGAATTCACATCGGCTAGCTATTAATGCCGTGCGTTTGCCTATCTCTGCGCGCTCCGGTTCACGAAGCGTGATGGCTTCAGTCCCAACAAAATCCGGTACCAGTACTCCTTCCCTTCATTCAATTACTATAGCATTAGGCATGTTTGATTTGTTTATCAATAAGACGCACCGAAAACTAAGAATCAAGTCAAGTTTTTCAACAATCTATACATCTATCGATCAGGTAGTGATGCAAGAGAGACTAGAAGAAAGATTAATTATATCTGTCAACCGACGGAGAAGCAAGCAAAGCAAACAGGCACATAGATGAAGAGATGATGATGCCTAATTTACCTGTCCTTTTCTCCTTGCCGTCGTCGTCGACGTCGCCGTGGCTGCGGGGAAGGTAGACCTGGCGGCTGCCGTCGACGTCCATGGCTCCGGCTCCGTTCATCCCTCCTCCCATGCCCCCTAGCGCGCGCTCTCTCTCTCTCTCTCTCTCTCTCTCTCTAAGTATGCACCTGTATCTTTGGTATAATCGATCGGTTCCCTCTCCCTTGCAGAATGAGATGAAGGCACGCGCTGGTGGTCGGGAGTGGGAGTAGGAGAAGCCAATGAATGGCGATACATATAGGAGGGGGCGAGCCAGGGGACAAAATGGGAAATTGCTTGGGCCCTTGGGGACTAATAATTATAAAGTTCAAGAACAGCTGTCGTTTTGACTCATCTAGGCTTAATCTACCACTTATGCCCCTAATTAATTTTTACATACATGCACTTCTTAATTGAGTACTCCATTCTTTCATTTTTACTAGTTACATGCCCGTGCGTTGCTACGAAAAACAAAATTGATAACGAAAAATAAAGATTAAAAAATAAAAAAAATTATTTCACAAAATCAAACATCTATATTTAACGCTTCGTTTCTTGCGAAAGCGCGCTGGCTAATTAAAGCAATGCTTCGTTTCTTACGTAGGGCAATTAAGCAGGGCAATTAAGTAGGGCAATTAAGCATGGCAATTAAGCGGCAATTAATGACGTGGGAAGAACGGACCACTGCCACCAAGTGCTGCTTTAGAATAGTAGAGATAAAGCTTATTTTTCTTTGAATGATCTTATTCATAAATATAAAATTTACATGTAGATTTACTGAGCCTTTTTTCTGTACCCCTATCTATTCTCTTTAAATCATATGTATTTATTCATTACCGTCCATATAAAGCATATCTTTTATCTTTCAGAACAATTATGTGGGGACATCTAAGTTATTTTATCTTATATCTTTCTCATTTCCAGCACAATCTTAATTTTTATGTAAAGTCAAAATACATCTCATAAAAATAAATAAAGGGAACAATTAACTGTTGCAGCATGCACTCCTTAATTTCCTGCAATTCTCAAACCTTTTTGGAGCATGTACTCTTTCAGACTCACTGCACCAGTGAAAAGTTAATTGCATATCAACACTCCTGTGTATGGCCGTCTACTGGCACTCCGCACTAGTACTACTTACGCCATGTATTACTAGCACTACTTGCGAAGAACAATGGACAAGCAAGAAGAGAACAGGAAGTTGCAGCTAGTGGAAGAGAAACATAAGCAAAGGAGGTCGACAATCTTCTTTTAGGCCATACAATCTTCTAGGCCATACAATTTAAAACCTCACCAAGGCCCAAATGTGCTTGGATAAAAACCTTCCTGACCCATGGGCCATGGCTTCCAGGCTCAGGCCCAGTGGCTCGAGGTTTGGATCCGCCCCTGCCGGCGTGTGCTCCTCAGGTCGCAGCAACAGTCCTGGTCACGGAGCAACATGCAGCGCATGGCGTCGACAAAGGAACAGTGGCTAGGAGTGATAATGGGCCACAGCTCAGCACAAGACTAATAAGCTTAGGTCTAATCTAGGCCCAAATAAAAGCTTAGACATGATCCAAGCTATTTACATGCACAACATTCATGTACATATGACCAGAATTAACACGATGAGTGCAATACTGCTATTTAGTAGAAAAATGTAAGGTTCAAGCCTGGTCTAATCTGGTCTAGATCTGATCCAAATAACTATGGATCCAAAATGAGTTCAATCAATATCAAGTTCTAAACCAATCTAATCCAAAAGTTTAGACCGGTCCAAACCCATTATCACCCCTAACGGTGGAAGCCTGGGCTCGAGTCACTCGACCCTTGTATACATGTATCGTCCGTGAGACCGCACTTAATAGGGGGTAGAAGAGTACAAATATGCCTACCTCGGTATCTGAAATGATGTCTAAAGTGACAACTTTTCATAACCGAGCCCTCAATCAACCCATCAATCCAACGATTGTTATTCCCACTTCCCATCATCCAGAGTGATGACCCGGACGCGAAGCCTCCTTCTCCTACACACCATTTCGAACTCACACCAGTGGATACGAGAGGAGGTCATTGAGGCGGCCATGACTTCTCTGCCAGTGCCAAACATGGCATCAATGTGCTCCGTGCAACATCTTGAATGCAGCCTCCATGAGTTTCGTTGATGCCCCAACCATGGCCTCTATGAGCTCTACCTCCAACTCTCAGCGAGCTCCACCGACGTCGGCCAGGGGCTGCCTTGAGCTCATGTGATGTAACATTCCGAACTTTTCAAAAATACAAAAGTAATACAATTTGAAATTTAAAAATAGAATTGAATTAAAATTTTAATTAGAGTCAAAAGTATTCAACATATTGTCTTTTTCTGTATTTTGGATTCTAGTAATGAGCAATTGCCATAATTGAAGTCATCTAATTGAGCGACCTAAGCAATAAAATTAACATAGCCATATTTTAAAATTATCAGCTTTTCTAAATTTGCAAACCCTTTTATTGATTGAAGAATCATTTAAATTAGATTAGTAAAAAGATGAGGGTAAAAAGTTAAAAGTAAAAAGGTAGAAGACAAAAATCCTAGTCTAAGGATAATATTGGATAAGTAAGAAATTTTCTAGGTTGCATTTTTGGCTAGCAAGTAATCATGACTTCATGAAAAGAAATTTAATTAATATTTTCTTGACTATGAATAGTGGTGAGACAATATTGAAATTGATAGAATTATTTAGAACCATTTAATGTAGTATGAACACATTAATTCAGGATAAGAAGCTTGATTAATGAAGATTTGACTATGAATAGTACATTAACAGATAGAGTGAACCAATTGCCTTTCCTGATCAGAAACATTCATTATATGAGATTAAATTATAACATTAAGTCTATTGATACATCGTAGTTTACATTTACAATAAAAAGGAATTGCACGAATCTTTATAATGACATGCAACAATCACATGAATTACAACTCATACAACTATTCGATTACATGTCTGATTACAATAACATGAATAGTTACATCTCGAAAATAGATTACAAGATCATAAGTTAGAAACTACCGTGTTAGCTTGATCTGCATTTGTGAACCTGCTTATTCAACTGCACACGTGTAAGAATAAGAATGATGTAAATGCATTAAATTAAGTATAATAATTAGAAGAGAAGAATTGCCGTCAGCCAAGTACATTAAGTGATTGCTCAATTCACGATTAGGATTGCATCACTCGGCAAATACAAACATTTTTAAGCCGTAGACTCGCGTATATTAAAAATATCGCGCGAGATAGAAAGATAAGTCTCTATAGTACTTAGAGATAAATATGAGCACTATGCATTAGGATAACTCAACCAAAGTCTTATCCAAAGAAAAGCTTAGGGCTTAAGCTACCCATTTCCAAGCATAGTACACCAAGCCATCCCTCCAGCTGAAACATCCAGAGAAAAGACTCAGCTGGCTGAGCACTTGGGCTTAATGCCAAAATCATTACACTATCAAGTAAGCATGTGCATTCATTAAAGACCAAGCCACATAAGCATGAAACCATAATGAACTAGGATAAGGCCATCCCCAGCCAAACCATTTAGGACCAATACATTTACCTTATCCAATCATGGGTCACAAGATTAGGATCAAGGCACTGACAAGGAGTAAATGAGCAATCCATTCAGCCGCAAAGGCTAAGCCCCCATTCAAACACTATTGAACCTCTATTGCCATGCTATATAAACTAGCCAAGTTTCGTTCAAAGAGTCCCAAGGCAAACCACTTTCAATAGCTAACCCAAATCAAGAAGATAAGGGAGCATATCCACACAAGAAGTAGCCAGGAAAGATAAGTTCCAGACGCGACCCTAGGAACAACCAGTAGGAAGAAGGGAGATCAAGCATCAAGTTGCACAGATATCCACCCATTCCCCTTTCCAGCACAAGTAAGTTTCCACAAATTCGGTTCCATTAGGATCATCATATCATACCCAGTAGGAATAAAAATGAACTAGAAATGAAAATGAGTAGTAAGAGATTTAAATGAGGAAGGATAGAATCAGTGGCCTCAGTTTAAATGCATAACAAAACTACGAGGGCTACGTCATATGTCCCCTTTGAATTGCAAGCACTTCCTCGGTGTATTGCAAATCAAGGTCATCGCTATGACGCCATCCAACCCGTAAATTTGAAATTGCATGAATCATCATAGACTAAGGAAAAACAGTTTACTCTCAAGTCATGGTATCCGTTTGTCATTTACCATGCAAATGAATCATTAGAAAGACACTCTCAGTATGCTCTACCTAGACATTCAAGAATCACCCAGCACAGCCTAGTATCAAATCATTTATCATTTATTAAGCCAAACTATCCACGAATAAAGTACTGTAAAACCTCCCACAAATATTCACAGAGCATGGTATCAATTCATCATTTACTATGTAAATAAGACATTAGGAAGCCACTGTTATCATACTATATCTAAGCATTCAGAAGATCATTAAGCATAGCCTAGCATCAATCTATTCATCATCTGCTAAGCCCAACCATTCCATAGTAAATCACTCAAGCACATCATAGATCAGAAACAATGATCTCAGCACAAATCTCAAAAATCATAAGCAATCGTTTGTCATTGGCAAGAATACTCAAGATAGCTGAGATCCAATAGAAAAAGGGGGAATACTCAATTGCATAGCATGACATCAAATCATCTTTTGCCAATCAAATCTTTAGCGAAGCTGTTGTGAAATATGCTGCAAACCACAGTCGAACACATCACAGACTGTAGCATTCACTAGTCTCAGTACAACTACATTCTTACCGTATTACAACTTAGAGATTCATCATTTCTTTGCAAGCATTGATCAATCACAAAATCATTAGTCTCCCCAAATCGAAGGCAGGTGAAGTAAGTACCATCTTGGAGTAGTGAGGAATCTTGGTCATCAGTAAAAGATTAGGGAAGGGAAGAGAGTTAGGGGTACCAATCCCTAGTAAGGAAACTAGAAGAGGGAAGAAGAAAGAGCAAAGGCAGGGAATGTCGAACCCTAGCTCAAGACCGGCGTTCAACCGAGGCAGTGCGAAGCCAATAGAGAACTGGAGTAGGAGAAGATGTTTGGCACAGGAACCGGCGGTCGAGGAAGAGGCGACTGGCGGCTAGGTGCAAGGGCGGCGCGCACGCGAGGAAGACCCGGCGACGATTGGCGATTGGCCTATGAGGCGATGCTGGAGAGGAGTTGGCGGAGGCAAAGTCGGCGAGGAGCCAGAGGAGGCTGGGGAAGCCGGCGACGGTGCTAGATTGGATCGGGCCGAGTAGATCGGGAGACACCGAGAGAGCGAAGAGAGGATTGAGAATAGAGGAGAGACTGGGAGAAGTCTCTGGAAAGAGGAAGGTTTCAGTCGACCGAATAAATGAGAAAAAGAAAAGGAAAATGAAAATAAGAAGAGAAAGAAAGGAATGAGGAAAAAGAAAATAAATAATAGTAATAACTAGGAAAAACAATATTCTTTTATAATTAAATTATTCTTTTAAATAATTTAAATCTAGTTAATTGTAACCTAATCAATCATTGTCTCGATCAAAGCCGATACATCCCATATCTTGCTCATTTTATGCCCAAATAAGGTGAAACCAGTTTTTATAAGTTAATTATACAGTACAGAATGTGATTTTGAGATAATACTGTAACACCCCGGCATTTAATATGCCCGAATGCTACCAAACATAGGCTAAACAACATCTAAATACCATAAATTAAGATAAATTACAGCAAAGGAGTAAATGCTATAACTGAAAATTTCGGCAGCATCTCCTTTGTTTTTTCCATGAATTGAAGCAACAACAATATGATCACAGGATATAGTATAAAAACAGACATCTAAATAATTAATAATAAAGGTTCTAGCAGCAGTATAAGACTAGAATAAAGATTCCAACCATCTCATGAGCCAAACGAAGTAAATGAGGAAACCAAGCACACAAATTAACCATCACAATTTAAAGGAAAGAACATGTCATTGTTTATATGTGTGATGCTAAGTGATGACGTGTGACTGGCTCCCTTTCCCGCATGTCGGTTTCATGGTACCTAAGAAAAACAACATAAACACAAGCGTGAGTTCATCACTCAGCAAGTATATTGCAATGGAACAAGAAAATACATTCTAATACCTTCATCACCACTTTTCACATACGACATCATACACATCTCATATTCATAGCGTAAGCATATCATTGACATCATCATATATCATCATCATATAACATCCTCATATAATGCAATGCAATGCGATGCACATATCTCCTGGAAACTCATACAGGTATGGTTGAGTACACACCCGTCGGTGTGCACCCTCTCCCCCCTTCCATCCCAAAGATGGAGGGTGCCTACTCCTCGCTTCCATACACCGCGGTGGATGGAATCACGATGTAGGACTTACTCATTGGCTCTCCGGAATAGTAATAACTTTCTCACCGACCTTCCCCGGACTAGTTATGACTTTCTCACCACCCGGGCCATGTATCATGCCATGTATGCAAACATGCCAACATCATAAATAACTTGTACATTAACACATGACATCATAACATAATAAGCATATTCATCCTATCAATGGCAATCATTAAAGCATGGCATGTGAACATATCATATATTCAATTTCAATCTCAACCAATCTAGCAAACTACAACCCGCTACCCATTCCAATACACTTGCCTCAACCACGGGCGACGGATTGGCGAGAAGTAGAAGGCACTCCCGGGGTCACACCACCTGCACATAGGTACCACACACTCACAATCAGACCCACAAAACAATACGCAAACACTCTTCTACCCCGACTTCGCAAACTACTCGCAAAACCCAAAAACAGAGGTTCTGTCCCGTCGGGACAGCAGACTTCCAACGAGCATAACTCGGGTTTTAAGACTCTGAATCGATTAAACGAGTATTCTACCTCCCGAGCATACATATCCGCCCCTTTTTGCTCACGACCATTCCGGAAACGACCACGAGCAAGCATGCTCGTAAAAGATCACGTCATACTCAGGTACTTGGTCGGTGGGCTCGGTCAATGCTACGAGGAAGGAAGGTGGCAACCAATCCGCCGAAGATCAAGGGAAATCATACCCGAAATTCAAATAACACGCAGATCAAGGGCGGCAGGTCGCAGGTATGACTGCGTGGCGTAATTCCAGGAGGAAGTTACCTTCTATGTATCTCTAGGTATAGTATTTAAACCCCCCTGATGATCTGTAACAAAGGACCCCCCCGGATAGAACACAATACACTGGAGTAGGGTTATTATCTCGGCAGTGAGAGGCCCGAACCAGGATAAACTCCGTGTCCTTCTTCTCCCGACCCGGCATTGCTCGAACGACTTCCCTGATCCGTGCGACGGGGCTCTGTTGATCCCCCATTCAACAAGTAAGCTCGACGGGAGCCCGTTCTCCAATCGTCGACAGCTGGCGCCGTTCGTGGGGAGAGACAGCCTGATTCCCATACGGATCAAGATCCTTGAGGATGCCGAACTAGGGGGACACTAGGAATCTCTGTGTTTTCGACGATGTCGAAGACGACGACATGTACTACGCCGGCGACGACGTGGCCAATGTGACCAATCCTATCGGTCACACCGAGTCCGGGAATTCTTCCCCGGACCCTGGAACGCGAGGACAGATCCTCCGTTCCCCAGACATTACCCTCGGAGACCACGAGGATGACTATGACGGACTCTACGACGGCCTGGATATACCAGACGACCTGGAGTTCGACCAAGAGATTGCATCTCAAGGTGATACGATGATGTCTCCGTCACACTCATCCCACTCTCATCGCGTCAACATGGCTGGAAGCCGTGCCGAGCCAGAGGTACGATCCTCGGACGCGGCTAAGCGCGACCACTATGAGGCGGCCAGACTCCATCTAGAGGCGTCTTTGGGGAAGACTCTTGCGAGCATACGCCGCCAAGCGAAAGAAAGGCGGGTGTCCGAGGACAGGAACTCTCGCGAGTATCGAACCCCCGATCGCGTCCATGAACGCCGTCAAAGCTCGCCGCCGCCTGTTCGCCAGAACCGAGAACGGCTGTAGGCCTTAACGGCAGTCGTACGCGACCTTCGCAGCTTCCCCGAACAGGTGGACCTAGAGGCCGTGGGCAAGGTCGTGGCAGAAGATCTGGAGAGGCTTGCCGCCGAGCTGAAAGCCTCGAGCTCCCCTCACGGCCAGGATGCCCGGAGTATTTCCCGGGACCATCACAGACGCTCCTCCATGCGCTCGCACAGAGATGAATCTCGGAGCCATGCTCGGAGATCGCCCTAGGTCGCAAACCTGGTCCGGGAGAGGCCTCGGAATAGCTCCCGAGCAAACTCGGGGCAACATACCTACAACCGTGCGGACTACGAGCGTTCCGAACGCTCCACGACCGAACAGTCATCAGCACGACCTACGCGCGAGGTCTTCTCTCGGCTCGGCCCACGTGGGGGACGTTGGGCGGAAGACACACGTGGGGACCATTATGGTCGAGGTTCCCGCCGCGAAACCCCGAGCTTCGGCTGCCAAGCTTTCACGAGCTCTCTCCGGAGCGTCGCATGGCCGAACAGGTTCAAGCCCGACCACATCGAGAGGTTCAACGGGACCCAGAACCCGGACGAGTTCCTCTCGATATATACCACCGCCATCCTGGCCGTCGAAGGCGATGAAGGGGTAATGGCGAATTATCTGCCAACGGTCTTAGACGGAGTTGCTCGTACGTGGCTCTTCAACCAAAAGGAGGGGTCCATACGATCCACAGGGCGGCTTCGGCGCGCGCTCCGAGCAAATTTCCAGAGCTGTTATATTCGCCCGGGAAAGGAGCGCGACCTTGAGCGCTTAATAAAGACGGATGAGGAAACTCTGCGATAGTTCGTCCAGAGATTCATCCAAGTCCGGAACTCGATCCCGAACATATCGAACGAAGCTGTCGTCCGGGCTTTCAAGTTCGGGGTACGAGATGTGCGCTTCACGCAGGATCTGGAGATCCATCCGGATCTAACGGCAAACGAGCTCTTCCGAATGGCCGACCGATACGCCAACGCAGATGAGGCCGTCCAATGGAAGAAAATGCTAGATGAGGGAAAGCTACCACCTCAGCCCGGGTTAGAAACCTCCGCTAGCAAAAAGGGCTCGAACTCCGTGGATAAGAAGATCAAGAAGAAGAAGAAAAAACAGCTCCCACCGGGCATGGTGGCCGCAGTCGAACAGCAACAGCCCCGAACAACCCAGCCGCAGCGCCGGGGGTTTAATGCTCGGGGAAGAGGCCAGCCGCACAGGCCCCGTGATCGAGGCGACCAAGTGGATCGACGGGGCGACCTCTACTGTCCGCTTCACCAGGCACACGGGCATGACCTACGGAATTGCCGAACATGGGCTTACCGCCTGGAGCAGTTTTACAACGGCAGGGGTCCCATGCCGTCGCTCCCAAAACAGGGCGAGAATGGCAAAGGCAAGCAACCCGTTGAAGAAAACGAAGAAGAAATGGAATATCAAGAACCGCAGAACCACATTGCGGTTATCTTTGGGGGTTCCTCCGCCTACAAGTCTCGCCGGGATTTAAAGGATGCTGCGAGGGAAGTACACCATGTCACCCAGGGTAAGCCTCCAGTGCAGCAGCTCAAATGGTCCGAGCTGTCCCTCACTTTCTCGAAGGACGACTGTCCCCTCGGAATGACCAAACCACAGAAGCTTCCGATGGTCGTAAGCCCCACCATCAGCAACATTGTCGTCGGTCGGGTCCTTATAGACTCCGGGAGCTCCTTAGACCTGATCTCAGCTAAGGTTTTGGATGAGATGCAGATTCCTCGCTCCAAGATTAAAAGTGTAGCCGTACCCTTCTTTGGGATAGTCCCGGGCACCTCAATCAAGCCTCTGGGGCAGGTTGTCCTGCCCGTGACCTTCGGCGGCCCGAGTAACTTCAGAACGGAGCTGATCACCTTCGAGGTGGTAGACTTCGAATCGGCCTACAATGCCATCCTCGGCAGGCCGGATTTGGCCAAGTTCATGGCCGCATCGCATCACGCATATCAATGCCTGAAAGTCCCCGGGCCAAACGGGGTCATAACCGTAAGGGGGAACCACAAGTCCGCGCTGAATTGCGACGAAAGGGCATTGGATATGGTCGGCCAGTTACCCACTCGTGGCCCCGACCAAGAGCCGAAGCACTCCCAGCCTAAGCTTGCCCTCCAACCTGGAGGCGAGACCAAGGCTGTTCCGCTCAGCGAGTCGGAACCGGCCAAGGTCGTACATTTGGGATCTTCCTTAGATCCCAAATAGGAACTCGAGCTCATCACCTTCCTCCGAGCAAGCTCGGATGCGTTCGCCTGGGAATCATCCGACATGCCCGGGGTCCCTAGGGAGGTGATCGAGCACAGGCTGGCAGTTCAGCGTGACAAAAAAACCAGTGCGATAGAAACTTAGACGCTTTTCCCCGGAAAAACAGGCGATCATCCGGGAGGAGCTCGACAAACTCCTGAAGGCTGGCTTCATCAGGGAGGTCAAACACTCTGAATGGCTGGCCAATCCGGTCTTGGTCAAAAAGAAAGGGGGCAAGTGGCGCATGTGCGTCGATCACACGGGCCTGAACGCGGCGTGTCCAAAGGACAACTACCCGCTGCCTCGCATAGACCAATTGGTCGACACAACGGCGGGATCACAAGCCATGAGCTTCCTAGACGCTTATTCGGGCTATCATCAGATCAGCCTGTCGCGTGAAGACGAAGAAAAGACCTCCTTCATCACCCCGTTCGGTACTTTCTGCTATACGACCATGTCTTTCGGTCTGAGAAATGCGGGAGCGACCTTTCAGCGCCTCATGCAGAAAACCTTCGCGGACCAAGTAGGTCGAAATTTGGAGGTCTACGTTGACGACATAGTAGTAAAAAGCGAGAGCATCTCGGGTCACGTTGCCGACTTGGAGGAAACATTTTGTAACCTCAATAAGCATCAAATAAAATTAAATCCAGAAAAATGCGTGTTCGGTGTGAAAGCTGGCATGGTGCTTGGCTACATGGTCGGACCACAAGGCGTTGGGGCAAACCCAGAGAAGATCGAGGCCATTGAGAATATGAGGCCACCCACATGCGTAAAGGAAGTGCAAGCTCTGACTGGGAGAATGGCTGCCTTAAGCCGGTTCATTTCCCGGCTGGGGGAGCGAGGATTACCTTTCTTTAAAGCCCTCCGCAAACACGATGGCTTCACATGGACGGAGGAAGCTGATCACTCGTTCAAGGAGCTGAAGCAGTACATTTCCGAACCACCCGTCCTCGTCACACCTGCGACAGGGGAAGAATTGCTACTATATCTGGCAGCAACCCCGCAGGCGGTGAGCGCAGTGTTAGCGGTGGAGAGGGATGGTTCCCAATGACCTATCTATTATGTCAGCGAAGTACTTCACGGACCAAAGGAGCGCTACCCCGAGGTCCAGAAACTATTGTACTCATTGCTGATGGCCTCCAGGAAGCTGCGCCACTACTTTCAAGCGCACAAGATCGTGGTACCGACCAGCTTTCCTCTCAGAGAAATCCTGAAAAACTAGGACGCCAGTGGTCGCATAGCCAAGTGGCCCATGGAACTCGCTGAATTCGAGATAATGTTTTCGGCCCGCACGGCGATCAAATCACAAATTCTAGCAGACTTCGTGGCAGAATGGTCGGCTCCGGCACCTCCAGCCGGCGAAACCACTGGGTCAAAGGAAAACCGTTGGACCTTGTATTTCGACGGATCCCGAGCGTACGAGCGCTCGGGGGCTGGCGTCGTTTTGGTCTCCCCGGACGGAGAACAAATCCGGTACGCCATCCAACTACATTTCGCCGCGACCAACAACGCGGCGGAGTACGAAGGTCTCTTGGCCGGACTTCGAGCGTGTAAATCGCTAGGAGTCCAACGGCTCGCTGTGATGGGCGATTCATAGTTGGTCGTGAACCAGGTCAACAAGGAGTATCAGTGTTCCGATACCTCAATGGCGCTTTACCTGGCCGAAGTAAGGAAGATGGAGAAATACTTCAGGAATTTCGAAGTAATCTACATCCCCAGGAAGGACAATTCCCTGGCCGACCAAATGTCTAAGGTCGGTTCCTCTCAAACTACCGCTCCGGTGGGGGTGCTCATCGAGCACCTATACAAGCCCTCCATTCCCTCCGCAGAGGAGGCATCAGAGGCTGACGGTAGGGTCTCCTTCCTCGAGCAAAGTGCAAGTTGGATGACGCCATTCATCCAATACCTTGCGCATGGGACGTTGCCCGAGGAAGAAGCCGAGCGTTCCCGGCTAACAAGGCGATCTTCTCAGTACAAACTGATCGAAGGTGACTTATACCGAAAAGGCGCATTAGGAATCCTTTCCAAGTGCGTCTCTCAGGAGGAAGGCCAGTACCTTCTTCGTGACATCCATGAAGGAATGTGCGGTGCTCACTCGTCGTTTCGAACGCTTGTAAGCAAGGCCTTCCGGTTGGGATACTACTGGCCTACGGCATTGGCGGATGCACGGTCGATCGTAACGACCTGCCGAGCATGCCAGTTTCATGCTCGCAAAATCCGTCAGCCGGCCTATGCCCTGCAAACCATACCGCTCTCATGGCCGTTCTCGGCCTGGGGACTCGACGTCCTCGGACCTTTCCCCCGAGGTCAGAAAGGCTGCAAATACTTGCTCGTGGCCATCGACACTTTCACCAAGTGGATAGAGGCCGAGCCCGTATCGACCATCTCGGCCCAGGCGGCCAAGAAGGTCCTCCGCAGCAACATAATAACTCGGTTCGGGATACCCAACCGTCTGATCACAAACAATGGAACCCAATTCACCAATGAATTGTTTCAAAGTTACTGCGAGGAAGTCGGGACCAAGGTCTGCTTCGCCTCTGTGGCACATCCACAGAGCAATGGAGCAGCCGAACGAGCAAACGGGCAGTTAGTTCAGGGCATAAAAAAGAGGGTTTTTGAGAGCCTCAACCGACACAGACTACAGTGGGTGGACGAGCTTCCCGCCGTTCTTTGGTCTGTCCGCACCACGACAAGTCGGGTCACAGGCGAGACGCCTTTCCAACTTGTCTATGGTGCGAAAGCCATTTTGCCTGCTGAAATTGTGCTGGGTTCCCCAAGGGTGCAACTAATCGATTCCATCGATCAGGAAGTCGAGCGCCTCATCGACCTGGACCTCGTCGAAGCAACACGCGAACGGGCGCTGCTCCAGTCCACGGTTTACCTACAAGCTCTTCGTAGGCACGCGGCCAAGTCAGTCCGACCAAGGGCCCTGCAAGTTGGTGACATGGTCTTACGAAGAGTTCAAGACTTGTCAAAAGCCAATAAGCTGACCCCGAGGTGGGAGGGACCCTACACGGTCGTATCTACAGCACGCCCGGGGGCTGTTCGCCTCGCGATGGAAGACGGTCAGGAGCTCGCCAGCACCTGGAACATCGACCAACTACGTAAATTCTACGTTTAGACGCATATCTCTATCTCACGACCTTTTGCGTTTCTTACGATAAGTTATTTTCCCCCTACTTCCGACTTTGTCCTCACTTTACGAAACGAGCATCATCGACTACCGGCGCTGCGGGCGAGCTTAACCGACGAATACGTACACACCATTCCCCTTGGGCACCGGCCGGAAGCTCACCCATCCGATCACTTTCCGCAGTAGCTCTTCGTTGTATGTGTGGTCGGTCACGAGCATTCCCTAAAGCCCGGTTCAGCACCTACTCGGGTATGGTGACCCTACGTATTGTCGGCCTAAGCCTGTCTGCTCTACGAGCGTAACAATGCTCGCGCGCATCTCTTCCTCGACTCAAGCGACCTTTTAGATCGTTCAAAAACGCGTTACGCTCAAAGATTCCCTCAGCTCTCCCATGGACAAACTCGTGCTCGCAACATTAGGGGCACGACCTTTATCCATGGCGGGGGCTCCGTGCGATAAAGACATTCCATCCCTTTTTGCTAAGGACTCTTTTACTCGCGTACTATCTTTTTTACCTGGTTGCTCGTGTTCGTATTGTATGCCCTTATGCAGGAACCTGGTCTTTTCTCTACAGGGCCGATTTCGAGCAGGCACGCATCAGGAGCAAAGTAGGCAAGGTGCGACATTCATAATTTTGTTCATTAGACCAAAAGATTGTTTTTTACAGGTTTTCTTGCACGAACTAAAGAAAAAAGAGAAGCTAAGTCCTATGCTCGGCCCGGAGGGCAGCAAGCTCCTCCTTAAGGGAGTTGACCTCCGCCTCCAAGTCCAAGACTTTCCATCGAGCCGCGCGACCTTCGGCCGCACTTTCCCGAAGGCGTTGCGCCTCCTTGAGCTGGGTCTCCTCGCGCTCTCGAGCTCGCTGGAGATCACGGCGCAGGTCGGGGACCTCCTGCTGTAGCTTCACCAGCTCCTCCTCAAGCCCGGCGCACTTCCGCTCTGAAGTACTCTTCGCCGTCTCGCTCTGGAAGAACTGGTCCCGAAGCCCGACGATGAGGCTCCTCGCCGACTCCAGCTCCTTTAGGTCGGCCTCACGCACCTCGGAGACCCGACGCTCAAGATCAGCGATCTTGGCGTCTTGCTCACGGTGGTACGCCCAGTACTCTTCTGCTGGAACTGCGGAGGCATTAATATCCTCCATGGCCTTCGCAGCGAACTTCAGGTGAAAGGGAAGAAAAGTCAAAAAGGCCCCCAGAAGATTGCTCGCCTTATGGAAAAAGAGAGAAGCAAAAGACTTACCAGAAGAGCCCGGCTGACCAGCTTGTCCTGAAGCCGCTGGCGGTCAGTTGTGCCAGCTCGGAAAAAGGGATTGACCCACGCAGGATCATCCTGGTCCCGAGCTGGCGTGTCGAGATCTTGCCCCTCCTGGGCACCCGGTGCTCCCAGGAGGGCAACGGCGTCTCCACCCTCGACCAACCCCAGGTCGACCTGAGGTTGGTCTTCCTCGACGACAAGCGGCTCATGGCCGCCTTCCTCCTGTTCGGCCGCTGCGCTCGGGGGCTGAGCGCCAACCGCATGCGCGCCCGCCCCTTGCTCCGCGGCCGGAGGAGATTTGTCGAGAACAATCACCTCCGCCCCTTGCCCCGCGGCCAAAGGCGATTGATGCTCTGCGGCCGGAGGCGATTGGTGCTCCGCGGCCGGAGGCGATTGGTGCTCCGCGGCCGGAGACGATTGGTCGGGGACGACCGCCTCCTCTCCTTGGCCCACGGCCAGGGGCAACTGGTCGACGACGACTACCTCCGCCCCTTGGCCCGCGGCTGGAGGCAGCTGGCCAGCGGCGGCCAACTCCTCCTCTCGTTGACTCGCGGCCGAGGGCTGTTGGTCGAGAGCAATCGACCCCTGGCCCTCGAAGCCCATCGTGTGGGCCTCGCTTGCGCTTGCCCCTTCACAAGGGACCAAGTCCAAGGCTCCTTGGTCCTCGGTCCCTTGGGGATCTTGCTCCCCCGCGGCCGGAGTTGGCTCCACATCCGCCGGGGGAAGCTTGGGTTCCTCTGAGGCCGCGGCCGGCGCCGACTCCTCCTCGGTCTCGGCCATCACTTGGTCGATGACGCGGTCGAGCTCGGCGTCAACTATAGAGTCGAGAATCTCCTCAGCCATCTGACGGAAGTCCAAGGACAACATTCGAGCTATCACGCCCACGCCAAGCGGAGTGGGGTTAGCCCGAAAAAAGATCGTGAAACAAGAACAAAGAAATTCAACAAAGGAACCAAACAAGGCTTACCTTCCGCCCAACGAGCAGCACCCTCTTCCTCGGTTTCCTCATTTCGGGCCACGGGCGTCCTGCCCGCGGCGGCCTCGTAGGCCTCAGCAACGGCCACGACGCGCCCTTCTGCGGCGTCGCTAGCCCGCGCCATCACCGGGTCGACGTCGTCCATGTCGACCCCTTCCAGCGTCGAGGCCGATCGGGAAGATGACCTCCTGCTCCTTCTGACCAGAGCATAGGCGTCTTCCTCCTCTTCCTCCTTCTCAGGGTCCTCGACCACCTAAGCGAGCTGGTCCTGGAGGGCCTTGATCTTCCTCTCCAGCTGCTCCTTGCTCGGGGGGACCTGGCCTCCTCCTCGGCCTTCCTCGCCTGTTCGACCAGCTGTTCCAGTCGGCCCATCAGCTCCGGCTTTGTGCGCTTGAAGTCAGCGTACCAGGTGCAAAGCTCGCTTACCTCCCTCCGGTCGACGTACTCGAGATGCGGCGCGGAGGGAGCCCTGGTCGAAGCCCGGCGCTTCGACCGCTTGGCGCGAGGAGGCGAGGCGGATGCTTAGCGGCCTCGACCCGCCGACCTCTTGCGGGAACCCCTGGCTGGGGTGCCGGCTTGCGGCAGCGACGCGGCGCTCGACACGGCGAGCTCGAGAATGACCTTCTCCTGCAAACAGAAACAGGGAGAAATGAGCTCGGAAAACATGCCCTCGGGCAGGAGCAAACAGATGTACTTACCGCGTCGCCGCGGTCAAAAATGTTCTTGGGGATCTGACGGTTAGGCGTCAGCTCCTTCTCCTTCGGGGCGCCGAACATCTCGGCGACCCTCTCATCAACCCAGTCCATCCTCAGAGCTGCGACATGACCAAGGGTTAAAAGAAAAAGTAGCGCCAATCACCAAGGAGCAACAGTGCTCAAGAAAAAGGTCCAAGAACATACCAGCGTTGTCCTCACGGGTGAGGTCATGCCACCCGGTCACCTCGAAGAAAGGGTGCTCGCGGCGCCTCAGGGGGGACACCCGGTTGAAGGTAAAATCCCGGGCGATGTCCCGACCAGTGAGCCCCATCTGGGCGAGTTCGCTGATCGTCCTGAGCACCCGCTCCTCCTCAGGCTGCACGGGCGGGAGCGCCGACTCGGTGGACGGGGCGGGCTCCCCGGTATAGATCAACTGGGACCCCTCCGCCTTCTTCTGTTAAAACCAAAGGTCGGCCCAACCCGACACCGAGTCCTTCAAAGAAACGAGAGGGTACTCGTATGGTCGGTTGGGCCGAAGGCGAAGGTAAACGCAGCCGGCGGGACCATCCCGGCCGGTGCGGAAGGGAGAATAAAAGTGGAAGAAAAGGCTGGCGGTGGGCATCACGCCCACAAACCCCTCGCAGAGGTGGGAGAAGACCGCGAGGGCAAGAATGGAGTTAGGATGAAAATGAGAGATCTCGCACCCGCAGAAGGCGAGCACAGAGGCAAGGAATTCGCTCTCGGGCAAGCGGAGCCCGTTAACGGCGTACAGCTCGCAGGAGACAATCTCCGCCTCCCGCGGTGCCGGCGCCGCATCACTTCCAGGCACTCGACCCGAGCTTGGGTCGACATGCCCCTCATCGGTGAGCACCTGGAGTCTCCTCCGGGTCATCTGGCTAACCCCAAAATGCGCCATGGTGAAAGGAGGAAGAAGGACGAAGGAGGATGTTGGGCTCTGAGGCTCTTGGAGAATTCTGGCCGAGGACGAACAAGAAACGCAGTGTGACTCCGATCTCCACCAGTGGATGGAGTTAAAAAGGCAGCGAAGAGGCAAGTTAAAAGCCGCCACCTATCGCATAGCGCCACCTGGCCGGTAAAAGTGCACTTTCCAAGAAACTGCTTTACCGTTACAGAGAAGCTTCTCGGAGAAGGAACCGAAAAATAACCAAACGGCCGCGCCCACTCAGAACGAGCACGCGGTGGAAAAAAAAAGGTCGCCTCCTGACGTAAAATGGTCGTAGGCCACGACCAAAGGAAATTCAATCCCTCCTTCAGGTCTTCTTAGGCTCAAGGGGAAGCCCGATGGTTCCCCACTTGAACCTCGGGGGCTAGCTGTCGGGGATTGACTATCTGGCAAAAGACCACGGTACCCCCGGAAGATTATGAGCCCGCCGACCATACGACGCCAACAGAGAATGCTCGGGAGTACGAAACGAGCATTCTACCTCCCGAGCATACATATCCGCCCCTTTTTGCTCACGACCATTCCGGAAACGACCACGAGCAAGCATGCTCGTAAAAGATCACGTCATACTCAGGTACTTGGTCGGTGGGCTCGGTCAATGCTACGAGGAAGGAAGGTGGCAACCAATCCGCCGAAGATCAAGGGAAATCATACCCGAAATTCAAATAACACGCAGATCAAGGGCGGCAGGTCGCAGGTATGACTGCGTGGCGTAATTCCAGGAGGAAGTTACCTTCTATGTATCTCTAGGTATAGTATTTAAACCCCCTGATGATCTGTAACAAAGGACCCCCCCGGATAGAACACAATACACTGGAGTAGGGTTATTATCTCGGCAGTGAGAGGCCCGAACCAGGATAAACTCCGTGTCCTTCTTCTCCCGACCCGGCATTGCTCGAACGACTTCCCTGATCTGTGCGACGGGGCTCTGTTGATCCCCCATTCAACAAGTAAGCTCGACGGGAGCCCGTTCTCCAATCGTCGACAGATTTGGTGAGCTTACCCTTACAGATGATTCAATACTTGATATTTCGTTGGCAATGTTGAATTCAGCTGTTGTGCCTTGTGTTGGCAAAAGTTTAATTTTCAGATATTATTTCATATATTGGGAATGGACATTTTACTACTCACGAAGGGCTGTGAGTAATTTGCTACATTTCACTCACAAAGAACCGTGCGTAATTTGTTATATTTCTCTCATGAAGGACTGTGAGTCTTTTCTTACATTTATATTATTCTCACTTATTACTTTATATCTACATACTTGTCATTTTATTTATCTGTCAAATTCCTTTCACAATTTTCGCTTTCACTCTACTATTCAGAATTTATAATTTAATTTAGCTTTAAGCAAAACTTAACCATAGAAGCCTTATTCTAGGATCAGCCTGCATTCCAAACACACAACCCAAAGTCTTGTTGAGTACAAAATGTACTTACCCTTGCTATCATTGTTGTTTTAGGTGAAGGTGTAGGTATCCCGATGAACTTTACTTTGACACAGGAACGGGTTTAATAACGACAATTCTTTCTAAGGCTTTACCTTGTCAGTTGCCTGCGGGTTATGTGGCAAACTACACGATATTTGATTCTTTTGCTATATTTAGTCGACCTCATCGGTCATATTGTATCAATACTTCCGCTATAATGAAATATGAAACTTTTGTATGGTTGTAATTTCAAATTGTGTTTGTGCGTGCTATCTACTGATCATGGGACTAGTACAGTATGCGCATTAGAACCTTTCTTTTATGTTGCACTGTAGCATAAAAGGGAGGGTCTCAGATGTGACATCTCGATCTCTATCATCATGAGTAGCATCTGTGAGCCTTGTTGCGGTCGCTATCTGTTGGCACTCAAATTTATTAATTAAGGTGGCTGTCAGAATCGAAAAGGATAAGCTGATGTGAGTTCGGATTCGGCGCAATGCGTGCTGAAAGGAAACTGAGTCTGCGGGGTGAGCCGATATGGTTTCGGATTGAGGAGTTACGATTGTATGGCATGAAGTATGCTAAAAGAAAACCGAGGCCAGTACGGGTAAGATCATAGATTGAGGAGGATACAATCAAGCTCAAGATGGCAAGAAGAGATTAAGGCCGATACGGGTGGTTAAAGAGATCAAAAGGAACACGATCAGGCTGAAGACTATAAAAGAGGGCGACAAGCTACGTTGAGAGGGGACAGACTCAATTCAACCAACCAGCACATTTACTTTTTTTTGTCTTATTTCTTGCATAGGAGTAGTTCATAGACTTGTAATCTTTCCTTGTAATTCGATTGATCAATAAAAGTTGTGCATCGCCTTTTTTTGGGAGAAACAACCTTTATCCCATCCGATTGATTCAATCGAGTAGATTGGATCAGTTATTCTTGTCAAAATTGGCTTGTGACAGCCGACGAGACCTTGAAAGCTTCATTTGATCGGTTTTTCTTTTCCAGCTGATCAGGTAAGTTACTGACATCTTGTCGATTGCAGAATCAAATCGGTTGGCACACCCGCAATACAAGAAACTGAACCCAGCGTTCGCGTGTGTTGGTGGCAATTAACCCGCCGTCAAGTTTTTGGCGCCAACACACTTTTGGTACGCCTGCTGGGGCACTAAGCAATCAAGGCATGTCTTCGACGGGTAAGTCTACGGCTACGTCCGACATCAATGCCGACACAATAATCATCCCTACAATAGACGACTTGATGCTAGAGCAACAAAAGAGGTCGAAGACCAAAAGGCAGCGTTTGAGTAGATGGTGCTCAATTGCTACCAAAAAACTCAGCGCGGCATCACACAAAAGGCTGCCTTACCGACGATCAGCTTCGTCAACAAGGAAGTCTCCAGCGCTGCCGAGAAAGCATAGGTGAGCCCATATTTACTCGCCCCAGGCAGAATTATCGGATATTATTAATCAATTTTTAAACTGTGCTTTGCTCAACCAGTCATCGGCCCTGGTAACCACACTTAGGCCGTTGATCTCTAACAGCGTCAAAGAAGTGGCACAAGAACTAGTGTTGGCTAGCTCTCTGTTCGAGCCGCTACATCCCTTGCCAACATATCCGGTATACTCTATAGGGCAGAACACTCAGAGTAGCAAATCGGCAGTTGAACCCACATCGCCGGCTGCTGTTCCAGTGTTCATCCCATCCCAACCAACCGTGATCTTACAACGGGACCCTGGTACCTGCGGGATCAGGCAGTATCATGCCTACACCGACTACTCCAAATTGGACTGTGAGCCAAACATGCCACCACCTACACCATCTCACGGATACCATAGGTCGGCTGCTTAGCCGACCGATCCTAGTGTGGGACCCGGCCCCGTATCAGGTAGTCACATACTCGGAACCATTTGTTCCACTTCTAGAGTTGATAAAGCAGCAACCTATCGGTTATGGGCCACCACGTGCCCCACTGCAGCCCCAGTTGCAACGCCAACCCAAGTTTGCATTCGGGTGGGGGGCATCGTCACGAGGCTAGCCTTAATCGACACGTACCCCAAGCGCATGGTGTGTCTGCTAGGGAGATCGACTGGGCTGAAGCCATAACTACTGTCCTAAGGGACCAGTTCGGTGTACAACCAAAAGGTCGGGCTATCGGCTGTAGAAAGCTATACCCAGATTATATTGACCGAATCCCATATGCCAATGGGTATAGGGTCCCTGATTTTGCTAAGTTTTCCGGGGATGATTCTACCACCACCCTGGAGCACATCGGGCCCTTCATGGTGCAGTGTGGGGAGGCTGCGCAGTCCGATGGGCTTAAAGTAAAGTTGTTCCCTTTATCGCTGTCGAGAGCGGCTTTTACGTGGTTCACGACACTACCCCCAAATTTGGTTAACACATGGGCCGATTTGGAAAATCGGTTCTATGAGTATTTCTTCTGTGGAAGCTTAGAATTACGAATTTCAGATTTAAGTTCCGTGCAGTAGAAATTCGGGGGAGTTAGTGGCTGATTAGATTAAGAGGTTCAGGGAAGTGCAAAATCGATGCTTTAGCGTCGCACTACCTGATAATCAATTAGCCAATTTAACCTTTCAGGGGTTGATTCCTCCCTTAAAGGAGAAATTCGGTGGTTAAGAGTTCACCAATCTCAGCCACCTGCTGCATAGAGTATTAGCTTAGGAAAGCCTATTCTTCGAGAACAAAGGGTTTAAAAATAGATTTAAAACGGTAAAGATAAGTAAAAGTCCAAGGTCAATCTCGTTGAATACGAGACTGATGAGTCGACCGATGAGGATGAGGCGGATATGATTGTAGCTGAGTCGGTCAAAGGAAATAAAAAGTCCCTAGTATGCTCTTGGCTCAAGTCGACTAAATCCAAGTCGGAAGTTAAGTACTTCTTCGATGCGAACAAATGTGATCGCATATTTGATTTGTTGTTACAAGAGAAATTGGTGCGATTGCCCGAAGGACACACCATATCATCGGCTGACAAAATTAAGAAGCGTAGGTATTGCAAGGGGCATCACTCCTTTTCACATAATACTAACGATTGCAATATTTTTCGACAACAGATACAGTCGGCCATAGAAGACGGATGACTGAAATTTTTAGTCGTGTGATAGGTATGTCAAACCAACAATCTTTCATATTTTTTACGAGCAGGGTGAAGTTGGGACGGGTCGTGCGGGTTGATCTGAGCACTTTTCAGAAAGCCACACTTTACCATCCAAACTCGGATAATCTAGTACACATGGTAGCGCCAGTGATGTGGGGAAGAGTAGTGCGGGTGTGCAGGTGGAGAAGATGTAGTGGTGGCCGAAGATAGCCAAGTTGAACCTAGCAGACAGGCGGATGAAGGGGAGGTGGTTGAATGCATAGTGGATAACTTGGAGCGGAAAGAATGTAGGGTCAAGGCCGAAGAAGTGGCATCGAAAATGGACAAGGTTGAGGAACCATCAATGATGAGGATGTCCCCGAAGTAGCGGTGCTTAATGCATGGAATAGGTACGCCGCGGGAGCCCAGTTGTGAATGATGGGCTTGATTCGGCATGGGAGTATCGACAGTCAGGGCCGGCCCTGGGGTGGCGCAAGCGGGGCGGCCGCCCCGGGCCCCCAAATTACCGGGGCCCCTCCGTGACTCTATCCTCATGTGAAGACTGTGCACCTACACGAGAGCCGAGAGCAATCGCTGTTGGTAATCAGTCCAAAAACTAGATGCCAGCAATAAGTTTTCTGTTCCTTGTCTGAAAATGCTCCGGCCGGACACGCTTCGGTTGAAACGTTCATGTGTAACTCTTGGCTGAAACTAACTAGCAAAAGCTTCAGACTTGAACACTGTTTTTAAAGAAAAAACAACAATAAAACTAAAACTACAAAACAAACTTGTTTTTACGACGTGAAAACTGCTTAAATCTTTTCTGATTTCATTGCAATATATAGACTCAATTACAAGAGTTGGGCTGCTTCACATCAAAGCAGAAATCGAAACAAAACTAGACTAGACTTCTATTTTCCATCGCGGGTACTGTAGCACATTCGAGACAGAGACCGAACACAACACGCAGTGTCTATCTAAAAACTGAAAAACTGTGTAGCTACTGTGTAATTGTTGTTTATCGGATCTTATTTACTATGCCGGTAACTATAGCATCAGCTGAAAGAAGTTTTTCAAAATTGAAATTATTGAAAAACTATTTAAAGTCTACAATGTCTCAAGAAAGGTTAAATGGTCTGGCAACTTTATGTATTGAGAAGAAATTATTGGATGACATTAATGTTGAGTCCATAATTGATGATTTTGCATCTATAAATGTTAGAAGATATTTCCTAAGATGATCTCTACAAAATGTTTGAGGTAAATAATCTCACTTTTGTACTTTCATTTATTTATTGGTAATAATTTCTATAATACATTGAATGTTGTCTTTTCAGTTGATACATGTTAATATAAAAATATTTCCATGTTTATATTATGGGAGGCCTCTATTTATAATTTCGCCCTGGACCCCTAAAAACTCAGGACCGGCCCTATCGACAGTATGAGGTGTGTGTTCATGTCATGTCTGCAGACCACTCGTGTATTCCGAGCAACATACCGCAGAGCATCGCAGCCTCACTTCTTCAATCTCACCCATCGATTTCGTCATATGTTCATCAAATGGGTACGCGCACAGGATATGTTAGCCTTCTGTTTCTAGCTAGGTATGTTCAAATATGTTGAACACAACAGAAACAAGAGTACTTTAAAAACGACAAGGCTTGTTAGCTTTTCAATTGTTATACGAACTGAAGCCTCTATACAGGAACAACATTTGCAGGCCGCTCTGCAACTCTCTCTGCTATGCTTTTGAGCTACACAACCGGAGATAGAGATGAGATAATTCTCTTCAGAAAGCCCCTTTCACCGTCGCACCCGGCAACGGTGATTGCTTCTCGCACAACAAGTATAGTTAACCGCTGAGCTCTCGTCATGACTTGGTCTTGAACGGGACATAGTGCTTGAGCGACTCGGTTACCCCTTCAATGGACGCGACCGCCGCGGCGAGGGACACGAGGAAGCACACGAAGCTGAGCGTCTGCAGCGCCACCCACCTCGTCGTGTACTTCTGTACCTGCCGCTGCCGGATGTACATCTCCACCGGGTAGTACACGGTGAGCGGCCAGAACCCGACGGCGCCGAGGAAGCCGAGGATGTCGTTGAAGAAGGGCATGACGATGGCAAGGACCGTGCTCACGACCACGAACGCCGTCCTCCACGTCAGCCGGAAGAGGTTGACGCTGAGCCTGCACCGCCTGCCGGAGGTGACCGGGTGCTCGCGGGTGATGAGGCCGGCGTTGGGCCAGCGCGCGGCGGCCCAGGTCTCGACGGCGGCGTAGATGGGCTGGCAGAACACCTGGTAGGCACCGACCAGGTGCACGACGATGCAGACGTTGGCGAAGTCGATGAGCCAGTATGGCTCGTAGAAGCCGAACCCGGTGAGGATGTTCCCCGGCGCGGCGTTCCCGAACGCCGCGTAGCCGAGGCAGCCGCAGAGCAAGTAGAACGCCGTGGTGGTCGACACCCCGAGCAGGGTCGCCTTCTTAATCGTCTTGTTCTCCGCCGGTGGAGACCTCACCGTGTCCTGCAGTTTCAGTTTCAGAATGGAGTGTTACACACCCAGCTGTTTACTGAAAAGCCTAATCTAAACTCAAAGACACATATTTGCTCTCAAGCTCGGAACATTTCTATGTAGCACTTGCCTGGATTTCTATAAGAATCATGGAGTACGAGTAGGCGAACGCGATGTCGCCGAGCGCCTGTAATGCGAGCCAGATCTTCTGGGCTGAGGTGACGTCAACCCCAACTTCAGTGCCTGTCAGACTGGTCTTCCCAGTAGGACCTGCGAAAGCGCTTGCGGTGTTAGTATCAGTAGTGAATGCGTCTGGGAGACTGTCTAGCTTGTTGACGAAGATGGGCACACCTGATATGGCTCGCGCCAGCGAGAGGCCGACGGCGATCGTCGAGTAGAACAAGGACATGACCGCGGCGAGGATCGACAGCCACGACAGGTCGTGGAAGTTGGGGAGCTGCGATAAGAAGATCTGGACGACCCCGAAGACGACCATGTACATGTTGACGTAGACGCTGCAGTCCGCTGCGTGGCCGTTCTTGTGGAAGCAATTGGACTTGTGTATAGCCCTGTTGATCATTCCGAAACAATGAGATTTAACTGAAAATCCGTGAGCCTCGACAGATGAATCGTCTGTTAAGAAAGTATAATAAGGTGAGGTAAGCAGGCTGTAAAGATTGCCACATCAAATTTATGATGAGTTGGAGGAAAGAACAGAGGAGAGAGGAGAAAAGCGGGCTGTAGATCTACAATCGGCTGCAGCACGGGTTCCAAAAAATTTGATGAGAGAATGAGAGGATGAATATGGGCCAAATATTAATAACTTTGTATGTATGTATGGCTAACTATTATATAGGTGGCCTATTAGGTTGGTGTACAATGAGATAAAGCCTGTAGTTGGCTCTCTTATTAACCATGCTCTAAGAACTTACGCCGCGCTCATTGACGCTGTAATTGTGTACCCAATCGCGGTTCCAAACAAGTTGACATACTGAAAAACACCACAGGACCAGACTTGCCAGCCACCTGCATGTACGAGTACACGAACAATTAAACACAGTTAATGCAGTCATCTCGATCCGGCCAAGGCTGAACTCAGAGAGAAATTCCTCGGTTCTGTTCATGTTGGCACGGCCGGGTACTACTTACCTAGGTAGGATGCGACAGCGTCCATGTAGGTGTAGTTCCTCTTCCCGGTGACCGGATCGCCGGTGCGGTAGCAGTCGGCGAGAAGCCCGGAGGTGTAGTAGGTGATGACCGAGAAGAGCATCAGGGTCACTGGTCCGACGACCCAGCCGAGCTGCGCCGTCGACCAGGCGAGGGAGAGCACGCCGGAGCCGATGACGGCTGTGATGATGTGCGCGCTTGCTGTCCATACCGTCCCTGCACAAGAGATTGCATATTTGCATTGCGCAAGATGTCAGTCCGTCCGTTATTGCAAACCATCCTGAAAGTTTTACTCTCTCTTTTTGGAATTTATTTACAATTCTTTTTTACAAAACTAATGCACGGCTTGATAGGAGTAACATCTTGCAACTAATTAGATCTACAAATGATCTTGCACCTATGCATGAATTGTAGTCCCCAATCCGTGTTTGCAAATACTTTGCCATATTAGCGTTAGGTAAAGTGTGGCATATCACAAGAAACATGAGTGACAAAATGTTAATCACAAGATTGCATAAATAGACATGACAATATTAGACATCAAACAACCATTTCCTAAGAGTAAGTATAATAAGATCACATATATAGCTTACTATAAACATGTACACATCAGATTTATTCTATATAGAAGAGTAAGAAAAGATGAGAGAGAAGAGCTAACTCTTCTTCAGTAGCCAGCATCGCACGGGAAACAAGATAGATTATTTATGTACAATAGAGAAGAGATAGTATATTGCATAGCATCTAAAAATAATCTTTAGAAATAGCTACTGTACAAGCTGACTTTATTGTTTACTCTTAGCATTATTATTTACTCTAGATGATATAGATAAAAGATAGATTAAATTGTGAAGCTTTATTATTACCCTTGCTCTAAGGAACGAGCACACAACAGAGAGGCAAGTCCAAACAAATCATTGAACCATTGGAGACACGATTCTTCAACATAAAAGGCCCCATACAGGTCGTCGGTCGCTCCATGAAAACACAAAGGCCCCATAATTTCCATCCGGTTTGGTGTGCTAGGATCTCTGACTTATCCGGCCACCGCCGGCATAGGAAAGGCTATATATCCTATCGACCATTAATAGCACTATGTCACGCAACTATGCTAGCTACTCCTAGTGGCCAAGTACTCTGCATGTACAGCAGGTCTATTTATTTTTGTTTTAAATTTTCTAAAAATTAATTCTAATAGATTATAGTTGTAGAGAATCTGATTCTCTAAAAACTAGAATATAAAAGCGTATATAAAGTGAATTGTGAATTTTAATGTATATGGGTGGACTGGGTTGTGAGAATCGATTACTAGAATCAGACTATTTATTTTTTATTTAGCTTTTGAGACTAGAACTTAGAATTAAAAGGAAAAACAAATAGACCATTAGTCTCATCTCCAAACCATGCAACACGTAAATACTATTATTACTCATCCTATATATATGCAGAGGCGTGTTACGTAGAGGTGTGTGCCCAAGGTCAGAAACGGCAGGCCTACGTACGACGCATCTATTCTTGCACCGGTGAGCTCACCCGCGCAGCGCCGACCAGCTTAAGTCAAAAGGCGTGGCGGTTTTCTTCTACTTGCAGCCTTGCAGGTAGAGGCATGGTTCACATTATCCCTTATTGACGAGGTACGAAATAGTTTACCGATCGGTAAAACGAGAAAATTCAAAAAAATTTCAAAACATTCAAAAAATCAAAAAAAAAATTATATGATGTAAATATCGCGATTATCGAGCGATTATCGCCAAATATCGAGCGAAAACCGCTCAAAAAATCGACACACAAGGAAGTTCATTTGTCCGGCTGATTTTCGAGGCAAATATCGCGATTATCGCTAAATATCGAGCGAAAATCGATGATTTTTATTTTTATTTCAAATTTTTTTTTTTTTGAAACTATGCGGTTTTTCACGATTTTCGACCGATTTTCAGCTCGATTTTTACGATTATCGAAAATCATTGTTCATCCGAAAATCACGATAACGATAATAGGAACCCCGTGCTCCTATTTGCTGTTGAAAGAACTGAGGGATGGATACTTATGCCGTCATGGTAGCTAGGCCTACAGGAGTATTACTCCTTCGTCTAAGTCTATATGATGCATTTTTTTAATTTTTTTTAAATATATGATGTATTTTATATTTCAATGCAAAATTAATTTGATGTTCTCTCTGTACCCTTAATAAATATATTTCTACTTATATTATCTACATACATGCATTAAATAGAGTGCTTATCTCTACTATTCTAAAGCAGCACTTGGTGGCAGTGGTCCATTCTTCCCACGTCATTAATTGCCGCTTAATTGCCCTGCTTAATTGCCTTGCTTTAATTAGCCAGCTTTCGCAAGAAACGAAGCGTTAAAGATAGATGTTTGATTTTGTGAAATAATTTTTTTTATTTTTTAATCTTTATTTTTCGTTATCAATTTTGTTTTTCGTAGCAACGCACGGACATGTAACTAGTATATATATAATAATTAAGAATAGCCTAGTGATTTTTAATATCTCCTTGATTTATGTACTAACAAGAAATGTACCGTGCAAACTTAGATAAAAAGAACATTTGTCAAGATGGAATGCATACAAGTATTTCCATTCCCGCGAAATTGTGCAAAGAAAACGGGAAGGGGAAAACTTAATTAGCCCCTATGGTCGGAAAAATCATTCCCGTTTCCATAGGGGCCAAACAGTACTACTTCTAGATGACTAATCATTCCCGTTTTCATAGGAAAACCAAACATTACTACTACTGGAAGGCCAGCCAAAGAGGCGCTTTCAGACCGGAATGATTTGTTGGAATGTCGGCACCAGCGGTAGGACTCCGGCAACCGGCAGTGCGAAATGCACTGTCATGAGTCATGACCTCATTCAATTTGACTACTGATGCTCAGATAGACTCGCTAGCTAGCGCAAAGAATTTCGGGTCAAAAAGTACGGCCATTTTTTTTCTCCTCAACACGTGCAGGTTCGGTATTTGGAAGAAATATTTTTTGAATTTATATAATTATTTTTTTTCAGAGGTGCTTTTTATGCTTTTCCTCATAATACAAATTGCATAAATCTTGAAGCAAACGAAGCGATAAGTAATCCTCATCTACACTTCTTTCATGCTTTAATATTTGTGCAACTTTAAAAAGAAAGTGCATATAAACACTTTTTTTTTTTTGCTTAAACCATCCTATATACGTGTCGCTTGGTACTATAAATTTGCTCACTAACTTCCTTTCCTCGAAGCTTGCTCCTCCGGATCAATCTTATGGTTAAAAGCAACCAAACACACTCCCCATTGATCGGAGGCATAGGCCGGCCGGATGGAGCAGGCCACCATGAGTCGTACGCTCGTTCATGGCAAATGCCATCGCCAGGCGCTCGTTTTTTGAGCAGAGAGGCTGAGAAGACGCGTCCCGTCGGGCACATCGACCAAACAACACAAGCAGAGGACAAAACAGACCGGAAATTAATGGAATATATTCTGGCAGGAATGATACTTTCTTCGCCCAGGATGCAAATCAACCAAAGAGATCTCTCACTAAAATTGTTGGATATATTTTGCCTTGACATATAGATAAAAAGATACTAAAAATAATCGGAATGCTTCTGATTATTATATCTAATTCATGTATATAACACAAGCACGTAGAGAATATTAATAAGGTTAGCTATTAAAAGTTGGGTGTATAAAGTCTTCATCACACTAATTTTCTATTAAAATAAAAAATATATCTTATATTTATAGATAAAATTATTTTAAAAAAAATGCAGACTTCCCTCGATAATTCAATCCACTCCTCTCTCTCTCTCCCCCCGTTCCGTTCTGTGTTTCTTTTGCCGTAAGTAAGTTAAGGCGCGTCCTCGCCGTCGCCGGAAGGGGAGGCAAATCCGCAGCCGAACTCCGCCGTGCCAGCACAGCGTTACACATCCATGACGATAAGAAACACAGGAAAGGCTAGCTCTTGGTGTTTATTTATGCTTTCGAATCAACGAGAAAACTTTGATGCCATGAAAAATAAAGCTAGCCACCCATGCCTACAAGCTACATGTATATACACTGCTTTCTGCCGCAGGCGAACAAAGCAAAGAAAAAGAAAGAAAGAGAAGGTACGGCCGTATGTAGGCATGAGCTTCCTTTTCTGCTTACCGGTTCGCCTCGGTTTGCCGTCGTCGTCCAAGTCGTCGTCGCCGCCGTCGCCGCCATGCCGCGGAGGAGGAGGGAGGTACGCCCCGCCGGCGCCGTTCCGTGCCGCTATCTCCACGTCCTGCGTCATCTCCACGTCTCTCTCTCTCTCTCCGGCTGGGATGGGTGGGTGTGGTTTGGGGAGGAGTGACTACTGAATAGCAATGAGGACGAAGGGCCGCGCCCGGGGTATATATATACAAGACGGGAGTTTGGGTGTACGGACTACGGAGTACTATTTTTACATTAGTGTATAGGCATCCGGTGGATGTTTTTTTTTTCTGATAATATCTAAATTTTAGATTATAGGATTAAAAATTCAACCGTTAGATCAAATCGTAAGAACAGATGTAATCGATACTCCCGAATCAAATCCCTTTTACATTTCCCCCATAATTATTTCTCTTTTTTCAAAGCCACAAAGCAGTGAAAACGCACACGTCCGAAATGATTCTCTCTCTGCATATACAATTCTACATCTATGTGTAGACTACGCACTATAACGAGTTATGTAGTCCGATCGAGAGTATACATATACGTGCAATGTCCACTTCGTCGGTTAATGAGTTACGTGATTAATCAATTAGTAAATATGTTTCGTTATATTGTATTATAATCTTTTTTTTTTCTTTTTATTTAGCCATAATTTTTTATTGACAGCACCGATTCATAAACGTAGCTTATTGACGACGATAGCAACATAATGGTATAAGTCTCGCCACTAAACTCCATATGAATAAGATTTATCACTACTACAGAAATGTTTATATTAGACTCACCATCACAGACGGTTTTAAAAAACCGTCTGTAATATAGAACATCACAGACGATTCTATAAACCAACCGTCAGTGAAATTATCACAGACCATTCCTCGTCTGCCATCCCAGACGGTTTGAATACAAAACCGTTTGTGAATTTATCACAGACGGTTTTATGAAATAACCGTCTGTGATATCCTTAACTATCACAGACGGTTTCGTGTATATAACCGTCTGTAATACATCACCGACGGTTTGTACACATCACCGTCTGTAATCTTCCCTATATCACAGACGGTTATTTTATAGAACCGTCTGCGATAAAGTTTGCCTATATATAGGCCCGAGCGCAAGTTCGAGTTTGTGGTCCCTGGCTGGGATGAAATGCTAAGACCGTTATATCACCGACAGTTTGGCAATAGAACCGTCTGTAAGCTTATATAATAGGTGATTCTTGTGATCTAATTAAGGTTAGTAATGGATAATTGCATTATATATGTTATTTTCAAGCTTTAACTTGTTAAGGAAATTGTACTTAATCAGTTCAAAAGAGGGTTCTAATTGGATCGAATATTACATGTGTAGCATAGATGGATCGAAGCTGGATGTACGCTGAGGACCGTACGAGTGTGGAGTACATTAATGGCGTCTCCACTTTTAGAAGAGCTGCAGAGGAGGACATGTTCAATAAGGGAGTGCAGTATATGCCTTGTCCATGCATCGATTACGAGAATATGATGATGTTTCGAAACTTCGGTATGAATCGAAGCACACTTGATTATGCGAGGTTTCAAAAGGGGTATACATGTTGGACCGATCCACGAAGAGCAGAATATACAAGAAGCAGGTGGTACTGTTAACATCTTCGACGAAGTCAACGATATGCCGGATGATCACATTGATTCTGCTTCCGACGAGGATATGTTACATGATGACAATCTAGACCAGATGCTGCGCAACGCAGAAGGGAACCGTGATGAAAGGGAATATGAAAAATTCGTGGGTTTGATGGAGGACTCGAAGAAACCTTTGTTTGCTGGTTGCAAGGTGAAATACACAAGATTGTCGTCCGTGCTTGAATTGCTGAAATTGAAGGCAAGCAATGGTTGGTCATACAAGAGTTTCACAACGCTGTTACGTCTATTGGCAGACATGCTTCCAGAGGGAAATGAGTTGCCGACAACAACCTACAAAGCCAAGAATGTTCTTTGTCCCTTGGGAATGGAGGTTGAAAGAATACATGCATGTCCGAATGATTGTATCCTATACCGCAAAGAGTATGCAAACTTGCATGTATGTCCGGTGTGCAACGCATCCCGGTACAAGCGTAAGAGTCATTCAGATGAGGAGGTGAAGAAAGGAACTCCTGCTAAGATGGCATGGTATCTGCCTCTAATTCCCCGATTGAAGCGTTTGTTCGCTAACCCGAAGGAGGCAAAACTGCTGTGTTGGCATTCCGAGAAGCGTAAGAACGATGGAATGCTAAGACACCCTGCTGACTTCACCCAGTGGAGAAACATCGATAGGAGGTATGAAGAATTCGCTGCGGAGATGAGGAATATAAGGTTTGGACTGAGTACAGATGGAATGAATCCTTTCGGTAACATGAGTAGCCGGCAAGCACTTGGCCCGTGAATCTCTGTATCTACAACCTTCCTCCTTGGTTGTGTATGAAGCGAAAGTACATTTTATTGTCTGTGCTTATCCAAGGACCGAAACAACCTGGGAACGATATTGATGTGTACCTAGCTCCATTGGTGGAAGATCTAAAAACATTGTGGGTTCCTAGGGTACAGGTTTGGGATGCATACAAACGAGAGAACTTCACTTTACACTGCTTGTTGTTCTGCACCATAAATGATTACCCTGCACTTGCTAACTGTCGGGCGAGTACAAAAGGTGCCAAGGCTTGCACTCACCTTGCCTAGACGATACTGAGAGTGTGTGGTTGAATCACTCGCGTAAAACCGTGTACATGCGTCACCGTAGGTTCCTTGGGAGGAAACACCCATACCGCAAGATGAAGAAACTATTCGACAGAATGAGCAGCGGTTCAGCTCCAAGGCCTTTTAGCGGGAGAGATGTTCATGACTTTGTAAAGGATTTGGATGTTACGTATGGAAAGGGACGTAAAGCAAGGTCAACCCGTGAGAAGAGCTTGTGGAAGAAGAGATCAATCTTTTGGGACCTACCTTACAGGGAGCACCTAGAAGTTCGCCACTGCATCGATGTCATGCACGTGGAGAAGAATGTCTGTGATAGTCTGATTGGTCTCCTACTAAACATTGAGGGCAAAACAAAGGATGGTATCAACGCACGACTAGACTTAGTCGATATGGGCATAAGACCTGAGTTAGCACCAAAAGAGACCGTTAAAGGTGGTACGTATTGCGAACCAGCTTGTTACACTCTGTCAAAGGCCGAAAGAACTGAACTTTGCCAGTGCTTGCATGGTGTGAAAGTTCCGTCCGGCTACTCGTCCAACATGAAGAGACTTGTTTCAATGCAAGATTTAAAATTAATTGGCATGAAGTCTCATGATTGTCATGTGTTGATGACACAAATGCTCCCTATTGCAATTAGAAGTATTTTGCCAGTCAAGGTCCGAGATTCAATCACGAGGCTGTGTTATTTATTTAACACAATCGCTCAGAAGATCATCGATCCCGAAGGACTAGATGCTCTACAGGCTGAGGTGGTGATGACTCTATGTAATCTTGAGATGTATTTCCCTCCGTCATTTTTCGATATCATGGTCCATCTCATTGTTCACCTTGTGATAGAGATAAAGATGTGCGGGCCTGTGTTCCTACGTAGCATGTACCCGTTCGAGAGGTACATGGGAATTCTTAAGTCTTACGTACGAAATCGATCTCGTCCGGAGGGTAGCATTGTCGAAGGTTATGCAACCGAAGAGGTCGTTGAGTTCTGCGTCAATTACATGGCTCAGGCCCAACCAATTGGTGTGCCTCGATCTCGCCATGAGGGGAGGCTCCAGGGTATCGGGACCATCGGAAGGAAAGCAATCACGCCTGATCCAGTTGCGTGTGCTCAAGGCCATTTCACGGTTCTACAACACATGGCTGTAGTGTCCTCGTATATCGTCGAGCACAAGCAATGGCTAAGGCAAGAGAATCTAGCACGATAGGGGTCTTGGATCACAAGATAACATAACCTTCAGTTCAACAATTGGTTCAAAGAGCGACCCATCACTGGGAGCTCGTCATATGACACCCTGAAATGGCTGGCAAAAGGCCCAGCTTTTACAATTGTCACATGGAAAGGATACGACTTAAATGGATACACATTTTACACGATAGATCAGGATTTGAAGAGCACAAACCATAACAGCGGGGTCCGCATAGATGCGTTCAATACCGCTGGGTCAACAAGGAGCTCCTACTATGGGTTCATAGAGGAGATTTGGGAGCTTGACTACGTACTTTTCAAGATCCCACTATTTCGGTGTCGTTGGGTCCACCTCCAGCACGTGAAGGTTGACAAGTACGGCATCACTACTGTGGACCTTGAACGTGTCGGATACCAAGATGAACCATTCGTGCTCGCAAACCAAGTTGTTCAAGTCTTCTATGTTACCGACCCGTCCAACAAGAAGTGCCACGTAGTTGTTCAGGGGAAAAGGAGGATTGTCGGAGTTGAGAATGTAGTAGATGAGGAAGAGTACAATCAATTTGATGATTTGCCTCCTATCGGAAATGCCAGCATGGTCCAAGAAGAACAAACTGAGGAAGTCAGCTATACACGCGTCGATCATCGTGAAGGGATAATTTTCACTGTATAATTACAATGTTAACTTGTAAGCAAGTGCATGCATGTATACATAATAAAGTAATATTTCTGTACTTCTGTGTACTCACAAGTACTTCTGTATTTATCTGAACTATTTTTTGTGCTTTGAAAAAACATTAATCTGCAATGTATAATAACAAGTAACATTATTTTTTGTGCTTTGAAAAAATATGACTCTATATCACAGACGGTTGTTAAAGAGAACCGTCTGTGATATGAATTGTCACAAACGGTTCTAAAATAGAACCGTCTGTAATGTAGAATATCACAGACGGTTTATCCGGATCTATATAACTTCTACAGACCGTACCACACTTCGCCTCTCCACACACTTCAAACCCTAACTAGCACCGCCGCCTCCCCGAGCTCGCCGCCTCCCTGAGCCCCGCCGTCTCCCCGAGCCCCGCCACCTTCCCGAGCACGCTGATGGAGACCGGCGCCGCCTCCCCGAGCCCCAGCACCGCCTCCCCGAGCCCCGCCGCCTCCTCCCCGAGGCCCACTGCGGCTGCGCCTCCTCCTCCCCCAACGGCTGCGCCACCTCCTCCCCCGGCGACGTCTCCTGCAGCCGGTACTCCCTCCTCCTTCCTCCCCCGGCGATTTTTCTAGGGTTAACTACGGGAAGCTTTTGAGATTTTGCAACTTGCTTGTAGACTTTGGTTCTGTGAGATTCATTGTTTGTAGTAAGTGCGGTATTTAATAAAATAAGTTTTGTAGTATAAATCATATGCTTATGAAATTATTCAACTGCTTGTTCTACTCTCTTCTGATTTTATGTACTGATACTCCTAGTTCTAGTCTCTGTTGGTTTTGATTTGTGAGTATACTATGCTGTTGTTGGCTTGTGCTGATTCAATGATTTATGAGGTTGTGCTGATTCATGAGGTGGGGAACTGGTAGATCAAGTCGATCAGATGGTAGTATGAACTTGTAGATCTTGTATTAGGCACTATGAACTGGTAGATCAAGTGGTAGTATGGACTGGTATTATGATCTGGGATTGAGCTATGTTGTCGCTTAGAATGTGATTTGTCATCTTGGCATGTGAAATGAGTAGATCTGGTTTGTGCTCAAGTAAATCAGTAGATCTGGTACTTTGATCCTAGCATGTTGGCATGTGAAATGAGTAGATCTTAGCATGAGAAACGAGTAGACCTGGTACTGTGATTTGTGCTCAAGCTTCCATACTCTGTCCATTAACCATAGGTTTAGGTCCCTATTGTATTTTCCTGTTGTACATCTTCCAACAGAAGTGCAGTTCCCATGCTGCATAGTAGTTGTTTGTGGTGCTAGTACCTATGTCGTTTCATGGATGGAGATCATCCACTGGGATTAAATATTTTATTCTGTTCTATGTATCTTCCCACCATAAAAAAATGAAGCTATCAGTAACTCAAATTAGCAACTTTTTTTAAGTTAGGATTTTTGAGTTATGATACCGGTTTCTTCTCATTCTTGATGATTATCTAAAGGCTTTGCAAGGCTTGCATGGTATTGGTAGCTAACTTTTTGTGATAGCAATTTTGTGAATAAAGTTTGAAAGCTTAGATGCTATTTCTTGAAACTATTTTGCTGTTGGGAGTTGGGACATTCATGGATAATCCTTGTTTACATATGGCCTGCTCTGATCATGGACTGTTTTTTACATACATGGTTAAATAGAGCCTGTATGCCTACATATCAATACATTGATAATGAAGTCACCAGCTCCCTAACTATGAACTCGGAAATCCTTTTCTTCTTAGAGCAGTCAACATGGTAGATTCATGCTTTTCTTTTACATTTTTCTTTGCGTGTGCTTCTGTTAACTGTTAAGTTGCTGGATGACTATATTCTCAAAAAAATACTCATTGCAGAAATAAACTATCAACTGGTGTCTTTTTAATTTTAAGTAAAATAGATTGTAATATGTTGCATTCATTTATTGTAACTTTTGTCTGCACATAGGAATCAACATACCAAAATAACTTTATCAATGATACACAAAGTACTTAGTGCCTCATTTTTTACTGAACTCATAGGATCTGTTTGTTTTTGTTTTAGTTTCTTTAAAAGCTAATTCTAAATTACGATTGTAGAGAAGCTGATATTATGTGTTATTTTCTTAGTCCACCTCTATCCTTTCCATTCCCTCTTTCCTAACCACTTCCTCTACCTTCATTCCTTCCTCTATAACATAAAAATGTTTAAGTTTGGTGAATAACATTATTTCAAATTAATGTGTTATTTTCTTATGTCCATTTGGTGAATTTTCAAATTAATTGCAACCTCTGTCCGTTTGGTGAATAACATTATTTCAATATTTTCTGTCCACCTTAGGCCCAACTGATGAGCCGAGTCGAGTCAAACCAACTCGCGCTCCAAGAAAAGCAAACAAAAGGCCAACAGGCCGATATAGCATCACGGCGATCGATCCGAAAGATGGGTCCCCTACCGGAAGTAAAAAGGTAGTGAATGCATTATGAACAATGTGCGTGATAGTTGCACGCGAATGGGTCCCCATCACATGTACATCCTGGAAGTCGCTGATTGACGAGGGCCGCAACGACCTGCTTACAGAAATCCTTTCCTCCTTCGATATCCCAGAAGAACTCGAGGCCCCTGTGCGACGGTATGCACTGCTAGTGGCAGGAAAGGCGTGGAAGACCTTTAAGAGCACACTTGTCAAAGAATACGTCAATAAGGATAGGACTCCCTACTCTAAGTACGGGTTCATTAGTGAGGATTCATGGCGACGTTTTGTTCAGTTGAAGACAACAGATCAATTCTTGATTGAAAGCGAAGCACACAAGGCCCTGCAGGCAAGGAACACCCACCCCCACAGACTCGGCACCGCTGGCTATGCGGGGAAGAGGATGCAATGTGACAGGGAGGACGAGGGGGACTCCGCGCCATTTGCATCGATTGTTGACCAGCGCGCCAGAGACTGGCTAAGAGCGAGGTCATGTGCCACACCATCTGGCACCATCTCCTTTACAAACCCTGCGGACGAGGAAGTCTGCCAACGTTTGGTAAGATATCGAACCACCATTTTGGTACGTATTTAGTTCCTAACTTCATAAGTGAAATAACTTGCTGCGATCTTGCAGGCAGAGTTGAGTGCACAATCTTCCGGTGGATCTTTTGTCCCAAACAGGGAGAGAGATGCACTCTCCACGGCATTGGGAAACAAGGAACACCCTGGTCGCACGCGAGGCAAAGGGGTTTTCGTTCCCTGGAAAACGGGCTTCGAAGACACTAACATGTACCGGAGTAAGAAGAGAGGTAAAGACGAGCGCGAGAAAAAGATCGTGAAGGATCTTGAGGACAGGCTGAGAGGATAATTCGATGATAGGATAAGAAGCCTCGAGGAAAGGCTCAATGCTCAAAACACACAGCCTGTGGAAGGCCAAGGGTTCAGCCCCACTACACGTAAGAGCAGCTGTGAGTCCGCCCCTGACCAGGGTAAACACGTCGGCAAATCCCCTGTCTGTGACATCAAGGTATACTAATTTAGATCTCTTGAATGCTCCATAGATATATCTTTTGGGCACATGAGCTAATTGGGTACCGTTGTGTAGGAAACCGCAGCGGTGCAATCTCCAGGTGAGAGTTGCCAATTGCTCCCTTCCTATACAGGCTGCTTGGGGCCTCGCGTATCCATCCATTGAAGGGGCGATGGTGCACGGTACCCTGCTAGCGCCGGGTTTCACGAAGGTCAATGTGGACGGCGTTCATGATATTTTCAAGATCGTCACGCTACAATTGCCTCCAAATGACGAGCTTCAGACACTGGGGGATGTCATTGGCACATTCATCCAGTGGCCAGCAGCGACATATCTCTAGACATCCATCCTCCACCAGAAGTACCTCTACTTCCTCCGCCAGAAGTTGATCCGATTCCCCCCAAATCGGTTATCGTGCCCTCCCCACCCAAAAACATTGACAGTGAGTTTGATTTTGACTTTGACTTTGATTGCTCTCTACTCCCCTCGTCTCCCTCGAAGATTTCCGTTCCAACAAAGAAAGGGAAGGGCAAATCGAAAAAGATAGCGAAGGCCTTGGAGTACTATCCGATGGCCCCGTTGGCCCGGTTATTCAAGCTAGGAGAGCCTTTAATAACGGAAGATCGCATGAAGACATTGACTTACTGCTGCAAAAGCCTGCATACATACTACATGAGACAAGCTAACAAGCCAGAGAACGAACGTACAACAAGTATCATGGTCCGCTACAAGCCTAAGCATCACATTCAACGAGTCAGCGGGGGGCTACTTCGCGGTCGGCTTCCAGGACCTGTTCGATCTCTTCAACCTCGACGCCCTCGACGCCTCGCTCTTAAGATGCTGGACATTGTGAGTGTGTCTTCCCTGTAATACCGATAAATGTCATATATATATATATATATGAAGTGACCCCTTTGCCTAACTTTTGTATATATAGATTCATGATACGCGAAGCGAGAACGAACAATAGATCGGTGGGTTTCCTCGACCCACTCTTAGTCTCGCAGCCAACAATGAACCAAGATGCAAAAGCAGTAGAGGAATACGTACGACATGCCTTGGATGCTCAGAAAGATAAAAGTTTCATACTTTTACCCTTTAACCCAGGGTAAGTGCTGCCCGACTTGGTATACTCTCATTTGTAATGTGCACACAATACTTTGGTGCTAATTGACCATGGCAACATACCTATGCACGTTTCACTGGGTTCTAATTGTAATTCATCTGGCCAAGAACCGGGTTATTTACGTTGATTCCTCACATACCGGCAACCACGACTTGAACCCTATCGCACGGTTAATCACCAGGTAACCACGTTGTTTAAGGTGCTTGTTGCTCCTGGAATAGCTGAGGCTAACCTTTCGAAATCACGTAGGACGGTCAAAGCTTTGCGAGATCCTTCTGTTCAAGGCGGGGATAAGGCGTTGCAGCACGATTTCAAGTTTCCGGTATCCTCTATACAGTATAATCCTATATCAAACTCCGTAGCCATGATTCTGGAACTAAGCAATTCTATTTTTGCAGTGCCACCAACAGGGACAGGGCAATAACCGATGTGGATTTTACGTTTGCCATAACATGCATCTCCTCGTCAATGCAACACAAATGAGTAAGGATAAAACTTCGTTGCAAGACAAGGATCTGGAGTCCATTCGAGGAAAACTTTGTTTTTTCCTAGTCACTGAAGTCATTAGTAAAAAAGGCGAGTTCTACGCAGGTGCCTAACTGCAAGAGTTAGGTTTTTCTCTGTATTGCCACTTGTACTGTTTTAATTTATGAAACTTGTGCTGTAATTTGTGAAGATTGTGGACGCAGTTTTTCTCTGTATTGCTGATCTGTGAAATGGATGTAATGATGCTTGTAATGTCTCTGTGACCGCTGAAATGGATGTAATAATGCTTCTGTGTTGATCACCTCTAAGGAAATATAACCATGCATGTATTGTACAAAGAGGAAGAGGTTTGTATTGTACAACCTGACAAACGACTTGTAATTATCATTGCATTAACATGGATCCATTGTTAATCTAACAGTTTTCATGTTGGAATGCAGTTTCATTTTGATCAAAGCAAAGTTAGGTCTGAGATCAGGTTATGGGAGGGACGTACAAAACCTATTGATGTTCTCCTGAAGAATCTTAATTTCACAGAAGAATTTGATGTTGAGTTAAATGAGCCCTACTTAGTGTTCAAGGTATATGGCTTTCATATATGTCTTGTTTCTCCTTATTCTCACCCACGTAATCTTCATTCATTCATAAGTTAATTTTTAGGCCAGACTTGTTCTCATACAAGTGCATTCCACGTTTGCACCCTTAACATTCTCTTTGAGAAGGATGGGTCCATAGCAGCATGTCACATATTTAGAACCTCCTTTGTCACAAGTGTGGGTTTGTCCTTATACAAATTTCAGCTTCATTTGCCTTAAGTATTACTAGCAACCCATCAATAATTAGCTTGGAAATGAGAGAGAGGGTATCCCTGTTTGGTTCTCTCAATGGATTTTAAAAATAACCATAGCATATGTTCCCATTACCTCCAACGACAATCCCACATTTGAACGAGACCTGTTTTCCTTTAACACTTGCTAAAGCATATGTAATATGCTAAATTGAAGGGATTAGCAGTGAAGGAGATGGAAGAGCTACGTGATGACATTAAGATGCATCTTGATCTGGACAGGGAAAGCCAAATAAATGTCAAGTATTGGGAGGTACATGTCTTATATCTTACCCTCCTTTAATATGCCCTTTTCCTGAATAATTATGAACGTGATGCGCATGACAGTGATACTCACTGTATTGATGCTGATGAGCTTAATACCGAAACTGTACAATCTTAAGTAGTAGCGGGCAGGATCTTTAGCTGACACTATTTTGATATTTGATATGTTAGATTCTATTTGGCAAAAATATTGCATGGTGTAGTATTCCGGACATATTCTTAATCTAAATAAAGTTTGAGAGCAAGTTCCTGATATGACAGGAGGCACCAATATGTTATTGTTAAGTTTATTTGATTTCATGCTGCTCTGTTCATCTACTTGGCAAGATTCAAGAATGTTCATACCTGTTGACTCAATTTAATTTGAAACCCATCAGGCGCTCATGGTTGTATGTGACTGGGAGCTAGGTGAGGCTCGGAAAAGAGATGCCTTGGACCGGGCTATGGTGCGTGGCGAGGAACCACCCCCGAGGTTCTTGCGGAAGAGAGAGGCTTACATGCAAGTATCGAGGGGGATGTAAAAGATCTCTTGGATGCAGTTTGCGTAGTATATATAGCTACATTGCAGTTTGCGTGGATATTTTTTCAGTTTATTTGCTGAAATGGATGTAATGATAGTGCTATAATCAGCTTGGAACAATTGCTAAATGAATCCCAAATCTGTGATCGCTGAAATAATGCTTCTGTCTAATAACTGCAATGTAGCTTTTGTGTTATGTCTGTTTCAGAGGGCATGGCTAGCATTTCCTGAGGCTAGCCAATAAACAGAAAAAGGTGTATGTATGAAAACCATACCATAGACGGTTCACAACTAAGTACCATCTATGATATAAATATCACAGACGGTTCATACATGTGGACCTTCTGTGATAGTTTGTATAACACAGACGGTTCATACACTAAACCGACTGTGATATACACTATCACAAACGGTTGGTATAAGTAACCGTTAGTGATAGGATTTATATCACAGACGGTTCATATTACAAACCGTCAGTAGATTTAATATATCACTGACGGTTCTAAATAAGAACCGTCTGTAAGATTATTATCACAGACGGTTAATAAAACCGTCTGTGAAGTGACTCTATTATCACTGACCCATTGTTAGAGACGGTTCACAAAGCCGTCTCTGATGATATTTGTGAACCGTCTCTGATGGGCAATTCTGTAGTAGTGTTTTACTGTTAAATAAACAACAAATTATTGATATGTATAAGATTTTACTACTGTATAGACTCTATAGACTACTGAACCCTCTGGCATGATAGTATAGATTTAGTAAAATCTTACGAGATAGACTCTAGACGCTGGCTCATAACATTTTACCTTTCTATCCCTGTTCGGGTTCTACTACTCATACTACGGTCCCGTTTGGTACGGTTCCAGGTTCTAGTAGAAACGGAAACGGTTCTACATTCTTGGTAGAAACGTTTCAGGTAGAATCAGAATCACTTTCTGTAAACCGTTTGGTACGGTTCCAGATTTTAGTAGAAACTAGTGAAACGGGGGTTGAGGGTGATTCAGCCACGGTGTGGAAAAAGAAGAAACGTTCCGAGGAGAATCGTTCCGAGTTTTAGCCCATTTTGTTAGATTTCTCCTAGATTCTAGTAGAAACAACTCGATTTCAAGTTATCAAACGGGGTCTACATGTAGTAGTATAATCAAATCTAGACTAATTTTAATCTTTAGATTTAAAGAAATAGATAATCCATATTCATTTTAATGAATCGTAAAAAAAAACTCTATTTATAGGCTTGCTATAGCAGCGCGCCTTCATGTGGTGCCTTCTCGAAGAAAAGAAGACTCTTCCTACTGTGGTTGGTTGATTATTCACTGGTTTGATTCATGCCGTTCTTAATTTCTACTTAGAAAATCTCTACGAGAGATCGATCAGAGAGATTCTGATTAAAAGTGGACAGACTAGACTAGCTACGTACTCCTACGTACTGAGTACTCCTTCCATATATGTAACTAAAGCTGTATGAATCGAATCCTGAAATTTTCGGCCGGACGCGCACGTGAATCCAGACTGATTTTTTCCTTCAGCGCGTTCCCAACAGTAGATCGATCGAGGAAGCCTATTGTTAGGAAACTGATTACGTATCCTATATGGACTCTACCTTATCTCTAGCAGAACCGCTATATATAGGAGGCAGGGGCTACCCCTTTGTACACACAAGCATCTGAGAATAATAAAAGCCTGCTCCTCCTCATATTGTCTCTCTTTCTCCTGTCTATTCTCCACTTGAGATCTATTAAGGCAACCCCTGACTATTCGATAATGGCGAGGTTGTCTAACACGTTATCAGCACGGGGCTCTACCGGAGAAAGATTGAAAGGTGAGAAAAGACAAGAAGCGAAGGATCATCCGACGATTTACCTAACGTCTACTACCGGCGATTGATCGCCCGATCCGATCTGCAATCAACTCGCCATCAAGCCGGCATCCACTCGATTGCCGAAATAAAAGTCCACGCGACTCTATCTCACGCGATAGTCTACCGGAAAGCAGATTGAAAAAAGTGAAAAAGGTGAGATTCGCGGGATTAATCTAATCTCGAATGATTTTATGCATGTATCTATTCTACGTGGCATGAAGCGATGACACGAGAGATTTGATGATTCGTGGCACGGTTACAATCCGCGGCGATTTTTCCACGGCATAAATCGTCACGGTTGCACCGTGCATGAAGCTGGACCGTGTCTTACCACCGTTGCATATTTGACGCGCCGCGCCATGAAGACCGTGAAACCACGCGCTACCGTCGCCGCTTGATGCGGACATGCATCCATGCAATGTACATGAAGAAGCCACGGCTGCATACAAGTCACGTAGGCTGGACATGTATATAGTGCAAACGCTTCGGCAAAGCAAGAAGAAGTGCCACACCGCACGACGCCGTCGTCCGATCACGAAACGTCACCAAGACCATGAAGCGCGGTCGGCATCCTATGAACTCGCCGGCTCGCAGCCTGCTGGCTTCCATGCGCGAAGCGCCGCCATCTACCGGCGCCCGAAGCGCCTGGTCCTCCGCACTAAGTCGTCAGGCGCTCAGAATCCGGTAGCTCAGCCACCGCGGCTCGCGGCCGCCCACCCGCAGATGGCGCGGCGCTTCCGCTTCTTCCGCCATAACGTCCTTGCTACGCTCATATCCGTGCCATCCGGTGCCCGTCGAAGCTCGGCGATGGCTTGAAGCCATACGTAGCCGCGCCGGTGTATCCGGTATGACGCAAGCCGTCATCGCCGCTGACGATCGGCGAGCCGATCCGCGCCAGAAGCATGCATACCCACGCAAGGCCATCTTCGCCCGTCGCTTGAAGTGACGCAGTGCTCTACTAACGCCGCCCCGCCCGGCCACAGCTGCCACGTGCCTACCCTGGCACGCCGCGACGGCTCAATAAACCGTCGCGTAACTAACGAAACGGCCGCCGCGAGCCGCCCTTTTGATGGCGGCCGCATCCCTACGCATCACCGATCACTTTGGCAGATGTCGCCTTGATGGCCTCATGCCAGCGTGGCGTCTTGGCTCATGGCCGCCCTGCGCCTCGCACTTGTGGCAGCCATCGACCCTACCGGTTGCTCTGTCGCCCGGCCACCTTTTGGGTCCGTGCGTGCGATTCGGCCGGCCGACGCCTCATTGCGTTTTCAAGCGCACAGCGTGGCGCACATCAGAAGCTGCGCCATTTACGGACGCAACCTCGCCCATTGCTGTCGCGGTCTGGTGCCCGGCTCGGCCTTAACCGTCTTGGCGGCACCTAAGCACAGCGGCTCAACACTTTGGCCCCTGCGCTGCACAAGTTTCTTCGTTGGCAATTGGACACGAAGTCCAGAACGCGTGAAGTTGATGGACATGAAGTCCAACACACGATCGGACCCAAGCAGAACCAAAACCAGATTAAAGTTTGGTTGAGACACGGAAAAGGGTGAAATTACCCTTTTAACCCCCGGGTTTTTCCTTATTTAATTTCCCTTTTCTGTTTTCTGGCAATTATTGTTTTCTGTTTTTTTTTTCCCAGAAAGTGATTAGAAATTCAGAAAATTGATTAGAAAATCTGGAAATTGCCAGAAAAATATGAAAATCATCAGGAAAATCCAGAAAATTTTTATGGCTCTGTTTGAATTTGTACTTAGCCTTATTTTCTGCATTTATGAATTTTTGCATGAATTTTTGCAATAATTGCTCTATTTAGAATATCGGAAATTCCTAAGAATTTATTTTCCGAATTTATGAATTTATGAATTATGTCATGTTGATATTTGATGAAATTCAATTTCCTGTTGTACAGTAATTCTGAAAATTGCTTGGAAATTAGCAGGAATTATGAAAAGTGCTAGGAAAATTTCAGAATATTTCATATGGCATAAAATGAGAACATGAGTGGTTGGGATTTGATTTTGGTAATGAATAAACAGATATGAGACAATTGGTGTCTAGGAAAACACACATGAGGCTTGGTTCTTTAATTGGCACCCGGAAACGGGAAGTGCTCCCTCCCTCATGTGAGCTCCTAGAAGCGAGTTGACTGCCAAGAGTCAAGTCAATGTGAGATATTCATTACATTTTGCTCGACCAACAAGAATTATATAAGTTGTAATTAGACTTATGCCATGTTTAATTCATGTTGCAATTTATTTTCTTTATCAAGTGATCTTTGGAAAATTGCTGTAATTATGAAAAATTGCCAAATACTAAGAAAAATTCGGAAATTTCGAGTTTATTTCCGCATTTATGAATTTATGAATTGTGCAATTATTGTTTATTCCGAATATTTATGAATACATTGTATATATGGATCTCGTGACTTATGAATCTCAGATCTATGAATCTTGTATTTATGAATCTTGAAATTATTGCTTTCTTTTAGTTTCTTGGAAATTCATGAGAATTTAATTATACAATTATGAATCTTGCAACCACTCCCTATTAGATTACGAAGTAATCTAATGAAAAGAATCTTTTGAATATGCAAATACTGGCATTATTAAATGTGAGTTTGAAGAACTCGACCCTCAAAGGTCGTAACTATCTCACATGGGCATCGGTTTGAAGATCATACTTAAGTAGCAAGAAGCTCCAAGTCGCTACGCTTAGGGTCCTCGAAGGACACGCAAACTATTGCCGAGCAAAAGCGATCAAATTTTGTACTCCCTGTCACTTTTCACCATTATGAATAATGAATACATGGTGAGGTGAGTACACTCGAGTTACTGGATCAAGCTGTGGCAGCCGAGAAACTCAAGCCCACCATCTTGCTCCAGGCACAAGAAGATTGGGTTCGCTCAAGTTTGCAGGCTATAGAAGCGATGGTTGTTAATGAATTTTGAGTAATGAATTGTAAGCTCTCAAGAGCATACATTTTCTTTTCTCATGAATCGAATTACAATTTATTCTTTATTCCAAAGATTCTTTATTTGTAAGCAATATTTGAATCACTTTGCCACTATATGATTAGAATTATTTTTCTTTTCATCTAGAAATCGTGTAGCGCCCAATGGAGGAAATATGCATTGTTGATAGTGGCACAACAAATACCATCTTAAGAGAAGTTGAAATACTTCCAGGCGATCACGAAGAAACGCTGGAAGGATTACGACTATCGCAGAAGCGATCACGATATAATAGGCTCGTGAAGAGCCACAATTATATATTGCCAATGGGTACAACTTTGGTAATTGAAGAAGCCTCTTGTACCCTGAATCAACCCGCACTCTCTTAAAGTTTCAAGGATATCCGCGCCAATGGGTTTCACGTAGAAACCAATGAAGAAAATGGCAAATAGCATTTGTGCATTATGAAGCACGAGTATGAAAAATGGTATTAGAAAAATATCCCTCGTATGAATCGGGCTATACTACACGAAAATCAATGCACACGCATGCTATACTTGAAGACTGTCTTTAGAAGCTCAATTATTTGCTTTATGGCATTGTAGATTAGGTCATCTCTGGTCTTAGATTGATGAGAAATATAGTTAACAACTCACAAGGTCATGGCATTAATGTTAAGAATGTCCTAATCACGAAGATTTTGTGTACCATGCATGTGCCAAGAAATTAATAACTAGACCCTCTGTTATGAAAGTGCAACATGAAATCCCTCGCATTCCTGGAACGCATTCAAGGGATATTTATGCGGTCGATTCACTTTGTCAGGCCGCTTTCGATACTTTATGGTGCTCATTGATGCTTCTCGAAATGGTCGCATACATGTTGTCTTTGTCAGCAACAAGGAATCATGCATTCGCAGAAGTTGATCTCGCAGATCATCGAGAATTAAGAATGTTTTTCCATCATCGCGTGAAGTCCATTCATTGGACAATGCCAGGCGTTACTTCCAAGGCATTTGATGATTATTGTACAAAGAACGGGAATAACTCGTTGAGCACTCGTACCGCATGTCCATACGCAAAATGGACTAGTGAAGCACTCATAAAGAGGATTAAGTTTATTGCCGAGACCGCTCTTGCAGAATTGTAACTTGTCCAACAATTGTTGGGGACACGCAATTGATCTGTATGCAGCAGCACTCATCAATTATAGACAATCGGCCTACAACATCCATTCAACCATGCAAACTAGTGCATTGGGTCAACCTGAAGAATTGAATGTATGGTATATGTATCTATACCACCCCCACAAGAAATCGAAGGGTCCTCTCACTTAAGTCCTGGGATATACATTGGTTATGAAAGTGCATCCATAACGGTGTATTTGGAACCCATGATTTGGGGATTTGAATCACATCTACGATTGCATCTTTGACGCAGGATCGTTTTCCGCCATTAGGAGGAAATGAACCATTGAATGAAAAATGCCGGAAATCATATGGCATTCCATTGGGATCACCGTGCATGACCCTCGCACTAATGAAGCAAATCATGAAGTCAAGAAGACAATCGATTTGCGAATTTAGCAAATGAAATGCCTGATCATTTTGTGATCTCAAGAGCGTGGTTAAGTCGCATATTGCAAGAAATGCACCGAGAGAGGGTGGAAATACCAAAGAAAAGGTATCCCTCATCCTCGTTGAGGCCTCAAAGAAAAGAACAGAAATCGGCTTCTCAAACCCAAAGTACCCTGAGACGTCTAGGGAAAAATGGGCAAGAGGACTTACCATAGCCAATAACAAAAAATGCCCCTAAAGCAAGAAGGGGAGCGCTTGAGACTGCACCGGAAAGAAGTCACAGGGCAATTCGGATTTGAATCTTCAATTGGAAGAAAACCGCAGAAATAATGTGTGCGCACATTACTGGCGCAGAAAAAAACTAAAGAACTGCTCCTGGAATGGGAAATAGCAATGAAGAGCAAGTAGAAGTGCATGAAGCACACCATGACGAAATGGCCATAAATTTTGTAATAATAGGAGAATCTATGAAAAGAGCAACAACCATTGCAAGGCTTGTTGTTCAAGGTTTCACTCAACGTCCTAGGGTTGATTATGAAGAAACCTATTCTCCGGTCATGGGTGGAATTACCTTTAGATACTTGATCTCAATGGCGGATCAACTTGAAGTTGAGAATGAAGCTAATGGATGTTGTCACAAGATATTTGTATGGAAACTTGGATTCGGAGATATATGAAAGTACTTGGGAAGGTATCCCTATCCCGAACCAAGACAGAGCAAATCAGAAACCTATAAACAGTGTGAAATTGAGAAATCACCAGTATGGGCTAAAACAATCGAGGAAGAATGTGGTACAATCGCTTAAGTGACTTTCTTTGCAAGAAAGGCTACACGCAATGATTGTCCATGTGTATTTATACAACGATCCACGAATGGATTTTGTATAATCTCCGCTCTATGTAGATGACTTGAACATCATTGGGACGGATGAGGAAATTGAAGAAGCATGCACATACTTGAAATCGAAGTTTGAAATGAAAGACTTGGTAAAAACCAAGTTACATTTAGGCTTGCACTGAACATGTCCAAGGCGAATCTTGGTACACCAAGCATCCTACACACGTAAAGTGTTGGAAAAATTTGGTTTTGAAAAGGCATACTTCGCCAAAGACCCATATCTTGGCAAGTCACAACCCGGGTATGTTTTTCTTCTTGGTGGAAGCAAAGCAATTTCGTGGAAGTCATCTAAGCGGACTCTTGTCTCAACGTCGACAAACCACTCGAAATAATTGCCTTGTATGAAGCATCTCGAATGTGCATGGCTTCAAGAATGGTTCACCACATCCGTGAAGTCATGTGGTCTCGAACATGGAACAAACCCCCACTATTATCTATGAAGATAATGCGACTTGTGTTGCACAAGTACAAATGGGATATGTGAAGAGTAACCTTACAAAGCATATCAACCCCAAGTTCTTTTATGCTCATGAAATGCATAAGATGAACGAGATAAAGATATCTTTGCATACTAAATTAAGTGTGAAAATCTCAGATTTATTCACTAAGTCACTCCCGGCATCTTCCTTTGAAAGATGTATTAGAGGAATCTGGATGATGAGGCTTAGAGAAGTGCAGATTGTGGGGAGATTTTTCACATACTCCTACATAAATCTCAAACATGAAGTTTGAGTACCCAACGTAAATCTTGAAGATTAACATTGAAGTTTGGGTGGATTGTACTCTTTTCCTTAAGTAAGTTTTTCATTGAAGTTTTCTTACATAAGGTTTTTGATGAGGCAATCCTGTGCAACCACGACAGCGTGCTATGTACTCTTTCTCCAATTATTTTTCCCACTGGGTTTTTATGGAGTTTTAATGAGGCATATGCATCTCGCAGTGAAGAGTCCAAGGGGGAGTGTTAGGAAACTGATTACGTATCCTATATGGACTCTACCTTATCTCTAGCAGAACCGCTATATATAGGAGGCAGGGGCTACCCCTTTGTACACACAAGCATACAGAATAATAAAGCAGGCCCGTTCCTCCTCATATTGTGTCTCTCTTTCTCCCTGTCTATTCTCCACTTGAGATCTATTAGGCAACCCCGGACTATTCGATAGCGAGGTTGTCTAACACCTATGACTCCAGGTCGGCGGACCCAACAGGGGCTAGGGCATATCTTATCTCCAATGAGATTATAGAGGTACACCCTAGCACTCTATATCTATCGTGAAGCGTTTTTTAAAATGGTTGTACTTTATTTGATTTATTTGTCTTATTTTAGTATTACTAGTAAAATGCCCGTGCGTTGCAATGGAATTTTAAAAGAGAATAATACATAATTATAATGCAGGATCCTAAATCATACAATAAATCAATTTTCTGTAACACACATATCAAACAAAACATATCTTTGTAAGCTAGTAAATAAATCAAATCATCTATATTGAGTTGTCCTACAGATTTACAACTATAGGTTAGTAAGGCAATAGTGACTCACCTACTGGGCCTTGAGCCCCTACTGTTCTGGCCCAAGGCCTGGCAGACTCACCATCACCACCAGCTTATTCTTGTAATAGTTAAGATATCACTACCAGTTAGCACTCTCTAAATTTATGTCTTAGGTTCGCCACTGCTCCATTGTAACACCCCAAAATTTTGCTTTTCTTAAAATTATGTGTGATTTGGCACTTTGGTGAATTTTTGGAATTTTCTGGAACTTATTTAGATTTATTTGGAATTTATTTGAATTTATTCCATTTTAAAATAATTAAAAAATTTAACTTTCCAAATAAAATTTTGTTGGAAATATTTTATTTGAGTCCAAAATGCCCCAAAGTATTTTCCAGAATTTTTCTGAAATTTTTCTGAGTATTTTGCTATTTTTCTTGAATTAAATGAATTACTGGAAATTATTTTAAATAATAAATCGCTGGAAAATCGAACCGGCCAAGATTCGTTCCTCCGATCGAGCCGAAGTCGGACTCGAGTTCGAGTCCGACCGAACCCGACCGAGCCCGTGGTTGAGCCGAACCCACTCGGTCGAACCTTACGCGTGTGGCCGCTTGGATCAAGATCCAACGGCCACGATTGAGCCACGTCGCCGACCCGAGCCCGACCGAGCCACCTACCGCCCGAGTCCGACCGAACCCAAACTCACGCACCGCTGGATCTCGATCCAACGGCCGCGGCGCGTGCCACGTCATCCAATCCGAGTCGCCGCCGGACTCCGCCGCCGCAACGGAGCAGGTCTCGGTTTCCGTGCGTTTCACGGACGCCGAGGGCTCTATTTATTGCGCCGTCGCCGCCATCGTGAAGCCCGCTTCATTGCGCACCCGTAGCCCTAACTCACCTCGCCTGAGCCGCCGTGGTTGCGCCGCTAGAGCTCGCCGGAGTTAGGAGAAGGTGCCGCCGCGGTTTTTCGCCGATAGCCGCCGTCTCCGTCGTCCTCCGTCGACGTTGACCCCAGATCCGGAACCGTGAGAGCAAGCCGCGTCGGTGAGCACCATCCACGTCGCCGGAGCGCGCCCGAAACGCCGTTGCCGTGGTCGTCGTCCCCAACCCCGGCAAGCCAGCGCCGCCGCTCGCCATCGCTGGACCCCGAGCTCGCTCAACCGTCCAATCCAGATCCAACGTCCCAGATCACGCCACGTCATCTCACGGTGAGATCCCGTCCAAAAATCCCAGATCCAATCTCGACCGTTGGATCTAGATCCAACGGTCCAGATCAAACGCGTTCACCCCAAACGCGTGAGTCCAGATCAATCCGCCGTTGATTTTCAAATCAACGGCCGAGATCTAGCCACGTGTGCGGGAGGCCCGACGGCCGCGGTCGGGCCGTCCGCAGCAGCGTGCGTGTGACGCCGACACGCTGGGCCCGCATGTCGGCCGCTTCCACATCGCACCATGACGTCATCGACGTCATGGCGGCGCCCGCATGTCGGCCGCCACCCCAACCGTCGATGGCGTCACCCATGACGTCCGCAGCGGGTCCCACCTGTCGGCACGGTGAGCCCGTGGCCGACGTCGGCAATGACGTCACCCGAGTGGTCCCACCTGTCGGTCTCACGTGGTAGTGGGCCGGGTCCACGGTAGACCGAAGTCAAACCATGGACCACGCCCATGAACCTACCGACGCCGAGACCAATCAGAGGCTGCCACGTGTCCTCGCTGACGCAATAATTAATTTCCGAAAAGGAAAATGATTTATTAATTCGAAATAATGATTTCAGATTTTGATTCAAACTTCAAACGCTTATAACTTTTGCGTTTCAACTCCGATTTGAGTGATTCAAATTTCTAAATTTGTATAAAATTGAGATCTACCTAATTATGAATTTTATTTAATTTTTGGACTAAAGTTTTTCTCTGTAATATTATTTAATTGATTATTTAAACATTAAATAATTATAACTTTTGCATTTTAACTCCGATTTGAACGATTCCAGTTCCTAAAAATTCATAAAATTATGTTCTCTCTGTTTATGGATTTTATTTGGAGTTTTGGGATGCTTTTGCCTATTGTTTATTTTTGTATTGCTATTTGCACGCTTTACGAGTAGACGTTGAAGTGCCGGAGGGATTCGAAGGAGAAGTATTGACTCAGGATCCAACTCAAGACCAAGAACAAGTACTTTTTGAAGGCAAGTTATGCTTTGACCATGTTGATCCTATTTTGAAACCTATTTTGGTTCAAATTATTGCATGGTAGTTTAAATTAGAAAATGGTTTACTTAATTATGGGTAATTAGATAAATGCCTAATTGCTGTATGACACCTTGATTACTTAAATATGTGCCATGACCCCTTGTCACCCTAGTTGTGGATTATTAGTTGGACATTACTAAATTGCCAACATGGGTTTGTAGATTGTTGTAGTATATGGCTTAGACCTGCTACGTGCTCATGACATGATTTTGGACACTCAAACGTTAATATTGACTTAATGACATATTGAACCTGTTTTGGAAACGTATCATGTGATGTTGATGGCACGTGGTGCATGGTAACCAACTGGGGTTTGATAAATAGCTTTTGACCGGGGCATGTGGCAAGAACGATCGGGTGGGCCAGTTGTGGCATCGGGAATGTTGCTTTGGTTCTTCAGGTAGTCTTGCCCTGGTCACCCTAAGGACTTCACCTTGCAAGCATTTGAACTGAGTCAATCTTGCAACCACATGTCTGTAATGGGACAGACCTAGTTGATTAAGTTGCTGATAACGTACCTGTGGGACCTCAGGAGGTCAACTACACCCTTTGTGTAAGTTGTACGGGGGAGCGTACCGGGGCTGCGGCCAGGTACCCATCTAACGGTTGGTTGGCCTAAACTTCGCCTTAGCTATGGGAAGGGTTAGTGTGCAACAACCGGGGAGGACTACTTGTATTGTTAGAAGTTTCCGAAAGACTTTGTTACGGGAACTCGCCTTTGTGGTGTTTGACTGTATCTTGTGGGTAAAGTGCATAACCTCTGCAGAGTGTAAAATCTATTCGAATAGCCGTGTCCGCGGTATTGGACATCGCTCGGGAATTACAGTCAAGGGTTAGACTTTCTTGAAAATAACTTGGACTTGATGGGTTGGGTTGGATTAGTAATGATGTTGATAGAAATGTGGATTAGGATGGGAAAGATGTTTATTAAACCTTTGAAAAGTTATTTATGCTTTACTTATTACTACTGCTTTCGAATCTACTTATGATACTTGCTAAATGCTCTTACTGCAAAGATACCTTGAGCTATTCCTTTGTATCAAGCCGTGCATATAGAATATTAGCTTGCATTCTCATGCATGACTTGCCGAGTACCAAGTACTCACCCTTGCCACAATACAACACAGTTGAAGAGGAGACTACACCGGCTTTGGAGGAGGAGCTCCAAGAGGAACCGTCTACTTAGGAGCGAGCCCGATCGGTTGCACGTGGTATCTTTGGATGGCGCCACGAAGTTATCTTATTTTTCCGCTGCTATTATTTCTCTCTTAATAAGTTTCGCCCTGCGTGGCGTATATTTGTAACTTGACCATAAGGTCGAGCAACCAGTTTGACTATTTAATTAAAGTACTTTATTAGTATCGAGTGGTATGATTGTGATATTTACCGATGTTAAGACTGTGTGCACTAGCGCGTTCCTGGACTAGTGCTGAATACACAGAGGGTCCGGATTTGCAAATTCGGGTCCCGACAGAGGTGGTATCAGAGCCATACTGACCGTAGGCTCAACCCTAGCTAGAAAGGTCGTAGAGAGGATAAAACCTATTTTCTAAAGCTAAAAGTTTGTCAAAGACAAGAAATGACATCTCGACTTATCCCCTTCTCTCTTTTCTTATCTCTTGCTGAATTTTTCCTTACCTTGTCACGATTTAAAAATTTCGAGTTCTTATGTGAGCACTCTTGTGACAGATGGAGGGAGAGTTCAACTACGTCGATCTGGAGGTTGGTCACGCCGCGGAACTGTGGCGTATGCTACAGACTCTCGGAGATTTTGAGAAGCCACAATACCAAGTGGAAGTGATCAGATAAGCAGGATTGATCAAGGCTTGTGACGTGAAGATTGTGGTACCTGCTAGGAAGAAGGGCCCAGGCAATCGCCCGATACACTGCACTGCCAGGAGGTCTACAATGCAGATGGGTATCCAAGAGGTGTCACGACGAGCGATGCGACACATTACCCGCATCTACGCCAGAGAATTGGAGAGCACGGTGTTCCGATATCATCCGCGCAGCAATAACCTTCTTGACCCAAAGGCGATTCAGGATGAGAATGCTATGGTTACACAGTTGGCACGACTTGTTGTCGCCAGAGGATGTACTCGATGATACAAGCAAGGAGCTACGAAGGCCCGCAAGGAGATCACGGCAGAGAAGAAACAGATGTCGGGAAGCTCAAGAGTATGTGTCACACCTTCTGCAAAGGATTGGAGAGTTAGAGAGCGGCATTATGCGCACGAGCCGGAGCCAATGCTCGAGCCGCACGAGCCAGATCCGGAAGAGCGAGCTTGAGGAGGACATCGCTTCTTCGACTACCACAGATGACACAGCTTGCTAGACATGGCGATCAAGTTTGCCTATGCCGCAGCGTCAGTATCCAGGCCGTGGAGGTTTTCTCGATGAGTGAGCGTAGGTTCTATAGTGAGACTCCTTCGCCGAGTCGCGTCATAGAATAAAGAGTCACCCTTTAGGCGTTAGACTCGATGTTAGTTCTATTTGGATTTTCATTGCTTGTTGAGTGTGCAGATGTGTTGCAAGGCCCCTAGGCATTGTAAGCAACCATACCAAGTTACTATTGATTAAAATAATAAAGTTGGACTTTAAGTTACACCTTTCGCCCGCATAAGTTCCATACTACTTGTCTATTCTTGTTTCCCTCTCATCTCTAAAACCTAGAGCAAACCACGATGGTGAACACTCGTGGAAACCTTGGAGGCGATGGAAGTGGTTCTCGCCAGCCAGAAAACCCCAATGATGGAGCACCAGCACCGCTTGATTGATATGCAGAATTTGGAGCTTTTCTTGCTGCTCGGACTCGATTGATGCATGCCATGATGCAACAGATGCAACACGTCCTTTGCCAGGCCACTCGCTAATCAAGTTAATCGGGGACAACGCCGTAACACAAGACTGCCGTGAGTTTATGAGAACTCATCCACCCACTTTCTCCGGCATGCGAATCTGTTGGAAGCCGATGGTAGTTAAGGTCAATTGAGAGGAAGCTACACATAGCTCAATGCATAGGAAATGAGAAGGTACTCTACGCTTCTCATCGCTTGGAAGGAACAAATGAATGGTGGGAGAACTTACGTGCCACGCAAGTGAACCTCAGGACATCACTTGGGAGGAGTTCACGGTGCAATCCGTCAGTATCACGTGCCTGAAGGAATCATGGACCTCAAGAAGGAGGAGTTCAGAGCACTGAAGCAAGGTAATCAGCCGGTGGCCGAATACCTGAACAAGTTCACACAGCTTGCACGCTACGCACCTGAGGATGTAGCGACAGATAAGGCCAGACAGTCTCGCTTCATGAAGGGACTTAACTCAGGATTACAGGTGGGACTGATCACCCACACCTTTCCAGATTTCCAAGAATTGGTGAATAAGGCGCTTATTCTTGAGGACAAGCGCAAGGAACTGGATGAGAACAGGAAGCGCAGGATGCAGCATCAGGGATCGCGTCAGGGAGCGCCGCAACGTTTGAGGGTTGCGCCAAATCAGTTTTTCAGATTCCAGCCACAGAATGCTACAAGGACACCGTCACCAGCACCAAGACCCGTCAATCAGAACTATCAGACCCCTGCACCAGCCAGAAACGTCGCTTCAGGCAGCCAACAAGGGACAGTGAGACGCTGCTACAACTGCAATGAGCCAGGACACTTTGCCAACAGTTGTCCTAAGAAGACAGCAGGAGTGACCCCAGTCCGCTTCAATCCGGGATCCACACCATCTAGGACGCCAGCACCAGGAGCCACACCCCAGACTGTGGTGAGAGGACGAGTCAACCATGTCACCGCTGATGCACTGCAGAATGCCACGGACGTCGTACTGGGAAAGTTACTAGTCAACTCAGTACCTGCAACAGTTTTGTTTGATTCCGGAGCTTCGCATTCGTTTGTTTCTCAAGGCTATGCTGCTAAAAATGATTTGGAGATTGCAAGACTTAAATGCATACTTTTAGTTCAAACCCCTGGTTCCGAACTCCGAACGAAAGTAGGATGTTCTGGGGTGAGAATACTAATAGATGGGATAGAGTTCCTAGCGAACCTTATTATTTTGGAGACCCAGACCTTAGATGTTATCTTGGGGATGGATTGGTTATCCAAGCACAAGGCCATATTGGATTGTGGACGAAGGACTATCTCAGTCGAGAGCCCTTGTGGAAAGAAAGTGGAATTTCAAGCTACTGCCGTCAGAGATGGACAGTTGATGGTTAACAGTACCAAGGCAATCAGCATAGAGGATGTTTCAGTAGTGAATGAGTACCCAGATGTTTTTCCTGAAGATCTACCTGGTATGCCGCCAGACAGGGACATAGAGTTTGTGATAGAGCTTGTACAGTACGACCGATAGCAAAGAGACCCTATCAGATGTCCACCGAGGAATTGGTAGAGATGAAGAAACAACTTGAAGAGTTAATGGAGAAAGGATTTATCAGACCGAGTTCGTCGCCGTGGGGAGCACCAGTTTTGTTCGTCAAGAAGAAGGACGGGAGTTTCAGGATGTGCATTGACTACCGTGCACTCAATGAAGTCACTGTGAAGAATAAGTATCCGCTACCCAGGATCGATGATCTGTTTGATCAGCTGAGAGGAGCCGGAGTTTTCTCTAAGATTGATCTGAGATCGAGATACCATCAGTTGAAGATCCGATCGGAGGATATTCCGAAGACCGCATTTTCGTCGAGATACGGACATTACGAGTTTACTGTTATGTCCTTTGGTCTGACGAACGCACCGGCATATTTCATGAATATGATGAATAAGGTGTTCATAGAATATTTGGACAAGTTTGTTGTTGTGTTCATAGATGATATTCTAATCTACTCCAAGACAGAGGATGAACATGCCGAACACTTGAGGCGAGTTTTGGAAAAGCTGAGGGAACAGCAACTCTTCGCCAAGTTCAGTAAGTGTGATTTTTGGAAGGACAAGGTGGAATTCCTCAGACATGTAATGACCGCAGAAGGAGTCGCCGTTGATCCAAGTAAACTAGAAGCTGTGTTACATTGGGAGCAGCCGAAGACTAGAGATGGCAATGGGGACCCGAAACCCGAAACCCGACGGGTATTTACTCTATTAGGGGCCGGGTATGAACCGTTTTTCATACCCGCGGGTATATTAACGGGCAAAAACTATTACCCAGCGGGTAGAACGGGTACGGGTCCGTACTACTGTTGCTACCCGCGGGTCCCCGTTACATATGGGTGGCTAATATGGAATATGTCATGTATATATAGGTGTGAACAAGAGTGAAAAAGTTGCTAGCTGCTGTTTGTCTAATTAGACAGTAGATCGACTAAATGTTTTTTGGGGCCGGGGATCTCTACGGCCCATTTGTCAAGCATTTGGTGTTAACCAATAATTTAGTCTTTGCTAAATCTGTTAGCTACCTTTGTTCTACATGATCACATACCGTCAATTAATACAGTAGCTAGGTGACATAAACGAAAACATGCACAACTTTGTCTTAGTACAGTCAATATGATAGCATACGATCTTACCGGGCCAGCATATTATATATTGTATACAATCATATTGTGTAACCCTTTGAAATATAAGTACTATATGCAAACAAAATAGAACTTTTGTCATGAAACCCGAGTCCTGACTTTCGGGTGCGGGTTACCCGCGGGTCCCTGTTACCCGTATGGGTACAGGTACGGGTAAATTTTGTACCCGTATGAGGGTATGGGTATTGTAGCGGGTGGATTTTGCTACCACGGGTACGGGTACGGGGTGGTGATACCCGCCGGGTATATACCCGTTGCCATCCCTACCGAAGACTGTGACCCAGATCCGGAGTTTCCTTGGAATGGCAGGTTACTACCGCCGCTTCATTGAAGGCTTTTCAACAATTGCGAGACCTCTTACGCAATTGCTGAAAAAGGAGAAGAAGTTTACATGGACGCCTTGAGTGCGAAAGGATTCCAAGAATCGAAGACGAGATTGACATCGGCACCGGTGTTGGTTCTCACGGACGTCAATCAAAGCTTTGATATCTATTGTGATGCATCGCGCCAAGGACTTGGATGTGTGTTGATGCAGAGCGGAAGGTTGCTGCCTATGCATCAAGGCGATTGAGGCCGCATGAGGAGAATTACCCGACACATGACCTAGAGTTAGCTGCCGTAGTGCATGCCTTGAAGATATGGCGTCACTATCTGATCGGGAACAGATGTGAAGTGTACACGGATCATAAGAGCCTTAAGTACATATTCACCCAGTCGGATCTGAATATGAGGCAAAGGAGATGGTTAGAGTTGATTAAGGATTACAATGTTGGAATCCATTATCATCCCGGAAAGGCTAATGTGGTGGCCGATGCCTTGAGTCGGAAAAGCCATACCGTGAATATGTTGTGACCACGAACCAGGATGAGCTATGCCAGAATTTCGAGAGAATAAAGATTGAGGTGGTACCTAGTGGATTCTTGGCATACAGAGGTAAAGCCTACCCTAGAAGATCAGATACAGGAAGGACAGAAGGATGATGACAAGATCCGCAGGATTAAGTCCAAAATGGGGGAAGGCAAGGCAAAGGACTTCAAGCTAGATGAGCAGGGCACGTTATGGATGAAGGATCGGATTTGTGTGCCCAACAAGAAGGAATTAAAGCAACTGATTCTAGAAGAAGCCCATGACTCCGAGTACTCGATTCATCCTGGAAGTGCCGAGATGTATCAAGACTTGAAGGAGAAATTCTGGTGGCCGAGTATGAAGCGTGAAGTTGCCGAACATGTTGCATTGTGCGACGTATGACAGAGAGTCAAGGCAATGCATCAGAGACCAGCAGGATTGCTGTAGCCGCTGAAAATACCTGAATGGAAGTGGGAGGAAATCGGAATGGATTTCATTACCGGTTTGCCTAAGACTTAAGGAGGTTATGACTCCATATGGGTTATAGTGGATCGCTTAACCAAGGTCGCCCATTTTATCCCCGTGAAAACCACTTACTCGGGAGATAAGTTAGCAGAGTTGTATATGATCAGGATCGTCTGTTTGCACGGAGTGCCAAAGAGGATTGTATTGGACAGAGGTACCCAATTTACCTCAATGTTCTGGAATAAGTTGCATGAAGCCATGGGAACCCGTTTGAACTTCAGTACAGCCTATCATGCACAGACGGATGGACAGACCGAAAGAGTCAATCAGATTCTGGAAGATATGCTAAGAGCGTGTGCATTGACTTATGCTACCTCTTGGGATAAGAGTTTGCCGTATGCCGAGTTCAGTTACAATAATAGTTACCAGGCTAGTTTACAGATGTCACCTTTTGAGGCCTTTGTATGGTCGACCACATCGGACGCCATTAAAGCGGAATGAGACCGTGGGCGCCGTGTCTTCGCCTGATATTCTTCAAGAAGTCAAGAGCGGATTGCCATGATTAGGGAATGGTTGTATATAGCCCAATCACGACAGAAGAGTTATCTTGACAATCGTCGCCGGATTTGAGTTTTGAACCGAGAAGACTTTGTATACCTCGAGTTACGCCTCTCAGGGAGTTAAGAGGTTCCATGCCAAAGGGAAACTTGCACCCGTTATGTTGGACCATTTAAGATTTTGAGCCGCAGAGGCGAAGTTGCTTACCACCGGAGTTACGCAGTCGTTAGCAGGAGTACATGACGTGTTCCATGTGTCCCAGCTAAAGAAGTGTCTTCGAGTGCCGGATGAGCAAAGGCCGCTAGAGTCAATTGAGCTACAAGAAGATCTGACTTACAAGAAGCATCCCGTGAAGATTCTGGACACCATGGATCGAGAGACTAGGAACAAGTCAACCCGTTTCAGCAGAGTTCAGTGGAGCAACCATGCAGAGAGCGAAGCAACTTGGGAGCGCGAAGAGGATTTGAAGAAAGAGTTTCCAAACCTATTCTGTAGTAAGCCCTGAATCTCGGGGACGAGATTCTATTAAGGGGGGGAGGTTTGTAACACCCCAAAATTTTGCTTTTCTTAAAATTATGTGTGATTTGGCACTTTGGTGAATTTTTGGAATTTTCTGGAATTTATTTGGATTTATTTGGAATTTATTTGAATTTATTCCATTTTGAAATAATTAAAGAATTTAACTTTGCAAATAAAATTTTGTTGGAAATATTTTATTTGAGTCCAAAATGCCCCAAAGTATTTTCCAGAATTTTTCTGGAATTTTTCTGAGTATTTTGCTATTTTTCTTGAATTAAATGAATTAGTAGAAATTATTTTAAATAATAAATCGCTGGAAAATCGAACCGGGTCGGTTACTGTTCCTCCGACCGAGCCCGAGTCAGACTCGAGTTCGAGTCCGACCCGAACCCGACCCGAGCCCGTGGTTGAGCCGAACCCACTCGGTCGAACCCTACGCGTGTGACCGTTGGATCAAGATCCAACGGCCACGATTGAGCCACGCCAGGACCGAGCCCGACCAAGGCGGCCCGGCTCGCTGAGTCCGACCCGAACCCAAACTCACGCGCGTTGGATCTCGATCCAGCGGTGTCTGCGCGTGCCACGTCATCCAATCCAAGTCGTCGCCGGACTCGCCCGCGCATAGCAGTCTCGGTTTCCGTGGCGTTTCACCAGACGCCGAGGCTCTATTTATTGCGCCGTCGCCGCCATCGTGAAGCCCGCTTCATTGCGCGGCCAGTAGCCCTAACTCACCTCGCTGGCCGCCGCGGGTTGCGCCGCTAGAGCCCGCCGGAGTTAGGAGAAGGTGCCGCCGCGGTTTTTCGCCGATAGCCGCCGTCTCCGTCGTCCTCCATCGACGTTGACCCCATATCCGGAACCGTGAGAGCAAGCCGCGTCGGTGAGCACCATCCACGTCGCCGGAGCGCGCCCGAAACGCCGTTGCCGTGGTCGTCGTCCCCAACCCCGGCAAGCCAGCGCCGCCGCCATCATCGGACCCGAGCTCGCTCAACCGTCCAATCCAGATCCAACGTCCCAGATCACGCCACGTCATCTCACGGTGAGATCCCGTCCAAAAATCCCAGATCCAACGGTCCAAATCAAACGCGTTCACCCCAAACGCGTGAGTCCAGATCCAATCTGGGCCGTTGATTTTCAAATCAACGGCCGAGATCTAGCCACGTGTGCGGGAGATTGACCGCCGCGGTCAGCGCCGTCCACGCGCGCGTGCGTGTGACGCTGACACGCGGGGCCCGCATGTCGGCTGGCCCGACCACCTTGCACCATGACGTCATCGCGACGTCATGGCGAACCGCATGTCGGCCGCCACCCCAGCCGTCGATGGCGTCACCCATGACGTCACAGCGGTCCCACACTGTCGGCCGAGTGAGCCCCGCTGACGTCAGCAATGACATCACCCGAGTGGTCCCACCTGTCAGTCTCACGTGAGCCGTGGACCGGGTCCACGGTAGACCTGAGTCAAACAATGGACCACGTCCATGAACCGGCTGACGTCAGCAGACCAATCAGAGGCTGCCACGTGTCCTCGCTGACGCAATAATTAATTTCCGAAAAAAAAATGATTTATTAATTCGAAATAATGATTTCAGATTTTGATTCAAACTTCAAACGCTTATAACTTTTGCGTTTCAACTCCGATTTGAGTGATTCAAATTTCTAAATTTGTATAAAATTGAGATCTACCTAATTATGAATTTTATTTAATTTTTGGACTAAAGTTTTTCTCTGTAATATTATTTAATTGATTATTTAAACATTAAATAATTATAACTTTTGCATTTTAACTCCGATTTGAACGATTCCAGTTCCTAAAAATTCATAAAATTATGTTCTCTCTGTTTATGGATTTTATTTGGAGTTTTGGGATGCTTTTGCCTATTGTTTATTTGTGTATTGCTATTTGCACGCTTTACGAGTAGACGTTGAAGTGCCGGAGGGATTCGAAGGAGAAGTATTGACTCAGGATCCAACTCAAGACCAAGAACAAGTACTTTTTGAAGGCAAGTTATGCTTTGACCATGTTGATCCTATTTTGAAACCTATTTTGGTTCAAATTATTGCATGGTAGTTTAAATTAGAAAATGGTTTACTTAATTATGGGTAATTAGATAAATGCCTAATTGCTGTATGACACCTTGATTACTTAAATATGTGCCATGACCCCTTGTCACCCTAGTTGTGGATTATTAGTTGGACATTACTAAATTGCCAACATGGGTTTGTATATTGTTGTAGTATATGGCTTAGACCTGCTACGTGCTCATGACATGATTTTGGACACTCAAACGTTAATATTGACTTAATGACATATTGAATCTGTTTTGGAAAGTTATCATGTGATGTTGATGGCACGTGGTGCATGGTAACCAACTGGGGTTTGATAAATAGCTTTTGACCGGGGCATGTGGCAAGAACGATCGGGTGGGCCAGTTGTGGCACCGAGAATGTTGTTTTGGTTCTTCGGGTAGTCTTGCCCTGGTCACCCTAAGGACTTCACCTTGCAAGCATTTGAACTGAGTCAATCTTGCAACCACATGTCTGTAATGGGACAGACCTAGTTGATTAAGTTGCTGATAACGTACCTGTGGGACCTCAGGAGGTCAACTACACCCTTTGTGTAAGTTGTACGGGGGGCGTCTGAGCTGCGACCAGTACCCATCTAACGGTTGGTTGGCCTAAACTTCGCCTTAGCTAAGGGAAGGGTTAGTGTGCAACAACCGGGGAGGACTACTTGTATTGTTAGAAGTTTTCGAAAGACTTTGTTACGGGAACTCGCCTTTGTGGTGTTTGACTGTATCTTGTGGGTAAAGTGCATAACCTCTGCAGAGTGTAAAATCTATTCGAATAGCCGTGTCCGCGGTATTGGACATCGCTCGGGAATTACAGTCAAGGGTTAGACTTTCTTGAAAATAACTTGGACTTGATGGGTTGGGTTGGATTAGTAATGATGTTGATAGAAATGTGGATTAGGATGGGAAAGATGTTTATTAAACCTTTGAAAAGTTATTTATGCTTTACTTATTACTACTGCTTTCGAATCTACTTATGATACTTGCTAAATGCTCTTACTGCAAAGATACCTTGAGCTATTCCTTTGTATCAAGCCGTGCATATAGAATATTAGCTTGCATTCTGTGCATGACTTGCTGAGTACCAAGTACTCACCCTTGCCACAATACAACACCAGTTGAAGAGGAGACTACACCAGCTTTGGAGGAGGAGCTCCAAGAGGAACCATCTACTTAGGGAGCGAGCCCAGTCAGTTGCCTGTGGTATACTGGATGGCGCCACGAAGTTATCTTATTTTTCCGCTGCTATTATTTCTCTCTTAATAAGTTTCTCCTGCGTGGAGTATATTTGTAACATGACCATAAGGTCGAGAAAACAGTATGACTATTTAAATAAAGTACATTAAAAGTATCGAGTGGTATGATTGTGATATTTACCGATGTTAAGACTGTGTGCACTAGCGCGTTCCTGGACTAGTGCTGAATACACAGAGGGTCCGGATTTGCAAATTCGGGTCCCGACATCCACGTGGTCTATGCGAGCAATCCATATATACATGCCTAAAACCTTCGATACATCCGGCGGCAGGTATCGCAGTGTGATGCACACTCAGGTCACTGGATCAGATCGGACATAATTACTAATGCACTGTAACATCCTAGAATTTAAAAAGGGACAAAAACTCAAAATTAAATTGTACATTTGATTTATTATTGAATTTTAAGTGCTTTTGGTGAATTTCCTGTGGATGAATAATTGAATTTAGGAATTTAGAAAGAGGATAGTGGTAAAAGATAAAATGGTAAAAAGTAAAATTTTGCTAAAAATCTCGAAAGAGCTGTGAGAGCCCTAGAGCCCTCTGGAATGTCACTTTAGTCAGTCAAAATATGTGTGAAAAAAATTAAAGTAGTGAAATGATTAAAGTTATTAATGAATTTTGACTCTGTCTAGCACAGTAAAAGATTTTTGTAGGGCTCTCCCAAAGTTGAAAATATTACCACACTATCTTCAGACCATTAATATTATCTTATAAAATTGGTAAAAATTAAAAGTTAAATTTGATATTTATCCCAATTTATTTAATTTAGATATGAAAATCTGCAAAACAGAGTAAAAGATTTATTATAAAATAAATATTGAGGTTTCAAACTTAAATTTTTTTTATGGTAGATCCCTGACATCATTACCAACCTTATTTAAAAATTTCAAAAATTAATAAGCTAATTTGGATCCTTAATTAAATCAATTTCCAAATTTTAAATCTTGTTCCAAATTAAGTGAACATAAAGAAGATTAATAATAGTTGAAACCCCCCATTCAATTGGAACAGACCACCACTGTAACTCCTCTTCCTCAGCCCCCATCTTCTTCATCTCCGATGACATGTCGAGGGCTCATTCTGGAGCTTCATTTGCACGGTGAGATGTCCCAACACACTCACTAGACTCCATAGATGCTTAAGCACCAATTGATTAAAGTTGATTAGACCTCGCGGCATCTCGCTGTTGAATCTGCCACCAGTTTTCGGTGAAAACACCCCTCTGGTCATCATAAAACTCAATTAAACTATCCATTAGGTGTGCACGGATGTAGCGAAATTCACGATGCCAGTAGTTTGTGGTCTCCGACCATGGCTCGTCATCGGCGGGCATGGCGGCCGCTGGTTCTGTCTCGGGTGACTGACGAGCCGGTCCCAGTTAGCAGCCTCATGCGCACGAGTAGCAAGCTGCCAACCGGGCCCGATAGGTCGATCGGTCACCTGCGCGCGTTCAATCACCGACCGGCGGGTCGGCGTTGTCAGCAGGACCGGCACGATTTATGTAAAACCACGATATGGATTTTCAACTATTATTAATCTTCTTTATGTTCACTTAATTGTTGCCATAATGGTGTTGAACGGTTTATGTCTCACGAAGGGCTGTGAGTAATTTATTACATTTCTGTTATTTTTTTATTACTTATTAAAAATTTTTAAATTTTATTTATGCTTTCAATTTACTATTTAGTATTTATCATTCAAATTTAGCTTTATGCAAAACGAACCGTAGCAACCTTTCATTTGATTCAGCCTGCATATATTCATGTTTGTAAAAGTGTTGCGAGTACTTTTGTACTCAACTTGCATTACTGTTGTTTTTAGGTGAAGAAACAGATATCCTCAAAGACATTTATGCTAACGCAGAATACAGGTTTAATGACGATGGTTCTTTTTAAGATTTTACCTTGTCTGTTGCCTGTGGAATACTAGGCTTAGCTGGCATACAACAAGATGAATGTTTTCCATTGTTGCTTTACTTTTGTATTATAAGATTATGTATTAAACTTCTGTAGTAATAAAATTATGCAACTTCTGTATGGCTGTGTTTTCAAATTGTGTTTGTGTATGCTAGTTACGGATAATAGGACTAGCACAGTATGCACTTTATGGTCTTTCTTTTATGTTGTTCTGTAGCATAAAAGTGAGGGTCTCGGATGCACAGACTCTACAGGTTGTTGAACTCTCTAATATAATAGTAAAATATATATGGATAATAAAATCTATATATATGGATAGTAAAATCATGCTATAGGGTTCAACAGCTTGTGTAGTCTCTGCAGTAGTAAAACCTTACACACATCATTAATTTGGTGTTCAAGTGGTAGTAAAATCCCATTTATATGGCGTTTAGTGGCGACACTTATATCATTTTGTTGCTCTCATCGTCTGTAAGCTACGGGTGAAAACCGTTCGTGAATAGGAGTTGCAATAAAAAGTTATGGCTAATTAAAAAAAATATTCATGTACAAACAAGAAAATGCATTTATTAGTTGGTTAGCCACATTACTGATTGACTTAATCAACATGCGAAGCGGGCGTATGTGGATGGTTTGGACACACTTCTTCGGTGTTATGGCAACGCGTAGAATAGCCAGCTCTACTCGCACGTGTAGAATAGTGTTACTGTATATCAGAACAATAATTTAGTTATGTTTGTTGGCTTGTAGTAAAATCTTATGTGGACGATATTAAACGTTACTGTAATAGATAGTAAAAATCAAATGAAAAGATAATAGTCCAAAATTCACTTCATTTCAATATGGTAAAATCTTGTGTAATGGCTAGCAAAATGTTATTTTATAAATAGTAAAATCTATAAATTGTAAAATTTTACTACTACACAAACTCCATATGTTGCTAAACTCTCTGGCATGATAGTAAAATATATGTACATCGATAGTAAAATTTATATATACGGATAGTAAAATATATATCATGTTAGAGGGTTCAGCAACATGTGGAGTCTTTGCAGTAGTAAAATCTTACACATATCAATAATTTGGTGTTCAGTTGATAGTAAAAATCTCATTCATATGTCGTTTAGTGGTGAGACTGATATCATTTTATTGCTTTTATCGTTAGTAAGCTACTGGTGAAATAGTTTGTGAATCAGAGCTACTAATAAAAAGTTATAGCTAAATAAAAAAAGATTCATGTACAAACAAGAAAATACATTTATCAGTTGGTTGTCCACGTTGCTAATTATCTTAGTAAACACATGAAGCGGGTGTATTTGGATGGTTTTGACGTGCTTGTTTAGCGTTGCAGCCAGCGCATAGAATACTAATTTGGGCGCATGCACAGATTAGCTCTTCCGTATATGTATATGTATATGTATATGTATATGTATATGTATATGTATATACATGTGTGTACATATGTATGTATGTATATATAGAAATACTCCATTTGTATAGACAGTAATGTCATATAGACTAATATAGAATATCAAAGTAGGCTGATGTTTTGTGAATTGTTTTTTCGTAATTCTTGGTAGGTTCAATTTTTTTTTAAAAAATGTTATTGGCGGTTTATGTGGATGGTTATTTTTGTTAACCTTTTTTTTTGAATTAAAACTAATCACACCCTTTTGGGAAGTTGTCTTTTTATTTATTTATCAATATTCGGTCCTATCATTTCAATATTCTTACTACATACTCTCTTCGGAGTTGGTCGAAGTACTCAGGCATTCGCTGTAATCGACATCAACCCGCTCTGGTGACAATCCCCTTCACTTTCAGTGGCAACATTAGCGACCGACGTTGAGCAAATTTAGTTCTTTTCTACATCTTGCAAGCATAGTCTGGTGAGTACATTGGACATTGCTTCGGATCTGTACTCTTTATTGTTCGTGGTGTTCGACAGCATATTTGTTTTTTTTTATATCTCCTATTTTGTATCAATTTCATTGTTATTTCATTGTCTTGGCATTCGCCAATGGTGTACAAACCACAAAATTTCTGAACAGTAATTCACAATTTTTTGTATAGTAATTCCCCAAATTTTAATAGATGAACTTTTTCTGGTAAATATTCGATGATTATATGGTACAATCAAGTCAGTGTCATTAAATCCTTTTGTATTTCGTTGTAGACGAGGACTTCCGGCAAGTTTCCGTTGAAGGTGAAGAAGATTATTGTAGAGGGTAGCCAGACTGTAATGGAGTTTCGGTTGGATGAGTCTCAACCCGTATGTTTGGTTAGCCTGGCGTCAATGCTAACCGCGCCATTTTAACGCCCGAAACAGGTGGGAGGAAGAGGAAGAATGTGGAGAGCAGGGAATCCACATCCGATGGTGATTTCGTACTCGCCATAAACACAGAGACGAAGCATACGAGTATGGACATTGCATCCGGGAAGACGACTGCGGTAAACATTGCATCCGATGTTGTTCAATTATATTGTATGTACTGTCATAAATTTTAGTATGATCAGTAATTTCCCATGCACTTAATTAGTATGTTGTTTATAGTAAAAACAAGTTCACAAAATCGTCATGTTGTATACAGGAAATAGTAAATAGGGAAAAATATAGTAATGATATGTGTCAGTATAAGATAGTAAACATAAGTCATTAAAATAGTAATGTGATATGTTGCAATAGTAAAACATGTCCAACATTGCCACGGAAGCAAGTCTCTCACGCGCCGTGGGAGTCAGTCATGTATAGTAAACATAAGTTATTGAGATAGTAATGCTCCATGAGCAATAGTAAATTTGATAACAATATTGGTTTTTTTTTTTGCCATAGGACCATGCTGTTTACAACCCCTGAAGTAGACGTGGGCATCTGGGCCGTGCCGCCATGGGCCAACCCGAAGCACGGCCATTCGGCCCGGTCCGTGAAGTTCGCCCAAAGACGAACTGCGGTCGGGCCGGGTACGCATTGTTTAGCAGCGACACGTACGGCCAGGAAATGCGGCATCTGGGCTGCCCAAGACGGCAAGACGGCATGCCCGCAAGACGCAAGATGGCGGATTGGGCCGTTCGCCAAGATGTACTGGAAGCAAGTAGCAAAGACGCGGCCGCGCGACACGAGGAGGCGAGGACGCGCTTAGGGCATTGGGCGGCCGGGCGTGGCGAGGCGTGGCCCGAGGAGGCGCCGCACTCTGGAGAGGCGGCGAGGCGTCGGGCGCAAGGTGTAACACTTAGTTTTCGCTCGAGAAAACCTAATTTAAATAAAGTAAATTCAAAATTTGAGTTTCATTGGTGTTTAGATTAGCCTCGATCCATTCCTCCAAAATCGGGATTTAATTCTCCCGGCGAAAATCGATTTTCCAGCCCGCTGACCAAATTTACCCGAGTCCAAAATGCTCCAAAATCTCCAAACCACTTCTAAAAGGTTCCAAATATTCCAAATGATTTTAGGAATCATTCCCATTTTTGGACCTCCGTTGCTATTTTATCGCTGCTTTTGTTTAATGCCCGCACTGGCCCCTAATATTTAATTCCACAAATTTCATCCAAATTCAACCAAACTAATTCCATTGAGTTCCAAATGTTCTGAAATGGCTATAGAAATTTTTCCGAATTTTAGGCCATTTTTCCTAATTTTCTCTAGGCGAACGCTTGGCGTAAAAGAGAACCAACCCGAGGTCGACACGTGGCAAAGACTATTCAGCCTCCTTCTACCTCACGATGGCAACTTCCAAAGTGAAGCTCCAGAGAAGCCCCATTCATGGTGCCCTAACTTCAAACCTTGTAATTCCTTCCATAATGATCCAACCATCACGATCGATCCGCTGAATCCGTGAACTGCGCCGACCTTTCCACTCCCTGGTTATTAAGCCCAAATCTCGCGGAATATGCGCAGTTCACAAAAACCTAAAATCGCATTAATGGCAATAACTCTGGCCGTTTAACCCGATTCACGCACTTCCTCCTTCATTTGCTTCGTGGGAGTCCTCTTTCCAGTGCACATCTCCCTTGCCTCTCCAACCCTTTCGCCTCGAGATCAAGAAACCGCCGAAGTCACCATTTTCGCTGCTCTTCGTGTTCATCCTCGCTTTCCCTCTCCAAAGGGGTCAATCCTCATTCCGCTTGTTTCTTTGTGATCATATGGAGTCTAGACTCTAACCATTCAATCGATTTTAGGTTCCATTGAGAATTGATTTAAGAATTTCTGGTTTCATCGCTTGGTCGAATCGTTCGCCGCGAATTCATCGCCTCCTGAGAAATTGATCACCTTGCACTCCTAAGTCCGCTCTAGATGTACTCTAGATGATCCTCATCCAATTGGTATGACCATGTTCAAATTTTGTGCAAGATTTCACATTTTGGAGAAATTGGAATTCTTCTCGTTTGTACTGCGGCGCTCACAGCTGCTCGCCATTGCCGCCGCTTCGCTGGCTTGGCGACCACCTCACATCGCTTCGCCTCGCTGGGCCATCATTGCCGCTGGTAAGGCATGGCCACAACACGCTGGCCGCACATGGCCACGCTACGCCGCTTCACCAAGACGGACGACGCCACGCTCACGTGCCTCCCGCCGATCGACTTCGCCACGGACTCACACTTATTACGCCGCTGCCGCCACTGCCGCTCGCTGGCCGCCTCACTGGGCCGGCTGCTCACGCCACTTCGCCAGGTTCTCGCGCTTCGCTTTCTCCGGCTTGCGCGCTCACGCATCGCCCTACCGCGCCGCTGCTACTGTCAGCATGGCCACGGCCGCGCCCGCCGACTCTTCCGCTGGAGCTCCTTCACTTGCTGCGTTCTCCATGGCCATGGCTAAGGCTTAGAGAAGGAGCTCCACTTATGACAGAGGGCCCCACCATAGGCTCATATTTTTCCAAAAATCAGAAAATCATCAAAAGAATATTCCGCGAATATTCCTCGTTTTCCATTTTCCGATTTTCCAAACTTTAAGCTCATAATCTCTTTCTATCCGAACTCCGCTTGACTCCATTCAAATTTCTAAATTCATCTAAAATCAAGATCTACCTGCCAGTACTAAGTTTGTAATTTTTGATTTTTTTTTTATTTATTGCCCTGCTTTTATGGTAGTCGATCGATCCATTGAGTCCGCCGACCCCGCCGCCGGACTTCAAGAGTTCGACAACTCCTCTGCGACCAAGGCAAGTCTCCTTGAAGCATGTTGATCCCATTGTTTATAAATGTTTTCCACTGTTTTACAAATTGCATTGCTATTTATAGTAAATGGATGATGTGAACGTTAGATTATTAGTTATACCTGTTCCTACCTTTCTTGCTACATTACAGTTATCCTCGACCTTTGTCGCCTAGTATAAGTACTCCACCAATATAAATGTTTCTGAAAACTCGTTTTAGTTAAGAGGAAAGACTATTTGATGTATATTTTTAGATGGATCAAATAGTATGGAATGTAAATTGGAGTTAGGTGATTATTAGTGATGATATGGTAATAGTCAATTGGCCTAAAGTAACCTCGGGAACGGTGGTAGTTTAAATATTGCTAAGTTGGAGTGTGGTAGCTTAATCGCAGATGATTAGTATGAATCAAGTGTTGGAAGATGTATGATATGAAGAATAATGGTCGGTAAAGTTAAATAAATAATATTGAGGGTCATACTTGGGGATCAAATAGAATAAGCTGGAAATCATATTTCGTGGATTGACTCGCATACTATGAGATTTAGAGATGACAATGTGAAGGGTTACAACAAGTGGTATCGAATGATACTCATGATTTAGATGTATTTATATGATTAAATGTACCTTTGGAGTAAATGGATAGTATTGAAGATCCTACTCGGTGGTGCAAAGGATGACTTTGGGGAAAATGGTCTCGCGATAACTCCATTATGTGGAATCATGAATAATATGAATTATGGGTGATTTATTTAGTAAACTTGGTATCATTGGTTATGGAAATGTCAGAATCGATGAATTAATGAAGTCTTAGATTTATAGAATCTTTTCTTGAAAGATGCTTGGGGTAAGATTAAGAATTATTCCTCGTGGAGTAAAGTAGATGATTTAGGGTGATAATGTGAATAATTAAATATATGGTATTATGAAGTATTATTGGTGGATTGTATTCTAGATGATCAGTAGATAGCATTGTAAAGTATTCTCGTGGTTTAGTCACAATTTTGTGGAATCTTCTTAGTGAATGATAAGATGGATCGTCAGATGAATGATGGATAAATAAAAATACAAAGAATAGTTCAAGGGAAATATTTAGTATATGAACATGATTGTGGTTCCATAAGATTTTGGAGTTATGATAGTACCAGATATACTTCCTACCTGTGGATACTACATTGGATTGGATTCTTCAGATGATCGTAAGAGTATAACAATTTAAAGGTTGTTGAGGTTACAAAATTTATTATAAGACTTGTAACCAAACCCTACAACTTACCTTTATAAAATAAACTATCGTGGAATAGAATAGTACTGAGAAATGCTTAGCCCGCTTATCGGTCAATATTCACCTATGGTGGACTTTCAATTATCTCTGAAAACTTGTGTTGGAAATTATTAGGCAAAAAGGTATTACAAGTGGTTTACAAAATAAAAATAAAAGGAAAATGATTTCTGACTTGGCAAGCATGGAATGCTCGTGAAGTGAACCAAGCCTTGGTTCTTTGTGCAAGTAATCAAGTCAATTAAGGACCGACGCTATGACTGCTCTCCATTCTAAGCATTACCGCACAACCACATGTCAAAGTGGGCACGACTGGTCAATAATTTGTAGAAACCTAACTTAGACTCACCACTCTGGTTGTGTGAGAGCCTAAGGAGGCATTGTTGTTGTTGTTGTTGTTGTTGTTTTTCTCACACGGCAAGAGGGGTCAGATCAAGGGACGGAACCCTAACAGCCGTGAAACTCAGCTGGTGGGTCAGTTAGGCGTGATACATTGTAAGGTCTTGTCATGATATCCCCGCCACACACCTAAGGAAGTGTGCTAATAGCTTGGCATCACGGAATATCATGTCTTGTGGGTAAAGTTGTACACCTCTCAGAGAGTTAAAACTATTCGAATAGCCGTGCTTTACGGCCAAAGGCAAAGCTAAGAATGCTTTCATATTGGTAGACTTTGATTTTGATTTTAAAACCGAAAGTGTTTTTGTTTTGGGATCCGAGAGCGTTAGAACTCTCTAAGCTCAGCGCTAAAGCCGTGTAGGTGGAAAGAACCTGATTTTGTGAACTATATGACATAGCCATGTGATTGGATTGAACCCTAATTTTGTTGAGATGTGGCGATAGAGCCTCAGATATTAGTGAGTGGTAGGTTAGAACCTTCACTACAATATTACATAATTCAATTATTAAAAAGAATTGCTCAAATATGCTTAGAAAATTATTAACAAGTATGATTTGATGAAACTTGGCTTTGTGCAAATAAACCATATTAAGCCATCTTTGAATAGCCTACATGGTGCATAATTTCCTGCACTTGCCGAAAGTACTTTATGTACTCACGCATACATTCTAATCCTCTCCGTATGAAAGAAGTCAGCTCAAGATTTCCAACGACTCGGTGCGTTTCTCCACTGATTGCCGTGGGCATTTGGATGGGTCGTGACATGCTTTCGCCTCCGCAGCTTGTTCGTTGTTCACTCGCCCAGCCGTAATGGTAAACCTTGACCATAAGGTCTTTGCTTTTATTTGGTATTATTCTTATTTAGTTATTTGTATTCGTGATATGGTTGTTGATTCATCACTTTTGACTGTGTGTACTAGCTACTGATCTGGGACTAGTACAGAAATACACAGAGGACTCCGGATAGCCGATCCGGGGGCCCACACGCGGGGAGGCGGCGAGGCGCGGCCCTGTGACACTACGGGATGTCGGGACACCGTAAAAGGTGAAATTAGAGAATGTGACATTATAAAATGTGAAATCGGAGGTTAAAACTTTACGTTATGAAGGTTAATCGCGTTTCCGGGCTGATTTCGGGAGTTTGGACCTCTCCGGGGGAGTTTGGGCCCAAGGGGATGAGTCATGGGTTTTAGTGGGCAGGAATTTGGGCCAATGAGGGGGCCTTGGGCGCCCCCTGCTCTTGTGGCGCCTCACCCCCTGCCCTAGCCGCCCCTCATCCCCCTCTCCCACCTAGCCGCCGCCCCCCACCTTGCCCTCTTGCCATGCGCCTCCCCTCCCCTCCCCTTGCACCACCACCCCCTCCCCACCCTCCTTGCTTCCCCAGGGGAGCCCCTCACCTCGCCACTGTGACACAACGGAAGGTCGAAACTTATTAAAATGTGAAATCGGAGGTTAAAACTTTACGCTATGAGATTTAATTGCGTTTCCGGGCCGTTTTCGGGAGTTTGGGCCTTTCCGGGCCAAGTTGGGCCTTAGGGGGGATCCCACGTGGGCCAAAAGTGGACTTTCTGGCCCATGAGGGGGAGGAGGGCAGCAAGAAGTGCTGCATTGCACCCCCCTATTCCCTCATGCGCCCCCTACATAGAAACCCTAGCCGCCCCACACTTTCCCCTCCTCTCCACGCCTCCACCCCCCTAGCCGCCCCCCTTGCGCCCCTCCCCTCTCCATCATCCTTGCTGCCCTTAGGGGAGCTCCCCACCTCGCCACCCCGCTATTCCATCCATCGGGAAGCCCCGCGATAAGGAAATCCGGCGGTTCCGGCGCGAGGAAGACGATCGGGGAACCCGGGAGGAAGGATTTCGGCGTTCGTCGTTCGTCGGGCAGAGGTATGGTATGGGTGATCCTTGGGGATGGTCTAGGTTATGTTCTAGAGGTTGATATGATGCTTTTAGATCAAGTGGTGGTGCTGTGATTGGGTAGATTGGATGAAAACTGGAAGTTTCTTAATTCTCTATTTCGGGCAGATTGTGCACTCGACCTAGGGTTTGAGTTTTCGTGATTTTAAATTCGGATTTTGGTCGGTCTCCTGTTGAGAAAGTTGTAGGTAACTTCAATACCTTTAATTGTACACCAAGAACGTCCAATTCTTCCCAGCCGTTTGAAAGTTATGGTCGTTTTACCGAACGTGTTCAAATTTGTGACATATTTGGGATAGAACGTAGTGTTTTGTAGATTAAATAATTTTAGAGGCCGAATAAGCTTTTCCCAATACTTAGAAAAAGCTAGGAAATTTTCTAAGCTTCGCGATGATGTACTCGTTTAATTGATTCGGAGTCCTAGAACTAAAGTTATGCTAGATTGAAGCCTGCTGTCCCGATGGGACAGATTCTCTGTTTTTCTGTTTTGGGAGTAGTTTGTGAAGTCGGGGTAGACGAGCTTTTGCGTACTGTTTTGGGGGCACGTTTTGAGTGTGTGGTATGTTTGTGCAGGTGGTGTGACTCCTGGAGTGCCCTCAACCTCTCGCCAATCCGTCGCCCGAGGTTAAGGCAAGTGTATTGTAATGGGTAGCGTATTGTATGTTGCTAATTGTGACTAGGTGCAGATTGTTTGCATGATGTGCTATCTTGTCATGATTACATGTTGTGATATCTTGCCATGATTAGTGCTTGCCCATGTTATGATGAAATTGGGTTATTATGATGCTATGCCATGTTTAGTTCAGTTTGATGTAAGTTGTTTATGTTTATGGCATAATCGCATACATGGCATGTGATCTGGCCCGGTCGGTGAGAAAGTCATAACTAGTCCGGTAAGGTCGGTGAGAAAGTTATGACTAATCCGGAGAGCCAATGAGTAAGTCCTACCTCGTGATTCCATCCACCGTGGTGATTGGAAGCGAGGGGTAGGCACCCTCCATCTACGGGATGGAAGGGGGAAGAGGGTGCACGCCGACGGGTGTGCACTCAGCAATACCGGTATATGCTTACAGGAGACATGTGCATTGCATTGCATTGCATACATGATGATGATAATGAGTTGTGTACAATGTGCTTTGTCATGGCTATGATGTTGTAGATGAGATTATGATTCGATCATGTTGTTAAAGTATGGTATGTATTGTTGTTGGCATTGATATATTCTTTATGATCCATTGCAATATGCTTGCTGAGTGATGAACTCACGCTTGTGTTTATGTTGTTTTTAGGTACCATGAAACCGGCATACGGGAAAGGGCATTATCTACACATCTACACGTAGCTCCACGCTTATAGACAATTTATTCATTTGGGTCATGATAATAAGAATGGTGCCATGCAACTTGGTGCAATGGTTAATTTGTGTGCTTAGTTTCCTCATTTGCTTCGTTTAGCTCAGGAGATGGTTGAATTCATTATTCTAGACTTTTACTGTTGCTATAATGCTCGTTATTGATGATTTAGATGTCATTCTTTATGCTCTATTCTGTGATCATTTTGTTGTTGCTTCAATTCATGGAAAAACAAAGGAGATGCTGCTGAAATTTTCGGTTTTAGTATATACTCATTTGTTGTAATTTATCTTTAATTATGGTATTTAGATGTGGTTTAGTTTATGTTTGGTAACATTCAGGCATATCAGATGTCGGGGTGTTACAGTTGGTATCAAGCGGGCTTTAGGTCCTTTGAACGTGTATTTTAGCGTTATACCTTAGGATTAATTAAAATGTGATGTGGGACAACCTAGAAACATGGCTTAGGTTATAACTAAAATTTAGCTATAGGATAGCAACATTAAAACTTGTGTATGTGGAATAACTAATTTAAAATTTGACACACATGGATGCACAGTAGGAAAGGGTATGGGTATCGTTGCTTTACGCTTAAATGTTATATTTAAGCCTTGATGCTGAATGCTTTATGTGGTAATGTATGTTGCTACGTTATTGAGAGAATTGATTGGATTGTTCTTGTTATTGTGATAAAGTGGGGGTGTGGTGCTGAGGGGTTTCGGTCACCACCTTTTGTTCATAGTAAGGTTGTGGTTTGACGGTATGGCCCGTTAAAGCCATCACCGAAGAACTATTAATCCTCGTGGGGAAAGAGTGCCTACCTTTCCTATCGTAGATCGGGTAGTTGACTGGAGATAAATAGAAGAGTTGGTGGTGGATCCTTTTGGGTTTCTTTTACCGTTCTGACGATTGGTTTTGGTTGGTTTTCTTGGTTTTAGTCGATTGAAATCAATAGAAAAGTGTTTGGTATTGGGATTTTGCGGATTGTTCCATAGGCGGTTCGTGGTTTTGTCTTCCTTGGTTGAACACGAAGAAGAAGAGTTTTGTGTTGCGTTTCTTTTGGTCGCAATTTTTGCTTTGACACCCGGTTTTGCTGGTTATTATGGACTGTCTTGGGGAGGAAACTTATGTGGTTGTTGTTCTCCCTATCTAAGAAAAAGTGTTGGAGTTTCCCCTTGCGCAGACCTTGAGTTGGTGGAGCTAAGTTTGAATCTTTTATCGGAAAAGATTTAGTTCAACATTTGGTTTTCCCTGGTGCATCCTTCTTCCTTCTTGGAAGTATAGATCTTGAGACTTCTTGACGCGTTTTGGGCTATCAAAGTTGGGAATTTGAGAGTTGAGCTCTCCTGCATTTCTGTTGGAGTTTTGTTTTTCTTCCTTGCTTGGAAAGGAGAAACTGTTTATCGGTGTTCGTTCTTGTTCTTAAGTTGTGGTTATCTTTAAAGTTGAGTTGCATCCTGTTTGTCAAAAGTGAAAATGGTTGTTTAGCATGTTATGTAGTATGTAACAATGTGGTTTATGGAAATGATGTACTCCTAAGTTAACTGGTGAGTTGAATTAGTTAAATGTAATATTTATTTTTTTAGCTTAAGATTAAATGAACTTCTAGTGTTGTAGATTACTCTATAGCGAGAATGATTAAAGGTGTTAATGTACATGCTTAGAATCTGTTGCTTTGCTTTAAAAGTGCTTATGACCCCCGATAATGTTTAAGGTTTTAAACCCTAATGCATAGTTAGAACATTAAGATGATGTAGACTGCTGATATTGTTAAAGAAACTTTGCGAGTTGTTAAAGATGTTCTAATTTTACATGTTAATAGAGAGATTTAATCGTGCTGGTGACCTTAACTTGGAAGTTGATTAGAGTTGTTATTTATGATGTTGCAAACTATTAGTATATTTGGAAGTGCGGTTGTGTTCCTATAATGCTAGTATCGTGTTAATTGGGAAGACATAGGTTTTGCGGTTGTGGTAAGAGCTTTGTGATGGTCCAACTCATTCAATTTGTTTCAAATAGTTGGAGCATGTTGAGTAGTGACAATTTGCTATAGCCTTTGGATAGGGTTACTAAAAGTAATGTTGCAGTTTTTAAGATTATGCAAACAATTGATATTGATGACTTGGTAGTGTTGTTAATTGTTGGAAACCATTGATCCAATAGAAGAAAAGTGTAAAACTGTGGTATTATGTCGAGTACATGTTGTGATGGGATGAACAATGGATAATAATCATGATGCAAGATTTTATCCTTAACGAATGCATATCTTAGAATCCTATTTACGAATTTTATCTTTAGAGATAATACTTATTTGTTGAAGTCATTTTATTGATTGAACAAGTTTCAATTGTCAAGATTTTGACGTATGGATAGTATAAAATTGATAGGTTGATCATGCTTAAGTATCTGTTGAAGTACTATGTTTGAAATATAGAACACGTTGTTATATGATGTGTTGGTCTGTAGGGATCATGATGAGGTAGTACTGGTTGGATGTCTTTTTGATAATCATCATAGATTTTATTAATAAGAGTTGGGCAAGGTAACTAGAGAAAGAACTTGTCATGTAATTTTTGGTTGAATTATGATGGGGCTTCTCAAGGAGTAAATAGTGATTGCTGAAGTCTTTAATGGAAAGCATAGTGGAACACTAGAGGTGGTTGTATCTATGTTGAACTTGTGTTTAAAATCTTTTGGATTGGTTCGGTTGTTTGCTATCTTGGTTGAATGCTTTCGGTCAAAGTGTTCCTTCTGTTGTGTTTCAGAGTTTCCCTAAACTCGTAGTGATTGGTGCCAATATTTGGTTTTGGCTAATTTGCTTAGTTTATACTATGAGTATGGTTTTACACCCCAAAGTCTTTGAGTGGATTCGCGTTCGCACTGAATTATATTTGGAATAAATTTTAAAGAAAGCAGATGGACATAGCAGGTTGTGTTGGAGATTCTTGAGATTTAATTTGCACCTCTATTTGGCTAGAGTTGGAGTTATTTTTGAAATTGTGTGTGGTGTTTGCAAGTGTTTCACAAGGAGGATTTTATGAATGTTTTATAAGTGATGTTGTTAGGGAAGTGTTCCCTTTTTTTTGAAATGAGTTTCCCTTTCTCTTTGAGAAAATTTGTGGTGGTTGCGTGTGCAGATGTTTAACTTTAGAGTCGATGTTCTCTTCCAAAATTTTGCTTTTGGGTAAAGTGCGATGTTTATCATAAAAGAGTTGACGAGCCATGTCCGTGAGAAAGTCATATATGAATATATGACTAATCCGGAGTGCTCTTGAAAAGATTGCATTCATGTTAGGCATCGAAATTTCCTGTGCTTTCTATCATGAAAATGAAGAATGGATAAATGCTGGAATTTTGGTTATGTTACAAATTTGAGTTTCCCTCTCTCTTTGAGAGATACTGTGTTGGTTTTGGATTCTTGTGTGTGATTAGAGAAATGGTTCCCTTTCAAAATGTTGATTTTGGTGAAAATGAGAAGTTTGGCTTTGGTGAAAGCGAGTTGAGATGTTTTGGTTGTTGAGAACTTCTGTCAAAGAATTGTGTGGAGTCTCTCTTTTGTTTGAGTGCTCCTCGATGCGAAATGTATCGCATTGATTTGAGATTTGAGTTTTGTTTTTTAGAAAATAAAATAAAATAAAATGAGTGCTCTTTGGATGTTGTCGAATTCTTGCCAAAGTGGTTCAGCGCTTTGGGGTTCGTGTTGTTGTATGTGGATCAATGGGGTTCATGGTTCGTAGTTGAGTTCACTCAAGGATTTTGCTCTTGTTTTGGTCCTTTGAGTGGAAGATTGTAAGGGCGAGGCCTTCTTAGAAAAAGGAATCTAGTGCGGGTTGTTAATGACCTAAGCTATTAGATGTTGCTAGTAGTTGATCGTAAACAGTTTAAAAGTGAAGAGTAAAGGAAGGTTGTGTATGACTCAATCCAAACCTTCTTGGAGAATTGTGTCATTGATGTGTTCCTAGGTGGGGTTGATTAAATTATTAGTGGACCACTTGGTGGTTGCCAGTAATTGTTTTTCCTTTTCAGAGTGAATTGGATCTTTCTGTCACTGAGGTTGAGCGAGGTTGTGTCAACCGTAGCGATTCTGTTCGGTTGTTACTGTTTCTTGCGGGTTTAAGGACCCTGGTTGTAAAGTAGGCCTTTCCTTTCGGTGGTAGTGTTGGGTATTGGTCTTTTGTAAAAGATCAATCTTTTGCAAGGTTTTAACCTCATTTGTTCAAATAGTTGGTGGTCTTGGAGTGTACGTCTCACCTGGTTCGTCGTCGTCTTGAATACGGCGAACCACAGTAGAGAGGTTGAGGTGTGAAAACACGTTTGTGCGTGGGAGATGAAGAGGGTTCTAGAGGCTGGTACCGTGTTCTTCTGGAGAGTAGTTTCGAAAAAAGGGATCGGGCACGTTAGTGCCAAGGAATGTATGGAATGAGGAGTGTGAGACCGTTTTCTTTCGTGGTCTATTTGGGAATTGAAGTGATGGTGGAACCGTGAGAGTTTGCACTCTGTTGGGCTAAATCAACATTTTCTCGCTAGTGTTGGTTTTGAGAACTCGCTTGTCGTTTGTTCCGGTTTGAGCCTTTGTGTGAATGTTTTTTTTTTGTTGTAAAGAAGTCTTTTGTCCCTTGGGGACTTTGTTGTTGATTTTGGCGTTCTTCGGATTCGAGGTCGAATCCTGTTTAAGGGGGAGAGAATGTGACACTACGGGATGTCGGGACACCGTAAAAGGTGAAATTAGAGAATGTGACATTATAAAATGTGAAATCGGAGGTTAAAACTTTACGTTATGAAGGTTAACCGCGTTTCCGGGCCAATTTCGGGAGTTTGGGCATCTCCGGGGGAGTTCGGGCCTAAGGGGATGAGTCATGGGCTTTAGTGGGCAGGAATTTGGGCCCATGAGGGGGCCTTGGGCACCCCTGCTCTTGTGGCTCCTCAGCCCCTGCCCTAGCCGCCCCTCATCCCCCTCTCCCACCTAGCCGCCGCCCCCCACCTTGCCCTCTTGCCATGCGCCTCCCCTCCCCTCCCCTCCCCTTGCGCCACCCCCCTCCACCCCTCCCCACCCTCCTTGCTGCCCTAGGGGATCCCCTCACCTCGCCACCCCGTTGTTCTTCCCCTCGGAAAGTTCCACGACGAGGAGATCTGGCGGTTCCGGCGTGAGGAAGACGATCGGGGAACTCGGGAGGAAGGATTTCGGCGTTCGTCATTCGTCGGGCAGAGGTATGGTATGGGTGATCCTTGGGGATGGTCTAGGTGCTTTTCTAGAGGTTTATTTGATGCTTTTAGATCAAGTGGTGGTGCTGTGATGGGGTAGATTGGATGAAAACTAGAGGTTTCTTAATTCTTTGTTTCGGGCAGATTGTGCACTCGACCCAGGGTTTGAGTTTTCGCGATTTTAGAGTCGGATTTTGGTCGGCCGCCTGTTGAGAAAGTTGTAGGTAACTTCAATACTTTTAATTGGACCCCAAGAACGTCCAATTCCTCCTAGCTATTTGAAAGTTATGGTCGTTTTACCAAACGTGTTCAAATCTGTGACGTATTTGGGATATAACGTAGTGTTTTGTAGATTAAACAATTTTAGAGGCCGAATCAGCTTTTCTCAATACTTAGGAAAATTTTAGGAAATTTTCTAAGATTCCCGATGATGTACTCGTTTAATCGATTCGGAGTCCTAGAACTAAAGTTATACTAGATTGAAGCCTGCTGTCCCGACGGGACATATTCTCTGTTTTTCGGTTTTGGGAGTAGTTTCTGAAGTCGGGGTAGAGAGCTTTTGCGTACTGTTTTGGGGGCATGTTTTGAGTGTGTGGTATGTTTGTGAAGGTGGTGTGACCCCGGGAGTGCCCTCAACCTCTCGCCAATCCGTCGCCCGAGGTTAAGGCAAGTGTATTGTAATGGGTAGCGTATTGTATGTTGCTAATTGTGACTACGTGCAGATTGTTTGCATGATGTGCTATCTTGTCATGATTACATGTTGTGATATCTTGCCATGATTAGTGCTTGCCCATGTTATGATGAAATTGGGTTATTATGATGCTTTGCCATGTTTAGTTCAGTTTGATGCAAGTGTTTATATTTATGGCATAATTGCATACATGGCATGTGATCTGGCCCAGTCGGTGAGAAAATCATAACTAGTCCGGTAAGGTCGGTGAGAAAGTTATGAATAATCTGGAGAGCTAATGAGTAAGTCCTACCTCGTGATTCCATCCACCGTGATGATTGGAATCGAGGAGTAGGCACCCTCCATCTACGGGATGGAAGGGGGAAGAGGGTGCACGCCAACGGGTGTGCACTCAGCAATACCGGTATATGCTTCCAGGAGACATGTGCATTGCATTGCATTGTATATATGATGATGATAATGAGTTGTGTACAATGTGCTTTGTCATGGCTATGATGTTGTAGATGAGATTATGATTCGATCATGATTTTAAAGTATGGTATGTATTGTTGTTAGCATTGATATATTCTTTATGATCCATTGCAATATGCTTGCTGAGTGATGAACTCACGCTTGTGTTTATGTTGTTTTTAGGTACCATGAAACCGACATACTGGAAAGGGCATTAGCTAACATCTACACGTAGCTCCACGTTTATAGACAATTTATTCATTTTGGTCATGATAATAAGAATGGTGCCATGCAACTTGGTGCAATGGTTAATTTGTGTGCTTGGTTTCCTCATTTGCTTCGTTTAGCTCAGGAGATGGTTGAATTCATTATTCTAGACTTTTACTGTTGCTAGAATCCTCGTTATTGATGATTTATATGTCATTCTTTATGCTATATCCTGTGATCATTTTGTTGTTGCTTCAATTCATGGAAAAACAAAGAAGATGCTGCCGAAATTTTCGGTTTTAGTATTTACTCCTTTGCTATAATTTATCTTTAATTGTGTTATTTAGATGTGGTTTAGTCTATGTTTGGTAACATTCAGGCATATCAGATGCCGGGGTGTTACAGGCCCGAGGAGGCGAGGAGGCGGCCGGCGCTCGAGGCGCGGCGCCGGCGCGTTGGGATGCGGTGAGGCGCTGGGTGCGGGCCGATGGCGCGAGGAAGGCGACGAGGCGCGGGGTGGGGTGCGGCCGCCGGAGGGGAGGGAGGAGCTGGGGGCCTAGGGCCGGCGCGCAGCGAGGTGGGGTGCTGGATGGCGCACGGCTAGGCGGGGTGCTGGACGACACGCGGAGAGGCGGTGGGCGCGGGGAGACGGCACCACGGCGGATGGACCGAAGAACCGGCGCGGGGAGGCGGTGGGCATGGCGCTGCCGCACTGGGAGCAGTGGGGAGGATTGATGAAAGAACGAATCGCTTGTAGTCTTGTAGAGTTGTACTGTTGTAGAGAGAACTCAAAAATTTTGGACGGGAAACTGATTGGAGGAAGTAAGGAAGAGGAAGGGGAATCCAAAGTACTGTGCGCACTAGCCAGCGAGGGGCTCGAGGGGGCCTAGGGCCAAGGGGCAGGGGCAGTGCGACTGGGGCTATGGGGCACTGGGCGCATCGGGGTGGGGGGCGCGCCCACGCGGCTGCGCCAGGCATGGGAAAAGTAGCAAAATAGAGGGAGAGGGGTGAGAAAGCGCGATGAAAATTTTGATTTTATTCTCCCGCTAATACAGTAAGTGACATGATTTGATATAAAACGATTGAGTGCGACATAAAGTGATATGATTTGACATAAAATGACATAAAACGACGTAAAGTGATTCTCGTGCAACGCATGCATTTCAAATTTTGAATGTTTATTTGAACGGTCGTTAGCTTCATAATCGCTATAAAATCTGCCAACGCGCTTTCATTTCAACATCCCACTCACTTTCAGTTTTTGCTCAAAACATCCCGCCCGCGCTTTCAGTTTAGCATATTCTGCGACATCCTGCTCGTTCTCTATTTTTGCTCTTCCTTCATAAAACAAAATGTTTCGCAAGAGCAAGAGTAGAAGAGCACGCCCTCACTCTCCAAGTCCCTCTCGCCGGGATGATGAGATCGATCCACGCCAACTCTCCCCCAGCATGGGAGATTACGACATGGATGACCGTCATCTGGATGATACGCATGGCATCGAGGATGCCTCGTACATTCCGGTTGCGCCGAGCTCCGACGGCGCCACATCGGTGTATCCGGGACAGGCGTCGGCATCGGCACCGAGCTCAGATGCCGCGACATCGACGCAACCGCAAACGGGACGAGCGTCCATATTCGGCACTCGATGGGCGTGGTGCTGGCAACACATGGACAGAACCGTCGAAATTGTAGACGGAAGTGAGGTGGTGTCTGCTATTTGCAAATACTGTCAAACTAAATTATCTGCACGTGCATCTGCTGGAATAGGTCATCTGAAGAGACACGCGGAGGCATGCTTGAAGAAGATATCGGCAGGACGGAGGGCGAGCGAGGGCGTGCAGACGCAGCTCAACTTCAACATCGACGGTTCAGTATGTACGTGGGTATACAACGCCGATGTAGCTAGAGACGAAATTGCACGGTACATAGTTACAGAGGATCTTCCACTTAGAATGGACGAGAGCTCTAATTTTGAAAGAATGGTGCAACGTGGTTTTTGTCCACAATACCAACATGTTAGTAGAAGAACAACTACACGTGATATTTATAAAATATTTGCAAAAAAACTAGAAATGCTAAAACAGATTTTCTTGACAACTAGCTTTTCTTTTGCCTTAACATCGGATATATGGACTTCCGAACATCAAAGAACAGCCTATATTAGTGTTGTTGCACATTACTGAGACGAGAACTACTTACTAAGTAAAAGAGTCATAGGTTTTAAGTCAATCTCCGAGTCACACACCGGAGAGGTTATTGCTAACCATATACTTGAGGTTATTACTGACTTTAAAATAGAAGGTAGAATTATTTCCATTACTCTTGATAATGCATCATCTAACACGACGGCTATGGAGCATCTCTCACCGCATCTAGAAACGTATGTTAGAGGTTTTGTACTCCATCAGAGATGCATATGCCATATCATTAATCTCATTGTGCAGGCGGGTTTGACTGTAATAGGATCTACTTTGGACAATATACGCAAAGCTATCTATTTTATTAATGTTTCACCCGTAAGGTTTGCACAGTTCGTAGAGTACTGCAGGGCCAACAGTAAGGACCCAAAAAAATTCAACCTTGATATGAAGGTTAGGTGGAACTCGACGTATAGTATGCTGGACCGGTGCAAGGGCTATGAACATATTATCACTGTCTTCGTCAACTGCAATAGTGGTGAGTCGTTGGTTACTGAATTGGATTGGCAACTTGCCGGTCATTTTCGTGATTTTTTACAAACTTTTTACAATGCAACTACAAATTTATCCGGTGTGTACTATCCAACTTCTTCCTTAGTCATTGAGTGGCTTTGGACTATTGCTAATTCTTTTAGAGAAAATAGAGATAATTATATTTTACATCCTATTATAGAACCAATGGAGAAAAATATTTAAAATATTTTTAAGCTATTCTGCATCTTTACTGCTTTGCTACTATTTTGGATCCTCGGAGAAAATTATCTGACTTGCAGGGCGCATTCCACGGAATAGGTGAGGCATTTGATCTTGATTTCTCCGAGGCCTATACTCATGTTTATAATGAGTTTTTCAGAGTTTTTGACAAATATTACAACAAGTTTGGCACTAGAAGTGAAGCCAGAAGATCTACCTCAACAACGCAACAACCACGAGACACTTCGACCGCTTCAAATATTTGGAAGAAGCTAAAAGGCAAGGCGCCTGGCTCTTCCCAATCGCCGAGCAGGTCGACGTGGAATCCGCAAGTAGAACTCAACCACTATCTCGACACGCCTTTCGTGGAGACCGGCCTTGACGTGGACGAGGAAAATCATCTCAACTTGCTCTTATGGTGGAAGAATAATGAGCGTATTTACCCCGTGCTATCCCATTTTGCACAGGACGTACTTACGGTTCCGGTGTCCACTGTCTCGTCGGAAGCCACTTTCAGTTTGGTGGGAAGGGTACTTGAGTCGAGGAGGTCATCTCTTCGGCCTGAGTTGGTTGAGGCAATTACATGCCTAAAGGACTGGGAGCGTGCAAAAGACATGACACAACATGAGCCCGAGGATCCGGAGATTACGGAGACGGTTGCTGACTTTGACAATCTCAACATCGGGTAGTTTATGTATTAATGTATGTTTACGTAGTTACTGTACTCTTTTCCTTACCGGGGGTACCCCACACTGGGGTGTAAGGTTTTTAACGAGGCAGTAACTTTGTATATGTTCATGATTGAATCAAATTTAATATTTTCCCCCAATATTTGTCTTGCCTTCGCTCCGTGCATCTCTGGGTTCTTTTCTCTCATCGCAATAGTGCAAATGGGCCGGGCTTGGGCCAGCACGGCACGAAGCCGGCATGAAGCGCAAATGGGCCGGGCTTGGGCTCGTCAAAAATGATCTGGGCCGGCACGGTGGGCACGATGGGCTGGTGTGGCATGGCATGGTTCAGGCCCGAAGCACGATGGGCCCGGGCCAGGCCGGCACGGCACGGCACAACGCCCACATCTACCCTCAACAAGTCAACACGACCTGATCCCATCAATAAAAAAATTGAAGGTATGTATACAATATATGGCATGAGTAGTATATTTTTGGCAAGGTATAAGTAGAAATAATTGAATAGCTCTAAAAATTGATTTTTGATATTTGCATATGACTCTGTTCCCAAGAAAAAGTTAGTGGCCACGTGTAGGTGCACACCTGCACTCGTTGTATCCACGATTGTCAAGCTCACAGTTGATCAGAAGAATGAGGTTTGCAAGTATGGCTTCAAGGAATTTTTGAAATTTAACCTCGAAGGTTTGGAGATTAGGGATCTACTTTACTATTTGATAGACAAAATAGACCCAACCAACATGGTAATTCATGTTGGTGGGGGAAGGAGCCTACCAATAATGCCACATGCCATGAAGTGCGTATTAGGGCTTTCGTACAAGGGAAGAGATGCACCTCTCATGACACACGCCGGAAGCGCATTTGAGCTTTCAATTCTAAAATACTTGCTTGGTGTGTCTCCCGAGAAGGATGTCAAAATGGAGACATTGCTGACGAGGATTGAGATGAAGGGAACCGACCCCTGACCATCAGATGTTTCTTCCTCATTGTCTTCAATAAGTTGTTATTCTCGGGGACTTGTAACCACGTTAGCGGAAGGACACATTATTGACTAAAGACATGGAAGATTTTGGCGGAATTAATTGGTGCAAGGCGGTCGTCCAAGGAAGATCGCAGGCTTGGTGGAATACTTGTCTATCGCCATGGCTCTTGAGACCGGTCAAGATCTAAAAAGAGCCAAACCGGGCTCTGATACCAACTGAAAGATCAAAATGGCGATCAGAGGGGGGGGGTGAATGATTCCAATTTCAAAAGTCCCACCTCTTGGACAAGATTGATGCTTTCTCCAACAACAAGCCCCAAGAACCAACTTAAATAATCAAACCAAGCAAGGAACTCCTAAGAATCAAGAGCAACCATTGATCATCTTAAAGACAATAGCAGATCCCCCTAATACAATTGCCATGAATAAAAATTAGTGGCTGATATGGTTATGGGGATTTTTTTGTTTGCTACTACTGGTTGTTGAGGGTCCACCAAAAAATAAATCAATTCAAAATCACCTTTAGAGAAAAGGGATAAATAAGACAAGATCTGTTACTTTTGAAAAGCAGAAGTTAATTTCCAGCACAAAAGCAACTCAGTCAAAAGGTGATCTCTCCAAGTTTGTGACTCATTTGAATTTCAAAAATTTTATCTAATGAGATAATGGAGTCACGAAGCTACTCACCAAAAATCAGATCAAGATTAAGCATAGTAAAATTATGATAAAAATAACAAGCTCTACCACACAAAGAATTCAGGTAGAATATTTGGGGCTCGGTAAAAACCACATGGTACCAAAACCATAATTCATATGAACTTCCCACTTGGAAGGACAATAAGTATGAATGTCACACGACTTTTCCAATAAGAATCACTCCAATATCAGATTATGTGAATTTTCTATAAAATAAACAAGGACTGCTGAACAGAGAGAACATACTTGAGCAAGAAATCAAGAAAGAAACTTCAAGAACAAAACCTTCAAGATTTCTCAAAGATTGAACATACAAAAGTTTTGAGATAGAAATTGAAAGAAGTGAAGCCTAGATGATTGGAATATGATCTAAGAAGATTCATCTATCAATCATTCTTCCTTGGTTCAAGAACCACAAGCATTTAGAAGGAGGGGACGCAAATGTGCGAAATTTAAATGCTTGAAAGTAAATACTGAATTTAAATTGCACAAAGTAAAGACATAATGTAAATGTGAAATTTAAATTCACAAGTAAAGTAAAAAAATTCTTTGTATTTTTGGAAGGAAGGTTTACAAAACCTCACAAAAAGTGGGCAAAGCTCAAAGGAGCACACTAAACCTTCAAGTGGGGAGGCTACCTCTACCCCTCTATTTATAGTGTCCATGGGTCATCCTCCACCTTTGGATGAGTTGCTTCTATCCTAAGCTACCCTCCAAAGACCAGGATTTGATACCACACATTTACCCATTGGGCTAACCTGAAACCCAATAACACAACAAGTTTTCCACTCTTCTCAAAGCAAGATAGACTTAACCACTACTTTATCCTCTAGAACCTTGATCCAACATTCTCCTTGATCTAAGCAGTGTTAAGCTAGATTCTCCAAGGTTCCCTTGACTTTTTAACTTGCCCCGGCTTCATCTCCGGCCATCTTCCGGTGAACCCCGGTCATCCAGACCTCCGGCTTCCCTCACCTCGTCCCGGCCATTCTTCACCCCTCCATGACCAAAAATTGAAGCCCTGTAATCATCAAAAATAAGGAAACCCATCATATAGCATTGCCCAACAAGTTATGCACAATAATCATTCATTCGAGGAAATTTGCATAAAAAACTGGGTGCCTCACAGTTGAGGCCGGCACTACCACCAGTATACGGCCGGTAGTACCGCAAGGACGGTAATACCGTCCCATTACCTCCAGTAGTGCCGCATTTGACTGAAACGGCTCAAATCGCTTCAAAATTGAAAATCCAATTCAAATCCAAACTCAAACCAGAGCAACCAAAGCTCAAATAAAGTTAAATACTCATCACAAATATGGATGGACCTCCACATAGTCCTTCAACGTAAAAGTTTATGACCAAAGCTATGTTATAGAAATAATGTCAATGTTCGAAGCTGCACTTAGTTTTACAGGCATTAATATTTCTATTATTAAGTAATTCTGAAAGTTACTTGTTTAATTAACATAAAATTATGAAAATGCTAAAAAAAATTCTAGATAGCATATTAGAAGCTCCATGTCTATAGATTTAATTTCTTAGCATTTTTCCATGCCTAAATATGCTAAAATTGATTTTTATATTACTTGGTAATTTTGAAAATTACTTGATAATTAGGTATAAAATTATGGAAAATGCTAGGAAAATTCTAGAAAATTTTTAGACAATTATCTACTGAATAGATATAGACCAAGCTTTACTGATTGAAAATGAGCATGGAATGTATTAATTTTACCAGCAGTGAAAGTCATTTTTGCATAAATAGTAACATAATATGTCAAGTATCGGAAAGAGGGAATTTATCGATCTTGCCCTAAATAGCAGCCATTATCTCACCCGGGCAATGGAAATTAGTATTAATCTGACAGCTCGATATTTTGGAGCTGTTGTTTTCCCAGCCAGAAGCTGGTACCCCTACTCTTTTTAATGCCGCCACATGTGTGGCTCTGCACTTATTAAGGCACCATCTCCATGCAAACTTGGAGGCTGAGTATTTGATGGAGGAGTACCCGCGGTACTATGGAATTCGCTGAAGGAATGATATAACCAGCAAGTATACGTCTTGTTGTCAGAAGTAGCGTGAATGGACTCTCTTTCGCTTTTAGGATTTTAAGACTATGGTAGCATATAACTCTGTCATGCACAACCTTGTCGCTAAACAAATATTTTTAACCAAAAAGTTACTAATGTTGAAATGAACGACAAGAAATTGTGCACCTTCCACCCCAACATGAGGATACTCAGCAATAGTATTGCCATGCCAAGTACTAGAAGTACTCTGAGCTTATATGCATTCTACTAGAAGTAGAAAAAGCATGATGAACTCATGCAATGTTCGAAGCATATGTAAATGCTCAGCATGCTAGTAACAGCTATGGCTGCAGAAAGGGCCAAAAAGACATAAAGGGGATAGATGAAAGAATGGCATATCAGATAAGGGAAGAGGAAAGTCATAGCGGAAAAGTAACGGTAAAGGGTCAAGTAATTTTCAGAAGTATGACTCGGCTAACAAGGCTACAAACCCTACATAACCCTGGTTTAGGTATGAATGCATTGACCATTTACCGTGCAACATTCGCATCCTAAAGCATGTGGCAGACCTTTACATGCAATCCACTGGAAAATTTAATAAGACACAGGGAAAAATATTGAGACACACTTCAACATTCAACCTATTGTTGACACAGATGCTGAGAAGTGTGATGATATGATTCTTGAAATTATTGAGTTCGAGTAGTCCCAGGAGGACACAACGACTCATATGAAGACCTGAATTAGTCTCCTAACCATTCCTTCACTTTGCTAGTCAATGTCACATATTCCTTATCAGTCTACCCATCAGTTTAGAGCTTGTTCCTGAATGAACATTGGTCTACGCTCCTGTTGAGCAATTATCATTTAAATAGAATAAATAGCTATTTCCCATATATTTGATTTATTATGATATGTTTGTTCTATATTTTACAATATGTTCCTAATGTAATAATTGTTTGATTGTTAGATCATACTTCTAATATAAAACAAAGTATAATCCAATAGTAGAGGAGGAATCTATCTAGAAGATAATTGCACCACACTAAGTGAACTAGAAATATTATAACTATCGCCGGAAGTGATACTCTCATAGGTGGCTTTGGAAGAATGCCCTATTATATGCTAAGTCCAGCCGTACTCTCTTAAATTTTAAAGACATTGGACTGAATGGTTTCCATGCGGAGATAGGGAATAAGGATGGTATAGGATACCTACTCATGTTTAAATTTAATGGGTGTAATAAAAATGTGATTAAAAAACTCCCTTTCTCCTTCGGGTTATACTATGTATATAAAACTTGAAGTTTTTGTTGTGATAAAAACCCAGAAATATTTAATATCTAGCGTGATCGACTAGGTCATCCTAAGTTGAATATGATGATAAGAATAAATTAATAGTTTTGCTGGCCAAAGCATAAAGACTACACACTTTTCTAAATCTAAAGATTTTTTATGCCCTGTGTTGTGCTAAAGGAAAGCTCATAGTTAGATCTTCTTACCTAAAGGTTAGGTAAGAGTCACTGAATTTTTAGGCAAAAATTCAAGGTGATATTTGTGGACCTAGTTAGCCCCTGTCGGACCCTTTCAAATACTTTATGGTACTGATAGATGCTTCTACTAGATAGTCCTACGTCTACCTCTTATCTACTAGGAACCATATGTTTGCTAAATTAATTGCCCAATTATTAAATTAAGAGGCACCTTTCCAGAAGAAAGGATCAAGTCTATTCAAATAGACAATGCTGATGAGTTTACCTCAAAAGCATTTAATAATTATTGTATGGCTTTGGAAATTAATGTAGATCATTTCGTACCTCATGTCCACACTCAAAATGGCCTTGCAGAGTCATTAATTAAAAGAATAAAACTTATTGCCCAGCCACTCTTGCAAAAAAGTAGGCTTCCTGTCGGGACCCCGAATTTGCAAATCCGGACCCTCTGTGTATTCAGCACTAGTCCAGGAACGCGCTAGTGCACACAGTCTTAACATCGGTATATATCACAATCATACCAAACGATACTATCAAAGTACTTTATTTAAATAATCAAAGGGTTACTCGACCTTATGGCCAAGTTACAAATATATGCCTTGCAAGGCGAAACTTATTAAAAGAGAAATAACAGCAGCGGAAAATCAAATAAACTTCGTGGCGCCATCCAGTATACCACAGGCAACTGGTAGGCTCGCATCCCTAAGTAGACGGGTCCTCTTGGAACTCCTCCTCCGAAGCTGGCGTAGTCTCCTCTTCAAGCGGTATTGTGTTGAGGCAAGGGTGAGTACTTGGTACTCGACAAGTCATGCCACGAATGCAAGCTAATATACTATATGCATGGCTTGGTACAAAGGAATAGCTCAGGTATATTTGCAGAAACTTGACTTTTGACAAGTAATAAAAGTAGATTCGAAAGCGGTAGAAATAAGTAAAGCATAAATAACTTTTCTTGATTTTTAACTAACATTTTTCCCATGATACTCCATATTTCCATCACCTTCCTTGTTAAACCAACCCATCTTTTCAAAACCAAGTTATTTTCGAAAGTCTACCCCTTGACTGTAATTCCAGAGCATTGTCGATCACAGTGGACTCGGCTATTTAAATAGATTCTACACTCTGCAGAGGTTATGCACTTTACCCACAAGATACAGTCAAACACCACAAAGGCGAGTTCAGTAACAAAGCCTTTGGAAGCCTCAAACAACACAGGTGGTCCTCTCAGGTTCGTGCTCTACACCATCCCTTCCCTTAGCCAAGGCGAAGTATGGGACCAACACACCGTTAGATGGGTACCTGGCCCACGACCACGATCGCTCCCGTACAATCACACAAGCGGTGTAGCGACACCCTGAGGCTCCACAAGTGAGTCCTTAGCGACTTAGTCAACTAGGGCCGTCCCATTCCCGACCATGTGGTTGCAAGTATGACCCAGTTCAAAGGCTTGCAAGGTTAAGTCCTTAGAGTGACCAGGGCAAGACTACCCGAAAAACCAAATCATCACTCCCAATGCCACATCGGCCCACCTGATTACTCTTGCCACATGCCCGTCAGCTGTTTATCAAACCCGGTTGATTACCATGCACCACGTCACATCAACATCACATGATACTTTTCCAAAAGCAGGTTCAATATATCATTAAGTCCATATTATCATTTGATTGTCCAAAATCATGTCATGAGCACGTAGCGAGTCTAAGCGACATACTACAACGGTCTAAACCCATGTTGGCAATTTAATAATGTCCAACTAGTAAACCACAACTAGGGTGACGAGGATCATGGCACATACTTAGATAATCAAGGTGTCATACGACAAATTGGTATTTATCTAACCCCCATGTTTAAACAAAATATCTTTCTAATTGAACTAGCATGCAATAGTTTAAATCAAAATAGATTTGAAATAGGATCAACATGGTCAAAGCACAACTTGCCTTCAAAAGCACTTGCTCTTGGTCTTGGGTTGGATCTGAGTCAACACTTCTCCCTCGAATCCTTAGGCACTTCAACGTCTACTCGTAAAGCGTGCAAATAGCAAATACACAAATAAACACTAGGCAAAAACATCCCAAAACTCCAAATAAAATCCATAAACAGAGAGAACATAATTTTACGGATTTTTAGAAACTGGAATAAATCAAATTTGGAGTTAAAGCATAAAAGTTATGATTTATTAAAGTTTAAATAATCAATTAAATAATATTACAGAGAAAAACTTTAGTCCAAAAATTAAATAAAATTCATATTTAGGTAGATCTCAATTTTATACAAATTTAGAAATTTGAATCACTCAAATCGGAGTTGAAACGCATAAAAGTTATAAGCGTTTGAAGTTTGAATCTAAATTTGAATCAATATTTCGAATTAATAAATCATTTTCTTTTGGAAATTAATTATTGCGTCGGCATGGACACGTGGCAGCCTCTGATTGGTCCACGATGTTTCTTGGCGTCGGACCTGCACGGCTCCCGCGATGGCGTCGACGCCAGCGTCATCATGCCATGGCATCACGGGTGATGACACGCGTGTCCCATCTTGTCTTTGTGGGTAGGCGCCGCACGGCTGGTCCCGCGGTGAATCCGGTCCACCGGACCGTGTCAGCGACATCACGGACCCCACTTGTCGGCTTGGGCTCATCTTTGGCGCGAAGCGCGGGCGGCCAGCGTGAGCCCCCACGAGGCGGCCCGCGTGTCGAGAACTGCGTGCTCACGCGCGAGTGTCGCGGCTAGAGTACCACGTGGCGCTATCCTGGCCGTTGGTTTGAAATCCGGCGGCTGGATTGGATCTAGGCTCATGTGTTGGAAGCGGGCGTGGCGATCGTGGGCGTTGGATCTTAATCAACGGTCGAATCCGATCTGGAGTTCGAGGTTTTGGTTACACGTGGCTCACCTGGATCGTTGGATTTGATCGGACGGTTGGCGTGCCGGGGTTGGCGATGGTGTTGCGGCGCGCTGCTCCGTCGAGTCGGGAAGGCGACCTCCCACACGGCGTTTGAGGCGTCTCCGGTGAAGTGGCTGCTACTCCCAGGCGGCGCCTCGTCCTTGCGGTCTCGGATCGGCCACCAACACGACGGAGAAGCGGTGGGCGGCGGCGAGCAGCGCCAAAACCTAAATTAACCCTAATCAACTCCGGCGAGAATCGTGAGCACGGAGGAGCTCTCCAGTGGCGGCGGCTAGGGCAAAGGTGCGCCGCGGTGGCGGTGATCCTCGACACGCCTCACGCCTTAAATCTGGCTCGGGCGTCGAGATGCGCCGCGGTTTCCATGGCGAGGCGATGCAGGCGGCGGAGTCCGGCTTCCGGACACGGCGAGGCGACGCGGCTCAATCCTAGCCCACGCGCAGCGACGGACGGCAGGCCGACCCACGATCGCACGAACGCGAGCGGGTTCGACTTCGGTCTCGGCTAGAGGCGGCGTGGCGCCAATCACAACCGTTGGATCTTGATCCAGCGGTCAGCGTAACTAGGGTTCGGGACGAGGGGGTTCGGCTCGACCACGTGGCTCGGGTCGGACTCGAACTCGAGTCTGACTCGGGCTCGGTCGGATGAACAGTAACCGACTCGGTTTGATTTTCCAGCGATTTAATATTTAAAATAATTCCCAGTAATTCATTTAATTCATTAAAAATAGCAAATGACTCAGAAAAATTCTGGAAAATATTTTGGATCATTTTGGACTCAAATAAAATATTTCCAACAAAATTTTATTTGCAAAATTAAATTCTTTAATTATTTCAAAATGGAATAAATTCAAATAAATTCCAAATAAATCCAAATAAATTCCAGAAAATTCCAAAAATTCACCAAAGTGCCAAATCACACATGAATTTAAGAAAAGCAAAATTTTGGGGTGTTACAAACCTCCCCCTTAATAGAATCTAGTCCCAGAGATTCGGGGCTCACTAAAGGAATAGGTTTGGAAACTCTTTCTTCAAATCCTCTTCAGCTCCCAAGTCGCCGCTTTCTTCATGGTTGCTCCTTTGAACTCTACAAAAGCGGGTTGACTTGTTTCTAGTTTCTCGATCCATTGTGTCTAAAATCTTCACGGGATGCTCCTTATAAGTCAAATCCTCTTGCAACTCAATTGACTCTAGCGATATGCATTCCTCGGGAACTCGGAGACACTTCTTCAAGCCCAGGACACATGGAATACGTCATGCACTCCTGCTAACGATTGCGGCAACTCCGGTGATAAGCAACTTAAGCCTCTGCGGCTCAAAATCTTGAATGGTCCAACATAGCAGGTGCGAGTTTCCCTTTGGCATGGAACCTCTTAACTCCCACGAGGCGTAACTCTGAGGTATACAAAGTCTTACGGTTCAAAACTCAAATCTCGCGACGATTGTCGGCATAACTCTTTTGTCGTGATTGGGCTATCTTCAACCTTTCCCTAATCATAGCGATCTGCTCTTGACCTCTTGAAGAATATCAGGCCCAAAGACACGGCGCTCGCCGGTCTCATTCCAATTCAATGGCGTCAGGCGACAGTCGACCATCTGATTGCCTCAAAAGGTGACATCGTAAACTAGCACGATAACTATTGTTGTAACTCGAACTCGGCATACGGCAAACTTTTATCCCAAGAGGTAGCATAAGCCAATGCACAAGCTCTTAACATATCCTCCGAATCTGGTTGACTCTTTCTGGTCTGTCCATCCGTCTGTGGATGATAAGGTATCTTGAAGTTTAAGCGGGTTCCCATGGCTTCATGCAACTTATTCCAGAACCTTGAGGTAAATTGGGTACCTCTGTCCGATACAATCCTCTTTGGCACTCCGTGTAAACAAACAATCCTGATCATGTACAACTCTGCTAATTTATCTCCCGAATAAGTGGTCTTCACGGGGATAAAATGGGCTACCTTAGTCAAGCGATCCACTATAACCCATATGGAGTCATAACCTCCTTGAGTCTTCGGCAAACCGGTAATGAAATCCATTCCGATTTCCTCCCACTTCCACTCATTAATCTTCAGCGGTTGTAGCAATCCTGCTGGTCTCTGATGCATTGCCTTGACTCTCTGGCATACGTCGCACAATGCAACATGCTCGGCAACTTCTCGTTTCATACTCGGCCACCAGAATCTCTCCTTTAGATCCTGATACATCTTGGCGCTTCCAGGGTGAATTGAGTACTTGGAGTCATGGGCTTCTTCCAAAATCAGTTGCTTTAACTCCTTTTTGTTAGGCACACAAATACGATCCTTCATCCACAACGTGCCTTGCTCATCCAACTTGAAGTCCTCTGCCTTGCCTTCCTCCTTGACGGACTTAATCCTGCGGATCTTGTCATCATCCTTCTGTCCTTCTCGGATCTGATCCTCTAGGGTAGGCTTTACTTCTAATGCGGCCAAGAATCCGCTAGGTACTACCTCAATCTTCATTTTACGAAAATCCTCACATAACTCATCGACTTGTGGCTAGCAACGTACTCACGGTATGGCTTTTCCGACTCGGGCGTCGGCTACTCGTTGGCCTTCCGGGATGGTAATGGATTCCAACATTATAGTCCTTGATCAACTCTAACCATCTCCTCTGCCTCATATTCAGATCCGATTGGGTGAATATGTACTTAAAACTCTTATGATCCGTATATACTTCACATCTGTTTCCAATCGAGATAGTGACGCCATATCTTCAAAGCATGCACTACGGCGCTAACTCTAGGTCATGTGTCGGATAATTTTCCTCATGCGGCCTCAAGCGCCTTGATGCATAGCGGCGACCTTTCCATTACGCATCGGCACACATCCAAGTCCTTGGCGCGTCGTCACAATAAATATCGAAGCTTTGAGCAACATCAGGTAGAACTAACACCGGTCTTGATGTCAATCGCTTCTTGACTCCTGAAATCCTTTCTCACATTACGGCGTCCATGCAAACTTCTTTTCCTTCTTCAACAATTGCGTAAGAGGTTTCGCAATTGTCGAGAAGCCTTCAATGAAAGCTTGGCGGTAGTATCCTGCCATTCCAAGGAAACTCCGAATCTGAGTCACGATCTTTGGTCGCTCCCAATGTAACCACGACTTCTACTTTGCTTGGATCCACGGCGACTCTTCATGCGGTCATTACATGTCCAAGAAACTCCACCTTGTCCTTCCAAAAATCACACTTGCTGAACTTGGCGAAAAGTTCTTTGTTCCTCGACTTTTCCAAAACTCGCCTTAAGTGTTCGGCATGTTCATCCTCTGTCTTGGAGTAGATTAGGATATCGATCTATGAACACGACGACAAACTTGTCCAAATATTCCATGAACACCTTATTCATCATATTCATGAAATAAGTGGCGCATTAAATCGGCCCAAAGGACATAAGCTGTAAACTCGTAATGTCCATATCTTGATGAGAATGCGATCTTGAATATCCTCGATCGGATCCTCAAGCGATGGTATCGATCTCAGATCAATCTTGGAGAAAACTCCGGCTCCTCTTAACTGATCAAACAAATCATCAATCCTGGGTAGCGGATACTTATTCTTCACGGTGACTTCATTGAGTGCACGGTAGTCAATGCACATCCTGAAACTCCCGTCCTTCTTCTTGACAAACAAAACTGGTGCTCCCCACGGCGACGAACTTGGTCTGATAAATCCTTTCTCCATTAACTCTTCTAGCTGTTTCTTCATTTCTACCAACTCCTCGGTAGACATCCGATAGGGTCTCTTTGCTATCGGTGCTGTACCAGGTACAAGCTCTATCACAAACTCTATGTCCCTGTGCAGCGGCATACCAGGTAGATCCTCGGGAAAACGTCTGGGTACTCATTCACTCTTTGGGACATCCTCTATGCTGATTGCCTTGATACGTTAACCATCAACTGTCCATCTCTAACCGCGGTGGCTTGAAATTCCACTTTCTTCCCACACGGGCTCTCAACCGAGATAGTCCTTCGTCCACAATCCAATACAGACCTTGTGCTTGGATAACCAATCCATTCCCAATATAACATCTAAGGTGCAGGTCTCCAAAATTATAAGGTTTGCTAGGAACTCTATTCCATCTATTAGTATTCTCACCGGAACATCCTACTTCCGTTCGGAGTTCGAACCAGGGTTTGAACTAAAAGCATGCACTTAAGTCTTGCAATTCTCAAGTCATTCCTAGCAGCAAAGCCTTGCGAAACAAGCGAATGCGAAGCTCGAGTCAAACAAAGCGCTGCAGTCTTGAGTTAACAAGTAACTTACCCGATCTGACGTCAGTAGCATTCTGCGGTGCATCTGCGGTGACATGGTTGACTCGGCCTCTCACCACGGTGCAGGGTGTGGCTCCTGGTCTTTGGCGTCCTAGGTAGGTGGTTCCTAGATTGAAGCGAATCGGGGTCGCTCTGCTGTCTTCTTTGGACAAGCTGTTGGCAAAGTGTCTGGCTCGTTGCTTGATAATATGACGCCTCACTTGTTCCTTCTTGTTGCACAGAGTAGTGTTTCTAGCGGGGCTGGGGTTTGGTAGTTACGATTGGCAGGTCTTGGTCTTTGAGGAGGGTGTCCTTGTTGCATTCTCGTGGTTGGAATCTGAAGAATTGATTTGGTGCAACTCTCAAGCGGCTATGCGTTCCTGGCGTGATCCTTCTTTGTTGCATCCTGCGCTTCTGTTCTCATCCAGTTCCTTGCGCTTGTCCTCAAGAATAAGTGCCTTATTCACCAACTCTTGGAAATCTGGAAAGGTGTGGGTGATCAACCCTACTTGCAATCCCGAGTTAAGTCCCTTCATAAAAGCGAGGCATGCGGATTTATCTGTCGCTACATCCTCAGTGCGTAGCGTGCTAGCCGAGTGAACTTGTTCGGGTAGTCGGCCTTTGGTGATTACCTTGCTTGATGCTCTGAACTCCTCCTTCTTAAGGTCCATGATTCCTTCAGGCACGTGATCTTTGTCGGAATGCATTTGTGAACTCTTCCCAAGTGATATCTTGAGGGTTCTCTGCGTGTACGCGAAGTTCTCCCACCATTCGTAATTTGTTCCTTCCAAGCGATGAGAAGCGTAGAGTACCTTCTCATTTCCTATGCAGCGAGCTATGTGTAGCTTCCTCTCGATTGATCTTAACCAATCATCGGCCTCCAAAGGATTGGCATTCCCGAGAAAGTGGGTGGGTGAGTCCTCATGAATTACGACAGCCTTGTATTACGGCGTGGTCACTGATTAACTTTGATTAGCGGTGGCCTGGCGTTGACGTCTTGCATTTGTTGCATCATAGCATGCATCAAGCGAGTTTGGGCAGCAAGAAAGGCTCCAAAACTCTGCATATCAACTGGTGGTCTTTGGTGCTCCATCATTGGGGTTTTCAACGGGCGAGATCCACTCCCATTGCTTCCAAAGTTTCCACGGGTGTTCACCATCTGTCGATTTGCTCTAGGTTTAGAGATGAGAGGGAAACAAGAATAGACAAGTAGTATGGAACTTATGCGGGCGAAAGGGGTAACTTTAAGGTCCAACTTTATTATTAATAACTTGGTATGGCTGCTTACAATGCCTAAGGGCCTTGCAACACATCTGCACACTCGACAAACAATGAAAATCCAAATCAGACTAACTCTGGAGTCCTAACGCCTAAAGGGTGGCTCTTTCTTCTATGGCGCGACTCGGCGAGAGTCTCACTATAGAACCTATGCTCACTCATCGAGAAAACCTCCACGGCACGAGTGCGGGTCTTTGTGGCATAAGCGTAGCTTGATCGCCATGTCCGGCAAGCTGTGTCCTCTGTGGTAATCGAAGAAGCGGTGTCCTCATCGAGATCGACTCCTCTGGATCTGGCTCGTGTAGCTCAGTAATCTTGGCTCGGTGCAGTCCGTACAAAGTCATCTCCGGCTCGTCAATCCTTCGCATGAAGATGTGCCACATACTCTTGAGCTTCCCACCATCTGTTCTTCTCTGTCGTGATCTCCTTGCGGGCCTTCTGTAGCTCCTTGCTTGTATTATCTAGTACATCCTCCTGGCGGCGACAAATCGTGCCAAGCTGTGTAACCGTGGCATCCTCATCTGAATCGCCTTGGTCGAGAAGGTTATCGCTCTTGCGGATAGTAGCAGAACACCGTACTCTCAACTCTCGGGCGTAGATACGGGTAATGTGCCGCATTGCTCGTCGTGATACTTCTTGGATACCCATCTGCATTGTAGATCTCTGGCGGTGCGGTGTATCGGGCGATTGCACTGGCCCTTTTTCCTAGCAGTACCTCAATCCTCACGTCACAAGCCTTGATCAATCCCGCTTGTCCGATCACTTCTACTTGGTATTGGGGCTTCTCAAAATCTCCGAGAGTCTCATGGCATATGCCAAAGTTCAGCGGCGTGACCAACTCCCGAGATCAACGTAGTTGAACTCTTCCCTCCATCTGTCACAAGAGTGCTTTACGTAAGAACCGGAATTTTTAAATTGTGACAAGGTAAGGGAAAATTTCAGCAGAGACAAGAAAAGAGAAGGGGATAAGTCGAGATGTCATTTCTTGTCTTCACAAATTTTTAGCTTTTAGAAAATAGGTTTTATCCTCACTACGACCATTCTAACTTAGGGTTGAGCCTACGAGTCAAGTATGGCTCGATACCACCTCTGTCGGGACCCCGAATTTGCAAATCCGGACCCTCTGTGTATTCAGCACTAGTCGAGAGCAGCGCTAGTGCACCACAGTCTTAACATCGGTATATATCACAATCATACCAAAGCGATACTATCAAAGTACTTTATTTAAATAATCAAAGGGTTACTCGACCTTATGGCCAAGTTACAAATATATGCCTTGCAAGCGAAACTTATTAAAAGAGAAATAACAGCGGCGGAAAATCAAATAAACTTAGTGGCGCCATCCAGTATACCACACGAGGCAATCGATGAGCTCGCATCCCTAAGTAGGCGGGTCCTCTTGGAACTCCTCCTCCAGCTGGCGTAGTCTCCTCTTCAAGCTGGTATTGTGTTGAGGCAAGGGTGAGTACTTGGTACTCGACAAGTCATGCCTGAGAATGCAAGCTAATATACTATATGCATGGCTTGGTACAAAGGAATAGCTCGAGGGTATATTTGCGATGTGACTTTTGACAAGTAATAAAAGTAGATTCGGCGGTAGAAATAAGTAAAGCATAAATAACTTTTCAGGAAGTTTAACAAACATTTTTCCCATCCTACACCATATTTCCATCACCTTCCTTGTTAAACCAACCCATCTTTTCAAAACCAAGTTATTTTCGTAAAGTCTACCCCTTGATTGTAATTCGAGCATTGTCGATCTGTGGACTCGGCTATTTAAATAGATTCTACACTCTGCGAGAGGTTATGCACTTTACCCACAAGATACAGTCAAACACCACAAAGGCGAGTTCAGTAACAAAGCCTTTGGAAGCCTCAAACAACACAGGTGGTCCTCTCCGGTTCGTGCTCTACACCATCCCTTCCCTTAGCCAAGGCGAAGTATGGGACCAACACACCGTTAGATGGGTACCTGGCCCACGACCACGATCGCTCCCCGTACAATCACACAAGCGGTGTAATCGACACCACTGAGGCTCCACAAGTGAGTCCTTAGCGACTTAGTCAACTAGGGCCGTCCCATTCCGACCATGTGGTTGCAAGTATGACCAGTTCAAAGGCTTGCAAGGTTAAGTCCTTAGAGTGACCAGGCAAGACTACCCGAAAAACCAAATCATCACTCCCAATGCCACATCGGCCCACTGATTACTCTTGCCACATGCCCGGTCAGCGTTTATCAAACCCGATTGATTACCATGCACCACGTCGTCAACATCACATGATACTTTTCCAAAACAGGTTCAATATATCATTAAGTCCATATTATCATTTGATTGTCCAAAATCATGTCATGAGCACGTAGCAGGTCTAAGCAGCATACTACAACGGTCTAAACCCATGTTGGCAATTTAATAATGTCCAACTAGTAAACCACAACTAGGGTGACGAGGGATCATGGCACATACTTAGATAATCAAGGTGTCATACAGCAAATTGGTATTTATCTAACCCCCATGTTTAAACAAAATATCTTTCTAATTGAACTAGCATGCAATAGTTTAAATCAAAATAGATTTCGAAATAGGATCAACATGGTCAAAGCACAACTTGCCTTCAAAAAGCACTTGCTCTTGGTCTTGGGTTGGATCCTGAGTCAACACTTCTCCCTCGAATCCTTCCGGCACTTCAACGTCTACTCGTAAAGCGTGCAAATAGCAAATACACAAATAAACACTAGGCAAAAACATCCCAAAACTCCAAATAAAATCCATAAACAGAGAGAACATAATTTTCTGGATTTTTAGAAAGCTGGAATAAATCAAATTTGGAGTTAAAACGCAAAAGTTATGATTTATTAAAGTTTAAATAATCAATTAAATAATATTACAGAGAAAAACTTTAGTCCAAAAATTAAATAAAATTCATATTTAGGTAGATCTCAATTTTATACAAATTTAGAAATTTGAATCACTCAAATCGGAGTTGAAAGCATAAAAGTTATAAGCGTTTGAAGTTTGAATCTAAATTTGAATCAATATTTCGAATTAATAAATCATTTTCTTTTGGAAATTAATTATTGCGTCGGCATGGACACGTGGCAGCCTCTGATTGGTCCACGGTGTTTTCTTGGCGTCAGCCAAGACGGCTCCGCGATGGCGTCGGCATGGCGTCATCATGCCACGCGGGCATCACCGGGTGATGACACGTGTCATCTTGTCTTTGTGGGTAGGCGCCGCGGCGCGGCAGTCCCACGGTGAATCCGGTCCACCGGACCGTGTCAGCGACATCACGGACCCCACTTGTCGGCGGCAGGCTCATCTTTGGCGCGGCGCGGCGGCGGCGCGTGGGCCCCACGAGCAGCGGCCCGCGTGTCGAAGACTGCGCCACGCTCAGCAGTGTCTGCAACTAGAGTACACGTGGCGCTATCCTGGCCGTTGGTTTGAAATCCGGCGGCTCGGATTGGATCTAGGCTCATGTGTTGGAAGCGGGCGTGGCGATCGTGGGCGTTGGATCTTAATCCAACGGTCGAGATCCGATCTGATTCGAGGTTTTGGTTACCACGTGGCTCACCTGGATCGTTGGATTCGATCGGACGGTTGGCGTGCTTGGGGTTGATGATGGTGTTGCGTAGCGCTCCGTCCGAGTCGGGGAAGCGACCTCCCACACGCAGCGTTGAGGCGTCTCCGGTGAAGTGGCGCTACTCCCAGGCGCGCCTCGTCCTTGCGGTCTCGGATCGGCCACCAACACGACGGAGAAGCGGTGGGCGGCGAGCGGCGCCAAAACCTAAATTAACCCTAATCAACTCCGGCGAGGAATCGTGAGCACGGAGGAGCTCCGAGTGGCGGCGGCTAGGGCAAAGGTGCGCCGCGGTGGCGGTGATCCTCGAACGCACTCACGCCTTAAATCTGGCTCGGGCGTCGAGATGCGCCACGGTTTCCATGGCGAGGCGATGCGAGCGAGTCCGGCTTTCGGACAGCGGCGGCGGCGGCTCAATCCTAGCCGTCCGCGCGGCACGACGGACGGCCACGATCGCCTGCGAACGCGAGCAGGTTCGACTTCGGTCTCGGCTAGAAGCGGCGTGGCGCAATCACAACCGTTGGATCTTGATCCAGCGGTCGCGTAACTAGGGTTCGGAGACGGCGGGTTCGGCTCGACCACGTGGCTCGGGTCGGACTCGAACTCGAGTCTGACTCGGGCTCGGTCGGATGAACAGTAACCGACTCGGTTTGATTTTCCAGCGATTTAATATTTAAAATAATTCCCAGTAATTCATTTAATTCATTAAAAATAGCAAATGACTCAGAAAAATTCCAGAAAAATTCCAGAAAATATTTTGGATCATTTTGGACTCAAATAAAATATTTCCAACAAAATTTTTATTTGCAAAATTAAATTCTTTAATTATTTCAAAATGGAATAAATTCAAATAAATTCCAAATAAATCCAAATAAATTCCAGAAAATTCCAAAAATTCACCAAAGTGCCAAATCACACATGAATTTAAGAAAAGCAAAATTTTGGGGTGTTACACTTCCCTCTAGCTATTGGGGTCACACAGTGTTGCACACTGCAGTATTAATTACAGTCAGACCAACCGCATTAATGAAATTTTCTCATTGCAGATAGTGCATGGAAAATAATAAAGTATTTTCCATCTGCAAAAATTTGGTTGTGCTGTATACATGCCAATCTCTCCATCACAACATACCACCATGGGACCTCACTAGAAGTTGAGGTTCTACGTAAGTTACGAACCTCCTTCAATTATTTAATACTAAAGCCTACGATATGGGATCTATGTACAGCTCGGTACGCTGATTGTACTAAAGGAATTTTTCGACATTAGGGGGGAGATATGTACCACAATAAAGAATACCATGTCCTTAAATCTACGCACTAAAGAGACCTAACTTGAATTTCAGGGTATAATAAATCTGCAACAAATAAGCTAATAACCTGCCAAATGCTTTTACTGATCACAAGGGAGTAACAAGATCTTATATACCTGCATTAAATGCACGGGACTTAATTCTGCAGAGACATCCGCAGATGTAGAGAACCAAACAAATGAGAAAACTACCCATGATAGTGGAAGAAGCTCAACGTGATTTGAGAAAATCCTTGAAGTCAGCCATCCTGGAGATGATAACATCCCCGAAGTGAGATACCCTGAAGATCCCCAATGTATATCTGCATGCACAATCTAACCCTGGGAAGTTGGAAAACCCAGACTTCATCGTTATGGGAAATCACGAGGAGTTGAAAGAAATTATGAGGAGATATCCCTGAAGTGATGTAGGAGAATTTTATAAAAGAAAGACTACATTTATCGACATATATTTCACATCTAACAATTGCTGAAAACACTCAGATAGGCTCCAATAAAAAGGAAGCAATTGAGGTAGCTCTCGGTTAATAAGAGAAAAGTTTATGGTCCCGTTGACTGAACACCTCCTAAAGAGTTCTCTGTAGGATCAAAATAGGTTTTTCATGTAGAAGAGAAATAAAAATATCTAAGTGATGAGGTATAAAGCGAGGCTTGTAGCACAAGGTTTCACTCAGAGACTCAGCATCAATTACAATAAAACATATTCTCCTATACTAAGTGAAATAACATTATGATATTTAATATTAATAGCAGCAAGCTTAAACTTATCAATACACTTGATGAATGTAGTGACCACCTACTTATATAGGTCATTAGATACAGATATTTATATGAGAACCCCTGAATGAGTCAAAATTCTTGATCCTAATAATCGTAACATGTATAGTGTCAAACTGCAGAGATTGCTATACAGATAAAAATAGTAAGTGAGAATGCAGCATAACCGACTTAGTGAGCTCCTCCTAAAGAAGGGATACTCAAATAATGATGATTTTTCTTGTGTGTTCATAAAGAAATTCCAGAATGAATTCTGTATCATCTCAGTTTATGTTGATGATCTGAATATCATCAGAACCACATGGGAGATAAAGGAAGCAAGTTTTTACCTTACGACGGAGTTTGAGATCTACTACAGAACTGGCCATCACTACTGATGCATCATTACCGGTTCAACGGCTACAGGCCCATGGCGTGGGGTTGGAGGGGGGATTCTCTACTGGTTTGAGCCACTAACTGGTAGTAAATCCTTGGATCCACTACCGGTTCAACGGCTACAGGGGTTGGTGGGGGATTCACTACCGGTTGGATCCACGAACCGGTAGTGGTAGGGGCGATTTAAACACTGCCTTCCTCCCCGAGCTCTCGCGCCCATGATCAAACAGATAAGGGAAGGAAGCTGCATAGGTGCTGCCATGGCGATTTTCAGAAATTAGGGGAGGTGCTGCCCAAATTTTTTGGTGATTTTACTCCAATCCAAGTGCTTGAAGGTTAGTAACATCATCCTCACTTCATTTGTAGCTCCCATTGAAGGTGGGATCTAGCTCAAATTTGAAAGTATATTGGAATTAAATTTAGTTCTAGTTTAGAAAGTACATTGCAATTAAATTGTTGTGTATGTAATTTAGCTCTAGTTTGGCTCTAATTTTGAAAGTATATTGCAATTAAATTAATGTGTATGTAATTTAGATCTAATTTACAAAATAGATTGCAATTAAATTGTTGTGTATGTAATTTAGCTCTAATTTTGAAAGTATATTGCAATTAAATTGTTGTGTACGTAATTTAGCTCTAATTTAGAAAGTACATTGCAATTAAATTATTGTGTACGTAATTTAGCTCTAATTTTGAAAGTACATTGCAATTAAATTGTTGTGTACGTAATTTAGCTCTAATTTAGAAAGTACATTGCAATTAAATTATTGTGTACGTAATTTAGCTCTAATTTTGAAAGTACATTGCAATTAAATTGTTGTGTACGTAATTTAGCTCTAATTTTGAAAGTACATTGCAATTAAATTGTTGTGTACGTAATTTAGCCATAATTTTGAAAGTATATTGCAATTAAATTATATGTATGTAATTTAGTTCTAATTGTATATGGACCGGCAAAGGATGTACAACACGGACCGACGCTCGAAGGAGTTCATTGAGGGTGTGCAAGCTTTTATCAGTGCGGCCATTGCGCACAAGCCGCTAGGCTTCATATATTGTCCATGTCTACACTGCAAGAATGAGAAGGAGTATTCAAACTCAAGACCCCTTCACAGCCATTTGCTCCAGAAAAGTTTCATGCCTAACTATATCTGTTGGACCATGCACGGTGAAGAAGGGATTACACAGGAAGACGATGAAGAAGAGGGAGACAACATAAATCCGAACGCTTCCCAGTATGGTTCAATGGCAGATACATTGGGGGAGTTTGATGAGGATGATCTAGATCAGATGCTACGTGATGGTGAGGGAGACTACACCGATGAAATACAATTCCAGAAGTTCCAGCGCTTGTTAGAGGACCATAGAACACTCTTGTACCCAGACTGCAAGCAGGGCCACAAAAAGTTGCGTACCACACTAGATTTGATGCAATGGAAGGCAACAAATGGTTTGTCCGATAAGGGATTCGACGAGTTGTTGTGTCTCATGAAGAAGTTGCTTCCGAAGGATAACACACTACCTGAAAGTACTTACGAAGACAAGCAAGTTGTCTGCCCCCTCGGATTGGAAGTATGTCGGGACCCGAATTTGCAAATCCGGACCCTCTGTGTATTCAGCACTAGTCCAGGAACGCGCTAGTGCACACAGTCTCAACATTGGTAAATATCACAATCATACTCAACGAATTAATAAGGTACCTTAAATAGTTAACCAAGCTAGTTGCTCGACTATATGGTCAAGTTACAAATATACGCCTCGCAGGGCGAAACTTATTAAAATAGAAATAACTGCAGTGGAAAAATAAGATAACATCGTGGCGCCATCCAGTATACCACAGGCAGCTGACTGGGCTCGCTCCCTAGTTAGACGGTTCCTCTGGGAGCTCCTCCTCCAAAGCTGGTGTAGATTCTTCTTCAACTGGTGTTGTATTGCGGCAAGGGTGAGTACTTGGTACTTAGCAAGTCATGCACAGAATGCAGCTAATATACTACATGCATGGCTTAATACAAAGGAGTGGCTCAAGGTATATTTGCAGTAAAAAGCATTTAACAAGTATCATAAGTAGATTCGAAAGCAGTAGAAACAAGTATAGCATCAATAACTTTTCCAGGAGTTAAATAAACATCTTTCCCGATTCTAATCCACATTTCCATCAACATCATTATTAAAACCCAACCTTTCAAGACCAAGTTATTCTCAAGAAAGTCTAACCCTTGACTGTAATTCCCGAGCGATGTCCAATACCGCGGACACGGCTATTCGAATAGATTTTACACTCTGCGGAGGTTATGCACTTTACCCACAAGATACAGCCAAACACCACAAAGGCGAGTGTCCGTAACAGAGTCTTTCGGAAACTTCTAACAGCACAAGTGGTCCTCCCCGGTGATTGCACACTGTCGGGACCCCGAATTTGCAAATCCGGACCCTCTGTGTATTCAGCACTAGTCGAGGAGCAGCGCTTAGTGCACCTGATCTTAACATCGGTAAATATCACAATCATACCACTCGATACCAATAAAGTACTTTTATTTAAATAGTCAAATTGGTTACTTGACCTTATGGTCAAGTTACAAATATATGCCTCGCAAGGCGAAGCTTATTCAGAGAAAAATAATAGCAGCGGAAAATCAAATAACCCGTGGCGCCATCCGATATACCACGAGGCAACCGGTGGGCTCGCTTCCCTAAGTAGACGGATCTTCTTGGAGTTCCTCCTCCAAAGCTTGTGCGATCTCTTCTTCAAGCGGTGATGTATTGTGGCAAGGGTGAGTACTTGGTACTCGGCAAGTCATGCAGAATGCAAGCTAATATACTATATGCATGGCTTGGTACAAAGGAATAGCTCAAGGTATATTTGCGAAACTTGACATTTGAAAAGTAATATAAGTAGATTCGAAAGCGGTAGAAACAAGTAAAGTATAAATAACTTTTCAAGAAGTTTGGTAAACATCTTTCCCATCCTAAACCACATTTCCATCAACTTCATTATTAATCTAGCCCAACCTTTCAAACCAAAGTTATTTTTGAGAAAATCTAACCCTTAGTGTAATTCCCGGCGATGTCCAATACCGCGGACACGGCTATTCGAATAGATTCTAAACTCTGCAGAGGTTATGCACTTTACCCACAAGATCTGATCAAACACCACAAAGGCGAGTTCAGTAACAAAGTCTTTTGGAAACTTCTAACAATACAAGTGGTCCTCCCCGGTTATTGCGCACTAACCCTTCCCTTCGCTAAGGCGAAGTCTAGGCCAATCAACCGTTAGATGGGTACCTGGCCTCGGCCCGTGCAGCTCCCAGTACAACTTACACAAAGGGTGTAGTTGACCTCCGAGGTCCACCAGTGCGTTATTAGTAACTTAGTCAACTAGGTCCGTCCATTCTGAGACATGTGGTTGCACGTTAGACCCAGTTCAAAGGCTTGCAAGGTGAAGTCCTTAGGGTGACCAGGGCAAGACTACCGAAGAACCAAATCAACACTCCCAATGCCACAAGCGGCCCACCTGATTACTCTTGCCACATGCCCCGGTCGAAAACTGTTTATCAAACCCCAGTTGATTATCATGCACCACGTGACATCAACATCACATGATACCTTTCCAAAACAGGTTCAATATATCATTAAGTCAATATTAACATTTGATTATCCAAAATCATGTTATGAGCACGTAGCAGGTCTAAGCATTATACTACAACGGTCTAAACCCATGTTGGCGATTTAATAATGTCCAACTAGTAATCCACAACTAGGGTGACAAGGGATCATGGCACATACTTAAATAATCAAGGTGTCATACAGCAAATTGGTATTTATCTAACCCCCATGTTTAAACAAAGTATTTTTCTAATTGAACTAGCATGCAATAGTTTAAATCAAAATAGATTTCGAAATAGGATCAACATGGTCAAAGCACAACTTGCCTTCAAAAAGTACTTGTTCTTGGTCTTGAGTTGGATCCTGAGTCAATACTTCTCCTTCGAATCCTTAGGCACTTCAACGTCTACTCGTAAAGCGTGCAAATAGCAAATACACGAATAAACAATAGGCAAAAAGTGTCCAAACATCCAAATAAAATCCATAAACAGAGAGAACATAATTTTATGAGTTTTTAGAAAGCTGGAATCGTCAAATTTGGAGTTAAGGCATAAAAGTTATGATTATTTAAAGTTTAAATAATCAATTAAATAATTTTGCAGAGAAAAACTTTAATCAAAAATTAATTAAAATTCATATTTAGGTAGGTCTCAATTTTATACAAATTTAGAAATTTGAATCACTCAAATCGGAGTTGAAGCACTTAAAAGTTATAAGCGTTTGAAGTTTTGAAATTCAAATCAATTATTAAACCGATTTATTAAATCATTTTCTTTTGAAAAATCATTTATTGCGTCGGCGAGGACACGTGGCAGCACTGGATTGGTCTGCTGGCGTCGGTAGGTCCATGGACTCGGTCCACGCTCGGCTCGGGTCTCACCGTGGACCCGGTCCACGGCTCGCGTGTCGGCCGACATGTGGGCCCGCTCGGGTAGCGTCATCGGCGGCGTCGGCGAGGCTCGGCCGCAGTCGCGGCAGGTGGGACCTACCGATGGCGTCATGGGTGGCGTCCGCGGTCGCGATCGGCCCGACACGCGGGCCCAGCGTGTCGATGCCACGCCACGCCCGCGTGGCGCGGCGGTTCGGCTCCACGAACACGTGGCACGATCATAGCCGTTGATTTGAAAACCGGCGGCTAGGATTGAATTTGGGCCTCAAGTGCTTGGGCGCGCGGGTTGATCTGGGCCGTTGGATCTTGATCCTAACGGTCGAGATCCAATCTAACTGATGCGGCTCCGCTTCGTGTACGACCTAAGCCGTTGGATCTAGATCCAGCGGTTGAGATTAGATCTAGGATTTTCAGCGGGGAACTCAGAGGTGGCGTGGCGCGATCTGAGCCCTTGGATCTTGATCGGACGGTTGGTGGAGCTTCGGGTCGGCGATGGCTTCCTGGCGAAGTCGTGGCTGCCGTGGCCGAGGGCAGCGACCACCGAGCAGCGTTTGGGGCGTGCTCGGCGAGTGAAGGGTCTCTTCAGTGCGCTGGCCGTGGAGTTCGGATCACGGGGTCAATGGCGGCAGGGGCGGCGGATGGCGGCGGAATCAAGCAAAACCACAGCGGAGGATGCTATGACTCCGGCGGCGGTCCGGCGGATCTGGCGGCGAGGCTCGGTGAGGTAGGGTAGAAAGTGCAGCGAAGTCACAGCGGTCCTCGGGTACCACCCGTATTTAAATGCCCTCGGCATGCGGCGCCTGGGGCGGAACCCTAATCCTACAGCGGCGGCGGCGGAGGAGTCCGGCTTCGGACTCGGCGGGGGCGATGACGCCGCGGCCGTCCGCATTAAGCGCGATCAGCGGCCCACGATCGCGTGGGACGCGATCGGATCCGTCTTGGATTCGGCCGAAGCGATGCGGGAAGATCCTGGCCGTTGGATCTTGATCCAGCGGTTGGGATCGATTAGGTTTTGGAGTTGGTTTGGTCGAGTCACGTGGCTCGGTCGGACTCGAACTTCGAGTCTGACTCGGGCTCGATCGGATGAAACGATGCCTTGACCCGACTTGAATTTCCAGCGATTTAATATTTAAAATAATTCCCAGTAATTCATTTAATTCATTAAAAATAGCAAAATACTCGGAAAAATTCCAGAAAAATTCTGGAAAATATTTTAGGATATTTGGGACTTAAATAAAATATTTCCAACAAAATTTTATTTGCAAAATTAAATTCTTTAATTATTTCAAAATGGAATAAATTCAAATAAATTCCAAATAAATCCAAATAAATTCCAGAAAATTCCAAAAATTCACCAAAGTGCCAAATCACACATGAATTTAAGAAAAGCAAAATTTTGGGGTGTTACAAACCTCCCCCTTAATAGAATCTAGTCCACAGAGATTCAGGGGCTCCTCTGAGAATAGGTTTGGAAACTCTTTCTTCAAATCCTCTTGTGGCTCCCAAGTCGCTTCGCTTTCTTCATGGTTACTCCTTTGAACTCTCTGAAGCGGGTTGACTTATTTCTGGTCTCTCGATCCCTAGTGTCCAAAATCTTCACGGGATGCTCCTTGTAAGTCAAATCCTCTTGCAACTCAATTAACTCTAGCGGTGTTTGTTCCTCAGGAACTCGGAGACACTTCTTCAACTAGGACACATGGAATACATCATGCACTCCTGCTACGATCGTGGCAACTCCAGTTGATAAGCAACTTCACCTCTGCGGCTCAAAATCTTAAATGGTCCAACATAGCAGAGTGCGAGTTTCCCTTTGGCATGGAACCTCTTAACTCCCGAGAGGCGTAACTACGAGGTATACAAAGTAAATGCAGTTCAAAACTCAAATCCTGCGGCGATTGTCGGCATAACTCTTATGTCGAGATTGGGCGATCTTCAACCTTTCCCTAATCATGGCGACTGCTCTTGACCTCCTGAAGAATATCAGGCCCAAAGACACGGCGCTCGCCAGGTTTCATTCCAATTCAATGGCGTCGACATGGTGCGTCCATACTGATTGCCTCAAAGGTGACATCGTAAACTAGCCTGATAACTATTGTTGTAATCGAACTCGGCATACGGCAAACTCTTATCCCAAGAGGTAGCATAAGCCAATGCACAAGCTCTTAACATATCCTCCGAATCTGGTTGACTCTTTCGATCTGTCCATCCGTGCATGGATGATAAGGCATCTTGAAGTTCAAGCGGGTTCCCATGGCTTCATGCAACTTATTCCGGAACCTTGAGGTAAATTGGGTACCTCTGTCCGATACAATCCTCTTTGGCACTCCGTGCAAGCAGACAATCTGATCATGTACAATTACGCTAATTTATTTCCAGTAAGTGGTCTTCACGGGATAAAATGGGCTACTTTGGTCAAGCGATCCACTATAACCCATATGGAGTCATAACCTCCTTGAGTCTTAGGCAAACGGTAATGAAATCCATTCCGATTTCCTCCCACTTCCACTCGGGTATTTTCGGTAATTTGTAGTAATCCTGCTGGTCTCGATGCATTGCCTTGACTCTCTGGCATACGTCGCACAATGCAACGTGCTCGGCAACTTCACGTTTCATACTCGGCCACCAGAATCTTTCCTTCAAATCCTGATACATTTTGGCGCTTCCAGGATGAATTGAATACTTGGAGTCATGGGCTTCTTCTAGAATCAATTGCTTTAATTCCTTCTTGTTGGGCACACAAATCCGATCCTTCATCCATAACGTGCCTTGCTCATCCAACTTGAAGTCCTCTGCCTTGCCTTCCTCCTTGATGGACTTAATCCTGCGGATCTTGTCATCATCCTTCTGTCCTTCCCGGATCTGGTCCTCTAGAGTAGGCTTCACTTCCAATGCGGCCAAGAATCCGCTAGGTACCACCTCAATCTTCATTCTCTGAAAATCCTCACATAACTCATCCTGACTTGTGGCTAGCAACATACTCACGGTATGGCTTTTCCGACTCAAGGCATCGGCAACTACGTTGGCCTTCCGGGATAGTAATGGATTCCAACATTATAGTCCTTGATCAACTCTAACCATCTCCTCTGCCTCATATTCAGATCCGATTTGGGTGAATATGTACTTAAAACTCTTATGATCCGTATATACTTCACATCTGTTTCCGATCGAGATAGTGACGCCATATCTTCAAGGCATGCACTACGGCGGCTAACTCTAGGTCATGTGTCGGATAATTTTCCTCATGCGGCCTCAAGCGCCTTGATGCATAAGCGGCGACCTTTCCATTACGCATCGGCACACATCCAAGTCCTTGGCGCGATGCGTCACAATAAATATCGAAGCTTTGAGCAACATCAGGTAGAACTAACACCGGTCTTGATGTCAATCGCTTCTTCGACTCTGAAATCCTTTCTCACATTCTGGCGTCCAGGCAAACTTCTTTTCCTTCTTCGGCAATTGCGTAAGAGGTTTCGCAATTGTCGAGAAGCCTTCGATGAAAGCTTGGCGGTAGTATCCTGCCATTCCAAGGAAACTCCGAATGCAGGTCACGGTCTTTGGTCAGCTCCCAATGTAACACAGCTTCTACTTTGCTTGGATCTCTGGCGACTCCTTCATGCGGTCATTACATGTCCAAGAAACTCCACCTTGTCCTTCCAAAAATCACACTTGCTAAACTTGGCGAAAAGTTCTTTGTTCCTCGGCTTTTCCAAAACTCGCCTTAAGTGTTCGGCATGTTCATCCTCCTGTCTTGGAGTAGATTAGGATATCATCTATGAACACGACGACAAACTTGTCCAAATATTCCATGAACACCTTATTCATCATATTCATGAAATAATTTTGGCGCATTAAATCGAGTCAAAGGACATAGCTCAGTAAACTCGTAATGTCCATATCTTGACGAGAATGCGATCTTGAATATCTTACGATCGGATCTTCAAGCGATGGTATCGATCTAAGATCAATTTGGAGAAAACTCCGGCTCCTCTCGGTGATCAAACAAATCATCAATCCTGGGTAGCGGATACTTATTCTTCACGGTGACTTCATTGAGTGCACGGTAGTCGATGCACATCCTGAAACTTCCGTCCTTTTTCTTGACAAACAAAGCTGGTGCTCCCCACGGCGACGAACTCGATCCGATAAATCCTTTCTCCATTAACTCTTCTAGCTGTTTCTTCATCTCAACCAACTCCTCGGTGGACATCCGATAGGGTCTCTTTGCTATCGGTCTTTGTGCAGGTACAAGCTCTATCACAAACTCTATGTCCTGTCTCAAGGCATACCGGGTAGATCTTCGGGAAAAACATCCGGGTACTCATTCACTCTTTGAGACATCCTCTATGCGGATTGCCTTGGTAATGCTGTTAACCATCAATCGCCCATCTCTAACTGCAGTGGCTTGAAATTCCACTTTCTTCCCACACGGGCTCTCAACTGAGATAGTCCTTCGTCCACAATCCAGTATAGCCTTGTGCTTGGATAACCAATCCATTCCCAAAATAACGTCTAAGGTCTGGGTCTCCAAAATAATAAGGTTTGCTAGGAACTCTATTCCATCTATTAGTATTCTCACCCCGGAACATCCTACTTTCGTTCGGAGTTCGGAACCAGGGGTTTGAACTAAAAGCATGCATCTAAGTCTTGCAATCCTCAAATCATTTCTAGTAGAAAAGCCTTGTGAAACAAGCGAATGCGAAGCTCGAGTCAAACAAAATCATGCAGTGTATCGAGTTAACAAGTAACTTACCCGATCTGACGTCAGTAGCATTCTGCGGTGCATCTGTGGTGACATGGTTGACTCGGCCTCTCACCACGGTGCAGGGTGTGGCTCCTGGTCTTTGGCGTCCTAGCTGGGGTGGTTCCTAGATTGAAGCGAATCGGGTCACTCCTGCTGTCTTCTTTGGACAAGCTGTTGGCAAAGTGTCTGGCTCGTTGCGATTGTAGCGGCGTCTCACTTTGTTCCTTCTTATTTGCTGGAGCGGCGTTTCTAGCGGGGGCTGAAGTGCAGTAGTTACGATTGGCAGGTCTTGGTGCGGGGATGGTATCCTTGTTGCATCGTGGTTGAAATCTGAAGAATTGATTTGGTGCAACTCTCGGTATTTGTTGCGTTCCAGCATGATCCTTGCTTTGTTGCATCCTGCGCTTCTGTTCTCATCCAGTTCCTTGCGCTTGTCCTCAAGAATAAGCGCCTTATTCACCGACTCTTGGAAATCTGGAAAGGTGTGGGTGATCAATCCTACTTGCAATCCTGAGTTAAGTCCCTTCATAAAGCGAGGTATGCGGCTTTATCCGTCGCTACATCCTCGGTGCGTAGCGTGCTAGCCGTGTGTGAACTTGTTCAGGTAGTCGGCCACTTGGCTGATTACCTTGCTTGATGCTCTGAACTCCTCCTTCTTAAGGTCCATGATTCCCTCAGGCACGTGATCTTGTCGAATGCAGGTGTGAATTCTTCCCAAGTGATATCTTGAGGGTTCTCTTGCGTAGCACAGAAGTTCTCCCACCATTCACGGTATTTGTCCCTTCCAGGTGATGAGAAGCGTAGAGTACCTTCTCATTTCATATGCATTGAGCTATGTGTAGCTTCCTCTCGATTGATCTTAACCAATCATCGGCCTCCAATGGATTGGCATTCCCAGAGAAAGTGGGTGGGTGAGTTCTCATGAACTCTGACAGCCTTGTATTCAAGCGTGGTCCCCGATTAACTTGATTAGCGGTGGCACATTGCGATGGCGTGTTGCATTTGTTGCATCATAGCATGCATCAACTGAGTCTGGGCAGGAAGAAAAGCTCCGAAATTCTGCACATCCGGTGGCAGTGCTGGTGCTCCCTCATTGGGGTTTTCCACTGGGCGAGAACCGCTTCCATTGCCTCCAAAGTTTCCACGGGTATTCACCATCTGTCGATTTGCTCTAGGTTTAGAGATGAGAGGGAAACAAGAATAGACAAGTAATATGGAACTTATGCGGGGCGAAAGGTGTACTTTAAGGTCCAACTTTATTATTGATATTAATAACTTGGTATGGTTGCTTACAATGCCTAAGGGCCTTGCAACACATACTGCACACTCAGCAAACAAATGAAAATCCAAATCGAACTAACATCGAGTCGACACCTAAAGGGTGACTCTTTATTCTATGACGCGACTCGTGAAGGAGTCTCACTATAGAACCTATGCTCACTCATCGAAAACCTCCACGGCCTGGTACGGATCTTTGCGGCATAGGCGCGAACGATTGCCATGTCCAAAGAATCGTGTCCTCTGTGGTAGTCGGAAGAAGCGGTGTCCTCATCGAGATCGACTCCTCTGGATCTACGGCTCGTGTAGCTCAATCTTGGCTCTGGAGTGCAGTCCGTACAAAGTCATCTCTAATTCGTCAATCCTTCGCAGAAGGTGTGCCACATACTCTTGAGCTTCCCGCCATCTGTTCTTCTCTGTCGTGATCTCTGGCGGGCCTTCAGAGCTCCTGCTTGTATTATCTAGTACATCCTCTTGGCGACAACAAATCGTGCCAAGCTGTAACCGTGGCATCCTCTTCTGAATCGCTTCGGGTCAAGAAGGTTGTCGCGCGGATGATAACGGAACACCGTGCCCTCCAATTCTCTGGCGTAGATACGGGTAATGTGCCGCATTGCTCGTCGTGATACTTCTTGGATACCCATCTGCATTGTAGATCTCCTGGCGGTCTGATGTATCGAGCGATTGCACAGGCCCTTCTTCCTAGCAGGTACCTCAATCTTTACGTCACAAGCCTTGATCAATCCCGCTTGTCTGATCACTTCTACTTGGTATTGGGGCTTCTCAAAATCTCCGAGAATTTGTAGCATATGCCAAAGTTCCGTGGCGTGACCAACTCCTAGATCAACGTAGTTGAACTCTTCCTCCATCTGTCACAAGAGTGCTTTGCGTATGAACTCGGAATTTTTAAAGTGTGACAAGGTAAGGGAAAATTTCAGCAAGAGACAAGAAAAGAGAGAAGGGGATAAGTCGAGATGTCATTTCTTATTTTGACAAATTTTTAGCTTTAGAAAATAGGTTTTATCCTTACTATGACCATTCTAGCTAGGGTTGAGCCTACAGTCAAGTATGGCTCTGATACCACCTCTGTCGGGACCCCGAATTTGCAAATCCGGACCCTCTGTGTATTCAGCACTAGTCCAGGAACGCGCTAGTGCACACAGTCTTAACATCGGTAAATATCACAATCATACCACTCGATACCAATAAAGTACTTTTATTTAAATAGTCAAACTGGTTACTTGACCTTATGGTCAAGTTACAAATATATGCCTCGCAAGGCGAAGCTTATTCAGAGAAAAATAATAGCAAATGAAAATCAAATAACTCGTGGCGCCATCCAAGATACCACAGTAACTGATCGGGCTCGCTTCCCTAAGTAGACGGATCTTCTTGGAGTTCCTCCTCCAAAGCTTGTGCACTTCTTCTTCAACTCGTGATGTATTGTGGCAAGGGTGAGTACTTGGTACTCAAAGAAGTCATGCATGTAATGCAAGCTAATATACTATATGCATGGCTTGGTACAAAGGAATAGCTCAAGGTATATTTGCAGTAAACAGCATTTGAAAAGTAATATAAGTAGATTCGAAAGCAGTAGAAACAAGTAAAGTATAAATAACTTTTCAAGAAGTTTGGTAAACATCTTTCCCATCCTAAACCACATTTCCATCAACTTCATTATTAATCTAGCCCAACCTTTCAAACCAAAGTTATTTTTGAGAAAATCTAACCCTTGACTGTAATTCCCGAGCGATGTCTAATACCGCGGACACGGCTATTCGAATAGATTCTAAACTCTGCAGAGGTTATGCACTTTACCCACAAGATACAGTCAAACACCACAAAGGCGAGTTCCCGTAACAAAGTCTTTTGGAAACTTCTAACAATACAAGTGGTCCTCCTGCTATTGCGCACTAACCCTTCCCTTCGCTAAGGCGAAGTCTAGGCCAATCAACCGTTAGATGGGTACCTGCCTCACCCCAGACGCTCCCTGCATAACTTACACAAAGGGTGTAGTTGACCTCCCGAGGTCCCACAGTGCGTTATTAGTAACTTAGTCAACTAGGTCCGTCCATTACGTACATGTGGTTGCACGTTAGACCCAGTTCAAAGGCTTGCAAGGTGAAGTCCTTAGGGTGACCAGGGCAAGACTACCCGAAGAACCAAATCAACACTCCCAATGCCACAACTGCCCACCCGATTACTCTTGCCACATGCCCTGGCCGAAATCGCTTATCAAACCCCGCTTGATTATCATGCACCACGTGACATCAACATCACATGATACCTTTCCAAAACAGGTTCAATATATCATTAAGTCAATATTAACATTTGATTATCCAAAATCATGTTATGAGCACGTAGTGTGCTCTAAGCAAAGATACTACAACGGTCTAAACCCATGTTGGCGATTTAATAATGTCCAACTAGTAATCCACAACTAGGGTGACAAGGGATCATGGCACATACTTAAATAATCAAGGTGTCATACAGCAAATTGGTATTTATCTAACCCCATGTTTAAACAAAGTATTTTTCTAATTGAACTAGCATGCAATAGTTTAAATCAAAATAGATTTCGAAATAGGATCAACATGGTCAAAGCACAACTTGCCTTCAAAAAGTACTTGTTCTTGGTCTTGAGTTGGATCCTGAGTCAATACTTCTCCTTGAAACCTTCCCGACTTCAACGTCTACTCGTAAAGCGTGCAAATAGCAAATACACGAATAAACAATAGGCAAAAAGTGTCCAAACATCCAAATAAAATCCATAAACAGAGAGAACATAATTTTATGAGTTTTTAGAAACTGGAATCGTCAAATTTGGAGTTAAGACGCAAAACTTATGATTATTTAAAGTTTAAATAATCAATTAAATAATTTTGCAGAGAAAAACTTTAGTCCAAAAATTAATTAAAATTCATATTTAGGTAGGTCTCAATTTTATACAAATTTAGAAATTTGAATCACTCAAATCGGAGTTGAAACGCAAAAGTTATAAGCGTTTGAAGTTTTGAAATTCAAATCAATTATTAAACCGATTTATTAAATCATTTTCTTTTCGAAAAATCATTTATTGCGTCGGCGAGGACACGTGGCAGCACCGATTGGTCTGCTGGCGTCACCGGTCCATGGACTCGGTCACGCTCGGCTCGGGTCTCACCGTGGACCCGGTCCACGGCTCACGTGTCGGCCGACATGTGGGCCCACTCGGGTGACGTCATCGGCCCGGCGTCGGCGAGGCTCGGCCACACTGGCGGCAGTGGGACCTACCGATGACATCATGGGTGACGTCACGGTGCGGTCGCTGACACGCGGGCCCCGCGTGTCAGTGGCCCACGCGCACGCCCGCGTGGCGCGGCGGTTCGGCTCCCTGAACACGTGGCACGATCATAGCCGTTGATTTGAAAACCGACGGCTAGGATTGGATTTGGGCCTCAAGTGCTTGGGCGCACGGGTTGATCTGGGCCGTTGGATCTTGATCTAACGGTCCAGATCCAATCTAACCTGGTGCAGCCCCGCCACGCGGGCACGACCTAAGCCGCTGGATCTAGATCCAAGCGGTTGAGATTAGATCTAGGATTTTCAACGGGAACTCACCGAGGGTGACGTGGCGCGATCCGAGCCCTTGGATCTTGATCGGACGGTTGGTGGAGCTTCGGTCGGCGATGGCTTCACTGGCGAAGTCGTGGTCGCCGGCTGAGGACGGCGACCACACGAACGGCGTTTGGGACGTGCTCCGGCGAGGTGAAGGGTCTCTTCGGGTGCGCCTGGCTTCGTGGGTTCCGGATCTGGGGTCAATGGCGGCAGGGGACGGCGGACGGCGGCGGAATCAAGCAAAACCACAGCGGAGGGATGCTATGACTCCGGCGAGCGATTCCGGCGGATCTACGGCGGCCGAGGCTCGGTGAGGTAGGGTAGAGAGTGCGCGGGGTCACAGCGGTCCTCGGGGTACCACCCGGTATTTAAATGCCCTCGGCATGCGCGCACGGGACGGAACCCTAATCCTACACGGCGGCGACGCGGCGGAGGAGTCCGGCTCGGACTCGGCGGGGACGATGACGCACGGCCGTCCACGTGGCACGATCAACGGCCACGATCGCGTGGACGCGATCGGATCCGTCTTGGATTCGGCCAAGCGGTGCGGAAGATCCTGACCGTTGGATCTTGATCCAACGGTTGGGATCGATTAGGTTTTGGAGTTGGTTTGGTCGAGTCACGTGGCTCGGGTCGGACTCGAACTCGAGTCTGACTCGGGCTCGGTCGGATGAACAGTACTTGACCCGACTTGAATTTCCAGCGATTTAATATTTAAAATAATTCCCAGTAATTCATTTAATTCATTAAAAATAGCAAAATACTCGGAAAAATTCCAGAAAAATTCTGGAAAATATTTTAGGATATTTGGGACTTAAATAAAATATTTCCAACAAAATTTTATTTGCAAAATTAAATTCTCTAATTATTTCAAAATGGAATAAATTCAAATAAATTCCAAATAAATCCAAATAAATTCCAGAAAATTCCAAAAATTCACCAAAGTGCCAAATCACACATGAATTTAAGAAAAGCAAAATTTTGGGGTGTTACATTATTAGCAACTTAGTCAACTAGGTCCGTCCCATTACAGACATGTGGTTGCACAGGTACGTTATTAGCAACTTAGTCAACTAGGTCCGTCCCATTACAGACATGTGGTTGCACGTTTGACTCAGTTCAAAGGCTTGCAAGGTTAAGTCCTTAGGGTGACCAGGGCAAGACTACCCGAAGAACCAAATCGACGTTCCTGCCTGGCACAACCGCCCACCCGATCATTCTTGCCACATGCCCCGGTCGAAAACTATTTATCAAACCCAAGTTGATTACCATGCACCACGTGCCATCAACATCACAACACATGATACCTTTCCAAAACAGGTTCTATATATCATTAAGTCAATATTAACATTTGATTGTCCAAAATCATGTCATGAGTACGTAGCAGGTCTAAGCTATATACTACAACGATCTAAATTCCCATGTTGGCAAATTAGTAATGTCCAACTATTCAATCCTCAACTAGGGTGACAAGGGATCATGGCACATATTTAATTAACCAAGGTGTCATACAACAATTTGGCATTTATCTAAATTCCCATAATTAAATAAAGTATTTTCTAATTAAACTAGCATGCAATAGTTTAAACCGAATTAATTTGAAATTGGGATTAACATGGTCAAAGCACAACTTACCTTCAAAGAGTACTTGTTCTTGGTCCTGAGCTGGCTCCTGGGTCAACACTTCACCTTCGAAGCCTTCGGGCACTTCAACGTCTACTCGTAAAGCGTGCAAATAGCAATAAATAAATGAACAGTAGCCAAAAAGTGTGCAAACATCCAAATAAAGTTCACAAATAGAGAGAGCATAATTTTATGAATTTTTAGAAACTGGAATCATCGAATTCGGAGTTTAAATGCAAAAGTTATAACCGTTTAAAGTTTAAAGAAAACATTAATTAATTATAAACAGAGAAATAATCATAATAAAAAATTAATTAAAATTCATATTTGAGTAGGTCTCATTTTTATGAAGATTTAGAAATTTGAATCACTCAAATCGGAGTTGAAACGCAAAAGTTACAAGCGTTTGAAGTTTGAATCAAATTCTGAAATCAATATTTCGAATTAATAAATCATTTTTTTTTCGGAAATCAATTATTGCGTCAGCATGACACGTGGACCAATCAGAGGCCGCCACGTCGCCTTGGGTCCATAGACCCGGCGCACGGTTTGGCACGGTCCACCGTGGACCCGGTCCACGGCTCACGTGTCTCACTGACAGGTGGGCCCCTCGGATGACGTCAGCAGTGACGTCATCACGCACGGCTGAGGACGGCTGATAGCTGGGCCCCACTGTGATGTCAGCGGTGACATCATGGTGCGCTTTTGGCGAGCCCGACGCGTGGAGTCCCATCGACACGCTGCCGCTGCGTGTTAGAGACACGCACCCACGCGCGGGCGTTGACCGCGCTGACAGCGACGGTCGGCCTCCCTGCCACGTGGCTAGATCTCGGCCGTTGATTTGAAAATCAACGGCCCAGATTGGATCTAGGTTAACGCAGTGGACAACTACTCAGCTGATCTGGACCATTCGATCTTGATCGGACGGTCAAGATCCAATCTAATGAAACAACGCGGCTAACCCTAGCCGTTCGATCTAGATCTAACGGCTGAGATCTATCCTAGCTCATTGCAGTTCTAGCTACGTGGCACGATCTGAACCGTTGGATCTAGATCCAACGGTTGGAAATAGATCTGAGGATTTCAACGTGAAAACTCACTGAGGGTGACGTGGCGCGATCTGGGCCCTTGGATCTGGATCGGACGGTGGAGGGAGTTCGATCGACGGCGATGGCGCGCGGCGGAGCAAGGTCACAGGAGACGGGGACGGCGACACGTCCGACGGCGCTGCGGGGCTCCTCCGGCGAAGTGAGTGGTACTCACCGACGCGGCTTGACCTCACGGTTCCGGATCTGGGCTCAACGGCTGCGGAGGACGGCGGACGGCGACGGAATCAACGATTAACCACGGTGGAACGGGCTTCCAACTCCGGCGAGCGATTGCGGCGCAACCACGGTAGCTTGAGCTCGGCGGGCTAGGGCTACGGGTGCGCACGGAAGTCGGCAACACGACAGCGGCGGTGGCGCATTAAATAGGGCCCTCGGCGTCCGTGAAACGCGTGGAAACCGAGGCCCACTCCATTGTGGCGGCGGAATCCGAAAGGGATTCGGATTGGCTGACGTGGCTCAACGTCAGCCGTTGGATCAAGATCCAACGGCGGGTTTAGCGCGGTGCTCGCGAGCCGGGCCGTGGTCGGCTCGGGTTCGGGCGACGTGGCTCAATCGTGGTCGTTGGATCAAGATCCAACGGTCACGCGGGTTAGGGTTCGGCCAAACCAACTCGCATTTTCCAGCGATTAAATAATCCAATTAATTTCTCAGAAATTCATTTAATTCATTAAAAATACCAAAAGACTCAGAAAAATTCCAGAAAAATTCTGGAAAATATTTTGGAACCTTTTGGACTCAAATAAAATATTTCCAACAAATTTTTATTAGCAAAGTTAAATTCTTTAATTATTTCAAAAGGAAATAAATTCAAATAAATTCCAAATAAATCCAAATAAATTCCAGAAAATTCCAAAAATTCACCAAAGTGCCAAATCACACATGAATTTAAGAAAAGCAAAATTTTGGGGTGTTACAGTAACTTACCTGATCGGCTGGAAAAGAAAAACCGATCAAATGAAGCTTTCAAGGTCTCGTCGGCTGTCACAAGCCAATTTTGACAAGAATAACTGATCCAATCTACTCGATTGAATCAATCGGATGGGATAAAGGTTGTTTCTCCTAAAAAAAGGCGATGCACAACTTTTATTGATTAATCGAATTACAAGGAAAGATTACAAGTCTATGAACTACTCCTATGCAAGAAATAAGACCAAAAAAAGTAAATGTGCTGGTTGGTTGAATTGAGTCCGTCCCCTCTCAACGTAGCTTGTCGCCCTCTTTTATAGTCTTTGGCCTGATCGTTTTCCTTTTGATCTCTTTAACCACCCATATCGGCCTTAATCTCTTCTTGCCATCTTGAGCTTGATTGTATCCTCCTCAATCTATGATCTTACCCGTACCGGCCTCGGTTTTCTTTTAGCATACTTCATGCCATACAATCGTAACTCCTCAATCCGAAACCGTATCGGCTCACCCCGCAAACTCAGTTTCCTTTCAGCACGCATTGCGCCGAATCCGAACTCGCATCAGCTTATCCTTTTCGATTCTGACAGCCACCTTAATTAATAAATTTGAGTGCCAACAGATAGCGACCGCAACAAGGCTCACAGATGCTACTCATGATGATAGAGATCGAGATGTCACATCTGAGACCCTCCCTTTTATGCTACAGTGCAACATAAAAGAAAAGTTCTAATGCGCATACTGTACTAGTCCCATGATCAGTAGATAGCACACACAAACACAATTTGAAATTACAACCATACAAAAGTTTCATATTTCATTATAGCGGAAGTATTGATACAATATGACCGATGAGGTCAACTAAATATAGCAAAAGAATCAAATATCGTGTAGTTTGCCACATAACCCGCAGGCAACTGACAAGGTAAAGCCTTAGAAAGAATTGTCGTTATTAAACCCGTTCCTGTGTCAAAGTAAAGTTCATCGGGATAACTACACCTTCACCTAAAACAACAATGATAGCAAGGGTGAGTACATTTTGTACTCAACAAGACTTTGGGTTGTGTGTTTGGAATGCAGGCTGATCCTAGAATAAGGCTTCTACGGTTAACTTTTGCTTAAAGCAAAATTAAATTATAAATTCTGAATAGTAGAGTGAAAGTGAAAATTGTGAAAGGAATTTGACAGATAAATAAAATGACAAGTATGTAGATATAAAGTAATAAGTGAGAATAATATAAATGCAAGAAAAGACTCACAGTCCTTCATGAGCGAAATATAACAAATTACTCACAGTTCTTTGTGAGTGACATGTAGCAAATTACTCACAGTCCTTTTGTCACTATAGGACCGACTAGGACCGAACTCGGTTACATGAGCTTATTGTCACTATAGGAATCTTATTTCTGAAATTACTAGTCTATCAAGGATGGCATTGCAAGATCGCGCAGGAAAACTGAACATTTCTTTCCGTGCATTGCAATATCAGTCTATCAAGGATGGCATCCTTCGAGGAGAACAAACAATTTCTATTCGACCAGATCATGCAAGGTAGCACTGAGGCCGCCGAAGCCGTTTACACTCAGGCCGGGACGGCCGCCGAAGCCGTTTACAGTGAGGCCGGTGAGGCCGCTCAAGCCATTTACAGTGAGGCCGGTGAGGCCGCTCAAGCTGTTGACACTGAGGCCATTAGCACTAAGGTAATTCATATGAATACATATGTTGGTTACCCTTTGATGCTTGTCGAACATTCTGACTTGTTTCTTCTTTATTGTATTTTAAGCCTGGTAGTTCGAGCAGGCAAGTGCAAACGCGAGGTCCTAACAAGAAGCCGATGATAAAACATGTGATCACTGAAGTCAACACTGAAGGGATGCCTGTTGCGCCGGAGTCAGCGTTAGGTCCACACAACAACGCCTGCGGGTACCATGTCAGGGATCACGTGCCCATTAGCATAAGGAAATGGAGTGGCAATGATGCGGTCTCTGATGCTACGAAGAACATGCTCTAGGCTGATATGAAAGAGACGTTCACCTTCCCTGAAGGGACCGAAGAGCTCGTGAAGAAGTACACTTTGAGGAAAATGGCAATCCATTTTCAGACTTGGAAGAAGTATTTGAACTCCACCTATGTGCAGAAGGGCCGCACGCCTGACTTCAATCGTTTCCAAAAGTTGGCAGATCACTGGGAAGCATTTGTGGGTTACAAGCAATCAGAAGAAGGCCAAGCTTTGAGTGCAAAGAACAAGGTGAATGCTGGGAAGAAGCGATACCACCACCACCTTGGCACTGGTGGTTACGTGAAGAATATACCAAAATGGCAGAAGAGGGAAGACGAACTGATAGAGAATAGTATCATACCCGTAACGCAAGACTGGCCTGAACGATCGAAGCATTGGTACTTTGCCCACGGGGGAAGCCTTCGAGATAACGGCAGCTTGGTGTATTCCGGGGAAGTGCAAGAAGTAGCCATAAGGCTTGTAGAAGCCCTCGAGCAGTCTTCCCAAGGATCCTTCAAGCCAGATAGGGAGAAAGACGAGCTAAGCAGGGCCCTACGAAACCCTGAGCACCCTGGACGAACACGAGGTGTGGGCATGGTTCCATGGAAGTATGGCTTCCCTCATGACGACAGTTATAAGAGTCGGAAGAGAAGCAAAGCCCAAGAAGAACAAAGGTACCATTCATTGGAAGAACGTGTGGCTGCACAACATGCAAGCATGGAGGAAGAAGTCAGACGACAAGTGCAGCTAGCCATTAGTGAGATGCAGGCCGCCCCTCCTAGTAATCCTAATGTAGTCATCAGCCCCTCCGGGCGGCGGAGCAGCTGCGCTTCCACCGGGCCCCCAGATGCGGACTTGGGCCATTATCCCGTGGACGACATCACGACGCGCCGTTCATGTGAGCTGCATATCGAAGCGCGTCACCTCTCCCTCAAGGTTGCTTATGTCGTGGAATTCCCTGTCGAGTCGGGCCAGCTCTTTCATTGCAATGAGATACCGCCGGGCTACTATAAGGTCGCGGTTGAGCAGATATGCAAAGGATATGAAGAGCTTGACCTAGACATTCCTGGAGGTGACGGGGTTACCAAGCTTGGATAGTACATACACGGTATCATTTTGTGGCGCAAGAGCTACATTATATTTCAAGGTAATGAGGAGGTGTCCGCTAATATTAGAGGCCCAAGTCCAACTCCACCATCACCCCCATGCAAGAAGTTGGCGGTCACAAAAAGCCCAAGTCCTCCACCACCCCCGGCGCCTAAACAAAAGCCGGCTTCACCTAAGATGTCGGCCCCAGCTATGAAGTCAGCTCCAGCTCCACGACCACGCAATCCTTTGTCTAAGAAGTTGGCTCCACAAAAGGAGAGGTCCACCCCAGCTCCACATAAGAAGCCGTATGACCTAACTCCCGAGGAGACCAGAAAGGAAGTGAACGCAAGTGTAACTGCACACTTCAAACATTCGGAGCCCGAGAAGACGGTTCCAATTGACAATGCAGTCAAAAAATATTCCTTTAGAAGACTAACTTCCCCGAAGAAAAAGTTGCCCTCGAACTACGAGCGCACAATAATAAAGGCGACAAAGAAGTCGAAGAAGTCGTAGGCTAGTGCGGAGCAGTTGCAGCTTGAGCAATTCATGGTAGAAGCTGGACTAATGCTCAGTCAAGTTCATGGACAATGTGAGGTTGCAGCAGCACCTCTTAGCTGGCCATTTAAGTTGGGTGAACCATTAGTTAGGCCAGATGAGGTGGCCCTGCTACCAACCCAAATGCAGCGATTACACGAATGGTACATGGAGGAGTCAAGGAATGGCAGAACATTGTTTGCCGCAAAGTTCACACAAGATGATTTCCTTCGTGGCCACGACCACGTCTGGATTGAATTCGAGGAAATTTACCAACTATACCAGCGAGACGCCCTCGACGTGAGCATGTTGGGTTGCTGGACTCTGTAAGTGTCTTATTGGTAAAATTCACTATGTGCATGCTTAATTAAATTGCAAGTCTAACTAATTTATTCCTATGTAGAATGGAGATACAAAAATGCAGAAAGGAGTCTGTTTACAATGTAGGCTACATCGACCCATTAGTTGTAAACGGCATGACCGTTAAGGGCCATCCAAAAGATACCGAGAACAATATTCTGAAAGCTCTTAATGCCCAACACTACAAAAACTTCATACTTCTGCCCTACAACTTTGGGTAAGTGTTTTCATACTATCTAGTTCTAAATTTTTTCCGCGACATGAAGTTAGTACTAATTAGATATGTTGACATATGTACAGGTTTCACTGGGTCCTTCTTGTTATCTGGCTAGACTGTAGTAAAATCATTGTTTTCGACTCACAAAGGAAACCCATACAAGATTTGGAACACATCATAGGGTTGCTTAACAGGTAATATTGTCTTTTCATTATTATTCTAGTAATATTTCCTTGCAGTGAGTTGATGTAACACCCCAAAATTTTACTTTTCCTAAATTCATGTGTGATTTGGCACTTTGGTGAATTTTTGGAATTTTCTGGAATTTATTTGGATTTATTTGGAATTTATTTGAATTTATTCCATTTTGAAATAATTGAAGAATTTAATTTTTGCAAATAAATTTTTGTTGGAAATATTTTATTTGAGCCCAAAATGATCCAAAATATTTTCCAGAATTTTTATTTTTCTCGAGTCATTTGCTATTTTTAATGAATTAAATGAATTACTAGGAATTATTTTAAATATTAAATCGCTGGAAAATCAAACTCGGTCAAGTACTGTTCATCCGATCGGAGCCCGAAGTCGACTCGTGTTCGAGTCCGACCCGAACCACGTGACTCGGCCAGAACCCACTCTAACCCTAATGAATCCCAACCGCTGGATCAAGATCCAATCACCGAGATCCGCCGAAACCCGACCGGCCGTGTCGCCACGGACCGGTCGCGCCCGTCGCGATCGGGGCCGTTGATCGGCGCCCGCGTGGGCGGCTGCGATTGCGTCGTCTCCAGCAAGTCCGGCCAGGACTCGATGAAGCTGGCCGCTACCGACAGGGTTCCGCCGAGCACGCCTCCGGCTATTTAATGCCTCGGATCGCACCGAGATCGCCATCCCACGCCGGTCCCGAAACCTAGCTCACGCCGCTAGATCCCCACCGCTCGCTGCTGCTATTGCTCGCCGAGTTGGTAAAGCACTTTCGCGGTTTGCAAGGCTGCTTCGCCACCGTCCGCCATCCTCCGCCCGACGTTGACCCTGCAGGATCCAGATCCCGCTTGCGTCAAGCGCACTGCCGTTTACCATCCACTTCGCCGGAGGGGCCTGGGCCGTCGCGTGTCATCGCCTATCGCCGCCAGCCGCCCGCCAAGACGCCATTTGCCGTCGCCTGAGCATCTCGGCCGTCCGATCAAGATCGCACGATCCGAGATCTTGCCACGTCATCGCCGCGGTGAGGTTTCGTTCGATCTCTGATCCAATCTCAACCATTGGATCTAAATCCAGCAGTCCAGACAACCGCGTTCACCCCAAGCGTGAATACCAGATCAATCCGGCGTTGATTTTCAAATCAACGGCCTAGATCTAGCCGCGTGGCCGAGCCCATGCCGCCATCGGCCGCGCGCGCTGGAAGAAGCGTGTCTCGACACGCTGGGCCCGGGCCATGTCGCCCGGCCTTAACCGCACCATGACGTCCACGATAGCGTCATGGCGGGCCCGCATGTCGTGGCTGTCGCAGCCGGGACTCGAATTTGCAAATCAGGACCCTCCGGTATTGTTCAGACTAGTCGAGGAGCGCTAGTGCACCAGCTTAACATCGTGAGTATATATCACAATCATACCAAAGCGATACTATCAAGGTACTTTATTTAAATAATCAAGGGTTACTGACCTTATGGCCGGTTACAATATATATGCCTTGCAAGGCGAAACTTATTAAAAGAGAAATAAGAAGGAATTCAAATAAACTTAGTGGCGCCATCCAGAGTAATGACTGTGGGCTCGCATCCCCTAAGTGACGGGTCCTCTTGGAGTTCCTCCCCAAAGCCGGCGTAATCTCCTCTTCAAGCGATATTGTGTTGGGGCAAGGGTGAGTACTTGGTACAAAGAAGTCATGCACGCAGTAATATACTATATGCATGGCTTGGTACAAAGGAATAGCTCAAGGTATATTTGCGATGACTTTTGACAAGTAATATAAGTAGATTCGAAGCAAGAGAAATAAGTAAAGCATAAATAACTTTTCAGGAAATTTAATAAACATTTTTCCCCATCCTAAACCACATTTCCATCATCTTCATTATTAAACCAACCCAACTTTTCAAATCCAAGTTATTTTTGGAAAATCTAACCCTTGATTTGTAATTCTCAGAGCATTGTCGATCGCGTGGACTCGCTATTCAAATAGATTCTACACTCTGCGGAGGTTATGCACTTTACCCACAAGATACGTCAAACACCACAAAGGCGAGTTCTCAGTAACAAAGCCTTCTAAGCCTCAAACAACACAGGTGGTCCTCTCCTGCACGTGCTCTTACACCATCCCTTCCCTTAGCCAAGGCGAAGTATGGGACCAACACACCGTTAGATGGGTATCTGTACACGCCACGTCGCTCCCCCGCATAATCACACAAAAGGTGTAATCGACACCCTGAGGCTCCACAAGTGAGTCCTTAGCGACTTAGTCAACTAGGGCCGTCCCATTCCAGCCATGTGGTTGCAAGTATGACCCAGTTCAAAGGCTTGCAAGGTTAAGTCCTTAGAGTGACCAGGGCAAGACTACCCGAAAAACCAAATCAACACTCCCAATGCCACAATCGCCCACCTGATTACATTTTGCCACATGCCCAGGCCGAAATCGTTTATCAAACCCGGTTGATTACCATGCACCACGTCTTGGTCAACATCACATGATACTTTTCCAAAACAGGTTCAATATATCATTAAGTCCATATTAGCATTTGATTGTCCAAAATCATGTCATGAGCAGTGCTTGGTCTAAGCAAAGATACTACAACGGTCTAAACCCATGTTGGCAATTTAATAATGTCCAACTAGTAAAGCCACAACTAGGGTGACAAGGGATCATGGCACATACTTAAGTAATCAAGGTGTCATATAGCAAATTGGTATTTATCTAACCCCCATGTTTAAACAAAGTATCTTTCTAATTGAACTAGCATGCAATAGTTTAAATCAAAATAGATTTCGAAATAGGATCAATATGGTCAAAGCACAACTTGCCTTCAAAAAGCACTTGCTCTTGGTCTTGAGTTGGACCTGAGTCAACACTTCTCCTTCGAATCCTTCCGGCACTTCAACGTCTACTCGTAAAGCGTGCAAATAGCAAATACACAAATAAACACTAGGCAAAAAGATCCCAAAACTCCAAATAAAATCCATAAACAGAGAGAACATAATTTTACGGATTTTTAGAAACCGGAATAAATCAAATTTGGAGTTAAAAGCATAAAAGTTATGATTATTTAAAGTTTAAATAATCAATTAAATAATTTTACAGAGGAAAACTTTAGTCCAAAAAATTAAATAAAATTCATATTTAGGTAGATCTTAATTTTATACAAATTTAGAAATTTGAATCACTCAAATCGGAGTTGAAACGCAAAAGTTATAAGCGTTTGAGGTTTGAATCTAAATTTGAAATAATTATTCGAATTAATAAATCATTTTCTTTTTTGGAAATTATTGGCCAAATGCATGGACGCGTGGCAGCTCCTGATTGGCCTCTTCGGCCAGCCGTCCATGGGCTTGGTCCACGCTTTCGGCTCGGGTCCACGGTGGACTCGGTCCACGACTCACGTGGCCCGACATGGGCCCGCTCGGGTGACGCCATCGACGGCGTCGGCGCTATGGCTGATTAGCCACGACATGCCGGGCCCTCGACACGCGGGCCCGCGTGTCGGGTCCTACCTGCCAGCTGCGTGGGCGCCGACGGCGTCGGTCCAACTTCGACACGCGTGGCGCAATCTCGCCTGGCTGGTTTGAAAATCAACGGCGCGATTGGATCCAGGGTTTAACACGTTGAAACCGCCGATGCCGTGGGCCGCTCGATCTGAATCGGACGGTCCCGGATCTAATCCTATAATCGCCTTTGCTTACGCGTGGCGGTGTGAGCCGTTGGATCTTGATCCAACGGTCCCGATCTAATCGGGTTTGGAACACGTGAACTCACCTCAACCGTCCGTCACGGATCCGACGGTGCACGTAGCTCGCGAGGGCTGATGGCCGTGGTGGCGCGCGGCTGCCGGAGTTGAAGACGGCACGACGAGCCCAACGGGCGTTCGGGTTGTTCGGCGAGATGAAGGGTCCCGCCGGTGCGTCTCGTCGCGGTGAGTCCTGATTCACGAGGTCAACTTGGCGGCAGGGGACGGACGGCGGCGAAGCAAGCAAAGATCGTGGCGGGCGGCGCGCAACTCTGGCGGCCGCCGCGGCTAAACGGGCGGCGACTTAGTCGGTGAAGTAGAAGGGAGGGCGCGGAATCACGGCGTCCTCGGTATGCCCCGGGCATTAAATAACGCGTCTCCGTCTGGTAAAAACGGAAACCTAACTTGTTACGCCTGGCCGGCGGGCGAGTCCGGCTTCGTCCGCGGAAGACGGCCGAAATCGTGGCCGTCACGTGGCACAACCAACGCCATCGCTGCGGCGCGACGGTCCGATCCGGACACGGCTACCAGTCGAGGTCGGGCGGATCTCGGTAGTTGGATCTTGATCCAACGGTTGGGATTGATTAGGTTTAGGAGTGGGTTCGAAGTCAAGCGGCTCGGGTGGACTCCGAGTCCGACTCGGTCGGAGGAACAGTACTAGACCCGAGTTGGATTGTCCAGCGAATTAATATTTAAAATAATTCCTAGTAATTCATTTAATTCATTAAAAATAGCAAATGACTCTGAAAAATTCCAGAAAAATTCTGGAAAATACTTTGGATCATTTTGGACTCAAATAAAATATTTCCAACAAAATTTTATTTGCAAAATTAAATTCTTTAATTATTTCAAAATGGAATAAATTCAAATAAATTCCAAATAAATCCAAATAAATTCGTAAAATTCCAAAATTCACCAAAGTGCCAAATCACATGAATTTAAGAAAAGCAAAATTTTGGGATGTTACACTGTCTCTGTCGACCAGGTACGCCGACAAGAATGACGTCATAGTGGAACCACTCGCCGCCACTGCGTGGTGAGCTCCGACGTCGGCGATGACGTCACCGAGTGGACCCACATGTCGAGTCTCACGTGAGCCGTGGACCGAGTCCACCGTGAGACCCGAGCCAAGCGTGGACCAAGTCCATGGACCGGTGACGTCAGCCAGCAACAATCGAGAGCCGACACGTGTCCATCTTGTGCAATAATTAATTTCCGAAAAAGAAAATGATTTAATAAATCAGTTTAATAATTGATTTGAATTTCAAAACTTCAAACGCTTGTAACTTTATGCGTTTCAACTCCGATTTGAGCGATTCAAATTTCTAAATTTGTATAAAATTGAGATCTACCTAAATATGAATTTTATTTAATTTTTGGACTAAAGTTTTCTCTGTAATATTATTTAATTGATTATTTAAACTTTAAATAATCATAACATGCTTTTAACTCCAAATTTGGATTCCAGTTTCTAAAAATCCAGAAATTATGTTCTCTCTGTTTATGGATTTTATTTGGAGTTTTGGGATCTTTTGCCTAGTGTTTATTTGTGTATTTGCTATTTGCACGCTTTACTTAGTAGACGTTGAAGTCTAAGGATTCGAAGGAGAAGTGTTGACTCAGGATCCAACTCAAGACCAAGAGCAAGTACTTTTTGAAGGCAAGTTGTGCTTTGACCATATTGATCCTATTTCAAATCTATTTTGATTTAAACTATTGCATGCTAGTTCAAGTAGAAAGATACTTTGATTAAACATGGGGGTTAGATAAATACCAATTTGCTATATGACACCTGATTACTTAAGTATGTGCCATGACCTTTGTCACCCTAGTTGTGGTTTACTAGTTGGACATTATTAAATTGCCAACATGGGTTTAGATCGTTGTAGTATGCTTCTTAGAGCTGCTCGTGCTCATGACATGATTTTGGACAATCAAATGCTAATATGGACTTAATGATATATTGAACCTGTTTTGGAAAAGTATCATGATGCTGATGTTGGCGACGCGTGGTGCATGGTAATCAATCCTGGGTTTGATAAACGCTGACCGGCATGTGGCAAGAGTAATCAGTGGGCCATTGTGGCATTGGGAGTGTTGGATTTGGTTTTGTAGTCTTGCCACGTCACTCTAAGGACTTAACCTTGCAAGCCTTTGAACTCGGGTCATACTTGCAACCACATGGCCGAATGGGCGGCCCTAGTTGACTAAGTCGCTAAGGACTCACTTGTGGAGCCTCAGGTGTCGGGTCGATTACACCGTTGTGTGATTAGTGCGGAGCGTATCGGTGGTGTGGCGATACCCATCTAACGGTGTGTTGGTCCCATACTTCGCCCTTGGCTAAGGGAAGGGATGGTGTAGAGCACGACCTGAGAGGACCACTGTGTTGTTTGAGGCTTCCAAAGGCTTTGTTACTGAGAACTCGCCTTTGTGGTGTTTGATCAGTATCTTGTGGGTAAAGTGCATAATCTCTGCAGAGTGTAGAATCTATTTGAATAAGCCGAGTCCACGGCATCGACAATGCTCTGAATTACAATAAGGGTTAGACTTTCGAAAATAACTTGATTTGAAAAGTTGGGTTGGTTTAACAAAGAAGATGATGGAAATATGGTTTAGGATGGGGAAAATGTTTGTTAAACTTCTTGAAAAGTTATTTATGCTTTACTTATTTCTCTTGCTTTGAATCTACTTTTATTACTTGTGTCAAGTACGCAAATATACCTTGAGCTATTCCTTTGTACCAAGCCATGCATATAGTATATTAGCTTGCATTCTCATGGCATGACTTGTCGAGTACCAAGTACTCACCCTGCCTCAACACAATACAGTTGAAGAGGAAGATTACGCCGCTGGGAGGATTTCCAAGAAGACCCGTCTACTTAGGGATGCGAGCCGATCGCTGCCTGTAGATCTTGGATGGCGCCACAGTTTATTTGATTTTCCGTGGCTGCTATTATTTCTTTTAAAGTTTCGCTTGCAAGGCATATATTTGTAACTCTCGCCATAAGGCCGAGTAACCCTTGATTATTTAAATAAAGTACTTTGATAGTATCGCTTGGTATGATTGTGATATATACGATGTTAAGACTGTAGCACTAGCGCTGCCTCGACTAGTGATACACAGAGGGTCCGGATTTGCAAATTCGGGTCCCGACGATTGACCTCCTAATAATTACTATCCGTAATCACGCCGCTGCATTCGCGCGGTTCGAACCTGAGAATCGTGGTGAATTCAAGGAGGCATCTGATGTTATAACCGACTTTCCAGTACGAAGCGAATATTCATGTGTTGTACGGCAATAATGTTTTTTACCCTTCCACGACAATAATGTTTTTCAAATTTTCTCACCGCAGTGTATGAGGCAAGAGTCGGGAAACAACTTATGCGGATACTACGTATGTGAGTTCATGCGTCTTTCCAACACCAACCACAAGCAGCTAAGAAGTACCGAAGAGGTGTGTACATATATACTTATCGATTCCTAATTGTCACTTCCTACATAAGTTAACGGATTGATTAATTTCTTTCACTTCACCTAACAACAGCTCGCCAAATGTGAGAAAGGCATACTCCCACCGCACCGAGTCAACGCAATCCAAGAACAACTCGCCGGCTTCCTTCTTGATGAGGTCATATCTACAAATGGCAAGTTTTATGAACGTGCGTTCAAAGCGTGCCCTATGATAAGGACTAGTGAATTAACGGGCTCAACTTCGGCTACAAAGAGCGATGGACATAAAGAATGAACTCTTTTGTATTTGAATTGCAAACTTGAGTCCGCTCATGTGTACTTCTGTGACACCACGGAGTGTCGTAACCTTATATAATGTGAATGTTGAGGTCAAAAACTTTATGAAATATGAAATTGGAGGTTGAAACCATACGTTATGAGGTTAATTTGTGTTTTGGGCCTTCCGGGAGGGAAAATGGGCCTTCCGGGGGACATTGGGCCTTGGGGAACCCACGTGGGCCGAAGGTGGGAGACCTTTGGCCCAAGTGGGGGAGGGTTTAGGGCAGCATGCTGCTGCCCATGCGCCCCCACCCTGGTTTGGGTGCCTCCACCTCCCTCCCTCCCACCTAGCCGCCACCCCCTACCTCCCTCCTTGCCGTGCGCCCCCACCACCTCTCCCCATTGCGCCACCACCCCTCCACCACCTCTCCACCTCCCTTGCTGCCCCTAGGGGAGTTCTCCACCTCAACACCTCGAAGATCCATCCGTTGGAGCGCTCCGCGACGAGGAGATCCAGCGAAATTGGAGCGAGGAAGGAGATCGCGTGAACCGGGAGGAGATCCGTTGGGTTTTCGGTCGTCGGGCGAAGGTATGGCCACGGGGATCCTTGGGGTTGGTCTAGGATCTGTTCTAAGGGTTAATATCATGATTTTAGATCAATTGGCGGTGCTGGAATTGAGTAGATTAGATGAAATCTAGAAGTTGCCACGTTCTCTGTTTGAGCGGCATGAAGCGATGACCTAGGGCTTGGGTTTTCGCCAATTTAGAATCGGAATTTGGTCGGCTGCCTGTTGAAAAAGTTGTAGGTAATTTCAATACCTTTCAGTGGGTATAAAGAACGTCCAATTCCGCCCAGCCGTTTGAAGGTTATGCTAGTTTTACCGAACGTATTAAAATCTGTGACGTGATTGGAACAGATCACGGTATTTTGTAGATTAAACAACTTTAGAATCCGAATCAGCTTTTCCATATACTTAGAAAAAGTTAGGAAATTTCCTAAGCTACGTGAGGATGTACTCGTTTATTCAATTCGGAGTCTTAGAACCCGATCTATGCCTTTTGGAAGGCTGTTGTCCCGACGGGACAGAACCTCTGTTTTTGGGTTTTGCGAGTAGTTTGCGATGTCGGGGTAGAAGAGGATTTGCCTACTGTTTTGTGGACATGATGGTGAGTGTGTGGTACCTATGTGCAGGTGGTGTGACCCTGGAAGTGCCTTCTACTTCTCGTCCATCCGTCGCCCGTGGTTGAGGCAAGTGTATTGGAATGGGTAGCGGGTTGTAGTTTTCTAGATTGGTTGAGATTGAAGTTGAATATATGATATGTTCACATGCCATGCTTTAATGTTTGCCACTGATATGATGAATATGCTTATTATGTTATGATGCCATGTGTTAATGTACAAAGTTATTTATGATGTTGGCATGTTTGCATACATGGCATGATACATGGCCCGGGCGGTGAGAAAGTCATAACTAGTCCGGGGAAGGTCAGTGAGAAAGTTATGACTATTCCGGAGAGCCAATGAGTAAGTCCTACATCGTGATTCCATCCACCACGGTGTAGGGAAGCGAGGAGTAGGCACCCTCCATCTTCGGGATGGAAGGGGGGAGAGGGTGCACACCGACGGGTGTGTACTCAACCATACCGGTATGAGTTTCCAAGGAGACATGAGCATCGCATCGCATTGCATACATAATGATGATGAAAATGATATGTGATCATGAATGAGATGATAGACATGATGTGAGTTGTTGTAGCCATGAAATTGTTTCTTCTGTACCATTGCAATATACTTGCTGAGTGATGAACTCACGTTTGTGTTTATGTTGTTTTTTTAGGTACCATGACACCGGCATGTGGGAAAGGGCATTAGCTACACAACTTCACGTAGTTCCAGTCGCATTTACCAAATTTTGAGTCATGATCTTAATAATAGTGCCATGAATCTTGGTGTATGGATTAAATTGTGTGGTTGGGTCCCTTATTTGCTTCGTTATAGTTTATGGAGTGGTTGAACTTGATAATATTGCCTTATGTTGTTGCCATATCCATTCACGTTGCTTCTTTAGATATCTTATGATATTATGTTACTTGCCTGTTATTGCTATTGTCTCAAATCATGTTAAAACAAAGGAGATGCTGCCGAAATTTTTGGTTTTAGCATTTGCTCCTTTGCTGTAATTTGTCTTTATTAGTGGTATTTAGGTGTTGTTTAGCCTATGTTTGGTAGCATTCGGGCATACTAGATGCCGGGGTGTTACAACTTCATGTGAATATGTGCCTAATTATTTGAATTGAATATGCAATGCTTTGAATTAATTAATTGTGTTATTAATGAATTGGTTGTTTGATTGTGGAGAGAATCTGGTAAGCATTTATGTGATTGAAATCTGTATTGCAATTTTCTGTCATTGAAATCTGTATTGCAAATAGGATTTGGAGATTAAATAGGCCCTATTGTCGGACGGGCAGCAGGGGCTTTACTACCGGTTTGTATTACAAACCTGTAGTGCAGCTGAGAGATATACTACCGGTTATTATTACAAACCGGTAGTATATCTCACCAGCACTACCGGTTAGATCAACCGGTAGTGGTACTACTGGGCATCACTCCCAGATGCTTACAACCGGTTCCAAAACCGGTTCTAAAGCCAGTTTGGAACCGGTAGTGTAGGAATGCTCAGTAGTAGTGAAATGAAATATTTGGGTAAAACCAAATATTTCTTAGGCTTGAAGCTAGAGCATTTTCTAAAAGGAATTTTTGTACACCAATCTACTTATACCAAAAAGTTATTGTAAAAATTTAATATAGATAAATCTCATCCTTTATAGACCCCCATGGTTATGAGATCCCTTGAAGCAGATAAAGACCATTTTAGATCGAGGGTGAAAAATAAGGAAGTCTCAGGACCTAAAGTCTCATACTTAAGCGCTATTGGAGTACTTATGTATCTTGCGAATTGCACAAGGCCTAATATTGCATTCGCAGTAAATTTGCTAGCAAGACACAGTGCAGCCTCAACCAGAAGGCATTAGGCATGTGTCAAGACTTTACTCAGATACCTCCAAGGTACTCAAGATTTTGGATTGTTTTACCAGAATGACCAAGACTTAACCATGGTGGGATATATAGATGTTGGCTACCTATCTGATCTTCACAGTGCCAAATATCATATTGGTTTTATGTTTCTTTGCAGTGGTTCACCATTTATTGGTAGTATTTTAAGCAGACCTTGGTAGCACTACTTCTACCAACCACTTAGAGATTATAGCTTTATATGAAGCCTCATGTGAGTGTATTTGGCTGAGACGTGTGATTAACCATATCCAGAAGCCATGTGGTCTTAATGCCGTCGATACCCCTACGATTATCTATGAAGATAATGATGCTTGTGTTTTACGAATGGAAATGGGTTATGTAAAGAGCAATATCATGAATCATATTGCACTTAAACTTTTCTATCCTCATAAACTCCAGAAGAATGGTGAGGCAAAGATACCGAAACTAAATTATGTGAAAATCTAACAGATTTATCACAAAGTTTTGCCAAAATCTACTTTTCAAAGATGTATTAATGGCATTGGAATGAGACGACTTAGAGATATGCAAAATTTAGGGGAATAAAACCCTAAACTATGACCCATTGCATGATCCTGAAAATCATACTTTAAATCTTGAAGATTATAAGGTGTACTCTTTTTCCCCTAGTAACTTTACCTGAAATTTTCTTACATAAAGGTTTTTAATGAGGCAATCAGTGTAACACGAAGTGCCAGTGCAATGCACTCTTTTCTCCATTTTTTTCCCATTGGGTTCTTAGGATGAGTTTTTAATGAGACATGTGCATTATGCGGTATTCGCCCAAGGGGTAGTTTTAAGATAGAGGTGGACTCGAAGTCCAAATATGGTTGGACTCTATTTGTGTGTGGACGAATTCGAATCTATCTCATGTTGGTTTGTGCTATATATTGAACACCCTATTGTATAGAAAGATCAATCTAATAATGATAGAAAACAGATTTACCCCTACATCATGTGTGCTCCTATTTTATTCTTGCAATTCTGTTAGTGCACTATTGACTAATTAAGGGTGGATGACTATGTTTTACAACAGTAAGCAATCGAACAACCGGTCATGAGGCCAAGGTAGTGTTCTTCTGACCACTAGGGTTTAAGTCCCAACTCTCGACCCCATCCACATCATTCGATCGAAGTGTTCAGAGAGGAGTAGATGATCAGGGCCTAACAAAACATCATGCTGGATTACCAAGCGACATGTGTATAGGTAGCAGGCTCCACCATTGCGGAGATAACAACGCTCCAAACTATTGGATAGGTGGGCACTGGTGTAGCTAGAAATGCCAGTGATGCCCTCGAGCAGGTACTAGTACCTAGGGCCAATATTGTAAGTTTACTCCTACCCTAGCTGTATGATAGAACTCATGTAAGAATAGGAGGGGGAGAACCACTATGTTTGACTTGTTCGCAAGGTTAAAAAAATTCACAAAAATCGCTTGATTTTCACCCGTATTGACACGATCCGGCTTCTAAAACCGCTTAGTAAACCGGTTAAATTCAAAAACAATTTAAAATTTCAAAAATTCAAAAATATTTATGCGATGTAAAGTGGTCAAAAATCGATGAAAATTGCTCAATTTTCGAAGAAGATCGATGAAAATTGCTCAAAATTTCATTCGCCAAAAAAGTTCAACTAGTCCATCGATTTTCCACCAAATCGTCGATTTTTTTCCAAAAATTTTGAATTTTGAAACTATACGATTTTTTATGATTTTTGACCAATTTTTTTGCTCGATATTGTTGATTTTTGAAAATCGATTTTCTCGGTATCGATATGTAAAACCCTGCTTGTTTGACTTGCAATAAAGCGTATTGGTATCTGAGTTTTCTTAGTCCAGACTAGGGTTCATAAAATCAATGTATCAAAGCAGCTCAGCATTTAAAACCGTTCAGTAAACCGATTAGGTTAAAATTCAAGTTCAAAAAATTTAGAGAAATTTATCAAAAAGTGTTGAAAATTTTTGTAAATCTTCGTGTGAGGTCCTAAGGCAATGCTAAATATTTTTCAAAATTTTCAAATTATTATCAAATATATGTATTTTTTAAAAATTCTGATAATGCTACTATCTTTGTATACGATCTTATGTTTTAGATTTTCTAGGGATATTAAATGAAGTCTAATATTTCTAAAACATTTTTGTAAGGTCTTGAGTAATGATAGCTATTATAGTTTTTTTTAGATTATGATAAGATATTTGTATTTGTTTTCAAAATTCTGATAGTGCTATTATCTTTGTACATGCTCTTCTGTTTTTTATTTTCTAGGGGTACTAAATGACATATAATATTTTTTAAAAAAAATTTGTGAGGTCTTGGGGCAATGTTAATGATTATAAAATTTTTAGATTATGATAATACATTGGTATTTTTTTAAAATTTTGATAGTGCTACTATCTTTGTACATGCTCTTCTGTTTTTTATTTGCTAAGGGCAATAAATTAAGTCTAATATTTTTAAAAAAAATTGCCAAATGGTCCTTGGGAACTATTTATGACTCCATTAAAATTTTAGAGCATGATAAATCTTGTAAAGTTTTATAAAAGTCTGACAACATCCCTGTTCCTTTTCATTCATTACTATTTTTGATTTTTTAGAAGCACTAAATGAATTAAAAAATTATTGAAATTTTTTTGACGTATTTTATAGACTAGTTGGGATTTGTTCAAATTTTATACAATTTTTACCAATGTTATGCCATTTTGTTCCAATTTTCGTTGAGTGTGCTAAATATCAAAAAGTATCTCAACAATCGAAAAAATAGCTCAAAAATCGGTGAAAATCGCTCAAAAATTAGTGAAAATAGCGCAGAATTCTGTGAAAAATCTATCGATTTTCAATTTTTCTTAGGAAGTTTGACCACCAATTTCAAAAATTTTGACTTCGAACTCATTCGATTTCTACCGATTTTCGACCCAGTTTTGCCTATATTCAAAAATTAAAAATTCGATATGGTGAACCCTGGTCCGAACTCCCCTTGGTGTAGGTCCAAGGGATTTCAATTCAAAATTTGTCATTGCCTTGCGGTACCAAACATTATGATTGGTATACACCATTTCATCACTTAAATCAGTACAAAACGATCTTATGTTCCACATCAACTTCGATACGGTCCATACCGGCTTTACCGACTTTGATACCGAAAATTTCTAGCCATACAATAATGGCTATATGAACATGTCGACGGTTGGAGCTTACTTGTTGAATGGGGGATCAACAGAGCCCCGTCGTACGGACCGAGGAGGTCGTTCGAGCGATGCCAGGTCGGGAGAAAGGGGGACACGGTGGTTTATCCTGGTTCGGGCCTCTCACCGCCGAGATAACAGCCCTACTCCAGTGTATTGTGTTCTATTTTCGGGGTCCCCTCACTGTTACAGATCTTCAGGGGGGTTTAAATACTACGACTAGAGATACAAAGAAGGTAACTACCTCCTGGGATCGCGCTACGTATTCATAACTACGATCCGCCGTCCTTGATTCGCGCACTATTTGAATTTCGGGTAAGATTTCCCTTGATCTTTGGCTGATTGGTTGCCTCCTTCCTTCCTCGTAGTGCTCGTTGGGCCCACCGACCAAATACCTGGGTAGGTCGTGGTCTTTACGAGCATGCTTGCTCGTGCGGGTGGTGCTTGATGTGACCGTGAGTAAAAGGCGCGGACGCGTATGCTCGGAGGAGGAGGAGGGATGCTCGTTTCACGCTCCCGAGCATCTTCTTTCAGTATTGTTTGGTCGGTGGGCTTGTCCTTTCACGGGGTATCGTGGTCTTTTTGCCAGATAGCCAATCCCCGACAGGTAGCCCCCGAGGTTCAAGTGGGGAACCATCGGGCTTCCCCTTGAGCCTAAGAAGACTCAAAAATGGGGGATTGGATTTCTTTTGGTCGTGGTTTATGACCATTTTACGTCGGGAGACGACCTTTTTATTAGCCGCGCGCTTGCTCCGCGCGGGCGCTTCGTTCGGTTGTCCTGAGGTTCCTTCTCTGAGAAGCCTCTCTGTAACGGTACGGCAGTTTCTCGGAAAGTGCGCCGTTAGCGGGCAGGTGTCGCCACATGAGTGGGTGGCGATTTTAATCTGTCTCTTCGCTACCTTTTTAACCCTGTCCGCCGGGAGAGGTCGGAGTTACACTGTGTTGCTTTGCTCGTCTTCGGCCAAAAATCCTCCAGGAGCCCTTAGCGCCCAAGGATTTTTTCCGTGCTTCTTCCTCCTCTGGCCATGGCGCGCTTCAAGGTTAGCCAGATGACTCGTAGGAGACTCCAAGTGCTCACGGACGAGGGGTACGTCGACCCGAGTTCGGGTTGAGTGCCTGGAGCCGATGCGGTACCGGCGCCGCGGGAGACGGAGATCGTTTCCTGCGAGCTGTACGTCGTCAACGGGCTCCGCCTGCCCGAGAGCGACTTCCTCGCCTCCGTGCTTGCCTTTTGCGGGTGCGAGATCTCTCATCTCCACCCCAACTCCATTCTCACCCTTGCGGTCTTCTCCCATCTTTGTGAGGCGTTCGTGGGTGTAATGCCTACCGCCAGCCTTTTCTTCCACTTCTACTCCCCCTTCCGCACCGGCCGGGATGGTCCCGCCGGCTGCGTCTATCTTCGTCTTCGGCCCAACCGACCATACGAGTACCCTCTCGTTGCTTTGAAGGACTCGGTGTCGGGTTGGGCCGACCTCTGGTTCTACCGTAAGAAGGCGGAGGGTCCCAGCTTGGTCTATCTTGGGGAGGACGCTCCGCCCTACCGAGGCAGCGCCCGCCTGCGGCTGAGGAAGAGCGGGTGCTCGGGGCGATCGGCGAGCTTGCCCGAGATGGGGCTCACCGGTCGGGACATCGCGGGATTTTACCTTCAACCGGGTGTCCCCCCGAGGCGCGCGAGCACCCTTCTTCGAGGTGACCGGGTGGCATGACCTCACCCGTGAGGACAACTCAGGTATGTTTTTGAACCTCTTCCCGACCACTTTGTTGCTTCCTGGTGATTGGCGCTACTTTTCTTTTAACCCTTGGTCGTGCCCGCAGCTCAGAGGATGGATCGGGTTGATGAGAGGGTCGCCGAGATGTTCGGCGCCGAAGAGAAGGAGCCGACGCCCAATCGTCGAGATCCCCAAGAACGTTTTGACCGCCGCGACGTGGTAAGTCGTCTTTGCTTGCTTCGCCGAGGCTTGTTTTCCGAGCTTATTTCTCCCTATTTCTGTTTGCAGGAGAAGGTCGCCCTCGATCTTGCTGTGTCGAGCGCCGCGGTGCTGCCGCAAGCCAGCACCCCAGCCAGAGATTCCCGCAAGAGGTCGGCGGGTCGAGGCCGCCAAGCATCCGCCTCGCCTCCCCGCGCCAAGCGGTCGAAGCGCCAAGCTTCGACCAGGACTCCCACGCCACAACTTGAGTATGCCGACCGCCGGGAGGTAAGCGAGCTTCGAATCTGGTTTGATGATTTCAAACGGAAGAGGCCGGAGCTGATGGGCCGATCGAACACGCCGAGCAAAGGCGAAGAAGGCCGAGGAGGAGGCCAGGTCCCCCCGAGCAAGGAGCAACTGGAGAGAAAAATCAAGGCTCTCCAGGACCAGCTCGCTCAGGTGGTCGAGGACCCTGAGGAGGAGGAGGAGGAGGAGGAAGCCTACGCTCTTGTCAGGAGGAGCAGGAGGTCGACTTCCCGATCAACCTCCGCCTTGGAAGAGGTCGACATGGACGATGTCGACCCGGCGATGGCGCGAGCCAGTGGTGCCGCGGAAGATCGCGCCGTGGCTGTCGCTGAGGCCTATGAGACCGCCTCAGGTAGGACTCCCATGTCCTGCAGTGAGGAGGCCGAGGAGGATGACGCCGCTCGCCGGGCGGAAGGTAAGCTCCGCTTCGTCCTCTTGTTTGATTTCTTCATTCTTGTCTTGCATTTTTTCTTCTCCGGGCTAACCCCACTCCGTTTGGCGTGGGCGTGATAGCTCGGAGGTTGCTCTTGGACTTTCGTCAAATGGTTGAGGAGATTATCGACTCTGCAGTTGACGCCGAGCTCGACCGTGTCTTCAACCTAGTGATGGCCGAGACGGAGGAGGAGTCGGTGCCGGCTGCGCCCTCAGCGGAGCCCGAGCTTCCCTCGGCGGGGCCCGAGCTTCCCTCAGCGGATGTGGAACCTGCTCCAGCCGCAGAGGAGCAAGAGCCGCAGGGGGCCGAGGACCAGGAAGTCTTGGCCCTGGTCCCCTGCGAAGGGGCAGGCGCAAGCGAGGCCTAGGCGACGGGCTCTGATGGTCAAGGGGTGGTGGCTCCCGATCCACGGCCCTTGGCTGCGAGCCAAGAAGAGGAGCCAGTTGCTGCCGGCCAGCTGCATCCAGCTGCGGACCAAGGGGGAGAAGCGGTCGTGATCGACCAGCCACCTCCAGCCGCGGACCAAGGGGAGGAAGTGGTCGTGACCGACCAGCTACCTCCAGCCGCGGACCACGGGTCGGAGGTGGTCGTCCTCGACCAATCGTCTCCGGTCGTGGAGCACCAATCGCCTCCGGCCGCGGAGGTGCAAGGGGCGGAAGCGCTTGCAGTCGGCGTCCAGCCCCCGAGCGCAGCGGCCGGGCAGGAGGAAGGCGGCCATGAGCCGCCTGTTGACGCGGAAGACCAACCTCAGGGCGACCTGGGGTTGGTCGAAGGAGGAAACGCCGTTGCCCTCCTTGGAGCACCGGGTGCCCAGGAGGGGCAAGATCCTGACACGCCAGCTCGGGATCAGGATGGCCCTGCGTGGGTCAACCCCTTTTCTCGAATCGGGCGCTACCGATCGCCCGGCTTCAGACAAAGCGTCGGTAGGGCTCTTCTGGTAAGTCCTTTGCTTCTACCTTTTTCCATGAGGCGAGCAATCTTCTGGAGGTTCTTCTTGACTTTCTTCCCTTTTTTGCTCGAAGTTTGCTGCGAAGGCTATGGAGGACATTGACGCCTCCGCAGTTCCAGTAGAAGAGTTCTGGGCGTACCATCGCGAGCAAGACGCCAAGATCGCTGATCTCGAGCGTCGGGTCTCCGAGGTGCGCGAGGCCGACCTGAAGGAGCTGGAGTCGGCGAAGAGCCTCATCGTCGGACTTCGGGACCAGCTCTTTGAGAGCGAGACGGCGAAGAGCACGCCGGACGTAGTGTGCCGACCTCGAAGAGGAGGCTGGTGAAGGCTGCGGCGAGAGGTCCCGACCAGGCGCCGACCTTCAGCCGAGCTCGGGGCCGAAGAGGCCCAGCTCAAGGAGGCGCAACGCCTTCGGGACAAGTGGTGAAGGTCGTCTTTGCTCGGCGGAAAGTTTTGGACCTGGAGGCAGAGGTCGACTCCCTTAAGGAGGAGCTTGCTGCCCTTCAGGCCGAGCGTAGGACTTAGCTCTTCTTTTTCTTTTTTTTTTAGCTCGTGTAAATCCTGTAGAAAAGAAAACAACCTTTTGGGTTAAATGAGCAAAGTCGTAGATGTTTGGGTCCTTGCCTGTTTTTCTCGAGTCCACCTTCAACATATGCTTACATGATCCTGGTTCTGCAGAAAAAAAACCAAGTCCCTGCATAAGAGCATATAACATAGATACGAGCAAAGAATCCTTGGAAGAAAGGACGGAACGTTCCTATCATACGGAGCCCCCGCCGTGGACAAAGGTCGTGCCTCTACTATTGCGAGCACGAGTTTGTTCACGGGAAAGCAAAGGGATACTTTGGTCGTAACGATTTTTGAATGATTTAAACAGGTCGGTTGCGTCGAGAGGGGAATGAGCACGAGCATTGTTATGTGCGCAGAGTAGACGAGCTTTAAACCAACAATACGTAGAGCCGCCATACCCGAGTGGTCACTGAACCGAGCTTAGAGTGGATGCTCGCGCTCGACCACGCATACAGTGAAGAGCTACTGTGGAAAGTGAATGATTGGGCGAGCATCCGGCCGGGGGCCAAGGGAAATGGTGTGCACATACTTGTCGGATAAGCTCGTCTGCAGTGTTGGTAGACGACGATGCTCATTCGACAAAGCGAGGACAAAGCATGAGAAGGAAAGGAAATGTTTTATAGGAAAAAACGCAAGGGGCGCGAGATAGGGGTACGCGTCTAAACGTAGAATTTACGCAGTTGATCAATGTTCCAGGTGCTGGCGAGCTCCCGACCGTCCTCCATCGCGAGGCGAACAGCCCCCGGGCGTGCTGTGGACACGACCGTGTAGGGTACCTCCCATCTTGGGGTCAGCTTATTGGCTTTCGACAGGTCTTGAAGTCTTCGTAAGACCATGTCACCAACTTGCAGGGACCTTGGTCGGACTGACTTGGCCGCGTGCCTACGAAGAGCTTGTAGGTAAATCGCAGACCGGAGCAGCGCCCGTTCACGTGTTGCTTCGACGAGGTCTAGGTCGAGGAGGCGTTCAACCTCCTGATCGACGGAATCGATCAGCTGCACCCTTGGGGAACCTAGCACGATTTCGGCAGGCAGAATGGCCTCCGCACCGTAGACGAGTTGGAAACGTGTTTCGCCTGTGGCTCGACTCGTCGTGGTGCGGACGGACCAAAGAACGGCGGGAAGCTCATCCACCCACTGCTGCCTGTGCTGGTTGAGGCTCTTGAAGATCCTCTTTTTTATGCCCTGGACTAGCTGCCCATTTGCTCGTTAATTTGCTCCGTTGCTCGTGGATGCGCCACAAAGGCGGCGGACCTTGGTCCCGACCTCCTCGCGGTAACTTTGGAATAGTTCAGCACCGTGAATCGGGTCCCATTGTCCGTGATGAGACGGCTGGGTATCCCGAACCGAGTTATCACATTGCTACGGAGGAACCTCTTGGCCGCCTGGGCCGAGATGGTTGAGACGGGCTCGGCCTCTATCCACTTAGTGAAAGTGTCGATGGCCACGAGCAAATACTTGCAGCCTTTCTGCCTCCGGGGGAAAGGTCCAAGGACGTCGAGCCCCCAGGTCGAGAATGGCCACTAAAGCGGTATGGTTTGCAAGGCGTATGCTGGCTGACAGGCTTTGCGAGCATGGAACTGGCATGCTCGGCAGGTCGTTACGATTGACCGTGCATCCGTCAAGGCCGTAGGCCAGTAGTAACCCAATCGGAAGGCCTTGCTCACAAGCGTTCTGAACGACGAGTGAGCTCCGCACATTCCTTCATGGATGTCATGAAGAAGGTATTGGCCTTCTTCCTGAGAGACGCATCTGGAAAGGATTCCTAATGCGCCTTTTCGGTATAGGTCACCTTCGTTCAGTTTGTACTGAGAAGATCGCCTTGTTAGCCGGGAACGCTCGGCTTCTTCCTCGGGCAATGTCCCATGCGCAAGGTATTGGATAAATGGCGTCATCCAATTTGCACTTTGCTCGAGGAAGGAGACCCTACCGTCGGCCTCTGGTGCCTCCTCTTCAGAGGGAATGGAGGGATTATATAAGTGCTCGACAAGCACCCCCGCCGGAGCGGTAGTTTGAGAGGAACCGACCTTAGACATTTGGTCGGCCAGGGAATTATCCTTCCTGGGAATGTAGATTACTTCGAAATTCTTGAAGTATTTCTCCATCTTCCTTACTTCGGCCAGGTACAGCGCCATTGAGGTATCGGAACACTGATACTCCTTGTTGACCTGGTTCACGACCAACTGTGAATCGCCCATCACAGTGAGCCGTTGGACTCCTAGCGATTTACATGCCCGAAGCCCGGCCAAGAGGCCTTCGTATTCCGCCGCGTTGTTGGTCGCGGCGAAATGTAGTTGGATGGCGTACTGGAGTTGCTCTCCATCCGGGGAGACCAAGACGACGCCAGCCCCCGAGCGCTCATATGCTCGGGATCCATCGAAATACAAGGTCCAGGAGGTTTCCCTTGAACCGTTGGCTTCGCTGGCTGGTGGTGCTGGAGCCGACCATTCTGCCACGAAGTCAGCGAGGACTTGTGATTTGATCGCCGTGCGGGCCGAAAATATTATCTCGAATTCGGCGAGCTCCATTGCCCACTTGGCTATGCGACCACTGGCGTCCTGGTTTTTCAGGATTTCCCTGAGCGGGAAGCTGGTCGGTACCACAATCTTGTGTGCTTGAAAGTAGTGGCGCAACTTCCTGGAAGCCATCAGCAATGAGTACAGTAGTTTCTGGACCTCGGGGTAACGCTCCTTTGGTCCATGAAGTACTTCGCTGACATAATAGATAGGTCGTTGGGAACCACCTCTCTCTACTGCTAATACCGCGCTTACCGCCTGCGGGGTTGCCGCTAGGTATAGTAGCAATTCTTCCCCCGCTGTAGGTGTGACGAGGACGGGCGGTTTAGAAATGTACCGTTTTAGTTCTTTGAATGAGTGATCAGCTTCCTCTGTCCACGTGAAGCCATCGTGCTTGCGGAGGGCTTTAAAGAAAGGTAGTCCCCGCTCTCCCAGCCGGGAAATGAACCGGCTTAAAGCGGCCATTCTCCCGGTTAGGGCTTGCACCTCCTTCACGCATGTGGGCGACCTCATGTTCTCAATGGCTTCGATTTTCTCCGGATTTGCCCCAACGCCTTGTGGTCCGACCATGTAGCCGAGCACCTTGCCGGCTTTCACACCGAATACGCATTTTTCCAGATTTAACTTTATTTGATGCTTATTGAGGTTACAGAATGTTTCTTCCAAGTCAGCAATGTGACCCGAGGCGCTCTTGCTTTTTACTACTATGTCATCGACATAGACCTCCAAATTTCGACCCACTTGGTCTGCGAAAGTTTTCTGCATGAGGCGCTGAAAGGTCGCTCCCGCATTTCTCAAACCGAAAGACATGGTCGTAGAGCAGAAGGTACCGAACGGGGTGATGAAGGAGGTCTTTTCTTCGTCTTCGCGCGACGGGCTGATCTGATGATAGCCTGAATAAGAGTCTAGGAAGCTCATGGTTTGCGACCCTGCCGTTGCGTCGACTAATTGATCTATACGAGGCAACGGGTAGTTGTCTTTCGGACATGCCGCGTTTAGACCCGTGTGATTGACGCACATGCGCCACTTGCCTCCTTTCTTTCTGACCAGGACTGGATTGGCTACCCACTCGGAGTGTTCGACCTCCCTAATGAAGCCAGCTTTTAGGAGTTTGTCGAGTTCCTCCCGGATGATTGCCTGTTTTTCCGGGGAAAAGCATCTAAGTTTCGTCAGACCGTTTTTTGTCGTGAATCGCTAGCTTTGTGCTCAATCACCTCCCTAGGGACCCCAGGCATGTCGGATGGTTCCCAGGCGAACGCATCCGAGCTTGCCCCGAGGAAGGTGATGATCTCGAGTTCCTATTTGGGATCTAAGGAAGATCCCAAATGCATGACTTTGGCCAGTTCCGACTCGTTGAGCGGAACAGCTTTGGTCTCTCCTCCAGGTTGGAGGGCAAGTTTAGGTCGGGAATGTTTTGGTTCTTGGTCAGGGCCGCGAGTGGGTAACTGACCGACCATATCCAACGCCCTCTCGTCGCAATTGAGTGCGGACTTGTGGTTCCCTTTTACGGTTATGACTCCGTTTGGTCCGGGAACCTTCAGGCACTGATATGCGTGGTGCGAGGCGGCCATGAACTTGGCCAAGGCCGGTCTGCCGAGGATGGCGTTGTAGGCCGATTCGAAGTCTACCACCTCGAAGGTGATTAGCTCCATTCTGAAGTTACTTGGGCCGCCGAAAGTCACGGGCAGGACGACCTGCCCCAGAGGTTTTATCGAGGTGCCCGGGACTATCCCGAAGAAGGGCACGGCTATACTTTTGATTTTGGAACGAGGAATCTGCATCTCGTCCAAAACCTTAGCTGACATAAGGTCCAAAGAGCTCCCGGAGTCTATGAGGACCCGACCAACGACGGTATTGCTGATGGTGGGGTTCACGACCATCGGAAGCCTCTGCGGTTTGGTCATTCCAAAGGGACAATCGTCCTTGGAGAAGGTGAGGGACAGCTCAGACCATTTGAGTTGCTGCACTGGCGGCTTACCTTGGGTGACTTGGTGCACTTCCCTCGCAGCGTCCTTTAAGTCCCGGCGAGATTTATAGGCAGAGGAGCCCCCGAAGATAACCGCGATGTGGTTCTGTGGTTCTTGATATTCCATGCCATCTTCGTTTTCTTCGACGGGCTGCTTGCCCTTGCCGTTTTCACCCTGCTCTGGAAGCGACGGCATGGGACCCCTACCACTGTAAAACTGCTCCAGGCGGTAGGTTCACGTTCGGTAATTCCGTAGGTCATGCCCGTCGCTGGTGAAGCCGGACAGTGAAGGTCGCCAGATTGATCTGCACTGGCCACCTCGGTCGCGAGGCCTGTGTGGTTGTCCTCTTCCCGACGTTAAACCCCGGCCAGCTGCTGGGTTTGCTCGGGGCTGTTGTTGTTCCACCGCGGCAACCATGCCCGGTGGGAGCTGCTTTTTTTTCTTCTTCTTGATCTTCCTATCCACGGAGTTCGAGCCCTTTTTACTGGCGGAGGTTTCTAGCCCGGCCGAGGCAAAGACTTTCCTTCGCCCAAAGATTTTCTTCCACTGGACGGCCTCATCCGCGTTGGCATACCGATCATGTGACACCTCGGAGTGTCGTATCCTTAATTATTGAGCATGATGAGGCTATAAACATTATGAAATGTGGACATAAGGTTAAAACCATAGGAATTGGAGGTTAATAGCTTTTCCGGGCCGTTTCCGGGCCGTTTTCGGGGTTTTGGGCCTTCCCGGGGGAGTTTTGGGCCTTGGTGGGCTTTGGAGGGATTGAGAGGGACTCTTATTGGACTAGGGCAGGGTGTGGGGGCTGGTAAAAGGGGCTCCCCCTGCCCCTTGTGCGCCCCAAACCCCAGCCCTATGCGCCCCCCTCCCTCCACCTCTCCTCCCTCCCCCTCCCCTAAGCCCTAGCCGCCCCTCCCTAAGCCGTGCGCCCCCTCCCCTTCCTCCACCTCCACACCACCTCCCCTCCACCCCTTGCTGCCCTAGGGTGACCTCCCCACCCCTGCACCTCGTGGATCCATCCCGTGGAGCGAGGAACGTGGAGCGAGGAGCGATTCGCGAGGAGATCCGCGGAGATTGATTGGAGTTTTGTGCTTCGGGCAAAGGTATGAACATGGGGATCCTTGGAATTTATCTAGGTACTGTTATTAGGATGTTTATGAAGTTTTTAGATCAATTGGAGGCATTGGTTTGAAGTAATTTGGGTTAGATCTAAACTTGTCCACGTTTCTGTTTTCGGGCAGATTGAGCAGTCGAGCTAGGGTTCGAGTTTTCGTCAATTTAGATTTCGAATCTGACCGTACGGAATTCTAGGAAGTTGTAGATAATTTAATTATCTTTCCGTGGACGTAAAGCACGTTAAATTCCGATCAGCCGTTTGAAAGTTATGGCTGTTTTACTGAGCGCCTAAAAATCTGTGACGCGATTGGAACAGATCTCGGTAATCTGTAGATTAAACAACTTTAGAGGCCGAATTGGTCTTTCCTTATACCTATAGAAAGTTGGGAAATTTCCTAAGCTACGCGAGGATGTACTCGTTTAATTGATTCGGAGTCCCAGAACTCAAGTTATGCCTTTCGCAAGGCTGCTGTCCCGACGGGACAGAACCTCTGTTTTTAGGTTTCGCGAGTAGTTGGCAATGTCGGGTTAGATGGGGGTTTGCGTACTGTTTTGTGGGCATATTTGTGAGTGTGTGATGCCTATGTGCAGGTGGTGTGACCCCGGGAGTGCCCTCTTCTTCCCGCCAATCCGTCGCGCGTGGTTGAGGCAAGTGTGTTGTGATGGATAGCGAGTTGTAGGTTGCATGTTGAGATTAGATGGAATTGTTTACATGATATATGTCCACTTGCCGTGTGTTAATGATTGATATGATATGATGAGCATGTTTAACATATTATGATGCCATGTGTTAATATGTGAATTAAATATGATAATTGGCATGGTTGCATGCATGTCATGAGATAGGGCGAGGGCGGTGAGAAAGTCGTAACTAGTCCGGCAAGGTCGGTGAGAAAGTTATGACTAATCCGGAACGCCATTGAGTAAGTCCTATGTCGTGATTCCATCCACGTGGTGTTTGGAAGCGAGTAGGCACCCTCCATCTTCGGGATGGCAGGGAGGAAAGGGTGCACACCGACGGGTGTGTGCTCCACCATACCGGTATGAGGTTCCAGAGGGTCAGGAGCATTGCATTACATCGCATACAAATTGATGATGATGTTGTTAAGTAATCATGAATGAGATGATATACAAAATGGAAGATGTTATTGCCATGTAGTTATGCTTGTTGTCCATTGCAATATGCTTGCTGAGTTTTCGAACCCACGCTTGTGTTTTCTCGTTTTTTTTTAGGTACCAAGTGAACGGCATACGGGAAAGGGAAATAGTCACACATCTACACGTAGCTTCAATCATTACGATTCCACAAGTCATTCCCTTAGTTTTATAATAAATTGCGTGTGATGGTCATTGAATTAAGGCTTCGCTTGGTTTATGAGAGTTTTATTGTTCGTTGGACACTTGGAACCTTAAGAGCTTAATGTTAGTCTTTTAATGTCGTTAAGACTTTATTTATTGCTGTTTTATATGTTTCTCTTATTGCCATATAATGCTATATTGTTGCTGTTCCTTAAATTCATGATAAAACAAAGGAGGTGCTACCGAAATTTCGGTTTTTAGTCTATGCGCCTTTGCTGGAATTTTATGTTAAATATGGTGTTTAGTTGTTGTTTAGCTTATGTTTGGTAGCATTCGGGCATATTAAATGCCGGGGTGTTACAGATCAGCCATTCGGAAGAGCTCGTTTGCCGTTAGATCCGGATGGATCTCCAGGTCCTGCGTGAAGAGCACGTCCCGTACCCCGAATTTGAAAGCTCGAACGACGGCCTCGTCCGATATGTTCGGGATCGAGTTCCGGACCTGGATGAACCTCTGGACAAACTGTCGCAGGGTTTCTCCGTCCGTCTGTATCAAGCGCTCCAAGTCGCGCTCCTTTCCCGGGCGGATGTAACAGCTCTGGAAATTTGCTCGGGCGCAGCCGAAGCTGCCCCCAAGATCGTATGGAACCCTCCTTTTGGTTGAAGAGCCATGTGCGAGCAGCTCCGTCCAGAACCGTCGGCAGATAATTCGCCATCACCCCCTCATCGCCTCCGGCGGCGAGAATGGCGGTGGTATATATTGAGAGAAATTCGTCCGGGTTCTGGGTCCCGTTGAACCTTTCGATGTGGCCGGGCTTGAACCTGTTCGGCCATGTGACATTCCGGAGGGAGCTCGTGAAGGCCTGGCAACCGAAGCTCGGGGTTTCGCGGTGAAACCCTCGGTCATAGCGGCCTCCGCGCGGGTCTTCCGCCCAACGCCCCGTATGCGGGCCGAGTCGAGAGAAGACTTCATGCGACGGTCGTGCCGACGACCGCTTGGTCGTGGAGCGTTCAGAACGCTCATAATCCGAACGATTGTAGAGGTGTCGCTCCGAGGTTGCTCTGGAACTGTTCCGGGGCTTTTCCCGGATTAGGTTAGCGGTTTGGGGCGATCTCCGAGCATGGCTCCGAGATTCATCTCTGTGCGAGCGCATGGGGGAGCGTCTGTGATGGTCCCGGGAAATACTCCGGGCATCCCGGTCGTGGGGAGGATCTGAGACTTTCAGCTCGGCGGCAAGCCTCTCCAGATCTTCGGCCACGACCTTGCCCACGGCCTCTAGGTCCACTTGCTCGGGGAAACTGCGTAGGTCGCGCACGACCGCCGCCAAGGCCTGTAGCCGTTCTCATTTTTGGTGAATTGGCGGCGGTGAGCTATGGCGGCGCTCCGGGGCGCGATCGGGGGTTCGGTACTCGCGAGAGTTCCTTTCCTCGGAAGCCCGCCTCCCTTTCGCTTGGTGGCGTATGATCGCATGGGTCTTTCCCAAAGACGCCTCTAGGTGAAGTCTGGCCGCCTCATAGTGGTCGCGTTTAGCAGCATCCGAGGACCGTACTTCAGGCTCGGCACGGCTTCTGGCCATGTTGACGTGACGAGAGTGGGATGAATGCGATGGGGACATCATTGTATCCCCTTGAGATGCAGTCTCTCGGTCGAACTCTAGGTCGTCCGGTATGTCCAGGCCATCGTAGAGTCCGTCGTAGTCATCCTCGTGGTCTCCGAGGGTAATGTCTGGGGAACGGAGGATCTGCCCTCGCATCCCAGGGTCCGGGGAAGAGCTCCCGGACTCGGTGTGACCGATGGGATTGGTCACACCGGCCACGCCGTCGCCGGCGTAGTACATGTCGTCGTCTTCGACGTCGTCGAAGGCACAAAGATTCCGAGTATCCCCCGAGTTCGGCATCCTCGAGGATCTTGATCCGCACGGGAATCAAGCTGTCGTCCCCACGGACGGCGCCAGCTGTCGACGGTTGGAGAACGGGCTCCCGTCGAGCTTACTTGTTGAATGGGGGATCAACAGAGCCCCGTCGTATGGACCGAGGAGGTCGTTCGAGCGATGCCAGGTCGGGAGAAAGGGGGACACGGTGGTTTATCCTGGTTCGGGCCTCTCACCGCCGAGATAACAGCCCTACTCCAGTGTATTGTGTTCTATTTTCGGGGTCCCCTCACTGTTACAGATCTTCAGGGGGGTTTAAATACTACGACTAGAGATACAAAGAAGGTAACTACCTCCTGGGATCGCGCTACGTATTCATAACTGCGATCCGCCGTCCTTGATTCGCGCACTATTTGAATTTCGGGTAAGATTTCCCTTGATCTTTGGCTGATTGGTTGCCTCCTTCCTTCCTCGTAGTGCTCGCTGGGCCCACCGACCAAATACCTGGGTAGGTCGTGGTCTCTACGAGCATGCTTGCTCGTGCGGGTGGTGCTTGATGTGACCGTGAGTAAAAGGCGCGGACGCGTATGCTCGGAGGAGGAGGAGGGATGCTCGTTTCACGCTCCCGAGCATCTTCTTTCAGTATTGTTTGGTCGGTGGGCTTGGCCTTTCACGGGGGTATCGTGGTCTTTTTGCCAGATAGCCAATCCCCGACAGAACGGAATTGAGAATACCTTCTATTGAACACATTGAACTATATGTTGTACGAGTAGAGCTTCTATGCATCACCTTCCAATACAAGTTGTACAAATCTTGAACTAGCGATGGCAACGGGTGTGTACCCAGAGGGTATCACCACCTCATAATTGTACCCATGTTAGTAAAATTCACCTGCTATAATACCCATACCTGCACGCAGGTACAAAATTTACCCGTACTCATACCCATGCGGGTAACGGGGACCTGGCTGTAACACCCCAGTACTCCACGTGCCCTGAATGTTACACCCTCAAGCGACAACCACTACGAAACACTAAAGAACAACAACAAGACCATTTAAACAAACTAGAAGGTTGCCAAACTTACTAAAAATTTCGGCAGCACCTCCCCTAAAAGTTGGACATCCACTCAGCAGACAAAAGCAATATACAATAGGCCATGGTATCCATTAACCATCATGACCCACTAAGCATATACAACTATGAAAAGTACCCCCAAGAGACTATTACGACACATCGTAAGAGGAACTACAAACATAGACACCACATAACTAATTTACAAGACAAGAACTCATTAAACGTAACCGTAACACAACCAATCACAAGAAGTTTCATGAGCTATTAAGTTCAGAAGCTATAGGTCAATATGTTGGACATGTGGTGATACAAGTCGTGATTGTGCTACTACTCCCATCCATGCATGCTGGCTTCATTGTACCTACAGACATTAAATAACAAGCATGAGTTCAAAACTCAGCAAAGTGCATCAAGAGAAAGAATCATAGCCAAATAGCATATCTAAAAAAAACAATAGCGTAACAACCTTTCTTAATTAAATTCAACAAGTGGATAAAGCGGTAAAATCACAATCATAACTCATTAATCAACTTTGATTGAGTGCACGACTCAATGACTTAACCCTCCTTCACATTATTCATCAACCCACATTAACAATGCGATGCAATGCAATATGCTTTCATGCTCAAATGCAACTTTTCATCATTTATACCGGTATACTCGAGTGCACACCCATCGGTATCGCACTCTCTCATTCCCTTCCATCCCGTGGAGGGGCCTACTCTTAATGACTCACTCCCATCCATCCTTGTGGATGGGACTACGAGGTAGGACTTCTCAAGAGCTCTTCGGATTAGTCATATGCACCCATATGACTTTCTCACCGACCCGGCTCGAATGTCTCATGCAGGACATGAATGCAACAAATGCGATCCATCATCTCACACTAAAACAAGCAACTTAAATACTTACTTTTCATTTGCCAACATACATCCATTACCAAGTAGTCATTCGCCACAAGATTCCATCCTCATTGACACAGGTATGGAACGATCCCTACTTGCACATTCCATGAAAAGCTACCTAAGACAAAACCGAAACTTCCGATCCCATATCGGGAGTTCTGGTTTTCCGACCCCAAACCGGAACTCCCGACCCCATATCGGAACTCCTGACCCCAAACTAGAATTTCTGATCCCGACAGAAGGAGCTACTTTGGCCTGAAATGTAACCCAATATTCCTCCATAGAAAACTTTTTGATAGGAAATATAATCTTATGATCATAATTTGACAGCCCTAAAACATTCTCAGATATACTATTTCTCGATGTAACGTAATCAGATAAACCACGCATGTAAACACTCAACCCATTGTCAAACAACATCGATGCACTTGCCTTAATCGCAGAGGGTGGAGTGGCGTGAAGAAGAGGCCACTCCCGAGGCCGCTTCTCCTGAAATCAGCAATTGCACGCAACATACATCAAACACCATTCACAACACAACATTAATACAACACATCTATGCATTAACTCAAAAACAGCCCTAATTTCCAACTATTACAAATATGGACAGCATGCGCAAAACGATCATAACTTCTAAATGGCTTCACCAAAAGTTGAGTTCTTGTGCTATAAATGACAACTATAATATCATTGATCATATTTCCATGCAAGGCAGTATTTTGATTGCATCCACAAACGACTAGAATTTGAAGTAATATGCATAATCTAGTACACAGCTCAGTTCACCAATGATAGTACCTATCAGTCCATAATCATGGACTAAACAGAATACTGGCTCACCTGAACGAAAGCATGGAACTAAAATGCCACATCCTAAGAAATTTCCTAATGACATATCTACACACAGCAGAAATATTGCAACTATATCTCGATACAATCTAAGCATACAAAATTAACAAATGTATACATACATACACACATTCTTAATAGTGCCTTCCACATAACAAAACCTCATGCATACACATACGTGCGCCTTCTCATGTACACAAATAAAGCCCACAACCTACACCTTACACCACTCAATCACTGGAAATGCAACAAGTAAGCTTATAAATACATTGCTTGACAGTAACAGAACGCTACCCTTTATCTCAATAATTTAAAACACCATCTTTTAGCACCAGCAAATCATTTAACCAGCTATATATATACACATCCATCACTTTGCACAAGGACTCAAATCTTTTGGATCACACACATACACTAAGTATCTGAAATCAAAATTCAGAGAAGAAGCAAATTGATAATCAAATTCATTCTTATCTATTAATATATATATATATGTGTGTGTGTGTGTGTGTGTGTGTGTGTGTGTGTGTGTGTGTGTGTGTAATTCATCTCACTCCTACCCTTCTTGTCTCAGCAGCATCATCACATAAAGACCTAACGGATAAGCATATAGGGTTTGATACTGCATACCCTGTACTCTCAATCAAAGTGGTCATGAATCACAGCAAGGATCAATCAAGGAACCACACATATTCTGATCATAAGATAGAAAAGTTAAACCCTGATGCAAGCAAATATAATTGGTAAGGATCTAATGTACACACAAGAAATTGTTATTGAATTTAACTCCACAGACAAAAGAATCATGGATGGCATTGAGTATTAACAAGCTATAGCAAAATAAAAGTGGTTAGGAGAAGCTCTTAGCTCACAAGAAGGTTAAGGGTGTTTCGGGGGCAGCCAATGTGTAGGAGAGGGTAGCCGGTAGGGGGGCGCCGTTCCAGGAGGGAGGACCACGGCGGTGGCGCCGAGCTGGGGAAGAATCGGGGTGGCGGCGTCGGCCGAGCTGGGGAGAAGCCAGGGCGGCAGCGGCGCCGAGCCGAGTGGAGAGGAGAGGCGGCGTAGGGCGGCGACGGCACCGAGTGGGAGGGGCGGGCGAAGTCGGCCGGGTGGGGAGGAGAGCTAGGGGGCGCATGGGCCAGGAGAAGGGAGGGGAATGGCGTCAGGCTGGGGAGGCAGGGAGAACCACTCGGGTGGGGGGAAAAGGAAGAGAGAGAGAGAAAGTGAGGATAAGGTTAGGTGGGGGGAAAAAGAAAGAAAAGACAATAATTCGCCCCCACACCTAATCCTTTAATCCCACATATCACAAAAGGTCCCCAAACAACCAGACTAGGAATTCCAGGACTTGGAGAAAACCCGCAATATTACACTGGCGGGTAACCCGTACCCGTATTATGGATAGAAGCCCCTGCAGGCTGTAGCAGTATATCTTACGAGGAAATTCAATGAAAATGCAATGAATATCAGTATTAAAAATTAAACATTATACTAGAGTGTACAGATGAGCCTTGAGCAGCATATCTTATATGGCAGTAAGGGTTTAGAGATTTTGATGGGTTGACCAGCTGGGTTGCACAATTGGGTCTTAGGCAGTTGAGCCAAATCGCTAATGGACCAGACCCATGGGTGAACGGGTACGGGTGATAGCAAAATGGACCTATACCCGCTCTACCCACTGGGTAGTAACTTTTGTCTGTTAATAGACTCGCAGGTATAAAAAATGGTTCATACCTGGCCCCTAATGAAGTAAATACCCATCGGGTTTCGAGTCCTTGTTGCCATCTCTATCTTGAACCATGCGAGGGGTAAGTAATACGATTCATCCTTCATTTATGCTTCAATATTTACAACATTCAAATAGTGGTACATAGAAGCACCTCATATATTATATTTGATTCAACTGCTTTGTATTTACCGTAATATTACAAGCAAAAATTGACGTGTATAATTAAACGCATATACATACTTATAAATACATATATTATTATATAAACTCAGGAACGGTATACGGATATGGATCGATAGTAGAATGTACTTATTCCAAGAGGCAAATTAACCGTTGTAACGTTGGAATGATACCGACCAGCATGCTTCAATCCCCTTTGCAACGGAATGGCATACGTCCACCTGAAACATTTTGGGATACAAATCCAATCGCCCTAGTAGCGCGAGTACAGTCGGGGATGGCTCGTGGTAGTGCGAAATTTGGTCACGTACTCCAAATCACCAGTTTCACAAGGATGGGGCCGTGTGTGCGCACATCTGGCTGTCCAGGCCAGGGAATGAAATCTCGCTGAGATTTCGCGAAACTTTAGTCTGAGCTAGGGCGTTGCCACCGTCGGCCGGGGACCAGCCCGTGTACGTACGTACGTGGTCCGGAGGCTCCCCGAAAGCAAGTTTGGCTCAGACTTGCTTTGGTCCGGAGGCTCCCCGAAAGCAAGTTTGGCTCAGACTTGCTTTTGTACCGTCGATTACGTGTCCCCAATGGTTGCTTTCGTTCTCGCGCTGGACTCCGCACGATTGGCATCCATGGCGCGCGCCGCTAGCACGCGGTGCTGGTGCGGCTCTTCTTTCTGCTCGGTTGCTTAGGGCCTGTTTGGTAGCCTGCATGCGCGCGGCCTGGTTCGATGCATGCATTGACCGTACACGAGATCGTGTTTGGTTGCCTGCATCGCATGTGCGCAGCCTGGCTCAACGTATGCAACGAAGGCCAATTTAAGATCGCATGCCTGCGCGCAGATACGCCGTCTTGCGCGTTTCAGCGCCTGGCTCGCGTGAGCCATGCTCCGCGCGTGCAGGCAACCAAACAGGCCCTTAATTGATTCCTCCTGCGTACTGTTGGATTCGTGATATTTTTCACATGAAGAGGCTACAAGCTAGCACGATCCCAACAGATGGAAGGAAGCAACGTGAATTCGCCGATCGAGCTATGGATGTGTCCAAAAACAAGGTGAATCGATCTGGTTGCAGACCAGAGAACGCTGCCTCGCCTGTGGTTGATAAAAGACGCTGTAAATATAACTGAGTGGGAGATTTTATAGGAAGCCTTTTTCGTACTCTTGGGAGTATGTACTCTCACCTCCAGTATACCACGTAAACGAATATGTTATACTCCTTTATCACTTTCAGTATACTTCAATAATAATTCTAAGATACTACAATGCTACATTGTTGAAAAAAATTAATCATAGATCTTTATTTTTTAGCTATATACCCTTTTTCATATGTAAAAAGAGTATATAAACAAATTATGCTATAAAGGGTGGACTTTAATGAAATTTTTTGTGGAATTCACTTTGGAGTATCTTATAATCAGTATTAGAGTATACTTAAAAGGATAAAGAGGTATAACAACATCATTTAAGCGGTATACTGAGAGTGGGAGTACGTACTCCCAAGGATATGGAACCATTTTCCTATATATATATATATATATATATATATATATATATATATATATATATATATATATATATATATGCAATGGAAACGACTAGTGCCGGACATTTATTAATCCGAACGCTAACTCTGTATGCTCTCTTCTATTGTTCGAAGCTACGACCAATGGTCGGATGCGTGACGATGGCCACCCGTTTATCTCCCTCTCCTCGATCTCCTTTTCGCGTAACGTCTACGTGCCGCTGGACGAGGAGATACGTACATTACTACTGAGAAGCTTATCAGTGACGGTTTGTAACTTACATCAGTGGTGGTTTTTAAACCATCACAGATTAAGTGCCACTGATAATCAGGGATTATCAGTGGCGGTTTGTGGATAAAACCATCACTGATAATACCAATATTAGTAGCTGTTTTTTTTAGCTAAAATCGTCACTGATATTACCATTATTAGTAGCTGTTTGTGGCTACAAACCGCCACTGATAATTCCAACCCACAAATAGAAAATCAGCATTTCAAGCTAGCCTCAAGAAGTGCTAGCCATGCCCTCTAAAACAGCATACACAAAGAACAATTATATCATACACATTGTAACAGATGTATACACAAATAATCTATAAGATTAGTCATAATGAAGCATCAATTTACACTTTATAATAAAACAAAATTTAAATAATAAAGCCTAAACTAGTTTTCTAAACTACAAGCCTATGAGCCTTCAGAGTTGGTTGGAGACGAATGACATGTAAGATTAGTATAGATCACTGGATCGTTATCTTCATCATAAAACTCGCCCTTTTTGTTGATGACTTCCTTCATGATGGTTCGGATTTCAACAGGAAGCAGTCCTGCTGTAGGCAATTTGAGACGCTACAAGTAGGAAAAATAAATCTTAGAGTATATATATAGAAATTGAGTGGTGAGATAAATGTGAAATGTTAGCATGACAAACCTCTACATCATTGTCTATTATTGTAGAACCTAAGATTTCGCGCATGTATTGAATAAACTAAAATATCATGGAAGGGGTTATTTACTATGAAATGCGATATAAGAATATTGCTTACGTGTGTACCGGAAATTTAGTACGGATTGAAAGGGATTTCTTAAATGAGCGGTATCTCAAACTCTTTGTACAATATCTTTTGAATGTCTCATTTATTAAATTTGTCAGCTCTGCCTAGTCTTTTTTTATCTTTGTCCAACAGGTCTATGATCAGCATCTTGCTCTTTTCCGGAGTAATTACTACGAGAATCCAGTGGAAACTACATACACATGTATGATGCTATAGTCATGAGTCCTAGGATAAGACTAATGAATGAATTCAACAAGTAATTGAACTAGCCAGTGAGAAACTTACTTAAAATTGTATGGAAGAAGTATGAACTTCTTTTCTTGTAGTTTTAGCAACGCCCTGTATACATATTCCCCGACCTCCTTTGGTGCTCTTATGATTTCGGTCTTGCAGACCGTTCCCGGGTCGAGGAATCCCACTGGCCCTCAGTTCTTCTCAGTTCAATCATCTCGTATCTAGATAAGGGAAAAGTTAGACACGATATTTATCGGTATTATATGAATGTAGACTATGATTTATATATTAGACACTTACAGTGACCAGCGTCTCAAAAAAGACACGTCGAGGGCGTCGTGATAGAACAAGTTGTGCAAGTTGTCAAATTCTATCAGGAAGTAGCCCATGATTTATATATTAGACACTTACAGTGACCAACATCTCAAAAAAGACACGTCGAGGGCATCGTGATATAACAAGTTGTGCAAATTGTCAAATTATATCAGGAAGTATCCACTCCCCTCATGGTGAAAACGTTCCACTTGGAAAATGGCAGTGATCACCTTCGGGAGTATCGATTGGTTGGATCGCTCTATGTACCAGATATGTAATCACTGCATCATGAGTGTTAGGCTATTTAACTTCGATGGGGTGACCAACGGCTTCCCCATCTCGAATTTCAGCCTTTCTTTATTATCTTGTACACACTTTTCCTTGCCCTTACTTTTTTCTAGAAGAACATAATACTCTGTTTTGGCTTCGCCTAATCTAGCTGATATGGCTTGTCTAATGTGTCATTTCTTCGGATCAGGGGATATGAGTTCGTCCTTTGAAATGGTCACACTAGCCATTTGACGCTGAGGTGTTGGTGACGAATAGGCTCCTTGTGTAATGTGCCATTTATTTGGATCAGGGGTTATAAGTGTAATACTCCAGATGAAATTTAGAGAGAATGTAATTTTTTAGGTGAAATTTAGAGAAAAATATGAGTTTCTGGAGGGTTTTTAGGTGTGGGCCAGATAGTGGGCCTTCAGGCCAGTTTTTTAGGCCTAAAGTGGGGGAATTCCCCCCCAAACCCTAGACCCCTCCCCTCTCTCCCTTGGGCGCCTCCCCCTCCCCCAAATCAGCAGCCATCTCCCCCATTGTGCCTCCCCTCCCCTCCATTGCGGCGCCCCTGTACCACCCCCTTGAGCCCCTTCCTTTCCTCCCCTAGCTGGCCCTAGCTAGGGATTCCCCCATAGCTGCTCCTCCCTCCCCCACTTCACCTCTCCCTATTGTTCATGCTTTGGAGCTCATCTAACCGAGGAGAAGCCGGCGGTTTCCTGCGGATCGAAGGAGAACCGTAGGCAGAGAAGGGATCTTTCGTCGGTTCTTCGTTTCGTCAAGGAGAGGTATGATTATTGGGATTTTTTTGGGTGGATTAGGTACTGTTCTAACGGGGGAATCTAGTGCTAAGAGCCTCTAATGGTGTGCTGGAACTAGTTAGATTTAAAGAAAACTAGATCTGTTTTGGAGTTCTGTTCTCGGGCAAATTAGAGTTCTAACTTCGGGCGCGCTTTAGATATATTCGTTTCCTGGGGGCCCGGCTGTTGCGAAAGTTGTAGATAATTGAATTAAATTTGATTGAAGATAAAAATCACTAAGTTTTGTTCAGCTGTTTAAAAGTTATGGCATTTTTACCAAATGCTGTCCAATCTGTGTCGTGATTGGTACAGTCTGTGTTCAACTGCAGATTAGAAGAACTTAGAGGCCGAATTAGTCTTTTCGAATACTTAGAAAAAGATGGAAAATTTCCTGTAGTTTGATAAAATGTACTCGTTTACTTGATTTGGAGTTGTTAAACTCAAGTTATGGTCGTTCGAAGTCTGTTATCCCGATTGGATAGATTACTGTTTTTTTGGGTTTTAGGAGTGAGTTGTGAAACCGATGTAGTTGTTGGTCTTGTGTTGTTTTGTGAGCATGTTTCTGAGTGGATTATACCTATGTGCAGGTGGTGTGACCCCGGGAGTGGCATCAACGTCTCACCACACCGTCTCGAGAGGTTGAAGGCAAGTGTATTGGGGTGGTTATGGCTTGGGTGGCCATATAGTTTTGTAGTGTTGCAATATACTCATGTGATATGCTAAATTGCCATGTTTGATCCTTGCATGTGATATGATGAATATGAATGGTTAAATGGCTATGCAATTGTTAAATTGTGTATTTATGCAAGTTCATTCATGTTTATGGCATATGTGCATTCATTATGGAAGAGGCGACCCATTCTGATGCGAGACTCTGTGTTCATACGTAGTGAACACGAAAGACCTACCTCGTATTCCCATCCACAGATGTGAATGGGAGCGAGTCAGTAAGAGTAGGCACCCTCCACGGGATGGAAGGGAATGAGGGTGCACACCGACGGGTGTGCACTCGGCAATACCGGTATGTGCTAAGCAAAGAGGCATGATGCATTGCATTGCATAAATGAGAATATGATGAAGAAGTCTTATGAATTGTTCCTCATGGTTTATGTTAACGGTTATCAGTTTATTTCCATTGTAATACACTTTGCTGAATGATGAACTCACGCTAGTTGTTTATGTTTTTTTTAGGTACCACGTGTTCAGCATTTGGGAAAGGGGAATAGAATCACCACATCACTAGTTTCAGAATACTAGATGAAAATACTTATGAACTATGTTGGTGTTGTTTATTCATATTGAATTATGATAGTGATTGTGTCGTGTTGAACCCCATGATTAATCGCTCATTCCGTAGTTTGGTTGTGTGACGTTTAAATTTATTCCTTTGGTATGAATTGATGCTGAAACCTTGATTATCATATTGTTGTTACCATCCACTATGTTATTGTGTTATGAATCTATTATTGTTGCTTAAAAACCAAGATAATGAGGATACCTACTGCCAAAACTTTATTTAAATAGTTAGTGTACTTGCTGTAATTTAATATTATATTCACTATTTGGTTGTTTAAATTAGTCTTTGTGGTGACATTCTGGGCACATTAGGTGCCGGGGTGTTACAATAAGTTCGTCCTTTGAAGTGGTCACACTAGCCATTTGACGCTCAGCTACTGGTGATGAATGGGCGAGTTCTACTGCAAGAGAGGTTGGCACTACAAGGTCAAAGATGATGTCACACTTGCGCCACTAGATGAATGTGTGGACGACACTTCCTAGAGTTGTAACCTCGTTGTTGGAGGGTATTTCCAGCCTAATGTCGGCAAACTGTGGAAGTACCGTGTCCACATGGACCTTTGCATAACCTGGAGCTATCGGAGAGTTATGCAAAACACCTCCTTCTTGGCATGGATAAGCTATTCCTGTACCAGCCTGTAAAAATATGTTCATGATAGGCATGTTGAGTTGGCAGGGTGTGGGGTCTTGTATGTCGTCCACAAAATAATGGGTGTTATCCGGTTGTGCCAATGGTGTGGATGAGCAACTACTACGATGATTCATAGGGCTAGTGAGAACAATGTCGTGGCCTGGCGACTGGCTCATGGCTTTTTGTACTTTTTGTTAAACTTGTTGTGCTATGGTGCCTTGTAATTCTTGAAGCACCTTTTCCTTCATCTTTTCCAAATCCCGTTCCGCATGTTCTTCTTTGGCTCTCTTGCGACTCCTGTAAGAGTCTCTGTGCTCTGGGAAACATATCTTCCAGGGAACCTTGACCCCAACGCCTCGTGTCCGACCAGATGCTCTTTGTTCCCTAGGGCCGCTGTTAGTTCGTCTTTCTCCCTGTCTAGGTGAAAAGTTCCTTGGGTGGATTCGGCGTGCAGCTCCTGAATGCTTTGCGAGATTGCTTCATTATCGCTGTTTTTGAATGATTAGCCCCCACCAGACATGATAGATGCCCTTGCTAGCACATAGTGCTTGACTCGGTCTGGTAGTTCGACCAAGGGACTTGTGCCAGTCGATCGGACTGCATCTAATTCTTGCCTCTCCCACTGAGGAATTTTACCTGCGTACCCACTTGTGCCTAGTCTGTGGGGGTGAATGTTCCTCCTTGCGATGTCTCTATGGTCCTCACTGACCTTCTTTGCTGCTTCATCTTGCTTCATCGCAATAAATTCATCCCAATATGGCTCTAATTTAGGATAATCTCCGATGGCTGACCAATTTTTCTGCACATAGTTCGTATTCAGCCTCGCCTTGAAGTTCCTCCATGCCACATCGATGGTCATCAACTCATTGCGATGCACGAGTTCTTCTTCTTCTTCGGGTAATTCGAAGGTTTCTTTGAGCTCTGTCCATTGATCCATTTTGATGGCGTGGGGCACTTTGTGCCAATCCAAATATGTGATTAACACTTTATCCCTTACGATATACCCGCATGTTGACCTGTATTTTGCTGCTGATTTTAGTGGTGCAATAGGGGCTCCAGCATTTGAGACCTCCGAGATGGTATACCGACCTTCTGGCTTCTTAGTTTTTCCTCGGCCTCGACATCTTGCAACGGGAGCATCAGCATCTCTAGCAGCGGTGAAGGCCTCAGCATCTTCGGCGGTTGGATGGATGTTAAGTTATCTACTCGTGCTTGGGCTTGGGCTTGGGCTCGGGTTGGAAGTCTCCTCCATTACAGGCTGGGGCTGGGGCTCCATAAAAACTACATTTCCAAAGTAAATATAATTTAAGGAATTAGAGGATAGTTTAAGGAAATTTATTAATCGAGATCTTATTGTGTAGAGAAGATAAATGTTAAAAAATTTAATTAATAACAGCATTTCATTGTAAGATAAGAAGTGTTGTTGTGTGTAGAGGCCATTATGGTTTTGTTTTTAAAGAAGAGAGAAGACGTCAAGTATTTCGCTCTCGTTCGTCATTCCTAATCCTTAGCTCCTATTCTGATTTATATTATCAGCTAATAATATAAATAGGCACTCAAAATGCATGACACGGTTATTAATATGTCTCCTAATATGAAAGTGTGAAAGTGGTGCACTTAGCATGTTAATCAGGATAATGTAAACAAAGCATCCAATGAAGCATTCGATTGTAGCTAAACAAAACACCTACAGATGCATGAAAAAGATGACAATCTGACAGCCATATGATGTATATAAAAGCATTATCATTTCATCACCATGTGAAAGATCATATAGCAGCTTTCATAAATAACATGGCATGGCATTATAGACATTCGAAGCAATGATTATATTGAGCATTTCAACAGCAAGAATTATAACGTAAATGCTACTCAACATAATCATGCAATAGGCCATAATCAAAGAAACAACTAGATATAAATCACAAATTGAATTTGATATTGTTTTGCTCTCAGATGTCGGGTTACTTAACCAAAGGTTAGCCTTCCTCGCCACTAGGGCACAAAGGATCATAGATTATATTGTGACAATCCTCCTAGCATATCTATTTGACTTAGTTTCTCAACTTACCAAACAAGATTTACTTCAATGTTAAATAAATTAGCAACCTATCAGAACATATATAAAGTTTGATATAAACAGGAGACCATGAAAGGAGCAATTAGCTCATAGAACAACAAACATAAAGCTATTGTTATGACAACAAATAAATAAAATATGATCTAAAACAGGGAATGCTAAAAGTTACTGACCAAGTAAATTAGTTAGGCAAAGGTTCAATTAACATAACAATTCAACTAAGTCAAGTAGCTAACTAGATTGTCACAATATTATCTCACTGTCCCAATCTTCACAGAGCAATATTTCATCATTGCTATGCTAGACAATATTTCACAGGGCAATATTTCATCAATGCTTCACAGAATAATTCAACTAAGTCAAGTAGCTAACTGGATTAACTACACTCCAATCGCAGCACAACACACAACACAGCCAAGTCCGAGTAGGGAGGAAGGTAGAGGCGACTTATAAGTAATGGCATCAAGAATTACAGAAGCGCCCAAAAATTACTTTAAGTACATAGAACCCTAGCTAGCAATACTCAGTAGCTACCAATACTCACTAGCTACCAACGAGGGTGAAGACGGGGCCGGGCGGGGGCGGTCGACGGGGGCGAGGACGGCACTTGAGGTATCACTTGACTGGAACGGCGGCGGTGTCGAGGGGCGGAGGTGCTGGGACGCGCGGGGGTGGCCGACGAGGGCGGGGACTGGACCGGCCGGGAGGAGCAAGAGCGGGAGGAGGCAGTTAGGGGTAGGAGCTGTGCCAGTAAGAGGATTTTTTATATATATGTACTGATCATGAATAGTAGTAACTCGATGAACAATAATCTTGATATGATGATCAACAGGATCAAAATACAATAGATGCATTCCACTTATGTAGCTTAAACTTACATAGGGCTTGTGGATGATTTTAGTCGTGTGTCGCAGGACGATTTCGATGCAGTGTAGATTGATGCATGTAGATGATCTCGATTTGCCTCGGTAGAACGTCGTGTGTTCGATTGTTCATGCATACAATTCCGTCTTTGTGTTGATGGGATTGTTCTCCCGTACAAACGGCATGTGAATCAATCAATGATCAATCTTGTAGAGCTTTGTACTGATAACGTATTGTAAAACGTAGTCGTTCACCCGCAATCAATCAACAGCACGCAAAAAAATGAATAGGGAGCACAAACAAAGTAGGAGCAAAGCTCTATATCTTTATTAAATTGATTTTTTTTGTATAAGACAATACCAAATATATAGTAAAAATCTCTGAAAATAAATTCAGATCCGTCCATCAAAAAATAAAATCTTTCTATAATTAAATAGTAATTCTATCAATATCATAACAGTATCATCATGTGGGTAACGCAACAACATAATACATCGTGGCAAGCCGCGGGTCAAATCTGGCACACTTCCGGTTTTCTCTTCTCTTATTTTCCTTACCGTGGAGAAGCCCGTACGCTTGCAACACTTCAAACTTGTAAAGTTCAGAACTGCTAAGAAACACGTGCCGACTTCCTTCTCATGGAGAGTGTGCAGTCTTCCTGGTTGGCAAGCGGACTTGAGTGATGTCCTCGTCCAAGTTTGCGAGACATATTTCTTCTTGAATTTTTCTAATTTACCATCACCCTTAGCTGGTCTGACGTGTGCTCAAGCTCCAAACATGAACACGTGTCTCTTTTCTTGGTTTCTCATCGTGATGCGTGTTACAAGTGTAGCGATCAGGAGAAATCTTTTTGACTTTTTCTTTTATTTTTCTCGATTCAGTTTGCGTTTATCATTTTTGACAAATCATCAAATAAGGTGAACGAATTTTTTTTTTTTTGAAACAAATATGAAAGCTTATTAATTCGAATTTTTCATAGTTGAAATTTTTCGATTTGAATTTTTTTAGATGAAACATTCTAATTTGAAATTTTTTGCTTTAATTTTTTTCGAGTTGAAACTTTTTGATTAGAAATTTTTTGGATAAAATTTTGTCGATTTGAATTATAAATTGGAACTTTTCGAACCAAAATCTTTTTGCATCAAAACTTTTTTATTCGAAAGCTTTTTGAATCAAAAGTTTTATGACTTGAAATTTTTCAAGTTGAAACTTTTTTGTTTGAAATTTTCCGAGTTGAAATTTTCTGATTTGAAATTTTTTTGATTTAAAATTTTTCAAGTTGAAACTTTTTTATTTGAAATTTTTTGAGTTAAAACTTTTCAAGTTGAAACTTCCTAGTTTGCAATTTTTTATTTAATTTTTTTTAGTTTTAAATTTTGAATTGAATTTTTTCGAGTTGAAACGTCCTATTTAAAAAGTTTTAAAGTTTAAATATTCTAATTTTATATTTTGTGTTAGAGAGGGAAGAAGTGGTGGAGGAATTGAGTATGGAAAAGGGAAAGGAGAGATGGAGAAGTTAACACATAGCATTCTAGGGAGGTGATATTAATTTTGTTAGTTTAAGGTTAACCTCAAAATAGCCATGCCCTTCCTTTTTTACACATAGACCAAGAATATATTATATTACCCCTAATCATTATTACTAATCACTATATTTAATGCAAGCATGTAGAAAAAATAAAGTAAAGATGGATATTTATTAAAGGTATAGAGAAAACATCACACTATTTTATATTAAAATATAAAATATATATGCTTTATACTTCTAGGTAAGGTCGTTTAAAAAAATACGACTTACAAAATTGACTAGAGTGGACGAGAGTACCAATTTTTGTTTAGCCATTGATCCCAGCAACGTCTTTGAGCCCCGAGCTCCATTGCCACACCCACACGTTACAACAGATCGATTCTTTTAGTTCTTCCACGATGTGGTGCAAATAATTGGAGTTGCAACCTGTGAAGCGTCTCAGGCGATTGATTGATTGATCGCAACAAGAGAATCTGGATTACGAGCTACAGGACGCCGGATACAACAAGATACGGAGTAGTCATCCATGTTAACTTCACATATACTAGACGGTTAACTTCACACTGCCGCGTGCCTAGCTAGGCCATACTCTTCTATACATATACTACAGTTGCCGTGAGTGCCTTCCCTACTGTCTCTTCCTCAGAGCAGATATAATAGCAAAATTCATTACTAACTCTATCTTTCATCTATATCATTTAGAATAGGTAAAAAGTCAACTTGTACAATAATTGTCTCTAAAGGTTGTCTTTAAATATTATGCAATAACTATCGCTTCTCTCTTGTACATAGATAATCTACATATGCTCTCATGCAAAATTAGCTATTAAATAAGAGCTAGCTCTCTTCTCTTTTCTTATTCTTTCACATAGAACAAAACTAACATATATAGATTAAAGGTAAATTGAGGTGATCTTATTGTATTTGCTCCGAAGAAAACACCTAGAACTGAATAAAGAGTGGTTCAAAAAATTGCATAAACAAATGTGGAACACAAGTCCAAACAGATCAGCTCACTGTCATATACAATTGAAACTTAAGAGCAGCAGAATGGTTGATTGTCTATGCCGGTGTTTAATGTTCATGGCACGCAGCTATTTCTTATGAGCTTTCTTGGACGAGCATGGAAGGTGCCAAAACACAAAATGATCTCTCTCTCTCTCTCTTATATATATATATATATATATATATATATATATATATATATATATATATATATATATATATATATATATATATATATATAGTCAGATGTGCGCGCTGCGCCGCGCCGTAAAAAAAACTTTGTTCTTGGTGAAGATCAAGTAGAAAACAGTTTAGGAGCGTAATGAGAAAACAGGATTTAGGTGATCATTCTATTGAGGAATAGAGGACGTAAGTGCCGCCTACGTTGTGATAGGTGTATAACCATAGATCAATGCATTGGTTGTTATTCAAGTGTGTCGCACTTGCACAGAAAAATCTATGAATGGACATCAACGTTTATATAACTTCGTGATGTTTCCGCTGGGGTGCAATAGACAAACAACCATGTGATTCTATAGTGGGACAAAAAACAGCATGGAATGTGGAAGATAGTTGTTAACGTTCATATATACATGCATATTGCCTCACGCTCTCTGAGGGAACAACTGCCAGTATTCTGGAAATGCATATAATGGATATACAAAGGTATATTTAAAGGATAAATAATACATGAGTTTTTTTGAGATTAGAGCACAGCGGCCGGCAAAAGCTCGAGTAGTTTTCCAAACGCAGCAGTACTAACGTAAGAGGCAAAAGCGGTCCAGTTTCTGTTCAACGGATAATATAGTGTCCTAAGGCAAAATACAAACTTCTCAATGTAGCACCTATTGGATCAAAGGCGGGCGCGGTCTGGTACCTCCCTGGAATAGATTGCAAGCAAAGGGGAATTTATGAGGAAATATGTAAGGCAGGGAAAAAAGGTCAGTTTTGAGACATGGCCAAAAAAACAATAATGAATCTAATGGATCGTAAAGAAACCTTATTCATGAACATTCCTCTGTGCTGATCTCAAATAGTTTTCTCTTAGTTGGAGGCTTTTCCTGTGGAACGGTGGAGCTATAAATGTTAAGCAAAATAGTTAGTTCAAAGTGTAAGCTGTTGGTTCATGGCATCACTAAATATGTATAGATAGCAGTAGAGATCACCTGTCGACATTTATAACGTCAGATGAAGGCTCAGTGCTTGGCGGTAATGAATGTTTGAAAGTAGGTTCTAACATTGGCGAGAGCTGTGCACAATGAAAAGCAGAGAATTGTGAGGGAATACTTGTTGTTATTACAGATAATCTAAAAAGAAAGTCGTTTGATTGTCTATATGACTGACATCTACCGCATGTGATGTAGGCTGATCTGTTGCAGTGGATTTAATGTCGCTTTTTTGTCACGGAGACCATATTTATATTGATGCAAATATATATACATTGTATCAACCGAGAAGGTGAACATGAAAGTTTTACATAAGCAAATGATGTAGAATTACAAAAGACAAACCTTGGGTGTAATGGATCCATCATAATCGATAGGCATAGAACTGGAGGCCTGTGCCTGTAATGGAATCAAAAATGGGAGTAATGTGTGAAAGGTAATCACCTAGAGCAACATTGAAAAATGGTATAGCAAGGTGTTGTGTTACCATTAGTTTGTATAATGTAGACAAAATAAGATATCAGCGAGTGTTATGAGGGAAATAAATACTAAGAAATGACCTCTTGAGACGTGAGGCCAAGGGTGACAGCAGATGTTGTAGGACCGTGTATGGCAACTAGAGGGGGGGTGAATAGTTGCACCGAAGTTTAAAACCAAATTTTTGATCAACTAAAACTCACCCAAACCCGAAACTAAAAGAACACTTTCAGTTTCAAACAAAATAGAGAAAAATCGTTCAATAAAACAATTATTCCAGAAAAATTCAACCGTCAAAAAGTCTCAAGAACTTCACTGTAGAAACTAGACGAAATTATGAAACTAATCCAACAAGAATCAACTCAATCGGATCAACGGATCAAAAGTTATAAACGATTTAAATTGTCTGTATCGAAAACACCAGTTCAGACTGTCCGAACTGGCTGTTTAGTACTATTGCTATCGGCGTTCAGTTCGGACCGTCAGGAACTGAAATCTGAAGGCACGGAATACTCTTTGTAAAATTCAATTTCCGAGTGATCTAACCGTTGGATTGAGCTGAAATTTGAACACAAGAGTCTAGGCTTCAATCCGCACCAAATGAAACAAGAATCAATTCGATCAAGCTTCTAGATTAAAAGATATTGATCTACTTAAAAACACGTTTTGACTGAGAATACGAGAAACTTTGAACACGTCGAGGGAAAAACTTTTGACTGACCCCAAAACAAGGTTTTAGAGGAATTTTTGAAGGGATTAAAAGCAGAGTTTGAATTTCAAGAATTCACAGAAAACACAATTCAATCTATAATCCCAAAGATCAGACAAAGATGAAAATGCTTGAATTAAATAGTACCTCATGAATCCACGCAAGACATCCTTGAAATATTCAACTTTATTTCCTTTTGTCTAAAGTACTCAAGCACAAGAGTACTAACTTACAAAACACAGAACCAAAAACTTGTTCTGCAATATGCTTGTACGCTAGTTGCTTGCTTGCTTTAAACAGGAGACACCCCTCCTTTTAAAGCACAAACAATGAATCCGATTAGACTATACAGTACGTAATCAAATAGGATTCGGTTACTATATCTCACGTATCAACTCAGATTTGGTTACCCAGAACCAAATAAAATACCTAAACTTTGTCCACTCATTTTTCACATGTATGATCGCATACCATACCAACGTGACTTAACAAATTTTGCAAGCATCGAGTTTTGTCACGCATGACCAAACAAATCAACTGATCCTCCGTACCAAATTAGCTTTTGCAACGCCAGTATGGCCCACTGCCATACTCATTCTTCATGTGCTTGTTCTCTAGCCCAAACGTCTCGCATGACATCTTGACCACCAAGACCTCGGTTCCTCCATAACCTAGTCTCGAACCTCAGCTCCTCCATGAACCTAGTTCCGGTCCCGTCATCGACCACGTTTGCCCTCGAGCAACACCTGCACATGAACAAACCCAAAACGATCCGAGCACAAGTCCGCGACTTGACTCAATTTAGTTCATGCAACCACTCACACGAGCGCATTGCATCAAATCAACCATAAACACAATTTCCAAATTGTAACCTTAGCAAAATACTCCCTGGACCAAAAAACAAATCTTTGCAAATACAATCTTTGCAAATTCAATTCTAAACCAATTTTTCAGCACATGATTTCACAATCTCCCCCTTGATGAAAACATTGGCAACACCACTTAGAATTGAACACTGGCATTCACTCCACAAGAAGATTTTTGAACAGACCAAAGTAAAAAAAAACACAAAACTCTCCCTTTGACCAATATGCAAAGTAACAAAACTCCTTTATCTGAAAATACGAAAAATCTCCCGCTAAGAAGAAAAATGTGTGTGTGAATGTGCAATGAGCCCAAAATTCCAAAATTCTCCAAACTTCTCCCAAACTTCTCCCCCAAACTTCTCCCCCTTTGACAATGGATTCATCAAGAATACAAAAGAGAGAACAAAATGTTAAAAAAATTTTTAACAATGATTTCACAAAAGAGAAACAAAGGAATGCCAAGATAAGAAAAGATGAGCTCATTCGATCATATAACCTTATATATCACATAATACGCAAAATACATGAACTTGATGTGATTTTAACAAGTTAGGGAATGACATGCATCTCAACCCTAGTTCAATCTACTATAGCCAAGTACTAAGTAAAACCTCAGCAGAAAAGCAAGGCTCAAAACTGAAGCAACTAACAACTCATGGCGAGCAAGTAGTTTCAACTCCAATCTAGTAGGCCAATTTAATCTTTTAAAAAACGATTAACTGCATGTGGCATGCTTGAAGCATACTTCTTTTATTTTATCGGAATGGCATGCTTGAAGCATACATCTTGTCTTTTTAGGGAATGGCATGCTTGAAGCATACATCTTATCTTTTTAGAGGAAAGCAAGTCTGAAGCGCACAACTTAAGACCTTTGCTTTTAGCAACCCTTTTTCTTGATTCCCTTTGCTTTTTCTTTTTCTTTGATTGTAAACATGCATAGAGATTAAAATGCCTTTTGAAAGAGTAAAGCTGAAAACACACTTGCTCCATAGCCCAAATTTGTCAAGAAGATTCAATATCAAGCCTAGAAGAGTAAGATATCATGAGTATTTAGCTATAGACAATCTAACCAAGGAATTCCATAATGTCACTTTGAGTTCAAGTAAAGCAATTTAGATTGTCATATATCAGCTCAATTACATAATATATAAAGAAATATGATAAAATAAGCTCATCAACTAAAGGACTTGGCAAGGAAACTCCCCCTCAAAACAGGCTCATGGGATGCACAACTCCCAATTCTCCTCTTAGAAAAGCAAATCGAGAAGCATCAAGAGGTTTTGTGAAAATATCAGCAAGTTGCAACTCAGAATCAACAAAATGCAGAACAACATCTCCCTTTTCCACATGATCTCGAAGAAAATGATAGCGAATATCAATATGCTTTGTTCGAGAATGTTGCACTGGATTTTTAGCAATATTGATAGCACTAGTGTTATCACAGAAAAGTGGAACACTATCTAAATATAATCCAAAATCCTTTAAAGTTGAAATCATCCAAAGCACTTGTGCACAACATGCAAGACAATAAATTCAGATTCAGCAGTTGAGAGAGCAACAGAAACTTGTTTTCTAGATGACCAAGCAACTAAAGATGTACCAATAAAGTGACATGTTCTAGATGTACTTTTCCTATTAATTCTACAACCCGCAAAATCAGCATCAGAGTAGGCTCTAAGTGATAAACAAGATGATGAAGAGTACCACAAGCCAAACTCTAAAGTGGATTGTAAATAGCGAAGAATTCGTTTTACCGCTTGTCGATGAGAGGCACGTGGAGAAGCTTGAAAACGAGCACACAAGCACACAGCAAAGTGTATATCTGGCCTTGAAGCGGTGAGATAAAGAAGCGACCCAATCATCCTTCGATACTCCTTTTGATCAACCGTTTCTCCTTCTTCATCCGGATCCAAAACAGTTGTTGTACCAATTGGTGTGGAAATTGGTTTACATGTATCCATCTCAAAACGTCGGAGGAGATCTTTTGTGTACTTCGTTTGATGAATAAAGATACCTTGCTTTGTTTGCTTGACTTGTAAGCCCAAAAAGTATGTGAGCTCACCCATCATACTCATCTCAAATTCCCTGCTCATAGTGTCTGAAAACTTGGCAACAAGAGTATGAGAAGTACCTCCAAAGATGATATCATCCACATAAATCTGAACAAGTAAGAGATCATTGCCATGCTTGAGTGAAAATAAGGTTTTATCCACTTTGCCCATTACAAAATCATTTTTTAGCAAATATGATTTAAGACGCTCATACCAAGCCCGAGGTGCTTGTTTTAAACCATATAAAGCTTTTGATAGTTTGAAAACATGATCTGGTAACTTAGGATTCTCAAAACCAGGTGGTTGCTTAACATAAACCTCCTCATTGATGAAACCATTAAGAAAAGCACTTTTAACATCCATTTGATACAATTTAAAACCTTTAGATGCAGCAAAGGCCAACAAAATTCTAATGGCTTCAAGTCTTGCAACAGGTGCAAAAGTTTTATCAAAATCAAGTCCTTCAATTTGAGTAAAACCTTGAGCAACCAACCTAGCTTTATTTCTTACAACAACCCCATCTTCATTTTGTTTATTCTTAAATACCCATTTAGTTCCAATAATATTATGACCTACAGGAGGAGGAACTAAGACCCAAACCTGATTACGCCTGTATTCTCAAGTTCCTCATGCATGGCATTAATCCAAGACTCATCGATAAAGCGTGACTTACATCTTGGGGTTCAAACGATGCAACAAAAGCAGATGAGCATATGAGGCATTAGTATTGTATTGCTTTCAAGTACACGACGTTTAACCTCACCAATCATCTGGTCTGTGAGGATGTCTACGCTTGTATGTGCATTGGTGCAGAAACTTCCGAGTCTCATGTATAGTACCATGTGAGGATTCTGTAGTTGCTTGAGTTTCTTCCCCGTGGTCGTCCGACTGGCCGGGTTGTCAACTTGATTGCCACCGCCATCTTCATCTTCATCATCACTTCTTCCAAAAGATACTTTCGTAATCGCAAGTCACCCGTGGTCCTCGAAGAGTCGGGTCTAGGCATCGGAGCTAGCCTCATCAAAAGTGACTTCACAAGTCTCAACAATTTTGCTAGTCTCTAAATTCAAAGACACGGTAACCACTTGTGTATGAAGAGCATAACCAAGAAAAAGTCCATCCGAGCATCTAGATTCAAATTTATCAAGATTTATGTTTGAGAATAAAGCATGCAACCAAAACACGATATGAGAGATGCTAGGGGTTCACCAAAACTAAGTTCATAGGAAGTTCTGCTAGCTTTGCTCTCAAAAATACTCTATTTGAAACATAGCAAGCAGTAGATATAGCTTCAGCCCAATACTTCCTAGGAGTTGAAAATTCATCAAGCATAGCCCTAGCCATCTCAACCAATGTACGATTTTTCCTCTCAACTACACCATTTTTGTTGAGGAACACGAGTTAAGAAAATTGATGCTCAATACCATGTTTGGAACAAAAGGAAGAAAAAAGAGCATTCTTGAATTCTCCTCCATTATCACTCCTAATTACTTTAAGTGCTTCAGGCAATTCCCTAAACAACCTTAATGCAAGCTCTTGAAAACATTCAAAAACTTCATCTTTGGTAGACAAGAAATATACCCCAAGAGTACCTAGAGTAATCATCCACAATAACAAGAACATACCACTTACCTCCTCGCAGATTTCACTCTAGCAGTCCAATGCTGTCCATATGTAGAAGCTGACCTGGAGCATTAGTCATAACAGCAGAATAGAAAATGTGGAGATGCAACATTTTTCCATGTTGACAGAGGAGCAAACCAAATTACTTGTTTTATCAATCTTTAATTCAGGCAAACTCTCTAAGCAAGTTTGATTTACTTATGCGTGAAAGATGATCAAAACCAATATGACCAAGTCTACGATGCCAAAAAGTTAAATCTTTAGAAACTTGGGAGACAAGACATGTAGTTTCAGATGTTGGATATGAAAAATCACCTTTAAACAAGCTTAATTAATGCGAGTGATATTGCATACTAGATTTTCGTAAACATCTAATATACTAATGACAAGAATTTTTCTTAAATCTCACCTCAAGATCTTCATCAAGCAAATCGAGAGATCGAGAGCAAATTATACTTGAGCTTACTTACCAAAGCTACATCCTTGAGAACGAAGTTTTCATTGACTCGCACAATTCCTTTTCCAAGAATCCGCCCTTTGAATCGCCGCTAAAAGTGATAACCTCATCACCCGAATTTTGTGTGAGGGAGGAGAACCATTTTGAATCTCCACATATGTCGTGAACATCCGTAATCTATGAACCATATGTTCTCCCTTCCTCTCTCGCACAACCTACAATAAAGGAAATGTCGATGTCTCAACATCAAGTTAGATAAAAGAGTTTTAGGAATCCAAAGATTGAGACATACGACCAACTAAAACCAATAGACATAACACGCAGGATTTTTATCATAATGAGAAGCAGAGTGTGCCTTTTCTGATATTAGACTTAGCATTGAACCTTTCTCTCCTTTGTCGCTTAGCTAGTCTAAAGCGAATCGAACTAAATGGCCATCTTTACCACAAGTGAGTGCAAGTGTATTTAATATGATGTTTAGCTTAGAAGTAGAAGCAACATTTGCACTCATCATAGTAGAAGATAAAATTCCAAGAGATTTAAAACAAGCCTGTGCTCTTTGACAATTTCAAACTTTCCGCTTCAAGAGCTTTAACAACAAGAGGAGCATGTGATTTGTGATGAGCATAAGGATCAAAACCTAAACTTTGTGATGAGGCCGACTTTGACTCCATCCAAAATCATATTTAGGTTTTTCTTTCCTTTAGTAAAACGCTTCTAACGACTTTTCCAAGTAATCAACTTTTCGAGAGAGCACAAGACAATTATTGCAAGGAATATCAACTTTCTTTCTGCTTATGCATAAGTAGAGCATGAAAGAACCTCATGAGGAGCATATCATTGGTCATATGAGAAACTCTAGCATTTGCATCTTTCAATTTCAATTCAAGAATTGAGCATTTAGGACAAGAAATTAAACCATGCAAATCATCAAGTGGAACAAATAGCATGTTTAATATGTTTCTCATTTTGATGCAACAGGAAGCATGAACATTCCTTAAAGCAATAACTTCAGATTGTAGCATATCACAAGATTTGCAAGAATCATCATCGTGAATTAAAGATCTAAGCCTTGCAATTTCGTGAATTGGAACTATCAATTTCTAGATCTTTTCTTTAAGAGCCTTCTAGATTTTTTAAGTTCTCAAGCTAATTTAACCATGGCATACCTCAAGCTCATCATAAGAAGGCCTCACCTCTTCAAGGCCTGAGTCATTGTCGCTATCCCTTCTAGCCATAAAACACATCCCGTGAAGTCATCATCAGATCTCCTTCTTGTCCTTCTTCTTGTCATGTGGCTCATCATCACTCTCAAAGTCCACATCACTAAGATCACACTCCTCTATGGCGCTAAGACTTTCTTTGCAACTTTTCAAAATTGGGGCGCCTAGGAGTAGTGTGTCTTGAGCTGCGCAGCTTGCCTCTTTCTTCCTTCTTCTTCAACTTGGGACAGCTTTGTTTTGATATGCCCGGAAAGCCACACTCAAAACAGTTGAAGGACTCGGTTAAAGCTTCCACGCCCCTCATCCTCACATTGCTGAGTGCTTTAAAAGCACGTGAGGAGATGAGCACAAGATCTTCTTCAGAAGCATCTCAAACTGCTCATCCTAAAAGGAAGCCAAAGGCATAAGGAACAAAAAGATGGTAATCCAGATGAAGTGTCAAGTTAGCAACAAGTGCATGTGTAGAGGATTTATTATCACTAGGTGACAAAGAATCCATCTCATAAGTTTTCGCCTAGAATAAAGATCATCCATGGTCAAAGTATCCAAGTCAACAGCTTGATTAATTGCAGAATAACAACCATGCGCCATTCAGACTAAGAGATCTCAAAATTTTACTAGCGTTATCCTCAATCAATTAGTAACTCCAACACCACGCAAATTACACAAGATTTTCTCAAATCGAGAAAAGGTCATCAATTGATTCACCCTACCATAGCAAAATCGTAAAAATCTTTTGGTAAATCTTTTATGATTTCTTCTAATCTTAGTAGAACCTTCATGATAGTCACATAATGTCTTCCAAACAGAATAAGCAGTAACGTAGATGAGAAACTCATCAAATTCTTTTCGTAAATTCCTTGAAAATCAAATTTCTCGCTTTTAGCATTCGGGATCAATGTCTACTTTATTATCATTGGTGATCAGATCAGAACATCAAAAACAGAGAAACTTTGGCGCCAAACATCATTACTTTGAGCTTCAATATAGGATTGCATGCACTCTTCCAATAAGAAAATTTGAATCATTAAGCATAGAGGACGACATTAATATATTTATCCTGATGCCATACCTTAACCTCGCTCGATACCACTTGTAGGACCGCATGGCAACTAGAGGGGGTGAATAGTTGCAACCAAGTTTAAAACCAAATTTTTGATCAACTAAAATCACTCCAAACCCGAAACTAAAAGAACACTTTCGGGCTTCAAACAAAATAGAGAAAAATCGCTCAATAAAACAATTATTCCAGAAAAATTCAACCGCCAAAAAGTCTCAAGAACTTCATCTGTAGAAACTAGACGAAATTATGAAACTAATCCAACAAGAATCAACTCAATCGGATCAACGGATCAAAAGTTATAAACGATTTAAATTGTTCAGATCAAAACACCAGCCTGCATCTGTCCGAACTCATCGCTTAGTACTATACGCTGCTCAGTTCGACCGTCCGAATCGAGCGATACGGAAATTTTGAATACTCTTTTGTAAAATTCATTTCCGAAAGTGATCTAACCGCTGGATTGAGTCTGAAATTTGAACACAAGAGTCTAGGCTTCAATCCGCACTAAATGAAACAAGAATCAATTCGATCAAGCTTCTAGATTAAAAGATATTGATCTCGCGAAACACGCTTTGACCGAGAATACGAGAAACTTTGAACACGCCGAGGGAAAAACTTTTGACTCCAATTCCCCAAAACAAGGTTTTAGAGGAATTTTTGAAGGATTAAAAGCAGAGTTTGAATTTCAAGAATTCACAGTAAAACACGATTCAATCTATAATCCCAAAGATCGCAAAGATGAAAAATGCTTGAATTAAATAGTACCTCATGAATCCACGCAAGAGACATCCTTGAAATATTCAACTTTATTTCCTTTTGTCTAAAGTACTCAAGCACAAGAGTACTAACTTACAAACACAGAACCAAAAACTTGTTCTGCAATATGCTTGTACGCTTAGTTGTTTGCTTGGCTTTAAACAGAGACACCCTCCTTTTAAAGCACAAATAATGAACTGACAGACTATACAAGACGTAATCAAATAGATTCTTGCTACTATATCTCACGATCAACTCGCATTTGGTTACCGTAACCAAATAAAATACCTAAACTTTGTCCACTCATTTTCACATGTATGATACGCATACCATACCAACGTGATTCTAACAAATTTTGCAAGCACGCTTTGTCACGCATGACCAAAAATCAAATCAACTTGATCCTCCGCACTCAAGTTAGCTTTTGCACGCCAGATGGCCCACCTCGCCATACTCATTCTTCACGCATTAATCGCTCTTCAGCCCAAACGCTCCTCGCAGATGACATCTTGACCACCAAGACCCTGCCTCCTCCATAACCTAGTCTCGAACCTCAGCTCCTCCATGAACCTAGTTCCTCCTCCCACATCGACCACGTTTGCCCTCGAGCAACACCTGCACATGAACAAACCCAAAACGATCCGAGCACAAGTCCGCGACTTGACTCAATTTAGTTCATGCAACCACTCACACGAGCGCATTGCATCAAATCAACCATAAACACAATTTCCAAATTGTAACCTTAGCAAAATACTCCCTGGACCAAAAAACAAATCTTTGCAAATACAATCTTTGCAAATTCAATTCTAAACCAATTTTTCAGCACATGATTTCACAGATGTCATAGCATCGGTTTCCTGTTGGCTCTCATAATCCTTAGAGGGACCGTAGAAGCATGTAGGAGAACCATCATGGAGTCAACTTGATATGATATTTGAATCCCTTGTAATGCTCGTCGTGTCACAGAAACCCTAAGATTATATAATTTTCCATAGAGACGTGTTATCTCAATATTCTAAGTAGCAACTGGTTGAACCTAATATTCTAAATAGAAATGAAAAGACAGCGATAGTAGAACAAAGCAAAGAAAGTAATAAGCATCGGGAAAAAGACGGATTAACTAAATAACGATAGTATACTGAGATTGTCCTATTCTGATGTGGTTGAGAACGCTATTTCAAACTTCTGTATGCTACTTCCAGTTTCTGAATGGAACCGGGACATCAATGGTTTATTGATGTTGTGACACTACGGGATGTCGAGACATCGTAAAAGGTGAAATTGGAGAATGTGACACCACGGAGTGTCGTAACATTATATAATGTGGATGTTAAGGTCAAAAACATTATAAAATGTGGAATTAAGGTTAAAACCATATGCTATGAGGTTTAATCGCGTTTCCGGGCCATTTCCGGGGTTTTGGGCCTTTCCGGGGGAGTTTGGGCCCAAGAGAAGGGGTTGTGGGCTTTGGTGGGAAGGAGTATGAGTCCATTTAGGACTAGGAAACCTGGTTGGGGCTGGTAAAAGGGGCTCCCCCTGCCCCTTATGCGCCCCACCTCTCCCCTTGGGCGCCCACAAGCACCCCCCCTTGCCCTAGCCGCACCCCCCTCCCCCTTTGGTCGTGCGCCCCCTCCCCTTTGCCCCCTTGCCTCCCCACCTCTCCACCACCACTCCTCCACCCCTTGCTGCCCTAGGGTAGCCTCCCCACCCCTGCACCTCGAAGATCCGCCCATTGGAGCAAGGAGCGAGGAGCGAGAAGCGAACCGGGAGGAGATCCATTCAGTTTTCGTGCGTTGGGCAAAGGTATGGCCATGGGAATCCTTGGGGTTGGTCTAGGTACTGTTATAAGGGTGATTATCAAGTTTTTAGATCAATTGGTGGTGTTGGAATTGAGTAGATTAGATGAAATCTAGAAGTTGCCACGTCCAATGTTTCGGGCAGCATGAGCAGTCGACCTAGGGCTTAGGTTTTCGCCATTTAGAGTTGGAATCTGGTCGTACGGATGTTGAAGAAGTTGTAGATAATTTCATTATCTTTTAGTGGATATAAAGAACGTCCAATTCCGCCCAGCCGTTTGAAAGTTATGTCTGTTTTACCGAGCGTGTTAAAATCTGTGACGTGATTGGAATAGATCACGGTATTTTGTAGATTAAACAACTTTAGAGTCCGAATCAGTCTTTCCCTATACCTATAAAAAGTTGGGAAATTTCCTAAGCTACACGAGGATGTACTCATTTAATTAATTTGGAGTCTTAGAACCCGAGTTATGCCTTTTGGAAGGCTGCTGTCCCGACGGGACAGAACCGCTGTTTTTGGGTTTTGCGAGTAGTTGGCAATGTCGGGGTAGATGAGGGTTTGCGTACTGTTTTGTGGGCATGATTGTGAGTGTGTGGTCCCTATGTGCAGGTGATGTGACCCCGGGAGGGCCTTCTACTTCTCGCCAATCCGTCGCCCGTGGTTGAGGCAAGTGTATTGTAATGGATAGCGGTTTGTAGGTTGCTAGTTGAGACTAGATGAAGATTGAATATATGATATGAACACTTGCCATGCTTTAATGATTGCCAATGATATGATGAGTATGCTTACTATGTTATGATGCCATGTGTTAATGTACAAGTTAATTATGTTGTTGGCATATTTGTATACATGGCATGTTACATGGCCCGGGCGTTGAGAAAGTCATAACTAGTCCGGGGAAGGTCGGTGAGAAAGTTATGACTAATCCGGAGAGCCAATGAGTAAGTCCTACATCGTGATTCCATTCACCGCGGTGAACGGAAGCGAGGAGTAGGCACCCTCCATCTTCGAGATGGAAGGGGGGAGAGGGTGCACACCGACGGGTGTGTACTCAACCATACCGGTATGAGTTTCTAAGGAGACATGAGCATAGCATCGCATTACATACATAATGAGGATGATAATGATATGTGATCATGAATGAGATGGTTTACATGATGTGGGATGTTATTGCCATGTAATTGTTCGTGTTGTACCATTGCAATATGCTTGCTGAGTTTTGAACTCACGCTTGTGTTTTCTTGTTGTTTTAGGTACCATGAGACCGCCATGCGGGGAAGGGAATTAGCCACACTTCCACACGTAGCTTCACTCATTTGATTCCACAAGTCATTCAATTAGTTTTTGATAATAAACTGCGTGTGATGATTATTGCTTTAAGGTTTAGCTTTGCTTTATGAGAGTTTTATTGTTCGTTTGGCGCATGGAGACATTAAATGCTTGAAAATAGACGTATATTGTGGTTAAGTCTTGAATTATTGCTGTTTTAGTTGTCTCTCATATTGCCTTATTGATATACTGTTGTTGCTCCTTCAAATCATGTTAAAACAAAGGAGATGTTGCCGAAATCTTGGGTTTTAGCATTTACTCCTTTGCTGTAATTTACCTTAATTCATGGTATTTAGATGTTGTTTAGCTTATGTTTGGTAGCATTCAGGCATATTAAATGCCGGGGTGTTACAGTTGGTATCAGAGCGGGCTGTAGGTCCTTGGAATGTGTATTTTTAGTGTCTTGCTATAGGGTACAACTAAAATGTGATGTGGAATAACTTAGATACATGGCTTAGGTCTTAACTAAAATTTTGTCATAGGATAGCAACATTAAAACTTGCTAAAGTGGTATAACTAATCTAAAATCTGACACACAATGGATGCACAGTAGGGAAGGGTATGGGTATCGTTTCTTTACGCTTAAATGTTGTATTTAAGCTTTGATGTTGAATGCTTCATTCGATAAAGCTTGTTGCTATGTCTATGAGATAAATGATTGAATTATTCTTGTGGTGGTGATAAAGTGGGGTTGTGGTGCCGAAGGGTTTCGGCCACCACTTTTGTTCATAGTAAGGGTGAGGTTTGACGGTGTGGCCGGTTAGCGCCATCACCGAAGAACTATTAACCCCTGTAGGAGAAGAGTGCTTACCCCTTTCTGTTGTAGGTCAGGTAGTTGGCTGGAGACAAATAGAAGAGTTGACGGTGGTATCCTTCGGATGCTTTCCACCGTTCCGACGGTCGGTTTTGGTTGGTCTTCTTGTTTTTTTTAGTCGATTGAAATCAAAATAAAAGTGTTGGTCTTGGATTTTCACGGATTGTTCCGTATGCAGTATGTGGTTTTGTCTTCCTTGGTTGAAGACAAAGAAGAAGAGTCTAGTGTTGTGCTTCTGTTGGTCACTATTATTTTTTGCTTTGACACCCGGTTTTGCTGGTTATTGTGGATTGTCTTAGGGAGGAAACATTTGTGGTTGTTGTCCTCCCTATCTAAGAAAAGAGTTGAAGTTCTCCTAGTGCCGACCTTAGGTTGGGTGGAGCTAAGTTTTGTATCTTTATCGAAAAAGGTTTGGTTGAACATTTGATTTTCCCTGGGGCCTCCTTCTTCCTTCTTGGAAGTATAGATCTTGAGATTTCTTGAAGAGTTTGTGGGCAAATTTGGGAATTTGAGAGTTGAGCTCTCTTGCATTTCTGTTGGAGTTTTGTTTTTCTTCCTTGCCTGGGAGAGGAGAAATTGTCTATCGGTGTTCGTTCTGGTTCTTGAGCTGTGGTTATCTTTAAAAGTTGAGTTGCATCCTGTTTGCAGACCCGTCTAAGGCCCAGCGCAAGTGGGCCGACTGCACAGGGCCCCCAAATTTTTGGGGTCCCCAGCATAGGAATTGGGCCTATGGCTTGGTGGGCTTTAGCCCTAGACGCACAGTAGCCATCCTGATTTAGTTGAGGCGCCGTCGGTCTGGCCGTTCGTTTCCTGGCTTAACGTATGCTCACACGTGATCGCCGTTCGGCAGTTCGTCTCCTCAGCGCACGTCGTCCTGCTGTTCGTCGCCCAACGCCTTTGCTCCCTGTGATTGCCCAGCGCCTTGGCGCCTTGTCTCAACGACCCTGTCCCTAGTGACTCCAGTCTCCACACCGGTTGGTTGCACTCATATCGCCATATCGGCTCCCTGGTAAATACATGCTGAAGCTATCTCATCAAGTCATCATGCATTGCTTAGGGTGTCCCACTGTCTCGTATCTGCTATTCTGCCCAAAACTCAAAAGCTAGCTAGCATTCGTACAATACAAACATGATCCTTACCCAATTTCGCATGCCAATGCCTATTGTAGTTCTAAATATTGGGAAAAAACATATAGTTATATAACGGAATCATATTTTGGTTATTTGTATTTCCTTAGTATAGGCCTCGTTTTGTGTTTCGCACCAGGGCCCCAAAAACTTAGATACGGCCCTGCCTGTTTGTCAAGGGTTCGTGCCCCATGAAGGTGTTTAGAAAAGTTTATGTCCGTGCTATGTAGTAGGTAACAATGTGGGTTATGGGATGACGTATTGTTAAGTTAATTTGTGAGTTGAAACAATTCAATGCAGTTGTTACCTCTAGCTTGAGAATAAATAGACTACTAGTGTTGTAGTTTACTCTTAGCGAGAATGATTGAATGTGTTAATGTACATGCTTAGAATCGGTTGCTTTGCTTTAAAAGTTCTTATGACCCCCGATTATGTTTAAAGTTTTAAACCCTGATGCATAGTTAAAACATTAAGATGATGTAGACTGCTATTATTGTTAAAGAAACTTTGTTGGTTGTTTAAAGATGTTCTAATATAATGGAATAATAGAGAAATTTAATCGTGTTGCCTAGTGACTTTAATTTGGAAGTTGATTAGAGTTGCTATTTACGTTATTTCAAACTACTATTATATTTGGAAGTATGCAGTTGTGTCTCTACAATGCTAGTATTGATATCAATTGAGAAGACATAAGACTTATTGTTAATGATGTTGTTAAGGGCAGTGTTAATGCTAGTATTCAATCTATTTTAATAGTTGGAGTATGTTGTGTAGCGACAATTTTGTTGTAACCTATGTATAGGGTAGCTAAAAGCAATATTGTTGATTGATGATTATGCAAATTATTGATATTGATGACTTGGTAGTGCTGTTAATTGTTGGAAACCATTGATCCAATAGAGAAAAGTGTAAAACTGTGGAATTATGTCGAGTACATGTTGTGATGGGGTGAACAATGGATAATAAACAGATGTAAGATTTTAACCTTAATGAATGCATATCTTATAATCCTATTTACGAATTTTATCTTGTAGAGATGTTAATTATTTGTGGAAGTCATTGATTGAACAAGTTTCAATTGTCAAGATTTTGACGTATGGATAGTATAAAATTTATAGGTTGACCATGCTCAAGTAGCTGTTGAAGTACTATGTTTGAAATATAGAATATGTTGTTATATGATTTGGTGATCCGTGGGGATCATGTCAATGTAGTCTTGGTTGGGTGCCTTTGTGATAAGCATCTTAAACCTTAATTAAAAGTGTTGGGAATGGTAACTAGAGAAAGAAATTGTTATGTAAATTTTGTTAAATCCGGTTGGACTTTCTCGATGAGTAAATAGTGAATATTGAATGCTTAAATGGTAAGGGTAGTGGAATACAAGATATGATGGGATTCATGCTGAGCTGGTGTTTAAATCCTTTTGAATTGGTTGGGTCGTTTGCGATGTGGGTTGAATGTTTTCGGTCAAGGTGTTCCATATGCTGTGTTTCAGAGGTTCCCTAAAACTCATAGAAATTGGTGCAAATATTTGGTTTTGGCAAATTTGTTTAGTTGGTGCTATGAGTATGGATTTACACCACAAAAGTTTTTGAGTGGATCACGCCCTTTCGCATTCGCCCTGAATTATCTTTGGAATAAATTTTAAAGGAAACAAATGGACATAGAGGGTTATGTTGGAAAATTCACGAGGTTTAATTTGTAATCTTTTCCTTGCTAGAGTTGGAGTTATTTGGAAAAATCTGTGTAGAGTTTGCAAGTGCTTCAAAAGGTGGTTTTTGTGAATGTTTCGTCGGCGATGCTGTTAGTGAAGTGTTCTCTTTTGAAAATGAGTTTCCCTTTCTCTTTGAGAAAATTTATGGTGGTTGCTGGTGTAGATGTTTAACTTTGGAGCCGATGTCCTTTTCCAAATGTTGATTTTTGGTTAAAACACGATGTTTTGCGAGTTTAGCTTTCTATCGTTGGTGGGATTCTGGTATGATGTGGTGCCTTACTGTTAATTATGCTGCCGCCATAGTTTTTATGAATTAGCGCAAATCTCGATGTTATTCATGAGATATCAAGGAAGAAGTCGTCATGTGAATGACTTTTCGGTAGTGTTGTTACATGATGAAGGAATGGTGAAAAGTAAGCATGACATCGTTTTTAGATGCTAAATGATTAAAGAGTCGTTGAGCTAGGTCGGTGAGAAAGTCATATATGGAGATATGACTAATCCGGAGTGCTCCTGAAGATTGTGCATTTATGTCATGAAACGAGATTTCCCTTGCTTTCTAGTATGAAAAGAAACAATGAAGAATTTCTGGTATGTTGGTTGTGGTGTAGGGGATTTGTATTTCCTTTGTGTCTTGGCATAGGAAATTAAAATGTGTGCTCTTTGGATGTTGCCGGATCCTTTCCAATGTGGTTTTAGCGCTTTGGGGTTGAGTTGTTGTAGGTGGACCAATTGGGTTCATGATTTTGGTTGAAGCTCACTCAATGATTGTACTCTTTATCGTGGTCCATTGAGGGGAAGGTTGTGTTTGACTCAATGCAAACCTTCTTGGAGAATTGTGTCGTTGAGGTTCCTCGGTAGGGTTGATTAGATTATTAGTGGACCACTTGGTGGTTGCTAGTAATTGTTTTCCTTTTCATAGTGTATTGGACCTTTCTGTTGCTAAGGTTGAACGAGGTTGTGTCAACCGTAGCGATTTTGTTTGGTTGTTACATTTTCTTGCGAGTTTAAGGACCCTGATTGTAAGGTGGGCCTTTTTCTTTAGGCGGTAGTGTTGGGTATTGGTCTTTTGTAAAAGAGCAATCCTTTGCAAGGTCTTAACCTCGTTTGTTAAAATAGTTGGTGGTCTTGGAGTATTTGTCTCACTTGGTTCGTCGTCGTTTTGAATATGGCGAACCACAGTAGAGAGGTTGAGGTGTGAAAACACGTTTGTGCGTGGGAAATGAAGAGGGTTCTAGAGGCTGGTACCGTGCCCTTCTGGAAAGTAGTTTCGATTAAAGGGATCGGGCACGTTAGTGCCAATGAGGAATGGATGGAGTAGTATGAGACCATTTTTCTTTCGTGGTCTATTTGGGAATTGAAGTGAAGATGGAATCGTGAGAGGTTACACTCTGTTGAGCTAAATCAACACAAGTGTTAGTTTTGGGAGCTCGCTTGTCGTTTGTTCAGGTTTAAGTTTTTGTGTGAATGTTTTATGTTGCGAAGAAGTCCTTTGTCCCTTGGGGACTTTGTTGTTGATTTTGGTGTCCTTCGGATTCGAGGTCGAATCCTGTTTAACGGGGGGAGAGTGTGACACTACGGGATGTCGAGACATCGTAAAAGGTGAAATTGGAGAATGTGACACCACGGAGTGTCGTAACCTTATATAATGTGGATGTTAAGGTCAGAAACATTATAAAATGTAGAATTAAGGTTAAAACCATAAGCTATGAGGTTTAATCGCGTTTCCGGGCCATTTCCGGGGTTTTGGGCCTTTCCGGGGGAGTTTGGGCCCAAGAGAAGGGGTTGTGGGCTTTGGTGGGAAGGAGTATGAGTCCATTTAGGACTAGAAAACCTGGTTGGGGCTGGTAAAAGGGGCTCCTCCTGCCCCTTATGCACCCTACCTCTCCCCTTGGGTGCCCACAAGCACCCCCCCTTGCCCTAGCTGCACCCCCCTCCCCCTTTGGCCGTGCGCCCCCTCCCCTTTGCCCCCTTTCCTCCCCACCTCTCCACCACCTCTCCTCCACCCCTTGCTGCCCTAGGGTAGCCTCCCCACCCCTGCACCTTGAAGATCCGCCCATTCGAGCGAGGAGCGAGGAGCGAGAAGCGAACCGGGAGGAGATCCATTCTGTTTTCGTGCGTTGGGCAAAGGTATGGCCATGGGAATCCTTGTGGTTGGTCTAGGTACTATTCTAAGGATGATTATCAAGTTTTTAGATCAATTGGTGGTGCTGGAATTGAGTAGATTAGATGAAATCTAGAAGTTGCCACGTCCTATGTTTCGGGCAGCATGAGCAGTCGACCTAGGGCTTAGGTTTTCGCCATTTAGAGTCGGAATCTGGTCGTACGGATGTTGAAGAAGTTGTAGATAATTTCATTATCTTTCAGTGGATATAAAGAACGTCTAATTCGTCCCAGCCGTTTGAAAGTTATGGCTGTTTTACCGAGCGTGTTAAAATCTGTGACGTGATTGGAATAGATCACGGTATTTTGTAGATTAAACAACTTTAGAGTCCGAATCAGTCTTTCCCTATACCTAGAAAAAGTTGGAAAATTTCCTAAGCTACGCGAGGATGTACTCGTTTAATTGATTTGGAGTCTTAGAACCCGAGTTATGCCTTTTGGAAGGCTGCTGTCCCGACGGGACAGAACCGCTGTTTTTAGGTTTTGCGAGTAGTTGGCAATGTCGGGGTAGATGAGGGTTTGCGTACTGTTTTGTGGGCATGATTGTGAATGTGTGGTCCCTATGTGCAGGTGATGTGACCCCGGGAGGGCCTTCTACTTCTCGCCAATCCGTCGCCCGTGGTTGAGGCAAGTGTATTGTAATGGATAGCGGTTTGTAGGTTGCTAGTTGAGACTAGATGAAGATTGAATATATGATATGAACACTTGCCATGCTTTAATGATTGCCAATGATATGATGAGTATGCTTACTATGTTATGATGCCATGTGTTAATGTACAAGTTAATTATGTTGTTGGCATATTTGCATACATGGCATGCTACATGGCCCGGGCGGTGAGAAAGTCATAACTAGTCCGGGGAAAGTCGGTGAGAAAGTTATGACTAATCTGGAGAGCCAATGAGTAAGTTCTACATCGTGATTCCATTCACCGCGGTGAACGGAAGCGAGGATTAGGCACCCTCCATCTTCGGGATGGAACGGGGGAGAGGGTGCACACCGACGGGTGTGTACTCAACCATACCGGTATTCCAAGGAGACATGAGCATAGCATCGCATTGCATACATAATGAGGATGATAATGATATGTGATCATGAATGAGATGGTTTACATGATGTGGGATGTTATTGCCATGTAATTGTTCGTGTTGTACCATTGCAATATGCTTGCTGAGTTTTGAACTCACGCTTGTGTTTTCTTGTTGTTTTAGGTACCATGAGACCGCCATGCGGGGAAGGGAATTAGCCACACTTCCACACGTAGCTTCACTCATTTGATTCCACAAGTCATTCAATTAGTTTTTGATAATAAACTGCGTGTGATGATTATTGCTTTAAGGTTTAGCTTTGCTTTATGAGAGTTTTATTGTTCTTTTGGCGCATGGAGACATTAAATGCTTGAAAATAGACATATATTGTGGTTAAGTCTTGAATTATTGCTGTTTTAGTTGTCTCTCATATTGCCTTATTGCTATACTGTTGTTGCTCCTTCAAATCATGTTAAAACAAAGGAGATGCTGCCGAAATCTCGGGTTTTAGCATTTACTCCTTTGCTGTAATTTACCTTAATTCATGGTATTTAGATGTTGTTTAGCTTATGTTTGGTAGCATTCAGGCATATTAAATGCCGGGGTGTTACAGATGTCCTCTTGATCTAAAAAAACTAAATAACGGTAGTAAAAATCTAACGGCGAAAGGCTACGGGCAGGGTCCAATGCACAACAAAGAAGAAATACTGGATCGCAAAGTGTTAATAAATTCTAAGCAACAAGCATCGAGAAAAAGACATATTAACCAAACAACGGTAGCAAAAATTTAACGGAGAAAGGCTACAGGCAGGATCCAACGCATAGCAAGGAGTAAATACTGGAACACAAACAGGTAATAAATTCTAATATACAATAAGCAACGATGGAATATAGAAGAAGAATCCTAAATAAACGACCGGAGAAGAAAATGTATAGGGCCATACCAAACAACAAACGCAGAAAATAGCAAGCGCCGACAATTATAATACATCAAACACAAAACGGTAAACAACCGGCAATAAGAACGAATAAGACATACCACTACTATCAGCAAAACGACGATGACGCGAAGCAACCGCGCATTCCATATATTATCACCATAGAAATCGTCCTAATCATATACAGAAAACCATCACTAATTTTTGTGCGGCCACCCTCATTAGCGCCGTCACAAGAAGCCGACTCATCATACACAGATCAACATAGTAGCGCACCTAATAATAAACCAATCCAACTGTGAATGGCAAGCATGATAAAGCCAAGATAACAGAAAAGAAGAACTATCCCAACGGCAACAGCTCGATGCATATATAAATCAACGGCATGCACAATATGAAAATAAAGCAAATACAGGCCTCGATACGCATACGAATTAACGACACGCACAATACACAAATAAAGGAAATATAGGCGTTCACACGGCAGTGCCACACCGACAACCAAGAGGGACAGAACACGGCGGCATTGGAAAAACTGTTTTTTCCCTATGAAGCACACATCAGTAGATATACGAAGAGCTTTTAGAAAAGCAGGAAACATTAGTTACCGACAAAAGCACAACCTAGAACAATCTGAAGCACCATACTGCTGATAGCAACCGCACACAGATACATATACGGAGAACAACGAACCCATAAATAGCAACCAAAGGTGAAGCATACAAATACTAATAGAAGAATGAATGAGCAATGCGGCCAGAAACCAGCTAACCTGAAAACAGGAATCGTAGAACGTAATAGGCCAGCGCACGCGGCTAGCTTGATCCGCAACCGATGCCGAGTATCGAAGAAAAAAAACCTGAAGCAAAACACTGAAAGCAAATCAACAATTGCTAGCAAAATGAGGGCAACAACACTAAACAAGATAACCAGGCACATCAAAGGAAAAAAGAAAACCAGCATCGATACCTAGGACACGAACCTACAGAAAAGCATTGAACGGAGAGCATCATCCATAACGACCGAACGGCGCATTCCCATTTCGCAAGCCGTAGAAATCCAGACCGCAAAACGAATAACACAAAAAAAAATGTAAACAAGCAGCCACAAACGCCAGATCACACAACAGCATCAAAAAAGGTAGGCTGACATAGCAAAGCAAAAAAGAGAACCATTACCGGTACCTGTGACACGAAGGCATAGAACCAGGGCGGCGGCAATGGTGGAGACGCATCGACGAACGTTGAGCGGAGAACATGATCCATAACGTCGGACCGAAGCATCCCCATTTTGCGGACCGCATAAATATCAGGCGCAAAGCGAACAACCCAAAAAAACAAAAGATAAATGAGTAAGGAACGGCAGATCACACAATGGGGATCCAGCAACGAAAAGCAAGCACACGGCGGAAATACGTAGGGGCCAGAAAATCCGCAAGGACGCCATGGCGATACCTGGTGGGCGAAAACGCCGGAGAGCCGCAGACGCAACCAGAACGGCGGAGGAAACAAAGGGGAATATTAGATTACCTCGCACACATCGATGAAGAACAAGGAAAGGCAACGGCAGGGAGAACAACCGAACAGCGTGAACGCCTCCAGCACCACGCGGCCGACAAAGGCTACCGCACGAACAACCACTACTACAGAACTAGGCATCACAAGCGGGCTATTACAAGCGGTTATGTGCGAACCGCTTCTGGTTTTCGCACCAGAAGCGGTTCGTGAGCAACGGTGGGGAGAGGGTTTTTACAAGCGGTTGGTAACACCAACCGCTTGTGTTGAACAACTATCACAAGCGGTTCGTATCCTAAACCGCTTCTGAATTATCACAACCGGTTTGACACCCCAACCGCTTGTAGAGTTATATATTTAGAATCGGTTGGTATATCAAACCGCTTTTGGAAGCGGTCCATTTAAACTCTTCGTCCTCCCGCCCCGAGCTCGATCGCAGACATGAATAGGGAAGGGCCTAGCACTGTTCTTGGGGGGAGGTGCTGTCCAAATTTTTGAAGGTCATGATTTAGCTTCAAATTAAGTAAATCAAGGTTAGTAACACCATGCTACCATCCTTCTCACCAAGATATTGTTGTTTCTTTTGCATTTAATGTGGAGAAAAATTAATTTTGATTGTTCAAGGTTTTTATTGCTAGCTCACTCCATAAGTTTAATTTTAGGCAAGATCATGATGAACTATGGTAGTTGTTTTCTCTAAAAGTGTTCTTAGGTTTAGAATCTTTAATGTAACACTCCTTCTGTTCCATCTCACTCTATAACTTTAATTTTAGGTAGGACCATGTTGAATTGTAGGGAGTTGTTTTACAAAAGTTGTTAGCTTTACAATCTTTAATATGACACTCCTCCCTTCAATGTAACAATAGTAGATCTAGGTTTGGAAGGAAATTATTAATGTTTTATGAAATAAAATAGGGAAAAAATTAAAGGGACAAAATGATTAGTTAAATTAAGTTCAAAAGGTAGAATGATAAGGAAAAATTTGAAAAACCACTCCCTCCATCGCAAAATATATGGCATATAAATTCTTGCCACGGTATTAATTAAAAGTAGCGCATTAACTATTAATTTCTTTTCGATTATGTCTTGTACAACTATAAAACTAACAACATGTTTGAGTAGTTTTAATTACAAATGTAACTATATAACATGCATATATAAAATAGGTATATTAATTATTACCTTTGATAATAGCCAAAACATGGAAGCAATGGCTTTTCTAAATACTTGTCAAAGTACTTTGGAATGGAATTTTCGTACAATGTTATTTATGAAAAATAAAAGTGATATTATAAATAACACTTTAGTGAAAGATCTTTGAAGGTATCTGAAAATTAGATCTTTGTGTAGATGAACCGGCAATGGATGTACAATTCGGACCGTCCCTCCAGAGAGTTCATTGATGGCGTGAAGGCATTTCTTGATGCCGCTGTTGCATTCTTGCCTCGAGACAGCTTCATATGTTGTCCGTGCGTAGATTGCAAGAATGAGAAGGAGCACTCCCAACGCTTTCAGGTTATGACCCATTTGATCACGAGAGGTTTCATGCCAAACTATACCTATTGGACCAAGCATGGCGAAGTACAAGGGAGCAGCCAGGAAGACAATGAAGAAGACGGTGAAGAAGAAGAGGTATTCAACAGTATGCCAGACGCAACGCAATATTGTTCTGTGGAAGATACAGTCGGCGATCTTGGTGATGATGAGCTAGACCAGATCTTTGCGTGATGGAGAGAGGGACTACACGGATGAAAGACAATTCGAGAAGTTTCAAATGCATGGTAGACGACCACAGGACACCTTTGTACCCAGGTCGTGGGAGGGGCCACACGGCTCCGTCACGACATCGAACTTAATGCAATGGAAGGCCAAAAATTGTGTGTCGATAAGGGATTGAATGAATTGTTATCACTCATAAAGAATCTGCTTCCAGGAAGATAACACGCTGCTGAATCTACATATGAAGCCAAGCAAGTCATCTGTCCTTTGGGATTAGAAGTACAGAAGATACACGCATGTCGTAACGATTGTATCCTATATCGTAATGAGTATGTGGATTTGGATGCTTGTCCAGTGTGCAAAGAATCACGTTACAAGACGAAGCGTGAAGACCCAGGTGAAATAGATGGGGAGTGTAAGAAGAAGAGACCTCCCGCTAAGGCGGTGTGGTATTTCCCTGTGATCCCCCGATTAAAGCGTCTTTTTGCTAACAAAACGCATGCCAAGATGGTGCGTTGGCACAAAGAAGAACGTAAGGATGACGGGTTGCTTAGGCACCCCGCTGATGGGTCCCAGTGGAGGAAAGTCGATCGAACATTCCCAGACTTTGCAAATGAGGTGAGAAACATAAGGTTTGGGTTGAGTACCGATGGTATGAATCCTTTTGGCGACCTGAGCAGTAGCCATAGCACTTGGCCTGTTACACTATGTATGTATAATATTCCTGCTTGGTTGTGCATGAAGCGAAAATATATCATGATGCCATTGTTGATCCAAGGGCCGAAGCAACCTGGAAATGACATCGATGTCTATCTGAAACCATTGACGGAAGATCTTGTAAATTTTTGGGAGGATGGTGTACGGGTATGGGATGAGTACAAGAAGGAGTATTTCACCCTACATGCACTGTTGTTCGTAACGATCAATGACTGGCCCGCGCTCGGCAACCTGTCTGGGAATACTACCAAAGGATATAAAGCATGCTTGCAATGCTTAGATGAAACCGACAGCTTGTACCTGAAAAACTCTCGAAAGGTTGTGTACATGGGCCATCGTGAGGTTTCTTGTAAAGAGGCACCCATTGCGGAAAAAGGAAGGTATTTTGATGGGAAGCGGACCATCGTGATAAGCCTGAGCATCGTAGTGGGGCACGTGTGTTTGCCATGGTAAAAGATCTTAAAATAGTGTTTGGAAAGGGTCCTAGAAGCAATCGTGTCCCGAGCGATGAAGGTCAGGCACCCATCTGGAAGAAGAGATCAATATTTTGGGACTTGCCATATTGGGAAGTTTTGGAGATCCGTCACTCACTTGACTTCATGCACATCACGAAGAATGTTTGCTTGAACCTACTAGGATACTTGGATATGTACGGCAAATCGAAAGATACACTACAAGCTCGGAAGGACCTACAAGTTTTGGAACTGAGGGATCGTCTACATCCAGAAAAGAGAGAGAAAGGACATTACCTAAATCCCGCGAGTTACACTCTAAGCAAAGAAGAGAAAAAAACATGATTGAGTGCTTGAATAGTGTGAAGGTCCCTTCAGGATACTCGTCAAATGTGAAGAGACTCATAAACATGAAAGAGAATAAAATCGTACACCTGAAAGCTCATGACTGTCTTGTATTGATGACACAGCTTGCTCCCGATGGTCGTGAGAGGTAGTTTGCCTGAGTGGGTCCGGGTGACAATAATAAAGCTGTGTACCTTTTTCAACGCGGTTTAGCAGAAGGTCATCGATCCACATAAGCTAAGTAAGCTACAAGATGACGTGGTACAGAGTGTGGTCAGCCTTGAGATGATCTTTCCTCCTGCATTCTTTGATATTATGATTCATCTCACTTTTCACATTGTGAAAGAGATAGGTATTCTCGGGCCTGTGTTTTTGCACAACATGTTTCCTTTCGAGAGGTACATGAAAGTCCTAAAGAGTTATGTCCGTAACCGTTCACGTCCCGAAGGATGCATTGCGGAGGGTTATGGGACCGAGGAGGTGGTTGAGTTTTGTTTGGATTACATTGAGGATCTACATCCCATTGGTGTCCCTATATCACGCCATGAGGGGAGACTACGAGGAAAAGGGACACTAGGACGGAAAACAATTGCATGCAATGATCTCCTAACCTTTAAGCAAGCACATTTCACTGTTCTAAAACAATCAACCCTAGTGGCCCCGTCGTCCTTCAAAGATAAGAGTATTCTACGCCGCGGTCGCGAGGAGGTCGGAGGATTGGATCACAATGAGGCACATGGATACTTTCGGCGCTTGGTTACAAAACTACATCCTTGTCAACGGGTCAGAAAATGAACGATTGCAGCGCTTGGCTCGGATGCCATCTAGTGAAATCGTCACATTTCAGGGCTACGAGATAAATGGTTACACCTTCTACACAAAATGGCAGGATACCAAGAGCACCAACTGCAATGCAGCGGTGTCGTATAGATGCCACTGACAACAAAGGCAATGTGGACACATATTATGGTTACATAGAAGAGATATGGGAGCTCGACTATGGACCATTGAAGGTCCCTCTGTTTAAGTGCCAGTGGGTCAAACTGACTTCAAGCGGCGTGAAGATCGACAAATACGGCATGACAACCGTCGACCTGACAGAAGTTGGCTATAGGCGCGAACCATTCGTCCTTGCCAACGATGTGAGACAAGTCTTCTACATAATGGACATGTCAAGCAAACCAAAGAAGCACAGGGAGAAGCAAAAGGATTGCAATAGTAAGCCAAAGCGACACGTGGTTCTCCATGGCAAACGAAGGATTGTTGGTGTTGAGGACGTCACAGACGAGGAAGAATATAATCAGTTCGACGAGCTCCCTCCCTTTGCGGTAGATGTCGACATAAATGTCCTAAATGTAATAGAAATCGATGCTCCTTACGTACGTCACGATCACGCAGAAGGAACACTTGTAAAGACAAAGTGATCATTAATTTTTGAATGGCCTTATAAATTTTGAATGGCCTTATAAATTTTGAATGGCATTACTAATTTTTTATTGCACTTACTAATTTTTAAATGCATTAAACCAGGGGCGGATTACAGAAAGCCTATTAAAAGTCTACGAAAAATTATTGAAAAATCATTGAAAACAGATATTTGATCTAAGATCAGCTGGCCCAGCCCGGGCCATGGGCCTGGGCTAGCTCCGCCCCTGCATTAAACAATGTTTGAAAGAAATAATTAATTTTTGAATGTATTAAACAATTCTTGAATGGGTTAAATAATTTTTGAATGCATCAATAAAAGAGAAAATAAAAGAAGTAGCAGCATTTCTACAAGCGGTTCGTATTACCAACCGCTTGTAGAGGGTCATCTCTACAAGCGGTTCGTATTACCAACCGCTTGTAGAGGTCCATTAAATAAAGAAGAATTTGCGAGGGCGCGAGCGGGACTCGAACCCGCTGGCCGGTTAGGTCCACGCTCGAGCGCCACTCGCTAGCCGGGGGGGGAGAAGATATTTGTCGAGTATGGACGGCATCAAATCTTTTTGAGTCGTAAGCATCTACAAGCGGTTCGTATTACCAACCGCTTGTAGAGGGCCCTGCCTCGCTGCGGTCTTAACTATCTACAAGCGGTTCGTATTACCAACCGCTTGTAGAGGGGCATTTGTACAAGCGGTTGATATTAAGAACCGTGTGTAGAGGTGCTTCTACAAGCGGTTGGTATTACGACCCGCTTGTAAAGGTGCACTTATAAATTCCCTTTACCCGCTCGTCTTAGATTCAACTCAAAAATTTTCTAAGTCCCCGCGCCATTGCGGTAAGGCTCGCCACATCGCCACCTTCAGCGCCATCGCAGCCAAGCTCACCGACGACACCTCCGCCACCTTGCGTGGTAGTGCGACGTCGCCATCGCCTCCTCCACCACCTGAAGGGCCTAGGGTAGCCTTCTCCAATGCAAACACCCCTCTTTTTCTCGCTGCCCACAACGTGTTCGACAAAATGCCCACAAGAAAAATGCTTTGATATACATCCATATGCTTAAACAATTTGCTTTGATATACATCCACAAGTTTGGAATTACTGAGGACTGATGTAATCGTGTATAAGACTTGGGTTGTGAAGTTTTTTGAAAGCGGACCTAGGTTGTGATGTTATCTGTTGCTTTTTATCTTATGCTAGTATTAATGTATTTGGGAATGACTAACCTTCATTGTTTGTCAATTATTTTTATGTGAATAAAAGCCTACTGATTGTTGATGTCTAGATGCTTTTGTAATCATCGTATATGTGTGTATATATATTCCTCAATTATTACTTTAATGACAGGACACATGCATGAAACTGGGTTAGTGTTTAAGCATTTTTTATATGAAGTAATATAGCAATATGCACCTCTAATAAAATTTAATGATTCGCGATTATCTAAATATCCATGAATGTGCTTTACTTTAGTTAGGCGATGATTCGACTATTTTCTTACATGAATGTGCTTTGATATGCTTCGATATGCTTAAACAATTTTTCATAAGTTCCCAAACATTCTTAGCAATCACACAATCAAAGAACAAATGAATAATGGATTCGTTTTCCATACAAAAACTACAACAAACACCTTATCGCATATAAAGATTTAGCCGAATAGTTTCCACTACTCTCGTACTGCCAAATTAGAGCATCATCCTCCTCCACAAATCTAATGTTTTTCACGATCTCCAACAATTCAAACCACCTTATCATTAAACTTTCGGAGAAAGACCTCTTAAAAGTACATTTGCAATTGACACCATCCCAAACATCAGCAATAACAATACCCTTATTGATATCTCTCAGATTAGGAATACCAAGACCACCGTATTTCTTATCCATACAAACAAGGTTCGATTAGCTAGATGAAGTTTGCTATGCCCTTCAAAATTGTTCCACAAACATTTGGCCATATGAGAGTTAATCAAATCAAGGGCCCATATCATTAGGATTAAACGACCACTGTAAGAAAGCAATTTACCCCTCCGAGACCATATCATTATCCCTAAAAAAAGTTTCACTTAAGTTGATATTAGGTTTCTCCTCAAAACCAAATAAATCCTTATAGTAGTCACAAGCTATCTTAATCATGCTTTCTGTCATGAATAATACCTTCGTGGCCTTCCAGGCGGAGATAAAATTTTTCCTTCTTCTTTGATTAGCCACCGCATGAAAGTATTTAGTATTTTTATCTTAATCATACATATTTTTTCCATAATTAGATAGATGGCGACACCAGGCGTGATGCTCCTGATGTCGACATGGAAGAACAATTCTTGCTAGATGTGATCGCTGCCGGTGATGCCAACATTGTCGGCAGCGCGGCGGTGGATCCGGTGACCGAACATTGTCGGCAAGCGGTAGATGGATCCGATGACCCGAACATTGTCGACGAAGCAGCCGATGGATTCGGTGATGCAGCGGACGATGAGGGAAGCGAGGTAATGCCACGACAAACACTTTAATCATATTTAACCAATTAATATAAATGGCTCTGACATGAAAAATTCACATCTCTGTCCATTTTTAGCTCGGTACATTGAGCACCCAAACCAAGCGAGGTGCTAACAAGAAGCCTGCTACGAAGTTTGTTTTCACCAACATCAACAATGACGGGAAGCTAATTGCCCCTCTTTCTGCAGTAGGCCCGTTTAACAACGCATGTGGTTTCCACGTTAGGGATCATGTCCCAATTAGCATCAAGAAATGGTCTGAAGTTCCGCAAGCAACCAAGGAACTCCTTTGGAAAGATATCAAGGAGAACTTCAAATTTCCAGAAGGATACGAGAACAAGGCTAAGAGATACACTTTGAAGAAAATGGCAACCCAATTTCAATCGTGGAAAGTTCACTTGAACAACAAGTATGTCGAGAAGGGAGAAAGGCCAGATTTCAACCAACATCCCAAGTGGCGGATCAACGGGATGCATTTGAAGAATACAAATTGTCGGAGGAAGGACAGGCCGCGAGCCTTGAGAACAAGATCAACGCTGAAGAAGAAATACCACCACCATCTTGGCACCGGTGGTTATGTTCAGCTATACCTAAATGGGAGAAGCGGGAGGAAGAACTAATGGCCAAGAATATCACGCTCATCGCTGATTGGGAATTCCGCTGCGAATTGGTTCATGACTCACGGAGGGGCCCTTGCAGAGGACGGTAGCTTGTTGATGGCACCGGGAGCGGAGGATGTTGGAAATAGAATTGCTCAAGCTGCCGACATGTCTCGCTCATGTTCCTTAGTAAAAGATAGGGAGAACGACGAGCTCACACATGCACTTCAAAACCCTGAGCACCCAGGACGGACAAGAGGAATGGGATCATCCGTGCCATGGAAGTACGGTTTCTCCAAAGATGCCGATACGTACAGGAGCCGGTCAAGAAGCAAAAGAAGAGAGGAATACAAATACAACTTACTGCAAAGGGAGCTCAGAGCAACTCAGGAAAGCATAGGAGAGATTATTGACCAAAAGCTGCAGGCGGCACTCGGTAAACTTCAGGGAGCCGGTACAACCAATACCGCTAGCCCACCCACCTCCACGCGACGGAGTAGCTGCGCGTCCAACGCCGCCCCACTCCAAGATCACATGGTACCGGTGCCTGACCTAGGACAGTACGCAGTGGACAGCATCAAAGTTCGCCGAGAGTGTGAGCTACACGTCCAGGTGCATAACCTCTCCACCAAGGTGGCATATGGCGTGGCGTACCCGGTGGAGTCGGGCCAGCTTTTCCATTCCAAAGAGATACCGCCAGGTTACTCGAAGGTCACGGTGGAGGAGGTGTCGAGCGGCTATGAAGATCTTCTACTCGAGATTGATGGAGGGGACGACATCACCAAGCTTGGACAGGCCCTCCACGGAATCATCCTCTGGCGAAAAAGGTACATCATATTTCCAAAGACCATGGAGGTGACCTCTCCAACGATAGAAATCGAACAATTGGATGCGACCTCTCCGCAACAACAAAACCCGCCTCCTCCTACATCAACTCAACCGCCTGCCCAAGGAAGCCCGGCTCCACCTCCTGCGCAAGGAAGCCCGACTCCACCTCCTGCCCAAGGAAGCTCGGCTCCACCTCCTGCCCAAGAAAGCCGGCTCCACAATCTCCTCCAAGGAAGAAACTCCAAGTCTGAAGGGGCAAGATCTTGCGATGCTACCACTGTACCAAGAAGGCCCGATCGTCAACTCGATCGACCAAGGAAATTTGAAAAGGGCATACGACATGACTACCGAGGAGACACAAGAAACAGTTCGACAGAAATTGAGACACACTTCGCATCAAAGATGCCACCTCCCAAGGCGCAAATTGATCCGAAAGCTGCAACCCACTTTGAGACATGCCGTGCAAAGACCTCTTCCTGCCTCGACTAACTATGAACGCACAATAGCGAAGTCTGCATTGAAAGGGAAACGGGCTAAGAAGGCGGTGGCAGCTAACAAGAAAGCCCAAGATCACCAACTAGACGAATTCTTGAGAGGGTCGGGGCTATCTTTAGCTGCAGCTATGGGAGCGTCAGATAATCTTCCAATGGCAGAGGTCAGGTGGCCATATAAGCTGGGCCATGACTTGGTTGCACCGGAAAAGATAAATGATCTGCCAACCAAGATGCGGCAATTTCATCAATGGTACATGGAACAGTCCGCTCAAGGAAGAACAATGTTCCCCGTCCAAATAAAAGAGATAGATTTCTGTCGTGGGGATCAACTCATATGGTTGGAATTCGAGGACTTGTACCAATTTTACCATCGAGACGCCGTCAACGTGTCTGTAGGACCGAATATAGCAATCAGAGGGGGGGTGAATGATTGTGCGGAAGCTAAAACCAAATTCTTGATCTATTAAAAGTTTACCCCAAAATAGAACCAAATAATTGCCTCGTTTTCGAAAAAAACAGATTGATAGAGGTTTGGTAAAATGAGAATTCCCAGAGATCCAACTGTCCGATCGATCTGAAATTTGGACACAAGAAACTAGATTCCAATACGAATCAAACCCAAAAAGAATCAGCTCAATCGGACTTACGGATCAAAAGTTATGACCTTCGCAAGCTTACTGTTCCAGAAGATGGCGAGAATAAATCTAACTAGAATTGTAGCTCGCCGAAAGATTTGATGAACTTGATCTTTATTTCTCCTTTATTTTGTCTAAAATACTCCAAACAAAAGAGTACAACCCTAAAGCTTGCTCAAAGCTTGATTGCCTTCAACAGGAGGCAACCCCTCTATTTAAAGAAGGCAAACACACCTAATCCTAGAAGGAGTCCTAATCCTAGAAGGATTCCTAATCCTAGAAGGATTCCCACTCCTAATCCTATAAAGAGCATGTATTCAACACAACTCCACTTGGCCCAACCTGGCCGAGTACAACTCTTGCACGCGTATGGCAACCCTACCATACTCACGTGACTAACACTTTGCACGCGAATGACCTCATGCCATTCTCACGTGACTAACCATTCTTCATGTGCACCATTCTCTTAGCCCGAACGTCCTGCATGACATCCTTGACCACCAAGACCTCAGTTCCCCTGAACCTAGTCCCGAACCTCAGTTCCTCCATGAACCTAGTTCCAGTCCCGTCATCGACCACATTCACCCTCGAGCAATACCTGCACATGAACAAACCACAAAACGATTCCGAGCACAAGTCCGCGACTTGACTCACATTAAACCATGCAACCACTCATAGGAGTGCATTGCATTAAATATTCTAAGAACACGATTTCAAAACACGAACAAAAACCTTTTCAAAAATCAAAAAGCTTTTCAAATAATCAAACTGATTTCAGATCTTTTCAAATAAAGAAACCAAAAAATAAATCTTGTCGAAATATCAAACTGGTTTCAAATCTTTTCAAATACTCATCATCAAAATCAACTGGGTCAAAAATAACGATCCTTCAATCTCCCCCTTGATGAGTAATTTGACAAAACACAATATAAGATTTGATAAGAGATTGAGAAAGAACCAAAAGACCAAATAATCCCAATTCAAAAACCTCCTTGACTTGTTCTCCCCCTTTTTGACAAAATAGTCATCAAGATCTCAAAACTCCCCCTTAATGAATGCAAGATCTCAAGCTTTGAAGTATATTCAAGGTATATAATCAAAGTAAAGCATTTGAAGAGTTTTTAGGAGAACTTTCTCATTTTGTATCAAATTATCCAATGAGAAAGCAAATTGTGAGAATATGGAGGCTTTAACACATAGAATAGTTATTGCATAAGCAAATTAGAGCAAACAAGTAAAATGTCATAAACAGATTTTGCCAAAGCGAAAAGAAATCTATCATGAGCATAGAGAGACTTTCAAATTCACTAATATTTGTCTCAAGCCTTTTTCAACCATTTGAATTTCCTTTTCTCTTTTAGCAAGTTTGACAATTTTGCTTTGTGATCAACGAGGGATGACAAGTAATGGACACTAGCCCATACTTGTGTATGAGTAGGTAGTTCTTTCTTGTATCTTTCTCAGTTTAAATTGGCAAGTGGCTTCACATTGTTCTGAACTTTTGTTTAGACAAGTAGCCTTTTCTTGCATCTTTTGCATTTAAATCCCTGGCAAGGAAGCTGCACATTGTACTAAACTTGTGTTTAGCCAAGTAGCTTTTGCTTGCATCTTTTTCAACTTGCTTTTAACATTAAAACACTGATTTTGCTTGAGACTCATAATGATCATTTGAAGTCCAACAAAAAACTCACACATAGTTTCTAATCAACTCTAGCCTTTCAACAGATGACAAGAAACTTTTAAGCCTATTTCACAAATGCAATACCATAATGAGCAAGAGCCAAAATATTCTCGAAAAGCATCTCAAATTGAATTATTTTAGCCTTTTAGTGATAACTAAAGCATTGAGCATTAACTTGGCTATATACACAAGAATAATCACCAAAGCTTTTCACTACATGATGCAATGTAAACAGGGATTTTTACTTGAGGTGTAAAGTCAAAATACCACTTATAAAAAAATCACTTCTAGGAACCAAAGTCAAGTAACCCAAAAAGATAAACTCAAGACTCCCCTCAAATCAACCCATGGGGATGAATGATCCCAAGTTCACCGCGTAAGAAAGCAAAAGCGAGAAAAATCAAGCGGTTTAGTGAAAATATCGACAAAGTGAGCACCGAATCAACAAATTTCAGTTCAATAGCTCTTTTTCAACATGATCTCTAAGAAAATGAAATCTGATGTCAATGTGTCCAAGAAAGAGAATTACTCAAGAAGTGGCATGAACCAGATGTACTTTTTCTATCAATTCCACATCCTCCAAATTCAGCATCAGAGAAAGGTCGTCTTAAACTAATGCGTGAAGAAGTAGAAAGCCAAATGCCAAAATCTTGAGTACCACGGAGATACCTTAAAATCCTCTTGATAGCTTGTCGATGTGAAGCACGCGGGGAAGCTTGAAAACGAGCACACAAGCACACAGCAAACTCCAATTATCTCATCCTCAACAGCATCATCTTCATCAACAAAGATACTCTCCCCCTGAACATATGCACTGCACTGCACTATTTGGACTAGTGCCTTTTGCGAAACAGAGGTGGAGGAAGCATCTTGAAAAATAACACTTTTAGCACGAGATGCACAAGTGAAGGAGGAGAACCAATTCTTATCATCGGACATGTGGCGTGAGCATCCTAATCCACTAGCCATATGTTCTCCTTCCTCGCGTGAGAAGCCTACATAGAAGCAGAAAGTGTCGATGTCTCTGCATCAAGTTAGAAATAAAATGTTTAGGAATCCAAAGATCTTGAGACACACGACGCACAAATGATTGGCACAACACGAGCATTCTTATGCATAAAAGAAGATTTGTCTTTTCTCGTGTTCTTAGCAACAAGAGGTATTTGCATCACCCTAGGCACATAATGAGAAATGAAACGTGCACTGCCTCAAATTAGACCTAGCATTAAACCTTTCTCTCTTTTGTTGTTTAGCTAGTCTAAAGCAAAAGTCTACTAGATGTCCATCTCTACCACAATGAGTGCAAGTGTACTTAACATGATGTTTTGCTTTAACAAAGAGAAGCACATTTTGCATTCATCATAAGAGAAGATAAAAGACCACCAGATTTAAAGACATTTTTCTTAGGCTCATTGACAATTTCAAATTTTCCACTTCCAAGTGTTTTGACAACAGTGGGAGCATGTGATTTATGATGAGCATAAGAATCAAAACCTAAACCTTTGTTCTGAGTGCTGACTTTTGATTGATCCAAAATCATGTTTAGGTTTTTCTTGCCATCGCTGAAACGTTCCAAAGAATTTTGCAAGTAATCAACTTTCTTAGCAAGAGTTAAACAATTATCACAAGGAGTGTCAATTTTAGCTTTCATTTACGGCAATTTGAACACGAGTTAATTTCATGAGTGAACATGTCATTTGTTAATTGTGTAACTCTACAATTTGCATCTTTTAATTTCAACTCAAGAATTGAACATTTAGAGCAAGCAATTTGATCATGTAAACTATCAAGAGAGCAACCAATATTTTTCACAAGTTTTTCATTTTTCAATTGTTCGGCATAAACTTGTTCTAGTTTAATGACATGTTCCTCTTTTAGAGACTTAATTTCAAATTTGAGATCTAAGCAAGTATCACAAATATTTTCAGAATTTGAATTTCTAAGATCAAAGTTTTCAGATTTTAGCATGGATAGATCTTTTCTAAGTTTTTATTTTTGAGTGAAGATTTTCTTAAAGATTTTCTCAATATGACTAAAACTTCACAAAGCTCATCATACGAAGGCATTACCTCATCACCGTCGCTGGAGGTGCTGTCGTTGTCACTAGAATCACTAGTGTTCCCTATTGCCATGAAGCACAGTCCGGTGAAATCCTTCTCTTTCAGCTTCGTTTGCTTCGCTTCCTTCTCATCTTACTTTGAGTCATAACTGTCGCTTAAGTCTAAGCGACCAATTGCCTCGAAGACTTTGTTGAGCATCTTCTTCGTCCGTTGCTTATTTTTATCCTTGCTCTCTCTTGGCCGGAAGGACTTGGAGGAGTTGCTTTGCTCCTTCTCCTCTCTATCTTTGTTCTTGAAACATTTAGCACGGATGTGCCCTGCCTTGCCGCAGTTGTAGCAATGGATGGAGGCTCCTTTTCTTTCCCTTGATCTCATGTAAGCTGCATTGACACGCTTGGAAAGAAGAGCAAGTGTATCTTCCGGTATTTGATCTAGCTGCTCATCACTAAGAGCACTCAAAGCGATAATGGAATATGATGATGAAGAACTAGTAGCATTATCATATGAAGAGGAATTAGCATTAAGAGCCATAGAGTTATCATTGGATGTTCTTGAAACAATGTCTATCTCAAAAGTCTTGAGACTAGAATATAGTTTATCCAAAGTCATTTCACTCATCTTGTGAGCTTCCCTAAAAGCAGTCACTTTCATTTGCCAGATTTTAAGATCAAGAGATGATAGGAAATGTCTAGCATTTTCAGAGTCAATGTACTTTACATCTACAGCTCTAAGATTGTTTAAGATTCTGTTAAAGCGAGCAAAACAATCATCTAGAGATTCTCCAGAGTTCATTTCAAATCTAGTGTATTCCTTTTTAAATTGATCTTGCCTAGCTTCTTTTACAGAGTTAGTGCCCTCATGATAATCTTGAAGAGATTTCCAAATTTCATGAGCAGTGAGTAAATGACAGACTCTATCGAATTCTTTTCTAGCAAGTCCTTGAAGCAATATGTTTCTAGCTCTATTATTGTTTTCAACATCTTTTTCAAACTCGATTTTATCACTATCATCATTTGAAGGAAGCTCGTATGGAATCTTTACCTTGCGCCAAATAGCGTTACCTTGAGCTTGAAGGTATGCAGTCATCCGAATCCGCCAGTGGGGAAAGTCTGTGCCATTGAAGATTGGCGGCTTGTTCGAGTATATCTCTGTTGCCATAACTTACTGTTTACTAATCACCTGTTAAGATGGATTAGTAGAGCCAAGCTCTGATACCACTTGTAGGACCGAATATAGCAATCAGAGGGGGGGTGAATGATTGTGCGGAAGCTAAAACCAAATTCTTGATCTATTAAAAGTTTACCCCAAAATAGAACCAAATAATTGCCTCGTTTTCGAAAAAAACAGATTGATAGAGGTTTGGTAAAACGAGAATTCCCAGAGATCCAACCGTCCGATCGATCTGAAATTTGGACACAAGAAACTAGATTCCAATATGAATCAAACCCAAAAAGAATCAGCTCAATCGGACTTACGGATCAAAAGTTATGACCTTCGCAAGCTTACTGTTCTAGAAGATGGCGAGAATAAATCTAACTAGAATTGTAGCTCGCCGAAAGATTTGATGAACTTGATCTTTATTTCTCCTTTCTTTTGTCTAAAATACTCCAAACAAAAGAGTACAACCCTAAAGCTTGCTCAAAGCTTGATTGCCTTCAACAGGAGGCAACCCCTCTATTTAAAGAAGGCAAACACACCTAATCCTAGAAGGAGTCCTAATCCTAGAAGGATTCCTAATCCTAAAAGGATTCCCACTCCTAATCCTAGAAAGAGCATGTATTCAACACAACTCCACTTGGCCCAACCTGGCCGAGTACAACTCTTGCACGCGTATGGCAACCCTACCATACTCACGTGACTAACACTTTGCACGCGAATGACCTCATGCCATTCTCACGTGACTAACCATTCTTCATGTGCACCATTCTCTTAGCCCGAACGTCCTGCATGACATCCTTGACCACCAAGACCTCAGTTCCCCCTGAACCTAGTCCCGAACCTCAGTTCCTCCATGAACCTAGTTCCAGTCCCGTCATCGACCACATTCGCCCTCGAGCAATACCTGTAACACCCCGGCATTTACTATGCCTGAATGTTACCAAACACAAGCTAAACAACATCTAAATACCACATTTAACATCAAATTCCAGCAAAGGTGCATAGACTAAAAACCGAGATTTCGGCAGCACCTCCTTTGTTTTATCATGAATTTAAGGAACAGCAACAATATAGCATTATATGGCAATAAGAGAACCATCTAAAACAGCAATAAATAAAGTCTTAACGACAATAAGAGACTAACATTAAGCTCTTAAGGTTCCAAGTGTCAAACAAACAATAGAACTCTCATTAACCAAGCTAAGACTTAATTTAAAGGCCATCACACGCAATTTATTATCCAACTAAATGAATTGACTTGGGGAAACATTAAGGTGAAGCAACGTGTGAGCGTGTGACTATTCCCTTTCCCGCATGCCGTTCTCATGGTACCTAAAACAACAAGAAAACACAAGGGTGAGTTCGAAACTCAGCAAGCATACCGCAATGGACAACAAGCATAACAACAAGTCAATAACATCTTTCATCATGTATAACATCTCATTCATGAATACTTATCAATATCATCATCAATTTGTATGCGATGTAATGCATTGCTCCCGACCCTCTGGAACCTCATACCGGTATGGGAAGTACACACCCGTCGGTGTGCACCCTTTCCCCTTCCATCCCGAAGATGGAGGGTGCCTACTCGCTTCCAAACACCACGTGGATGGAATCACGACTTAGGACTTACTCAATGGCGTTCGGACTAGTCATAACTTTCTCACCGACCTTGCCGGACTAGCTATGACTTTCTCACCGCCTCGCCCTATCTCATGACATGCATGCAACCATGCCAAATATCATATTCAATTCACATATTAACACATGGCATCATAATATGTTAAACATGCTCATCATATCATATCAATCATTAAAACATGGCAAGTGGACATATATCATGTAGGCAATTCCATCTAATTTCAACATGCAACCTACAACTTGCTATCCATCACAACACACTTGCCTCAAACACGTGCAACGGATTGGCGGGAAGAAGAGGGAACTCCCGGGGTCACACCACCTGCACATAGGCATCACACACTCACAATCATAGCCTCCAAACAGTACACAAACCCCCATCTAACCCGACATTGCCAACTACTCGCAAAACCTAAAAACAGAGGTTCTGTCCCGGCGGGACAGCAGCCTTGCAAAAGGCATAACTTGAGTTCTGGGACTCCAAATCGAATAAACGAGTACACCGTCGCGAAGCTTAGGAAATTTCCCAACTTTTTCTAGTTATAGGGAAAGACTGATTCGGACTCTAAAATTGTTTAATCTACAGATTACCACAATCTGTTCCAGTTACGTCACAGATTTTTAGGCGCTCGGTAAAACAGCCATAACTTTCAAACGGCTGATCGGAAATTAACGTGCTTTACGTCCACGGAAAGATAATTAAATTATCTACAACTTCCTAGAAGTCCGTACGGTCTGATTCGGATTCTAAATCGACGGAAACTCGAACCCTAGTTCGACTGCTCAATCTGCCCGAAAACAGAAACGTGGACAAGTATAGATCTAACCCAAATTACTTCAAACCAGCGCCTCCAATTGATCTAAAAACTTGATAAACACCCTAATAACAGTACCTAGATCAAATCCAAGGATCCTCATGTTCATACCTTTGCCCAAAGCGCAAAACTCCAATCAATCTCCGCGAATCTCCTCGCGAATCGCTCCTCGCTCCACGTTCCTCGCTCCTCGCTCCTTGCTCCTCGCTCCTCGCTCCACGGGATGACTCCACAAGGTGCAGGGGTGGGGAGGCCACCCTAGGGCAGCAAGGGGTGGAGGGGAGGGGGTGGGGAGGTGGAGGACAGGGAGGGGGTGCGACGGTTTTGGGGGCTAGGGCTTAGGGAGGGGAGGGAGGAGAGAGGCGCAAGAGGGGGAGTGGGGCGCAAGGGGCTGAGATGGGGCGCAAGGGCGCCCCGGGGCAGCCCCTTTTAACAGCCCTCAACCCAATCCTAGTCCGTTACGGAGTCCTAATCCATCCCACCAAAGCCCACCAAGGCCCAAAACTCCCCCGGGAAGGCCCAAAACCCCGAAAACGGCCCGGAAACGGCCCGGAAACGTTATTAACCCCCGATCCTTATGATTTTAACCTTATTTCCACATCTCATACTGTATTTAACCTTATCATGTTCAAAAATTAAGGATACGACACTCCGAGGTGTCACAATACCTGCACATGAACAAACCACAAAACGATTCCGAGCACAAGTCCGCGACTTGACTCACATTAAAGCATGCAACCACTCACAGGAGTGCATTGCATTAAATATTCTAAGAACATATTCTAAGAACACGATTTCAAAACACGAACAAAAACCTTTTCAAAAATCAAAAAGCTTTTCAAATAATCAAACTGATTTCAGATCTTTTCAAATAAAGAAACCAAAAAATAAATCTTGTCGAAATATCAAACTGGTTTCAAATCTTTTTCAAATACTCATCATCAAAATCAACTGGGTCAAAAATAACGATCCTTCAGTGTCTCTAATGAGCTGCTGGTGTCTGTAAGTACTTCCAGCTAATCATTGAGTTTACCATATATATGTGTTAATTTCGCCCTAGTTCAAGCTGGAAAATGTAATAACTTATCCCCTTTGTATGTAGAATGGAGATACAACGATGTAGAATGGAGACTATCTTCGACATCGGCTTCATCGATCCATTAATTGTCAACGAGACTATATGTAAAGCCAACCCAAAAGAAGCTGAAGAATACATTCTGAAAGCTCTTTCAGAACAGTACTACAAATCGCACATACTTTTGCCCTTCAACTTCATGTACGTATATATACATGTCATCACACAACCTCTCATTTATCCTTCTTCAAGACATTCATAATATGACTAATTACATATATGTTGCAATACATATATATAATAGGTTTCACTGGATCCTACTTGTTATCAATGTCGATAGTGCGAAGATCATTGTGCAAGACTCAAGAAGAAAACCACAGCAAAATTTTCAGTTTGTCATTGATATTCTAAACAGGTAATATTGAGATGCCAACCTACATATATTTAAGTACTTCGAATACTCATAATTACTATTCATATAATAACGCATGACAGGGCATTCGCCACGTTCCGAACGAAGCATAAAGGAAAGAGTTCTAGGAATGAATTCACAAAGGCAATCGAAAGCACTCGAGTACGTACTACAAAATATCAATTAAAGAATATATATGGCGTACAAATCTATCTTCTCAATAATTAATTGCATTCTTTTCAAACAAATCACTCCAGGTTCTACAGCAATTGGCCGTGTGAAATCATGTGCTGAAAAATTGGCTTTGAACTGAAAAATTAACTTAGATTTGAATTTGCAAAATGTGTTTGTTCATGTGTTTTGACAATTTGACAAGAAACAGTAAGTTACGCATTAGCGCCGGACAAAGTTCTCAAGAAACAGTAAGTTTCCCATCTGCGACCAGACTGATGTTTTGGGTGCTGTTGTGAACATGTTGAGCCCATGATGAAGTCATTTTCACATGTACACACGGGACAGTTTTTCTTGGTCCGTTGTGAACAAGCTTTTTCGGTTTGGATAATTTCTTGGAACCAAGATTTTCACATGTACAACGGACTAATTCTTTTGTCCGTCGTGAATGGACTTTTTCTAGGGTTTTACTTTTGTGAAACCGGCGTGGCACGTTCTTGTGGGACAAGCTTCACGGGAGTCCGTTGTGAACTTGTTTTGAGCTCATGGCCAAAGCCATTTTGCATGTACAGCGGACCAACTTTGTTTGTCCGTTGTGAACGTGTTTTTCAGCGTTTGGTTGGCTTCTTGGAGCGAAACTTTTCTTTATACAGCGGACCAACTTTGTTTGTCCCGTCGTGAATCGTTTTCGCCGCCAATTAGGGTTTTGGCGATTTGGATTTGAATTTTGAATGTGAATTTGAAATTTGTAATGATTTTCATGATGCTTCTTTTGAAGTGGACTTTATGCAATACTCATGTGAGTAGTTGCATGGATTGACATTGAGTCAAGTCGTGGACTTGTGCTCGGATTTGTTTTGTGGTTTGTTCATGTGCGTATTGCTCGAAGGCGAATGTAGTCGATGACGGGACCGGAACTAGGTTCATGGAGGAACCGAGGTTCGGGACTAGGTTCAGGAGGAACTGAGGTCTTGGTGGTCAAGGATGTCATGCGGGGACGTTCGGGCCTAAGAGAATGGTGCACATGAAGAATGGTTAGTCACGTGAGAATGGCGAGGAGGTCATTCGCGTGCAAAGTGTTAGTCACGTGAGTATGGCGAGGTGGCCATACGCGTGCAAAGTGTTAGTCATGTGAGTATGGTAGGGTTGCCATGCAGCGTGCAGTAAAGTTATTACTCGGCCTGGTTGGGCCAAGTAGAGTTGAGTTGGATCACAGTTCCTTCTAGGGAATAGGAATCGTATTCAGAACTCCTTGTGGGTTGGTGCTTTAAATAGGTGGGGGGTCTCCTGTTGAAAGGCATCAAGTAGAGCTGAGCGCATCAAGCTTTGAGCTTGGTTTTAGGGTTTGTACTCTTTTGATGAGAGTATTTTAGACAAGAAATAAAGATCAATTCTTCCAAGATTTTCAGGCTACAGTAACCACGTCGCTACAGTATTTTCTGTTTTGGTTCTTGTTTGCATACTTGTTCTAGTTCTAGATTGATTTTTGTTCTTCAAGTTTTATCTTGATTTGATCCATCAAAAACCTCTCTAGGGTATTGATCTAGTATTTCTCAAAGTCTAGTTGATCAATCTGTTGTCGTTCTTGTTTAATCTTGAAGTTTTGATTAGATTGATTCACGTCAAGTTCTGGATCAGCAAGCTTGCGAAGCTCATAACTTTTGATCCGTAAGTCCGATCGAGCTGATTCTTTTTGGGTTCGATTCGTATTGGAATCTAGTTTCTTGTGTCCAAATTTCCAGATCGTTTCGACGGTTGGATCTCCGAATTCTCGTTTTACCAAACCTCTGTCATTCTGTTTTTGTCGAAAACGAGGCAATTTATTTGGTTCTGTTTTGGGGTGAACTTTTAATAGGTCAAGAATTTGGTTTTAGCTTCCACAATCATTCACTTACCCTCGATTGCTATATATTCGTATGCTTCGATCCTGCAAGTGGTATCGAGCAAGGTTCTCTAATCTATCTTAACCCGGTGATTAGATCAATGGATCGTTATTCGACAAAACCATGTGTGTTCGATGGTGTTGATTTTCAGTTTTGGAAGGCCAAGATGGAGGCGTTCATCCAAGCAGGGCTTCACAATTTGGGAGAAGGTCTACAAGCCATATGAAGTCCTGCAAAACGACAACGTCAACGACACCAATCGCACACATGTTGAAGCAAATGGCAAGTGCGCGCAACTTGATCATCCAAGGCTTGGGACCTTGTGACTTTGATCGTGTGGTTCATCTTCGATCCGCATATGAGGTATGGAAATCTCTTTGTGATTACCATGAGGGTTCTAACACCGCCAAAGAGGTTCGCCAAGATATTTACAAAAAAGAATACATGCGTTTTGAGATGAAACCTAGTGAATCAGATGACTTCTTTTGCGTTTCAATAAAATTCTTAGCAATCTACGTCTTTGTTGGAGTTAGCTTTGATGATCTTTGCTAATGCTAGACAATTGCTTAGTGCTTTGGACATGTCGGTGTGGGAGATGAAAGTAACATCTATACAAGAATCTACTACCATGAGTACACTTACTTTAGATGTTCTTTATTCTAAGTTGAAAACTCATGAATTAGATGTTTTTGCTAGAAAGAATGATCATAAATCAATTGCTTTGACATCTCAATCTAGCATATCTCATAATGGTGCTGCTTCAAGTTTTGCTCTATCTTTCTTGTCTTCACTAACCATTGAATGAGCAGTTGAGCAATTCCCATAGAAGACTTGTCACTACTCTTCTCGCTAATACAAAGCTTTGCAAAATGTGATAAAGAGAAAGAGAGGTGGTGGTGATCCTCCAAGATGCTATGAGTGTGGTGATCTAGACCATATTAGTCAAAGCTATCCCAAAACTTGCAAGTAAAGCATCAAGTGAGGAGAAGGACAACGATGGAAGAAAGAGAAGAAGAAGTTCTCTCCAAGTGATAGAAAGAAGAAGAACTTCATCAACCGCAAAGTTGTCCATCGAGTTCTTTCCGCTCTTGAACAAGTCAATTTGAGCGATGTGGATTCGGAGAGCGAGGATGATGCAACTCAAGCAAGCATGAGTTGGCGGGGTTGTGTCTCATGGCCAAAAGCAGCGGCCTTGACTTCACCGAGGGCGATCATGACGACTTCAATGAGGTAGATCCTTCTTACGATGAATTAGCTATTGTCTTGTTGCTCGTCTTGGTAAATTGCTTGATAAAGCGTGACAAGAAAATTAAGAAACATGATTTTGTTGTTGAGTCATTGAATGCTGAAATTGCTAGACTTAAAAGCCTTGATTCCTGATGATGTTGCTTGCAAATCATGTGACTTAATTTACAATGAGCTTACTTTGCTTAGGAAAGAACATGCTCTTCCTTTGCATCTAAATGAGAAAAATGATAAACATGTTAAACATATAGCATTTCCACGATGATTTGCATGGTTTAACTTCTTGTTCTAAATGCTTAACTCTTGAATTAAAATTGAAAGATGCAAATGCTAGGATTTCTCAATTGACCGTGATAATGCCTTACACATGAGGTTCTTTCATGCTCTACTTGTAAATGTAAGCAGAAGAGAAGGTTGATAATCTTTGCAATAATTGTTTAACTCTTGCCAAGAAAGTTGATTATTTGCAAAGTTCTTTGGAACGATTCACTAATGGCAGAAAAAGATTAAACATGATTTTGGATCAATCAAAAGTCGGCCTCATAACAAAGGTTTAGGTTTGATTCTTATGCTCATCATAAATCACATGCTCCCACTTGTTGTTAAAACACTTGACGGAGGAAAATTTGAAATTGTCAATGAGCACAGAAAAGCGTCTTTAGAAGTCTGTGGAGTGTTATCTTCTACTATGATGAATGCAAATGTTGCTTCTACTTCTAAAGCCAAACGATTCTCGTTAAATACACTTGCACTCATTGTGGTAGAGATGGACATTTAGTAGATTTTTGCTTTAGACTAGCCAAACAACAAAAGAAAGAAAGAGCTAAGGCTAGGTCTAATTTCAGAAAGGCACGCTTTGCTTCTCACTACGTGCCTAGGGTGATGCAAGCACCTTTTGTTGCTAGAAACAAGGAGCAGGCAAAATTGATTTTGTGCATAAGGCTGCTCGTGTTGTGCCCTTGTTGTCGTCGTGTGTCTCGATCTTTGGATTCCTAAACATCTTATTTCTAACCCCGATCGAGACCTCGACACTTTCTGCTTCTATGTAGGCTTCTCACGAGGAGGAGAACATGTGGCTAGTGAATTTGATGCTCACTTCATATGTTCGGTGATAGATTTGGTTCTCCTTCACTCATGCATCTCGTGCTAAAGTTTTATCTTCTCAAGATGCTTCTTCCACTCCTATTTTATAAAGGCACTAGTTCAAATGATGCAGTACAAGTGCATATGTTCAGGGGAGAGTGTCTTTGTTCATAAAGATGATGATCTTGTTGTGATGAGATAATTGGAGGTTTACATGAAGACTCTTCCCACGTGCTTCACATCAACAAAGCGGTTAAGTGAATTTTCGAGGTATCTCCATGGTACTCAAGATTTTGGCATTTGGCTTTTGCTTCCTTATGCATTAGTTTAAGAGCTTATTCGATATTGACTTTGGAAGGTGTTGAATTGATTTGGTTCGTGCCACCTCTTGAGTAATCCTCTTTCTTGAGCATTTGATATTAGATTTCACTTTCTTAGAGATCATGTTGAAAAAGAAAATATTGTGCTTCACCATGTGGATACTGAACATCAATTGGCGGACATTTTCACAAAACCTTTGTCTTCTTCTCGTTTTGCTTTTATTCGGGAGAACTTGGAATTGTTCATCCAATGGGATTGTTTTGAGGGGAGTTTCTTTGCCAAGTTCTTTCACTTGATGAGCTCACTTTATCATATTTCTTTATATGTTATGTAATTGAGCTAATATATGATAATCTAATTGTCTCACTTGAACTAAAAATGACATTGTGGAATTCCTGGTGATTACCTATAGCTAAATACTACTGTGATATCTTACTCTTCTAGGCTTGATATTGAATCCTCTTGACAAATTTGGGCTATGAAGCAAGTGTGGTTTCAACTTTATTCTTTCATAAGACCTCTTAATCACTCTTGCATGTTTTACAATCAAAGAAAAAGAAAAGAAAAGGGAATAAAAGGGCTAAAGCTTCAAGTTATTTGCTTCAAGCATGCTTTCCTTAAAATGGTTAAGATGTATGCTTCAAGCATGCCATTCCCTCAAAGATAAGATGTATGCTTCAAGCATACCACTCCTAGAAAATAAAAAAGTATGCTTCAAGCATGCCACATGCGATTTATTGTTTAAGATTAAATTGGTCCACTAGATTGGAGTTGAAACTACTTGCTCGCCACGATTTGTTATTTGCTTCAACTTTGAGCCTTTGTTTTTCTACTAAAGGTTTTGCTTAGTACTTGGCTATAGTTGGTGAATTGAGGTTGAGATGCATGTCATTTCCTAACTTGTTAAAATCACATCAAGATCATGTATTTGGCATGTTATGTGATATATAAGGTTATATGATCAGAATGAGCTCATCTTTTCCTATCTTGGCACTCCTTGTTTCTCTTGGTGAAACCATTGTTTCAAGAAAAATTTTGAACCTGTTCTCTTTTACTCTTGATGAATCCATTGTCAAGGGGAGAAATTTGGAAATCTTTCTTTGAAAAGTTTAAAGAAAAAGGAGAGTTGTTAAAATTGAGAATTTTGGGAGAAGTTTGGAGATTTTTGAAATTTTTGGGCGCGTTGCACATTCACACACATTTTCATTCTCGAGGAGATTTTGTTTTGCATTTTGGTCAAAGAGGATTTGTGTTTTCTTACTTTTAGTCTTTGATCCTTTGGATTTCAAAATCTTTGGTAAAGTGAATGCCAAATGATCAATTCTAAGTGGTGTTGCCAATGTTTTCATCAAGGGGAGATTGTGAAATCATGTGCTTTGAAAAATTGGCTTTGAACTGAAAATTAACTTAGATTTGAATTTGCAAAATGTGTTTGTTCATGTGTTTTGACAATTTGACAAGAAGCTTGATGAGATTACCGCATTGTAGGACAAAGTTCTCAAAGCATTAAGTTTCCCATGCTGACGGACGTGTTTTTGGAGTCTGTTGTGAACATGTTTTTGAGCCCATGGCCAAAGTCATTTTCACATGTACAACGGACAGTTTTTCTTGTCCGTTGTGAACAAGCTTTTTCGGTTTGGATAATTTCTTGGAACCAAGATTTTCACATGTACAACGGACTAATTCTTTTTGTCGTCGTGAATGGACTTTTTCTAGGTTTTACTTTTGTGAAACCGAGCGTATGCGTTGCGCGGACAAGCTTAACGGGGTCCGCTTGTGAACTTGTTTTGAGCTCATGGCCAAAGCCATTTTTGCATGTACAACGGACCAACTTTGTTTGTCCGCTTGTGAGCGATGTTTTCATGCGTTTGGTTGGCTTCTTGGAACAGAAACTTTTCTTTATACAACGGACCAACTTTGTTTGTCCGTCGTGAATGCGTTTTATTTCAATTAGGGTTTTGAAGCGATTTGGATTTGAATTTTGAATGTGAATTTGAAATTTGTAATGATTTCATGATGCTTCTTTTGAAGTGGACTTTATGCAATACTCATGTGAGTAGTTGCATGGATTGACATTGAGTCAAGTCGTGGACTTGTGCTCGGATTTGTTTGTGGTTTGTTCATGTGCAGGTATTGCTCGAAGGCGAATGTGATGTCGATGTGGACTAGGAACTAGGTTCATGGAGGAGGCGAGGTTAGGGACTAGGTTCAGGAGGAACTGAGGTCTTGGTGGTCAAGGATGTCATGCGGGGCGTTCGGGCTAAGAGAATGGTGCACATGAAGAATGGTTGAATCACGTGAGAATGGCGAGGAGGTCATTCGGCGTGCAAAGTGTTAGTCACGTGAGTATGGCGAGGTGGCCAGGCGTGCAAAGTGTTAGTCATGTGAGTATGGTAGGGTTGCCATGCAGCGTGCAAGAGTTGTACTCGGCCTGGTTGGGCCAAGTAGAGTTGAGTTGGATCTGATTCCTTCTAGGAATAGGAATCGTATTCGAGAACTCCTTGTGGGTTGGTGCTTTAAATAGGTGGGGGGTCTCCTGTTGAAAGGCATCAAGTAGAGCTGAGCGCATCAAGCTTTGAGCTTGGTTTTAGGGTTTGTACTCTTTTGATGAGAGTATTTTAGACAAGAAATAAAGATCAATTCTTCCAAGATTTTTTGGTGCTACAGATATCACACGTCGCCACGATTTCTGCTTTGGTTCTTGTTTGCATACTTGTTCTAGTTCTAGATTGATTTTTGTTCTTCAAGTTTTATCTTGATTTGATCCATCAAAAACCTCTCTAGAATTATTGATCTAGTATTTCTCAAAGTCTAGTTGATCAATCATTTGTCGTTCTTGTTTAATCTTGAAGTTTTGATTAGATTGATTACGTCAAGTTCTGGATCAGCAAGCTTGCAGAGCTCATAACTTTTGATCCGTAAGTCCGATCGAGCTGATTCTTTTTGGGTTCGATTCGTATTGGAATCTAGTTTCTTGTGTCCAAATTTCAGATCGTTTCGACGGTTGGATCTCCGGGAATTCTCGTTTTACCAAACCTCTGTCATTCTGTTTTTGTCGAAAACGAGGCAATTATTTGGTTCTGTTTTGGGGTGAACTTTTAATAGGTCAAGAATTTGGTTTTAGCTTCCGCACAATCATTCACCCCCCCTCTGATTGCTATATTCGTATACTTCGATCCTACAGGCCGGAAACAACTTATGTGGCTATTATGTGTGCCTCTACATGCAAAATCTTACCCACGGCGATATGCGACGACTGGACAACGAGGTGCGTGTGTTAAAAACAATTTTCTTAATACACTTATACTTCACGTATTCAAAGATTTATTTCTTTCTTTCTTTTCGTAGCCCGGCATTAATGAGACAGGTGTGATCCCTTCGCATCGGGTAGAAGCAGTCCAAGAACAACTTATTGGCTTCATTGTCGATGAGATTATAACCCCCAGAGGCGAGTTCTATGCAAAAGGATGGAGAGATTGTCCTTCAATACGGACAGGTGAACTTACGGGATCTTCGTCTATGGACGCAAAAAGTGATGCACGCAAGAAATGATCTCAAGATCACCACCTTTGTACTCTTCGAAAGTTGGAAAACGTTTGCTTGTGCTCATCATTTTATGTATTGTAAAACTTGTGTGTATATATGCATTTACTTTGTAAATACATTATAAGTTTACTATTTGTGCAAACAAACTAATGTTTTTCTCAATTATAATATATATATAATTATGCTGAAATAAACTTGTAGTTGTATTTAATTTAATTGCCAAATTTCATATTGGAAAGCATAAATATGAAATGGTTACAACGTCTCCACAAGCGGTTTGTAACAACAACCGCTTGTGGAGAGAGCACACATGGCATCTCTCGCCACCACAGGTGGAGGGGCTCTACAAGCGGTTGGTAACACCAACCGCTTGTGATTTGCCTCCACGTGGTCGCTCCATCGCGCTCGACGCCTTCCGAACCGCTTGTGGTGCGGCACCACAAGCGGTTCGTGGAACCGCGAGTGATACCCACTGGGTATCACTCTCGGTTGCGTACAAGCGGTTCCATAACCGCTTGTGAAAGCGCTTACGAACCGCTTGTGTTGCACTATTCCTTGGTAGTGAACGAAGCGGGCCCAGGAAGGAACCAGAGCGTGGAGCGGGCGACAGCATCACACGAGAGCGGCACAGGAACGTATGAATACACGAACCGGTATACAGGAATGAATACGAACGCTCACAACGTACATACACGCTTGAAGCAACACTCCGGCGGCTACCGTACGCCGAGCGTCGACGTGGCATAGCCGGCGACGAGCGGTTTGGTTCCCTTATAGTATATTAATATTAATATATTAATATATATTAATATATTTATATATATATATAGGAAAAATACTTTATACTCCCGGGAGTAATTACTCCCATCTCTGAAATACCACCCAAACGAACTTTAAATACTCCTTTATCATTTTGGATACACTCATATACTAATTATAAGATATTCCAATGAGATTCACATGAAAAAATTGCAAGAGAGTATATAGTTTTTAGCCTATTTTGCAAATACCTTCATATAAGCACATAAAAAGGAGTATGTCAAAAAAGTATACATATCACCTCTGAAAAAATGTAAATACCATCTAGATGGTCTTATATACTTGTATATTACACGTACATACCATCCGTTGCGCGAGATACTCCCTATGTTGTGAGATACGGCATAGGGAGTAATTACTCCCGGGAGTAGAAAAGAGGCTTCAACGGCATAGGGAGTAATTACTCCCGGGAGTAGAAAAGAGGCTATATAGGAAACCTCTTTTCTACTCCCGGAGTAATTACTCCCTATGCCGTATCTCACAACGTAGGGAGTATTTCGCGCGACGGAGAGTATGTACGTGTAGTATATAAGTATATAAGATCATCTAGGTGGTATTTACATTTTTTCAGAGGTGGTATGTACACTTTTTAGACATACTCCTTTTTATATGCATATATGAAGGTATTTGCAAAATATGCTAAAAACTATGTACTCCCTTGCAATTTTTTCATGTGGATCTCATTGGAATATCTTATAATTAGTATATGAGTGTATCCAAACTAATAAAGGAGTATTTCAAGTACGTTTGGGTGGTATTTCAGATATGGGAGTAATTACTCCCGGGAGTACGAAGTATTTTTCCTATATATATATATATATATATATATATATATATATATATATAGAGGATTGCTAGTGTACTATCGATAGTACAGATCCTTCGTGCTATAGCGTTGTGTTTGCAAAATTCGAAAACGAAATTGTTGATCCAAACCGTGCATTATGTTCATCTCATTGAAATCTCACTACCCACCAAATTTTATATTTTTTGAATTTTTTCTCCTATTTATTTTGTATTTTTCAAAATCCACGATCTAATTAGTTATGGGACGTCCAATGAAGCTAGTTTTGAAAAATACAAAATAAATAGGAGAAAAAATTCAAAAAATATAAAATTTGGTGGGTAGTGAGATTTCAATGAGATGAACATAATGCACGGTTTGGATCAACAACTTCGTCTTTGAATTTTGCAAACACAGCGCTATAGCACGGAAGATCTGTACTATCGATAGTATACTAGCAATCCTCTCTCTCTCTATATATATATATATATATATATATATTACAATATAATGCAATTACTTGGTGCACTATGGTGCCCTAAGCACTATGATCCAAAACAGATATTTTTTCTATGTATTTGCATTCGAAATTTTTTGAAATTTTTAGAATATTGAGTTTAACTAGTTTACTAACTAGGTCAAACAAGTTTGAACTGAAATTCAAACTAGAGTTTCCTTTTTTGTGATTGATTGTAAGTACATGCTTATTTTATATATAAATCAGCAAAGCATATGTTCTAAATTCGTCTAATTCTTTGAATTCGAGTATATTTTTTTCAAGTGTATGTGTTTCATTTGAATTATTATTAATGGGTATATACCCTAAAACTGAAAGTTTTGGAAAAATATATTTGAATTTGGTTTGAATTAACCCATTTAAAATTATGGTGCCCAAGCCCCATGATGTACCATTCCACCATCCTAATATGTATGTGTGCGTGTGTAGAATAGCTTATTCTACAGCTGTGTGTAGAATAGCTTATTCTAAGTGTTAGCTAGTATTGCAATCTGACCGAATCCGCGTGTGGCATTAATTAGCGTAATTGAACCCCCTTCAACCAGTCATCGCAACAAACTGCCCCGGTTGACTAAGCCAATCAATACATAGCAAAACCAACTAGTAAATGCATTTCTAGTTTGTAAATGAATCTTTCTTTATTTAATTTAGCCATAACTATCAAATGAGGATGATATTTGTCTTCAAATTTTGCACGATTATATAATATCACCTCCCTTACGTATGGTTTTTTTTAAATAAAATTGAAAATATGTACATCTAATTTTTATAGATTTTATAATTCACACAGGATATGTTGCTTTTTACTATCCAGAAAATAACATACTACTCGCTATTACACAAGTCTTACTATATCCAGTGTAAACCAGTTTTATCGTGTAAAATACATGAAAATCATATATACTGTGAGAATTTTTGAAAATTTGTACATATGATTTTCATGTATTTTATATGATAAAGATGATTTACACAGCATGTAGTAACTATTTGTGTAATAGATAGTAATGAGTTATTTTCTAGATAGCAAAAGACAACATATTGTGTAAACCACTTCTATCGTGTATAATCACATGTACAAGTTTTCAAAAATTATCAAAAAAAATTACCATAAGTAGGGGAGGTGAGATTATACATCCTAGTAAAATTTGAAGACCAAAATCAATTTTATTTGAAGGATATGAAATTGACAAGCGCTAATCAATGATGGATAGTACATTTATCTTTTTCATATCCTTCAAATGCGAGTGAGTATGGTCTTCAAATTTTTCAAAGTTGTAGAAGCTCACATCCTCTATGTATGGTAATTTTTTGAGAATTTTTCAGAACTTGTACATGTATTTTTCACATATTTTACACGATAAAAGTAGTTTACTGCCAAATGACTGATCTGTGCAGGATTTTACTACTGAACAAAAAATTACCCCATATATATTTTTACTATTATACAGTAGTAAATTGATGTTTATTTTGGTAGTAAAATCTGATTTATGTGGCGTTTATTAGCGATACTTATATCATGCTGTTTCTCTCATCGTCAGTAATCTACTCGTGAAAATCGTTTGCGAATTGGAGTTGCCAGTAAAAAGCTATATGTAAAATAAAGAAAAAAGATTCATGTACAAACTAGGGAATGTATTTAGTATGTACACTACAGGAATCCTGCAAATTAACATCGGCCATATACCGACGTTAATTAGCCATTTACCGACGTTAATTATAATTAACGTCGGCAAATAGCTAATTAACGTCGGCATCTAGGCCACGATAATTAATTGACGTTAATTATCGTATTTAACGTCGGCTACCGACGTTAATTAATAATTAACGTCGGCCAGACGTGGCCGACGATAATTACTGGCGTATCGCGTGGGACGACGTTAATTAGTAACTAACGTCGGCCTACAACTGGGCCGATGTTGATTACCGCGAAGGCTAATTAACGTCGGCTACATGTGGCCGACGTTAGTTAGCCAGTTGCCGGGTATTTGTCGGATAGATTCGGGTATACCGTAAATTACTAATTAAAGTCGGCCTAGTGGTGGCCGACGTTAATTACCAGCTAATTAACGTCGGCTACGACTAGGCCGACGTTAATTACATAAACCTGGGGCAACTTCTTCCCCTATTTTCATGTTCTGCCAAACAATTCAATACATAATATCAAAAATGAACACAATTCAATACACAATTCATGAATATAATCAATGCAGCACAGAACATGCATATAATCAAGTCATCGATCCATCATAACATCCAAATTGTCATAACATCTAAAAAAGGCAGCCACATCGAACAATCTACAACCATCGAACACATGCAAAGTCCAAATCGAATCATACACATCAAAAGTGACACAACGTTCAAACAATCTACAACTACTGGCCGCCATCTGGATCATTGGAGTTCTGGCCACTTGACCCGGGAGCAAAGAGCTAGCGCATTGACAAAGGCAGTTGCACCGTCGGTTCCCTACACAAGAAAATGCAAGGTTAGACAATAATATGAGAATGAATGTACCATAAGGAAACAAGTAAGAAACGAACCGCTGGATCTACAGGCTCTCTAGGTGCTGCAAGCATTGCAGGCAGAGTAGTGTTCAACGAGGACCCATGTGTCGATGATCCCTACATAAGGCAACAATTATAGCTAGATTGATCAAATTTTACTAGATTTACAAGTTTTGACAAAGTTTAGCAAGAAATTAGTAAGTGTAGCTATATTGAGTAAATTTAGCTCAATTGACAAAGTTTAACTAGAACGTACCAAGTTTAGCAAAAATGAACTAAATATCGTTAAATTCATCAAACTTAACTCTAGAGATAGTTAGTCTTGCTAGATTCGTTAAGTCTCGCTAGAAATGACTAAGTTTAGCTAGATTGACTAAATGTAGCTAGTTTGAACAAGATTAGGTACAACAAACTAATATTAGCTAAATTGACTAAATTCAACTCGATTCACAATGTTTAGCAAGAATACCTGAGTTACAGGAGTTGCCGGAGGATACATCCCCCATTGTGGCGGTGGCTGGAACGCTGGAAAGACAATGTTTTGGCCCATCGTCCGGAACATTGCCTACAAATACAATGTATAAGTATTTTGAAATAATAGAATCTCTAAATGCAATAGATTGAGGACTCGGACTTACTTGAATCGCCGATTGCTGCTGTGCATTGTATGAAGTGTAGTACTCTTGCTGCGCCCTTGCATAATCATCACGTTGGCGCAGCTCCTCACGCAGCCTAGCAAGCTCCAACTCCTGCTCTGAGGGGCGACGGCTACCAACCCCCGAGCTCCGGGACGAAGAAGATCCCCTCTCAGCTCGCACCTCCGCCGAGTTGATCAATCCAGTGAACATGGAGTACCTTCAAAATGCGTGACCATGAGCACTTCAAATTATGACTTCATGAAATTTTAGAAGGTACGACATCTCACCGTCCATGCTTCTTGCCGCCTCCACTAGCGTGCACAGCTACGCCATCAATCGGTTCCTTCCTCCAATCATAGTCTTTACCATGGCGCTTGACCATTTCCTCACCATACTTCTCCTACATAAGCAAAGCAGGCAATTTAAATGGAAACTGCAAATCAAAGAACTTAATTTAAATTGAATCAAAATTGTGACCACTAACCAGCCGATCAATAGCTGTCTGATTGCACAATTGTTCAGGGTGTGTCGGGTCTGGACCTTTATGACCTTCCACGTACACTTCAATATCACTCGGCTCAACACCGCTCCGAGCAGCCTGTAGACATAAGTTAGGTGCATACATATACTTGGTAACATGTATTTTGCAAAAGATTGCTACGGCCAGACTTACCATGCGCTTAGCTTTACGCATATGTCCATCGGCGCCATATGTGTGCTTTGATTCTTTGCCTCGGCAGTCTCGGTTCTTTTTTGACTTGGCGATGAACTCTGGTGAAGCCCAACGCTTGCAAAGAGCCTGGTAAGCTTCTGGACGGTCCCCCAACCATGGAATCATGACCTGCACAAGATATTAATACATTAAAACAACATTACCAAGAAACGTTAAACTCAAATATCTCCAATATGCCAATTACCTGCCCGTACTCTTCCTCGGTCAAGTAACTTTCTGATGACCCGCGAGTCCTGTTAATCCGTTGCCCTTTAACAGACTTCAAGTAAAGATTTGTTGCTTGAATCCGAGCATTAGACAATGCATCTTTGGTCACCCGACGTGCATTTACATGGAAAACTCTACGAGCATGCTCCATGTCTGCACCGTCAACCAAACGGTAACGCTTCTGCAATTGTTCATCACAAAGAATAGTTAGAATAGTAAATAATCGACAGTTGAACCAATACCAACTGGCACAGAGAATCTTACCCAAAAGTCACTCCAAACTGCCCCCTGAGAATTCAAGTGCTCGGCATTAGGAGCAAGCAGGTAATGATCCCAACTAGTAGCAACAAATCGCTCGCCATTGTTACCTGTGACCAACCCGGGGTAGTGCAAACGGCAGAGGTTACCTAGCACGTAGTTAACCTGCCTATGGTGTCCTCTGCCGTCAAACCCCGAGTCATCCCATGAACTGCAAGACATACAAATGATATAGTTCCAGTTTGGAAAGAAATGAATTAAGAGATGGTTTAGAAAATACAAACCTATCGCCAACAGGTGTGATCACAACCTTGTCCTCCTCCCGTCTGGGTGCTGGAGGGGGGGCGACAGTATGGCTCCTCCTAAACCTCAGGCGGGCTCCGGTACAACCCTCGGTCGTATCCCCACCCATTGGGTCCTCTTCTCCACATGCATCATCCCCTTGGCCCACATCGGCCTCCTGTTCCTCAGCGATCCCACCTACAACAACAATAATAATGAATGAATTAAAAAGATAATAATCAAATAAACTAAGAGAATATAACATTCTAGTTTACCTGCATCAACATCCATGGCAGCAACCGTTTCTTCCTCCGACGATGTCTCATCCTGCGAAATAATACAAGACAGTTACATGTATGTCATATTTATGTTTTCACACAAAGTACACATCAGAAGCTTAGTTACCTCTCCTCTCTGCAAAGCAACACTACGACTCTGCAACTCAGGATCCACTTGACTCAACAAAGCACGCCGTCTACTTCCGCTTGAAGCGCTACCCTGAAACAAGGCCTCCTTGTCGCGCGAACTACTGGACTTCCTCCTACCACCCAGGAATCCCTTCGCCAGCTTAGTTATCGATCGGGGCATCCTGTTGAAACAAAAATGTGAAGTTAGATACAGAAATGAATGATGTCTTCGGCAGCATAGCTTGATTGACATGTACAAAGTAAACGCTTACGTGAAATATTGTTCCATCTCTTCCATATTGGAGTACATGTACAGCAAAGCAGACTTCTTTTCTTCCGAAGTGTAATAGTAAGCAGTGCAACTACCAACGGTAGTGCCTCTCCATTGGAAAATCTGTAGGTCACTACAAGGTGTCTCTTCATCTACATGGTACCGCATCGTGGGAGCATTGACTTTGTGTTCCTCTGCAAAGTATATACTCGAGAAGTATGATATCTCTTTTAGAGAAAATGCTTCTGCAATGCACCCTTCAACTCTTGCCTTATTGCCAACCATAGCTCGAAGTTTCTTCAGAGCTCTTTCAATGTGATACATCCACCTATACTGAACAGGGCCACCTACCTTAGCTTCGTAAGGTAGATGAACAAGTAGATGTTGCATTGGATTGAAGAAACCCGGAGGGAATATTTTTTCCATCTTGCATACAAGCACTGGTATCTCTTTCTCCAACCTCTCCATCATGTCTTTCGATATTTCTTTAGCACATAATTGTCTATAGAAATAACTTAGCTCAGCTAGCACCTTCCACACATTGTCATTAAGATACCCACGAAACATTACAGGCAGGAGTCTTTCCATGATTATGTGGTAATCGTGGCTCTTCAACCCATTTAGCTTCCCCGTCTTCACATTCACAGCTCGTCTCAATCCCGCTGCGTAACCATCAGGAAATTTCAATTTCTTCATCCACCTCAACACTTCTTTCTTTTCTTTAGGTTTAAGGCAAAATGGAGCGCGTGGCTTACCCCCTGCTACGGTGAGCTCAAGTGTTGCCCGGTTACATATCTCTGCTAAGTCTTTTCGGGCCTTTAGGTTGTCTTTTGTCTTGTCCGTCATATCGATGCACGTGCTTATAATGCTTTCAGCAACGTTACATTCCTGATGCATGACGTCAATGTTGTGCATCAGAATCAAGGCCTTCGTATATGGGAGCTCCCATAATCCACAAATGTGAGTCCAGTTGTGCTCCTCTCCAAACCCTTCAAACCCATCTTCTTTCTCCACCAATTTACTTAGCATATCGGCAATTTCTGACCCAGTTAGACGTTTCGGCGGACCCTTTCTGACAACTGTGTCCTTACAGAAGGCATTACTCTAAAGCCTAAAGGTGTGTCTTGGGGGCAGGAAACGCCTATAGCAATCGAAGTAACAGATCTTTCCACCATTTACAATGCGAAAACAATCGGTGTCTGAACCACAGATCGGACATGTCAACTTTCCGTGACAGCTCCAGCCAGCAAAAATACCATAGGCCATGAAATCATGGACATACCACAAATATGCAGCACGAAGGTTGAATTTCTGTTTCTTGTAGCAGTCATACGCCTCTACCCCTGTCCATAATTTTTTTAGCTCTTCGATCAAGGGTTTGAGCATCACATTGAGACGCTTTCCAGGATGTTCAGGGCCAGGTATGATGAGGCACAGAAACATAAACTCATATTTCATGCAAAGGGAAGGTGGAAGGTTGTATGGAATAGCAAAGACTGGCCAGCATGAGTATGATGCGGCAGTTGTGTTGAAAGCCGTGAAACCATCGGTCACCAACCCAATGCGAACATTTCTCGCATCCCTCGCGAAGTCCTCGTCAAAACTATCTAGAGCCTTCCATGCCTCACTATCTGACGGGTGCACCATTACTCCGTCGTTCTCACGCACACCTTCTTTGTGCCACCTCATGTGTCTGGCACTTCGTTTTGAGATAAACAACCGCTTCAGCCTAGGTGTGAGAGGCATGTACCGAAGTTGCTTGTGTGCAACATCGGTCGTTACCTTTTCACCTTCTTCATTCACCACCTCGACAAATCTTGGTTTTTTACACACTAAGCAATGCTTCTGTTCCGCATGCTCCTTCCAGAAAAGCATGCAGTTATCCTTGCACACATTAATCTTCTCATACTTCATACTGAGACCAGACAACAACTTCTTAGACTGGTACATGTCTCTAGGCATCTTATGATTCGCCGGCAGTATATCAGAGATCAATTCTACGAGATCATTGTAACAATTATTTGAGAAGAAATACTTGGACTTAATGGCCATGAGCCGCGTCACAAAAGCAAGCTGGGTCACTTTCGTGTGTTCGTGCAACAGCTCTTCAGAAGCTTTAAGTAGCTCAAAGAACTCCCGAACCTCACGTGTTGGCGGATCCTTCGAGTCTAGGTTAATCTCTGGATGCAAAGCTTCTAGCATCTCATCCATCCTATCATTGCCCGCCCTATCATCTTCCTCTTCAACCACAACTTGAGGTCCTTGAGCACGTGGCTCAGCATGATGTACCCAGAACTCAAAGCTTGGCATGAAACCGAACCGACATAGGTGCAGAGACATCGATTTCTTGTCCTGGGGGTGGAAATTACGACACTTGCTGCATGGGCACTTCACCTTAACAGTACTAGACATAGAGAAGGCACTGTCGACAAAAGCGGTAGCCTTAACTGTCCACTCCTTCGAGTGAGCCCCACTTTTCTCCCAACCTTCATACATCCATCGGCGGTCGTCACCCATACTTGAGGCTATATAGGTTAAATCAACAGTTATAAGGTTCATTTTGTTTCTATATGTCACGACCCTACATCTATATGAAAGGATATGTCCTAAACCCACCTCGGAGTGGCTGACAAAGAGTGGATTTATGACGAGCCTGCATAGTCCGAATGGAATTTCGGCAGCATAACCCCGCTGTTCTCCACCTGCACTCCCGGATATGGTGCAGGGGAGAACAACAGGGTTATGACGCCAAAATTTCATTCACACTCTGTGGCTCGTCATAAATACCACACTTTATCATCCACTCCGAGGCTGTCCAAAAAAGGGACAATTCTGGACCAGCACATCTCACATGTGACACATGTGAGACATGCTGATCCGAAACGGGTGACGCATAGGTTTCGTGACACTATGTGATTTGAAATCAAAAATAAAAATCCGACGATAATCGATTACTCAAATATATATTTATAAGCACAGAATGGATATATAAATTTTAAAAAAATAAACATGTCACAAATCAATATATCAAATTTATCTATGTATTTAACTGTTATATATTGGCATCGACTTGTCATCTCAACCAAAATAGCTAGATTCTAAATTTCATTCCAGGAGAAAATCCACAAGCACAATGATATTATCTAGAAACAAAAGAAGCAAGTACATTGATATTTTTCTAGATTAAATAAAATGAGCTGTTATTTTACGCACATTGATATTATCCATAAAACATGATTTTACGCACATGATTGAAAAAGCTTATTACTAATGTACATTGCACTAATGTACTAATGTATCACCTAACAAGCATTTTAGTCAAAAATTGCACTAATGTCGATTGCACTAATGTACTAATCCATAACCAAACTTTAGTAAATTGCATAATGTATTAATATAATTGAACTAAAATTGCATAATCACCTAACAAGCATTTTAGTCAAAAATTGTACTACAGAAATTTTAAAAAAAACTAACCTAGACGGCGGCGGAGCCGGGGCAGCGGTCGGGACCGAGGCGGGCCGACGAGGAGCGGCGGGGCGGCGGCGCGCTGGTGGGGCGCGGGGCAGCGGCACGCTGGCGCATGCCGGCGCGCACTGGCGGCGGCAGGGCGGCGGCGGCGCGCGTGGCGCAGCGGCAAGGCGGCGGCACCTGGGAGGCGGTGTCGGGAGAACGAGCGGGAGCGCGATTATTAGGGCGCGGGCGCGCCAGTTTTTATCCCACGATAATTAACGTCGGCCAGGGCTGGGACCGACGTTAATTCGGTAATTATCGTCGGCTATTCTTCAGGCCGATGTTAATAATATAATTAACGTCGGCTAGAATTCGTGGGCCGACGTTACTTAGTAATTAACGTCGGCCAACTGGGTACCGACGTTAATTACCTAATTAATGTCGGCAAAATCTTCGGTCGACGTTAATTATGATGGCCGATGTTAATTTCCCTGTTTCATGTAGTGGTACTCCTACTATACTTTATTTGATTGATTTACTTAATGTTTTATTACTTACGCATGCATGCATAACAACCTCTATTAATATATCCGCATCCACACTGTTTTCACGCGTATTTACTGATGCATACATGCATAACAACCTCCATTAGATGTAGATTTGTATTAGCACCCGTTTGTGGGGTGTGTATAGAACCGGGAGTATATATTTCGGTAGTATGCTTTCATTTTTCTCCATATATATAGGAAAATGGTTTAATACTCCTAGGAGTACGTACTTCCACCTTTAGTATACTGTTTAAATGCTATTATTATACTTCTTTATTATTATGAGTATACTCTAATATTAATTATAAGATACTCCAAAGTGAATTCTATAAAAAATTTCATTAAAGTTCACTCTTTATAGCATAATTTGTTTATATACACCTTTTATATTAGGAAAAATATATATAGCAAAAAATAAAGGGTTCCAATGAATTTTTTTCAACCATGTCGCATTAGAGTATACTAGAAATTATTATTGAAGTATACTGAAAGTGATAAATCAATATAACACGTTCATTTAAGTAGTATATTAGAGGTGGGATTATGTACAAAAAAGCTTCCTATGTATATGTATATATATATATATATATATATACTCTAATAATAATTCTAAGATACTACAATGCGACATTATTGAAAAAAATCATCGGAGCCCTTTATTTTTTTTGCTATATACCCTTTTCTATATGTAAAAAGAGTATATACACAAATTATACTATAAAGGGTGGATTTGATGAAATTTTTCATGGGACACACTTTGAAGTATCTTATAATCAGTATTAGAGTATACTCAAAAGGATAAAGAAGTATAACAATATTATTTAAGTGGTATATTGAGAGTGGGAAGTACATACTCTTAGGGTATAGAACTATTTTCTTATATATATATATATATATATATATATATATATATATATATGAATACTTTTTACTCCCGGGAGTAATTACTCCCATATCTGAAATACCACCCAAATGAACTTGCAATACTCCTTTATCACTTTGGATACACTCATATACTAATTATAAGATATTCTAATGAGATCCACATGAAAAAATTGTAAGGGAGTACATAGTTTTTAGCCAATTTTGCAAATACCTTCATATACGCACATAAAAAGGAGTATGTCTAAAAAGCGTACATACCACCTTCGAAAAAATATAAATACCACCTAGATGGTCTTATATACTTGTATACTATATGTACATACCCTCCGTTGCGGGAGATACTCCCTGTGTTGTGAGATACAACATAGGGAGTAATTACTCCCAGGAGTAGAAAAGAGGCTTCATAGAGAGAGAGAGAGAGAGAGAGTGGATCATGGCTTGATGCGCAGCAGATTGGCCATCAAGCAGATTTGGTGTAGGTTTTTCGCGCTTATTGTGACATCTCAGAGGGTGACTTTATAGAATACGGCTTTATGGTACCACTTAATGCCATGTTTTTGGGCTTTCTCCGGGTGGTTGGGCCTCTCCGGTGGAGTTTGGCTCTAACGGGAGCTAGTTTGGGCCTTAGGAGGATGAAGTGGGCCGTTGGTGGGGGAGTTTTTGGGCCCATGGGAGAAATAATTCTGCCAAAACACCTCCCCATGAGCCAGCCCAACCCTTGGTGCGCCCCCACCTCTTTTCCTAACCCTAGTCGCCTCTCCCTTGCCCCCTCCTTGCGCCTCCACCCTCCCCCACCTTGCGCCTCCCCTCTCCACCCTCCCTAGCCGGCCCTAGGTGAGATCTCCCCCATCCCTTGCTGCCACTATGTCCCCTCCATTGATCTCCACGTTGCGAAGGCTTGCGACCGAGAGGATCCGAGGATTGGAGAGAGTACGTGGCCGGGAGAGCAGTTTTCGTCGGTTCGTTGTTCGTCAGGATAAGGTATGGTGATGGGAAATCTTTGGGGTGGATTAGGTGATGTGCTAGTGGTGGTTTTGGTGCTATTAGTTGAAGAGGAGGTGCTGCAACTAGTTAGTGTTGATGAAAAATAGAATTGTTGTGGTGATCTGATTCGGGCAAATTGAAAGTCCGACCTAGGGCTTGAGTTTTCGCAATTTTAGAAGCGTTTTCTGGTTGGATGTATGTTAAGAAAGTTGTACGTAATTGAATTATCTTTAATTGTACACTAAGAACATGAAATTCTGATCAGCCGTTTAAAAGTTATGGCTGTTTTACCGAGCACTATCAAATCTGTGACGAGATTGGGACAGATCGTATTCAACTGTAGATTAGACAATTTTAGATGCCGATTCAGTCTTCGTAAATACTTAGAAAAAGCTAGGAAATTTCCTAAGCTTCGATAAAATGTACTCGTTTACTAGATTTGGAGTCTTAGAACTCAAGTTATGCTAGTTGGAAGGCCGCTATCCCGGCGGGACAGATTCTCTGTTTTCGGGTTTTAGGGGAAGTTTGCGAAGTCGGGATAGATGAGCGTTCTTGTACTGTTTTGTGGGCATGTTTTAACTATGTTGTACCTATGTGCAGGTGGTGTGACCCCGGGAGTGCCCTCAACCTCTCGCCACTCCGTCGCTCATAGTTGAAGGCAGTATTGGGATGGGTTTGGGCGTTGGATGAATATTAGACTTGCATAGGTGCAGATTCTCTGTTTTCGGGTTTTGGGGGTAGTTTGCGAAGTCGGGGTAGATGAGCATTCTTGTACTGTTTTGTAGGCACGTTTTGAGTGTGTTGTACCTATGTGCAGGTGGTGTGACCCCAGGAGTGCCCTCAACCTCACGCCACTCCGTTGCTCACGGTTGAAGGCATGTGTATTGGGATGGGTTTGGGCGTTGGATGATTATTAGACTTGCATAGGTGCAATGTGGTTACATGATGTGTTAACTTGCCATGCTTGATATTTGCTTATGATATGATGAACATGGTTACATATTGGCTATGAAATTGTTGTATTAAATGTTTATGCAAGTTTATACATGTTCATGTCATTTATACATTCATAAAGGAAGAGGCATCCCATTCTGATGCGGGCCTCTGTGTTCACACGTAATGAACACGAAAGACCTACCTCGTAGTCCCATCCACGGTTGTGTATGGGAGCGAGTCAGTAAGAGTAGGCACCCTCCATCTATGGGGTGAAAGGGGAAAGAGGGTGCACGCCGACGGATGTGCACTTGGCAATACCGGTATGTGCTTCAAGGAGACATGTGCATTGCATTGCATATACTCCCTCCAGTTTGATAATAGATGTCGTTTTGGACATAGTGATGGTCAAACTTTTAAAACTTTGACTATCGATATATTTTTAAATATTTAAATTTGATATATGAAAATTATATGTGTAGACTTGTGTCGAGAAGTACTTTTATAATATTATAATTTTATTGGGTTTTATAAATATATTATAATAAAAATTAGCGGTCAAAGTTGTATTTTGAAGACCGTGTCGATGTCCAAAACGACATCTATTATCAAACTGGAGGGAGTATGATGATGTTAATGAGATGAATATAATGTGATTATGAAATGCTTATGATGTTGAATATGAGATGTAGTGATGTTGGTATTGAAAATTGTCTTCTTGTGATGAACTCACGCTTGTGCTTTATGATGTTTTTAGGTACCATGAAATCGGCATGCGGGAAGGGGACTTAGCGGCACACCTTCACATAACTTCAATCACTTAGACAGCAATCCTTTTACCATTCGTAGTTGTGATAATAAATTTATTGCGCTGAAACTTAGAGTATGCTTTAAATGTGTGCTTGGTCATATTGTTTAATTCGCTTAGTTCATGAAGTGGTTGAATTTATTATTCTGGGCTTAAACTGTTGCTATATCTCTTGTGATTGCTGTTTTAGATGTCGTTCTTTATGGTATAACTTGTGATATTCATGTTGTTGCTTCAAACCAAGGAAAAACAAGGGAGATGCTGCCGAATTTTTCGGTTGAAGCATTTATGCCCTTGCTGTAATTTAATCTTAATTATGGTATTTAGTTGCTATTTATTTATTCTATGTTTGGTGACATCCAGGGCATACTAGATGCCGGGTTATTATAGTTGGTATCAGAGCGGATATTAGGTCCTTGGAATATGAATTTTAGTGTCAAACTTTAGGTTCAACTAAAATGTGATGTGGGATAACCTAGAAACATGGCTTAGGTTATACTTAAAATTGTGCCATAGGATAGCAACATTAAAACTTGCATAAGTGGAATAATTAATTTAAAATTTGACACACTTGGTTGCACAGTAGGATGGGGTTCTGGATTATCATTGCATTGCATTTGGCTTTCTTGATGGAGACTATGTATATGTGGATGCTTTATCTTTGCTCTTGTTTATGTTGATGTTGTGCTTATGAATATATGATTGTGTTGTTATGTGACTATAGCAGCCATGCCAAGGGGTAGAGGCCGTGGTCGTGGAGGCCAAGGTCGAGGTGGGAGTCTCCCATCTCAGGGAGTTGCTGAGTCTGTTGCTGAGGGAACCGCTTCGCTCAATGCTCATGGGCTAGCGCCAGAGGAGAACCCGGCGGCACAGTCAGGGGCTGAAGTGCTGGTCGCCACTGCGGTCTTGTTGCAGGCACTGCAGAGGGAGGTCCAGGAGCTGCGCCAGCAGGTGCAAGCAGCCCCTGCTGTTGTGCCTCCCCTGCAGCGGCCCAAGTAGTCACCCCCGCTGTGCCAGAGCTGCGGATGAGTCTCTATGAGTGGATGTCCCTCCGCCTGGACACTTTTGATAGAGCGGGCATGCCGATCCAGTCCGCAGATTGGCTGCGGTACATGGAGCGGCAGTTCGAGGTTCTGGAGTTGACCTCGGTCCAGAGAGCTCGCTTTGTGGCCTTCCAGCTGAAGGGCCAAGTGGATATCTGGTGGGACGGGGTTCTTGCCGCTAGAGCCCCCGCTCTTGGACCGGTCACCTGGGAGGACATTGTGGCTCGCTTCCGAGCCAAGCTCTACCCGGAGTCCTTTCTGGAGAGGATGGAGCATACGTTGACGAATCTTTCCCAGGGAAAGAAGTCAGTGGCAGAGTATGAGGCGGAATTTAACAATGTGGTGTGCTTCGTGCCGGCTGTGGCAGCAGATGACAGGGAGAAGGCGAGGAGGTTCCGTAGGGCCTCAACCAGGAGTTCAGAGTTGTCATGCGGGCGACTGTCCCTCGTGACTTCTGCTCCGTGGTGGATCAGGCGAAGGGCATGGAGCTCGAGTTGGAGCTCTCCAGGGATAAGCAAAACCCTGGAGGTTCAGGGGTTCCAACGGCCCCGGGCAGGGGCCAGAAGAGGACCTTTGGTGGAGGAGGTGGGTCTTCTTAGTGACCCACCTTCAAGAAGTTCAAAGGGGGATAGGGTTCCTCCTCAGGGGATAAGATGAAGCCGCCCCAGCCATCTTCCTCGCGGGTGGCGATTCGTCCTGCGCCAGGGCAGGGCATGATCTGTTTTAAGTGCGGTGGCGAACACCGTGCTGCAGAGTGTGGTTGGACCAGGGATTGCAACCATTGTGGCAAACCCGGCCATATGGACGAGTCTGCCGGATGAATCCCGGTAGTGTCATCATGTGGGAGACTGTGACTACTCCTCCTACTCCAGCGGCGTCTTCCAGAGGGTCGGTGCAGATGCTGGCGGCCCCTGCTCCCCCGCAGCCCTCTGTTTGGGCGCCACCTACGGCATACTGGTGCCCGCAGCTGTCGGCTGCTCCTCAGCTACCCCCACCGCCCCCAGCTTTGTTGGGGCATCAGCCGAGTGTCAGGGCTCCCGCTGCCCCAACGCCACCGGGAGTGTACGCCTTGCTAACTGCCGAGTCAGCTGGGCATCCAAAGGTAGTTTCAGGTACTTTGCTTGTGGATTCAGTTGATGCCTTTGTTCTGTTTGATTCCGGAGCATCCTATTCTTTTGTGTCGTCTGAGTTTGCTAGTAGAGCCAAGTTAGGAGTTCAGCGGATTTCTGAGTCTGTGATAGTCAGTTCACCGGGGGGGCTGATTGCTAATTCTTTGGTTTGCCTAGGTTGTACTATTGCCATTGATGATGTGGTTTTCTTTGCCAATCTTATGGTGATTCAGTTGGCTCCTTTTGATGTCATTTTGGGCATGGACTGGTTGCATCAGTACCGTGCCAAGATCTGTTGCTTTTGGACGACAGTTACCTTGCAGGCCCCATCAGGGGTGGAGTTAACTTTTCAGGGTGGCATACCCTCCAGTTCCATCTTTGCTTTGGCTAGTCTGTTTTACGGTCGCCGTTTGCGGCAGTTGGGTGTTCTCATTGCTATTTCAGAAAAGCCATCTTCTTCAGTAGCAATTGAGGAGATTCCTGTGGTGAAGGAATTTGTTGATGTGTTCCCTGATGAGTTGCCTGGTTTGCCTCCAGTGAGGAGTGTGGAGTTTCGAATTGATCTTGATCCTGGCACTCGACCTATTTCTATTTCTCCATACCGCTTGGCTCGTCCTTTTCAAGATGAGTTGAAAAAGCAATTGGAGGATCTATTGGCCAAGGGTTTTATTCGGCGTAGTGTGTCGCCATGGGGAGCACCCGTCCTTTTTGTTTCGAAGAAGGATGGTAGTTGGCGCATGTGCATTGACTATCGTGCTCTCAATCAAGTAACGGTCAAGAACAAGTATCCATTGCCCCGCATTGAGGATCTGTTTAACCAACTGAAGGGAGCAAAGGTGTTCTCCAAGATTAATCTTCAGTCTGGTTACAATCAGATTCTTGTGAGGGAACATGATATTGAGAAGACTGCTTTCTCCACTAGGTATGGGCACTATGAATTTAAAGTTATATCTTTTGGACTAGCTAATGCTCCTGCTGTCTTTATGGTGGCGATGAACAGTATGCTACACAAGTATCTTGATGAGTTTGTGGTAGTGTTCATCGATGATATTCTGGTTTACTATAAATTAGAAGAAGAACATGAGCAGCATTTGAGGCTTGTGCTGGGTACATTGAGGGAGAACCAGTTCTATGCTAAGTTAAAGAAGTGCAATTTCTGGATTTCAGAAGTGGGTTTTCTTGGCCACATCATCAATCCAGAGGCTATATCTGTAGATCCTAGCAAAGTCTCAGCAGTTTTGGACTGGAAGAGACCTTCCAATGTTAAAGAGGTGCGTAGTTTCCTTGGGTTGGCTGGGTATTACCGGCGTTTTGTGCAGGACTTCTCCATCATTGATAAGCTGCTTTCGCAGTTGACCCAGAAGGGGATGAGATTTCAGTGGACTGCTGAGTGTGAGCATAGTTTTTGCACTTTGAAGGAAAAGTTAGTGACTGCCCCTGTTCTTACCCTTCCCGAGCCTGGGAGGCGTTTCACTATCTATTCTGATGCTTCGCATTTGGGACTTGGTTGTGTGCTCATGCAATATGGTAAGGTGAAGCATGAGCAGAACTATCCCGCTCATGATCTTGAGCTAGCTGCTGTGGTGTTCGCATTGAAAATTTGGAGGCATTACGTATATGGTGAATCTTGTGATATCTTCACTGATCACAAGAGCCTCAAGTACATCTTTACCCAGAAAGACTTAAATTTGAGGCAGCGGAGGTGGTTAGAGTTGATAAAGGATTATGACCTCACAATCCAGTACCATCTGGGCAAGGCAAATGTGGTGGCTGACGCTCTCAGTCGCAAGACAATGCCCCCTGTCATTGATTGTCTTATTGCTGATTTTGAGCGATTGAGAGTCTCTTACTATTTTATGGGGACCGTGCAAGCTGAAACGCAATTGATTCTTGAGTCAGTGATCCCCGAGCGTGTGCGGGAAGCACAACAGCATGATCAATTGCTCCAGTAGGTGAGGAAACGCCTTGAGGATGGTAAGACTGGAGACTTTTCCATTAATGATGTGGGAGCTCTGAGGTTTCAGGGTCGCCTGTGCGTACCTCAGAAATCCCAAGTCAAAGATGATATCCTGAAAGAGGCTCATCGCACCCCGTACACGGTCCATCCTGGGGAGACCAAGATGTACAGGGATTTGAAAAAGAACTTCTGGTGGAAAAGAATGAGAGTTGACATTGCCAAGTATGTGGCATCTTGTGGGGTTTGTCAGAAGATTAAGGCTGAACACAAGCATCCCGCTGGTTTGTTGCAGCCATTGGAGATTCCTGTGTGGCCTTGGGATGACATTTCTATGGACTTCGTGGTTAGCCTACCTCATACTCCACGAGGGAAGGATGTTGTTTGGGTTGTGGTGGACTGTCTTAGCAAGTCCGCACACTTCATTCCTATCCGCACTACCAATTCAGCGAGCGAGTTGGCTCCCATCTATGTGCGGGAAATTATGAGACTGCATAGTGTACCCAGGACGATTATCTCGGATCGGGATGCGAAATTTGTCTCAAAATTCTGGGAGAGTTTACAGAGTGCTTTGGGCACACAGCTTCGCCTTAGCACCGCTTTTCACTCTCAGACTAATGGGCAATCTGAGCGTACCATTCAGACCTTGGACGATATGCTCAGGGCTTGTGTGATGGCATGGAAAGGTAACTGGGAAGATCACTTGCCACTGGCAGAGTTTTCTTACAGTAACAGCTATCATTCCAGCATCCGGGCTGCCCCTTATGAAGTGCTCTATGGCCGGAAGTGCAGATCGTCGCTTTGTTGGGATGCAGTAGGAGAGAGAGCGGTCCTTGGACCGGATTGGGTTCAGCAGACTGTTGATCGGGTGGCAGAGGTGCGACATAACCTTCTCGCAACGCAGAGTAGACAGAAGAGTTATGCTGATGTGAGAAGGCAAGATCTAGAGTTTGCGGTGGGCGATAGTGTACTCTTGTGAGTATCTCCCACCAAGGGTGTGGTTTGTTTTCGTACCAAAGGGAAGCTTAGCCCGAGGTATGTTGGGCCATTCCCGATTATAGCTCGAGTTGGTAAGTTGGCTTATCACTTGGAGCTACCGGAGTCGATGCAAGGGTTCCACAATGTGTTCCATGTTTCGATGCTGAGAAAGTACCTGCATGACCCGGAGTTAGTGGTTCCTTTAGAGCCTTTGGTGCTTGAACAGAACTTCACGTTTGAATCCCGGCCTGTGAAAATTCTGGGGAATTCGGAGCGAGTGTTGAAGAATAGAACGCTCAAGTTTGTTAAGGTTCTTAGGTCGTACCAATCTGAGAGGGAAGCGATGTGACAATACGGAGTGTCGTATCTTATAAAATGTGAATGTTGAGGTCAAAAACTTTATAAAATGTGAAAATGGAGGTTAAAACTTTACGTTATGCCGTTTATAGCGTGTTTTTGGGCCGTTTTCGGGTGTTTGGGCCTCTCCGGGGGACTTTGGGCCTTGGGGTTGAGTTGGGCCTCCGGTGGAAGGGTTTGGGCCCAAGGGGGGGACTTTTGGGCAGCCAAATCTGGCCCCCACCCCTTGGTGCGCCCCCCACTCCCTCTCCTAACCCTAGCCGCCACCCCCTAGCCCCCCCATGCGCCTCCACCCTTCCCCTTCCTCTCCATCTTCCCCCATGGCGCCACCACCCCTCTCCTCCCCTCTCCACCTCCCTTGCTGCCCCTAGGGGAGTTCTCCACCTCAACACCTCGAAGATCCGTCCATTGAAGCGCTCCGCGACGAGGAGATCCGGTGGATTTGGAGCGAGGAAGGAGATCGCGCGAACCTGGAGGAGATCTATTGGTTTTTCGTTCGTCGGGCGAAGGTATGGCCATGGGGATCCTTGGGTTGGGTCTAGGTGCTGTTCTAGAGGTCATTTTCATGTTTTTAGATCAAGTGGTGGTGCTGTCCATGGGTAGATTTGGGAGAAAACTAGAGTTGCCACGTTCTCTGTTTCGGGCAGATTGAGCAGTCGACCTAGGGCTTGGGTTTTCGCCAATTTAGAGTCGGAATTTGGTCGTACGGCTGTTGAAGAAGTTGTACGTAATTTCAATATCTTCGGGATGGAAGGGGGGAGAGGGTGCACACCAACGGGTGTGTACTCAACCATACCGGTATGAGTTTCCAAGGAGACATGAGCATCGCATCGCATTGCATACATAATGGTGATGATATTGATATGTGATCATGAATGAGATGAAAGACATGATATGAGTTGTTGTAGCCATGTAATTGTTTTTGTGTACCATTGCAATATGCTTGCTAAGTGTTGAACTCACGCTTGTGCTTTCTTGTTGTTTTAGGTACCATGAGATCGGCATGCGGGGAAGGGAATTAGTCACACTTCTACACGTAGCATCACTCAATTGTTCCCACAGTCACTCAATTGGGTCTTGATAATAAATTAAGTGTGATGCCTATTGTTTTATGGTTTAGCTTTGCGATATGAGAGTCTTATTGTTCGTTTGGCTCATGGAGACATTAAATGTTTGGAATTGGACTTATAAGGTCGTCATACCTTTAATTATTGCTATTTTAGATGTCTCTCATATTGCCTTATATTACTATGCTATTGTGTTTCCTTCAATTCGTGTTAAAACAAAGGAGATGCTGCCGAAATTTTGGTTTTTAGCATTTACTCCTTTGCTGTAATTTATCTTTATTTATGGTATTTAGATGTTGTTTAGTCTATGTTTGGTAGCATTCGGGCATACTAGATGCCGGGGTGTTACAAGCGACCTAGGAGTTGGAGTCTCGCATGCGCGAGAAATACCCAGAGCTATTTTCATTAGGTGTGAACTGTGAAATCATGTGCTGAAAAATTGGCTTAGAATTGAATTTGCAAAATGTGTTTGTTCATGTGTTTTGACAATTTGACAAGAAACAGTAAGTTTCGCTTTGGCGTCGGACCAAACTTAAAGAAAACAGTAAGTTTCCCATCTACGACGGACCAAATTTGTTGGTCTGTCGTAAACATGCTTTGGCAACCTCATTTTCCCATGTACGACAAACCAAGTTTTTTGGTCTGTTGTAAACATGAATCTGAGTCCTTTTGCGCCGAACCGATTTTGTGTACGACGGACCAAGTTTTTGAGTCTGTCGTGCACATGTTTTTGTGCTCTTGTGCCAAACTCAATTTTCCAAGAAAATAGCAGTCAGCGCATGTACGACGGACCAAGTTTTTGGGTCTGTCGTGGACGTGCTTTTGAGATCATGAGCCGGACTCAATTTTCCAAGAAACCAGTAAGTTTCGCATGTATGACGGACTGATTTCTTTTAGTCTGTCGTGAACGTGTTTTCGCCGGAATGATTTCTTCTTGAAACCGAGACTTTCACGTGTACAACGGACCGATTTTGTTGGTCCGTCGTGAATGGTTTTTTGAGTGACATTTTCTTGTATACGCCGGACCATATTTTTTGGTCCGTCGTGAATGCGTTTTTGCTCGATTAGGGTTTTGAGCAAACTTGGAATTGAGTTTTTGGTTTGACCTTGAGATTATGAAATTGGTGAGAATTTCATGATGCTTGTTTTGAAGTGGACTTTATGCAATGCTCGTGTGAGTAGTTGCATGGACTAATGTTGAGTCAAGTCACGGACTTGTGCTCGAAATCGTTTTATGGTTTGTTCATGTGCAGGTATTGCTCGAAGACGAACGTGGTCGATGACGGGACCGGAACTAGGTTCATGGAGGAGCTGAGGTTCAGGACTAGGTTCAGGAGGAACTGAGGTCTTGGTGGTCAAGGATGTCATGCGGGACGTTCGGGCTAAGAGAATGGTGCACATGAAGAATGGTTAGTCACGTGAGAATGGCAGGAGGTCATTCGCGTGCAAAGTGTGAGTCACGTGAGTATGGCAGGTGGCCATACGCGTGCAAAGTGTTAGTCACGTGAGTATGGTAGGGTTGCCATACGCGTGCAAGAGTTGTACTCGGCCAGGTTGGGCCAAGAGGAGTTGTGTTGAATACATACTCCTTCTAGATTAGGAATTGTATTCAGAACTCCTTGTGTTTTGCTCCTTTAAATAGGAGGGGTGTCTCCTGTTGAAGGGCATCAATCGGAGCTGAGCGCATTGAGAGCCTCAAGCTCAATTTTAGGGTTTGTACTCTTTTGATGAGAGTACTTTAGACAAAAGAAATAAAGATCAATTCTTCTAGATCCTTGCGTGCTACAGTAACCGCGTTGCTACAGTGTTTCTTATTTTGGTTCTTATTTGCATGCTTGTTCTTTTCTAGATTGGTTTTTGTTCTTTGAGTTTTATCTTGATTTGATCCATCAAAACCTTTCTAGAGAATTGATTTAGGGTTTCTCTAAGTTTAGTTGATTAAACTTTTGTCGTTTCTGTTAAACCTTCAAGTTTACGTTAGATCAATTCTCGTCATCTTCTGTCACAGCAAGTTTGCAAGGTTCATAACTTTTGATCCGTAAGTCCGATCGAGCTGATTCTTTTTGAGTTAGATTCGTATTGAAATCTAGTTTCTTGTGTCCAAATTTTAGATCGTTCCGACGGTTGGATCTCCAGGAATTTGTGTTTTACCAAACCTCTGTCATTCTGTTTTTGTCGAAAACGAGGCAATTATTTGGTTCTGTTTTGGGGTAAACTTTTAATAGATCAAGAATTTGGTTTTAGCTTCCGCACAATCATTCACCCCCCTCTGATTGCTATATTCGTATACTTCGATCCTACATGAACCGTGAAGTTTAGCTCTCTTTGTGTTGCTTGTTTTGCGTAGCGGTATGTCTTGGATTCGAGGTCGAATCCTGTTAAGGGGGGGAGAATGTGACATCTCAGAGGGTGACTTTATAGAATACGGCTTTATGGTACCACTTAATGCCCATATTTTTGGGCTTTTTCCGGGTTTGGGCCTCTCCAGGGGAGTTTGGGCCTAGTGGGAGCTAGTTTGGGCCTTAGGGGGATGAAGTGGGCCATTGGTGGGGGAGTTTTTGAGCCCATGGGGGAAATAATTCTGCCAAAACACCTCCCCATGCGCCAGCCCAACCCTTCGTGCGCCCCCCCCCGCCCCACCTCTTTTCCTAACCCTAGCCGCCTCTCCCATGCCCCCTCCTTGCGCCTCCACCCTCCCCCACCTTGCGCCTCCCCTCTCCACCCTCCCTAGCTGGTCCTAGGTGAGATCTCCCCCATCCCTTACTGCCACTACATCCCCTCCATTGATCTCTGTCGGGACTCGAATCTGCAAATCCGGACCCTCTGTGTATTCAGCACTAGTCCAGGAACGCGCTAGTGCACACAGTCTTAACATCGGTAAATATCACAATCATACCACTCGATACTAATAAAGTACTTTAATTAGATAGTCAAACTGGTTGCTCGACCTTATGGTCAAGTTACAAATATACGCACGCAGGCTAAACTTATTAAGAGAGAAATAATAGCAGCGGAAAAATAAGATAACTTCGTGGCGCCATCCAAGATACCACAGGCAATTGACTGGCTCGCTCCTAAGTAGACGGTTCCTCTTGGAGCTCCTCCTCCAAAGCTGGTGTAGTCTCCTCTTCAACTGGTGTTGTATTGTGTCAAGGGTGAGTACTTGGTACTTAGCAAGTCATGCACAGAATGCAGCTAATATACTACATGCATGGCTTAATACAAAGGAATGGCTCAGTGTATATTTGCAAGAAACAAAGATTTGACAAGTAGCATAAGTAGATTCGAAAGCAATAGAAACAAGTATAGCATCAATAACTTTTTCAGGAGTTTAATCAACATCCTTCCCATTCCTAAACCACATTTCCATCAACATCATTATTTAACCAAACCCAACCTTTCAAGTCCAAGTTATTTTCAAGAAAATCTAACCCTTGACTGTAATTCCCGAGCGATGTCCAATACCGCGGACACGGCTATTCGAATAGATTTTACACTCTGCAGAGGTTATGCACTTTACCCACAAGATACAGTCAAACACCACAAAGGCGAGTTCCCGTAACAAAGTCTTTCGGAAACTTCTAACAATACAAGTGAGCCTCCCGGTTATTGCACACTAACCCTTCCCTTAGCGAAGGCGAAGTTTAGGCCAATCAACCGTTAGATGGGTACCTGGCCGCAGCCCCGGTACGCTCCCCCGTACAACTTACACAAAGGGTGTAGTTGACAACCTGAGGTCCCACAGTTACGTTATTAGCAACTTAATCAACTAGGTCCGTCCCATTACAGACATGTGGTTGCAAGATTGACTCAGTTCAAAGGCTTGCAAGGTTAAGTCCTTAGGGTGACCAGGGCAAGACTACCCGAAGAACCAAACCAACATTTCCGGTGCCACAACTGGCCCACCTGATCATTCTTGCCACATGCCCCGGTCAAAAGCTATTTATCAAACCCCAGTTGATTACCATGCACCACGTGCCGTCAACATCACATGATACCTTTCCAAAACAGGTTCAATATATCATTAAGTCAATATTAACATTTGATTGTCCAAAATCATGTCATGAGCACGTAGCAGGTCTAAGCCATATACTACAACGATCTACAAACCCATGTTGACAATTTAGTAATGTCCAACTAGTAATCCACAACTAGGGTGACAAGGGGGTCATGGCACATATTTACATAGTCAAGGTGTCATACAGCAATTTGGCATTTATCTAATTTCCCATAATTAAGTAAAGCATTTTCTATTTGAACTAGCATGCAATACATTAAATCAAAATAGGTTTCAAAATGGGATCAATATGGTCAAAGCACAACTTGCCTTCAAAAAGTACTTGTTCTTGGTCTTGAGCTGGATCCTGAGTCAATACTTCTCCTTCAAATCCTTCCGGCACTTCAACGTCTACTCGTAACGCGTGCAAATAGCGACAATTGAATAAAACAGTAGACAAAAAGTATCCAAACATCCAAATAAAGTTCATAAACAGAGAGAACATAATTTTATGAATTTTTAGAAACTGGAATCGTCAAATTCGGAGTTTAGATGCAAAAGTTATAGCATTTTGAAGTTTAAATAATCAATTAAATAATATTACAGAGGAAAACTTTAGTCCAAAAATTAAATAAAATTCATAATTAGGTAGATCTCAATTTTATACAAATTTAGACATTTGAATCACTCAAATCGGAGTTGAAACGCAAAAGTTATAAGCGTTTGAAATTTGAAACAAAATCTGAAATCATTATTTCGAAATAATAAATCATTTTCTTTTTCGGAAATTAATTATTAAGCGTCGGACACGTGGTAGCCTCGATTGGTCTGGCGACGTCGGTAGGTTCATGGGCGTGGTCCATGGTTTGGCTCAGTCTCACCGTGGACCGGTCCACGGCTCACGTCTTGGTGACAGGTGGGACCACTCGGGTAGCGTCATTCTTGGCGTCGGGCTCACCACGGTCGGCTGTGGGACCCACTCGTGACGTCATGGGTGATGTCATCGCTGCGGTTGGGGTGGCCGACGGGTGGGCCGTCTTTGACATCATGGTGCGGTTTCGCCGGCGTCGGCCGACGCTGCGGGCGGCGTGTCGGCGTCACGCTGCAGCGTCTGGCGCTGACCCGTCCAACTTTCGCACACGTGGCTCAATCTCGGCCGTTGATTTGAAAATCAACGGCCCAGATTGGATCTGGCTCTCACGCGTTCGGGTTCACGCGTTTGATCTGGACCGTTGGATCTAGATCCAGCGGTTGAGATTGGATCTGGGTTTTTGATTGGAATCTCACCGCGGTGATGTGGCGTGATCCTAGCCGTGCGATGGTGATCTCGACGGTCCACGGCTTCGGGTCGGCGATGGCGGCGCGGCGGAGCTGGCTGGCCGGCGCGGGGAACGGCGACACGGACCACGGCATTTGCGGGCTCCTCCGGCGAGGTGAGTCCTCCCCTCGGGTGCGTCTCGTCGCGGGGAGTCCGGATCTGGGGTCAACGGCGGACGGCGGCGATGGACGGCGGCGGGACGAAGCAAAAACCGCGGCGGAGAGGGATTCCAACTACGGCGAGCTCGAGCGGCTAAACGGCGGCGGCTCCGACGGGGTGGGTTAGGGCTACGGGTGTGCAAGGGAACGGGCTTCACGATGGCGGCGGCAAGATAAATAGGGGCCTCGGCTTCCGTATCGCGCGCGAAGACCGAGGTCGGCACGGCCATGGCGGGCGAGTCCGAATCCCATTCGGATTGGGTGACGTGGATCAACGTGAGCCGTTGGATCTCAATCCAACGGTCACGGGCTAGGGTTCGGTGGCTATTGCGGTTGATCTCAGCTGTTGGATCTTGATCCAACGGTTGAGTTTCAGCCAAGGACCGGTTCGACCGAGTCGCATGGCTCGGTCGGACTCGAACTCGAAGTCCGACTCGGGCTCGGTCGGATGAACAGAATCACCGGTTTGGATTTCTCAAATTTAATATTTAAAATAATTTCCAGTAATTCATTTAATTCAAGAAAAATAGTAAAATACTCAGAAAAATTCCAGAAAAATTCTGGAAAATATTTTGGATCATTTTGGACTCAAATAAAATATTTCCAACAAAATTTTATTTGCAAAGTTAAATTCTTTAATTATTTCAAAATGTAATAAATTCAAATAAATTCCAAATAAATCCAAATAAATTCCAGAAAATTCCAAAAATTCACCAAAGTGCCAAATCACACATGTATTCAAGAAAAGCAAAATTTTGGGGTGTTACAATCTCCACATTGCGAAGGCTTGTGACCGAGAGGATCCGAGGATTGGAGGGAGTTCGTGGCCGGGAGAGGAGTTTTCATCGGTTCGTTGTTCGTCGGGATAAGGTATGGTGATGGGAAATCTTTGGGGTGGATTAGGTGCTATACTAGTGGTGGTTTTGGTGCTATTAGTTCAAGAGGAGGTGATGCAACTAGTTAGTGCTGATGAAAACTAGAATTGTTATGGTGATCTTATTCGGGCAGATTGGACGTCCGACCTAGGGCTTGAGTGTTTTTAATTTTAGAAGCATTTTCTGGTTGGCCGTATGTTAAGAAAGTTGTAGGTAATTGAATTATCGTTAATTGGACACCAAGAACGTGAAATGTTGATCAGCCGTTTAAAAGTTATGGCTGTTTTATCAAGCACTATCAAATCTGTGACGAGATTGGGACAGATCGTATTCAACTGTACATTAGACAATTTTAGAGGCCGATTCAGTCTTCGTGAATACTTAGAAAAAGATAGGAAATTTCCTAAGCTTCGATAAAATGTACTCGTTTACTAGATTTGGAGTCTTAGAACTCAAGTTATGCTAGTTGGAAGGCCGCTATCCCGGCGGGACAGATTCTCTGTTTTCGGGTTTTGGGGGAAGTTTGCGAAGTCGGGATAGATGAGCATTCTTGTACTGTTTTGTTGGCATGTTTTAACTGTGTTGTACCTATGTGCAGGTGGTGTGACCCCGGGAGTGCCCTCAACCTCTCACCACTCCGTCGCTCACAGTTGAAGGTAGGTGTATTGGGATGGGTTTGGGCGTTGGATGAATATTAGACTTGCATAGGTGCAATGTGGTTACATGATGTGTTAACTTGCCATGCTTGATATTTGCTTATGATATGATGAACATGGTTACATATTGGCTATGAAATTGTTGTATTAAATGTTTATGCAAGTTTATACATGTTCATGTCATTTGTGCATTCATAAAGGAAGAGGCGTCCCATTCTGATGAGGGCCTCTGAGTTCACACGTAGTGAACACGAACGACCTACCTTGTAGTCCTATCCACGATTGTGTATGGGAGCGAGTCAGTAAGGGTAGGCACCCTCCATCTACGGGATGAAAGGGGAAAGATGGTGCACTTTGACGGGTGTGCACTCGGCAATACCGGTATGTGCTTCAAGGAGACATGTGCATTGCATTGCTTATATGATGATGTTAATGAGATGAATACAATGTGATTATGAAATGCTTATGATGTTGAATATGAGATGTAGTGATGTTGGTATTAAAAATTGTCTTCTTGTTCCATTGCAATACACTTTGCTGAGTGATGAACTCACGCTTGTGCTTTATGATGTTTTTAGGTACCATGAAGTCGGCATGCGGGAAGGGGACTTAGCGGCACACCTTCACATAACTTCAATCACTTAGACAGCAATCCTTTTACCATTTGTAGTTGTGATAATAAATTTATTGCGCTGAAACTTGGACTATGCTTTAAATATGTGCTTGGTCATATTGTTTAATTCGTTTAGTTCATGAAGTGGTTGAATTTATTATTCTGGGCTTAAACTGTTGCTATATCTCTTGTGATTGCTATTTTAGATGTCGTTCTTTATGGTATAACTTGTGATATTCATGCTGTTGCTTCAAACCAAGGAAAAACAAGGGAGATGCTGCCGAATTTTTCGGTTGAGGCATTTACGCCCTTGCTATAATTTAATCTTAATTATGGTATTTAGTTGCTATTTATTTATTCTATGTTTGGTGACATCCAGGGCATACTAGATGCCTGGGTGTTACACTTATTGTACTGATTCAAGTCTTAAGATGCTTGATCTATTATATGATTATATCTACTACAAATGTACTGGTTGAGTAAAAAAAGACAATTGCGATAGAATATTTAACTCTAAATAATTTCAATTGATTTTCTTCTTAATTTTTTTTTCTTTTTAGTTCTTCCCGGTTTAAAAGGTTTCAAATCATCAAATTCGCTAGAGATATGTAGTAACTTAAACAGTGCCTCCCCTGTTTCACCCTAGTTGCCTTAGACGGTGATTACTTACCATTTAGTTTGCTTCAAGTTTTATACATCTTGTATTAGGAGGATGATGCAAAAAAACGTTACTCTTCATTCATTCGTTAATCGACAGTGAGTCAACACTCAGCTGCTGATCGTTTTCTGCTGGAAAGTCGTTAGCTGCAGCGAGAATGAGATTACGAGAAGTTAACACATGAAATAGAATGCACCTAGCACAACATAATTGATCTAGAAAGGATAAACAAGACGTTGAGCAGAAGAAAGGTCGGCGGTTTTCTGCACTCACAGTCGTAGTCGTTTCATAGTGGGTACAAACATCCTAAACAGATGGAGAAATAGTTGAGAGTGAAATATATATATATATATATTCCCTATATTACAATCGGGAGACTTCCCGGAAGGGCAGCCCCTCCACGTGCCCTCCCTCCTCTTTTGCGAAAAAGTCTCTCCATTCCTTCAAATTACGGATATGTCCTTATAAATTACGAAAAGTTCCTTCAAGATTTTTTGTAAAGGCAAAAAAAACTTTTCTAAATCGTGTTTGGGTCCCTCGCTCGTTACTTTACGGTAAAAGCCTCCCGTTAAATACAAATCACGAACCACGCATACTTGCCCATCCCATCCCATAGTCATGCAACATCTCTCTCTCCTTGTCTTGTTTCCGCACATTGCCAGCGGAGGAGAGAACCTGAGCACATCGCCCATTGCTCTGTCTCCCCGCACCCACAAGAACTCTTGAACTCGCCCCGAGTTGCTCACCCCTACTTAAACTCCATTAAGCATGTCATATCGTTCAGCTCGCCATTCCTGGCTTCCCTCCCAAGGACCAGAGCATTTGGTCTTGTGAATCGTCGGAAATGGCGTTGTCTTCTTCGATGTTGATGAGCACACCATCACACCATTTCTACCCTAGTGAGCTTGTTTGCTCGACACCCATGTCATCTTCTTCATTGAGCCATGTTCTCACCTCTCTTGTGCCTAACGTCATAATTGGAGCCTAGCCAAGCTGCATCACCACCATATTCATCATCTCTGATGAGCGCACCAAACTCATCCGCCGTGTTCCCTGCTACTCTGATGAGCTCCTCCCCTTTTGTCTAGCTTCACCTTGTGTTCCACCCTATGCTTCTGCTAATGTTGGGACACAAATATACAAACCATAACCCTCTATGTATATTGCACTAGTTTAGATCATGCTAGTGCACACAGTGGTAATGTAGATGTAATATTAAAATCATATCAGTGAAAATATAACAACCGATTAGATTTATTAGATAAAAAGAAAGTCTAAGGACATTTAAGGTCAACTTTACACTTATTTGGCCACAAGGGCTCATTCACTTAATAAAATAGTAGCAAAACGAAAAAAATTTGCGGATAACCCATTTTCTGCTATAGGCAATCGACAAGGTTTGACTCATTGAACTCGCTTTTTCTTGGAACTCCTACTCCAAAGCAGGTGTAGACTACTCTTCAATTGATTGATTTATTGTTGCAAAGGTGAGTATATAAAGCACTCAACAAGTTGTACACATAATGCAAGTCTATTGTAACTACATGAAAGGTTTAATCCAAAAGAATGGCTGATATGGCTATTTTGTAATAAAAAAGTATTTTCAATTGAATACAAGTAATAAATTATAATAAAAGTAAAACAAATAATAATAATAACAATAATAATAATAATAATAATAATAGAATTCTTAGATATTTCTTAAGATAAACTGGCACATAGCCTAAACCAATTCCATTACTTCCATTGGTACACAGCCTCTTTTCCCCAGTTTAGTTTTTAATAAAATCTAACCCTTGTGTGAAATTCACGAGCATTATTCATAATCGAGGATATGGCTCTTCGAATAGGTTGTACACTCTGTAGAGGTTATAACAAAAAAATATAAGATCAATCTCATATTGTTATGCAACTGACACACTTCCATAGGCGTGTGATAAAGAATATCATGACAAAACCTTTTGAAAACTCTATTCGAACATAGACGCTCCCGACAAGCATGGTTTCACTATTCCTCCCTCACACAAAGGAGAAGAATAAGAGGGATTTATCATTGGACTAGAAACAATCATGTTCGAGATTTGGAGCTACTGCAACACACACCTGCCTCAACCACACACATAGCTTGGTTTACCACCTAAGATATCATATGTCAAGACTCGGTAACTTATTGAATTAGCACTACTACAGAAAAGGCCTATAGTAGACGTTTCATCATAGATGGTTTTGCTAGCACAACCGTCAAAGTTACATGATATGCTAAGAACCATCTATGATAAGCTGATATCATAGATTCCATGAATTGTCTGTGAAGTATCATAGATGGTTTGTACCATAAACCGTTTGTGATATGACTACATATCACAAATCGTTTTTATAGAAAACAGTCTGTGATACTGCACAGACGGTTCGTGAGATGAACCGTCTATGATATGACTACATATCACAAACGGGTTTGTCAGCAAACCGTCTATGATAACACTTATTATATATATTATTCTAGGGTTTTTGCCCGCCACACTCCTCACTCAAATGAAATCTTGAAGAGGAACGTGGTATGCTACTCTAGCGTAAATTAAAATTTCTACCGCATAATTAGAAAGCTACTCACAAGAAGTGGATCACAGATTAGATTACCACTAGATGTGCAGTTGCGAAATCCTTTGCGCGTTGATGCAGTGGATCGTTTTCGGTGTGGATCGTCCTCGCTTTGAATCGTCCTTGCTGCGGATCGTCTTCTCCACGCTGTAGTAGCAGCAGCGTCACCACAGCAGTCCACACGTCTGGGGATGGAACGACGTGCGTCGGCGTGCAAACACCGTGTCGCTCGGCAGGGGCAACGAGAGGTGGAGGCTAGGATTCTGGATGAAAAATCTGTCTCACGCCCACCCTAAGCTAGGGCCATCAGCGTGTTAAGCCCATGAGGTCCATTAATTATAGATCCAATCCGAATCAATGCGTCCCAGCCCGTTAAGTGTGTGACCCTGTAGGTTCATGTGCATTTGGACATAGCTTCGGAAAACCCTTTTCTAATCCAATAGTCGGTAGCGGCTCCTTGCAGGGCATGCCAACTCCCAAATGCATATGATCAAAGTACTCATGTAATAATCCCTTTGCCAAACTATATGAAGATCGAACTCAAGGCGAGAAGCATGTCATCCTTTGACAGTTCAATCCATCTCTTGTATCCGTGATATATTAATAAGTTGTGATTGACTTCTCAATCACAGCATGGCAATGCACTTCCTTAATCATATCACACGAGTGGCCTAGACATATATCTTCGTTACACTAGAGTGGCAAATTCCATCTTAACTGCTCACTTCCCTCTTCATTTTTCATAGTAAACATAAAAGTTACCTTTATAACTATCTGGTTAGGAAATAGCGTTTGGTGGCCCCAAGGTAAACTATTATACATGTAGGGAATGTGACAATCTCAGGTCTAAGGATTATACATCCACTATGTATGAGATGCACTGATGATACATAAGAATGTAACATTCTCGCAGTGTCCCATTGCGGGTCTATCTAACCCATGTTCTTCATCATGCGTTCACAATGTATTGATGATATCTCCATATCACATGATCTATGAAACATGATCATCGATCAATACATGCACTGATCTATTCATCGTTGTCCTATACGATGATACCTGATCAGAGATACTTACAGAATTATATCAATGAGTAGAGAGTTTCATAAGCAAGTCACATACTTGTTGATCAATATAATGATATATATTCATTAGATCAATAATCATATTATTATTCATAAACATAGTCATGTTACAATCATCTATATGACTGCCTCAAGGGCATAACACTAACAAATCTTTCACCGCCCTTCGCCTTCTTCTTGAGCTCGCCGCCCCTCCTATCCTCAATGCCGCCTCCCCTGAGCCCGTGCGCCTCCTCCTTGAGCTCGTCACTGCCTCCTTCCCTGAGATCATCTGTAACATCCCAATTTTTGTTTTCTTGCATTTATTGTGTCTTTTGAATTATTGTGAATTTTTAGGAATTTATTTGGAATTAATTTGATTTAGGCCTTTTGTTTGAATTAATTAAATATTTAGAAATTTCAAATAAATTTTTGTTTGAAGTATTTTATTTTGGGTTCAAAATGTCTCAAAATATTTTGCAGAATTTTTTTAGGTATTTTACTATTTATTTTGACTTAAACAAATTGTTGAAATTATTTTATTTAGAAAAATTAGTAAATAGCCTAAATCCTAATGGGCCAAAACCCAAGCTGGGCCCAACCCATTAACCGCACCATCAACCCATTTACCCACTAGAGACCCTAACCCTAATCGCTCAACCATCAAATGATGATCGAATAGCCGAGGAAGTGCCACGTCGCTTTGCACATCGGAGATACAGATCGTGACATGTGGACGGTCCAGGGTTGTCATCTCTGACGTGAACTCAGAGCCGTGCTGTCGCCGGTCTCGACATTTGTGTCAGTGTCAAGCATGCCTCTCGAAAACTATTTAATGCATTGTTTTGTGCATTGACGTCATCGTCCCACGCTGCTTCGATCTTCATGCACGCCGGCACTTGAGCCGCCGTCAACAGTGCTTAATTCCTCACAGGAGCTCTTCAGCGCACCACACTTGTTTCATCTTCATGTCACCGTTATGCTTTGTTTCGCCACTAGGACTTCGGGTTTGGACTTCTCGCGTTGTACCGCACCAGATCCACATCTCTTTGTCTCTGTATCATCGTCGTAGTGCTGAGATCGAGGTTGTCATTCCTGACCACGACGGAAGGTCATCGTTGAGCATTGCTAAGGTCTAAGATCATCGTCGCCCGTCCGGTCTTCGGTAAGTGGCTAGGATCACACCACGTAATCGCTAGTGTCGATTAGATCTCATGTAAATGCAGTCGATCGATCTACATCATGCGGTTCGGGTGCGTAAATGTGTCGACCACGGGATATGCCATGTAGAACCTTCACTGTCGATTTTGAACAGGCAGATTAGATTGCACCGAGTGATGGACCAGTAGGAAGTCACAGCGTGTCGCATCAGGAACTCAAAAGTCGTGTCGTGGTAGCCATTGGATTGAACGGATGGACGAGTTGTCGCCACGTGTCAACAGATCGGCCTGTCACGTGCCACCAGTCGGGCTGACGTAATCCCTAACATCAGTCACAAGAATCAAAGCATCATGCGCGAGGTCTACAGTGGACTAGAGGAGGTCCACGGACCAAGCGCATGCGAACCGAGACACGTGTTAACACTGGATTGGGCCACGTGTCACCGTGACATCAACATGACATCAGAATTATACTTTTAGTAGGAAAATATTTTGGCTAAAAATTCTTTTTGGTGCTAACATCAGCATGACATCATATTTATTATTTTCTAGTATAAAAATAATTCAAATAAATTTAGTTTATTTTTTATTTGTATTTTCAAACTTCAAATAGCTCGTTCTTGCTCATACGAACTCCGATTGTGATGATTCCAAAGCCTAAAAATTTGTAAAATCGTATTCTCTTTCATGGTGATTTTTTATTTAATTTTTGGAGATGATTTGATATCTATTTTTGGTATTTATTTATTTTTTACTTGTTATGCATAGACGTTGAAGTGCCTGAGGGTTTTGAGGGAGAAGTGCTAGTCCAAGAGCAAGGTCCAGAGTAGGAGCAAAAGATTTTCCAAGGCAAGTTGTGCTTTGACACTGTTGATCCCTGTTTCAAAATTACATTGTTTCAAATTATTGCATGATAATTCAAATTAAAATGATTTCAATTAATTTGGGATTAGTTAATCGACCCATTTTATTTATGTCCACCTTGTCATTATTATTTGTATACCATGCTCATTTGTCACCCTAGGATTGTTGTTTATTAGTTGGTTGCTATTTATTACCAACATGGGTTGCTAGATCATGACTAGTGTGCTTAGATATACAACGTGTTATTGATATCATTTTGGAAATACAAATTTAATATTGGTTAATGGAATATGCAATGTGTTTCTAAAATGGTATGCCATATGTTTCCACACGATGATGTTGATATGTAAAGGCATTTGTTGTTCTACATAGATGTTGAATTGTTGATTGGCATGTGTTGCACAATAATTAACTAGGGTGAGAAATGATTTAGACTGGGGCAAGTGGCAATACACTTTGTGTCATGATGGGTTTGTGTGGCAATGGGTTGATGAGTATTGTGAGGGTTATGTGCCAAATGCCAAGAGTTCGAAGTCTTGCCTCGGTCAATTAAGGACTTAACATTGCAAGCCTTTGAATTGGGCCAAACATACAACCATAAGTCTGAATAGGACAGACCTAGTTAACTAATTTGTGATGTCTAGATTCTGGTACTATCATGGTGGTGTGGGTTCCGGGTAGGGATGTGATCGGATCGGATACGGTCGAATATCGTCCTATTCATATCCGTATCCATATTTTTTATCGAATACAGAATCGAATACGAATAGTATCGAATACAAAATCGAATACGAATTATACAGGATAATATCGGTTACGAATACAGATCGAATACGGATCGGAATCAACATGGATACGAATAATATTAGTCGGATATTTTAAAATCCAATTTCAGTTTTTTTTTCCAAAATCGGTCCAAATTTAAATTCAAAATTCTAAAAGAAATATATTTGTATGTCTTTTTTTTGCCTTTTTATCCCTAGCTTGTCATACATGTGACTCTGTGAGTAACAATGTACCCCATTGCAATAATTGAACCAAATGATTTGCAGCTGGCATATGCTGCTGAATCCTAAGTAACCCTCCTGAAACGCCACTTGCCAATTTCTGTACCACTTTTACCCAAATATCTCCAAATTAGCATCTTGCACACATGAACACATTATATCTTGTCATCCAATGCAGACCCCAGTCTCTGAAACAATGAAACATGTTAAATTGCTAATGTGTTATTCTGAAACGTGTTATTCGGATAATATCCGTATGTCATATTCGGATATTATCCGAACAAAAACTCGGATATTCCGTATCCATCGGATAATCAGTGTTCCATATCCGTATCCGTATCCATGTAAATTATCTGTATCCATATCCTTATCCGAGAAATCAATAGGATATCTGTGAAACTATCCAAATCATCATCCAAATCAATTCGGTCGGTCGGTCGGTCGAAAAATATCCGTACCAGTTCCATCCCTAGTTCCGGGTGTACAAGTAGATTCACATGGTGCAAGAGGGGGCGGGACCTAAGTATGGTTACTAATCCCTTCAGTGTTGAAACCTCAGTGGGTAGTACTGGGTTTAGGCAGAGCGTTATAAAGGCTTTGTTATGGTCATTCGCCTTTGTGGTGAGTTGATTATACCTTGTGGGTAAAGTGTATAATCTCTGCAGAATTTGAAACCTATTCGAATAGTCGTGTCCACAGTATTGTACAATGCTTGGGAATTACAGTCAAGGGTTAGATCTTGAAAAATAAAATTTGAGGAATGGAAGGTTGTGTGCCACTAAAAGTAATGAAATTGGTTTAGGCTGTGTGCTAGTGAATTTTGGAAAATAAATGAGAAAGTTATTTAATAATGGTATTTGATTTGGAATTATTTCAATCTATACATGTTAATCATTTGTAAATGTTGCTTTGTGCAAAATAATCACTTCAGCCGTTCATTTGGAATAAGCCATGCATGTAGATAATAGACTTGCATTCTGTGCATGACTTATTGAGTGCTTTATGTACTTACCCTCTTGCAACAATTCAAACACCACTTGAGAAGGAGTCTACGCCACCTCTTGAGGAGGAGTTCCAGGATGTAACACCCCAAAATTTTGCTTTTCTTAAATTCATGTGTGATTTGGCACTTTGGTGAATTTTTGGAATTTTCTGGAATTTATTTGGATTTATTTGGAATTTATTTGAATTTATTCCATTTTGAAATAATTAAAGAATTTGATTTTGCAAATAAAATTTTGTTGGAAATATTTTATTTGAGTCCCAAATACCCTAAAATATTTTCCAGAATTTTTCTGGAATTTTTCTGAGTCTTTTGCTATTTTTAATGAATTAAATGAATTACTGGGAATTATTTTAAATATTAAATCGCTGGAAATCCAACTCGGGTCGAGTACTGTTCATCCGACCGAGTCGGAACCCGAGTCGGACTCGAGTCCGACCCGAGCCAGTTGACTCGATCAAACCAGCTCAAAACCCTAATCAATCCCAACCGTTGGATCAAGATCCAACGAGATCCGCCGTCACGGTTCGAGCCAGTATCCGGCCTGGATCCGATCGCGCGTCGATCGTGGCCGTTGATCGTGCCACGTGGGACGGCTGAGCGTCGTCGTCTCCGCCGAGACCGAAGCCGGACTCCGCCGCCGCGCCGCCGTAGAATTAGGTTTCCGCCTCGCACGAACGCCGAGGCTATTTAAAGCGTGAGACGTCCCGAGGTTGCCCTCATCCTTGCGCACCGTTCCCGAGCCATCTCGCCGAGCCGTCGCCGTTTGCCCGTGCGTGCTCGCTGGAGTTGGAGCCACTGCGCGCAGTTGAAACGCCGATTCCGCCGCCGTCCGTCGTCTTCCGCCGAAGGAGCCCAGATCCGGAACCACCGTGACGAGCGCACCGAAGAGACCCTTCACTTCGGCCGAGCAACCCCAAACGCCATCGGGCTCGTCGTCATTCTCGTCTCCGGTGGTCTTGCTCCGCGTCGCCATCGCCCTCGCGAGCTCGTGGACCGTCCGATCTTGATCGTGCGGTTGAGGTGAGTTCACGTGTCCCCAACCCGATTGGATGCGGGCCGTTGGATCAAGATCCAACGGTTCACAATTGCCACGCGTCGTAGTAGTGTTATTATAGGATTAGATCTCGACCGTCCGATCTAAATCGAACGCCCACGATCAACGAGTAGTTTCAACGTGTTAACCCTGGATCTAATCCGCGTTGATTTTCAAACCAACGGCCGTGATTGCGCCACGTGTCGGGAAGTTGGACCGACGCGTCGTCTGCAGCGCGTCAGTGGCGACACGCGGCCCGCGTGTCGGCCGGCGCCGTGGCGTCACCCATGACGTCCAAAGGTCCCACATGTCGGCACCGTGGGCCGAAGTCCCCGCCGACGTCGGCGATGACGCGTCACCCGAGTGGGCCCACATGTCGGCGAGGCGTGAGTCGTGGGCCGAGTCCACGGTGGACCCGAGCCGAGCGTGGACCGAGTCCATGGACCGGCTGGCGTCGCCAGCCAACCAATCGAGGCTGCCACGTGTCCATGCCGACGCAATAATTAATTTCCAAAAGAAAATGATTTATTAATTCGAAATAATGATTTCAGATTTTGATTCAAACTTCAAACGCTTATAACTTTTGCGTTTCAACTCCGATTTGAGTGATTCAAATTTCTAAATTTGTATAAAATTGAGATCTACCTAAATATGAATTTTATTTAATTTTTGGACTAAAGTTTTTCTCTGTAAAATTATTTAATTGATTATTTGAACTTTAAATAATCATAACTTTTGCGTCTTAACTCCAAATTTGACGATTCCAGTTTCTAAAAATCCAGAAAATTATGTTCTCTCTGTTTATGGATTTTATTTGGAGTTTTGGGATGTTTTTGCCTATTGTTTATTTGTGTATTTGCTATTTGCACGCTTTTACGAGTAGAGCGTTGAAGTGCCTAAGGATTCGAAGGAGAAGTATTGACTCAGGATCCATCTCAAGACCAAGAGCAAGTGCTTTTTGAAGGCAAGTTGTGCTTTGACCATGTTGATCCTATTTCGAAATCTATTTTGATTTAAACTATTGCATGCTAGATCAATTAGAAAGATACTTTGTTTAAACATGGGGGTTAGATAAATACCAATTTCTTTGTATGACACCTTGATTACTTAAAGTATGTGCCATGACCCTTTGTCACCCTAGTTGTGGATTACTAGTTGGACATTATTAAATTGCCAACATGGGTTTTAGACCGTTGTAGTATCTTTGCTTAGACACACGTGCTCATGACATGATTTTGGATAATCAAATGTTAATATTGACTTAATGACATATTGAACCTGTTTTGGAAAAGTATCATGTGATGTTGATGGCACGTGGTGCATGGTAATCAAGCGGGGTTTGATAAACAGCTTTTCGGCCGGGCATGTGGCAAGAGTAATCAGTGGGCCGATTATGGCATTGGGGATGTTGATTTGGTTCTTCGGGTAGTCTTGCCCTGGTCACTCTAAGGACTTAACCTTGCAAGCCTTTGAACTGGGTCATACTTGCAACCACATGGCTGGAATGGGGACGGCCCTAGTTGACTAAGTCGCTAAGGACTCACTTGTGGAGCCTCGGGTGTCAATTACACCGTTTGTGTGATTGTGCGGGAGCGTGTCGTGGCCGTGGCCGAGATACCCATCTAACGGTGTGTTGGTCCCATACTTCGCCTTGGCTAAGGGAAGGGATGGTGTAGAGCACGAACCGGAGAGGACCACCTGTGTTGTTTGAGGCTTCCAAAGGCTTTGTTACTGAACTCGCCTTTGTGGTGTTTGACTGTATCTTGTGGGTAAAGTGCATAACCTCTGCAGAGTGTAGAATCTATTTAAATAGCCGAGTCCACGGTACTGGACAATGCTCGGGAATTACAGTCAAGGGTTAGATTTTCTCAAAAAAATAACTTTTGTTTGAAAGGTTGGGTTGGTTTAATAATGAGGATGATGGAAATATGGTTTAGGATGGGGAAAATGTTTATTAAACTTCTTGAAAAGTTATTTATGCTTTACTTATTTCTACTGCTTTCGAATCTACTTATATTACTTTTCAAATGTCAAGTTTCTTGCAAATATACCTTGAGCTATTCCTTTGTACCAAGCCATGCATATAGTATATTAGCTTGCATTCTGCATGACTTCTTTGAGTACCAAGTACTCACCCTTGCCTCAACACAATACCAGTTGAAGAGGAGACTACACCACTTTGGAGGAGGAACTCCAAGAGGATCCGTCTACTTAGGGGAAGCGAGCCACGGGTTGCACTGTGGTATACTGGATGGCGCCACGAAGTTATTTGATTTTCCGCTGCTATTATTTTTCTCTGAATAAGTTTCGCCTTACGAGGCATACATTTGTAACTTGGCCATAAGGTCGAGTAACCAGTTTGGTTATTTAAATAAAGTACTTTATTGGTATCGAGTGGTATGATTGTGATATTTACCAATGTTAAGACTGTGTGCACTAGCGCGTTCCTGGACTAGTGCTGAATACACAGAGGGTCCGGATTTGCAAATTCGGGGTCCCGACAGAGGTGGTATCAGAGCCATACTTGACCGTAGGCTCAACCCTAAGCTAGAATGGTCGTAGTGAGGATAAAACCTATTTTCTAAGAGCTAAAAGTTGTCAAGATAAGAAATGACATCTCGACTTATCCCCTTCTCTCTTTTCTTGTCTCTTGCTGAAATTTTCCCTTACCTTGTCACAATTTAAAAATTTCGAGTTCTCACGTAAGCACTCTTGTGACAGATGGAGGAAGAGTTCAACTACGTTGATCTGGGAGTTGGTCACGCTGCAGAACTTTGGCATATGCTACAGACTCTCGGAGATTTTGAGAAGCCGCAATACCAAGTGGAAGTGATCAGACAAGCGGGATTGATCAAGGCTTGTGACGTGAAGATTGAGGTACCTGCTAGGAAAAAGGGCCAGTGCAATCGCTCGATACACCGCACCGCCAGAGATCTACAATGCGGATGGGTATCCAAGAAGTATCACGACGCGCAATGCGGCACATTACCCGTATCTACGCCGAGTTGGAGCACGGTGTTCCGTTATCACCCGCGCAGCGATAACCTTCTTGACCCGAAGGAGATTCAGGATGAGGATGCCACGGTTACACCGTTGGCACGATTTGTCGTCGCCCAGGAGGATGTACTAGATAATACAAGCAAGGAGCTGTAAGGCCCGCAAGGAGATCACGACAGAGAAGAACAGATGGCGGGAAGCTCAAGAGTATGTGGCACACCTTCTACGAAGGATTGACGAGTTGGAGATGACTTTGTACGGACCGGACCAGAGCCGATTTGAGCTACACGAGCCGGATCCGGAGGAGTCGATCTCGATGAGGACATCGCTTCTTCGACTACCATAGAGGACACATTCTTGCTGGACATGGCGATCGTTTCGCGCTTATGCCACAAGCACCTGCATCCAGGCCGTGGAGGTTTTCTCGATGAGTGAGCATAGGTTCTATAGTGAGACTCCTTCGCCGAGTCGCGTCATAGAAGAAAGAGTCACCCTTTAGGCGTTAGACTCGAGTTAGTTCGATTTGGATTTGCTTTGTTTGTCGAGTGTGCGGTATGTGTTGCAAGGCCCTTAGGCATTGTAAGCAACCATACCAAGTTATTAATATCAATAATAAAGTTGGACCTTAAAGTTACACCTTTAGCCCCGCATAAGTTCCATATTACTTGTCTATTCTTGTTTCCCTCTCATCTCTAAACCTAGAGCAAATCGACAGATGGTGAACACCGCGGAAACTTTGGAAGCAATGGAAGTGGTTCTGCCAGAAAACCCCAATGATGGAGCACCGGCACCACCACTGCGGATGTGCGGAATTTCGGGCTTTTCTCGCTGCCCGGTTTCGGTTGATGCATGCTATGATGCAACAAATGCAACACGTCCTTTGCCAGGCCAATCGCTAATCAAGTTAATCGAGGACCCACTTGAGAATACAAGACTATCGAGTTCATGAGGACTCACCCACCCACTTTCTCTGGGAATGCCAATCCATTGGAGGCCGGCGATTGGTTAAGATCAATCGAGAGGAAGCTACACATAGCTCAATGCATAGGAAATGAGAAGGTACTCTCGCTTCTCATCAGTTGGAAGGAACAGCCGAATGGTGGAGAATTTCTGTGCCCACGCCAAAGAGAACCCTCAAGATATCACTTGGGAAGAGTTCACAAGTGCATTCAAGCGATATCACGTGCTGAAGGAATCATGGACCTTAAGAAGGAGGAGTTCGAGCATTAAAGCAAGGTAATCGGCCCAAAGGGCCGACTACTGAACAAGTTCACCGACTAGCACGCTACGCACCTTTTTGAGGATGTAGCGGCAGATAAATCGAGCAGTCGTTTTATGAAGGACTTAACTCGGGATTGCAAGTAGGATTCATCACCCACACCTTTCCGCATTTCCAGAGTTGGTGAATAAGGCGCTTATTCTTGAGGACAAAGCGCAAGGAATCGGATGAGAACGAGGAAGCGCGGATGCAACGGCAAAGGATCACGCCGAGCGCGGGCTTGAGAGTTGCACCAAATCAATTCATCGATTCCAACCACGCGAATGCAACAAGGGCACCATCGGCACAAGACTGTCAATCAAAACTACCGGACCCGGCCCCGCTTCGCGCTTCTCCAGCGTCGGCAGAAAGGAGAGGCCGCACTTGCTACAAGCCGACGAGCCGGACACTTTGCCAACAGTTGTCCAAGAGAAGACAGCGAGTGACCCAGTTCGCTTCAATCTAGGAACCACCCGGCTAGGACGCCCGACACCGGAGCCACACCCCCAGGCCGTGGTGAGGCCGAGTCAACCATGTCACCGCAGATGCACTACGAGAATGCTACGGACGTCGTCTTTGGGTAAGTTACTTGTTAACTCGGTGTACAGCGGCTTTGTTTGACTCTGAGCTTCGTGATTCGCTTGTTTAGCAAGGCTTTGCTACTAGAAATGATTTGAGGATTGCAAGACTTAAGTGCATGCTTTTAGTTCAAACCTCAGTTCCGAACTCCGAGCGAAAGTAGGATGTTCCGGTAAGAATACTAATAGGTGGAATAGAATTCCTAGCAAACCTTATAATTTTGGAGACCTGCACCTTAGGCGTCATATTGGGAATGGGACTGGTTTATCCAAGCACAAGGCCGTATTGGATTGTGGACGAAGGACTATCTCGATTGAGAGCCCGTGTGGGAAGAAAGTGGAATTTCAAGCCACTGCAGCTTAGAGATGGTCGATTGATGGTTTAGCATTCAAGGCAATCAACATAGAGGATGTCTCAAGAGTGAATGAGTACCCGGATGTTTTTCGAAGATCTACAGTATGCATGCCGCGAGGGACATAGAGTTTGTGATAGAGCTTGTACTGCGGCAGATAACAAAGAGACCCTATCGGATGTCCACCGAGGGAGTTGGTAGAAATGAAGAAAGCAGCTAGAAGAGTTAATGGAGAAAGGATTTATCGCATCGAGTTCGTTAAATGGCCGTGGGGAGCACCGCTTTGTTTGTCAAGAAAAAGGGACGGAAGTTTCAGGATGTGCATCGACTATCGTGCGCTCAATGAAGTCACCGTGAAGAATAAGTATCCGCTACCAGGATTGATGATTTGTTTGATCGATTAAGAGGAAGGCCGGAGTTTTCTCCAAGATTGATGCGAGATCGGGATACCATCGAGTTGAAGATCCGATCGAAGATATTCAAGACTGCATTCTCGTCAAGATATGGACATTCTGAGTTTCTGATTATGTCCTTTGGGGTCACGAATGCGCCACTTATTTCATGAATATGATGAATAAGGTGTTCATGGAATATTTGGACAAGTTTGTCGTCGTGTTCATAGACGATATCCTAATCTACTCCAAGGCAGGAAGGATGAACATGTGCACTTAAGGCGATTTTGGAAAAGCTGAGGAACGACAACTTTTCGCCAAGTTCAGCAAGTGTGATTTTGGAAGGACAAGGTGGAGTTTCTTGGACATGTAATGACCGCGCATGAAAGTCGCCAGAGATCCAAGCAAAGTAGAAGTCGTGTTACATTGGGAGCGAAGAGCGGTGACCCAGTTCGGAGTTTCCTTGGAATGGCGGGGATACTACCGCTTTATCGAAGGCTTCTCGATAATTGCGAAACCTCTTCACGCATCAAGAAGGAAAGAAGTTTGCATGGACGCCAGAATGTGAGAAAGGATTTCAAGAAGTGAAGAAGCGATTGACATCGTGTTAGTTCTAATGGATGTTGCTCAAAGCCGATATTTATTGTGACGCGACGCGCCAAGGACTTGGATGTGTGATGCACGATGGAAAGGTAGTCGCTATGCATCAAGGCGATTGAGGCCGCATGAGGAAAATTATCCGCCGATGACTTAGAGTTAGTGCCAGTAGTGCATGCTTTGAAGATATGGCGTCACTATCGATTGGAAACAGATGTGAAGTATATCACGGATCATAAGAGCCTTAAGTACATATTCACCCAGATCGGATCTGAATATGGCGAGGAGATGGTTAGAGTTGATCAAAGGACTATAATGTTGGAATCCATTACCATCCGGGAAGGCCAGCGTAGTAGCCGATGCTCTGAGTCGGAAAAGCCATGCAGTGAGTGCGTTGCTAGCCACAGAAGTCGGGGATGAGTTATGTGAGGATTTTCAAAGATGAAGATTGAGGTAGTACCTAAGCGGATTCTTGGCCGCATTAGAAGTAAAGCCTACCCTAGAGGATCAGATCCGAGAAGGGCGGAAGGATGATGACAAGATCCGCGAGATTAAGTCCATCAAGGAGGAAGGCAAAGGCGAGAGGACTTCAAGTTGGATGAGCAAGGCACGCTGTGGATGAAGGATCGCATTTGTGTGCCTAACAAAAGGAGTTAAAGCAGCGGATTCTCGGAGGAAGCCCATGACTCCAAGTACTCAATTCATCTGCGAAGCGCCAAGATGTATCGGATCTCGAAGGAGAGATTCTCGGTGGCCGAGTATGAAGCAGGAGAAGCTGCAGAGCATGTTGCATTGTGCGGCGTATGCCGAGAGAGTCAAGGCAATGCATCGAGAGACCAGCAGGATTGCTACAACCGCTGAAAATACGAGTGGAAGTGGGAGGAAATCGAATGGATTTCATTACCGGTTTGCCGAAGACTCAAGGAGGTTATGACTCCATATGGGTTATAGTGGATCGGCTTGACTAAAGTAGCCCATTTTATCCCGTGAAGACCACTTACTCGGGAGATAAATTAGCGAGAATTATACATGATCAGGATTGTCTGTTTGCACGGAGTGCCAAAGAGGATTGTATCGGGACAGGTACCCAATTTACCTCAAGGTTCTGAATAAGTTGCATGAAGCCATGGGAACCCGTTTGAACTTCAAGATGTGACTTATCATCCACCAGGCGGATGGGCCAGGAAAGAGTCAACCGTACGGAGGATATGTTGAGCTTGTGCATTGGCTTATGCTACCTCTTGGGATAAAAGTTTGAGTATCTTTGAGTTTAGTTACAACAATAGTTATCGAGGCTAGTTCTACGATGTCACCTTTTGAGGCACCTTGTATGAGTGGACTCGGACGCCATTGAATTGGAATGAGGCCGTGGCGCCGTGTCTTCGGACCTCGATATTCTTCAAGAGGTTTGAAGAGCGGTCGCCATGATTAGGGGAAAGGTTGAAGATAGCCCAATCTAGAGCCGAAGAGTTATCGACAATCGTCGTAGATTTGAGTTTTGAACCAGAAGACTTTGTATACCTCGTAGTTACGCCTCTCGGGGAGTTAAGAGGTTCCATGCCAAAGGGAAAGTCGCACCCGTTATGTTGGACCATTTAAGATTTTGAGCATGAGGCGAAGTTGCTTATCACCGGTAGTTGCTACGTCATTAGCGAGGAGTACATGATGTGTTCCATGTGTCCCAGTTGAAGAAGTGTCTCGAGTTCCCGAGCAGACAGATTAGAATCAATTGAGTTGCAAGAGGATTTGACTTATAAGGAGCATCCGTGAGGATTCTCGGACACAATGGATCGAGAAACTAGAAACAAGTCAACCCGTTTACGAGAGTTCGGTGGAGCAACCATGGAGAAAGCGGCGACTTGGGAGTCACAAGAGGATTTGAAGAAAGAGTTTCCAAACCTATTCTGTAGTGAGCCCCGAATCTGGGCTTGAGATTCTATTAAGGAGGTTTGTAACACCCCAAAATTTTGCTTTTCTTAAATTCATGTGTGATTTGGCACTTTGGTGAATTTTTGGAATTTTCTCGAATTTATTTGGAATTTATTTGAATTTATTCCATTTTGAAATAATTAAAGAATTTGATTTTGCAAATAAAATTTTGTTGAAATATTTTATTTGAGTCCCAAATACCTAAAATATTTTCAGAATTTTTCTCGGAATTTTTCTGAGTCTTTTGCTATTTTAATGAATTAAATGAATTCGGGAATTATTTTAAATATTAAATCATTGGAAATCCAACTCGGTCGAGTCTTGTTCATCCGAGAAGTCGAACCCGAGTCGGACTCGAGTCCGACCGAGCTATTGACTCGATCAAACCGGCTCAAAACCTAATCAATCCCAACCGTTGGATCAAGATCCAGCGGTAGATCCGCCCGTCTGGGATTCGGCGTCAGATGTCCTGGATCCGTCGCGCGCGTCGCGATCGTGGGCTGATCGTGCCGCGTGGGCGGTGGCGTCGTCGTCTCCGTAGACCGAGCCGGACTCATGCCGCCGCCCAGTGTAGAATTAGGTTTTCCGTCTCACGAACGCCGAGCAGGAGCTATTTAAAGCGTGAGAGCGTCCCCAGGGTTGCCTCCTATCCTTCGCACCCGTTCCCGAGCCATCTCGCCTGGCCCGTCGCTGCGTTTGCGCGTACATGCTCGCGGAGTTAGAGCCACTGCGGGCAGCACGGTTGAACGCCGGTCCGGCCGTCCGTCGTCTTCCGCCGAGAAAGGCCCAGATCCGGGAACCAAGTGACGAGCGCGCACTAAGAGACCCTTCACTTGGCGAGCAACCAAAGCGCCATCGGGGCTCGTCGTCGTTCGTCTCGTGGTCTTGCTCCTGGCGTCGCCATCGCCCTCGCGAGCTCTGCGTGACCGTCCGTCTTGATCGTGCGGTTGAGGTGAGTTCACGTGTCCCCAACCCGATTGGATGCGGGTAGTTGGATCAAGATCAGCGGTTCACAATTGCCACGCCGTGTAGTGTTATTATAGGATTAGATCCGGGCCGTCCGATCTAAATCGAAGCGACCCACGATCAACGAGTAGTTTCAGCGTGTTAACCCTGGATCTAATCGCGCCGCTGATTTTCAAACCAACGGTAGTGATTATTGCGCCACGTGTCGGGAAGTTGGACCGGCGTCGTCGTCAGACGTCTTGCAGCGACACGCAGGGGCCCGTGTCGGCGACGCTGCCGTGGCGTCACCCGTGGCGTCGCAGTGGGTCCCACATGTCAGCACCGTGTGAAGTCCGACGTCGGCGATGACGTCACGAGTGGGCCCATGTCGGGCCGAGGCGGAGTCGTGGGCCAGAGTCCACGGTGGACTGGCCGGCGTGGAGTCCATGGACACGGTGACGCCGTCGACCAACCAATCGAGAGGCTGCCCGCGTGTCCATCTTTGACGAAATAATTAATTTCCGAAAAAGAAAATGATTTATTAATTCGAAATAATGATTTGATTTTGATTCAAACTTCAAACGCTTATAACTTTTTGCGTTTCAACTCCGATTTGAGTGATTCAAATTTCTAAATTTGTATAAAATTGAGATCTACCTAAATATGAATTTTATTTAATTTTTGGACTAAAGTTTTCTCTGTAAAATTATTTAATTGATTATTTGAACTTTAAATAATCATAACTTTTAAATCTTAACTCCAAATTTGATTTATTCCAGTTTCTAAAAATCCAGAAAATTATGTTCTCTCTGTTTATGGATTTTATTTGGAGTTTTGGGATGTTTTTGCCTATTGTTTATTTGTGTATTTGCTATTTGCACGCTTTACGAGTAGACGTTGAAGTGCCGGAAGGATTCGAAGGAGAAGTATTGACTCAGGATCCATCTCAAGACCAAGAGCAAGTGCTTTTTGAAGGCAAGTTGTGCTTTGACCATGTTGATCCTATTTCGAAATCTATTTTGATTTAAACTATTGCATGCTAGATCAATTAGAAAGATACTTTGTTTAAACATGGGGGTTAGATAAATACCAATTTGCTGTATGACACCTTGATTACTTAAAGTATGTGCCATGACCCTTTGTCACCCTAGTTGTGGATTACTAGTTGGACATTATTAAATTGCCAACATGGGTTTTAGACCGTTGTAGTATCTTTGCTTAGACACGCTACGTGCTCATGACATGATTTTTGATAATCAAATGTTAATATTGACTTAATGACATATTGAACCTGTTTTGGAAAAGTATCATGTGATGTTGATGGCACGTGGTGCATGGTAATCAATCGGGTTTGATAAACGATTTCGGGCATGTGGCAAGAGTAATCAGTGGGCCAGTTGTGGCATTGGGGATGTTGATTTGGTTCTTGGGTAGTCTTGCCCTGGTCACTCTAAGGACTTAACCTTGCAAGCCTTTGAACTGGTCATACTTGCAACCACATGGTGGAATGGGGCGGCCCTAGTTGACTAAGTCGCTAAGGACTCACTTGTGGAGCCTCAGGTGTCAATTACACCGTTTGTGTGATTGTGCGGGGAGCGATCGTGGCCGTGGCCGAGATACCCATCTAACGGTGTGTTGGTCCCATACTTCGCCTTGGCTAAGGGAAGGGATGGTGTAGAGCACGAACCGGAGAGGACCACTGTGTTGTTTGAGGCTTAAAGGCTTTGTTACGGAACTCGCCTTTGTGGTGTTTGGTATCTTGTGGGTAAAGTGCATAACCTCTGCAGAGTGTAGAATCTATTTAAATAGCCGAGTCCACGGTACTGGACAATGCTCGGGAATTACAGTCAAGGGTTAGATTTTCTCAAAAAAATAACTTTTGTTTGAAAGGTTGGGTTGGTTTAATAATGAGGATGATGGAAATATGGTTTAGGATGGGGAAAATGTTTATTAAACTTCTTGAAAAGTTATTTATGCTTTACTTATTTCTCGCTTTGAATCTACTTATATTACTTTTCAAATGTCAATCTGCAAATATACCTTGAGCTATTCCTTTGTACCAAGCCATGCATATAGTATATTAGCTTGCATTCTGTGCATGACTTGCTGAGTACCAAGTACTCACCCTTGCCTCAACACAATACCAGTTGAAGAGGAGACTACACCAGCTTTGGAGGAGGAACTCCAAGAGGATCCGTCTACTTAGGGAAGCGAGCCCGATCGGTTGTGGTATCTTGGATGGCGCCACGAGTTATTTGATTTTCCGCTATTATTTTTCTCTGAATAAGTTTCGCCTTACGAGGCATACATTTGTAACTTGGCCATAAGGTCGAGTAACCAGTTTGGTTATTTAAATAAAGTACTTTATTGGTATCGAGTGGTATGATTGTGATATTTACCAATGTTAAGACTGTGTGCACTAGCGCGTTCCTGGACTAGTGCTGAATACACAGAGGGTCCGGATTTGCAAATTCGGGGTCCCGACACAGGAGGAGTTGAATTAGGGTGCGAGCCTTGTCAGTTGCCTGTGGTATATTGATGGGTTACTACGAGCTTTTAATTCTGCTGCAGTTTTCTTATTGTTGAGTCTTTGAATTGAATGACATATTATTGTAATTTAACCATACGGTTGACCAAATAGGTTTTATCAATATATGAAGTCTTTAATTATTATTTCACTGTATATGATTGTGATATTTTATCTATATTGAGACTGTGTACTAGCGTGATCCTGGACTAGTGCTGAATACACAGAGAGTCCGAATTTGCACATTTGGGTCCCGACATCATCGCCACCACCTCCTCAAGCCCTAAGGTCTCCTTATCTTGATCTATCAAATAATGTTGTTTCTCAATATATGCTTGTTGATATTTGTGCTATCATAACTTCTCAATATATTGTCACCTGAAAATATCCTTTGTTTATGGATATGCATATGTTTGAGGTAAGCTTCATGAGTCATAAATCTCAGTGGTGTGCTGAATATCCTTAATATTTGCTCACCTTGAATTCAATTATTGAATAGTGTCATGAATTTAAATGAAATTTTACACTTTTGAGAATTTTTGAAATTTTCAGGAATTTATTTGGATTTAATTTGAATTTATTTCCTTTTGAAATAATTAAATAAATAAAAGTTTCAAATAAATTTTGGTTGGAAATATTTTATTTGAGTCCAAAATGTCTCAAAGTATTTTTCAGAATTTTTCTGATTATTTTGCTATTTTTCTTGAATTATTTGAAGTACTAGAATTATTTTCAAATATTAAATCGCTGGAAAATGCCAAGTGGGTTAGTACTGTTCAAGCGACCGAGCCCGAGTCAGACTCGAGTCCGAGTCTGACTCGAACCTGACCAAACCCTAATCGCGTGACCGTTGGATCCAGATCCAACGGCCAGCATCAAGCCACGTCGCCCACATGGGATCGGGCGGAACCCGTTCGCCCCGCGCGATCTCGGCCGTTGATCGCGCATGCATGGACGGCCAGGATGCGTCCACGTCACCTCTCCGTGTCGCGGTCGGAATCCGCCGCCGCCGCTGCCGTTTCGCGATTTCCGCGCCGAATCCGGACGTCGAGGCCGGTATTTAATGTGCGGGTGCGTGCCCGAGGATCGCCCTTGCCTTGCGCACATTTTGCCCTAACCACCGCCGCCCGTAGTGCTCCTTCATGCCCACGATTGCTCGCCATAGTGCTCTAGGGTTAGCTTCGGGTCTCCGCGTCATTCCGACGACGTTCGCCGTCCTCCACCGTGTTGGTGGTCAGCTTCGGGACCATTGCGTCGAGGCGAACCTGGATGTACCATCCACTTCGTCGGAGAGCCACAAGAGCACCGTTCGGGAGGTCGTTGTCTTCATCTCCGTCCAACCAGCTCCGCCGTGGACATCGTCGACCCCGCAAGCTTCGTGAACCATCCAATCAAGATCGAACGGCCAAGGTGAGTCCACGTCATCCCACACCCGTAGAAAACCAGATTGGATCTAGACCGTTAGATCCAGATCCAAAGATCCACGTTTGTCCACGTCACCTTGCAAGTTCACGTTACGGTGATTAGATCCATTTTCAACCGTTGGATCTAGATCCAACGGCTTAGATCGAGCCACGTAGCCGTAAACCGCACCATGCTCGGCTGCGATTGCAGCCGTTAGATCTAGATCGAATGGTCCAGGTTGACCGCGTCAATTCCAAACGCGTGAGGGTAGATCTAATCTGGACCGTTGATTTTCAAATCAACGGCCCAGATCGTGCCACGTGGCCGAGAGCCGGAGCGACGCAGTCCACACGGGTCAGCTGCGACCGTCGCTGATGTCACGTGCGATGTCTGTGCGTGCCCGCGTGTCAGCGGGACAGCCAACCGCACCATGACATCATCCGCTGACGTCACGATGGGGCCCGCATGTTTGTGAGACCCTCACTTTTATGCTACAGTGCAAACATAAAAGCAAGGTTCTAATGTGCATACTGTACCATTCCCATGATCAGTGGCTGGCACGCACAAAACACAATTTGGAATCACAACCATACAAAAGTTTCATATTTTATTACAGCGGAAGTATTGATACAATATGACCAAGAAGGTCGACTAAACATAGCCAAAAGAATCAGATGTCTTGTAGTTTGCCACATAATCCACAGGCAACTGACAAGGTAAAGCCTTAGAAAGAACCGTCGATAACAATCCCGTTTTCCTGCATCGCATTACCTGTCGAGGATTCCTGTCTAAAAACAACAACGATAGCAAGGGTAAGTACGTTGCGTACTCAGCAAGACTTGTAGTGTTTGCAAAACCTGAATTATATGCAAGCTGAATAGAAAGTGGGTTTCTACGGTTGTTTTGCATAAAGCGAAGATTTGAGTTGTAAATACTGAATAGTAATGGAAAGCATAAACTGAATTTAAAACAGTTTGATAAGTAATCAAAATATCAAGTATTGACATAAATAACAATAAGTTACTCACGGCCCTTTTGTGAGTAAAGATAACGGAAAAGACCCTCCATGGTCTTATATGAACAAATACAACAATAAGTGACATTTAGCAAATGTGAATCATTTTCCAAGTCATTTGATCAAGAGTTTTTAGAAAAGTCGAAAACAACTAACTAGTGTCAGTTCGCCAAGTCGTCCATGACCGTGGACACGGCTATTCGAATAGTTTTAGACTCTGCAGAGTTGTACAGCTTTACCCACAAGATATGTTCTCCCTTTGTGGCAGATCATTAGCACACTTCCTTTGGTGTGCCGCCAGAGAGTTCATAACGAAACTGTTCGTTACTTGGACCTTAACTTTGCACTAGCCCGATGACGTTACCCCTGACTATGATGGAAGCAAACAAACGGTGAAGCAATAGTATTCAGGAGCCCGCGGCTCAAATGGTACAACAACAGCCCCAATTCATAGCCAGGCGTATACCGTTACAATGGCAGATGCCAACACCTCGGTGATGACACCTCCCTCGAGCAAACCTATACCCAGAATGCCCGTGCTACAACTGCCTACCAATGTGCAAAGTTAATTCCCAAATAATTTAATAAGTTAAGACTGTCCCAGTCCAGTACTTGTGGATGTACGGTTATACTTGGATCATGCAACACTACGTTCGGTCCTTAAAGTGACATGGGCGATAACTCCACCCTAGCTACGTACACATTAAAACATGTACATCTGGCTATTGCCAATAATCACCCACGTCAAAACAGTAGTTTTATTTTCATGTTTATCAAACTACCAGTATCCTTTACTGCTTAAATAAATCATAAAAGATTTCATAAAGAAAAGTGTGGGTGTATACATTTCCAACATTGATCTAAAGCAGTGCTAAGCATTTGCAGGTTAATAAGCGAGTATACCCAGTTCAAAGAACTTAACCATTCCTATGGTTTTCATGGATCGTATGTCAACATGATTAAGGGAATCCATCAATTTGGGTTAATATCTACCAAGTAACACAAAATAATAGTTTATCAAATTATAAGCATGCAGGAAGATTCTTAATCACATTTTAGTGGATTATGAAATCTGGGATCAAAATGCTCAAAGGGGTGCTTGCCTTGCTATTTGTTGTCTTTAGCGACGAGTCGAAGACGTAATCTTGAGATTGTCGATGACGAAGTCCGAGACGTCGGATTCTACACGTCGTATAGCGGAAAAGATAGCAAATGGCAAATAACAGTTTCAATAAGGGCAAAAGGAAATCAGATGGAAATTCAATTGACAAACATTACACGAAACAAGCATGGGTCTTTACTACTGTTTAACAGTTTGAGGGCTGCATCGCACAGACACCTATTCCTTATGATTCATTTTTATTTTATTTTTACGAATTCAGGAAGCTAAGATTGTAAGGTTAAATACACTATAATTCATTTCCAGGGTATGAAGCTGCTTGTACTAATATTAATTAGTTCATAAAACTACAAGTGTGAGAGTAACTACAATTTACATGATTCAACTTATGCATATGTAACACCCCGGCATTTAATATGCCTGAATGCTACCAAACATAAGCTAAACAACATCTAAATACCACATTTAACATAAAATTCCAGCAAAGGTGCATAGGCTAAAAACCGAGATTTCGGCAGCACCTCCTTTGTTTTAACATGGATTTAAGGAGCAACAACAGTATAGCATTATAAGGCAATATGAGAGACATCTAAAACAGCAATAAATAGAGTCTTAACGACAATATAAGACTAACATCAAGCACTTAATGTCTCCAAGTGTCAAAAGAACAAATAAGCTCTCAAATAGTAAAGCTAAACACTAAAGCAATGATCATCACACGCAATTTATTATCAAACTAATAGAATGACTTGTGGAATCAATATGGTGAAGCTACGTGTGGGCGTGTGACTATTTCCCTTCCCCGCATGCCGTTCTCATGGTACCTAAAATAACAAGAAAACACAAGCGTGAGTTCGAAACTCAGCAAGCATATTGCAATGGACAACAAGAACAATATCATGGCAATAACATCTCCCATCATATATATCATCTCATTCATGAACACTTTAACAATATCATCATCATTATGTATGCAATGTAATGCAATGCTCATGTCTCCTTGGAAACTCATACCGGTATGGTTGAGTACACACCCGTCGGTGTGCACCCTCTCCCCCCTTCCATCCCGAAGATGGAGGGTGCCTACTCCTCGCTTCCGTTCACCGCGGTGAATGGAATCACGATGTAGGACTTACTCATTGGCTTTCCGGATTAGTCATAACTTTCTCACCGACCTTCCTGGACTAGTTATGACTTTCTCACCGCCCGAGCCATGTAACATGCCATGTATGCATTTATGCCAACATCATATTTAACTCACATATTAACACATGGCATCATAACATATTAAACATGCTCATCATATCATTGGCAATCATAAAAGCATGGCAAGTGATCATATATCATGTAGTCAATTCCATCTATTCTCAACAAGCAACCTACAAATCGCTATCCATCACAACACACTTGCCTCAACCGCGGGCGACGGATTTGTGGGAAGTCGAGGGCACTCCCGGTGTCACACCACCTGCACATAGGCATCACACACTCACAATCATACCCACAAAACAGTACGCAAAACCCCATCTAACCCGACATTGCCCACTACTCGCAAAACCTAAAAACAGAGGTTCTGTCCCGACGGGACAGCAGCCTTGCAAAAAGCATAACTTGAGTTCTGGGACTCCGAATCAATTAAACGAGTATATCCTCGCGTATCTTAGGAAATTTCCCAACTTTCTCTAGGTATATGGAAAGACTTATTCGGACTCTAAGGTCGTCTAATCTACAGATTACCGTGATCTGTTCCAATTACGTCACAGATTTTAACACGCTCGGTAAAACAGCCATAACTTTCAAACGGCTGATTGGAATTTAACGTGCTTTATGTCCACGGAAATATAATTAAATTATCTACAACTTCTTCAACATCCGTACGGACAGACTCGGATTCTAAATCAACGAAAACTCAAACCCTAGCCCGACTGCTCATGCTGTCCCAAAACAGAAACGTGGCAACATCTAGATCTAACCCAAATTACTCCAATCCAGCACCTCCAATTGATCTAAAAACTTGATAAACACCTTAATAACAGTACCTAGATCAATCCCCAGGGTTCCCATGGTCATACCTTTGCCCGACGCACGAAAACTCCAATAGATCTCCTCGCTCTTCGCTCCTCGCTCCTCGCACCTCGCTCCTCGGATGGATCCATGAGGATGCAGGGGTGGGGAGGCCACCCTAGGGCAGCAAGGGGTGGAGGAGAGGTGGTGGAGAGGTGGGGAGCAATGGGGCAAGGGAGGGGGAGGCGCACGGCCAAGGGAGGAGGGAGGCGGCTAGGGCAAGGGCAAGTGGGGGGAAGGGCGCACAAGGGGCAGGGGTGAACGCCCAAGGGCTGGTTGGGAGCCCTTTTACCAGCCCCCACACCCAATCCTAGTCCGTTACGGAGACCTAATCCGTCCCACCAAAGCCCACTTAAGGCCCAGACTCCGGGAAGGCCCAAAACCCCGACGGCCCTAAACGTTATTAACCTCCATACCTTATGGTTTTAACCTGCCATACCATATTTCATAAAGTTTTTGACCTTAACATGCACCATTTAAAAGGTTACGACACTCCGTGGTGACACATCACTTCAAACGGCCCAAAAACGCGAGTAAACCTCAAGCCGAAAGGTTTTATTCTCTAATTTCACATTCTCTAATGTCACACCATACCATAGTGTCACATTCTTCCCCACTTCAATAGGATTCGACCTCGAATCCGAAGGACGCCATAATCAACAACAAAGTCCCCTAGGGACAAAAGGCTTCTCTGCAGCTCAAAACATTCACACAACGACTAAAACCGGAACAAACAACAAACGAGTTCCCAAAACCAACACATAGAGAAAAAGTGTTGATCTAGCTCAACTAAGGGCAACCCCTCACAAATCGACCTTCACTTCAATTCCCCAACAGAATCTGCGTTTCAACCACAAAGGGCTCCATCAACCCAAAACGCTCGAATCCTCACGGCAAACACTTCATACTTCTATCACAACCAACCTGACTACCATACTCCATTAAACTCAACATGACATAATCAAAGGAAGTCACAATTCCTTTAACGACCTTTCTACATTCCCGAAAATTTTCATCGAGGGGAAAACTCATTAAGGCACACTTGCCCTTCCGATACACCATCATACTAACATTTTATTCCATCCTTTCCCAGACAAGACTCAAATCCAAGAACAACTAGTGACGACAAATGCTCACGGCAGGACAAATATCACCGAACTACCGTCAACTTCACTTCCACCCATCGCTACACTTAATAATGGTTAAACCCATACATCATCAACCTCCATCACAAACCACCCTTATACCCCTAGGGTTCAACACCTAGCCCCAAGCTAGGATCGAAAAACCTTACCAAACCACAATTGGTTCCTTTCTTAAGATGGTCTCGCCCTCACACAAAAACACTTAGCTATCAAGCCCAAGTGTACTCACGACAACTCAAACCCAAAGCGTTAACAACCATTTTGGAAAGAATTCGGCAACATCCAAGCCAAAACACAAAGGAAGCATAAATCCCCTACATCACAACCAACATACCAGAAATTGTTCATTGCTTCTTTTCATACTAGAAAGCAAGGGAAATCTCGTTTCATGACATAAATGCACACTCTTCAGGAGCACTCTGGATTAGTCATATCTCCATATATGACTTTCTCACCGACACAGCTCAACGACTCTTTTATCATTTAACATGTAAAAACGATGTCATGTTTACTTTTCACCATTCCCTCATCATGTAACCACACTACCGAATAGTCATTCACATGATGACTTTGCCTCGGTATCATATGAATAAATCTCGAATAACATCGAGAGTTGCGCTAATTCATATAAACTATGACGGCAACATCGTTAATCAACAAAACACCACATCGTGTGAAAACCCATCTTCGATTTAACACTAGCTTTGCAACACCTCGCAAAATCAAACTCAACCCTTTGGAACAGAACATCGACTCCAAAATCAAACATCTGCAGACACAAGCGCCATAAATTTTTATCAAAAGAGAGGGAAACTCAATCCAAAAAGAAAACTCTTCACTAACCAAATTCACTTATGAAACATTCATAAAAAATCCAGACTTGTAAAACACCCGCACACCAGACCTATTTTCCAAATGACTCCAACTCTAGTCAAATAGAGTTATACATCAAGGGCTTAACTCAAAAGTTTCCAACACAACCCTTTATGACCATCTGCTTCCTTTTAAAAATTAATTCCAAAGTTAAATCGGTCTGACGCATAAAGGCGCGATCCACTCAAAAACTTTTGGATGTAAACTCAAACTCACAACACGAACTAAACAAATTCGCCAAAACCAAAGGTCGACACCAACCACTATGAGTTTTGGGGAAACTCTGAAACTCAACATAAGGAACACCTCAACCGAAAGCATTCAACCGAGATGGCAAACAACCAAACCAGTTTCAAAGGTTTTTAGACAACATTTCGACATGAAAGGAACCATCTCTAGTACTCCACTACGCTTTCCATTAAAGACTTCAATAATCACTATTTACTATCTGAGGAGCCCCAACACAATTCAACCGAAAGTTTCACAACAAATTCTTCCTCTAGTTACCATTCCCAACTTTTTTTTAATAAGGGTTTATGATGTTTATCAAAAAGGCACCCAACCAAGACTATAATGACATGATCCCCACGGCTCACCGAATCATAATACATCTTATTCTAAATTTGAAACATAGTACTTCCACAAATCTTTCAGCAAGATCAACATATAAATTTCATACCACCTATATATTCACATCTCGACAACCGAACCTTATTCAGTTAAACAACGACTTCAACATGTAAATATTATCTCTACAAGACAAAGTTCATAACTAGGATTCCAAGGCATACATTCATTAAGGATGAAATTGTACATCATGTTAATTATCCAAAGCTCACTCCATCGCAACATGTTAAAATTTTCCTTTATTTTAACCATGGTTTTCCAACGAATAATCTAAACAGTTACCACAACTACTTAGTCATCAATAACAACAAATGGGCATAATCATCAACCAACAACATTACTTTTAGCTACTCCTATACATAGGTGATAAACAAAATTACCACCACACAACATACCCCCACTATTTAAAATAGACTGAATACTAGCATTAACACTACCATTAACAACATCATTAACAATAAGTCTTATGTCTTCTCCATTGATATCAATACTAGCATTGTAGCGACACAACTGCATACTTCCAAAGATACTAGTAGTTTGCAACAACATAAATAGCAACTCTAATCAACATCCAAATTAAAGTCACTAGTCAACACGATTAAATTTCTCTATTAATCCATTAGATTAGAACATCTTTAACAACCAAAGAAAGTTTCTTTTACAATAACAGCAGTCTACATCATCTTAATGTTTTAACTATGCATCAAAGTTTAAACTTTTAACATTAACAAGGATCATAAGCACTTTTAAAGCAAGGCAACAGATTCTAAGCATGTACATTAACACATTTAATCATTCTCGCTAAGAGTAAACTGCAACACTAGTAGTCTATTTATTCTCAAGCTAGAGATATTAATCACATTGAATTGATTCAACTCAAAATTTTAACTTAGCAACACATCAATCCATAAACCACATTGTTACCTTATACATAACATGCTAAACATCAATTCTTACTAGGGACAAACGATTTTTTGTCAAAAGACTACTTACTTTGTTTACAACATTTTAGTTTTAAAACTCACCCCAAATTCATAAGGAAACTTGACTCAAAATTGCAATGAGACAAACCCAAACTTGGTCATGCAAAGGAATTCTCCAAAACACTTTTAAATCTCAAGGACTCCCATAAGGAAAAAGGTTGAAAGACATTTTTCTAGAAAGGGAACCAAGCGCTCAATCAAACCTTTGCAAATAAAACCTTAACTCCAAACCCCTAACTTTCACGACTCAAGAGGGGCTTTCAAAGATGATTTCTTAAACCAGTAAAATGACGAAATCAAACACCACTTACTCCTACAAAGCCACGGAACTTCAGCCCTGACAGCCAGGTCTGGCACAACTCCGAACAAAACTCCTTTAGCCTCGGAGAAAGACAACCACAGGAATAAATTGAATGCTTCTTCCCATAAAGAAATCAACAAACTAAGCATTAAAACTTGGAAAGGCGCCCAAAAGAAGCGCAACACTAGACTCCTCTTCTTCGTCTTCACCCAAGGAAGACAAAACCACACATCGCATACGGAACGATCCGCGAAAGCCCATCACCTTTTCATTTGGTTCAAAACAGCTAAAGCCAAGAAAAGCAACAAACACCGACCGTCAGAACGACAAAGAACATCCGAAGGAAACCACCATTAACTCTTCCTTTTCGTCTCCAATCAACTACCCGATTTACGACAGGAAGGGTAAGCGCTTTTCTCCTACAGGGGTTAACAGTTCTTCGGTGATGGCGCTAACCGGCCACACCGTCAAACCTCACCCTAACTATAAACAACAAGAGGTGACCGAAACCCTTCGGTACCACAACCCCACTCTTATCACCACAACATATATCATTGACATAGCAACATGCATTGTCAAAAGAAGCATTCAACATCAAAGCTTACATACAACATTTAAGCATAAAGAAACGATACCCATACCCTTTCCTACTGTGCATCCAGTGTGTGTCAAATTTTAGATTAGTTATACCATTTTTTGCAAGTTTTAATGTTGCTATCCTATGACAAAGTTTTAGTTGAAACCTAAGCCATGTTTCTAAGTTATTCCACATCATATTTTAGTTGTACCCTATGGCATGACACTAAAATTCACATTCCAAGGACCTACAGCCTCGCTCTGATACCAACTGTAACACCCCGGGGTTTTAATATGCCTGAATGCTACCAAATATAAGCTAAACAACATCTAAATACCACATTTAACATAAAATTCCAGCAAAGGTGCATAGGCTAAAAACCGAGATTTCGGCAGCACCTCCTTTGTTTTAACATGGATTTAAGGAGCAACAACAGTATAGCATTATAAGGCAATATGAGAGACATCTAAAACAGCAATAAATAGAGTCTTAACGACAATATAAGACTAACATCAAACGACAAAATAAGACTAACATCAAGCACTTAATGTCTCCAAGTGTCAAAAGAACAAATAAGCTCTCAAATAGTAAAGCTAAACACTAAAGCAATGATCATCACACGCAATTTATTATCAAACTAATAGAATGACTTGTGGAATCAATATGGTGAAGCTACGTGTGGGCGTGTGACTATTTCCCTTCCCCACATGCCGTTCTCATGGTACCTAAAATAACAAGAAAACACAAGCGTGAGTTCGAAACTCAGCAAGCATATTGCAATGGACAACAAGAACAATATCATGGCAATAACATCTCCCATCATATATATCATCTCATTCATGAACACTTTAACAATATCATCATCATTATGTATGCAATGTAATGCAATGCTCATGTCTCCTTGGAAACTCATACCGGTATGGTTGAGTACACACCCGTCGGTGTGCACCCTCTCCCCCCTTCCATCCCGAAGATGGAGGGTGCCTACTCCTCGCTTCCGTTCACCGCGGTGAATGGAATCACGATGTAGGACTTACTCATTGGCTTTCCGGATTAGTCATAACTTTCTCACCGACCTTCCCGGACTAGTTATGACTTTCTCACCACCCGAGCCATGTAACATGCCATGTATGCATTTATGCCAACATCATATTTAACTCACATATTAACACATGGCATCATAACATATTAAACATGCTCATCATATCATTGGCAATCATAAAAGCAATTCCATCTATTCTCAACAAGCAACCTACAAATCGCTATCCATCACAACACACTTGCCTCAACCGCGGGCGACGGATTTGTGGGAAGTCAAGGGCACTCCCGGTGTCACACCACCTGCACATAGGCATCACACACTCACAATCATACCCACAAAACAGTACGCAAAACCCCATCTAACCCGACATTGCCCACTACTCGCAAAACCTAAAAACAGAGGTTCTGTCCCGACGGGACAGCAGCCTTACAAAAAGCATAACTTGAGTTCTGGGACTCCGAATCAATTAAACGAGTACATCCTCGCGTAGCTTAGGAAATTTCCCAACTTTCTCTAGGTATATGGAAAGACTGATTCGGACTCTAAAGTTGTCTAATCTACAGATTACCGTGATCTGTTCCAATTACGTCACAGATTTTAACACGCTCGGTAAAACAGCCATAACTTTCAAACGGCTGATCGGAATTTAACGTGCTTTATGTCCACGGAAAGATAATTAAATTATCTACAACTTCTTCAACATCTGTAGGGACAGACTCGGATTCTAAATCAACAAAAACTCAAACCCTAGCCCGACTGCTCATGCTGTCCCAAAACAGAAACGTGGCAACATCTAGATCTAACCCAAATTACTCCAATCCAGCACCTCCAATTGATCTAAAAACTTGATAAACACCTTAATAACAGTACCTAGATCAATCCCCAGGGTTTCCATGGTCATACCTTTGCCCGACGCACGAAAACTCCAATAGATCTCCTCGCTCTTCGCTCCTCGCTCCTCGCACCTCGCTCCTCGCTCCTCGGATGGATCCATGAGGATGCAGGGGTGGGGAGGCCACCCTAGGGAAGCAAGGGGTGGAGGAGAGGTGGTGGAGAGGTGGGGAGCAATGGGGCAAGGGAGGGGGAGGTGCACGGCCAAGGGAGGAGGGAGGCGGCTAGGGCAAGGGCAAGTGGGGGGAAGGGCGCACAAGGGGCAGGGGTGAACGCCCAAGGGCTGGTGGGGATCCCTTTTACCAGCCTCCACACCCAATCCTAGTCCGTTACGGAGACCTAATCCATCCCACCAAAGCCCACTTAAGGCCCAGACTCCCCCGGGAAGGCCCAAAACCCCGAAAACGGCCCGGAAACGTTATTAACCTCCATACCTTATGGTTTTAACCTGCCATACCATATTTCATAAAGTTTTTGACCTTAACATGCACCATTTAAAAGGTTACGTCACTCCGTGGTGACACATCACTTCAAACGGCCCAAAAACGCGAGTAAACCTCAAGCCGAAAGGTTTTATTCTCTAATTTCACATTCTCTAATGTCACACCATACCGTAGTGTCACAGCATATGCATTGATATTACAAATCTCAGGATGGGTCATGTCTTTAATAGGGTTCAGATGCAAAGCATATTGTAATATATGTGTTTATTAAGATAATCATGCCTTAGGGAATATTCCAAGGTCGATTTTTACAGGTATTGGAATTTATTGTTAATGTTTTATTTATTAAATGGGAGTATAAACAACCAGAGGCTAAATGTACAATAGGCGTAAGGTTTAGTTTACCTATGAGAACAAATTAGATTAGTATTAGATATACTCATCTTTGCAGCATGGAATGATTATGTTTTATAGATTGTATATAAAACTAGTTGAATATGTATGTTTACTCACATGTACTGTGATTATATTCTAAGTACATATATTATGAGGGTTTAATTATCTTTAACAAACTACGAAATGTCTATGTACACATATACATTTGGAATAATTGAGACTTTGTAGACTTAAAATTTGTTTTATAAATCAAGGGATTGTATTTGGGTTTAATCACGTCTAGATATGCATCGGATATGAATAATATGATGATTAATTAAATTTTAATTACCTAGAATGATTTCAATCCTTAACAAAGAATATGTTAAGAATATATATATATTCATTTATTCATTTATTTATTTTCCTCCTCTTCTTCTCCCATTTCTTATTTCTTTCTTTCTTATCCTCTCCTTTTCCTTTTATTCTTCCTTTTTCTTTACCTTGCCTATTCGGTCGACCGAAGCTCTCTCTCTTCCAGAGGTTTCTGCTAAGCTCAATCTAATCCTCTCTTCCTTCTCCTATTCCCCAATCTCTCGTTCTTCTTTTTCCCTGGCTTTGCCCTACCCGGTCGATTTGCTCACGCCGCGCCCCGGCTGGTTCCTGTCGCCTCGGTTTGCCCTCGCGCCGGCCCCGGCTCCATGCAGGCCTCCTCCTCTTTGGTCATCGCCGCCTCCGGCTGGCACTGGCTTTCGCGGAGAGAAGCATTCGCCGTAGGGCCATCGCCTGGGCTCCTTCGGCGCGCACCCTCTAATCTGGCTCACGGCGCCGGTTGGTTTCGCCTTCCTAGGGGATAAGCCCCGCATCGCCTCTGGTTTCGCCTCCCCCCCTTCTCTCCGATAACTGGTAACACTACTCTTGGTATTGCTTATTAGGTGAATCATAGTTTAGAGGTAGGGTTCATGATTCTGATTACTATTTGCTTGCACTGGCTTATCTACTGTCAATCTCTACTCCCTTTTCCTTTGCCGAATACAGCTAAATGTGATGCATGAACTTTAATACTCAGAGTAATATGCTGATGATCTACATGTGAAGCTCAGAGTAGTATTTGCATGCATATATTAAACTTTAGTGCAAGGACCTTCTGTAGTATTTGCCCATAACACATACTTAAGTTGTTGAATAATGCTAACCATATATATATACTTTAGTTAACATGTGACTAGCACTTCTCTTTGTGTTGGATTCCATTAAACTACAGAGAACAATATGTAATGGATTCTGTCGATCTGTTTTGTGTTAAATCCCAAAATAGTGAGTAATATTTGTGCTTGCTATTTATATGCTTATGCTTGGAATAGAGAAGGGACAAGGTTGCTTGATTGGAACACGTAGGATACATTCAAGCTTGATTTTGCCTTAACTGAATGATTGATTTGTGCTATGCACCGATGTATTATAATTCGGTTATACGTATAGTTTGCTTACCTGATTTGGTTACTTATCAGGATCAGTAATGATTCTAAAATATGGACTTAAGGCATGTTCATGGTGGCTTTGTTTTGTTTACATGGCGCATTTATGATTTTGATGCCACTAATCGCTAAATGGCCAGCATTATATACTGACGGATCACGATATGGAAATACCTGTGAGAGGTTTCACAGTACTTTGTTTGAGGGTAGATTGGCTTAGTAGATGATAAATTGATTGATACTAAGCTATACTTGAAAGTCTTTGAATGCTTAGGTAAAGCATAATGACAGAGGCTTCCTAATGACTTGTTTACATGGTAAATGATAGATTGATACCATGTCGGCTATAACTCATGGGTCTATGATGATTCATGTATTTTCAAATTTACGGGTTGGATGGCACCGCGACGAAGCCCTAGGCTTGCTTGTCTTGTAGGGGAGCACAAATAGCTTTAGGGAACGCATGAACAACCCCAAGACATCTAAATAATCTGAGACCAATCTTTATTTGCCAAATATCTCGTATGTAGTTGATTTTGCTATTGTTATAACCATGCTTTGATATAAATGATTTGAAGGATTGAATCATTACCTCTGATGGAAAGTGAAATGGAGAGAAAATAAAATTACTTCTAGTGACCGGATTGATCTCCTATCTTGGTGCTTGATTCTTGATCTAAAATTGGCCTTGTGAGAGGGCTACACTTCTAAGCTTTGCTTTGGGGATTTGCCTCTGAAAGAATGCGACTATAATCCTCCTGGGGATTCATTTCCGCATGGGAGTGTTGCCGCTGGAATGGTTGGCTTTGTGATATCTCGAATGAGACTTGGTTGGTTTATATATAGTATGGTAAAGGGAGGTTCAATAGTGTTTGAAAGGGGCTTATTCTTTGCGGCTGGACTGAATAAGTATTCATTACCCTTGTCAGTGCAATGATTTTGGTTTATGGGGCTGAAATGGTTCCTTGTAGCTTCTTACGAAAACGGTTGCCTTGGTTTTGTTAAAGTTGTGTTCAGGCTTTTGATTTCGGCTGGGTGGTTCTGGAGTTTTCAGTTGGCATGAATAGCCTGGAGACTTGCGTGGGTCTCTGTGGCTATCCTGGGGGATTTGGCAGGGGTGTTTTAATCTTGTGGCCTAAATAATTTTGTTATTGCTACCAGCCTGGATTTAATGTCGTGACTGAATACAGAGCTTTCGGTTGAACAATGCCTTATTCTCTGGTTCCCATGCTCCTGAAGCTTGAGGGTAAGTCGGTTGGTCCTGGGATGGGTTTTTCCTTAATAAACAATGGTGGATTTGGTGGCCTGTATAGCCGGTTGGCCTGGCTCTAGCGACTTTTGGTTGAGTCTGGAATAGGTTGAGTTGTCCCTTGTGCACAGTGCTGAGATTCGATCTTATTTCACTGTGGTCTTACTATTTTACTGTGGTAAAATATTTTTACTACGCGATATTTCTAAACATTCGCGTCTACGACTTAATCAGGTTTGTTTATTGCCGAATGATGCAAAAACCTAATCGCGAGAGGAGCCAGATTGGCCCCCGGACAATCTAGGGTACCTCATTGAGCAATCATTCTTAGCTGACGGCAACTCTCTCTCTTTTCAATTATTGTATTTAATTTAATGCATTTATTTTATTCTTATACTTATACATGTGCAGTTGATTATGCAGGTCTAACGATGCAGATCAAGTTAGCACAGAAGTCGTAGTTTATAGTTTTGTATTTTAAAATGTAATCATTTATGTGATTGTGATTGCATATGTAATCGAATGATTGTATGAGTTGTATTCCATATAATTGTTGTATGTCATTATAAAGATTTTGTATTTCCTCTTTATTGTAATTGCGAACTACAATGTATCAATAAAATTTGTGTTGCAGTTCATCCTTTTGTAGTAATTACTTTTGATCAGTTGGTTTATCTTATCTTCTTACCATTTTCTCTTATAAATTTTTCCTTTCCTAAGTTCAGGAATTCAATTATCTTTTAACAGGAGCTTTTAAATTATTGAAATATAATAATAAATCAAATTTACATTTTAATATTTTATTTTTACTGTTTAGTAAACTTCAGGATGTTACAATGTCAGAGCCGCTCGGCCGAAGCACGGTGACGTCAGCGTTGACGTCATCCGAGGGGTCCCAAATGTCAGTGAGACATGTACTCGGGGCCGGGTCCACGGTGAACCGAACCCGCACCGTGGACCAAGTCCATGGACCCGCTGATGTCATAATTCGATTTTTCAATAGAAAAATAATTCGGTGGAAACTCAAATACCGTGCTAACGTCATGCTAACGCAATAAATGGATTTTTCAAAAGAAAAATAAATTAATTAATTCGGTTTATTCTTTTATTTGAATTTTCAAACTTTAAACGCTTATAACTTTTGCGTTTTAACTCCGATTTGAACGATTCTAATTTCTAAATTTTTATAAAATTGAGATCTACTTAAATATGAATTTTAATTAATTTTTGAATATGAATTTTTATCTGTTTATATTTATTTAATAGATTCTTTAAACTTTAAACAATTATAACTTTTGCATTTTAACTCCGATTTGGGCGATTCAAATTTCTAAAAGTTTGTAAAATTATGCCCTTTCTGTTTATGGACTTTATTTGAACTTTTAGGTAATGTGTATGTACTGTTTTATTTATTTATTGCTATTTGCACGCGTTACGAGTAGACGTTGAAGTACCCGAGGGCTTCGAAGGAGAATTATTGACTCAGGAGCCAGCTCAAGATCAAGAACAAGTACTTTTTGAAGGCAAGTTATGCTTTGACCATTTTGATCCCATTTTTGAAATTAATTTAATTTAAACTATTGCATGCTAATTTAATTAGAAAATGGTTTAAATTATTTCGGGGAACTAGATAAATGCCAAATTGCAGTATGACACCTTGACTATTTAATTGTGTGCCATGAACCCTTGTCACCCTAGTTGTGGAATATTTAGTTGGACATTATTAAAAATTGCCAACATTGGGTATTTAGATCGTTGTAGTTATTGCTTAGACCTGCTACGTGCACATGACATAATTTTGGACAATCAAATGTTAATATTGACTTAATGAAATATTGAACCTATTTTGGAGAAGTATCATGTGTTGTGATTGATGATGGCACGTGGTGCATGGTAATCAACTGGGTTGATAATTAGATTTAGACCGGGGCAAGTGGTAAGAATGATATGGTGGGCCATGAGTGGCACCGGGGATGTCGTTTTGGTTCTTCGGGTAGTCTTGCCCTGGTCATCCTAAGGACTGAACCTTGCAAGCCTTTGATTTGAGACAAACGTGCAACCACATGCCTATAATGGGACGGACCTAGTTGAGTAAGTTACTAATAACTTGCATGTGAAACCTCGGGGTGTCAACTACACCTTTTGTGTAGCTTGAAAGGGGAGCGTACCAATGCCATGGCGTGGTACCCATCCAACGGTATGTCGGTCCCATACTTCGCCTCTGTTAAGGGAAGGGATGGTGTATGACAAAAACCAGAGAGGTTCACTTGTTTAGTTTGCGGTCTCTGAAAGGCTTTGTTACGATCACTCGCCTTTGTGGTGTTTGACTGTATCTTGTGGGTAAAGTGCATAACCTCTGCAGAGTGTAAAATCTATTTGAATAGCCGTGTCCGCGGCACTGGACATTGCTCGGGGATTACACTCAAGGGTTAGACTTTCATGAAAACAACTTGGACTTGGAAAGTCTGATTGGGTTAAATAATGACGTTGATGGAAATGTGGATTAGGAAAGGGAAAGTGTTTAATTAACTCCTGGAAAAGTTATTGATATAACCTTTATTTTTACTGCTTTCGAATCTACTTATGCTACTTGTTAAATGCTGTTTTACTGCAAATGTATCCGTTAGCCTATCTTTTGTATTAAGCCATGTATGTAGAATATTAGTTTGCATTCTGTGCATGACTTGCTGAGTACCAAATACTCACCCTTGCCACAATACAACATCAGTTGAAGGAGAAACGACGCCAGCTTTGGAGGAATAACTTCAGGAGGAGCCGCCTACCTAGGGAGCGAGCCTAGTCAGTTGCCTGTGGTATACTGGATGGCGCCACGTTGATGTTTTTATTCCGCTGCAATTTATTTCCTTAATAAGTTTTTCGCCCTGTGTGGCGTACTCTTGTAAATTGACCATAAGGTCGAGCAACCAGTTTGGTTATCTTAATTAAAGTACTATATTACTGTCGATGTGTATGATTGTGATATTTACCGATGTTGAGACTGTGTGCACTAGCGCGATCCTGGACTAGTGCTGAATACACAGAGGGTCCGGATTTGCAAATTCGGGTCCCGACATTGAACATTCCTAAAGATTGATCTACCGTTTGCCATTCGACATAAATAACCAATCCATCGTCAATTTCAAGACCAAAGTTAGAAAACACATGCAAAACTTCAACTCTACACTGTAAACTTTCTGAATACGTAGCATTAGTTCATTTTGTTGGACTAACAAGAACACTGTAAATTTTCTGAATATAACTCAACAAATCTCAAAATTAGGATCAGTCCACTCCACCTCAGAACAACAGGTTTAATAGAATATGTACTAGTTGTCCATAGAGACCCCGAGTATCAAGACTTTTACAATTCAACATGTCCTAATGAGGTATTATCTATATAATATATAGGAATATATAGAAAACTTTCCAAAAACTTGAAATTACCACTATTAGATTTCCAAAAACTTCATTTGTTACATTTGAAAAATCAAAAACAAACTTTACATAAGGCTTTTATCACAACTTGATCACTGTTAGATTTTTTAAAAATTTCTCATGCATGATCATCATTTAAAATTTTTATGGGGACATTAGTGATGTGTCAGGACCATCCAAAAAAAATTTAAATTTTTTTGACATGTTTTGGACCATTTTTTGGTCGGTTCAATGTGGACTGATATCTCGGATTTCCCGGTTGAAAAAAAAAACGGATTTGAAATTTCGTCTGAATTTTGGTCGAAATTTCCGAATCTCGTCGAGATTTTGGATTTCGCCCACTTTCGAGATTTAACCCAAAACGAGATTTGAAACCTTGCTCATATCTAGGACTAGTTTGCTCAACAATAGTAGTAACTCATAGAGTTGTAGGTTGTGAGCAAAACTATGCACACCAAAGGATTATTGCTCAGATCTGAACTATTAGAGTTAAAAGTTAAAACCATATCTTACACCTACTTGGCACATGGATCAAAATCTCATCAAGATTTTGGTAATCTCGACCGAAATTTCGGATTTTGACCCGGGCTACGATTCTAAATCTTAGCAGGATAAAAAAAACTAAAAAAGATATTAAATTACTACGGTAATTTCAGGAAATCTCGGTATAATTTTTGGTAAATCTTACCAAGATTTTGGTTTTTTAGATCGATTTTGATGTTTTTTTGAGCCGGATTGCCTCAGATGAAAACACTAGTGGTAGTAGTACTCTTGTACTAGTGTGTCTACCCCCTACAAGTTTGGCTGGCAAGCACTCGCACTCCCTCCTTGTCCATGGCCACTCGCCTCCCTCACACGCTCACGCCTTTCTTTCCTCCCCCCTCCCTCTCGACAAACTGAATCTCTCTCTCTCTCTCTCTCTCTCTCTAGCTTCACCGTTGCGCCATTCCTACCCCACTTCTTAGCCATCGTCACAGCACAATGGCTTCCTCCTCCTTACACAAGCCTCGCACTCTGCTTCTGCTGCTCCTACTCTGCATTATCGTGGCGCACCGTGCTACCCTCCAACTTCTCCGCCGACACGCTCTTCACCACGCTCAGAGGTGGGCACTTGGGCTGGGCTCTTTTGGACCGGCACGAAACACGACAGGATGGCCTGATGCAAAGCTCCAAACAAAGACGGTTCCGTCACGGATCGAGCCGCACGCAATCAGAGTAATGGCTGCGCCGGCCCGAACCGGGCATAATGGGCGGCACGACCCGGCATGATCGTTTGGACTGGGCCCGTGCCAGTACGGCACGAACGGGCACGAAATCACGGATTAAGGCCTAAAAGTTGGTAAGTATTGTTGATTCAGGGCATCTTCAAGCATTGCATTTATGTTTAACATTTTGTTGATGTGACTAGTATCTTATGTAATTAAAATAGGTAGTTTAGTAGTAGTGATGTGTTTTATTTCTTTGCTCGTCACAATAATGAAAATGGGTCGGGCCTGGGCCGGCACGGCACGAAGTGCAAATAGGCCGGGCCTGGGCTTGCCAAAGGGGAGTCGGGCCAGCACAGCCCGGCACGGTGGGCACGATGGGCCGTCGTGGCCGGCACGGCACGGCACGACGCCCACCTCTAACCACGCTCACCAAGTTCCCAGCACTAACGCGCGTATCGCTCGTTGCTCTCGACGTCTAGGGCCCACTCACGGGCGCTAAGCCCCGCAAGCTCGAGGTGCTGCAGGCGCTCAACCTCAGCTCCGTCCCGAGCGCCAAGTGCATTGGTGTTGAAATTGACCAAAATTTCCATCATTTAGACTGAATTTTTTTCCTAGTGTAAAAAAAATGGACTTAAAATTTGTCTTTTGAATTTTGGTTGGAATTATGAGATCTTACAGAAATTTTGAATTTCGGCCACCCCGAGGTGTTATTCAAAAGCAAAAATTTTAACTTGACTTGGCACATGAAGGAGATCAAGAAGTGAGAGAAAAGAAGAAGCAACATAAAGAACAAACATTAAAAAAAATCCTCAAATAAGATAAAATATTGTTTCATGTTTATTACTACAAACACTACCAAGTGCGAAATCTACTTTCGTACATAAAAACTACATACGTACTATTTTGATATGATTCTAATTATTCAAAACAAGGTTTGAAATATTGGTGAAATTTTGCAAAATTTCGGATTTCGAACACTGAGATTCATAACCCTAGCCGAATTAGAAAATTTTGAAAAAAAAATATTCAAATTGCTACCATACACATAAATTTCAGCAAGATTTCGTCAATTCTCAGCGAAATTGCATGTATTTAGACCAGATTTGAAATTTTATTGATCGAATATTACCGAATTTTGGACGAATGGCATTGCTTGGACTGCCCTGATGCATTATATTAAAACAAATTGAGTTAAAGATGGGATTCAAACCCACACCCTTACCTGAACCTTAACCTAGCCTTGCTAACCAACTCACTCGTGTGTTGTTGCTTGCCATGGCATCAGGGTTAATGTCCTTTGTAGCCTCGGTCAGACTCCACACTCCGAAGTTCACTCTGCTTGGTCAGGCACTCAAGTCCCCCAAACACCTTTATCCCATGCTACACCCTCCCCCATCTCAACCTCGCCATCGACCGGCCTGCTCTGCCCCAAATCCAACCGTCCCTCAGGAGCTCCGGCCACCGTGTGCATCGATCTCACCCAAACTAACCTAGATCTCTCCTGTAATGACCAAGATTTTGCCCCAAATCTCTAAGATTTGTTCCCAGCCAGTTCAACAAGGTTTGATTCATCCAGCCCGCGTGGTAGAGGAAAAGGATAGGCCCAAAGTAATGACGAGCCAGATGTGGATAGTGACGACGAAAAAGAGACCCCCATGGTTTCCATACTACCAGAAATCCTTCGATAGCAACTCGGTGATAGACTCTAAAAGCGATGATGGCCGCTACTCCCTCCGACCCCGCTCACAGCCACCAACACCGGGATGATCGCAACAGGGGGGAACTGCCCCGAGGATGGGCTCATAGAGGCAAATCCGTAGTACGGGGAAGGGCACGACGACTGGTGGGGGTGGACAACAGGTAAGACAGCCCCAGGATGATATGGTCTCGTGGTTTACCAACCAGTCTAGTAGCCATTAAGGCTTCCCCAATGAGCAGTCTAGGTACCTCATATTAGGGTATGGCTCGATGACCTACAGAGATAATCAAGGTGTGTATGGTCACCGCCAAAGTCATGACGGATCAAACATATCATCGTTGTTTTACTACATTGATCCCTACACATATCCGTACACACGACATGTGCCTACCAAGTAGTTACACCAGTCAGAGCAACCTGTGGCCTGGATCTCTCATTACGAACACCGGAAGTCCGCATGGCTACTGCGGGACGTGACTTGGGAGGATTACAAGCAAATGCACAAGAGAAGTACAAAGAGATCATTGTTAATAATACAGGGATGGAGGTTGCACCATACCCCTATTACTATTCGTAGGTACGTCAATGCCTAATTGAAGTGTTTGAATCCAAAAATCAGGTGAAATACATCCAAAATTTTTGTGTAAGGTATTTTATGTGCAAAAAAAATTAGTAATTTGCATTCATACAGATAGATAATGTTACATAAATTCTTTCATAATTCTTTATTATTTTTTTCTATTTTTTTAGCCATATAATACTATTTTACAATACTTTGCACTATAGAAATTTTTTAAAATTCTTGAAGCTTGATCATCATCTTCAAATTGGTGGGAACATTAGTGATGTGTTAAAACCATACAAAAAAATTTCAAAATTTTCTAACGCGGTTTTGAACACTTTCTCGTTCACTTTAAATAGACTATGATTTTGGTATTTTCTACCGAGATCTCAAAAATTTCGGTGGAAAAAAATCAGATTCAAATTTTTATTTTTGTATTTTGCTCGGATTTTATTCGAAATAACGAGATTTCATCAAAATATTGAATTTTGAAAAGTAATAAGATATGAATCGAAAACAAAATTTTAAACCTAATTCAAAAATCAAACGAGAACTTTGATGCAAAATTGCAAATAGAAGTGGGAAATAAGGTGTTGAAACATGTACGATATCTCTCTCTATCTCTTACTAATATAAAAGCTGAATTGTACGTCGTCCTCGCCTTCCCTGGCCCTGCTCACCTCCGACGATTTCCCACACTTGAATGGGCACTAAGAGAATCATTGAGGGATCATACGTCACATGGCAGCAACCCAACTATAGGTAGGAGCAGTAGCACTACCCCTAGGGCAAGTAACAGCACCCCGCCTTTAGCTAGGGCAAGTTGCTCGGGTAGTCAGAGTACAATGAATAGGTATTATCGGAGTCCAAGTGTTTCACAAGCCCCATTTGATATAGATTTGGAACGTAGTAAGACATCCTCACAGCCTAGGGTGGACATTATGATGCAGGGGGTGCCAAAGAGAGACTTGGTAAAGCTTTGGCAAAGTGGTTCCATGCAAACGATATTCCTGGAAGGAAAGCAGACTGCCCATATTTTGTAGCAGCCATTAAATTAGCTCAACAACTTGGAGAAGTGCCTATTCCGAGAGGAAGAGGCGTAGATGGCCCATTGCTAAATATGAACTATGATGACCTACAGGCCCAAATGGATGCTTACAAGGAAGATTGGGGTCGATTTGGGGTCACTATCATGTGTGACTCATGGACAGGGCCTACTATGATGTGTATTATTAATTTCATGATTTTTTGCAATGGCCGTATGTTCTTCCATAAGACCGTGAATGCAACTAGTCATATACAAAATGCAGAATTTATTTATCAGCACATTAAAGAAGTGGTTGTTGATGATGTTGGAGAAAAATTTGTTGTTCAGATTGTGACAGACAACGGTTCCAACTACAAGAAAGCGTGCAAGCAAGTCATAGCCGAGTATCCACACATTACTTGGCAGCCATGTGCAGCTCATACTATTAATTTGATGTTGAAGGACATAGCACATTTCAATGAGGTTGATGAAGTAGTGTATAGTGCAAAGCGGATATGTAGATTCTTCTAAAACCATAATAGGTAGCTCTCCTACCTTGTGCAATAATACATGTGACGCTCAATACATTTGTACGTATGTGCTCACCTTTTGTTATTTTTTTCAGGCTTCATGCTATGATGAGGGAGAAGATAGGTGGGGAGCTGATTCGATGGAATGCCACCAGGTTTGGTACGGTTTTCTTGTTCTTGCAGAGTTTTTGGGATAGACAAGAGAAGTTTCAAGCATGGATGGTGTCTAGTGAGTGGAAAAATAATGATTGGAGAGATGAGGATGATCATAAATTCACATATGATTGCTTGATAGATAGGATCTGGTGGGAGAAGGTGGATCTTGTATTGAAAGCTGTCACACCACTCTACTCAGTGCTTCGCTTTGCTGATCAACAGAAGAATGGAACTATATCTGGATTCATTCCAAGGATGTTACGTGCCCAAGCTGAAATATTTGCTAAGTTAAAGCATGACAAAAATGCCACAAGAGATATCATAGATAGGGTGAATGAAGTAATCAATAGGAGAACTCGATACCTTCTCAATGATACTCTCATGCTTGCAGGTAAAAAATTATTCTAGCAGCTATATAGTGTTAACTAGGATTTGATCATTCTTTTTCACTCATTCTATTTTTTCCTTTCATAGCTGTTGCACTTGATCCTGAAGCACTCTATACGTCAAAAGTAGCAACACATCAGAGTGCTGTATTAGCTGTAACATTGGCAATCAAGAAGCTAGCAAGCTCACCTTCGGAGGCATCAATTGCAATTGACCAATTTACAAAGACATTTATCAAACAGGAAAAGTTATTTGGATCACAAGAGGCTCGTAGCTCGGCACTTCGTGGTCAAACGAGTGCTGGTAATACTAGACTTTCCTTGGCCAGATCAGTTTGCATATTTTTTATAATGCTATTTATAATTTTAAATTTATTGCAGCTGAATGGTGGATTTCATATGGAGGGCAGTGCAAAGAACTACAAAAAATTGCTACTCAAATTGTTTCACAATGCAATTCATCCAGTGGGTGTGAGCGGAATTGGAGTACATTTGCTTTGGTCCATACTAAATTGAGATGTCGCTTAGGTTATGAGAAGCTTCACAAGTTGGTCTCTGTTCATTACAATTTAAAGTTGCAGATCCAACAATTTGAATCTGAGTATCAAAGCCATCAACAAAAGGAGGTAGATCCTTGTAGCATGATGATGGATCTTGCTCTTTTTGATGAAAACAATCCAATCATGGAGTGGTTGTGCAACTCTAGATCTAAGTCTAGACCAATTCTTGATGAATATGATGACGATGATGGAGATTGGACTATGCCTGGCGGCTTTCTCATTGATGAGCTACAAATGGATGTAGCGGAGGTGTCTGCATTCAAAAGGAAGCTTTGTTTTAGTAGAAAGGGCAAAAAGAAGAAAGGGAATGTGCAATTGGAGGAGGAAGAACTTTTTGAAGATGACTATGAGTCAAATTCTTCACATGGTAGTCCAATTTATGCTGAGTCAGGGGATAGCAGCTCCGATGATGAAGGCGATGGTGAGTTCCAATCAGCTTTAGCTATTGTGATTCATTTTCATCACCATGCAATTTTTTCTTTGAAATCTGATTTGTTGCACGGGTCATGGTAATGTGGGGGAAGACAAATCAGGTGGTGGTGATGTGGGGGAGACATATCAGGTGGTAGTGGAGCCCATGGTGATTTTCTATTAGTTTCAGCCATTATGATTATTTATTAACATGCAAGTTTCTTTACTAAAAGTATGATTTATGGTAGGTGATGGAGCTGGTGGTAGTGGAGGTGGAGCCCTTGGTGCGGGTGCTAGGCTTCGGAAACCGATCCATATTCGTCCAAGATCAACTAGGAAGAAGAAACCAACTCACAAGAGTATCTATGACCTCTAAAAGGTTAGCTCATGAACCTGGGTATCATACATGCATTTCGTTGCTTTCTGATTGTATTACTTGATTGGTTAATTGTTTACACCATTTTCTATAGCTTTGCCAGATACACATTTGTCAAGAAATATTCCCTGTACATGAATCTATATAAAGATTTCAAGGTAACGTGATGGCTTTAGTTCCAAAATTTTCCTTTTTCCTAAGGAATATCTTTGGTTCTAAAATCTCCTCAGCGACATGCACGAGAGGGAATAAATGTTACCATCTTCTTTTGTGGTACTGTCGCATGCAAAATAAGAGAGCTAGCTAGGGGCAAAGAAAAGCTTCTCATGTCTCTTGTCTTCGTATAATGAAAAGCTTAATCTCACCTCTTACTCCTATATATATTTTTTCTCTCTTTGTGGCATCTGTCAGGATCAAAGTTGCGAGATAATTTTTGCATGTGTAGTGGAGGAAGAATATGAGCACGGCATGCATGGTCTCCTGATATTGGCTTTTTCATATTCTTCCAAACTTGTGATTCTGCCGATGCCTCCATGTCCTTTGTGCTTGCATTTATTAATTGTATATCCATTATTGTGTTGCGATTCCTTCTTATTAGTAATGATCAGGAAGTTTACAATCATCTTAATCTGGATAAGTATAGCATTGACATCTTTTGGTAGTTATGCAGCACATGATGTATACACATTTTGCATGAGCATGGATAATCTAAGCTAAAGCACGAAGGAACTCAAGAATCAGCTGGGATGTGGAAGTGACACTATTGCTGGTCATGCAAGCCTTCAGGGGAGGTAGCACTATATTGGCGCATCTGCTTCTCTTGATATTTTGTTGGTTCTGGACACCTATGTTTTGAACAGGAATTGATATTCATTCAACACCTATGTTGGTGAAATGTGCTTGTAAATTTGGGACTGTTTATTATTTTGCAAAACTATGGACTTGTAATATTTGAGACTGCATTTAGGATGACATTTGGACACTTAGTGCAATGGATTATCTAATGGGTGCTGTAATTTGTGATATGTAGTCTTATTTCTTTGTTGTTATATGCAATTGTGATGTAGGACAGCTTAGAGAGTTTCTAGGGAAATCCTATCAAATTTTTTTAAAAAAAATTGAATTTGTTTGAATTCGATCCGATATTTCCGAAATTTCTGAAATTTCTTGTTTATCGGTGAGCACCGATTTTTTTTCCTACCGGAATGGTAAACCCTGTCCCTGCTCACCTCCGACGATTTCCCACACCGTGCCCTCTCCCGTTCGCACGTGAAGGTACCCAATTGCTTGATCATATCCTCTCCCATCACATCGCTCCCACGATCTCGCCCCGCCCTATTGTAGTCGACCCGACGCTCGTTGCCTCGCCGCAGCAATCTCCGCACTCAAATAAGATTGCTGCGACCACGGATGCGGTGCGTCCGACACCACGTCCTCCCTCGCCTTCCCACCACATCAGGCCTCCCGTACGCACGCAAGCTCATGTCCCTCTTTTTTAGCTGCTGGAAGTTTCTTGCATATTAATCATTTGCTTGCTCGCTCTTGAATCTTGATGATTTGTACTGACGGTTGGTATGTGCGTGCATGCAATTGGGTGGGGATGCTACGGGGTGGCGGCGGAGTACGGGCAGAAGCCGGAGGACCCAGAGCCGGGGCGGTGCCAGGGGATGGACGGCAAGAAGTGGCGCTACAGCAGGTCCACGCCACCAACATCGACACCACCCGCAGGTTCTCTCCCCATCATCCTTGGCGGTTGCTCTTCCTATGCCTCTTCCTGTACCCTAGACCTTCAGATCTACCATCTCCTAGGTAGCCAAACATGAAATCTTCCCCCATCTCATGTCCAATTCCATCCTGTTGCTGCTACCTCTCATTCGCCTCCTTTTCCTCCCGTTCCCAATTTGTTTCCCATCCTTCGCCCACTATTCCTCTTTCTTGGAAGGAAATCAGGCTACAGGAGCTATCAACAAATTCAAGTGAGATATGTGATAGTTCATATCAAATTTCCATTTTCTGCCATGTGTTTTCTATTATGTGTGTTTTTGCCCTATCAGTTAAGTCTCACTTCTTTGATTATTAGGTTGATGTTTTACGGGTTAGTTCTACACTTGGGTTGCTCTTTTTTGTGTGCGTGCGCCTCATGGAGCTTTATCGGGTTGGAGCTCCTGTACCTTGCCTACCAATTCACAGGACCATACTCTTGCTTTTCTCTCTTACCAAATTTAACAGATTCTCTTCTGTCTACATGTCAAGTTCCACTGTGTTAGAGTAGCTACATAACAAAATTCATAAAGAGATCTTTTAGTATAGATATATTCAGTTATGGTTCCATGGTGTGTGCACACCAAATGCTTGATTATTCGCTAAAAAAAATTGAGTACAGATTTTATGAACGTTTGAACTTTGTAAAATCAATATGTTGCGGTTCTAAAATATCATCCGTCAGCTAGATTCCAAGAACGACGAATTAAATAGGGCTAGATCAATCCTTTTGCATCAGTCCTTAATTTACATGCAAATTGCTAAAACGTCACTTAATTTAGAATGGAGGAAATAGTTTTAAATATAGATGCAATTGCATACATAGTACTCTATGTACTATCATTTCGATAAAATATAGGATAGCTTTATAAATTTCTTCGGTTCTTTTTGTTGTGTGTATATGGGGCAATTCTTTCTGCAGCGAATGTGCTCCTTGTCGGGTTGTCAGCTGCACTCCATTCTGTGTATCCGCCTGCCAATTTTTGTTGATCTATACGAAAAGGAAATCATACAGGATCTAACTGTACAGATTCGGAAAGTGATTGTATCGATTCCCACCAAGAGCTAACCTACAACCTTTATGATGGTTTACAAATGCGCAGCACGATCACAAGAGCTAACTGTATAAATTCAGAAACTGATCCTATTGATCGACAATAAAAGCTAACCCACTTGCATTGTGATGGTTAACCGTACGACTCACAATGAGAGCTAACTGTATCATTCCATAAATCATAAAGGATTTTGTGCGCTGCTTTTCTAGTTTCAAACTTTCAATAGGGCTTGTGAATTAGTACTTCAGTTAGTGAAAAAAAATCAAGATGTCCATTAGAGAGACTTAGAAACAAATGATTGGATACATGGAAAGGGAAGCTTAGAAATTATCTCCTCGGTCATTGTCACTAGATGCAGTTGAATAGTGCAGTATTAGTATTTTACTTCGAAGGAATACTACCAAATGGTAGGGATGCATCGGAACGGATAATTTTCGACCGACCGGATAGCATCGGATCGGATTCGGATATTTTTTCAGATAGTTTTCGGATTCGGATTCGGTTTCGGTTTCAGATATTTTGCTTCGGATTCGGGAATCACTATCCATCGGACCGGTATGTTCCGAAAATATTTTCGGATATATCCGAACTTGTTAATTCAGATATCCAAAATCATCGTAGCCGCTTGGAGTCTTGGTCTCCCATCCTGTCCAACCATCTAGGCTGCAACCGACAGCCATCCTCCATAGACCAGAGTCCAAACCTCCACTCCTCTCTCGTGTTGCACGACCTTCAGTCTATTTGATTTAATTTCTTTACAAGCTTATACATATATGTTTTGTTAGATTTGTGTGTAAGAGAAAATTAATGCTCTGTGTGATTTGGGATTACATTTAGTTATATGTGTCACCCTCTTTTGAGACTCCGTTGCAACGCATGGGCAACTTACTAGTCCACTTAAACAAGGAAAATTTAATAATTTACTGTTATTTACTTATATCGTTAATTATTTATTTTATAATATTTTACTAATCCATATTAATAATATATCATAGTCAAATGATTAATGGCACAAACTAAAAACGGCAAATTGATTCTCCCCGAAAACAAAAGGAAAAGAAGAAGAAGAGCAATGCGTGCAGATCAACCAGCTTCTCTCAGCCGCCGCTTGGCCCGCTTCGGGACCGCTGCTCGCATCTGCGCCCATGGCAGCGGCGCCGGAGCCTGCAGCCGAGGCGCCGACGCTCAGCATCTACAAGGCAGCCCGGCACATCAAGCGGAGGGAGAGCACGCTGTACAACGCGCTGCGGAGCGTGGCGGAGGACGCGTCCTTCGTCGCGGAGATCGCGGCGCTGTGGCCGGCGCTGCCTCTGGTCGCCAACCTCCGCTGCGGCCTCTGGTACGCGCCGCCCCGCGCCCTCGCCACCACCTGCTACTTCAAGTCCACCGACGGCCACGCCGGCAACTGGTCCTTCTCCACCGCCCGCCTCAACGTCCACCTCGCCCTTCTCGCCGGTCTGCTCCTTGTGCCCTCTGTTCTTTGTGCTACTTTTTGTGCCTTCTTGTCAGGTTTGGATAGTTTGGTCAGTTTGGTGGTTCTTGGTACCGTCTCCAAAATTTGTTAATTTAGTTATTCAAATTGATGCACCAATTATCGAAGGTTTTCTTTTCTAGATGGATTGAATTGTAAATTTGTATTTTCGTGAGTTTTGAATTAAGCTATGCTATATGTTTAATTCATGTATTTATAACCAGGTTTTAGGGTTTAGCATCGCAGTCCCCTTTTCCTATCCATGTAATTGGAGAAAATTTGCGTCTTTGGTTCCTCTGTTTAGGGTTTAGCATGCTTGTGGTGAATTGAAATATCCATTGCCAAAATGTTTTAATATTTGAGTGAATATGAGTTCAAATACGCTGATCATTTGAACTCCTCAAAACTGTTGGCTAATGTAGAACTGTTGTCGACGGTTTTTAAGGAGAATGTAATGGCCTGCAGAATGCAAAAGGCCTGAATTTTTGGGGTTTAGCTCTAAATTGACCTTCGTTTGTTCTGTTGATACCTTTGAGCAGGGGAGAGAGGAGGGTGCATAATAATTGATTCAACAAGGAGAGGAAAACAGTTTCCTGATAGCATGTCAAAGACCATACCCATTTGGTGCTGTGTACTAAACCGAGCTATTCAGAGGCATCGGCTGTTTGCTATTAACCAAAGCAGCAGAGTGAATTCTGAAATGGTTGGTATATGGATTGCTTATTGTTTTATTGGAATAATATGTATGTATACCCTGCTAACTTCCATTGTACACATTTTTTCCTCATGCCAAGGCTTTCTTTTGCTATAATTTAACCTTGTTCACTGCCATGTGTCATCACGTGCCTATTTTGTTAAAGTATTACCCTTTGGTTAAGCTGAAAGTCTGGGATCAACTGATTTCTTTAGAGGAGCACATAGGCAAAGTAAAGAAAGAACATAGCTAATGTTAAGATTTACCATATGATTCACATTATTATTAAGAAATATCAGCATCTTTTTAGATCAAGTTGTAGCAGTATAGTACCTTCTCTAGTAGTTGGGTTAATTCTATATCTTCCTCTTTTTAGTTTCTGATTCTTTATTTTTGCTCATTGCCTCGTATTTGTCCTTTTTGTTTGAAGTAAGAATGATATATGTTATCTATGTTCACTTGTTCTCACAATTTTTGGTAATTTTGCCTGTTAGTCAGCTGCTATACCAAACGGGGATGCTGAAAAGAACTCTGATTCATCAAACTGGGGTAGCTCAGTGCATCTTCCAGTATGGGTTCTAGATACCGAGAAAAATGCTATAGAGGGGCACATTGAGGAATGGACGGACCGATTTGAATCATGTGGTGCAGATATTGCTTCTCTTTCATTATGTTTGCAAAAACCACTACGTCCTCTGTGGATTTCACAAAAGACACGTATATGGTTAAATGAAGTGCCAGAGCATGAGTCATGGGATTTCACTCCTATCATATTAATTTCAGCATCCTCATCTGATGCAGTAGCTACACAAAGGATGTCTTCGGAGTTCAGCTGGCACTATATTCCTGGAGCAGGAGATGATGAAGAGAGTTGGGCACGTGGTCTAACTCCTACGTTGTTCTGGAAGCATTCGTACGATCTACTTGATGGTGGACCAGATATTTGTAATCAGTTAGTTGCTGACATTGTTGAGAAAGATAGGGTTTATCGCTCACAGAGAGGTGAACATTCTCCTCAAATTACAACCAAGCCTCTGAAGTGTTCGAGACATGATGCTCCTTACTGTAATGGAGATCATACAACTATTCTGCGACCTATGAACTCGGACCCTTCTACCATTACTGTAACAGATACACAATATACAAGTGATGGCCATGTACTCTTCTGGATTGGGACATCAAATCTTGCAGTATCATCTACTCTCCTAGGTGTAATGATTAACTGGACACTCGCAATTTTTCCATTATTATTGTTTGTGTTTTCCTGTCAATTATTTCTCTTGCACTGAGTTAGGCCCTGTTTGGCACAGCTCTAGATTCCAGCTCCACCTCAGATCTAAAACTTGTAGGCTAAAATAAAGTGAATAAAGTTTATATTTTTATTCTAAAATGTAAACAAGATGACCCACCTAAACACTCTTAATATACCCATAGCTCTAGCTCCACAGATTTGGTGGAGCTAGGAATACCCAGCTCTGGGTTCATGAATCTAGTGGAGCTGGAGCTTTGCCAGATAACCCCTTAATCTTTTGTCAATTATTTGTCTCCAAGGTAAAATATCATCATTTTGTGCATATCTTCATGTATGCTTCATAGGCAACTGCAAAACATAGTATGCTAACCTGCAATTGTTTGTAATTGTGTGGCTAGCAATCGTCTACTTAGAATCATTCTTTACTTTTGTTTTGTTCTTTAAGGAAGTGAAGTTTAGTTGTGATGCAGGCAAAAGGCCCTTGATAATTATTTTCTGTATGCTCCTCTATGTAGTTGCAGAAGCCTTGACTGATGTGGACTGCATACTGAACAGTGATAGCACATCAAAATTACCTTCTACTTCATCAGAAAATGCTTACCTCGAGCTACCTATTGTCGTAAGTGAAATCTTCCTTAACCTTTTTGTTTTCCCCCCTTATGTTAAACATTGTCAACATTTTATGCTTTCATGCCGATAGGGCTCAAAGGATGACCGGTTTTCCTTGATGAATAACCTTCCAAAAGCAGTTAACTTTGCAAAGAGAAATTTGATTTCAGGGAAAAGATTACTAATATGCTGTCAAAATGGTAAGTTAACAAGGTTCGCCTACCGAAGAGCTGATTATACTTTAAAAAAACATGTGCTTGCCTGCATTTTTTCATTGTTAAACTTAGCTCTACTTTTATGTTTTAATTCCCTTACAGGAGAAGATATAAGCATTTGTGTGGCCTTGGCAATAATTACACGGTTATTCGATAACAGCGGTAAGCATAATCATGAATATAAAGATAACCATTTTGCGTACTTTGAAATAAAGAGAAATGGGATTTCAGTCTTTTATTAATCTGCATGGCTGCATGACCTTACTAATTGTTTTGTATGCCTTAATTGATAAAATCATGTCAAATCATAAGATGCATGCTATCAAATTTTATTGAATACTAGATGATATGTCAGACTGTCACACTATTTATCTATACTTTCACTATGTTGAGTCTATTTATCTTGAATTAATAAGTAATCATTTATTTCAAGGATGCTTTGACTACGGCAATTCTTTTGTGAAAAGAGACATCACAAAGTTGGAGATGAGGAAGAGGCTAGTATTCATTTGCAAATACGCTGTTAAAGCGCGACCATCTAGAGGAAACTTGAAGCAGGTCTATGGTTTCCTTAGCAATGAAAAGGAACAGTTGTCTTATCTGACATAGTTTAGCTTTGTGGCCATAAGCTTCTGTTGCAAAATGCATCCGAAGTGGTATTTGTTCTGACCGGTGGCGAGAGTACAGATATGGAATAACAGGAGGCTTGGGCTTCTGAGTTGATTCCAATGTGTTTTTGTATCTCCCGTTGGTATGCTAGTGTGCTAAGAATTAATGATCACAAGTTGTCCTTGGGGTTGTTCTGACAACACCATGGAGATGATCACATACTGAGGGTTGTTCTGACAACACCATGGAGATGATCGCACATACTGATCAGCATTTCAGGTTAATCAACACCATTTTTGTAGACTGGCGATGGCAAATACAGGACGAGACTGCTTCTTTGAACATATTTTTATACTGAGCATAGTTCTACAAAAGCGTCCCTTAGAGAGCTCATAGTGATTGAATATTTGATATTTTCAGCCAAGCAGGAGGAATTAACATGTGCAGAATTCTTCCGGTGGTACCTGAAGAATTGGAGATGCCAATTTGTTGTCCTTTTGTATCAGTTAATCGGATCCTACTGTCACAGTAACCCCTTTTTATTTGTCCTTTGGGATCTCGAGTAACCAGAGGAATCCCAACTTGTGAAGGATGGTTGCTTCGCTTCGTAAACTACACTATAATTGTTTCACTTGGTTATCGATGTCGTTAGGTAATAATCCCATGACAGATTAAACCGCATCTTCGTATGTTTATAAATAGGGATTACAACTTATGCGCAACGATAGCGTTCTTAACCAAAACCAGAATCACCGCTGATGGTTGCAAAACATGCAACGCAACGTTAGATGCCCATTCACCGGTCCCAGAAAAAGGGGCATACATGCACATCCATAGCGCTGGAAAACCTACAAACAAACAAAAACAAAACTGTGCTAAAAGATCAAAGAGCTAGCAGGAGAGCGTGATGCAACATATCCGTAGCCTAGCTCGGTTGCGCCAGCTGCCCTCGTTTGACACGGGTGGTTCTATTTTTCGTCCGAACTTAGTGTCAAGCGAAAAAAATTATAGTGAATATACACACGCATGTGCGTTTAGCGGGACAGCGCGTTACCACACTCCAGAGCATTCAAAAAATATCATTAGCGTGTGTAGCGTATAACCCTTTAATGATAAAAAGAACATATCCTTATTCAGTTTCAGCCTCAGGCCCTCAGTAGCTGTTCTATTGCAAGCTGGTCTTGCAATTTTGTGTACTGGACGGCCGAAACCAAATAGCAACATGGCCACGTGGGCAGGACACCAGACTAGGGCTGTGCACGGTTTCGTGGAATAAAAAAAAACTGCGCCAAACAACCAAACCGAATCTATCAACTCAGTTTGACCAATATACAATAATCGATATAGTACGGGAAAAAAATCTTATTTTTAGGATACAGTTTTTTAGTAAAAACCTTGAGTAAATCGAGATAAACCGAATACCAGAATAAAAAAATACATATATAATTAGATAAAGTAATAGGCAAATGTGTATACAATACAGTTATACATAAAAATAATATCACTAGATTTATCAAAGTAATGATCAAATATATGTAATAATTTTTACAAACATATAATTGGATAGAGTAATGGTCCAAATCGAAATGTAAAAAAGAATAATTCACGTTCATTTGGAAAATATGGTATTAACCGATATTTGGTAGCACTATTTACCTAGCAGTATTTACCGATTATACCGTATGCATAGCCCTTCACCAGACAAGAGGCCGAAACAAAATAGCAAAATGGGTGAGACACCAGACCAAGAGATGTGAAACAAATTTCCTCAAAATCTGATCACACGATACTACAAATGCCTCAACATACCAGGACATGACATAAATGGCAAAAACTTTGCTAGTTTAATTAAGCATTCAGCAACATTGCCACAACGAGACCGTCCTAAACGAAGCAAAGGTTGGTAATTTACTGAAGAAGACTGCAAGGCGAGTGTCTTCTCTCATTTCTTCTTCCCAGCAGCATCTCCAGCCTTTGTCTGCAAAATTAGCACACAGCACAAATTTAGTTACGTGGTCAAGTGCCAAAACAATAACCATGAGAGCACGACAATCAACATAAATGCTACAAAATGCTGTGTTGATACTGACCTTCTTCACACCACGGATCTTCTTTGCCCTGTTCTTCCGCTCCTTCATCTGCTTACGTGACTTCTCTACCTTAGTAGCAAGACCATTCTGTCGAGAACACCAAGATATTAGCAACTCCAAACATGTTAATCATATTTAACACTATTATACACATGAATCGGTCTATAAATGTAGAATGTTATGTTACAACTATTAAGAAAAGAAATGATGAACAGCATTCAACTCCGCTCATACATAGAGCCAGCTAATACAGTAGCTAAAGGCAAACACGATAAAAATGTTCCATTCGACGGTTTCATGGCCACCATGCATGTTGTGTGAATCATGATAAAAATAAATAATAACAGTTCGGCACTACAACACTTCAGTAGCGAACAATAATAGTAGATACACAGTTAACTTTGATCACTAATACGCATACAAGTATATATAGTTTTGGTCACATGAAAATGATCATAGTAAATCTGTCATCAAAACCTGTTTCCACAATAAACATATAGTACTGTTTTTGGCTATCATATTACTGTAAAAATCAGTGGCCAAGGTTTCAACATAGCTTGTCGAGATACATAGTAGTGATTTGAGGTACCAAGACAATGAACAAGGAAAATTGCTCTGAACATCCAATCATACTTAATTCTTATGTTGTACAACCATGAGATAGTGAGGTCCAGAACAATAAACCGTATAATCAGAATGGGAAAAAAAACAAGTTGCACAGCTTAAAAGACTGGCCTATACAAACATGCACCTTACGTCAGAAGACCAAGTTTAATCAAAAGTCAAAACTTCTCATGTGCATACACGGTTTAGCTGACACGCTGATAGAATCAGGGCAATTGCCTTAAGTCTATGGCACAAAATACAGGGATTTGTGATGCTGTGGCAATAGATGCTGACTTCAATTACTATCTCCAAACCATTAAATCAACAAATGTTATCAGTTGAGGAAGTCTGTGGTTAATTCAATTAGACATTAATATACTTTTACTGAGCACAGAACCAACCATCCATCTAACTCAGCTACACATTAAGGTCATCGACTGCAATCCGGTAACCAGTAGGAAGCACATCACAACAATATCTTACGACAAACCTTCGCTAAACTACTCATTCACACCCCTCAGTTCGTGTGCTAAATCACCAACACGATTTGGCTATGAATTCACACATAAAACCCAAAACACATTCCATAGCAACAGCAACCAATAATAGTTGCACCTATATAACCAGACCAGCATACATCTTCCGTTCGTGAACTTTCCACAGATGATTTCCCAATCACTTGTCGCATAGTCCTCAAGTGCAGTTCTTATACCAACAGACCAGCTAAAAGTCACTGATATACTACTGCAGTTAAATCAATGTACACGTCAGGATACCAGCCGAGCACAGAGGCAACAGTCATCCAGCTAGTTCAAGCGCACATTCCGCAGAGACAACGCAACGCAGTGTGGTGCAAGTAAAGTGGCGTGCAAGGGAGAGAGCATACGAATGCGTACGTACCCTGATGAGGCGGTACTTGGGCTCGTACTTCTTGGCGGCGTCGAGGTTGTCGTAGATGAGGCCGAACCCGGTGGACTTGCCGCCTCCGAAGTGGGTGCGGAACTTGAACACGAAGATGCTGTTCGGGTCCTTCACCTCGTACATCTTCGCCAGCCTCTCCTTCAGCTCCGCCTGCGCACCAACACACCCTTAGAATCCGCCACGAAATGAAACCGCGCCAAGGAACGAGGCCGGGAGGGGTGTGGGGGGGGGGGGGCGGTGGAGGCGCGAGATCTCGCACCTTGGAGACGTTGGGGCGGCCGGGGTGGATGACCTCAAGCACGAACTGCTTGCGGGAGAGGAGGCGGTTGGTCATGAACTTGCGGGTGCGGAGGGTCACCGCCGCGGCGGCCTTGGAGTCGGCCATGGCTGCGCTCGTCCCCGCTTCGCGGTGTGCTAGCCGGCCGGCTGCTTGCGGAGGAGCGTGGCGGCGCGGGAGGGAGAGGAAGCGGAAGGGGGGGCAAAGGGCGTGCGAGCGCGAGTATATGTAGTGAAACCCTAGCGAGTTGGATGTCAGGCGGCCTAGTTGGCTGATGAATTTCTGAAGGCCTTCTTTATATGCACGCAGTACACCAGCCCACGTACAAAGCAAGTGCGGCCCAACATGTCGCATGCATGAGCACAGAACCAAGGGCGTCCATTCCTCGGAGGCGCCGCCTCTTCCCCCCTCTTCTTCCACGTTTTTCACCGGTGCTGAGTTGCCGGGAGACCCGTTACTTTTTTCCACGAGCAACTTTAGTTTTATTTAGTTTCTCATGCTTTTCTTCCTGGATTAAATTATTTATTTTTTGTTCTTCTCCTACGAGTAGACGACGATGACGACATCTACGCCGAAAATTGATCGAGAAGGATGCAAATTGTTAGACAATCTCGCTATCGAATAGTCCGGGATTGCATAATATATCTAGAGTGGAGAGCATAGAGAGAGGGAGAGGGACACAATATAAGGAGAAATTGCTCTGCTTTATTATTCTGATTGCATGTATACAATGGGGTGACCCCCTGCCTCTTATTTATAACCTACAGCTAGGGTTTCGGGAGAGTCCACATGGGTCACGATGGGCCGAGTTTCCTAACATCCCCCTTGGGCTCTTCACCGCGAGATGCATATGCCTCATCAAAATTCTAGAAAAACCCAGCGGGAAAAATACTTGGAGAAAGAGTACATAGCATACGCTTGCTGTGTTGCACGGATTGCCTCATCAAAAACCTTATGTAAGAAAACTTCAATGGAAAACTTACTAAGGAAAAGAGTACAATTCACCCAAATTTCAATGTTAATCTTTTAGATTCACGTTGGGTACTTAAACTTCATATTCGAGATTTATGTAGGAGTATGTGAAAATTCTCCCCCTAAAATATGTACTTCTCTAAGTCTCATCATCCCGATTCCTCTAACGTATCTTTCAAAGGAAGATGCCGGGAATGACTTAGTGAGTAAATCTGCGAGATTTTCACATGACTTAGTATGCAGTATCTTGATCTTGTTCATCTTATGCATTTCATGAGCATAAAAAAAACTTGGGGTTGATATGCTTCGTGAGGTTACTTTTCACATATCCCATTTGTATTTGAGCAACACAAGCTGCATTATCTTCATAGATAATAGTGATGGTTTGTTCCATGTTTAAACCACATGACTTCTGGTTGTTGTTGACGGGATCCTCTTATGTGGATGTATGCATGTTGGCTGTGTGTGTGAATGAAAACTTCAGGTCGGTCCGTAATTGCACTCGTTCAAAGTTTAAGAATTCTTCTATGATGCCTTTATGTCAACTGGGTGCCTTTCTTTTTTCCCCCAACTCTAGAGTAAGTCAAATTCTGTCATTCTGATGTGACAGATCAGGGGCAAAACCAGCCCAAAGCCTCAGACCAAAGCTATGGAAGTAGCTAATTAGGCACTATTTTAGACCGACTAAGGCCTAAGAAGTAGCTAATTACCAACAAATCTAGCCCAAAGCCAATTGGGCTTCCCATGCTAGGCTCCGGGCCAAGGCCCAGGTTGCTCGAAGCTTAGCTCCGCCCCTGTGGCAGATGGATGTTTACGGAATAACTGAAAGCCAAGCCCGAATAAAATCAATTACTCATTACAAACATAGATGAACAACCACATGGTCCTTTAATAAGGAATCCTGCGTATTTCCAAGTCTACTAGCGTGGTCACAGCTCTGACTGCAGTGTGAAATTTGGTCTGATTGTTATTTCTGAAAAAATGGTATGAGGACCTAAAGGTAATTTTGGTTTTTTCGAGGGGTTTCAAAAATTTTCTAGCTAGGAGTCATCGGCGAATTTGTGGGACCACGAGTCCTTTTACTAAAAAAACTGGTGGCGGACCCGTCGATGAATTTAAAGAACTACGGGGTCTTTTTTACAACACTCTGCGAAATTTGGTCCGATAGTTATTTCTGAAAATATGGTGTTAGGATCTAAACATAATTTCATTTTTTTCTTAGTAATTTTTTTCAAAAAAATTGCTAGCTATGAGTCATTGACAAATTTGCGGGACCAAGGGCCCTTTTAGTACAAAACTAGTGGAGGCCCCGTCGGCGAATTTATGGAACTATGGGGTCTTTTTTATAAAAGAGCTGGTGGAGGACCTAACTGCAAATTTTGTTTTTTTTTTTTGAAAAAATGGGTGGATGATACGTCAGCAAATTTACGGAATTACAAGGTCTTTTCACAAAAGAGTTGATGGAAGGACATAAACGTAATTTTGTTTTTTTGGAGGGACCCTTTGTAACACCCCAGCACCTCACGTGTCCGAAGTGCTACGAAAACCTATCTAAATTTTTCAAAAAAACGGCAAGACCTCCCCTGCTAAATGGACATCCAACATTCTAATAGCAACTACAACAAATAGTCATGGAATCAATCAACCATCATGACCATCTAAGCATAATCAACTATGCAAAGTATCAAACAGACAATTACGATGCACCATAAGAAGAACTACCAACATAAACACATACATCTAAGCATATGATCAACAATCATCAACTAAACCTAACCACAACACGATTACACAATGAATTCAACTAGTTATCAAAGTGTAACATTCTTCCAATCTACTATTTGAACATGGCATGAAAGTGAGTGACGTGACGCTATTTTCCGACCCGGCGAGCTGTCCTCAGGGTACCTAAAAACATTAAACAAACAAGCGTGAGTCCAAGACTCAGCAAAGTGCATCACAAAACCAATTAACACAAATAAATCAACAGTAAGAGCATATTTGTTCTCCAAGTGCACAAATTCCTAAAACAGCAATATCACCAACATTTACCTCTTTTCACTTCATCACTTAATTCTTACACATACCTCTTTAAATCTTTTTGCATGAGTCCACAACTCGATCCCAACTCTACACATTTTCATTTAACTCAAAATCATCGTTATGATGCAATGCGACATAACAGCTCTTTTCGATGCACATACCGCACTGCCGAGTGCACACCAACGGGTGTGCACCCTAACGTCCCTCCCATCCCGTGGAAGGTGTCTACTCTTACTTGTCGAGACCCGAATTTGCAAATCTTGACCCTCTGTGTATTCAGCACTAGTCCAGGATCACGCTAGTGCACACAGTCTCAACATTGGTAAATATCACAATCATACACATCGATAATAATAAAGTACTTTAATTAAGATAACCAAACTGGTTGCTCGACCTTATGGTCAAGTTACAAAAGTACGCCTCGCAGGGCTAAGACTTATTCAAATAAAATCTGCAATGAATATATAAAGAAAAGCGCGTGGCTCCAACCAATATGCCATAGGCAATCGATCGACTCGATCCCTAGTTAGACGGCTCCTCTTGAAACTCCTCCTCCAAAGCTGGTGTAGACTCTTCTTCAACTGATGTTGTATTGCGGCAAGGGTGAGTACTTGGTACTCAGCAAGTCATGCACAGAATGCAAACTAATATACTAAATGCAGGGCTTAGTACAAGGGAATGGCTCATGGTATAATTGCAGTAAAACAGCGATTAACAGGTATCATAAGTAGATTCGAAAGCAGTAAAGACAAGTATAATATCAATAACTTTTCCAGGAGTTACATAAACATCTTTCCCATTCCTAGTCCACATTTCCATCAACATCATCAATTAACCAAACCAAACCTTCCAAGTCCAAGTTGTTTTCACGAAAGTCTAACCCTTGACTGTAATCCCCGAGCAATGTCCAATACCGCGGACACGGCTATTCGAATAGATTTTACACTCTGCAGAGGTTATGCACTTTACCCACAAGATACAGCCAAACGCCACAAGGGCGAGTGATCGTAACAAAGCCTTTCGGAAACGGCTAACTACGCAAGTGAACCTTTCTGGTTTTTGCCATACACCATCCCTTCCCTTATCAAAGGCGAAGTATGGGACCGACATACCGTTGGACGGGTACCATACCATCGCATTAGTACGCTCCCCTTTCAAGCTACACAAAGGGTGTAGTTGACACCCGAGGAATCACATACAAGTTATTAGTAACTTACTCAACTAGGTCCGTCCCATTACGGACATGTGGTTGCACGATTAACTCAGTTCAAAGGCTTGCAAGGTTAAGTTCTTAGGTTGACCAGGGCAAGACTACCCGAAGAACCAAAACAACGCTCCCGATGCCACAACTGGCCCACACGATCATTTCTTGCCACATGCCCCGGTCCAAATCTATTTATCAAACCCCCAGTTGATTACCATGCACCACGTGCCATCAACATCACAACACATGATACCTTTCCAAAACAGGTTCAATATATCATTAAGTCAATATTAACATTTGATTGTCCAAAATCTTGTCATGAGCACGTAGCAGGTCTAGGCAATATGCTACAACGATCTAAATTCCCATGTTGGCAATTTAATAATATCCAACTATTTAATCCCCAACTAGGGTGACAAGGGGTTCATGGCATTCAATTATCTATGTCAAGGTGGCATACAGCAATTAGGTAATTAACTAATCTCCCAAAATCAATTAAAGCATTTTATAGTTGAATTAGCATGCAATAATTTAAATCAAATTAATTTCAAAATGGGTTCAACATGGTCAAAGCACAACTTGCCTTCAAAGAATATTGATCTTGGTCCTGAGGTGGCTCCTGGGTCAACACTTCACCTTCGAAGCCTTCGGGCACTTCAACGTCTACTCGTAACGCGTGCAAATAGCAATAAATGAATAAAACAGTAGACAAAAAGTATCCAAACATCCAAATGAAATCCATAAACAGTGAGAGCATAATTTTATAAATTTTTAGGAGTTTGAATCGGCGAAATCGGAGTTAAAACGCAAAAGTTATAAGCGTTTAAAGTTTAATTAATCAATTAAATAATATTATAGAGGAAAAAAATTAGTCTAAAAATTAAATAAAATTCACCACTAGGTAGATCTCAATTTTATACAAATTTAGAAATTTGAATCACTCAAATCGGAGTTGAAACGCAAAAGTTATAAGCGTTTGAAGTTTGAATCTAAATTTGAATCAATAAACCGAATTAAATAAATAATTTCTTTTTCGGAAAAAGATTTATTGCGTCAGCATGACACGTGGACCAATCAGAGGTCGCCACGTCGCCTCGGGTCCATGGACCCGGCGCACGGTTTGGCTCGGTCCACCGTGGACCCGGTCCACGGCGCACGTGTCTCACTAACAGGTGGGCCCTTCGGATGACGTCAGCAGTGACGTCATCACGCACGGCTGAGGACAGCTGACAACTGGGCCCCACCGTGACGTCACGGTGACGTCATGGTGCGGTTTGGCTGGGTCGCTGACACGCGGGCCCCACACTGACGTCACACGTGACGTCAGCGGTGACCGGGCGGCAACCACGCTGACCGCGACGGTCAGCCTTCCGACCACGTGGCTGGATCTCGGCCGTTGATTTGAAAATCAACAGCCCAGATTGGATCTGGCTTAACGCAATAGAAAACTACTCGGCTGACCTGGACCGTTCGATCTTGATCGGACGGTCAAGATCTAATCTAACGCTATAACGTGGGTTAACGCTAGCCGTACGATCTAGATCTAACGGCTGACATCTACCCAAGCACAGTGCGGTTCTAGCTACGTGGCACAATCTGGACCGTTGGATCTAGATCCAACGGTTGGAAATAAATCTAGAAATTACAACGTGGGATTTTACCGTGGTGACGTGGACGAATCTGGGCCCTTGGATCTTGATCGGACGGCTGATGGAGTTCGCGATGCGGTGATGGCGCGCGGCGGAGCAGAGGTCACCGGAGATGAGGACGACGACCAAGGGCGCGGCGCTACGGGGCTCCTCCAGCGACGTGAATGGTGCTCTCCGACGCGTCTCTTCCTTGCAGTTCCAGATCTGGGCTCAACGGCGGCGGAGGACGGCGGACGGCGGCGGAATCGACGAATAACCGCGGCGGAGACCTAGCGCAACTACAGTGAGCTCGCGCGGGCAAACGGCGGCGGCTCAGGTGACGTTGTCTAGGGCTACGGGTGCGCACGGAAGTCGGCAACACGTTGGCGGCAGCGGCGCATTAAATAGGCCCCTCGGCGTCCGTTAAAACCGCGGAAACCGAGGCCCACACGGCTGCGGCGGCGGAATCCGAATCCAAGTCGGATTTGGGTGACATGGCGCAACGGTAGCCGTTGGATCAAGATCCACCGGTTGCAGGGGTTTGGACTCGGGTCCGGCTGGGCGACCTGGTAGGCTCGGTCGGGCTCGGGTTTGGGCGACGCGGCTTAATCTCGGCCGTTCGATCTTGATCGGACGGTCGAGAGGGTTAGGGCTGGCTCGGGTTCGAGTCGGACTCGGGTCCGGTCGGATGAACAGTAAAACCAACTCGGTTTTTCCAGCGATTTAAATAACCAAATTAATTTCTAGAAATTCATTTAATTCAAGAAAAATAGCGAAATACTCAGAAAAATTCCATAAAAATTCTAGAAAATATTTTAGGGCATTTGGAACTCAAATAAAAATATTTCCAACAAAATTTTATTTGCAACTTTGAATTCTTTAATTATTTCAAAAGGGAATAAATTCAAATTAAATCCAAATAAATTCTAGAAAATTCCAAAAATTCACCAGAGTGTAAAATAACATCTAAATTCATGAAAAGCAAAAATTGGGGTGTTACAAACCTCCCTCCCCCCCTTAACAGAATCTCGTCCCCGTGATTCAGGGCTTACTAAAGAATAGGTTTGGAAATTTTTCTTCAAATCCTCCTCGCGCTCCCAAGTTGCTTCACTCTCTGCATGGTTGCTCCATTGTACTCTGCAGAAACGGGTTGACTTGTTTCTCGTCTCTCGATCCATTGTGTCCAGAACCTTGACAGGGTGTTCCTTGTAGGTCAGGTCTTCCTGTAGTTCAATCGATTCCAAGGGTGTTTGCTCGTCCGGTACTCGGAGACACTTTTTCAGCTGGGACACGTGGAACACGTCATGTACTCCTGCCAATGACTGCAGCAACTCCAACTGATAAGCAACTTCGCCCCTGCGGCTCAAAATCTTAAATGGGCCGACATAACGGGGTGCGAGTTTTCCTTTGGCATGGAATCTCTTGACTCCCTTGAGTGGTGTAACCCTAAGGTACACGAAATCGTCTGGTTCAAAGCTCAAGTCTCGGCAACGGTTATCGGCGTAGCTTTTCTGTCTTGACTGTGCTATCTTCAGTCTTTTCCGGATCATGGCAATCTGCTCTTCGGCTTCTTGAAGAATGTCCGGCCCAAAGACACGGCATTCACCTGTCTCATTCCAGTTCAACGGTGTTCGACAAGGTCGACCGTATAGTGCCTCAAAAGGTGACATTTGTAAACTGGCTTGATAGCTATTGTTGTAACTGAACTCAGCATACGGCAGACTTTTATCCCAAGATGTGGCATAAGCTAACGCACAAGCTCTTAACATGTCCTCTAAAATCTGGTTAACTCTCTCGGTCTGTCCATCCGTCTGAGGGTGATAAGTCATCTTGAAATTCAAACGGGTTCCCATGGCTTCATGCAATTTATTCCGCATCTCGAGGTAAACTAGGTACCTCTGTCCGATACAATCTTCTTCGGCACTCCATGCAAACAGACGATACTGGTCATGTACAATTCTGCTAACTTATCTCCCGAGTAAGTGGTTTTTACCGGGATGAAATGGGCGACCTTAGTCAAGCGGTCTACTACAACCCATATGGAGTCATATCCTCCTTGAGTCTTGGGTAAACCGGTAATGAAGTCCATCCCGATTTCCTCCCATTTCCACTCAGGTATCTTCAATGGCTGTAGCAATCCTACTGGTCTCTGATGCATTGCCTTAACTCTCTGACATATGTCGCACAACGCAACATGCTCGGCAACTTCACGCTTCATGCTCGCCCGCCAGAATCTTTCCTTCAAATCCTGATACATCTTAGCACTTCCTGGGTGAATTGAATACTTGGAGTCATGAGCTTCCTCCAGGATCAACTGCTTCAGCTCCTTCTTGTTCGGCACACAAATTTGATCCTCCATCCACAACGTGCCTTGCTCATCCAGCTTGAAGTCTTTTGCCTTGCCTTCATCCATCTTGGACTTAATCCTACGGATCTTGTCATCATCCTTCTGTCCTTCTTGGATCTGATCCTCCAGGGTAGGCCTCACCTCTAATGCGGCTAGGAATCCTTCTGGGACTACTTCAATCTGCATCTTCTGGAAATCCTTGCACAGCTGTTCCTGACTCACGGCTACCAACATGTTCACAGTATGGCTCTTCCTACTCAAGGCATCGGCCACCACATTGGCCTTCCCGGGATGGTAGTGGATTCCCACATTATAATCCTTGATCAGTTCCAACCATGTCCTCTGCCTCATATTCAAGTCTGATTGGGTGAATATGTACTTAAGACTCTTATGATCCGTATACACTTCACATCTGTTTCCAATCAAATAATGACGCCACAACTTCAAAGCATGCACTACGGCAGCTAACTCTAGGTCATGCGTCGGATAATTCTCCTCATGCGGCCTCAGCTGCCTTGATGCATAGGCGACGACCTTCCCGTTTTGCATCAGCACACATCCAAGTCCTTGGCGTGATGCGTCACAGTAAATATCAAAGCTTTGATTGACGTCTGGTAGAACTAACACCGGTGCTGATGTCAATCGCTTCTTCAACTCTTGAAAACCCTTCTCGCACTCTGGCGTCCAGGCAAACTTCTTCTCCTTCTTCAACAATTGCGTAAGGGACCTCGCAATTGTCGAAAAGCCTTCGATGAAGCGGCGGTAGTAACCTGCCATCCCAAGGAAACTACGAATCTGGGTCACGGTCTTCGGCTGTTCCCAATGTAACATAGCTTCTATCTTGCTTGGATCTACCGCAACTCCTTCTGCGGTCATTACATGTCCAAGGAATTCTACCTTGTCTTTCCAAAAATCGCACTTGCTGAACTTGGCGAAGAGTTGATGTTCCCTCAGCTTCTCCAAAACTCGCCTCAGGTGCTCTGCATGTTCTTCCTTTGTCTTGGAGTAGATGAGAATGTCATCTATGAACACAACGACAAACTTGTCCAAGTACTCCATGAAAACCTTGTTCATCATATTCATGAAGTAAGCTGGCGCATTTGTCAGACCGAAGGACATAACAGTAAACTCGTAATGTCCATATCTTGACGAGAATGCGGTCTTCGGAATATCTTCCGATCGGATCTTCAGCTGGTGGTATCCCGATCTCAGATCAATCTTGGAGAAAACCCCGGCTCCTCTTAGCTGATCAAACAGGTCATCGATCCTGGGTAGCGGGTACTTATTTTTCACGGTGACTTCATTGAGTGCACGGTAGTCAATGCACATCCTGAAACTCCCATCCTTCTTCTTGACGAACAGAACTGACGCTCCCCATGGCGACGAACTCGGTCTGATGAATCCTTTCTCCATCAACTCTTCAAGCTGTTTCTTTATCTCCACCAATTCTTCAGTGGACATCCGATATGGTCTCTTTGCTATCGGCGCTGTACCAGGTACAAGCTCTATCACAAACTCTATGTCTCTGTCGGGCGGCATCCCAGGTAGATCTTCAGGAAAAACATCTGGATACTCGTTCACCACTGAGACATCATCTATGCTAATTGCCTTTGCGCTGTTAACCATCAGCTGTCCATCTCTAACGGCAGTCGCTTGAAATTCCACTTTTCTTCCACACGGGCTCTCAACTGATATGACTCTTCGTCCACAATCTAGCACGGCCTTGTGCTTAGATAACCAATCTATTCCCAAGATAACATCTAGGGTCTGGGTTCCCAATATAATAAGGTTCGCTAGGAACTCTACCCCATCTATTAATATTCTCACCCCAGAACATCCTACTTGAGATCGGAGTTCTGACCCAGGGGTTTGAACTATAAGCATGCACTTAAGATCCACAATCTCCAAATCATTCTTAGAAACAAAATCTCGGGAAACAAACGAATGCAAAGCTCCAGAGTCAAACAAAACTATTGCAGGTACTGAGTTGACAAGTATCTTACCCAGTATGACGTCCGTGGCATTCTGGAGTGCATCTGCGGTCATGTGATTGACTCTGCCTCTCACCACGGTCTGGGGTGCGGCTCCTGGCTGTGCTGCTCCGCGGTTTGCTCCTGGGGCTGGGGTCCTGGCTGGTGTGGAGCCCAAGTTGAAGCGAACTGGGGTCACTCCGGCTGTCTTCTTGGGGTAGTTATTGGAGAAATGCCCTGGCTCATTGCATGTATAACAACGCCTCACTGTGCCCTGCTGGTTGCTTGTAGCGGCGTTCTCGGGTGCCGAGTCCAAAATTCTGATTCACAGGCCTTGGTGCTGGCGACGGTGTCCTTGCTGTATTCTGCGGCTGGATTCTGAAAAACTGATTCGGCGCAACCCGCAGACGCTGCTGCGCTCCCTGACGTGATCCTTGCTGCTGCATCCTGCGCTTCCTGCTCTCATCCAGTTCCTTACGCTTGTCCTCAAGAATAAGCGCTTTGTTCACAAGCTCCTGGAAATCTGGAAAGGTGTGGGTGATCAGTCCTACCTGTAGTCCGGAGTTGAGTCCCTTCATGAAGCGAGACTGTCTGGCCTTATCTGTCGCTACGTCTTCAGGTGCGTAGCGTCCAAGCTGTATGAACTTGTTCAGATATTCTGACACCGGTTGATTACCTTGCTTCAATGACCTGAACTCTTCCTTCTTAAGGTCCATTATTCCTTCAGGCACGTGATACTGATGAAACGCGACCGTAAACTCCTCCCACGTGATGTCCTGTGGGTTCTCCCGCGTGGCGCAGAAGTTTTCCCACCATTCAGCGGCGGTCCCTTCCAACTGATGAGATGCGTATAGCACCTTCTCATTTCCCATGCATTGGCAATGTGTAACTTCCTTTCTATCGACCTTAGCCAATTATCCGCCTCCAACGGGTTGGCATTCCCAGAGAAAGTGGGTGGATGAGTCCTCATGAACTCCGACAACTTTGCTCCCTATCGTTGTCCCTGATTTGCTTGGTTAGCGGTGGCCTGAGCAGTGACCTGCTGCATCTGTTGCATCATGGCATGCATCAACTGGATTTGTGCAGCAAGAAAAGCTCCAAAGTTCTGCATGTCGATCGGGCGGTCTTTGGGTGGGTGTGTGTGCTCCATCATTAGGGTTCCCAGCTGGGCGAGAACCACTCCCATTGCCTCCAAGGTTTCCGCGGGTGTTCACCATCTGTTGATTGCTCCAAGGTTTAAAGACAAGAGGGAAACAAGCATAGACAGGTAGTGGAGTAACTTATGCGGGGAGGTGTAACTCAAAATCCAACTTTATTAACTATACCATAATAATATCTTGGTATGGTTGCTTACAATGCCTAAGGGCCTGCAACACATACTGCACACTCAGTAAGCAATGAAAATCCAACACCTCTAAGGGTGAATCTTTATTCTATAACGCGAATCGACGAAGGAGTCCCAACTACAAGACCTAGGCTCACTCGTTAAGAAAACCACCACTGCCTGGGTGCGGGTGCGGTGGCATTGGCGCGAAACAATCACCATGCCCTGCAACTTTGGTAGTCGAAGAAGCGGTGTCCTCATCGAGATCTGACTCCGCCGGATCCGGCTCATGTAGCTCGAGTACTGGCTCTGGTCCTGTTCCGTACAATCCCATCTCCAACTCGTTAATCCTTCGCAGAAGGTGGGACACATGCTCTAGAGCCTTCCGCCATCGGTTCTTCTCTATCGTGACCTCCTCGTGAGCCTTCTGTAGCTCCCGGTTCGTATCATCGATGTCGGGACCCCGAATTTGCAAATCCGGACCCTCTGTGTATTCAGCACTAGTCCAGGAACGCGCTAGTGCACACAGTCTTAACATCGGTAAATATCACAATCATACCAAGCGATATTATCAAAGTACTTTATTTGAATAACCAAAGGGTTACTTGACCTTATGGCCAAGTTACAAATATATGCCTGGCAAGGCGAAACTTATTAAAAGAGAAATAGCAAATAAGGAAAATCAAATAAACTTAGTATGCCATCCAAGATACCACAGGCAATCGATCGTTTCGCATCCCTAAGTAGATTCGGGTCCTCTTGGAGTTCCTCCTCCAAAGTCAAGTGCACTTCCTCTTCAACCGATATTGTGTTGGGGCAAGGGTGAGTACTTGGTACTCAAGAAGTCATGCATGTAATGCAAGCTAATATACTATATGCATGGCTTGGTACAAAGGAATAGCTCAAGGTATATTTGGCAAAGAAGCGACTTTTGAAAAGTAATATAAGTAGATTCAAAGCAAGAGAAATAAGTAAAGCATAAATAACTTTTCAAGAAATTTAATAAACATTTTTCCCCATCCTAAACCATATTTCCATCATCTTCTTTGTTAAACCAACCCAACTTTTCAAATCCAAGTTATTTTTAAAATCTAACCCTTGATCAGAATTTTCCCGAGCATTGTCCAAGATCGGACTCCGGCTTATTCAAATAGATTCTACACTCTGCAGAGGTTATGCACTTTACCCACAAGATACAATCCACTCACCACGTCGGTAGTGAATCGCCATACAAGAGTATGCGAATGAGCGATCATAACAAAGCCTTTCTAAGCCTCAAACAACACATGTGGTCCTCTCCTGTCAGGTTTCACACCATCCCTTCCTTAGCCAAGGCGTATGGGACCAACACACCTGTTAGATGGGTACTGGCCACACCACGATACGCCCCTCAGACAATCACACAAAGCGGTGTAATCGACACTCGAGGCTCCACAAGTGAGTCCTTAGCGACTTAGTCAACTAGGGCCGCCCCATTCCACCATGTGGTTGCAAGTATGACCCTGGCTCAAAGGCTTGCAAGGTTAAGTCCTTAGAGTGACCAGGGCAAGACTACCCAAAACCAAATCATCACTCCCAATGCCATAATCGCCCACCTGATTACTCTTGCCACATGCCCCGGGCCGAATCATTATCAAACCTGAGCTTGATTACCATGCACCACGTGGCCAACATCACATGATACTTTTCCAAAACAGTTCAATATATCATTAAGTCCATATTAGCGCTTTGATTGTCCAAAATCATGTCATGAGCACGTGTCTAAGCAAAGATACTACAACGATCTAAACCCATGTTGGCAATTTAGTAATGTCCAACTAGTAAACCACAACTAGGGTGACAAAAGGTCATGGCACATACTTAAGTAATCAAGGTGTCATATATCAAATTGGTATTTATCTAACCCCGTGTTTAAACAAAGTATCTTTCTAATTGAACTAGCATGCAATAGTTTAAATCAAAATAGATTTAAATGGGATCAATATGGTCAAAGCACAACTTGCCTTCAAAAAGTACTTGCTCTTGGTCTTGAGTTGGATCCCCGAGTCAACACTTCTCCCTCGAATCCTTCCCAGACTTCAACGCCTACTGTAAAGCGTGCAAATAGCAAATACACAAATGAACACTATGCAAAAGATCCAAAACTCCAAATAAAATCCATAAACAGAGAGAACATAATTTTCCTCGGATTTTTAGAAACCGGAATCGCCAAATTTGGAGTTAAAACGCATAAAAGTTATGATTATTTAAAGTTTAAATAATCAATTAAATAATTTTACAGAGAAAACTTTAGTCCAAAATTAAATAAAATTCATATTTAGGTAGATCTCAATTTTATACAAATTTAGAAATTTGAATCGCTCAAATCGAGTTGAACGCATAAAGTTATAAGCGCTTGAAGTTTGAATCTAAATTTGAATCAATATTTCGAATTAATAAATCATTTTCTTTTTCTAAATTAATTATTGCGTCAAGATGGACACGTGGCAGCCTGATTGGCTCTCGACGCCACCGGTCCATGGACTTGGTCCACGCCGGCTTGGGTCTACAGGACTCGGTCCCACGACTCTCACGGTCGGCCGACATGTGGGCTCTCGTGACGCCATCGCCGACGGCCACGCTCAGCTCAGGCGACAGTGGGACCCATTGTGACGCCATGGGTGACGCTGGCGCTGGCGGGTCGACCATCGACATCGCGCCCCTCGACACGCAGGGCCGCGTTCACACGCACGACGCTGCTGGGCGATCGTTGGCGCGGCCCATCTTCCCGACACGTGGCGCAATCTCACCGCTGGTTTGAAAATCAACCGGCGGATTAGATCCAGGGTTAACACGCTGAAACTACTCGATGTCGTGGTCGCTCGATCTAGGATCGGACGGTCCGAATCTAATCCTATATTCGCATCGACCTACAAAGACGTGGCAATTAGAATGCGTTGATCTTGATCCAACGATCCAGAATCTAATCGGGTTTGGGAACACGTGAGCTCACCTCAACCGTCCGGATCTGGATCCGACGGTCCCTCGAGCTCGCGACGGCGATGGTTTACCGGGCTACCGGCTTGACCAGAGACGGACGACGCATTTAACCCGACGGCGCTTGGGGCGTGCTCGCCGAGATGAAGCCTCCTTCGTGCGCTCGTCGCGAGGACTCGGACTGGCTCCTTCTCGGCGGAAGACGACAGACGACGGCGGAACCGCGCAAGAACCGCAATGAGGGAAGAGACAACTCCGGCGGCGATTGCGCTCAACGGTATGGCGGCCCGCGAGATGGCTCGGGAACGGTGCGCAAGGGATGAGGGCAACCTCGGGACGCCTTCACGCTCTAAATAGCCTTCGGCGTCCGTGCCCTAGACGGAAACCTAGTTCGCTCACCCGGGCGCGCGCGTAGTCCGACCGGACTCGGCGAAAACGGCAATCGTGGCGATCCACGGGCGCGATTAACGCCACGATCGCGACGGGCGCGATCGATCCGGCCCGATTCAGCCAACTGCACGCAAGGATCTCGCTGATCTTGATCCAACGGTTGGGATTGATTAGGTTTAGAGTGGTTCTACGAGTCAACTGCTCACGTTCGAGTCCGACTCGGGTTCACTTGGCCGGATGAACAAGATACTTGACCCGAGTTGATTTCCAAGCGATTTAATATTTAAAATAATTCCCGATAATTCATTTAATTCATTAAAAATAGCAAAAGACTCGTAAAATTCCGTAAAAATTCGAAAATATTTTGGAACATTTTGGACTCAAATAAAATATTTCCAACAAAATTTTATTTGCAAATTAAATTTTAATTATTTCAAAATGGAATAAATTCAAATAAATTCCAAATAAATCCAAATAAATTCCAGAAAATTCCAAAAATTCACCAAAGTGCCAAATCACACATGAATTTAAGAAAAGCAAAATTTTGGGGTGTTACAATCGAGCACATCCTCCTGAGCGATGACAAGTTGTGCCAGCTGTGTGACCGTGGCATTCTCATCCTGAATCAGCTTCGGGTCAAGTAGGTTGTTGTTGCGTGGGTGGTAGCGGTACACCGCGCCCTCCAGCTCGCTGGCGTAGATGCGGGCGATGTGTCGCATTGCTCGTCGTGATACCTCCTGAATTCCCATCTGCATTGTCGACCTCCTAGCGGTGCAGTATATCGGACGGTTGCCCTTGCCCTTCTTCCTGGCATGTACCGTGATCTTCACATCACAAGCCTTAATCTGTCCCGCTTGTCTAATGACGTTCACTTGGTATTGCGGCTTCTCAAAACCTTCAAGAAACTGCAGCATACGCCAAAGTTCCGCGGTGTGGCCAACCTCAAGATCGACGTAGTTGATCTCTCCCTCCATCTGTCACAAAATGCTCACGTAAGAACAGATTTTCAATTTGCGATGAGGGTAAGGGGAAAAATTCAGCAAGGGGTAAGAAAAGAGAGAAGGGGATAAGTCGAGAATTCATTCATTACCTTGACAAATTTTTAGCTTTAGAAAATAAGTTTTATCCTCACTACGACCATTCAAGCTATGGGTCGAGCCTACAGTCAGTATGGCTCTGATACCACCTCTGTCGGGACCCGAATTTGCAAATCCAGACCCTCTGTGTATTCAGCACTAGTCCAGGATCACGCTAGTGCACACAGTCTCAACATTGGTAAATATCACAATCATACACATCGATAATAATAAAGTACTTTAATTAAGATAACCAAACTGGTTGCTCGACCTTATGGTCAAGTTACAAAAGTACGCCTCGCAGGGCTAAGACTTATTCAAATAAAATCTGCAGCGAAATATATAAAGAAAACGCGTGGCGCCAACCAATATGCCACAGGCAACTGACTGGACTCGATCCCTAGTTAGACGGCTCCTCTTGAAACTCCTCCTCCAAAGCTGGTGTAGACTCTTCTTCAACTGATGTTGTATTGCGGCAAATGTGAGTACTTGGTACTCAACAAGTCATGCACAGAATGCAAACTAATATATTAAATGCATGGCTTAGTACAAGGGAATGGCTCATGGTATAATTGCAGTAAAACAGCAATTGACAGGTATCATAAGTAGATTCGAAAGCAGTAAAGACAAGTATAATATCAATAACTTTTCCAGGAGTTACATAAACATCTTTCTCAAGCCTAGTCCACATTTCCATCAACATCATCAATTAACCAAACTAAACCTTCCAAGTCCAAGTTATTTTCACGAAAGTCTAACCCTTGACTGTAATCCTCGAGCAATGTCCAATACCGCGGACACGGCTATTCGAATAGATTTTACACTCTACAGAGGTTATGCACTTTACCCACAAGATACAGCCAAACGCCACAAGGGCGAGTGATCGTAACAAAGCCTTTCGGAAACGGCTAACTACGCAAGTGAACTTTTCCGGTTTTTGCCATACACCATCCCTTCCCTTATCAAAGGCGAAGTATGGGACCAACATACCGTTGGACGGGTACCATGCCATCGCATTGGTACGCTCCCCTTTCAAGCTACACAAAGGGTGTAGTTGACACCCGAGGAATCACATGCAAGTTATTAGTAACTTACTCAACTAGGTCCGTCCCATTACGGACATGTGGTTGCACGATTAACTAAGTTCAAAGGCTTGCAAGGTTAAGTTCTTATGTTGACCAGGGCAAGACTACCTGAAGAACCAAAACAACGCTCCCGATGCCACAACTGGCCCACCCGATCATTTCTTGCCACATGCCCCGGTCCAAATCTATTTGTCAAACCCCTAGTTGATTACCATGCACCACGTGCCATCAACATTACAACACATGATACCTTTCCAAAACAGGTTCAATATATCATTAAGTCAATATTAACATTTGATTGTCCAAAATCATGTCATGAGCACGTAGCAGGTCTAGGCAATATGCTACAACGATCTAAATTCCCATGTTGGCAATTTAATAATGTCCAACTATTTAATCCCCAACTAGGGTGACAAGGGGTTCATGGCATTCAATTATCTATGTCAAGGTGGCATACAGCAATTAGGTAATTAATTAATCTCCCAAAATCAATTAAAGCATTTTATAGTTGAACTAGCATGGAATAATTTAAATCAAATTAATTTCAAAATGGGTTCAACATGGTCAAAACACAACTTGCCTTCAAAGAATACTTGATCTTGGTCCTGAGGTGGCTCCTGGGTCAACACTTCACCTTTGAAGCCTTCGGGCACTTCAACGTCTACTCGTAACGCGTGCAAATAGCAATAAATGAATAAAACAGTAGACAAGAAGTGTCCAAACATCCAAATGAAATCCACAAATAGAGAGAGCATAATTTTATAAATTTTTAGGAGTTTGAATCGGCGAAATCGGAGTTAAAACGCAAAAGTTATAAGCGTTTAAAGTTTAATTAATCAATTAAATAATATTAGAGAGGAAAAACTTTAGTCTAAAAATTAAATAAAATTCACCACTAGGTAGATCTCAATTTTATACAAATTTAGAAATTTGAATCACTCAAATCGGAGTTGAAACACAAAAGTTATATGCGTTTGAAGTTTGAATCTAAATTTGAATCAATAAACCGAATTAAATAAATAATTTCTTTTTCGGAAAAAGATTTATTGCGTCAGCATGACACGTGGACCAATCAGAGGTCACCACGTCGCCTCGGGTCCATGGACCCGGCGCACGGTTTGGCTCGGTCCACCCTGGACCCGGTCCACAGCGCACATGTCTCACTGATAGGTGGGCCCTTCGGAAGACGTCAGCAGTGACATCATCACATACGGCTGAGGACAGCTGACAGCTGGGCCCCATCGTGACGTCACAGTGACGTCATGGTGCGGTTTGGCTGGGCCGTTGACATGCGGGCCCCACACTGACGACACGCGTGACGTTAGCGGTGACCGGGCGGCGACCGCGCTGACCGCGACGGTCAGCCTTCCGGCCATGTGGCTGGATCTTGGCCGTTGATTTGAAAATCAACGGCCCAGATTGGATCTGGCTTAACGCAATAGAAAACTACTCGGCTGACCCGGACCGTTCGATCTTGATCGGACGGTCAAGATCTAATCTAACGCTATAACATGGGTTAACGCTAGCCGTACGATCTAGATCTAACGGCTGACAACTACCCAAGCACGGTGCGGTTCTAGCTACGTGGCACAATCTGGACCGTTGGATCTAGATCCAACGGTTGGAAATAGATCTAGAAATTACAACGTGGGATTTTACTGTGGTGACGTGGACGAATCTGGGCCCTCGGATCTTGATCGGACGGCTGATGGAGTTCGCGAGGCGGTGATGGCGCGCGGCGGAGCAGAGGTCACCGGAGACGAGGACGACGACCAAGGGCGCGGCGCTACGGGGCTCCTCCAGCGATGTGAATGGTGCTCTCCGACGCGTCTCTTCCTTGCGGTTCCAGATCTGGGCTCAACGGCGGCGGAATCGACGAATAACCGCGGCGGAGACCTAGCGCAACTACGGCGAGCTCGCGCGGGCAAACGGCGGCGGCTCAGGTGACGTTGTCTAGGGCTACGGGTGCGCACGGAAGTCGGCAACACGTTGGCAGCGGCGGCGCATTAAATAGGCCCCTCGGCGTCCGTGAAAACCGCGGAAACTGAGACCCACACGGCTGCGGCGGCGGAATCCGAATCCAAGTCGGATTTGGGTGACGTGGCTCAACGGCAGCCGTTGGATCAAGATCCACCGGTTGCAGATGTTTGGACTCGGGTCCGGCTGGGCGACCTGGCTGGCTTGGTCGGGCTCGGGTTCGGGCGATGCGGCTTAATCTCGGTCGTTCGATCTTGATCGAACGGTCGAGAGGGTTAGGGCTGGGTCGTGTTCGAGTCGGACTCGAGTCTGACTTGGACTCGGGTCCGGTCGGATGAACAGTAAAACCAACTCGGTTTTTCCAGCGATTTAAATAACCAAATTAATTTCTAGAAATTCATTTAATTCAAGAAAAATAGCGAAATACTCAGAAAAATTCCAGAAAAATTCTAGAAAATATTTTAGGGCATTTGGAACTCAAATAAAATATTTCTAACAAAATTTTATTTGCAACTTTGAATTCTTTAATTATTTCAAAAGGGAATAAATTTAAATTAAATCCAAATAAATCCAAATAAATTCCAGAAAATTCCAAAAATTCACCAGAGTGTAAAATAACATCTAAATTCATGAAAAGAAAAAATTGGGGTGTTACATTACTGTCTCGCTTCCATTCATCTCGATTAATGTGTAACACCCCGGCACCTAGTATGCCGCGAATGTCACCATAACGATACTATAAGCTACCAATAACACATATTTCACCAAAAAAATTACAACAACTACGCTAATTGCTTAACCGAAATTTCGGCAGCATATCCTTTGTTTTTCCATGGTTTCAAGCATCAACAATATTAATATATCAATATAGCATAATGGACGACAACAATAACATGGCAATCTAGGTTTTCAGCAATTAATCAAGTCTCAAGCACAATTTAACCATCTCATAATCAATGAGGAATAACAATAAAACCAAGCACACGATATAACATGGTCCAAGCTTAGCGCAATAAAATAAAACATCACAACTACGAATGAGAGTGTGTAGATGTCTAGATGAGTGAAAACTAGGTGAAGACGTGGCGCTAACTCCCTGTCCCATATGCCGGATTCATGGTACCTAAAAAACATCATAAAACTAGGTAAAGACGTGGCGCTAACTCCCTTTTCCGTGTGTAGATGTTAATTACTCATTACAAACATAGATGAACATCCACATGGTCCTTTAACAAGGAATCCTGCGTATTTCCAAATCTACTAGCCAGGGTCGCACGCTACGCTGCGCCGTGTGAAATTTGGTTTGATTGTTATTTCTGAAAAAATGGTATGAGGACCTAAAGGTAATTTCGGATTTTCCGAGAGGTTTCAAAAATTTGCTAGCTGGGAGTCATCGGCGAATTTGTGGGACCACGAGTCCTTTTACTAAAAAAACTGGTGAAGGATCCGTTGATGAATTTAAAGAACTACGGGGGTTTTTTTACAACGTTGTGCGAAATTTGGTCCGATAGTTATTTCTGAAAAAAAGGTGTGAGGATCTAAACATAATTTCATTTTTGTAGTAATTTTTTTCAAAAAAAATTGCAATCTTTGAGTCATTGACGAATTTGCGAGATCAAGGGCCCTTTTAGTACAAAACTAGTGGAGGCCCCTTCGGCGAATTTATGGAACTATGGGGTCTTTTTTATAAAAGAGCCAGAGGAGGACCTAACCGCAAATTTGGATTTTTTTTGAAAAAAAATGGGTGGATGATACGTCGGCAAATTTACGGAATTACAAGGTCTTTTCACAAAAGAGTCGATGGAAGGACGTAAACGTAATTTTGTTTTTTGGAGGGACCCTTTGTAACACCCCGGCACCTCACATGCCCGAAGTGCTACGAAAACCTATCTAAATTTTTCTAAAAAACGGTAAGACCTCCCCTGCTAAATGGACATCCACTCAGCAGGCAAAGAGATCACAATCAAGGACCCAAATTTCGGACCCCCCGAGATTCAAAATATCGGTTGTTTAAAAAAAATTCAAAATGCTACAGTGCATGTTCAAATTTCGCCGAGATCTCGGCGATTTCGGCCGAGATCTCGGCGTTTTCGGTCAAGATTTGTATTTTTTTACCGGATTTTTAAATTTTTTTCGCCGATATGATTGCATTTAGGTTGAAGATCATCCACAAAAAATTTCAGATTTTTTTGATGTTTTTTGACCATTTTTTGGTCGGTTCAAACCGGACCGAAATCTCGGAAATTTCGGATTTCCCAGTAGAAAAAAATCCAGATTTCAAATTTGAATTTTAGATTCCGTACGGATTTGATTTGAATTTCCGAAATCTCGCCGATATTTCGATTCCGGGCAGCTCCGAAGTTTTTTTGAAAACGAGATTTCTAGCCTTGATCACAATCAACATTCTAATAGCAACTACAACAAATAGTCATGGAATCAATCAACCATCATGACCATCTAAGCATAATCAACTATGCAAAGTATCAAACAGACAATTACGATGCACCATAAGAAGAACTACCAACATAAACACATACATCTAAGCATATGATCAACAATCATCAACTAAACCTAACCACAACACGATTACACAATGAATTCAACTAGTTATCAAAGTGTAACATGCTTCCAATCTACTATTTGAACATGGCATGAAAGTGAGTGACGTGACGCTATTTTCCGACCCGGCGAGCTGTCCTCAGGGTACCTAAAAACATTAAACAAACAAGCGTGAGTCCAAGACTCAGCAAAGTGCATCACAAAACCAATTAACACAAATAAATCAACACTTAGAGCATATTTGTTGTAACACCCCAAAATTTTGCTTTTCTTAAATTCATGTATGATTTGGCACTTTGGTAAATTTTTGGAATTTTCTGGAATTTATTTGGATTTATTTGGAATTTATTTGAATTTATCCCCTTTTGAAATAATTAAAGAATTTAACTTTTCAAATAAAAATTTGTTGGAAATATTTTATTTGAGTCCAAAATGTTCCAAAATATTTTCCAGAATTTTTCTGAGCCTTTTGCTATTTTTAATGAATTAAATAAATTTCTGGGAATTAATTGGATTATTTAATCGCTGGAAAATGCGATTGGGTTTGTACTGTTCATCCGACCGAGCCCGAGTCAGACTCGAGTTCGAGTCCGACCCGGACCCGACCGCGCCGCACGGTTCGGTCGAACCGCGTCCGAACCCTAACCCCGTTGACCGTCGGATCGAGATCCAACGGCCCACGTAGCCGCATGCGTAAATCGCACTTGACCCTAACCCGGGACCAATCTGGACCGTTGGATCAAGATCGAACGGTCAGGATCAATTCGCGTGTAGCACGGCCGCGCCCGAACCATCTCCGCCGTTGATCGCGCCACGTGGATGGCCCATGTGCGTCCACGTCACCTAATCCGAGTCCCCGCCGGACTCCGCTGTCGCCCGCGAGTGGGCCTCGGTTTCCATGAGATTCATGGAAGCCGAGGGCACTATTTAATGCGCCGCCACCACCGCCGGGTTCCTCTCTTCCGTGCGCACCCGTGCCCCCAAACCATCTCGCCTGAGCCGCCGCCGTTCACTCGTGCGAGCTCGCCGTAGTTGATTCTCCCCTCCGCCACGGTTTCTTGCGTTTCCCGCCGCCGTCAAGCCCAGATCCGGATTCCCCAGGCCGAGACGCGTTCGGGAGTGCCACTCACTTCGCCGGAGACGCACGGAAACGCCGTTCGAGAGGTCGCCGCCCCCAGCTCCGCCGCACCCTCGCCGTCCCCGCGAGCTCTGCCAGCCGTCGGATCTTCATCAAGCGGACCAGATCGCGCCACGTCACCCTCGGTGAGTTCCCCGTTGAAAATTCCAGATCTAATCCCAACCGTTGGATCTAGATCCAACGGCTTAGATTGTGCCACGTAACTAGAACTGCACCAGGCTAGGATAGATCTCAGCCGTTAGATCAAGATCGAACGGCTACGGTGAGTCACGTGTTTCCCAAACCCGTAAAGAACTAGATTGGATCTGGACCGTTGGATCAAGATCCAATGGCCCAGATCGACCACGTCCACTCCAACGCGTGTAGCCCAGATCCAATCCTAGCCGTCGGGTTTCAAACCAACGGCTCGGATCGAGCCACGTGCCCGGGGAGCCGAACCGCCGCGCCCACGCGGGCGTGAGCGTGGGGCACTGACACGCCGGGCCCGCATGTCGGCCGATCGCACCGCGGACGTCACCCATGACGTCATCGGTGGGTCCCACCTGTCAGACGCCTCGGCCGAGCCCCGCTGACGTCACCCGAGGGGTCCCACCTGTCAGCCGCACGTGGAGCCATGGACCGAGTCCACGGGGGACCCAAACCGAACCGTGGACCAAGTCTATGGACCGGCTGACGCAATAAATCGATTTTTCATTAGAAAAATAATTCGGAGGAAAATCACGCTGACGTCATAATCAATTTTATTTTAAGAATAAAGATTTAAATTCGGTTTATTGATTTTAGAATTTGATTCAAACTTCAAACGCTTATAACTTTTGCATTTTAACTCCGATTTGGGTGATTCAAATTTCTAAATTTGTATAAAATTAAGATCTACCTAATGATGAATTTTATTTAATTTTTGGACCAAATTTTTTCTCTGTATAATTATTTAATTGATTATTTAAACTTCAAAATGCTATAACTTTTGCGTTTAAACTCCGAATTAACGATTCCAGTTTCTAAAAATTCAAAAAATTATGCTCACTCTGTTTGTGAACTTTATTTGAATGTTTGGACACTTTTTGTTTACTGTTTATTTATTATTTGCTATTTGCACGCTTTACGAGTAGACGTTGAAGTGCCCGAAGGCTTCGAAGGAGAAGTGTTGACCCAGGAGCCAGCTCAGGACCAAGAACAAGTACTCTTTGAAGGCAAGTTGTGCTTTGACCATGTTGATCCCAATTTCAAATTAATTTGATTTAAAACTATCGCATGCTAGTTTAATTAGAAAATACTTTATCTAATTATGGGGAATTAGATAAATGCCAAATTGCTGTATGACACCTTGGTTAATTATATATGTGCCATGATCCCTTGTCACCCTAGTTGAGGATTAAATAGTTGGACATTACTAAATTGCCAACATGGGAATTTAGATCGTTGTAGTTTATTGCTTAGACCTGCTACGTGCTCATGACATGATTTTGGACAATCAAATGTTAATATTGACTTAATGATATATTGAACCTGTTTTGGAAAGGTATCATGTGATGTTGATGGCACGTGGTGCATGGTAATCAACTGGGGTTTGATAAATAGTTTTCGACCGAGGCATGTGGCAAGAATGATCGGGTGGGCCAGTTGTGGCACCGGGAACGTTGTGTTGGTTCTTCGGGTAGTCTTGCCCTGGTCACCCTAAGGACTTAACCTTGCAAGCCTTTGAATTGAGTCAACCGTGCAACCACATGTCTCTAATGGGACGGACCTAGTTGATTAAGTTGTTAATAACGTACCTGTGGGACCTCAGGATGTCAACTACACCCTTTGTGTAGTTGTACGAGGGAGCGTACCGGGGCTGCGGCCAGGTACCCATCTAACGGTGGATTGGCCTAAACTTCGCCTTCGCTAAGGGAAGGGTTTGTGTGCAATCACCGGGGAGGACCACTTGTACTGTTAGAAGTTTCTGAAAGATTTTGTTACGGAAACTCGCCTTTGTGGTGTTTGACTGTATCTTGTGGGTAAAGTGCATAACCTCTGCAGAGTGTAAAATCTATTCGAATAGCCGTGTCCGCGGTATTTGACATCGCTCGGGAATTACAGTCAAGGTTTATACTTTCTTGAAAATAACTTGGTCTTGAAAGGTTGGGTTTGGTTTAATAATGATGTTAATGGAAATGTGGATTAGAATCGGGAAAGATGTTTATTTAACTCCTGGAAAAATTATTGATGCTATAACTATTTCTATTGCTTTCGAATCTACTTATGAGACTTGTTAAATGCTCTTTACTGCAAATATACCTTGAGCCACTCCTTTGTATTAAGCCATGCATGTAGTATATTAGCTGCATTCTGTGCATGACTTGCTGAGTACCAAGTACTCACCCTTGCCGCAATACAACACCAGTTGAATAAGAATCTACACCAACTTTGGAGGAGGAGCTCCCAGAGGAACCGTCTAACTAGGGAGCGAGCCCAGTCAGTTGCCTGTGGTATACTGGATTGCGCCACGATGTTATCTATTTTTCGCTGCAGTTATTTCTCTTTTAATAAGTTTTCGCCCTGCGTGGCGTATATTTGTAACTTGACCATAAGGTCGAGCAACCAGTTTGGTTAATTAATTAAAGTACCCTATTAATTCGTTGAGTATGATTGTGATATTTACCAATGTTGAGACTGTGTGCACTAGCGCGTTCCTGGACTAGTGCTGAATACACAGAGGATCCGGATTTGCAAATTCGGGTCCCGACATTTGTTATCCAAATGCACAAATTCCTAAAACAGTAATATCAACAACATTTACCTCTTTTCACTTCATCACTTAATTCTTACACATACCTCTTTAAATATTTTTGCATGAGTCCACAACTCGATCCCAACTCTATACATTTTCATTTAACTCAAAATCGTCGTTATGATGCAAAGCGACATAACTGCTCTTTTCGATGCACGTACCGTACTGCCGAGTGCACACCCGTTGGTGTGCACCCTAACGTCCCTCACATCCCGTGGAAGGTGCCTACTCTTACTGTCTCGTTCCCATTCATCTCAATTGTGAAATCATGTGCTGAAAAATTGGTTTAGTATTAGATTTGCAGGATGTGTTTTGTGCATGTGTTTCTCTTCGTGCGCCGGACCAAATTCTCGAAAACAGTAAGTTTCGCATTGGCACCAGACCAAAGTTTCAGAAAACAGTAAGTTCCCATTTTACGTCGGACCGCTTGCGCCGGACCAAACTTTTGGTCCGTGGTGAACGGCATCTGCGTCGGACCATGTTTTCGCATCTACGCCGGACCAAAGCTTTGGTCCGTCGTGAACGGCAATTTGAAGGTCTTTCTTCATGTGTACGCCAGACTGATTTTTGTTTAGTCCGTTGTGAACATGTTTTGTGCCGGACCAAGTTTTACAAAAACAGTAAGCTTCTATGTTACGTCGGACCATGCACGCCGGACCAAATTCTTGGTCCGTCGTGAACTTTTTTTTAGTGTTGTCTTTGCATGTACGCCGGACCAAAAAATTTGGTCTGTCGTGAACGTGTTTTTGAACATGTTTTCTCTGAATTGAACCGAGACTTTCGCATGTACGCCAGACCAAAAGTTTGGTCCGTCGTGAGCTGCGCCGGACCGATGTTTGGTCCGGTGTGAATGGTTTTTGCTCGAGGTTGATTTTTGTGCTTTTGAAAATTGTGGTGATTGATCTGTGATTATGAAATTTGTTTTAATTTCATAATGCATGTTTTGAACTGATGCAATGCTCGTGTGAGTATTTGTATGGACTAATGTTGAGTGAAGTCGCGGACTTGTGCTCGGAATCGTTTTGTGGTTTGTTCATGTGCAGGTGTTGCTCGAGGGCGAATGTGATCGATGACGGGACCGGAACTAGATTTATGGAGGAACTGAGGTTCGGGACTAGGTTCAGGAGGAACTGAGGTCTTGGTGGTCAAGGATGTCATGCGGGACGTTCGGGCTAAGAGAATGGTGCACATGAAGAATGGTTAGTCACATGAGTATGGCAGGTGGGCCATACGCGTGCAGAGTTGTTAGTCACATGAGTATGGCAGGGTTGCCATACGCGTGCAAGAGTTGTACTCGGCCAGGTTAGGCCAAGTGGAGTTGTGTTGAATACATACTCTTTCTAGGATTATGAGTGGGACTCCTTCTAGGATTAGGAATTGTATTCAGGATTCCTTGTGTTTTGCTCCGTTAAATAGGAGGGGTTGTCTCCTGTTGAAGGGCATCAATTAGAGTTGGGTGCATTGAGAGCCTTGTTTAGGGTTTGTACTCTTTTGTTTGGAGTACTTTAGACAAAAAGAAATAAAGATCAATTCTTCCAGATTCTTTGCGTGCTATAGTAACTTCGTAGCTACAGTGCACGCGTGCTATAGTGATATCTGTTTTGGGGTTCTTTTCTTGCACATCTTCTGGTTCTAGATTGGATCTTTGATTCCTTGAGTTTCTCTTTATTTTGATCCATCCAAAAGGTTTCTAGGGCATCAATTTAGTGTTCCTCAAAGTTTTATTGATTAATCTTTTGTTGTTCTTGATTAATCTACAAGTTTTGATTAGATTGATTCTCGTCATCTTCTGTCACAGCAAGCTTGCGAGGTTTATAAATTTTGATCCGTACGTCCGATCAAGCTGATTCTTTTTGGGTTCGATTCATATTGGAATCTAGTTTCTTATGTCCAAATTTCAGATCGATCTGACGGTTGGATCTCTGGCAATTCGCATTTTACCAAACATCTATCAGTCTGTTTTTGTCGAATACGAGGCAATTATTTGGTTCTGTTTTGGGGTGAATTTTTAATAGATCAAAAATTTGGTTTTAGCTTCCGCACAATTATTCACCCCTCCCCCCTCTAATTGCTATATTCGTATACTTCGATCCTACATCAATGAATGTGTAACACCCCAGCACCTAGTATGCCGTGAATGTCACCCAAACGATACTATAAGCAACCAATAACACATATTTCACAAAAAATTATAGCAACTACGCTAATTTCTTAACTGAAATTTCGGTAGCATATTTTTTGTTTTTCCATAGTTTCAAGCATCAACAATATTAACATATCAAGATAGCATAATGGACGACAACAATAACATGGTAATCTAGGTTTTCAGCAATTAATCAAGTCTCAAGCACAATTTAACCATCTCATAATCAGTGAGGAATAATGATAAAACCAAGCACATGATATAACATGGTCCAAGCTTAGCGCAATAAAGTAAAACATCACAACTACGAATGAGAGTGTGTAGATGTCTAATGAGTGAAAACTAGGCGAAGACGTGGCGCTAACTCCCTTTCCCGTATGCTGGATTCATGGTACCTAAAAAACATCATAAAACAACAAGCGTGAGTTCATCACTCAGCAAAGTGTATTGCAATGGACTAAAACAATAACAATACTCATTATCAACATCAATAACATCTCATAATGCATCATCATACGCATCTTCATAAAAATCTTGTAAACTTTTTCATTCATGCAATGCAATGCACATGTCTCTTTGTTTAGCACATACCGGTATTGCCGAGTGCACACCCATCGGTGTGCACCCTCTTTCCCTTTCATCCCATGGAGGGTGCCTACTCTTACTGACTCCCTCACATTCACAACTGTGGATGGAACTACAAGGTAGGTCTTTGTCAGCGACGCTCCGGATTAGTCATAACTTTCTCACCGATCTTACTGGATTAGTTATGACTTTCTCACCGACCTGGCCTGTCCTCATGCCATGAATGCACACATGCCATAAACATGAATAAACTTGAATATGCACTCAATTCAACAATTGCATAGCCATAATTAGATACATAATCATCCTCACATCCATAACATAGCATTTCATAATCATCTAATCAATTGCAAGAACAATTCATAGTAAAGCAACACATCATAAAGTTGAATCGCAACTATATCAATTCATATGGCCACCAAGCCATAATCATCACAATACACTTGCCTTCAAGCGCGTGCGACGGAGTGGCGAGATGTGGAAGGCACTCCCGGGGTCACACACCTGTACATAGGTACAATACACTCAAAACATGCCCACAAAACAACACAAGAACTATCAACTACATCGACTTCGCAACCTGCTCCTAAAACCCGAAAAACAGAGAATTTGTCCATTGGGACAGCAGGCTTCCAACAAGCATATCTTGAGTTCTAAAACTCCAAATCAGGTAAACGAGTATATTTTATCGAACCTTAGGAAATTTTCCACCTTTTTATAAGTATACGCAAAAACTGATTCGGCCTCTAAAATCCTCTAATCTACAGTTGAACACAATCTGTCCCAATCACGTCACAGATTGGACAACACTTGATAAAACAGCCATAACTTTTAAACGGCTAAACGGAATTTAACGTTTTTGGTGTCCAATTAAATATAATTTAATTGCCTACAACTTTCGTAACAGCTGGACGACCATATCACGAATATAAAATCCTCAAAAATGTGTCCGAACGCCGGCAGTCAAACCTGGCCTAGAGCCACTCGCGAGACAGATCTAGAATCCAACTTATCACATCTAATCACAGCACCTAAAAGAGAGTTCTAGGTATGGATTCTCCCATCTAGCAACACCTAGAACACCACAAAAGAACCGCGATTCGTCACCTCTTCTTGGAGAATCGAACGACGATAAAATCCTTTATTCCTTCTCGGCCGCTCCTTCCTCCGGAACCGCAACGAATCACTGAAGATCTCCGGACTGACGATCCACCGAGTGAGGAAACGAAGAACACCGGGGAAGTAGAGGTGAGGGGCTGCTAGGGGGGAACCCTAAGGGGGGCGCTAGGGAGGGAGAGAGAGGAGGGGCGGCTAGGGCAAAGAAGGAGGGGGGCACATGGGGTGTGGGAGGGGGAGGCCGGCTACCAAGAGGTGGGGGCGCATGGGGTGGGGGGGAGGTGGGCTAGGGTTTGCTGCCTAAAATCCCCCACACATGGGCCAAAACCTCCCACCGGAAGCCCAAGTTTAATCCCCTTAGGGCCCAATCTCCCCTGAAATAGCCCATAAACCCAGAAACGGCCCAAAACACGATACAAAGTCGTACCGTAATGTCACATTCTATAATGTCACAAAATGGGACTACGAGGTAGGACTTTTGTGTTCACTACATGTGAACACAGAGACCCGCATTAGAATTAGTCGCCTCTTCCATTATGAATGCACAAATGCAATTAATACAATTAAACTGCAACTACATTCATTTCTAGCACTTCACATAACCAGATTTAATCGATTGCTTAACATTCATATTCATCTAATCGATTCACACATATATGACATACTCATATATCCATGAACTTAGGATTTGCATCATCATAATCAAACTCATAATTATCAACATAATCAAAATCACAAAGCAAAGCATGCCACAATTCCATTTAGTGTTTAATCTACATAATACACTTGTCTTTGACCTCACAAAGTGATGTGGCGTGAGGTTGAAGCCACCTCTGAAGCCACACGTCCTGAAATAAGCATCACGCAATCGATTTCACACAATCTATAGTCAACAACAATAACAAACAACATCTTTTACTCACTACAACAAATTTTGCCCCCAACTCTGAATTTCAGACAAAACTGTTTAGATAGCCCACTTCGCCAAAGCATAACTATTGCTATGCAACTTCAAATTAAACAAACGAAGATATTTTCATCATCTACACAGAATTTCCCATCTAAAATTGTAAAATCTAACTTGGCCTCCAACTTGTCCTAAATCACACAACAAAATTGAATCTACTACTAGTCACAATTTGGACAACAAACAATAAAATGAACATAACTTTCAAATGGTTCAACCAAAATTTGAGTTCTTGTACTCTAAATGACCATAAGAGGATAGCCTATGATTAACCTAGAGCCATTTACTGAGCAACTAAAATTAATGTCCTCAAACTGAAGTTTGAAGCTCAGACCAAACTCTGAACATTTCAGCATTACCCCAGTTCTGGACAGCAGCTTCACATCAACATAACTTTTGATTCCTAACTCCAAATCAAGAAAGAAAATACATTTTCTAAATCTACATGAAATTTCCTACATTTCTCTAGACAACCAAAAATCATAATTCGGCTTTTAGCTATGTCTAATCTTCAGTTGAACATTTCAGGTACAATCCACAACCTAATATGGACAGCATGCATTAAAAATATCATAACTCCTGGTTGGCTGAACGGATTTTCGTGTTCTTGTGCTCATATTAAAGAGGGAAGGATAATATGCAACTTCTTCTACAGTCAAATACTCGAGACCAACATAGGTACCCCAAAACCGAGCTGCAAAGTCGGGCAGAAAGCTGCTCGAAAATCAGCAAAAAGGGTTTCCCTCCAAGAAGCTAGTTTTTCTCCAAAATTTTCACATCTAGCAACCCTCGAGCACTCAAATAACCAGGAAATAACCTCTAGAACAGCAATGAACTCAAGATTCAAGAAGACCTTACCTTCAAAACCCAAAGGAATGAAGGAGGAGGAGGGGAAAGCTGCTGTTGCTGCTTGGGGGAGGGAGCCATTGGAGGCCATTGGAGGGAGCTTTGGCTTAGGGGGAAGCTGCAGCCACCAAGGGGGAAGATGAGGCACCATTGGAGCTGCTTGGAGCTTGGAGATGGGTTGAGGAGCTGCTGAAATCGTGAGAGGAGGAGCTACTGAAATCGTGAGAGGAGGAGTTGTTTCCAATGAGGTGCATTCGGGTGGAATCAAAAAAAAATGAGGGGGGGAGAGGGAGAGAGCTGAATAGGTGGAGGATTATTCTTCTCTCTCCCACACCAGACTAAGATAACAATCCTGCAGATCAACATGAAAGTCCACCAATTCCCAGACAAGAAATTCTAAAACCTGGGACAAGGTTGAGCAGTGTTACACCCTTTGGCGCAGACGCTAAGGTGGCATAGCTTGGAGGGCTCCAATCCCTCCAGCTTTAATATAAGTTGTTGTTGTTGTTGTTCTTCTTCTTCTTCTTCTTCTTCTTATTATTATTATTATTATTATTATTATTATTATTATTATTATTATTATTATTATTATTATTATTATTATTATTATTATTATTATTAGTGTGCACATCAACGTTTAGGTGAGTGATGATAAAAGCTTGGTGTGTGCTTTGAAAATGATAACCCATTCATACAAGTCTGTCGATTTGGAAACCCTGCTAATGATATATCCATATCTTCATGTATGTACACACACATACATATATGAAGATATGGATATATCATTAGCAGGGTTTCCAAATCGATATATATATATATATATATATATATATATATATATATATATATATGATGGCTAGAATACTATCGATAGCAAAGTGAACTTGTACTATCCACGTTCTAAGCCGTCCGATCGCACAACGTATGGTCCAGATGAATCAAGGTGGAAGGATGTATTTGTTGAGGAACGCGGTATGCTACCCTAGCACAAATTAAAAATTTTCTACCGCATAACCAGAAAGCTACTCGCGAGAAGGGGATCATAGATCGATTACCACTAGACGCGCAGTTGCGGAATCCTTCGCACGTCGATGTAGTGGATCGTTCCCACTGTAGTCGTGGATCGTCCTCGCCTCGTTCGGCTGCGGATCGTCCTCGCACCGCCGTGGATTGTCCTCGCCTCGTCCGGCTGCGAATCGTCCTCGCACGCCGCAGTCGCAGCAACGTCACCACAGCAGTCCACACGTCCAGGGATGGGATGCCGTGCGTCGGTGTGCAAGCACCGGATCGCTTGGCAGGGGTAGTGAGAGGAGGTGGCTAGGGTTTCTGGCGAAACACCTCTAAAATGCACGAAAAATGTGTTCTGCGCCCAGCCTCCTCCCCTCCTTATATAGCCACAAGGTGAAACCCTAGGCAGTCAGGGCCCATCTACGCGCTAAGCCCACGAGGTCCATTAATTACGGATCCAATCCGAATTAATGCGTCCCAGCCCGTTAAGTGTGTGACCCTATAGGTTCATGCGCATTTGGATATGGATTCAGAAAATCCTTTTCTAATCCAATAGTCGGTAGTGGCTCCTTGCAGAGCATGCCAACTCCCAAACGCATATGAGTAAAGTACTGATGTAATAATCCCTTTGCCAAACTATATGAAGATCGAACTCAAGGCGTGAAGCATGTCATCCTTTGACAGTTCCATCCATCTCTCGTATCTGTGATATATTAACAAGTTGTGATTGACTTCTCAATCACGGCATGGACATGCACTTCCTTAATCATATCACACGAGTGGCCTAGAATACTATCGATAGCAAAGTGAACTTGTACTACCCACGTTCTAAGCCGTCCGATTGCACAACATATGGTCCAGATGAATCAAGGTGGAAGGATGTATTCGCGAAAGAGGAATAAATGTGGGTGTTTTGTGTAAAATGGTTTAAGTGGCCTTCCACCTTGATTCATCTGGACCATACGTTGTGTGATCGGATGGCTTAGAACGTGGGTAGTACAAGTTCACTTTGCTATCGATAGGATTCTAGCCATCCTCTATATTAGGATGGCTAGAATACTATCGATAGCAAAGTGAACTTGTACTACCCACGTTCTAAGCCATCCGATCGCACAACGTATGGTCAAGATGAATCCAGGTGGAAGGATGTATTCGCGAAAGAGGAATCAATGTGGGTGTTTTGTGTAAAATGGTTTAAGTGGCCTTCCACCTTGATTCATCTGGACCATACGTTGTGCGATCGGACGGCTTAGAACTTGGGTAGTACAAGTTCACTTTGCTATTGATAGGATTGTAGCCATCCTCTATAGGATTCTAGCCATCCGATCGCGCAACGTATGGTCCAGATGAATCAAGATGGAAGGATGTATTCGCGAAAGAGGAATCAATGTGGGTGTTTTGTGTAAAATGGTTTAAGTGGCCTTCCACCTTGATTCATCTGGACCATACGTTGTGCGATCGGACGGCTTAGAACGTGGATAGTACAAGTTCACTTTGCTATCGATAGTATTCTAGCCATCCTAATATGAATACTATCGATAGCAAAGTGAACTTGTACTACCCACGTTCTAAGCCATCCGATCGCACAACGTATGGTCCAGATGAATCAAGGTGGAAGGATGTATTCGCGAAAGAGGAATCAATGTGGGTGTTTTGTGTAAAATGGTTTAAGTGGCCTTCCACCTTGATTCATCTGGACCATACTTTGTGCGATCGGACGGCTTAGAACGTGGGTAGTACAAGTTCACTTTGCTATCGATAGTATTCTAGCCATCCTCGATAGTATTAGGATGGCTAGAATACAATCGATAGCAAAGTGAACTTGTACTACCCACGTTCTAAGCCGTCCGATCGCACAACGTATGGTCCAGATGAATCAAGGTGGAAGGATGTATTCGTGAAAGAGGAATCAATGTGGGTGTTTTGTGTAAAATGATTTAAGTGGCCTTCCACCTTGATTCATCTGGACCATACGTTGTGCGATCGGACGGCTTAGAACGTGGGTAGTACAAGTTCACTTTGTTATCGATAGTATTCTAGCCATCCTCTCCTTCCACCTTGATTGATCTGGACCATCGCACAACGTTCTGAGCCGTCCAATCGCACATCGTATGGTCTAGATGAATCAAGGTGGAAGGATGTATTCACGAAAGAGGAATCAATGTGGGTTTTTTTTTTGTGTAAAATGGTTTAAGTGGCATTCCACCTTGATTCATCTGGACCATACGTTGTGCGATCGGACGGCTTAGAACGTGGGTAGTACAAGTTCACTTTGCTATCGATAGTATTCTAGCCATCCTCTATATTAGGACGGCCAGAATACTATCGATAGCAAAGTGAACTTGTACTACCCACGTTCTAAGCCGTCTGATCGCACAAAGTATGGTCCAGATGAATCAAGGTGGAATGATGTATTCGCGAAAGAGGAATCAATGTGGGTGTTTTGTGTAAAATGGTTTAAGTGGCCTTCCACCTTGATTCATCTGGACCATACGTTGTGCGATCGGACGGCTTAGAACGTGGGTAGTACAAGTTCACTTTGCTATCGATAGTATTCTAGCCATCCTCATATATATATATGGGTCACTGGGTACTTTTGTAGCCTGTAGGTTCCATGGGTGTGTCGAAATATTGTACATGTGGGTCAGAGGTCGGCTCATGAGTCGGCTCGTTGGCTCGCCAAGTCAGGACATTTTATCAGGAAATTAAACATTTATACAATAATTCATGTATTTGCAGTGAATAATATTAACTTACTAGTTACTACTAAATAATAGTAGTTGTTTAGTTGCTCTCTATCACACTTGTAGGAAACGTAATTGTCTCAACATTATCTTCATCATCTTTTTCTTAAAAATATAAGTCATTAGTCATACTAAATTCCCTGCATGAGCTAAGCCGCCGAGCCAATTTGGCTCGCGAGCCGAGCCGAGCCGGCTCGGTGTTTTTGCGAGCCTGAAAAATGGGCTCATCTCGAGCTCGGTCCGAGCCACGAGCCTGTGCGAGCCGAGCCACGAGCCACGAGCTTATTTTCCAGCCCTAGGTGGTGGAACTCGAAATCAGTCGACTTCAAGAATGTATAAACAAGTACTGTAATCTGTTGCTTTCTTAGTTGCATTACTCAGATTGCTGTTTTCTACTAGCACAAACACACAAGGTTCAGCAATATCTGGATTACTCGGCCTTTGTATGTATGTACATGTACATCAATGTAAAGATCCGGACCAGTACTGCACTTTTCTTCGTTACTAGTAGCACGTTTGAGATACTAGAAAAATCCGCGCGGCGCACGCCGCGTGCGTGAAACAAAAACAAATTTGTGTTTTTTTCTGGAGAAAAAACAGACTACGGAAACATTTTTCTCATGCCCCGGAGGAAAAACGGACCACGAAAACATTTTTTTCGGGAAAAACGGACTAAGGACCTGAACGTAAAGTGCAATGACCTATTTATTATAATTTTGGACTTATTCGCTATTTTGAAAAAGTAGGAAAGTGTTCGTCCGCAATTCGTATTTAATGGAAGGCTCTTTGTGTAAAACAGCGAACGGAGGACCTAAATGCGAAACGGGGGGAAATATTTTGCACTCACAGGAAATCGCAAAGGGCTAATTCGTAAACGTAAAGAACCTATCCGTAATTCCAAAGAACTGAAGGTCTTTTTTGCAAAAAAAAAAGGGAGAGAGAGAGTGGGGGCGGGTGAGGTGGAGGACTGAGCATCTAAGAAAGCTTCCGGCTATATTATAGGTAGTATATGAAATTTCTATTTGGTACGTAAACTGATGTGATGTATATGAGCAAAAACTATCACAAAACTATACTTCTAAGCAATAATTTCCAAGAATCACATTTCTCTTTATATAACACTAGGCCAATAAACGCGGCGCACGCTGCGCGCGTGAACTTTGCGTTTTTTTTCCGGAGAAAAAATAGATATAGATATATTTTCTAAATTTTTGGAGACTCGAAAAATATTAGAGGTCGAGTTGAAAAAAAAAAGTACACACATTTCTGTTGACGGAAATATTTTTTTCGGGGAAAATAGAGAAAGGACCTGGATGTAAGAACCGGGGACCTGTTTGTTACATTTTTGAACCCCACCACTATTCCGAAAAAGTAGAAAAGGGCCCGCTCACGATTTGTATTTAACGGGATGCTTTTACTGTAAAGTAACGAGCGAGAGAACCAAACGGGATTTAGAAAAGTTTTTCTTGCCCTCACAAAAAATCGCAAATAACCTTTTTGTAATTTGCAGGGATCTATCCGTGATTTAAAGAAAGTGAAGGGATTTTTTCAGAAATTGATAAGGAGGACACGTGGGTAAACTAGCCGGTCCTCAAAGCTCCTGTAAGTGAGGTATGATATGATTTCACCTAACCACGCTTTCAAGCATTACCTTTGTATCCATCAGGCTGGACCATCTGTTGGTCCCGAAGCCTGTTTATAATAGCAAACGAAAACATGATCGGCTTATGAATCCGACTAGTGGGTTCAACCCGTTGGATATTTATAAGTCAAGTTTTGTGAAATATTATGCGAAAGGAAGTGTGGTTTTTTCTGGAATTGTTGCTTAAAGGTTGTGATTTTATGATAGTTTTACTGTAGATAGCGTGGTTTGGTGAAATTTACTCAAAATAACATACGCCAGAACCAATTTAGTACAAGCGACATGCAAGTCAGCAAACAACATGCTAGACAAATTTGAGACAGATCGCACCAAGGGCACCAAGTGCAAAATTACGAGGAAAAAGTTGCGAGGGAATTCACAAATATCGACATAAATTTATGGATCTGGCGCCCATCTTCGTCAGAAAATTATCGGCTGGCACAATATTGAACTACAGTTACAAGTCAAAATTAAAGTTGTCCGATTGCATACTAATTCTTGGTTAGCTCTTGGAAGTCATTTTCTGCATAACATCAAGGCTGCCTAGCTACCAATGGATATTTACTTGTCCCGGCCCCGGCAACCAAACGTGCACAGATTACTCCCAAATTCAGAGATTACACCCACCAGGCCTCCATATCCAGCAACACGTGCACAGATTACTCCCAAATTCAGAGATTACTCCCAAATTCAGTGATTTAGAACAGAATGTCCAGCCCCTGAAATAGGGGAAAGAGATCTCTAGGGGAAAACAGGAGCCAAAGATGTAATTTCAAATGAGGACCAAGACAGAGATAGAAACACACCCCTGATGAATGAACGGAGACGGGAAATGCAGACTGAGGAGCACACTCTATTTGCGAAAGGACAGCCCCATTGATTGTCAAACGAGTAAGCACAGGTTCAGCACCAACCGCTAAAATCTGTATGCAAATGAAAAGGGCAAAAAAAGAGGGTAACAGTTAGCATGCTTTCTGAAGCGCAAGAGTTGATAAATAATGCATGACACTCCATCGTTTATCTGTCTCCCATATCTATAGAAAAGCTCTGATAAATCTCGAATAAAAAGAATGAATGAAAAGCATGGTATCTATCGTATAAGCAATTAAAACGATGTTAGAAGGAGCCATCAGGTTCATAATTATATTTTCAATCATAGACATTAAAGTTGTGTAACAAATGCAACTCTATTTTCAAATATAAACACATGTGCTGTAGTATCTAGCAGTGCATGTGCGCTAATTCCTCACACGAGTAAGGATTAGTTCGACTATAGAGTTAAAAATTAATTTCTATTCCAATCAAAGTGTCAACTTTCGTTCTCATTTCTGTCTTCTTCGTCAGGCAACATTGCAAAGCCTGAAAATTTGCCAGGCCACAGACTACAGAGCAATAGGGACAACTCTTTCTTTCTGCTGCATACTTTACTGCACATATGTATGGTACCAAGGTGGTTTTTAAGAGGTACCCAATATCAACGTTCAGATCTGCACAATTTTACAATTGCATCAAAACTACTTGGTTTGACAATCAATCAGACATGAAAAGCTTGGAACAGGACACTAAACCATTAATAGTCATGCGTTAGTAGGAACTATTATAAGCCTTAAATCATGTGATGTGCATGGAAATGATTGAAGCAAATGAATAGGCGGATCACTAATTCACTTTAGCCATAGCGCTTTGTAAACTCACTAAAGAATGAAATTATCTGTCTATATATGTTTCTAGGCATCTTCAAACTATATGACGAGACATTCCTAAATTGTAAAAATGAGCAATTACTTCCTTGTTTGCATAGGATGTACTTGAAGATGGAGGGAGAAGCAATTACTTGGTTTTTTTTCAAACAACAAATCTTGAATAGGAGCACGACAATCCACATTAAAGATGCACTCGGTTGAGAGATGAAAGATCGAGATGGCGATCAGAGAGGGATGAATAATCCTAAATTAAAATTTTTCACCTATTGGACAAGTAAAGATCAACTAAACAACTCACTTAAAATGAATAAACTCGAAATCTTGATCTTGGACTTGCTCGTGGGGTTTAGATGATTTTGAGTACTACCCCACATGTCAAAGCAAGCAAGAAATCAAGATAAGAACACGATGTACCAAAAGATTCTTCGGGTTAAGCAAAATATTGGTTTCTCGCACGAAGAATGCAAGTTTTCCTAGATTTGATCTGAGAAAAAATTTATCCAGTCAATCACTCATCTTCGGCAAGAAGAACCACAATTAATTAGAAGGATGGGAGGCAAATCCAACTTGCGAAAATTAAATTGCGAAAATGTAAGTGCGTAAAGTAAATACTAAATTTAAATTGCGTAAAGTAAAAACATAATATAAATGCGGAAAGTAAATTTAGAATAAAGAATGAAATTAAACTGTCATTTCTTTGAGATGAATGGTTTACAGAGCCTCACAACAAGATAGGCAAATCTCAAAGGAGCACAACCAAAATCCTTCTCTAAAGACTTGAGAGGAGAGTCTCCACCCTTTATACTTTCTTGACCCTCAAGAAATCTCATCAAGGGTTGAGATTCATTTCCTCATATATAGGCTCAGTTCGTTTCAGCTTCTGGATTATGAATTCTGGATTATGGGAGAAGCTGCTTCTGATTTTGGGAGAATCGGGCCAAACCAGATACAACCTCTATGTTTCGGATCGAGCCGACGAGAATCAGCAAGAATTAGTGAGAATAAGGTTTCAACCAGCTTCTGATTCTATAGAAATCAGCTTCTGATTCTCAGAGAAGCTGTCTAGAATCCTCCCATTCGGCAAATAATCCGCTTTTTTAAAAGCAAAAGCTGTCCAAAAGCTAAAATTAACGGGGCCATAGGCTAACCCACAATTCAATAACATAACGAGTTTTGCACACTTCTCAAAGCGAGCTAACTTAGCCGCTACTCCATGCTTTAAACCGCAGAGAGGTGCTTCTATGCTCTTCCTTCTAGTACAAGTTGCACAAATCTTGAAGCAAACGAAGGGGTAAGTAATCACCATCTACCCTTCATTCATGCTTTAATAGTTGTGCAACTTTTAAAAGAAAGAGCATAGAAGCACCTCTCTAAACCGCAATCCAATGACTCTCCATGATCCGAGCAGCTCCATGATAGCATTGCAGCCGTTCCCTTGCCTTCATGGCTCGCAGCAACTCCATCTCCTGTCATCCTCCGCCGATCCCCGACTGTTTGGACCTCCGGCGCACCTCGTCTAGTCCCGGTCATCCTCCGCCCCACTATGACCGATCCCCGACTGTTTGGACCTCCGGCGCACCTCGTCTAGTCCCGGTCATCCTCCGCCCCACTATGACCTCATACTGATATCCTGCAACTATAAAAAATAAGGAAACACATCACATAGCAATGTCCAAAATAATATGCAATAATCATCTAATTTCTCAAATCGCAAATCTAATTCAAGTCAAACTCAAATCCGAGCACACTTAATTCAAATAAAGTCAATTACTCATCACAAAATATGGATAAACTTTCACATGGTCTTTCAAGAGAAGACTCCAAACTGATATACCACTAGAAGTTCCACAAGCCTGAGAACAGTGCAGCCAGTAACAAAACTCACTGTAAGATACATAACATATAACATCATTTATATAAGCTAAAGGTACATACAAGCCAACTTTCACTCGCATCAATGGCAATGCAACTGACACGCAAGCACTCAGATGTGTCTTCTTTTGTACTGGACGTATCATTTGAGTACACTTCCCACTTCCGCAATCTGAATTTTCCGCGAAGAGAATGAATAAGCATGATAATAGAATTTTCAAACAGGGTCTTAGCCTTTGAAAGCCTGCATAATTTGAATTCATATGATAAAATTTGTTAACATGCTGTGTCCTAGGACCACATATGAAACAAGTATGATAATAGGAAGAGAGGTTGCTATAGTTTGTTAGGTGTTTTTTCTTTGTATAAAAGTACGCAACACAGAGCATGGATAAGCATGACAATAGAATTTTCAAACAAGGTCGTAGCTTGCAGAAGTTGAAATCGTATGATAAACTTTGTTAACGTGCTGTATCCTGACTAGATTTGAAAGAAGTACAACCAATAGGAACAAGATGAGCATGAAAAAAAAAACTTCATTTAATTGAAGGCACTGCTCACCCCAGATTCGGTCTGTCCCATCCTCTGATCCTGTTACCACCTGAAAAAAGAACAAGTGTATCCAGTAATAATTGTGAAAAATCTAGGCAGCATATATATCATACAAAATAAGTACTGAAATAATGAACTAACCTGGTGGTTTATCTCACGAACTGCGATTAGGGTTCAACTTTTCGAACAAAATTCGCGAATTTCGTTCGTGCAGCTCGCAAGCGAAAAAGAAAACCGTTTCGAATTTCGCTCAAATTCAAATTTAAATTCAAAAAATTTAAAAATTTTGAAAAAAATTATCCATAATTAGTATTAATAGCCTTATAACCTCTGATGTGAACATTATTTAAAAAAATGAAGTTTGAAGATGTTTTTGAGCCATTCAATTTATTTAGTAGCAATATTTGTTTAATTATATATATTTAGTAGCAATATTTGTTGAAGTATATTTAGTATAAATGTTTGTTGAAGTATATTTAGTAGTCATATTTATTGTAGTATATTTAATACCAATATTTCCTTGTAAAAACCAGCAGCATGAGGCAAGAAGGGCACTATTCATAAAATCATGACCTGTATTCAGAAAGTACATCTCAGTTTTTCTTAAAATCACATATAAACTGCTAAGAGATTATTAGACTAAATCAAAATCCCCAGTTTAACTTGTCAACAATCAATATAGAATTATATGAGACCTCTAGTGATAAACCGTCTATCATTTTTTTCTATTATTTTGAGAGAGATCCATATCATAACTAAATATTCAACACGAATGCAAGTATTAAACAATCAACTGTAGTGCATAAAAAATAAATGGAAATACATTGTTACAGGATCTGCTACAGCCTAAAAAAATCATAATTGATCAAATAAGTGCAACATTTGAATCAGAATTTTAGACTACACCTCCACAACACACTGCATGTTTTAATATTTATTCAATTATATTTAGTAGCAATATTTGTTGAAGTAATTCTTCAAATATCTTTTTTGGTCTTTAATGGCTTTTTTCAATTTTTACAATAATTTTTTTTACAATTTCCTCTAATTTTTCTACATTTCCCCCGATTTTTTCAACTACCATCGGTTTTTCTAACGAATTTCGAGCCTTTTCGAGCGGTTTTTGAACCCAGGGGTTTTTCGAGTGAATTTTGAGCCGTTTCGAACGGTTTTCATTCAAAAACCGCGAATTTCGCTCAGAGGTTTCGAGCTTTTTTGACTGGATTTCAAATTCATTTGACTTTCGAACCGAGCGAATTTGAGCGAATTTCAATTCCGCTGGGATGTCGAAATTTGAGTTCAAAACGAAAAGTAAAACCCTGCTCAGAACCAAGTAAAAAAAATGAAGCATTGTGCTTCCATGTGATACGCATGAGGAACTTCTTGCACATAAGAGGCTATTGTGCTTCTTGGAACAATGTGAGAATATGCAAATTCAGGCTTTTACCTGTTTGTTAATTGCAATGGCATTGTTTTCAGGTATTGGAGAGCAAGCGCCTCGAGGACCTCTGCAAAATTGAAAGCAACAGCTACGAAATAAGGGAGGAATTAATAGAGGGCAAGTGCATTTCTCAGGAAGAAGGGATGCATCAAAAGATGTCAGATGTGCATGTCCTTTCCTATAGAAATTCTTACTCATGTTGAGGGTTCACCAAATTAAGTACTGGATCCAGATGATCCCCTGGAAAGCAAAGCAATGGCAAAATATTATGGAAAGGTTGAAATAATTAAAATATATTTCCTACTAAAGAACACTAGGTAGGGTCGCATGCTACGCCGCGTCATGTGAAATTTGATATGAGGGTTCTTTCTGCAAAAAAAGGTATGAAGATCTCAACGTAATTTCGATTTTCTTGAGTTTTTTTTTAAAAAAACATGCTCGCTAGGAGTCATCGCAAATTTGCGGGACCACAGGGTCTTTGCAAAAACTGTTGGAGGACCTGTCGGTGAATTTACGAAACTACAGATCTTTCTTTGCAAAAATAACCGGTGGAAGGACCTATCCGAGATTTTTTAGATTTTCTGAAGGACCTCCTTCCGAATTTGGTGAGGTGGCATCCCTAGTTGCTTTCCAAATCCTTCAGCTTCAATAGATAAGTTGTTGTTATTGTTGTTGTTGTTGTACATTTAGCAATCAGAAATTTCCCTCTGATGAAGCCATTAGGCATGGCCTGTGCTCACATTAAGGGTATGTTTGGTTGATGGGATGAGGTTGAATGGAATCAGATGGTTCTGTACCACTTGATTATATTATTTTAGGTGAATGAAATGGTTCAGCATATAGAGGAAATATTTCTCAAATTTGTATCATTTGGTCAAGACTGAGATGGTTCCATTCAAGTAACCAAACACATAAATGGTAAATTTTTTTAAACCATCTAGTACGATACCAAAGCAACCAAATGTACCCAAGTGTTTTCGTCGTAAGAGTGTCGTAGAGAAAAGCGTCGTGCGTATAGCGGGGCTCTTTTACTTTCGCTATCCTCGTTTGCTCGTTAGTGCGCTTACGTCCTCACGGTTGGTGGATGCACATCTAAACACGCAAGAGCGCGTAACTGGAGTATACTGCCTAGTTCTTCTCAGAGCTTAATCTAAAAAATAAAAGGTAGATATATTTTAACGCTATCCATCACATCTAGGTTCTATCATATTTAAGAATGCAAGAAATTACAGGCTCCAGATGAAACCAAGTGAAATGCTGAGGATCAAGGTAACCCTAGCTATTAAAGCTTGCGTATTTTCTTTGGCTTGCCGTGTGTAATTTCAGCAGAATTTCTACCTGACGTATTTGGGACGACCAGGGCAAACTATCGTTGTACAAGAGAGAAAAAATGGGGGCAACCGATACAACCGAATATTTCGGTAAATTCTGGTCTGTAATATCCGGACCAAAATTTATTTTACTACGCTTAGAGCATCTCCAGCAGAGCCCCTAAACCAGCTCCTAAACCTTAAAATAGGGAGTGTGGTAAAAAAAACAGATCCAACAGAGCCCCAACTCAAGCCCCTAAAATTAGGGGGCCCCTAAATTTGCCTCCTCAGCCCCAATTCCCAGGGGCCCCCAACTCAAGCCCCTAAAATTAGGAGGCCTCTAAATTTACCTCCTCAGCCCTAATTTCCAGGGACACGAGTACAACCCCTATTATTGAAGATAGGGAAATACATGAGAGGCTTCGAAAATTTTATCATGTTTTGAAAATTTTAAATTTAAATTTTAAATATCATGTTTTTAAATTGTAAATGTTAATATGCTTATGTTTTATGTATTACAAATATTTTTGATTGAATTTTAGTGGTGTCAAATGAAGATTACACATAGCGGATATGTCAAAATAGGAGAAAAAGTAAAATAGGGGCTGTTGCTGGACTTGTGCTCTAAAAACAGGACCTCAAAAAATAGGGGGGGTCCCTAAATCCAAAATAGGGGCCCTTGCTGGAGATGCTCTTACCACCACCCGTAGGGAGGCTTAGAACATTTCCACCGCGGAAACAGACGTTTTTATTTTTGCTACCGCGGAAACATATGTTTATATATACTAGTTATATGCCTGTGCGTTGCTACGAAAAACAAAATTGATAACGAAAAATAAAGATTAAAAAATAAAAAAAATACTATTTCATAAGATCAAACATCTATCTTTAACGCTTCATTTCTTGCAAAAGCTGGCTAATTAAAGCAACGCTTCGTTTCTTGCGTAGGGCAATTAAGCAGGGCAATTAAGTAGGGCAATTAAGCAGGGCAATTAATGTGACGTGGGAAGAAACTCTACTTCTATACCCTTGACACAAAATCTAGAATCCAAATTTAAACGATTTTTTTGACTGGTTTGGATTTCTACGGTAATCCACCGATGAGGCCGGTTAACCGCCGGCGGTAACATTTTCCGTGTGGTCTACTACTAATCATCCTCCCCGCATGCATACGTACGCCTGGAGACTCCCAAGCATGGTTCACCTTACGGTTATATACACGAAATTCGCTAGAAATAGTATAAATTCAAATTTTAATTATTATATTTTAAAAAAATGGATGATTTTCGTGGAAAATTGACAGACTTGTTGAACTTTTTGCGGTCATTTTTTGGAGCTATTTTCATTGATTTTTTTTGACGAAAACCGAGCGATTTCCACCGATTTCTGACCGGTTTGTGATACGTAATTTTTTTTGAATTTTTAAATTAGACCGGTTTATCGACCGGTATTTGAAACCGGACCGCGACGATATGGACGAAAATCGCACCATTTGCGTCGATTTCGTGAACCCTGCTCCAAGCACAGTCGCAGTCCTATTAGTAAAAAAAAATGTTAACCATCTCTTCTCCTTTTTATCATTTAGCCTTGACCAATTGTCGCGGCTAGCTTTCAGCGACGAGATCTCGTATGGTTAGACTTGGTATGGCAATCGAGTGACATTTCTACGGCAGACGGAAAAGGAGAGGAAATACGCATGTGGCGTTGGATACCCGATAGCGATGCGCGCTGGAACCTCTTTTACTTGACAGCGCAGTTAATGAAGAGCGAAGCCGAAACGATGGATGTCAGCAGTTTTTGGAACCTCCATTGTGACTGGTCGGTCACATCACGCCCACCAACCGCGTTTTTGACGGCGTACGGTTTTTAAAATATAATTTTTACTACTAATTTTTATTATAATATATTTATGAAATCCAATAAAATTATAATAATTATAATATTATAGAAGTACTTTTTTAAGACAAATCTATCCATATAATTTTTTATATATCTAATTTAAATATTTAAAAAAGATATTAATAATCAAAATTCTGCAAATTTATCTACACGTACAGTCTGAAATTATACTAAACAAAGTATTTTCATAGTTTCTAGGCAAAACAATGGTTTTGGATAATACCATGATATTTTTGACCATAAAGTGTTTGGAAGCAATAAAAAAACTTTGTTTTGAAAACCATGGTATTGCCAATACCATGGTATTTTTGGAGTATTGAAAACTCCACTCATAATGGAGTTTTGAGCTTTTGGCATCACTTCATCATACAAAAGACTTTGTTTTCAAATAGTTTTCATGTTATAGTTTTGTAATACCATAGTATTTATGCCAAAATAATTTTCATACCGTGATTTTGTAATACCCTGGTATTAAAAAACTTACTTCTAAACAGGGCCTAACTGTTTTTGTGACCGGAGGAGCACGCAGTATGGTCGTGGCTGACCCGATCCATCCTTGGAAAGGAGTCGGCCAGTGTACCTGCTCGCTACCAAGTGCTTTTGGTGTTACTGTTTGGTGTACTTGCTCCGAGAAATATTATCGCTTCTTGCGTCTTGTTCCGATTAATAAAAGCGAGAAGGAAGACGAAAGGGCGGTGCCCTTTGAACTCTTCGCCTGCGAGAATCGAACCGTTTTCCATAAATTTTTTTTTGTAAAGTTTCTGCGTAATTTCAGGGTGGACATTTTCGTAATGTTTATGTGTAATTGAAGACGGTGCGACGGCAGATTCTCTCTGTGACAGTTTCAATGGATGAAGCAGCCACACCACGGGACTGTGGCTGACAGTACCATATGTCCGTTACTATTTACTACTACACAAAGGGTTATCTCTCAGGATTCATCTTAGACGGTTTTGACGATTGCGCGAAAATCTGTCCGTGAAGGCTCAGGAAAATTATGCTGAAACTATCACAGACAGTTAGTTTTAATCAACTGTTTGTGATAATAGCGGATTTTCCAAAGCCTGTGATGTGACGAGTTATTACGGAAGCCGTCTGTGATATACCGCAGACGGTTGTGAAAAAAAAATCTTTTGTGAAAGTAAACTTATCATAAATAGTTTTATGTTGAAACCGCCTGTAATAACTTGCAAATTGGGAATCGCACCAGGTAGCTGTGAGAACTTAATATATTCTTTCTCTCCCTGTTGCCTTTTTATCTTATCACATACAGTTTTATATTGAAACCACATATAATAACTTGCAGATTGGGAAGCATGCTGCGTCGCTATGAGAACTTAATATGCTCTTACTCTCCTCGTTGCCTCTTTATCATCTTATCACAGACGATTTTATGTTGAAATCACTTGTAATAACTTAAACAATTGCAAATTGGGAATCGTGACGGTCGTTGCGATAACTTTATATGCTCTTCCTATCCCTATTGCCTCTTCATATTCTTCTCAAAGTTGCATAAATCCACTACCGTTTCTGAATCGTATCTACTACCATCCATCAACTTCTAAAGCTTCTTCGTCGTTTCCTCGTCAATTATCTTGTTGATTCGGTTCATTCGCTCCTCTTTTTCGCTATGTATTTTGGTTATTCATAGTTTTTTTATCCGTTGATATGCCTCACCCTTACTGCAATAGCATGATTCGTAGTTCTTTTGCACCCGCTGTATCTTAATGGAAACTTTGCTTATTTGGTCATTAGATGCACATACATTTGGTTATAATAGGTTCAATTATGTGTACCAACAAGGCTATGGTTTTCTTAATAATCTATGTTAGAGTGTACCAATAACTATTTTTGAAATTTATTTTAGCAGATTGCAGGGTCATCATCAAAATCCTAGATATGCATTATGGTCTTGTGGATAATGTGTTTATACTAATTGTAGATGGCAAGGACTTTAATATGGTGTTCTTCGCCTCATGTGTTATGGAGTACATGAGAAGAACCATGACTGCCCATTCAACCTCCTTGTCCATTATGATGGGCAGATCTTCGTGTACTTGCTAGATTTATCTCTTGTAAAGGGTCTTGATGGCTGTAATGAGAGGTTTGCATGTGGATATGTGAAATTCAAACGTGTTTATCAAGTGCTATCTTTCGAAGAGTCCAAAGACCCTGCACTCTCTGGTGCTATTCAACCACAGCCAACTCTTGCCATGTTTCGGAAGAGGAAGCAGGATGTATGAGTACCTTTGTAAAAAAAAATGTAGTACTCTCTTATTAACTCAATACAATTGTTAATTTTCATATGCATTTCTTTAACTATCTTTTGTTGATTCACATGTGTTTTATTAACTATCTTTTATTAACAATACAATGTTGTTCTACATGTTTTTCAATTGTAAAATGTTGTTGCCTTGTGTTACATCTGTATAGATGTTATGGTTAGCATGATTCCTAAGGCTAGCCGTAAAATAGAAAAAAAATTACATAAAAAAATTGCATATCACAAACAGTTATTACCTAAATAATTGCCTGTGATATTCACTATCATAGATAGTTCCTTTGTTACACACACACACACACACACACACACACACACACACACACACACACACACATATATATATATATATATATATATATATATATATGATGATCAAATATCGCAGACGATTGACGTATTCTAACTATTTATAATGACAAGCAAATTACTGTGTCTAATTAACTTTCCACCTGATCGATTCAGATAGTCATATTTAGAGTCTCTTCATTCAAATATAGTGTTTCTTCACCACACCACACCACACCATCACCCTTGTCATCACACCGTCACTGTTCCTCATCCTCCCCGTACCGCTCCATCACCCTCGATATCGCGCCATCATCCTCCTCCACTACCTCTCAGGTACTGCCATCAGCTCATTGCTTCATTTAACAGTGAAAATATAGTAGTAGTACAATATTATATGGTAGAATTTAATGGTTGTGAGACCAGTGGCTAGGAGTAGTCTAGTGGGCCAAGTATCTTGCATACATTTAGTATCGACCAAGTAGAGAAATTTTCTACTTCTTTTCCTTGGGTGATGTTGTGAAGGTCCGAGGAGATGTTGCTTTCTTCTTCCTGGGTGATGTAATTCGAGTCGGGGATGAGTTCAGTGCCTCGGACAGTTCGTAAATTATTAACGGATTATGTGTATTATTCAACTATAAATTATGTAAAGTGTGTGTAGATGTATGTGAATTGTGAATTTTAAGTCATTTATTATGTTTGAATGTGTGTTATATGTATATATTTCAACTGTAAATTGTGTATGTGTCTTATGTCTGTTTGAATGTATGTTAATTGTGAATTGTGTATTCTATATATGTTTCAATGTGTATTGTGTATCTGTACAAAAAGCTTGAGTAGCGTGATTCATGAGGCTATTGATAAAACTGAAAGTGCAATGCTTCTATGCTTTCCCTCTCAATACAATTTGCATAAATTTTGAAGCAAGCTGAGGGGTAAATAATCATCATTTACCATTCATTCATACTTTAATATTTGTGCAAGTTTCAAAAAGAAAAACATAAAAGAACTTCTCAAACTTGAAATTATGTAAAAAAAAAAATGCATACCACGGATGGTTTGCAATTACAAACTCTCTGTTATTTATGTTTATCATAGACGGTTGGTGATTAAAACCGTCTATTATATTCCTGTCACAGACAATTTCTTACGTACTAACCATTCGTAATCTTTAACTAAATTATTTGTGATTATCACCTATCATCACTGATTTTTTTTTTTTTTATCGCATACGGTTCCAAAACCATATGTGTCGACTATTTTGAATCGTCTGTAAGGTTGTTGCGCACATGACTAGCCAACTGTTTCAAATTTGATCGCGTGTCTGCGTGAGTGGAGGTTATTGGTTTCACCCATCCCCAGGGAATCAATCGAGCCGCTGACTTACTGGGAAGTACATCTCCAACAATAGAAAGATATATATAAAATTTTGGATATCCATATATTTTTTAAAACATAGGTTTGATTATTAATTTATATTATAATTCATTTATAAAATCCAAGAAATTTATAATATTATGGAAGTACATATAATTTTTATGTATCTAATTTAAATATTTAAGAAGATAATGATAGTCAAAAATTTAAAAATTTAACTATATCTATATTAAAACGATAAATATTTTTTACCAGAGGAAAAGGCATATATAACTGTTTCGCTGTTTGTTCCGGTCATAGTTGGCTTGGTCCTTATATGCAAAGAGTCCTACATGTTTTTCTTTCCATGTAGAAAATTTGGAGGAAAATGCGAACAGTATCGATCGGATGAGTGTAGATCTCCTGCGGACTACGACTGCGTATCATTTGACCTACATTTTAAACAGCTAGCTACTGGGAAAAGAAACACGTTAGGAGCAAAGGTAGAATATCCTATAGCGGACTAGATTCCAACCGCAGGACAGCACACCAACGCAAAACTAGGCCGGAGGTGACCAACCCAATCAATCAATATCAGCCACACGTTTGCACTCACTGTCCTGTGTCAAAATGCCAGCGAAATTTTGAAAATTTCGCTCAAAATCTCGGATTTCAGACCTACCGAGATTCTAAATCTTGATTGGATAAAAAAATTCAAAATGCTACAGTAATCTCGAAAATCTCGGTAAATTTGGCTGAAATCTCAGATACTTTGACCGGAATTCAATTTTTCTGAGCCGGATTTCGTTGGATTTGCGGCCAAGACCATCAACAAAAAAATTTGACGTGTTTTTTTTTATCATTTTTTGGTCGATTCAAGTTGACTAAGATTTAGGTAATTTCAGTCGAAATCCTAGTTGAAAAACAACTGGATTTGAAAATCGGTTTTCGATTTTTTTTTTATTTGAGATCTCGTTGAAATTTTGAATTTCAGCCACCTCCAAAATATATACCAAAGCATCGAAAGAGCCAAGGTTTCAAATCTCGTTTTGACTCAAATCCCGGACCTTTCCGAAATCCGAAATTTCGGCGAGATTCGGAAATTTCGGACAAAATTCGGACGAATTGCAAAAAAAATGCATTTTCAAATCCGGTTTTATTCTATCGAAACCGAGATCTCTGCCGAGATTATAAGATCTCTACGAGATTACCGAGATCTCGCACCAATTTTGAACCAGGTCAAAAATGGGTCCAAAACACGCCAAAAATTTTGAAATTTTTTTGATAGTCTGACACATCACTAATGTTTCCATAAAAATTTGAGATGATGATCAACACGAGGAATTTTTAAAAATCTAACAAAGGGTAAAGTAAGCTAAAAAACCGTATGTAAAGTCAGCTTTTGATTTTTCAAATGTAACAAAATGAACTTCTAGTTATTTAAAAAGTTTTATATATGTTCATATTATCCTATGTATTATAGAGAAATATTTTAACCTGAGAAGTTGAAAATTTATGCAAAGATTTTAGCTAATTTTCTGATTATGAAAGGGACAATTGGCAACAATTTATAAGCATATAGTCATGACAAATGATAGACATGAAATGAAAATAATTCATATGACAATTCAACACATATTGCAAGAAGATGCAAAAGAATAATTACAAGACATATGACAACAAGAGGCATACTTAAGCACGGAGCATGAACATTTAATCCATGGACAACTACGCCTAAGCCATACCTAGGAGTGGTAGTATGATGATCGGTAAAATCGATCTCGCAGCGTCATCGACAATGACCTCTCACACCTCATCTGCGTTGTTGCTTGTACTCTTCCCACTTATGTTCTCGTAGCGGCCAAAGGCGGGACTTCCGGTGTTCATAATCGGACGCCCGTGATCAAAGGATTCTCTCGACCGGTATATGTACTGCCAATGTAGGTTGCGGCGCCTGACGGCGTAGGGATCAGATAGCTCGAACAATGATGACATTGTAGGTCCATCGTAGGATGAATGTCAGTATCCACCTGTATCCTCCCATAGCTCCTTCATAGCTCATCGAGCCGCACTATCTAACGTAGGGTACCCAGGGTTCTCACCGGTGATGCCCCCCAATGGCTAGAAGATCGCTACTAGACCACGAGCCCATATCATCTCCGCGGATGTCCCGCTCCGCCGCCCATCCCACCACTCGCCGCGTTACTTCTGCAGATGCCGCCTCTGTCAGGCCTTCTCGCCCTCTTATGTTGGGCGCTTTGTACTGGATCGTGGTTGTGAACGAGGTCGGAGGGTGTACCGTCCGTCGTCGCTTCCGAGCAGTGGATCGAAGCCCGTCAATAGACGATGTCACCCCCTTAGGGGTGTCTGGTGTCATCGTCGCCGCCAACCGCCCTTCCTCATCGCTTTGGCCTTCCCGCTTCCCACGCTACCTGGTGGCCGACAACTTTCGCTTTCCCTTCCCACGTTGGTCGGGCCGACAACTTCGCTTTCCCACGCTGGTCGGCCGACAACTTGCTCAACCCACCTAAAGCACCTGGCTAACATGATGTCATCTTCGCCGTTAGTACCACGCCTCTCTTGGTCGTGTGGGTGTCGCTAATCACAACCTCACTCCAATCGCAAGTGCAAAGGTCTTCCCTGTGGGCCAACGATGATTAAATATATTAACACCTTCTCGATACAACCGTAATGAATAAAAATAATTGGATGGTACTCGTGGCCTTGTGGAGCTCTTGCGATGGGATGTCTGCAACCAAGCCACTGAATCTCGCAGGGGAGGGGCGGATCGTAGCCACTATCCTCATCTAGTAGAGGCTCTCTCATTGACATGGACGACTCGAACCATTCTGCAATGGATCGTTACCGGAATGCACGCGCATCTCAATGATAAAGGCGATCAAATGGGTCGACGCCATCTGGTTGCATGAGTGGATTCATAGTCCCATGCAGCGGTCAGATTGTAGTGCACAAACACTAGTTGTCTTGCAGAGTTTGCATACACTTAATCTGGTTCCTAACTTGTGTGCACTAAGGCAAAAGTGCTCAATTTATTTCATAGCCACTTGGATGAGGCGCATTGTGATACCAATCTCAAGCATATGCATAACGCCGGGTGTCTCATTCCCGAATGCCATCCACCATTGTCTTTGCGGACAAAAAAAAAACACATTATTAGTCCTTCTCCATACTAAATTCACATTACGTCCAAATTATAAAAGTACTGCCATTATGTGTGGATCGAGAGCGCTTACTTCTCTCGCAAGTTGGGTGGCGGCTGCCCTCCTAAGACAGTGAAAGTCTCTGGCCCGTAGTGCCTTAACCGCACTTTCACTGTTGTCGATGACCATAATATTCGAGCAAAGGGTGGGCAGCTTGTCCCATGAACACCGAGTGCTGCATATATTGTACTTGAATTGAGATCAGGGTCCGGTGATGCAGGCTACAGCAGTGCAAAATATTTTGAAGTTAGCACAATACAAACAAAGGTGGTATGCTTTATGTCAATTGGACTGGTACTACGCTGGACAAAGGTGGTATCCTTTATATCGGCAAACCTCTTTTCAATGACTCACGAATGGTCGATAATGCTCTCCATGTTGATCAGCCAATGGCCGTTGTACTTCACTCCTAGCAATACAAATTTGCATCATAACACCACTTATCGTTGGTAACTTGTCTTGATCGCGAACCTCAACAACTTGTACAAGGTTCGACGCCCACCACAGCCCACTCCAACATGGTCTCAAATCTCGATCAACGAATTGATCATATACAAACTTGCCTCGTCCATCCCCCACTTGCTACTTGTCCAATCGGGATGTGTCATCCATTGTTGAACTTGTCCTTCTTCTTAAAAATGCTTTCAAGGAAGATCGAAGGTAGTGCCAAACCTAGTGGCATTTGGCCTCACCAACTCTCCACCTATGTGGGCCTTCATTTGCGTGTGCAGATTCTTGTGGTTGTGTAAGAAGCGGCAAATCCTCTTCGCCCTTGCCACAATATACTTGATCCTCCATTTCGCACATCCTTAAGCATGAGGTTTACCGTGGTGTGCCATGCATGGTTGCCGATAATCATTGGATACTCCACTCGCAACATCTCGCATGCTTTCTTGAAGTTGGCTCCATTGTTCCGGTGGAACCACTTGCACCACGTTCTCGCACCAATTTCATCGGCAACCCACTTTTGTTATCTCAATGAGGTACTTATGGTCTTGAATCTTGCCCGTAGCATCAACGGTTTTATGGAAAACATTACCCCATTGCGTTGACACCATGAAGTTGATGATACTCGCATTGTAGGTCCAAATCCACGCGTCACACATGACTCGCACACCAAATGTCGCCAGTCATCCAAACCTCGAACTTCAAGGTACTGGGTAATCTCCTTCGCTTCGTCAAGGTACTTCCCGCCGATCTCGGCCTGCGGTACGGCTAACCTAGCTCCTGCGTCATCTTGAGTGCACCTGAAAACATGAACCGTAAGAGTTTAGTCCAACGATGACAAGAATTTTAGCTTATAAACAAAGGTGGTATGCTTTTGCATGCTACCCGTGAAGTACCCGGACACTTACTTTCCTTCCCCTGGAATTGCATTTGCATGGAACCACTTGACCATGCCCTCCCAAGCTTTTGCCTCGCCTCGCTTTAAATGCAAGGTGTCAATCCGAGGTTGTTGTGGGGCACCATTCCGCCGTGCAAGGTCAACATCGATGGAGGCTTGGCTTGACCTTGTTGATTTGGACTCGCCAAACATTTTTGGTGATAGTGGATTGGTGAAGGGTCTCGGTCGCACTACTCCTGCACCTGCACTCGGAGTCAAACCTTGGCTCCGAGGTAAGCCTCTTCTTTGAGGCCCTTATGGCCACCTTTACACACTCTGTTAAATCACGGTAGTCGGTCACAAAGCATATCCAGATCATGGGCGCCGGGCGCTCAGCTACGCAGCGCTCTCGCTTCTTTCTCCTTCTTCCTTCTCACTTCCAGCGGAGGTCCGCGAGCATGGCCCTGGCCTAACCACTTTAGGCACACTAGGGCAACCCTTCACCTCACCATCAATGCGGCCCGTAGATGTTCCTTTTCAAAGCGGTCGCGCCTCCCTTCATGACATGTGGGCTGAGTTGCACTTCGACTCCTTGCCCGGCGCTAAGCCCCCCATGCTCCCTGCATCGGTATCCATCACGATAATCTGCGAACTAAAGATAAGAATTAATAACTGCTAACATTGCTAATATTCCTAGATAAGTATAAACCAACAGACCATGTTCTTAAAATCAGAAACACCAATATCTTGTTCAGTTTTACACTTTACTACATTGTTTCCCCTGACAGAATTGGGGACACATCTCTGGAACTGACAATAGGGTGATCAAATGCCAAGTTGCATAAATGTGATCACTATAGTACTATACAGAATTAAATTCTGAGATTACAGAGAGCCAATAGAGAGATGGAAGGAAGCACAATATTGATTAGCAATTAGCATAAATGACTACATGTAGGGAATAAATGACTACATGATATGTAGGGGAATATATGGCTATAGCAATGATATGATGCACAATATTGATTACCAATTAGCATAAATGACTACATGATATGTAAACATGAAGCACTAAGCCACTAACCTATTGTTTCCTTCCAAGAAAAAGTACTCATGCAACTCTCAGAATCTCATTATGTAGAACAATATTGACTAGCATACAAACCATGGAGGCACAACAGCAAATAAAACATGGCTTATTGATCAAAACTTTCCATGGCGGCGAAGAGCGGACACATGATGATTACCCGAAATCTCGTCACGCACCGAGATCTCGCCGTGAACGCCGAGATCTGCCGCCGGGCGCATCGAGATGAGCCTTGCTCACTCACCGCATTGGACCGGATCTGGCCGGATCTGCGGTCGCGATTTGGATGTATCTTTGCGGACAACGAGCTAGTAAGAGTGAAAGTGAGGAATGAGGAGTTCGTCGAGTGAAGCAAAGGGGAAAGTGTTTATCTATATAGTTTCAAAAGGAGACCATATAAGGCAGTGCATGCATTCCTATCCAAGCAACACAATTGGGCTCAGCTGGTTACAAGCGTTGGTTTAGACCCTGGAGGTCCAGGGTTCGAATCCCTTGAACCAACGATTTTTTTTTCATTTTTTCCACCACTTTTTCCTACGTAGTTTGTTCAAACAGATCATGTTAGTGCTCCAAAAAATTTTTGGTACGAAATCCGGCCAAAGTGCTACATAATCCGGTCAAAAAACTACAAATCTCGACGGTTTTCCCGAGATTTCGCCCTTTTCTCCCGAGATCTCGTCCGAAATATAAAAGGCACTGTACAAATTTGAATTTTTTTTGAATTTGCTCATTTCGCCGGGATTTGTGATTTCGTCATGGGCCGAAAACCGAAATCTCGTCCGAAAAAAACGAAATTTCGCCGGGATTTGTAACCATGGAAAGAGCCCTAACGGGCACGTCTGTCAATTGATCGAGCATGCTTGTCGTCTGAACTTGCAATGCTGTAACAGCAAAATTGATACAGAAGTTCTCGTGAGAACGCTTCAAAGGATGAAGAAGAGCACGCGACTGTGACCGGCAGTAAATAGCTGTTGCGGACTTTTACTATTCTAGCCTGGTTAATTTTTGTTCATAAATAGTCGTTGATATGACAAAATCACACAAATAGCTCTCTAAACAGTAAAATCCTGCGGATTGGATCTGCTGGATTTTTTTTAATTTTCAACGGACCGGATTCGCTAGATTTTTTATTTTTATTTTTTCATGAGCGGATATTTTTTTTATTTTTTTCCGTGACTTCCGGCGGACTATTTTTTTTTTCATTTTTTGTTGTGAACCGGATCCGGTGGTTCTGAAAAAATGGAAAAAGGTAAAAAAAAAATATAAAAAAATTTCCAGCGGATCCAGTCAGCTAAAGTCACGGGAAAATTTTAAAAACAAATATTCAGCGAACTGGGTCTGCTGGAAATCGTGAAAAAAATAAAAATAAAAAATCCAGCGGATCTAGTCCGCTGGAAATAAATTCGCTGAGCATTTTTTGCAAAAAATGTGTAACAGGTGGGCATGCTGGCCAGCCTCCATTCCCAGCAGCTTTATATAATTATAATTATATATATATATATATATATATGTATATTAAAGATAATGTACATTGTTTTTGTGCACCACACGAAATGTTGAAAAGTCCAACGGTAAGCACACCACTGATCCCTACTTGGCACTGTTGTTCCAGAGAAAAAAACGAGCGGTGCTTCTATGCTCTTTCTTTTAAAAGTTGCACAACTATTAAAGCATGAATGAAGGGTAGATGATGATTACTTACCTCTTCACTTGCTTCAAGATTTGTGCAATTTATACTAGAAAGAAGAGCATATAAGCACCTCTAAAAAAACAGTACGATAAGCGTGCGCTTAACCTGGTCTCGCTCTCACGGTCACACGTCGGCTTAAATGCTTAATCACAACAGCACAACACACTGCATACGGACAGAAGAAACATGCGCGGCGGATGCAAGTTTACGTGCAGCAGAGGAGGTCGGTCGTCCTTCGATGGCACTGTTCCATCCAGCATGCCATCTACTGTGACTGTGAACAAGGCATGCAGGAGACCAGCAGGCAACACATGCACTTCAATCAAAATCTTAACCGAGTCCATAAATTATCTTTAAACTTTTTATATCTTTTGATATCTTTATCCTTCAAATTTTTTTATACCGCCTAGTAACAGCGAGCATATCAGCCGGCAGCCAGGCGTGCATCATCTTTCATCTCATCTGGGTAACCGGCACGAGCGCAGCGTATGGGCATTTCATTTCTTCGACCGAGAATAGCCGGCTATATCATACCTACTATATATCCATGCGTGGATATGCATGCAGCTGGAGCTGGACAAATGAATATTAGCATACTACATGACAGGATTATATATAATCAGCTGTTAAGCATGCGTAATTACACGTAGTGCTGTCGTGCCGGTGCTGTCATCAAGGTGATGACGATGGCACGAAATTGTACACTGGTTAATTAATTGAGAGGTGATTTCTTCAATCGTTCGAGCGTTTTTGTTGGCCTTAAGTAGTTAAGTTAACCAGCAGGAACTCAGCCCGGTCGCCTTGTGATGGCGTCAGGAGTGCAAAATTTGGACCTGCAGCTACCAAGCAGTGGTGAGACAAGGCCAGGTCGGGCGGTTCTCACGCCTATATGTGCCCAGTTTTCCTGGTTAGTTGGATCCCTTTGGACTCCGGCTTGGAATTTGGAAACATGCCCTAGTTTTGCGTGCACACCGGGTGAGCGATCGATCGATCGATGTAATGTTGCTCTGTTGAAAACTAAGAACGTGCTGCTTTTAAGGGAAAGTCCGAGCTCATACGCGTTTTGTAATACTCCGGTTCGTCGACACGAAGGCTCGCGTGCAACAGCGGTAGCATCAGTTTTATATTATTTGTTTAAAATAAATTGTAGTAGTATATAATGTATGTTGAATCTGAACATAACATCTCTTGGTTAACCTTTTTACGCGAGTATGCTCCACGGTGGGCTAGGCTTTCAGCGGATTTTGGATCAGGGTATTACAAATGGTATCGGAGAATCAACCTTCGATGCATGGGCGCGTGGGATAGGGGCGCAGACTATGCGCATGGTGCGTGTAGGCTTAGAGTGGACATATGGTATGGCATATGGCCAACATTGAACACATGGAAGTGTACTGAGGGGTGATTCTAGGTATCTGTTGTGTATACGGTGTGTTGTCGAGTGTGTTAGCCCTTAACGGGGGTGAATGTAATACACCGGCCTATTAATATGAAGGTTTATATGGCCCATGAGGAGCGCTGGTAAGATTAGTCCTATATGCTTGTTTAAAGCGAATTATAGTAGAATATAATGTCTACTGGGTCCAAACATAACATCTTCGGATTAACACTTTTAAACGAAACAAGGACGAAAATGCAAGCGGAATGCTATGTATGTGTGGGCTTACCCCCTGTAGATAGATTTTGAGCAGATTTTGAACCAAAGTGTTACACGTGTACTTCCGATATCTCAGCCGTAAAGTTTTATCGGGATATAAGCCCTACTTAGATGTTTTGCTTTCTACTTTCATAAGAGTGACACTTAGTCAGACCATTATTTTCATATTGAATCTATACCCTCTACCCACATAACCTATCAGTGAAAGAGATCTAATGTAGTCACAGTAACGATCGCAACTTTAATAGTTGTAAATCGACCATTGGATTAAAAAACAATGATCCAAATCTTCCATAGTACTGTTTGAAAACATCTTAGCTGGGCATTGTTTCACGATTTAGATTATTTATTTGCGTGACCGTTTAAGTTGCAGCCCCGTTACAACTTGCACCGTCACTCCATCGAGCTTGCTAGACCTGGGAGTTGGACTGGGCCGGCCCGGCCCGGCTCGGGCACGACAGGCTCCAGGCCATCGCAAGCCGGCCTGGCCCGGCACGGAAAGGTAGACGGGCCGGGCCGAGAGGCGTTTTACAGGGCCCGGCCCGGCCCGAAAGCACGGCGCTCGGAACCATTTTTGTACTATCTTTTGTATTTATGCTTCATTTTTAGGTTTTCTTTTAGGCAAAATATCCGGTGCAATCACCATTTTCGTGCAACCACCGTGCAACCATACTAAAAAAAGTTCCAACAAATTCTGAAAAAATCATGGATGTACATCTCAACTTACCCCATCTACGTATAAAATTTCATGATCAAATACGTCATATGCTAGAAGTTACAAAAAAGACAAATTTTCGCTTGGAATCTTGCTACAGTAGATAGCACAAAATTTGTTTTTTTTTGTAACTTCTATCATAGAACGTATTTGATCATGAAATTTTATACATAGATGGGGTAAGTTGAGATGTACATCCATGATTTTTTTCAGAATTTTTTGGAACTTTTTTTAGTAAGGTTGAACGGTGGTTGCACGAAAATGGTGGTTGCACCGAATATTTTGCCTTTCTTTTAATGTTTGGAATGACAAGATATTTGATATAGTGATATTAAGTAAATATTTTTTGTTATTTGCACGTGTACTCACACAAATGATTAACTTCTGTCACAGCCCACGGGCCTCCAGGCCGTCACGGGCCGCTCGGGCCGTGCCGGCCTGAACCCGGCCCATATAGTCGGGCCACCCGACGGGCCTCATTTCTAGGCCCGGCCCGACCCGACCCGAACCCAATCAAACCGTGCCGGGCTGGCCAGGCCTTGGACCGCCCGAAAAAAACCCGGCCCAACTCCCACGTCTAGAGCCTGCTAGGAGTGCAGGTAGGTAGCTTGCATGGTGCGGGACAACTCTGCGAGCTTCAGAAGCTACTTTGCTATTTTCTTGACTTTTTTCACATAACGCACACTACAGGACAACAAGGACGGCATGCATTGGAATTCTGAACCGAGACGCCCAGATCTAAAATTTATAGGTAAAAATAAAGTGAAATAAGTTTATATTTTTATTCTAAAATGTAAATAGAATGACCCACCTAAACACTCTTAATACATCTACAGCTTCAGCTCCACAGATTTGATAGAGCTAAGAATAACCAGCTCCACTGTATCTATGGATTTGATAGAACTGAACCTCTGCCAAACAGGCCTAACTTGTGCATTTTCTTCTTTTGCGCCGGTTGGCAGCTCAATGCTAACTTGGTGCCTGTTTCCGAGTGATTGTTCACACCGGTATTTCTTGGCGTCTAATGTATTCTTTGTTATGCTGACGCTTTTCCATTATATAACAGCGCACAGTCCTGACATTGGGCAAAACATCAATAAGGAAACCCAACAGGATGGAACAGATGGGGGGAAAAAAATGAGGAACTTGAAGACGACGTGGAACGGATGGGAAAGAAGGGGGACTTTCAGGTCGTATATTGCACAGAAACATCGTACTCAGGTCTGAACTCCGAAAAAGATTCAAATGTACCAAGGTCTCTAACAGGGAAAACATAATTGATAGATTTAGGACGAACTAAGGTATAAATATCGTTAGCTAGCCTAAGTATGATCACAAAGTCATAATGCGGAAGATGAGTCATTAGACATTAACCCACTGAGGAAGAAGATGCCATTAGGGATTTGGTCGGTTACTCTGAAGGTCGGTGAAGAACGGTGGTGAGAAGGAGGGCACTGAGATGCTCTTGGTGCTGGCGGTGATTTTTGTTAGCCTCAACGCCAAGAACCCAGATTAGATGGGAGTGTCGGGAGTGGCAAGACTCGAGAGTGATTAAGTCACGAATGTTGTAGCAGCCCAGAAACAAAACACCAGAAGATCAGACAAAACACCCACTCGATTCTCCCTGAAGCTTGCTTCTGAACTTGTCCCACAACTCAACTTCTGAACCTTCAGCAACAAAGCGAAAGGTTTCGGACAAGCTACAGCGCAAGGCAAAGTAACCCGATCACCAGATAGCTAACAAACCAATTCAACGCACTGTAATTTCTCTGGCGACAATCCAGCCAGTGTTTTGGGCTTTATTTATAGTACTCAAAACCAAATACTACTCGACAAAGGACTATTACAAAGTAGCAGGAATCTAATTCGATACTTATTCTGCTTTCCGATAGACTTCAGGAGTTCAGTCCGAGTGCACATGTTTCCTGAACCAAACTCTGCTAAGACTTAATCGACTTACTGATATTAGGAAATAGCTAACAACAAGATTAGTTCTAACAAATCTCCCCTCTAATCTTGGTGTTCTGACCTTACATCCTTCACGCCAAGTCTCCAGCGCATCTCTGCAAACTTCAGCTTGCTTAACGGCTTGGTCATGATGTCTGCTAACTGGTTCCCTGTACTAACATGTGTCACCTCCACCAATCCATCTTCGACGCAGTCTCTTATGAAGTGATACTTCGTGTCAATATGCTTGCTTCTAGCATGGTAGACTGGGTTTTTGCACAGTGCTATGGCAGACTTGTTGTCGACCTGCAATCTCACTTTTTCTGGCTTCACCTTCTTTAGGTCAGCAATCAGCCTGCTTAGCCAAACCCCTTGGCATGCGGCTGTAGCTGCTGCGATGTACTCAGCTTCGCAGGAGGAGAGCGCGACGATCTTCTGCTTCTGTGATCCCCAGGTCACGAGACACGAGCCAATGAAAAAAGCTGCTCCTGAGGTGCTTTTCCGATCGTCGACATCACCTGCTAGATCACTGTCGCTGAACCCAACCAAATTGTCTTCGTTACCTTTTGTGTAGACACATCCATAGTTTAGTGTGCCCTTCACGTATCTGAGAATATGTTTTATTGCAGCCAAGTGCTGGGTCGTTGGGGCTTCCATGAATCGGCTTACGATTCCAACTGCATATGCCAGATCCGGCCTAGTATTTACTAGGTATCTCAGGCTCCCTACCAGGCTTCGGTAGTAGGTAGCATCGACGGGGGACTCCCCGGTGTCTTTCTTGAGCTTGAGTCTGGCTTCCATGGGGACTGCACACGGATTGCAATCTGACATTCCTGCGGCCTTCAAAATTTTCATTGCATACCCGGCTTGGCACAATGATATCCCTGAGTGAGACTGCTTTACTTCTATGCCCAAGTAATAGCTTAGTCTTCCGAGGTCACTCATACTGAATAGCTCCTTCATTTGAGACTTGAATTCAGCTATTTCTCTGATGCTTGAGCCTGTGATTATCAAGTCGTCAACATAAACTCCTACCAGCAGTGGCGTTGTTCCTTTACTTCTCCTGTATACGGCATGCTCCAAAGCACTTCTCTCAAATCCTAGTTTTGCAAGAGATCTGTCAAGCTTGCAATTCCAAGCCCTTGGTGCTTGTTTGAGACCGTAGAGTGCTTTCTTGAGTTTCAGTACCTTGTCACTTTCCTTGTCGGCAAATCCTGGCGGTTGACATACATATACTTCCTCGGTAATCTCCCCATTCAAGAATGCCGATTTTACATCCATATGATGAACTTCCCAACTCCCTTGTACTGCTAGAGCGATAAGCATTCTAATGGTCTCCATTCTTGCTACCGGTGCGAACACCTCTTCAAAATCGATTCCTTGCTGTTGGACGTAGCCCTTTGCAACCAATCTTGCTTTGTGCTTGATTATTCTTCCCTCTGAATCTTTCTTTACTTTGAAGACCCACTTCACCCCGATTGGTTTTTGATCTTTGGGTAGTGGCACCTTTACCCATGTATCATTGTCAATTATTGACCTCATTTCTTCCTCCATGGCTCGTTTCCAGCAATCCACCCTCAGTGCTTCTTCTACACTTGCTGGTTCTTCCTCTACCATGAGACATAGCCCGGAGAATTCCCCTTCGACTTCCTGTGTGCAATCATACAGATCTTGCAGTGTCCTCATCTTGCGTGGGGGTGTCTCCAATGAGGAAGTACTCCATGGTGAGGACGTTGCAGACTGTGTATCTCCTTCCGTGCTGACCGTCCCAGCCAACGAATTGCTTGGAGAGCTCCACCCTCCTTCATGCTGTTCTCCTGAAGCAGCTGTCGGCGTATGGGGAGTACTTGTCGGTTCTTGTGGAAGACTTGGTGTTGCCTTCAAACCTGTCTCCACTATGAATACTTCTCTGAAAATCGGCGCTTCCTTCTCCTGATTTGCTTCGGCGTCCCACGGCCAGGCCTTCTCTTCTTGGAACACTACATCCCGGGTCACATGTACTTTGTCGGCAACTGGATCATATGCCCGATATGCTTTCGAGCCTATTTCATACCCGAGAAACACCATGGGAGTGCTCCGATCTTCTAGCTTCTTGAGGTGCGGTTTTGTGTTCCTGACATGAACCACACAACCGAATGTTCGTAGGTGGAACACCTTTGGCTTTCTCTGGAACCAGGCCTCATAGGGCGTTCTCCCCTCCACGCTTCTTGTGGCAGCTCGGTTCAGGTTGTATATTGCAGTTGACACTGCTTCTCCCCAAAACCTCCCGGGCATCTTCTTGTCTTTGAGCAGGCTTCTAGCCATTGCAACGATTGTCTGATTTCTTCGTTCCGCAACTCCGTTTTGCTGTGGAGAGTACGGTGCAGTCAAGTAATGCTTGATTCCTTGATCATTACAGAAATCACTAAACTCTTTTGAGCAGAATTCTCCTCCACGGTCAGTTCGCAATCCACGCAACTTTTGTGAGGATTCTCCTTCTGCCCGAGCCTTGAAGAGTTTGAATGCCTGGAATGCTTCATCCTTTGAACTGATGAGGGATCCCCACATGTAGCGAGAGTAATCATCAACCATCAAGAAGAAATACTTCTTGCCTCCTGGAGTGATTGGCTCAATGGGTCCACAGAGATCGGCGTGTATTAGCTCGAGTGGTTTCTCAGCTCTGAAGGTTGCTTCTTTTGGGAAGGGCAAGCGCTGTTGTTTGCCGGCCAAACATGTCTCACAGGTCTGGTCAATATGATCAATGCATGGCATCCCTTCTACCATATTTAACTTGGACATTTCATGTAATGTCCTAAAGTTAATGTGACCATACCGTGCATGCCAAAGCCACTCCCTGTCTCCATTCATCGCTAGTAGACAGATCGGCTGAATCTTATTCAAGTTCATCACATATAACTTGTTTTGAAGCCTTTCAACTTTGCTCACCTCTTGTCTTTCTTCGTCGTAGATGCTCAAATATCCATCTTCGACTACTGTCTTATACCCTCAAGCATCTAGTTGTCCAATGTCGACAACATTGCTCCGCAAATGAAGGGATATAGTACACATTGGTTAGCATATGGTGCTCGCCAGATGCTCCTTGAAATAGAATTGTCCCTTTGCCGCAAATTTGAACATGTGAGCCGTCACCAAACTTCACTGTACCAATTATGGTGTTGTCGAGGTTGGTGAAAATGTCCCGACATCCTGTCATGTGATTTGTGGCGCCGGTATCTAGATACCACCTGCTGCCATCACACTTGCCTTCTCCTCCGAGCTGTGGCTTCATGCTATCTTCATTGAGCATGACTTCTTCTGTGACAATACTTTTAGTCGTCTCACAACCTTCAATCAAGAGGAGCTTCACCCCATTTTCCTTCTGCTCCTTTTGTTTTTCAACAAATAGAGCTTTCTCCTTCTTAGGTTGTTTACACTCTGATGCGAAGTGGCCGAACACATCGCAGTTGTAACACTTGATCTTCGATTTGTCGAACTTTCGGTAGGGTCGCCCCTCACCTTCGTTGCCTCGGCCACCGCGGCCTCGTCCACGTCCTCCGAAACGACCACCTCCCCTTCTCGGTTGGCTGCTGGAGCTATCATCGTGCTTCTTCTCTTTTCCATTCAGTGCCTCCCATCTGTCCCGAGAGACAAGCATTAGGCGTTCTCCTTCTTCCTTTTGCTGTCTTCCCTTGGTACTCTCTTCGAAAGCACGTAGTCGTCCTACTGCTTCTGCAACGGTCATCGCGGACACATCTCCCCATTGCTCGATGGTTCCGATGATCTGCGAAAACTTATCTGGCACAGCACTGAAAAGCTTCTCTACTACCGTGCTTTCAGTCATCTCGGTGCCAAGGGAACGGATCTCACTTACTAGTGTGGTGAGGCGCAGAGAAAACTTGTTGATAGTCTCCCCTTCTTCCATGTTCATCCGGTTGAATTGCCTCTTCAATGTTTGAACTCGAGCTTTCTTCACGCGATCTTCCCCGACTCTCATCTCTTGGAGTGTGTTCCATGCTTCCCTCGCATTCCCTTTATGTGCTATCGCCATTAGCACGTCGTCGGGAACTGACTAGGACAGCACTGCAAAAGCTGCCTGGTCCTTCTCTTCATCGACCGGAGCTTCTCCCTCTATTGTAGTCCACACTCCTAAAGATCTCAGGATGATCTTCATTTTTACGGCCCACACGCCGTAGTTGCTCTCGCTCAACATCGGATACCGAATCGGTACAGCAGTTCTTGTCGCCACCCTTGCTGCTGTTGATGTCTTTGCAATTTCCAAACCGGATGATGTTGCTGCAGTACCTGCAGGCAGGTTGCTTGGCGAGGGTGCATTAGACATGATCTTCTAGCTCCTGATGCTCTGATACCAATTGTTGTAGCAGCCCAGAAACAAAACACCAGAAGATCAGACAAAACACCCACTCGATTCTCCCTGAAGCTTGCTTCTGAACTTGTCCCACAACTCAACTTCTGAACCTTCAGCAACAAAGCGAAAGGTTTCGGACAAGCTACAGCGCAAGGCAAAGTAACCCGATCACCAGATAGCTAACAAACCAATTCAACGCACTGTAATTTCTCTGGCGACAATCCAGCCAGTGTTTTGGGCTTTATTTATAGTACTCAAAACCAAATACTACTCGACAAAGGACTATTACAAAGTAGCAGGAATCTAATTCGATACTTATTCTGCTTTCCGATAGACTTCAGGAGTTCAGTCCGAGTGCACATGTTTCCTAAACCAAACTCTGCTAAGACTTAATCGACTTACTGATATTAGGAAATAGCTAACAACAAGATTAGTTCTAACAACGAACGAGTGCCGGCCTCTCCCTTTTTCTATATGGCACTGGCTAACGGGACCAAAACCAAAATTTGTTGGTGTGCTCCCGATCAGTGCGTATGTAAGGTGGGCTTACCCTAAAAATATCGATTCTATCAGTTTAGTCGAGATCACAACTAACATTCTTCCACTTGATCTAAAGTCTAATATCATAAATTCACACTTAACAGAACAACACAATAAAGTATTACAACGGTTAATAAAAACACCGTTGAAACCCCAGTATCTATAGTACACCATTCTATCATGATAGGATAATTACTTATTCTTAATGGGAGTTGGTTTTGTTCTTACAGTCCTTATTTCCAGAATCAGAGACTTTCCAATAAACCCATGCCAACAACATGCTCTCGAAAGAGACTGGATAGTAAGCCTTTAGAAAGTGGACCGGTAAGCATAGACTTAGTACTTATATGCTTGACATCAATTGTTTGATACTGGATTCTATCTTGCACAACATGATACTTAATGTCAATGTGTTTGTCAGCACCACTTGACTTGTTGTTATTCGAATAGAAAATTGCGGTCATATTATCGCAGTATATAGAAAGTGGTTTAGAAATGTTGTCTATCACTTTTAATCCCGGGATAAAATTCTTAAGCCATAAAGCCTGCCCAGTAGCCTCATAATATGCCACATACTCAGCCTGCATCATTGATGATGCGGTAAGGGATTGTTTGGAGCTTTTCCATGAAATGCCTCCTCCCACAAGTGTGAAGATATACCTGATGTGGATTTCTTAGTATCAACACAACCTGCAAAGTCAGCGTCCGAATAACCGACAACCTCAAGGGTATCAGACTTCTTATATGTGAGCATGAAATGCTTAGTGCCCTGCATATAATGCTGGAGCCTTGGATTTGATTGATATCTGCCAAGCATCCCGGTTACGAATGCTAAATCAGGGCGAGTACAAACTTGAACATACATAAAACTTTCGACAGCTGAAGCATAAGGAATCCTCTTCATCTGATCTGTTTCTAATTGATTCCTTGGACATTGGAATGTTCAAACTTATCGCCTTAACAATAGGAGCAGGCAAGGCAGGACAGTTATGCATATTATATATATTAAGCACTCTGTAAATGTATGCCCTTTGGGATAGCCTAATATTCCTTGGGACCTATCTCGGTGAATCTCAATGCCCAAAACATAAGAGGCATCACCTTGATTCTTTATGTCAAAATTAGTGGAAAGAAACCTCTTGTCTCATACAACATACCCTTATCGCTACTAGCCAATAAGATATCATCCACATAAAGTACAAACATAGTAAATTTGCTCTCCTTAATCTTAATGTATATGCAATTGTCCACTTCATTTTCTTTGAAACCAAAATTTCTTATGGTCTCATCGAACTTAAAGGTACCATTGTCTAGACGCTTATTTTAGTCCATAGATGGATTTCTTAAGTCGACATCCCATATATTCATTGCCTTCCACGACCAAATCTTCCGATTGAGCCATGTAAACATTCTCATGCAAGTCACCATTAAGGAATGCAATTTTAACATCTATCTGATGTAGCTCTAAATCATAATGAGCAACAAGCGTCATGACAATTCTTATTGAATCTTTATTTGAGACGGGAGAGAAAGTATTAACATAACCAATCCCTTCTCTTTGTGTAAACCCTTTTGCTACAAGCCTTACCTTGAACCTTTCGATATTTCTCTTAGAGTCATGCTTAGTTTTGTAGACCCATCTATAGCCTACCGTTTTGATTCTATCAAGAATTTCTACCAGATCCCAGACATCATTAATGCTAATAGATTTTATTTCATCCTACATGGCCTCAAGATACTTGGGTGAATCCTTAATCATCTTGGCCTCTTTAAATGAGGTGGGATTGTCTACCTTCCCTATGTCATTTACATCTTCATGTATGTATACAACATAGTCATTCAGGATAGCAAATCTTCGGTCTCGCTATGATATCCTTAGTGGTTCATTAGCTATCACATGGGCTCTTGAGGCTCATCATTAGGTGTGTACTATTGATCCCATAATCCTTAGGTGGGGGCTCAACGTCAAAATTCTCAGCTAGAGGTATAACTGTATGAGGTACAGGAAGGACAATCTTTTGGATTATCGGTAATGATACATAAGTCCGAATCTCCTCAAGATCCATTTTCCTAGCCTTTGAGCTCCCATTGGTTTCATCATTCTCTAAGAATACAACATGTTGGGCTTCTACAAACTTAGTGATACGATCCGGACAATAAAATCAAAACCCCTTAGATCTTTTAGGATATCCAATAAAATAACAGTTTACTATCTTAGGATTTAATTTCTCAATATATGAATTAAAGACTTTAGCTTTAGCAGGACAACCACACACACATAAGTAGCTTAAGCTTGGTTTCCTCCCAGTCCATAATTCATAAGGTGTCTTAGACACTGATTTACTAAGAACCCGATTAAGCATATGTGTGGTTGTCTTTAATGCTTCAATTCACAAACTAATTGGTAAATTGGAGTAACCCATTATGCTACGCATCATATCCATAAGGGTGCGGTTGCGTCTTTCAGCTACTCCATTTTGCTGAGATTCACCAAGTGTTGAATATTGGGCTATTATGCCATTTTCTGAAAGAAACTTAGTAAATGGACCAGGATTTTTTCCATAAGGAGCGTGTCTCCTATAATATTCTCTTCCACGATCTAACCTTATTACCTTAATCTTTAAGGTATGCTGATTTTCTACTTTAACCTTAAAAATTTTAAACTTATCGAGTGATTCAAATCAATCACGAATGAAAAAAATATAACCATAACAAAAGAATTCATCAGTGAATGTGATAAATGAGTCATACCCATCCACTGATGTTACAGGAAAGGGTCCACATATACCAATGTGGATTAATTCTAAGATTCCTATGCTTCGCGTGGCTTCTTTCTTAATTTGGTTTACACATTTCCCCTTAATACAATCAATACAATGGTCTGAGTCAGAGAAGTCTAATGGGTGGAGTATTTCTTCCTTAATGAGACGTTCCATTCTCCCCTTCAAAATATGACCTAAACAACGGTGCCACAATTTCGATGAAGTCTCAACACCTAAACTTCTCTTTTGCTTATTGGTGGTATTACACACATTCATTGATATAGAAAATTCAGAGAGAGAAAACATATAGAGTTTGTCTCGTCGAGTCACGAGACCAACTGTCGACGATCGGGATCGCCTGACCGTAGAGATGAGATCGGGTGTGTGTGTGTGTGTTTGTGTGTGTGTGTGTGTGGACCCGAAAGCTTGCGTCGTTCCCCGGGAGGTCAGTGCCGCTGCTAGCTATGATCAGACGAAGAAGTGGACAAGTGACACCAGGAATTATACTAGTTTGAGCCCCCGGGCAGGGTAATAGCTCTACTCCAATCTTGCTCTGAGGCGGAGGATGTGATTATGTGTGAGTACAAGTGGGTGAGTATCTTCTTTTTTCTATTCTCCTCTATCCAAGGTCCCCCTACGAATTTATATGGGGATTACAAAGTACCTCCACCCATTACCGGGGAACGATCAGGAGTAGTTTTTGGAGAAGGGTGGTCCCACGTACGCTCCAACTGGATCTCAACTGCTCCCCGGGGTTCAAGGCCACGTCCTGCCCTTGCAGATCTCAGTAACCGTAAGCCTCTGACCTGGCCTCCCCGATCTCCACGTCTTGGTCGAGTGACAAGCTCTGGTCCTTTGCTCGAGGTCGAGCGGGCGCCGTCTATAGACCGGGGTAACAAGCTCGAGCCCGAGCTTGGCTCACCAGGTCGAGTTCGAGCCGGGGTCTGTTGACCATGCCATTGACCGGGCAGGGTACCTTAGTCCCCGACATCTAGCCCCCGAGGCTTAAGTCTCTCCCAGATCCCGAAGAGGACCTTGAGCCTAAAAGTCTTGGAGGGAAGCGCTCCTCGAGTTAAGTTTAGCTCGGCGTCGCGTCGGGTGCTCTGACCTCGACCAATATCCTCCAGGCCTCGTCGTTCAGGCTTGAGCGACAGAGGTGGTTCAAATCCATCCGTGACGTTGCCAACTGCCATGGCGTGAGTTCCCAAGAGCACCCGGTGCGTCTTTTGAGGCGCAATAACTCCCAATCGCCAGGGGCCGGGACCCTATGTATACCGGGTCGTTTCATCTCCCGAGGGAAACGTCCCCAAAACTTCTGCGACCCCGCATTCCCCGGCGAAACTGCTCCCCTTTCTGCCTGAACCTTCCTTCCTCTTCCCAACCAAGCTCTCGCGAGCTCTCATGGCCAAGTTTGGAAAGAGCACGCTGTCCGCGGCGAGGATGAGGGAGCTCGAGGAGTCGGGGTTGCTAGACCCGGCGACTTGGCAGCTTCCTGGAGTAGAGACCGAGCCACAGCCTCAGGAGGACAAGCTCGTCAGCACCGAGCAATACATGCTCTTCGGCCTGCAGACGCTGGAGAGCGATTTCTTGGCCTCGGTTCTCGCCCAATGCGAGATCGAGCTCATCAACCTGGTGCCTAACTCCGTCCTCCTTCTTTCCATCTTCTCTCACCTGTGTGAGGGGTTCCTGGGGATCGTCCCTACCCCTTCTCTTTTCTTTCGCTACTTCTCCTTGTTCCACATCGGAAAGGACCCCGTGGTTGGGTGCCTTTACTTCCGGCTGTGACCAGGGCTTCCTTGGTCCTTCCCTCTTCTCCGTGCTTGTGATTCCCTTGGCCCCTGGGCTGTGAGGTGGTTTTACCTTAAGAGGGGGGAGGACGGCGCCCTCGCCTACGACGGGGCCACTATCAGCACCAAGCGCCAGACCCCCGAGCGGGGCGAGCTCGATGTTGACCAGGAAGTCATCGCCACCATCCACATCTGCTCCACGCGTGGCCTCACCAGCCAAGCCATCATTAGCAAGTTCCTGAGGAACCGGGTATGCCCTCTACGGAAGAGGCTCCACCCGTTCTTCGAGATCGTGGGGCGAGACAACCCCACTCGCGAAGCTCCCGTCGGTAAGTCTCCTTGCCCTAATTAGGCTCCCTGAGCTCAAGATGACATGTGCTTATATCTTTTTAAACTGACTCTCACATGGCCCCCAGCAGCGCCGAAAGAATCTTGGGTGGCCGCCAGGATGAATGAAATGTTCGGAAAGGCGGCCCTCGACTACACCCTGGACGAGCCCGTCCCGAGGAGCGTGCTGAGCCGAAGCACCGAGGTACCCACTCTTCGAGCTCGAGCTCTTTACTTAGTCTTCCTTGAGCTCGTGCTGACCCCAAATGTGCACGCAGGACGACCAGGAGATGCGCGAGGCCGCAAGGCGGATGCTGCCACTACCCGAAGCGGGCAGAGGCAAGAAGGCGAGCAAGAGACCGCCCCCGGATGCCCCCAGTGTGTAACATCGTCAATTTCGGCCTGCTGCCGAAATCTAATTTAAATTAATTAAATTCAAAATTTGGAGTTTCGTGGGTGTTTAATTTAACCTGGCATCCTTATCCGTCCAAAACCAGAATTCAATTCCCCTTCATCCGAAAAATCAAATTTTCGGATTCCAGTCCGTACCCGAAATTCCACCCGAGTTCAAAAATGCTCCAAAAATCACAGAACCTATTGCATTAGGTCCCAAATATTCTAAAATTTTTTTGGGATTTTTCCCAAGATTTTTGGAAGTTCTCTGGTATTTTATCTCGCGCGGCTTTCGTTTAATGCCCGCCATTCGCCCCAGAATATTCTAAACTACAAATTTCACCCAAATTCCGCGAAACCAATTTTATTGGGTTCCAAATATTCCCTAATGGTTCTAGGAATTTTTCCAGAATTTTTAGACCATTTTTGCTAATTTTTCTCTCGCGCTAAAACCTTCACTTAACCTCGGCCAATGGGAGCTCGCCATGTGGAATGCTACAGTGTTGTCTTCTACCTCATGTCGTTGGAAACGAACCAGAGAAGACTGCTCTCTTTCCATTCTTGGCTCCAAGCAATCAAACCACCATAACTCCTTCATCAATGCTCCAAATCACTCCCGACCGGATCCGTTGGATTCGTAGCGACGAAACCTTTCCATCCCCCACGATCTTCAGCCCGGAATCTCGCCGGAATTTGAATAGTGAACCAAAAACCGAAATTCACTTAATTGCTCATAACTCGGCCGTTTCAACTCCAAACGACATGCCTCCACCTCTCAAATCTTGAACTACCTCTCAATCAATTTTAGGTTTCGTCAAGATTTGATTTCCAATTTCGTGTTTGAACCCTTCCGGCCGAACCGTCGTTCTTTGCCGATTTCATCGTCTCCGGTGAGCTTTTCTCCAATTCTTTGCAATCCTAGGCTCCTCTAGATGTCCTCTAGCCAGTCCATCATCCAACTTGCAACTTTGTTTTGCATTCTCATGAAAATTTTGAATTTTTGGAGCTTTTCGGGCTTCTCTGCTCTTCATGCCCGTGCGCATGCTCGCCGCCATCGCCGCCCCTCCGGCCGGCCAGCCACCTCCCCGCCGACCCCCCGGTCTTGCACCGCCGCTCCCGCTGCCACCCGCCATGCGCCGCCGAGCCGTCGGCTCCACTCCGCATTGCCCACCGCCTCGCCGACCACCGTCGCGTTCCCGGCTCACGCCGCCGCGCCACTCCTCGCCTCGGCCCGCCATGCGCCGCGCCGCCACGGCCGCCGCCACCTCCTCGGCCTGTCGCCACTGCCCGCCGTCGCCCCATGGCCGGCACACGTGAAGAGCCATGGCTCCTCTATTCTCCATAGCCATGAGATTGGGGAAGAAGCCCCAAGTCAATGACAATGGGGCCCCACGTGTAAGAGAGATAAGCAAAATCAAATTCAGCCAAAATAAAGATTCTGGGAATATTCCCTCGTTTCTCTTTTTCCAAGATTTTCCAAACTTCGGACGCTCATAACTTTTCCGTCCGAACTCCGATTGACTCCGTTCAAATTCCTAAATTCATCTAAAATCAAGATCTTCCTTCCAGTATAACTTTTGTAATTTTTGGATTTTATTTTATTTATTGTTATTTATTTTGTGTACCGTTTTGCGCGTAGCCGAGGATCCCGCTGAGTCCGCCGACCCCGCCGCCGGACTTCAAGAATTTGACATCTCCGCTGTGACCGAAGGCAAGTACCTTGACGCATTTTGATCCCATGGTTGCAAATGTGTTTACAACGTTTTATAAACATGCATTGCTATCTTTATCATCGTATGTCAAATATAAATGATTAGTTAATCCAAATTGCGATTACCTCCTTGATTATTGTTATCCATGCTTAATTGTAACCCTAGGACTCTTTGCTATGTCATATCTACCTTATATTGTGACGTTTGTTGACTAGAACGGTAGATATGCTTAGTACCCGAATTGATGAAAATAACCCATGGGTGGGATTATATCAAAATTGTGATTCAAAATGTGATTTAAGGATTATGGTAAAGTATTTGGTACTGTTTTTGTAAAATAGAAATAAAATGAAAAAGGATTTGGACTTGGGCGGAGTGGAATGTCGGGTGGGTGCAGTTTGAGCACTAGTTTCCAATGTGCAAGTACCGTCCATTCTGAGCATTACCGTACTACCACATGTCTATAATGGTACGACCTAGCTAAATAATTTGTAGAAACCTAACTTAGACTCACCAAATGGTGGAATGTGAGTGCTGGATAGTGGCAAGACTGTTTTTCTCACAAGGCGCAAGAGGGGGCTTATGTACTGGGTGGATAGAACCCTAACAGCGGTGAAACCTCAGTGGGTGGGTCGGGTTAGGCGTATACATTGTAAAGGCCTTGTCATGATCTCTCTGCCGATACACCAAAGGAAGTGTGTTAATTGCATGGCATTAAGAGTTGATCATGTCTTGTGGGTAAAGCTGTACACCTCTGCAGAGTTAAAACTATTCGAATAGCCGTGCCTACGGTCAAGGGCAAAGCAAAGAATGCTTTCATACTGGTAGACTTTGGTTTTGGTTTTAAAATAAATGATGTTTTGGGAATTCGAGAGTAGTTAGAACTCTCGGATGCTTAAGTGGCGGATTGAGCCAACCAGGTAGATGGAACCTATTTTTATGTCATGACGGATAGAGTCATGTGTGGATATCTTGATCTTTTAAAATGTGGCGGATAGAGCCTTTATACTAGTGATGGTGGATAGAACCCAGAGCCTTTATACTAGTGATGGTGGATAGAACCCTCACTGAAATATTAAATAATTCAATTGTTAAAAAGAATTGCTAAATACGCTTTGTGAAACTTATTATTAAGTATGGTTTGATGAAACTTGGCTTTTTGCAAAAGAACCACAATAAGCCTTCCTTGGAAAGCCCCACATGTGCATACTTTCCCAGACTTGCTGAGTACTTTTGTACTCACATAATATATAAACTGTTGTCATCAGAAAACTATCAGGATGTCGTGGAAGACGGCGAGTATTACCCGGAAGAGTTCGACGAGGATCACCAGGACAACTAAGCTCGTTCCTAGTCGTCGCCTGTGGTGTTATTTGGGTTTCGCTTCTTGTCATTTTTATTCCGCTGCCGTGACTCTGGTCGTGTGACCGAGTGATGTAATAAGTAGTTGTGTGGCTAATACTTTATAGTTATGTTACAATTTCGTTATGTTCTGCAATGATGTATCACTGTTGACTGTGTGTACTAGCTACTGATCTGGGACTATTACATAAATACACAGGAGATTTCGGATAGCTGATCCGGGGTCTCACAGCGGTAGTATCAGAGCCTGGATGACTGTAGGCCGTGACCTAGTTAGAATGGCAAAGCCTTAAGGACTAGTATATTCATAAAAACCTACTTATAAAAGTTTAAGTTCCTTTGCTTCTATCTCATATCTTAGTGTTTTGAGCTTACCTTATCTGTTATTTAAAACTGGTTACTAATCTCAACTTGTTTCAAAATTTGTAGATATCGACTTACACCACCTTTGCGTCGTTGGTTGGGGGCTTTTGTGCGGAGCTGTCCTTGATGCTCCAGGAGATGGAGTTTCCCCATCGCCCAGAGTACCGCTGTACCTCTGTGCCTAGCATTGGCTACAGCACGTGAAAGGTCAGGCTGTTGGTGTACGCCAGGAGTCGGAGTCTGGCAGAGGATCGTCCGTTCTACTTCACTTCGGAGAGACTGAAGATGGGAGATGCGCTGCAAGATGCGGCGAGATAGGCCCTTATCCATCTTGGCAGCAGCTACAGTGACAAGCTGGAGGACACCCCGTATCGCCTTTTTCCTTGCCATGAGGAAGGAAGGTGCCATAGCAGGTTTCGGAGTTTGGATCACGAGGTGGATCTGACGATTGTGCATATGGGATCGCTCATCCGAGCCCAGGATGAGGCTTATGTCAGCACCACCCACGAGCTCCAGGACGTGTACGAGAGGTTGGCAGTAGCTCGAGAGGAGATTTGCCACCTGAAGGAGACTCAGCAGGCAGCTGCTCTTCCTCCACCAGCCCCTATGCAGGCGGCACAGCCAGTAGCACCAGCGCCAGCCCCAGAGGATCTGCCGATGAGAGGTTGACTCTCGACGCCCCGCCAGCCAAGCGTCATCAAGGCCCGAAGCTTCGTGTGACCGCGCGCAAGTCAGTTCGTCGCCAGTTGCCTTTGGGGGTTTCCCTGAGTTTCTTGGGTGCCCCTGGAGGAGTAGGACCTTCGTCAGCAGCTACCCCGTCCCGCAGTAGGAGTGAGGAGGAGGAGGACCCGTCCCCGCGTGTCTTCGAGAGCAACGCGAGTACTTAGATGCTTTATCCTGGAGAGCCCTTTTTGTTCGCTATCACGTTGAATAAATGCTTGTGTTGGTCTGGATCGTGCCTTGGGCAGTTGTGATCCAGCCATCGTTATCAAACTATTTTGATTTGAATAAAGAGTTCTGTTGGTTTTCTTTCTATGGTGTGCTTTTGTCCTTGTGGATGTTGTGTAGTTCCCCGTTTCTTATCTTTGCTTTTCCATCTTTCCTTGTGCTTTGGCCGTCCTTGTTTCAAATGGAGAACCCAGGCAGAGGCCGTGGTCGTGGAAGAGGAAGAGGTAGAGGTCGTGGACGCGGTCGTGGACAAGTGCAGTTCCAAGAAGAAGAACCTGTGGAGCAATAGCAGCAGCAGGAACAAGAACATGTGCAACCACCTGCAGTTCAACAGGAACCACCGCCACCTCCACCCCCGATTCATCCACCCAATCTGGAACAAATGATGGCGATGCAGCTTCAACTCTTACAAGCATTGGCGCAGAATGCTCTCAACCCACCTCAGGCTGCACCATCTCAAGCCGCAGCGGAGCCGCCCCAATCCAAGTTTGGGGAGTTCATGAGGACTAGATCTCCAACTTTTGCTGGATCTGTGGATCCATTGGAAGCAGATGACTGGTTAAAAGAAGTTGAAAGGAAACTTTACTTGGCCTAGTGTGACGAAGTGGAGAGTGCGGTTCGCGTCGCACCAACTGAAGGGTACAGCAGCTAGTTGGTGGGAAAATTATTGTGCCGCCCACGAAGATGCTCCGAATATCGCTTGGAATGAGTTTGTGGAAGCTTTTCGAGCTACTCACATCCCAAAAGGGATCATGGAGATGAAAAGGCGTGAATTCCATAAGCTGCAGCAAGGAAACTTATCTGTGTCGGAATATCTGAATCGCTTCACCCAACTCTCACGCTATGCGGCTGCAGATGTCGTTACTGATGAAGCAAAGATCTGGCTGTTCATGGAGGGTCTTGACCCAAGTCTTAAGGTTCAGCTAGTATCAAATGACTTCCCGTCTTTCCAGCATATGGTCAATAAGGCTTTAATACAGGAGGATGCTCAGTGTCAGCTGTTCGAGTCAAGGAAAAGGAAGATGATGTTCCAAAGCCAGCGAGGTGCAAGCAGCTCTAGGCCCCGCACTTTTCAGCAACCCAGCAGGCCAGCAGTTCCCAACACGTCTAGGACTCCAATGTCCACCCCTCACGCGGTTGGTCAAGCTACTACTGGCAGTGCAGTCAATCCAGCCAGAAGAGAAAAACCGCAACTGCAGGATTACAATGCTTTAATTGCAGAGAAATGGCACACTATGCCAACAATTGTCCGCAGAAGCGTCAGCCGATCACCCCAGTGCGGTTTAATTTGGGGTCTACACCAGCCCGTGCCCTAGCACCAGCTCAAGGGAGAGGTACATAGCAGACTCCGCGTACCCCTCGGACCGTTGGAAGAGGACGTGTGAATCATGTCACAGCTGAGGAAGTACATGATGCACCGGATGTGGTCTATGGTAAGTTCTTCGTCAACTCGGTGCATACTTCAGTTTTGTTTGATTCTGGTGCAACGCATTTCTTTATATCAGAATACTTGGTTAAACAGCATGGTTGGGATACAGTTCAGTTAAGAAATCCTTTATTATTTCAATCCCCTGGTAAAGAATTAAGAACAACTGCTATTTGCCCAAAAATGGATATAATTATAAAAGGGGTACTGTTCCTAGCGAACTTAATATTATTGGATACTAAGGGTATAGAAGTAATCCTTGGAATGGATTGGTTAACCAAGTACAAAGGTAAAATAGATTGTGCTAGTAGAGCCATTTCTCTTACCAGCCCTGAGGGAATTCGAGTGGAATTCTTGTCTAATCTTTCCTCTAAGGGGGGTAGCACCTTGAACCGTCTGAAAGGGACATCCTTGGAAAATGTGCCTATAGTGAATGAATACCCGGATGTGTTTCCTGAAGATCTGCCTGGTATGCCACCAGATCGGGATATTGAGTTCGTCATCGAGCTGGTACCTGGTACGGCTCCGGTCTCGAAAAGGCCTTACCAGCTACCTGCCAATGAATTGGTGGAAATGAAGAAGCAAATTGCGGAGTTACAGGAGAAAGGGTTTATTCGACCAAGTTCTTCACCATGGGGATCACCAGTAATCTTTGTCACGAAAAAGGATGGTAGTCTGAGGATGTGCATAGATTACCGCTCCTTGAATGAGGTGACGATAAAGAGTAAATACCCCTTGCCCAGGATAGATGATCTATTCGATCAGTTGAAAGGAGCTCAAGTCTTTTCCAAAATAGATTTGAGATCAGGATATCATCAACTTAAGATAAGGAAAGAAGATATTCCTAAGACAGCCTTCACTACCCGATATGGACTGTACGAGTTTACCGTGATGTCATTCGGATTGACAAATGCCCCTTCCTATTTCATGAATTTGATGAACAAGGTGTTCATGGAATATTTGGACAAGTTCGTTGTAGTCTTCATTGACGACATTCTTGTCTATTCCAAGAGCCGAGAAGAACATGAAGATCATATGAGGATAGTTCTGGAAAGGTTAAGAGAACATCAGCTGTATGCCAAATTCAGCAAGTGTGATTTTTGGTTAAAGGAAGTTTCTTTCCTGGGTCATGTCATTTCTGCTGGAGGAGTAGCAGTGGATCCTGCTAAAGTGAGAGATGTTTTGAATTGGAAGCAACCCAAGTCAGTCCCGGACATCAGAAGTTTTCTTGGATTAGCAGGCTATTATCGGCGATTCATTGAAGGTTTTTCCAAGATAGCGAGACCTCTAACTCAGCTTTTGAAGAAAGAGAAGAAATTTGAATGGACAAAATCTTGTGAACAAAGTTTTCAAGAATTGAAGAAAAGGTTAACTTCGGCCCCAGTTCTGGTCTTGCCTGATATTCATAAGGATTTTGAAGTTTACTGTGATGCGTCAAAGCAAGGGCTTGGGTGTGTGTTGATGCAAGAAGGAAAGGTTATAGCTTATGCTTTAAGACAATTGCGGCCCCATGAAAAAAACTACCAAACTCATGACTTGGAGTTAGTCGCAGTTGTGCACGCACTCAAGATTTGGAGACACTATCTGATTGGAAACAGATGTGAAATCTATACTAATCATAAGAGTTTGAAGTACATTTTCACCCAATCCGATCTTAACTTAAGGCAGAGGAGATGGTTGGAGTTGGTGAAAGATTATAATATTGGAATCCATTACCACCCGGGAAAAGCTAATGTTGTTGCGGATGCATTGAGCAGAAAAAGCTACTGCAACAATGTTATGATACAGGAAAGCCAACCAGCCCTTCATGAAGAATTCCAATGCCTTGACTTAGAATTGGTGAATGAAGGCTGCATTTTCAATATAGAAGTGCAATCAACCCTAGAAGAACAGATCCGAGAGGCTCAAAAGAATGATAAAAGGTATTGCGGATCTCAAGGAGGAATTACGGAAAGGAAAACGTCCTGGATTTTCTGAGGATGAGAAAGGTACGGTTTGTTTCGGGAAAAGAATAGTAGTCCCTAACCAAAAAGAGATCAAACATATAGTGTTGAAGGAGGCTCATGATTCTGTGTATTCTATTCACCCGGGAAGTACAAAGATGTACTCGGATTTGAAAGCAAAATATTGGTGGTCCAATATGAATAAAGAAGTTGCTGACTTCGTGGCTCAGTGTCATATTTGCCAGCTGGTAAAAGCCAAACATCAGAGACCAGCCGGTCTATTGCAACCTTTGCAAGTTCCTGTTTGGAAATGGGAAGAAATCGAAATGGACTTTATCACTGGGTTACCCAGAACTAAGTCTGGTTATGATTCTATTTGGGTCATTGTAGACAGATGAACAAAAGTATCACACTTTATTCCTGTGAAGACAACCTACTCTGGTGATAAGCTCACAGAGTTATATATGGCCAAGATTGTTTGTTTGCACGGTGTGCCAAAGAAAATTGTGTCTAATCGAGGTTCTCAATTTACCTCGAGGTTTTGGCAGAAGTTGCATGAGGTTTTGGGTACAAATTTGAACTTCAGTACTGCTTACCATCCCCAGACAGATGGTCAGACGAAAAGGATAAATCAAATATTGGAAGATATGTTAAGAGCTTATGCTTTGACATACAAAGGTTCTTGGGATCAGAACTTGCCCTATGCCGAATTCTCGTACAACAACAGCTATCAGTCGAGTCTGAAGATGGCACCCTTTGAAGCTCTGTACGGGAGAAAATGCAGGACACCATTGTATTGGAAGGAGATAGAAGGTGGACAGATAATTGGACCTGATATCCTAAAAGAAGCTGAAGAGCAAGTCAGAGTGATCCGTGAGAGATAACCGTCGTCGGGAATTAAGTTTTGCACCTAGCGATCATGTGTACCTAAAGGTTTCACCGCTGAAGGGATGCGTTGATTCCGAGTTAGTGGGAAGTTAGCGCCCCGCTAAATTGGTCCATTTCCAGTGGTTGCCAGAAGAGGAGAAGTCGCGTATAAGTTGGAACTACCTCCACAGCTATCGGGTGTACATGATGTCTTTCATGTTTCTCAGTTGAAGAAATGTCTCAGAGTACCTGAGCATCAGATGCCGTATGAAGAGATGGAGTTGACAGAAGACCTGTCGTATCCCGAGTACCCCATCAAAATTTTGGATGAAGCCGAACGTCGAACCAGAAGTCGGGTGATCAAGTTCTGCAAGGTTCAGTGGAGTAATCATTCCGAGAAGGAAGCTACCTAGGAGCGAGAAGAGGATCTTCGAGCAGAGTTTCCCGATCTCTTTCTTTCTCCATCCGAATGTCGGGGACGAGATTCTCTCTAAGGGGGGTAGGTTTGTAACATCCTCAATTTCGATCTGCTGCCGAAATCTAATTTAAATTAATTAAATTCAAAATTTGGAGTTTCCTTGGTGTTTAATTTAACCTGGAATCCTTATCCGTCCAAAACCGGAATTCAATTCGCCTTCGTCCGAAAAATCAAATTTCTGGATTCCAGTCCGTACCCGAAATTCCACCCGAGTTCAAAAATGCTCCAAAAATCCCGGAACCTATTGCATTAGGTCCCAAACATTCTAAAAACATTTTGGGATTTTTTCCAAGATTTTTGGAAGCTCTCTGGTATTTTATCTCACGCGGCTTTCATTTAATGCCCGCTATTCGCCCCAGAATATTCTAAACTACAAATTTCACCCAAATTTCACGAAACCAATTTTATTTGGTTCCAAATATTCCCTAATGGTTCTAGGAATTTTTCCAGAATTTTTAGACCATTTTTGCTAATTTTTCTCTCGCGCAAAAACCTTCATTTAACCTCGGCCAATGGGAGCTCGCCATGTGGCATGCTACAGTGCTGTCTTCTACCTCCTATCGTTGGAAACGAACCAGAGAAGACTGCTCTCTTTCCATTCTTGGCTCCAAGCAATCAAACCACCATAACTCCTCCATCAATGCTCCAAATCACTCCCGGCTGGATCCGTTGGATTCGTAGCGACGAAACCTTTCCATCCCCCATGATCTTCAGCCCGGAATCTCGCTGGAATTTGAATAGTGAACCAAAAACCAAAATTCACTTAATTGCTCATAACTCGGCCGTTTCAACTCCAAACGACGTGCCTCCACCTCTCAAATCTTTGTGTTGGAGTGCTCTTCCCGGTGGTATCATCCTCCTTTGGCTTCTCCAACTCGTTCGTCCGCTAGATTGAGAAAACCGGCGCCGAACCACGTTCTTCGTGTTCATCGTCGTATCCTCCATTCCGGTGAGCCAAACTCGACTCCGGTTGATTCATTGTGTGCGTATGGACGCCGTGCTCACTACCTCTCAATCAATTTTAGGTTTCATCAAGATTTGACTTCCAATTTCGTGTTTGAACCCTTCCGGCCGAACCGTCGTTCTTCGCCGATTTCATCGTCTCCGGTGAGCTTTTCTCCAATTCCTTGCTATCCTAGGCTCCTCTAGATGTCCTCTAGTTAGTCCATCATCCAATTTGCAACTTTGTTTTGCATTCTCATGATACCAAATGATAGATATAGGATGAACTAAGGCATAAACATCATTAGCTAGCCTAAGCATGATCACAAAATAATAATGAGGAAGATGAGTCATTACACACTAACCCGGTGAGGAGGAAGATGCCATTAGGGTTTTGGTCAGTTGCTCTGAAGGTCGGTGAAGAACGACGGTGAGGAAGAGGGCATCGAGATCCTCTCAGTGTTGGCGGCGATTTTCGTTAGCCTCAACTCCAAGAACCCAAATTAGATGGGAGTGTCAGGAGTGGCAAGACTCGAGAGCGATCAAGTCACAAACGAGTGTCAGCCTCTCCCTTTTTTCTATATGCGCTGGCTAACGAGACCAAAACCAAAACTTGTTGGTGCGCTCCCGATCAATGCTCGTGTAAGGTGGGCTTACCCCAAAAATCTCGGTTCTATTAGCTTTAGCCAAGATCACAACCAACAATAATAACTTTTGAAGTTACTCACTAAAATAGGGACGACCAAGTTCTTAGCATAGAAGTCTCCCGAATATCCCCCCTTGCCCCCCACGCCATCGATCACCCCGACCGGGAGGCCACCCACGACCAAATCCCAACTCTTCGACCGCAATGCTAGTTTCGAAGGCCTCTTCAGCACCTAGGGATGCAGCGACTACCCCAGGTCTGCCGCCCAATGGGCTCCAAGCCAAAATCCCTTGGGGAAACTCTTGTAACAGACTTGAGAAGCTGGACTGGGGATCTATTGAAGATGATGATGACACCAATTCCTAAGAATCTGCTTCGATGTAACCTACCTCTAGCGTGGTACGTTTGCCTACCCCAACAACCTGCACTTGGGTCTTCAATACTCCCAGCTCGGCCGTTGCGGCAGGCGATCGCCTTCAAGGCTCAGCTGAAGTGGCGGACAACACAGATTGGGGTACCGAGAAAGATCTTGCGGATGTGGAGGAAGTGGCAGGTTTCTTTTGCCTCTCCCACATCTCGAAGACGCTGCTGCCTGTGGAAGCCATGACTCGACCATTTGAAGCATTAACGACTACTTCTTCTGCAACACGCCAGTAGTTACTAGTACCCAACTCCCCCAGAGCACCATTACAGGAGACCATTACCGCCCCATTACCTAGGCTATGTGCTGAGCCTGCTTCGAATCCACCTAAAATATCTGGTAAGATTAATTCCATCACTATTTTAAAGCTCATAGCTACCTCTCCAAAGGATTCTAAGCACCCACTCGGCAAGGATGTGCCTTCAAGCTGGCAAGTTGTCAAGCCTCGATTCTGGTGGAGGAGACGCTCCAACCAACCTTGGGCCTTGCATTCAATTTGCCACGACTCGTGCTCATTGGCTGTAGTGCTTAAGGAAAGAGATTTTTTGAACTATAAAACATCTCGAGCCTAAGCCCTAAGTGACAAGTGCTTCCGCTGCCTGGCTTTGGACCACAAAATTGTGAATTATCGAGACCTGGTGAGGTGCTTCGCCTACCGGTGGAGTGGTCACCTAGCAAGGCACTGCCCACGTCATGCAGTTCCCACTAGCCAATGCTGTGCAGCTCCCCCTAGCCATCACTGTGCAATTCCCCCGCCAACGCCGACCTGTAATGGCTCTGGTCCCTAGTTGCCCAGCGAACTGCCCAACTCGCAGTGTGTGCACCTTCGCTGGCACGTAGGCCATGTCTTGTGAGGCGACAAGGCTTAGCCAACATGTGGTCCTTCTTGTTGTCACTGGTGATAGGACCACAACTTCTACCTCCAACACCTATAAGGCGGCAAAGGTGATTGAAGCCAAGCTTGCTATCCCTTGGGTTGACATGCGCGTCACACACCACAGCCTGGAGGACTTCATCGCTTGGTTCGACTATCCGGCGTAGGGAAACACAGCGGTCCGTGCAAAGCATATCGACCACGACAGCTGCGGCTACGTCATCACACCATGGATCGCTGATAGCACAATGACACACACCGCATTGCCATTGCAGGCACGCATCGGCCTGGAGGGGCTACCGCTCAGTGCCTGGAACCAAAGTGCCATGGCAGAAGTGCTTAGAGGGTGTTGTTGTTTCGACCGCATCGATCGGCAGTCGCGCCATCACGAGGCCACCAACATCTTCTGGGTTTGGTTCTCGGTCGCCAACCTAGATGTCATACCCAAAAGCATCTACTACTCCATCTTCACTGAGGATTGTAGCAGAAGAGTGCTGCGGACTTGGCATGGCGCCCTAGATGCCTCGCTGCCATGCTCAAACCCGCCAAAGGGCTCCACTCATGACGTCCTCATCCACCTTAATGTCATTGAAGACTACTCACCCTGCCATCACACGAATAGAGAAACATGGTCGAAAACCCGCTCCTTCGATTGGACGCTTAGCATCATCGATGGAATGCCGCCGAGACAGGGATGATGTAGACTGTGACTTGCGAGGTCACCATGATTGCCACTCTAGGGGTGACCGATCTCTTCACCATAACTGCTCATGAGACCCCATGCCTCGCGGCGGTCAAGGCAGCCATTTTACTCGCTCCTCACGCCGTCATGGTAGAACCACGACTGCTAGACAACCTACATGCAGGGTCATGCACGGCCGGGGCAGCCGCTCACATGGTTTTGTTCGCGAGGAAACCAAATGGCGCGATCGCACTAGGTCCTCAGAGTGTATGCCTAGGAACCTGATAGCTGCTGCCACTTGAGGGGGATGCCCATGGCAAGGTAGATCGTTGGAAAGGAGGGCAAGCCCTCCCAGCTTGTGCCAGACAGAAATACCTATGCACCATCCTCCCCCTCTTGTCGCAGCGGCCAATGCATTGCCACCTCAAGAGGCTATCCCAATGGATATCTCTCCGATTGTACCGATGGTTGGCCCGTCTCCTCCAAAGTCTAACCTCAGTGATGTTGAAGACCCCCTGCTGTTCCTCGTACAGAGACCTCTTCTACATCCAACCAACGGCTTGGCATGACCCGATGCTGGACAAAGTAACCTTTTGGCCACATCCTCCCTCTTACTCGCAAATCTCTTTCTCACCAGAGGGAGCGGATGGTTTTTTTTTCCATTTTCGACCTTCACACCACTGGCTGAGCAGCATGATGAGGATGTTGTGGCAAAAAGCACTGGCACTCTACCCATGCCAGGCCTGACCTATGGCCAACCCAGGCAAACGAAACCTGTCCTGTCGATCAGCTCACATGCACCAATGGACCTACTTCACTCAGGAGGACCCTCTTCTATGCTTTCCATTAGCTAACCAATGCAAACCATGCCACGGACTGCACATACCCAAAGCAGCCAGCAAAAGTCTAGGATGTTGTGTGATCGTCAATGTGCATCTTCTTGTCTGGCCATGCAGAATTTCCTATAGGAGGTATTCACCCACCCATTGCAGCCTATCCTTCCAATGCTAGCACAAAGTAAAGCCGAACAAAAGAAAACCGGCAGTGTGGCTCAGGCCAGGACCATCGCTGGTAGTGACATGAGACCCGGCACTAATCCTGACCCATGTCGTAGTCGGTGCCTTGAATCTATGGTGAGGGCAGTGCCAGCTTCAAAAATTGCTCAGGAGTTGCTAGCGCGATGGCTTGGCTGTTACTCACCAAAGGCCAAAGAAGTGCCTCCAGAAGCTCTACAGCGCTTCATTAAGCTCTACGTTGAACCGCTATCAAATGACATCATTGCGACCTTGAAAAGCATCTGTTGCCTCGATGAGCAAGGCCAGCATGTCGCGGAGGCTCTCCACTACATGACCGGGGGGGTGATCCCCTACCGAGTGATGCCTGAGCACTTCACCGCTGGAATCTTTGTGAATTGTGTAGCTTGCAATCCCCTTGTCCGCATGTTGTGTCGCACTACAAAAATGTCTTTCGTGCAAGTGTCTTTTGTCTTTGCCTTTTCTCTCACTATCGCTCTATGCCAGCTGCGTCTGGATGCATGCCTTTTGTGTTGTCTACTGTTAACTACTATGGCAAGCCTCTTGCTGGACTATGCTTGAATGTTCAGGAGCACTTGTATCTCAGCTACTTGCAGCCACCACATGTACTTTCGTTTCATTCCACTAATGCACCTTCGTCATCTGGTTGGTCTCTTTATTAAGTCATGTGTGATTGCACCGTGCTAAGTTGGAATGTTCGTGGACTTAATGGAGTGGCAAGATGTGCCACAGTGCGACAAACCTTGGAGGCCACCCGTCCAGCCATTGCTTGTTCCAGGAGTCTAAACTGCAATGTGTCAGCCAATCCTTACTCCAACAAATCGGTGGGGGGTGCCTTGCCGCTTCTTGTTACCAGCCAGCCCAAGGGGTAAGGGGTGGGATCTTGCTTCTCTGGGATGATGACAAGGTCCAAGTGATAGCCCCAATAGTTTGTACCTTTTCACTGATAGCGCATGTCACCCTCTGAAGCAATGACGCCTCTTTCTTGCTAACCATGGTGTATGGACCGACCAATGACCAAGATAAGCCCACGTTCTTGCATGAGCTTGTCTCCCTTGCACCTTCATCTCAGGTGCCTTAGCTCGTCCTCAGCGATTTCAACTTGATCTATGAAGCGAAAGACAAAAATAACTCTAACCTCAATCATCGATCAATGTCGCAATTTTGAGCCGCAATCAACCGATATGTACTGTGAGAAGTTCTCTTGCGGAAACTGAAAGTACACTTGGAGCAGTGAGCAAGATGATCCAATACTGGTCAGGCTTGACAACATTTTTTGTAACCATGAGTGGGATGCCCTCTTCTCAAACCATCTGTTACATGCCCTCACCTCCTCTATGTCCGACCACTACCCGTTTCTATTACTAAGCGAGAATGGCCCTAGGAAGCCTTGGACTTTCAGATTTGAAAATTTATGGCCTCGCCTCCCGGGCTTCAAATAGGTTGTCCAGTAGGCGTGGATTGCTCCACCCTTACATGCAAACCCTTTTAAACAGATGGTGCACAAGCTACATGCGACTGCAAAGGTGCTACACATCTAGAGCGCTTCTCTCTTTAATGACTTAAACTGCAGTTCCACATGGCGAACGTCCTCATCTTATGACTTGATGTAGCTCAAGAATCAAGGGAACTCTCCCAGACCAAACACCTTCTGCGCAAAGCACTCAAGCTAAGGGTTCTTGGCCTAGCTATAGTCGAAAAGGCGCGCAAGCGATAGGCCTCCTAGATTACCTGGCTTAAGGAGGGGATGCAAACACTCACTTCTTTCACTTGAAGGCCAATGGACGCCATCGTAAGAATTTCATCCAGTCTCTTCAAACCGACCAGGTCATTGCTACACTCTACAAAGACAAGGAATACATACTCTTCCAACACTTCTCATCGCTGCTGGGTGAAAAAAATTTGCGCTCCCAAGACATCAACTGGTAATGCCAAAACCTCCCTACCCATGAGTTGGGTCACGCGGACTTCATAGAGGATGAAGTCCTACATGCAACCACTACTCCCTGACAGAGAAGGCCCTAGGACCAGATGGATTCACTGGAGTTTTCTATAGCCACTCTAAACACAGTCTCCATCGCCTTAATTCCCAAGAAAGAGGTTTCGGGCAAGGCAGTGGACTACCAACTGATTAGTCTAATCCACTCCGTTGCAAAGATCTTATCCAACGTGTTGGCTCAAAGACTATCCACGCATATTGAACGTGCACCCCCGTCATAATGCTAAAATTGGATATTGAGAAAGCCTTTGACTCTGTATCTTGGGAATACCTACTAGGCCTCCTGCATGCACGTGGCTTCGGGCCAAATGGTGTGAGTGGCTTTCCATTTCTTTCGCCACGTCCTCCTCATATGTACTTCTCAACGGGGCGCTAGTGTCCCAAATTAGACACCTGCATGGGCTATGACAAGGCTATCCACTATCACCGTACCTTTTCATTTTAGCCATAGACCCACTTCACTACATCCTCAAAAAACCCATGGATGACGGGCTCCTATCACCCTTCAAAGGATGTGCACCCTCGCTCAGGCTCTCCCTTTATGCAGAAGATGCTATCGTCTTCCTAAATCCAGTCAAGGAAGAATTACAAGCCATAATTGCCATCCTGCAGCGCTTCGGACAGGCCTCTGGCTTGTGGGTAAACCTGAAAAAGAGCTCCATAGCTACAATCCAGTGCCAGGACTTAAACCTTGATAATATCTGTCAGCCGTTCTCATGTATTATCTCGCAATTCTGTATGAAATACCTGGGAATGACCCTAATGTTGGGTCAACTGCGACGTGTCCACTTGCAACCCATCCAAGATAAAGTGGCACGACGGCTCGCGGCCTGGCAAACTTGACATCTCACGTTGGGGGGCGTCTCATCTTGGTTAAATCTGTCCTCACATCAATTCCAATGTATATATTGACAACACTTAAGGCGTCGAGGAAATTCATCACTGATACTAACAAAATAAGGAGGAAATTTTTATGGGCGGGGAACACTGTGATGCACGATGGAAACTGTAAGGTGCGGTGGACAACTGTTTGTCGGCCACTAGAAATGGGTGGCCTAGGAGTGCTAGAACTGGACAGGTTCGCACGAGCCCTCCGACTTCGCTAGTTGTGGCTCAAGCACACGTATCCAACAAGACCTTGTAATGGATTACCAACACCATGCGACTTCACTGACCAACAACTCTTCTCAGTGGCCACCAAAATCACCATAAAAAATAGCCAAAGAACAACCTTCTAGACCTCCAAATGGCTGCAGGGTGTAGCGCCCTCTCAGATCACGCCACACCTGTACAAACACTTTAGGAGGAAGACAAGATCAGTGGCAAATGCCCTACAAAACAACTGGATATGAGACATCCGTCATCATCTGATCCCCCCCCCCGCGATTACTATGGGAATATGTCGGCTTATGGTCCAAGATTCAATCAGTACCTCTTCGCCTAAAAATGGATGACTGCATTGTATGGACGCGAACCTCCAATGGTGTCTACTCAGCTAGCTCGGCGTACCACTTATAGTTCAGTGGATGCATCCAAAAATCTTTCACCAATACAATTTGGTCAGCATGGGCACCATCACATTGTAAGATCTTCCTTTGGCTTGCACATCAAAATCGGCTATGGACAGTGCAGCGATTGCAGCTCAGGGGATGGCCCAACCTATATTTTTTGTCAAATATGCTGCCAGAACCTAGAAACCGTTTTCCACCTATTCGTTGATTGCCTTGAAGTTCGACGATTATGGTTATCCATTGCAAAATGGGTACGCCTACCATCGCTCCGACTGGACCGATGGGAGCCATCTACACATCTCGAGCAGTGGAATCTCCACCGCGTAGATGGCCAAATGAGCATTCGGAAAGGCGTTAAAACTTTGATCATCCTAAAATGCTGGGAATAGTGGAAAGAGCGTAACAATAGAATTTTTCAAAGAAGCTGGGCTACCAACAAACAAATTCTTCAATCAATCAAAAACGAGACTGTAAAGTGGACTTTCGCGGGGCGTCTAACCTTAACAAGTTTCTACAACGCCAATTCTAAGGAATATAGACTTTTTCTAAACCCTCCCCCTGGTCTCGGGTGCAATCTCTTGCACCTTGTAACTAGATTTTAAACCTTGTTTTCTATCCTTCTAATTAATCACCGCTTTAACTGCTTTCAAAAAAAAAACTTTTAAAGTTGTAAGTCATTTCAGGTCCCTCTCACTCACCCACCACTTCAGCGAACACTGTCTTTGGGTCTAAAAGTAGTCCTAAATTTACTATTGAAAGATATGAACAGAGCTTTAAACTATGTGGCATTTGGTGACTGATTCCCTTGTTAACCATACTTGTGAACCAACGACAGTATGGATAGGCAGATGCTTATTATTCTCAAAGAAAATGCCTGTCCTTGCCACTTCATAGGTAACAACACATTCGTTCGTCTTTCTTTTAGTTTTTGTTATTGATGGGGGAACTTCGGTTTCTGCAAAAATCACTGCAATCCTAGGTGAGGTTTAAACCTATTGTCTACCAGCATTTAGTTGTGTGCCTTACCATTTTTTTTTATGGAAAAAAGGGCCGTAAGGGTCTAGTTAGGTACGGGCAATGATACAGATAACTGATGCTACAGTATTATTATGTATCTTTATTAATATATAAATACGAATTAATACAAGTAGCACCCCGAGATATGGACCGCAGGATATAAAAAACCAACCGCATCTTTCTTTTTCCACCCACACTCAATTTCTCTGGCCAGATAATTACACACTTCCCTCTCCCCGTGACAACTCAAGAGTGCAACTTTATTTTTTAAAACTTGTGACATGATTTAATTATTTAGTCAAAAAATATGTTTTCATTATAGTGCAAGGACACTTAACTAGTCATCTGTAAATAACACTAAAGAGAATTCCTATAATAAGATGTTGTCTCTATGTAATCATATAATGTTTTAATTTTTACATAAAAAAGTATTTATTATATATAATAGCCCATAACAATGGTATTATACGCTATCTATATATTCTTATTTTATGGGCATAGATTATCTCTTCATCGAGAGACATAGGCACAGTTTGTTTTTGCTTTTGGATTATGGATTCTGCATTATGGGAGAAGCTGTTTCTGATTATAGGAGAATCATACAGAGTCGGCTACGACTTCTAGGTTCCGAACTAGGCTGAAAAAATTAGCAATAATCAGTGAGAATTATATTACAACCGGGTTTTGATTCGATAGGGTGGTTTTTGATTATCAGGAAAACTATCCAGAATCCATTCATTCAGCAAATAATCTTCTTTTTCAAGTAAAAGTTATGCAAAAGCCAAAACAAACAGCGATAGACTTTTTCTAAATCCCTTCACGAACAGATCCCAAGTGATCCAGCGGATTCCCTTCGCGATTCTCTTCGGACGGGATTTGGAGAGAGAATCTGGATAGAAAGGATTCTCTCTCTAATCCCTTCACAAATTCTATTAAGGGGAAGCTGTTCGAGATGGTAGGAAATAAAGGAAATAAATATGGGGAAGGGAATAGAAAAGGAATGGAATGAAGGGAAATTGCTGGAGATAGTCATCGATGCCATTCTACGTGCCCTAACTCTGGATTGATATTAACGAGTTAATTAGTACAACGTACCCCACGTTCTACGAAAGGGACCTTGAGAAGATATATATAAAATACAAGTTGGACTCAGAGTAACTAACAATGATTGAACAGAAACTAGAAAGATACAACCAGGTCCTACAGCAGACATGGGCGACGCAGACAATGGAGCCGAACATGAGGTCGCCAAATTACGGATGAACTCCTCGCCTTGGGTAGTTGGGTGCCATCGAGCATGTGCATGTCGTCTGAACTTAATTACAATCCTGTACAGCAAAACGGCCCAAAATTCCTCGTGAGAAACGCTTCAATGGATGAAGAAGAGCACGCGACAATGACTGACAGTAGTAGCAGCTGTGCACCAGCAGGCTAAAACAGCGATTTTTTCTAATAATATTTTGCAAATTTTTTTTTGCGGAAATAATATACCCAAACAAAAATTCATAAAAATACTCACCTATCAGTATTTCAATTGACGACATGGTTTCTATCGCCATTTTAATGCGGCTGAAGATAAACGGCGCGCCAGCAGGTAAAGGTGGTGAACCCCAAATCCACAACGGTGCATTTCCATTTCGATAATTTCTTCTGATGCATGCGTTGTCGGTTGCAAACATCTGGCTACATGATTCCCAACGAATTAAAAAAAAACTGAGAGCATATTGTGATCACTTTCTTCTTGCTGAGGTCCTAAGATAAACATCACACACTACCGGATTGGGATCGAGCATCATACCAGTGTACAGTGCGACACGGCTTATGTCTTCACAAAGAGTCGCAAACGCTGCTAAACGTGCAGGCTCCGGGCGCACCCCCCACTCATTACTGAACTTTATATTAGTCTTTCTTTTCAGTCCCCTGTCCTTTGAACCGCATATTGGTCATACTTTTCATATGGCAAAAAACTATATACCTTATTCCTAGTCCAATAGTCAATATTAGGGGTAAAGATGAATCGGATAGTTTTCGAATGATCCGGATAATTTTCGGATACAAATTCTGTCGGATAGTATTGGATCGGATATGAATTTTTTTCGGATACGGATATGGATTCGGTAACTCACTATCCATCGAATACTGATATGGATTCGAATAATCTAGATATTGATGGGTCGAACATCCAAATATGCATGTGGGCTGGGACAAGGCTACTCTTTTGGCTCAAAAAGATTTTTGAATTTTGAATTTGTTTTCTAATTTATTTAAGCCATGCATCAAGTTTGAATTATTAAAATTAGCAAACTAGCTACAAAAATTACAAAAAAAAATTGGGCAAAGTTTCTGAGACAATCTATCATTTAAAAAATATTTTTAAGATTTTATCAAATTTTAATTTTTCTCAAAAATTCAAACACTAATTTTAAATAAGTATAAAAATATTTTAAATAAGTAGCTAAAATGCATAAAAACTCATGAATACATAATTTATTATTTTAAACATAATTCAACAGATAATACAAATCTTGGGTCATTATATGTAAGTGTTATATACTTTTTCTAGAGACATGGTATCTAAGTATTATTAAGCTTTTAGTGTGTTTTTTTTTCATTTATATCTCTGAGCAAGGATCACCTTCATTTTGTGTTTTGATCTACATGTATGATGAATTAATTATATGTGTGTGATGAACTAAGTCTTATGTAATTTTGTTTACAATATGGTATCAAACTATGGTCTAAGTAAATGAAAATATTTATATTTGTTCAATTTTTAATAATGTTTTGATCAAATCAACTAGTTATGTGTTTTCATTGATTTTTTATGTACAATCTAAGGGGTTATTATGTTCCAATAAATATTTATAACCGTATCCAATTCTATTCGTATTTGATCCGTATCTGTATTTGATATTATCTGTATTCGTATCCGGACTATCCATATCTGTATCCGCATCCAAGAAAAAAACATATGAAAACAAATATGTTAGAGCTATTATTCATCCGCATATGATCCATTTTTACCCCTAGTAAATATGAATAGGAAAAAACTAAAGAACGGTATTCCGTTCTTGTCTAAAATAACGGCATAGCTAATGTCCATTTGATCGTCTATCAAACATATCTTGAGTGTGCATGGCCCTACAAATAGCATGCACAGTGCGATAGTACAAAGAAAAAATAAAACACGTCAATTGATTAATTTGGTGTCCTTTGCCTGCCCTTCTTCCATTAGTTGACATCAACCACGATCCTATATCATGTCATATAGGTTGTGTCACCATCCATTCACCTTTGATGATATTCACGGATAATATCACGGAACTTATCTGTGAGGCATAATGAAACTTATATGTGAAATATCATGAAACCTTTGAAACTTAACACATGAAACTTATCCGTGAAACCTAATGAAACTTATCCGTGAAATATCATGAAACTTATCCGTGAAACCTGATGAAACTTATCCATGAAATCTAATGAAACTTTTATGTGAAACCTAATGAAACTTATTGGTGAAATATCATGAAACTTATCCGTGAAACCTAATGAAACTTATCCATGGAATATCATGAAACTTATCCGTGAAACCTAATGAAACTTATCCATGGAATATCATGAAACTTATCCGTGAAACCTAATGAAACTTGTCCGTGAAATATCATGGAACTTATCCATGAAACCTAATGAAATATCATGAAACTTATCCATGAAACCTAATGGAATTTATCTGCGAAACATCATGAAACTTATCCGTGAAATCTAATGAAACTTATCCATGAAACCTAATGAAACTTATACATGGAATATCATGAAACTTAAACATGAAACCTAATGAAACTTATCGGTGAAATATAATAAAACTTATCCATAAAATTTATTTGTAAAACCTATTTACATGTGAGACATCATGAAACTTATGAAACCTACAAAATATGAATGAACACACTTAATACCTAGCGAAACATGCTATACCGTTGGAATCACTTCCAATGGTATAGCGTGCGATAGCACTACTCATATGAATATTGGTGGATGTACGGACCTTTCGTTTTTCAATTTAGTAGTGGATTAAAATGAAGGATTAATAACCATCAAAGGCGCTTAGAAAATTTCAGAAATCTTAGCAGACCTTTTTCCCTTTGGATGAGAAAAATTCAGAAACATGCTATATTTTATATGATTCTTGTCATAAAAATATAAAACACCGTCATCGATCGCGATCAAAGTTGTATCTAATCCTACTCATCCGATTTAAGTCACAGTGATACATTCAACTATACGTAGCTGACTAGCTAGATCCCTTCCCTTCGTTTCAACTAAGGTCGTAATCATGCACAGCTGAAAATTCAGTAGTTTACTCGCGTTACTTCTCTCTTTGTCCGAGCACAATACGCAAACGAGATTCTGACTAGATCTACGCCCATTCCATCTAGAGATTCACGCTCCAGATCCGTTCCAGAATGCCCTTTCTGAGAGAGAGAGAGAGAGAAATCCTCACAGAAAAGGGCAAAACAAATCCTTGCTCAGGGCATCTAGCCCACCTACGCCGCGGGCCAACGGATCGAATCGCCTCGCGGCGCCGCCCGGTTCAATCCGATCCCACCCACCGTCGTCAACGGCGTGCCGCGCTCCGACCCCACCCCACCCCTACGCACGCCCTCACCAACCCATAAACATCACGCATCACATATTCACACACACAAGCTTGGCCCTATTTAAACCCTTTAAACACTCTTTTTTTTTTAATCTTTGATCTCCCTATCGTCCCACAAAAATACCAGCAGATGACATATATCATCTACCGTGGTTTTCTACCACGGTAGGCCATCAACACAGTACTTACCATGGTAGACGAGCTACCGCCGGTATTTTCGTGGCCGGCAGGACGTGATACCGTGGTGCTCGAGCTCGGCAAGTATCTGTCGTGGTGCCCGAGCTCGACAGGAAGGTGGGACCTACCGCGCTTGTCGGCGAGCTGTTGCGTTGGACAGAGTTGTTACGCTACTAACAACCTACCGCAGCAGATGATACGTATATTCACTGCTACTTTTGCGGTCGAGAAAGAGTTTAGATTATAATTTTATTAAGAAGAGATTGAGCAAAAGATTAAAAATAAAATAGAGCGTGCCGTGGCTTCTCAGTTCTCACACACACCGTGCCACCAGGCAGCGACCATGTACCCGGTCCCCGTCTTTTTTGATAAAGAAGAAAAGCGTATAAGAACATAAGAAATCGCGGGAAATGACCGGGGCCAACCCCCGCGCGCTGCCTGCCTATAAAGCCAGCGCTCAGAGCCTTCCCTCCCGTCCACTCCACTCGCCGCCCCTCCTCTCGTCTTCTCTTTCCCACTCCAGACGAGAGGCGTACGCGCCACCACATGACACACACGTAGAGCAACATCTGCCACGCTGACGTGCGCGCGTAGCGTGCAACAGAGATGGAGAGCGCGATGGAGAAGGTGTGGGAGTCGGGGCGGCGGATGAGCCGGAGCATCGGGCGGGGGATGGGGATGGAGAACTGGGGCGTCGACGAGGCCTTCATGCCGCAGCACGGCGGCGGCGGGTGGGGGTCGTCGCGGCGGGGCAGCAGGGGCGGCGTCGACGACGACGAGGAGGCGCTGCGGTGGGCGGCCATCGAGCGCCTGCCAACCTACAGCCGCATGAGGACGGCCATACTCTCCTCTGCCGAGGCCGCCGCGGCGGCGGGCGCCGGAGCAGACGACAAACACAAGCAGCAGTACAAGGAGGTGGACGTGCGCAAGCTCGGCGTCGGCGAGCGGCAGGAGTTCATCGAGCGCGTCTTCCGCGTCGCCGAGGACGACAACCAGCGCTTCCTTCAGAAGCTACGCAACCGGATCGACAGGTATAGATGTACTGTCATCTCTGCTAGCTACTACAGTTACTTAAACACTCGGAAAGGTACCTTCGAATTAACGATGCAATATGGACTCATTTGAGCAGCAAAACACATATACACAAAAAAAGAAAAAAAGAACATATATGTGCCATCCGGCCGGTGCCTTTTTCGGATATCGCAGAACGAAATATAATCCTCTCTCTCTCTCTATATATATATATATATATATGTATATATGTATATATACATGTATGTATATGTATATGTATATATATACATGTATATGTATATCTACACACGTACATGTATCTACACACGTACATGTATACGTGTATATATATATATATATACTATTCTAAAGCAACACTTGGTGGCAGTGGTCTGTTCTTCCCACGTCATTAATTGCTGCTTAATTGCCCTGCTTAATTGCCCTACGCAAGAAACGAAGCGTTGCTTTAATTAGCCAGCTTTCGCAAGAAACGAATCGTTAAAGATAGATGTTTGATCTTGTAAAATAATTTTTTTATTTTTTAATATTTATTTTTCGTTATCAATTTTGTTTTCGTAGCAACGCACGGGCATGTAACTAGTATATATATATTGGTGTGGTTGAAGTAGGAGGCACCGAGGCACCAAGAAAGTGATCGACGGTATGTCTCTAGCTATATTGGTAGCTGGCTGGCTCTCATGCAATATATTTTGAGGGACAATCTGATTGGCTGCTCCTGTCACATTAAGGTCATTGCAGTTGAACAAATCCAAATCATCACAAACCATAGTACTGAAACTAATCATTATTTTAGGGCTTTGGTTGATTATTAGTCAGCGGTCGTGTGCGTGACGTCAGCAGCGTCTTTTTCCTGATTAATTCATAAAAGTGTATTGTCCAGTAAAATGAAGCTTTGCTAGGGGAGGGTCCGTAGCCCTTTTTGCACTGTAGAAGCTCTACAAGCTCCGCCTCTTGGTAGTAGCTATCTTAACATAGATTTCATACTTTTTACGGTACCAAAATTTTAATTAAGGTGCTATATATCAAGAGGTACAATTTTTTTTTTAAAAAAAAAGTAGAGGTAACAACTGTGAGAATAAAAAAGAATGTGGATTTTGGAACTGCTGTGCACTAGTAGCAATGGTTGTTAATTAAGGATTTTACCTAATTATATGTTTATTCAGTTTCTCACACGTCTTAGTTTTTTAGGCTACGTACGCAAGTTTTAGATTACATGTTGCAAAAAAAAAAAAAAATAGTTAGGATGTGTTTTGCATTTCATTTTTGGAGGAAAACATTTGCCATTTTACTTATGAGAAGGAGCTAGCCCATGCCATTCCTTTTTACAAGAAGAAAAAGGAATGCACTTGTATGCTATTCCAAATGAAAACATTCACTCTGTCTCCGGTCCCCAAAGTTTGCTTGAAGTTGACGTCCAAACCTACTCCTACACTGCAGCTCGCTTACTCGAAAAGGCAATGAATGAATGAATGAACAGTAACACCAACAGAAACACCAATAATTTCCTTTTCTCAAGTGACATCTATCCGTTGACCAAGTTGTTAAAATAATTTCATGGCCCCACTAATTACTACTTGACGATTATTTTTGTTTAGTAATTTTCACGATTAAATAAAATGGAAATTACGTACCGCGCAGGGTGGGAATCGAGCTCCCGACGGTGGAGGTGCGGTTCGAGCACCTGACGGTGGAGGCGCGGTGCCACGTGGGCAGCCGCGCGCTGCCGACGCTGCTCAACACGGCGCGCAACATCGCCGAGGGCGGCCTGGGCCTCGTCGGCGCCCGGCTCGGCCGGCAGGCCACCCTCACCATCCTCAAGGACGTCTCCGGCGCCGTCCGGCCGTCCAGGATGACGCTGCTGCTGGGGCCCCCCTCGTCGGGGAAGACCACCCTGCTGCTGGCCCTGGCCGGCAAGCTGGACCCGACGCTCAGGTCGAGCGGCGAGGTCACGTACAACGGGTACGCGCTGGACCAGTTCGTGCCGCAGAAGACGGCGGCGTACATCAGCCAGACCAACGTGCACGTCGGCGAGATGACGGTCAAGGAGACGCTCGACTTCTCGGCGAGGTGCCAAGGCGTCGGCACCAAATACGGTACCAAATACCTTACCTGCATCGCATGATCGCATCGCACACTCGCATTGCCCGGCGATTTTAATCTACTCCAAAGCTTTTCTGGCTTCCATCAAACCACCATTATTAAGCATTCGATGATGGAACGTATATTTGCGTAACGCATGCAGATCTTCTGACCGAGCTGGCGAGGAGGGAGAAGGGGGCCGGCATCCGGCCGGAGCCGGAAGTTGACCTCTTCATGAAGGTATATATACTACCTTCATATAGCGAAACCTCGTAATCATATAGTACGTAGTGTGTAATAGTAGCTAACTATGCTTTCTTAATTTTGAAGTTTAAGTTTTCCTGTAGCTAGCTAGCACGTCAGTGTGACTCACGTGTCGTGTGATTTGGTGTCCAGGCCACTTCAATGGAAGGAGTCGGAAGCAGTCTTCAGACGGATTACACCCTCAGGGTAGGAGTCCTACGAGTTTCTGAATTCTATTATATATCTCCTTTGTTACTCCTGGATTTCCATGCATCGTCAGTTTCTTATGCAACACTCCAAGAGTGATGGTTACATTGATGCGATATCATAACGCTGAGCATAATGTTTTGCTCAGCATTAGGTCATGGAGAAGTATCCTCTCTCCACAGCGACAGCACAATGGCAAATTGGCAACGCCAATACAAACATCCGGTACTCAATCATGGCCATAAAAAAAGGGGTAGACATGGTTGCACACAGTCCACACGTAAACACCGGCCATGACCCTGTGGGGTACCATGGTTTGGTGAACAGGCAAATGGAAGTGAAATGGTGGTTTATTTTTTCAACAATCCCATCAACCACTGCTTTGACACACTAGTACTGACTACTGAGTCTTCGAGGCTTAGCCAGGCTGCCAGAGGGGCAACCAGGATAAGTAGTACTTAGTAGTGTTTTGGACATATTTGCAACCAAATTTTTGAAACTTTGACTATCTATATTTTATTAAGGGTTTTGATAAGTTTCATCCGGATGTTTTCTTTAGCAACCATCATCCAAATTTCTGGTCATTGGATATGCTTTCAGATCGATGCACGTCCCCCCTGAATTCGAGGTGGGTTGATCCTACGGATGTGTATTTTGATCGTACGGTCCAAAGTTTGGATGTTTTCTAGGATAAAAACATCCGGATGATTCCTATACACTCCCTTTTTTTAAAAATATTTAAATTGGATACATAAAAATCATATGTGTAAATTTTATTGGGCTTTACAAATATGTTATCATAAAAACTAGTGATCAAAATTATGTTTTAAAAACCGTATCGATTTTTAAAGCGATGCGACCCAAGTGGTCAGTGCCAGTGGTAGGCAAGGCAGTCGGTTTGTTTGCTCCATCACTTCTTCTCCCTCTTTTGACCACCTAGCTAAAGCTCATTTTTCTTCCTCACCTGATTGGGAGTTGGGTCACATTTCCACCCTTGGTGGGGCCTTCTTGTGCGTAGCTTTGCGGGAGAGGGGGTTGGTGCAACCACTTGCTCTGATGGCAGCGGTATCACTGGATCATCCCGCATGTGCTGATGCCCATGACATGTTTGTTGCTATGCCCAGCCAAAGCTTCTACTTGCCACCTTTATTCGCTGCATGGTCGACAGATAGTTTACACGGGCAGCCCGGGTGGTTGGTAATGGTAGGTGAGGTTTGAAAAGGGTTTTGTGGCGGGTAACGCTTGCTTTCAGGCCATTAACCCCAGTTTGACATGGGTTAATCACCTGATGGCGGGCTTTCAATTAGGACCGGAAAGAGATGAAACGCCAATTGATGTAGTTGTCCTGATCGCGATGGATCGATGCAAAGGAACGCGGGTGACAACGAGATATCGTTTCGATCCGGACTGATCGATTTGCTTTAATTTGTAAGCAGATACTGGGGCTGGACATATGCGCGGACACCATCGTCGGCGACCAGATGCAGAGGGGGATATCCGGCGGCCAGAAGAAGCGCGTCACCACCGGTAATTGTGCTGCTTATCTCAGCGTTATGTCATGCTCATGCTCACACATGTTGAAAAGGGGAGCTGCTGCTTTAATTCTGTCTTGTTTCTGTCCGGTTTGGAGGGTAGCGGGTGCAGATGCGCAAATTGACGTCAGTTTGGACTTCTGCAAAAAAATTTTACAAAGTCTGATATGCGGTGATTATCATGTAGTGCTCCTGATAGGAGCTTGCAAACATGTGGCCCTTCTGGATTAAGGCCGAAGTTTAGCTGACGATACAATTCCGGTGTCACATCTTGCGGTTCCTACGGGCAAGAGCTATAGGTGTCCGTTCTTTTGAGGATGGAGATGGTGCCGCTGAGGTCCACACACATGAAGGGCATGAGCATCTGGTTGGAGCGCAGTTTGCAGCGTACTGGCATCTCATGGTTCAGGCATTTCGTAGTTGTTGGACGGTCGCTTGTCCAGCGACGACCACTCTTTCCTGTCGAAGAGTACCAACATATACTACAGCCCAACTTCCAGTCCAGAGTTTCCCATGATGAGCTCTTTTGAAGTGGATTAAAATCAGTATAGGTTGTCCGTCTATTCCTTTGAATCTAATGGTTGAAATCAATTTAGATCTAGTTATACTACCACCTGTAGTATTGGTAGTAAAATTCAGAAAAGAGTAAAAAGGTAAACAATTCTATCATATTATTTGTCCTCTACGGTAAAACACGTCATGTGATCCTGATGAACGGCAGATGAATGGATAAGAAGCCTCTGAAGATCGTCAGATATTCGGTGAATCCAAAACTGTGAACAATTAGGAAAAATCTAAAATACCTCCGATGAATAGATAGGAAAAGCTTAAAATACCGCTGAGGAATGGATGATTAGATTTTATTTTTACTATATTTATTTACTACCTATGTTATCCACTGTAAAATTTCCCGGAAAGAATACGGATGCAATAGCTATGGCGATTTTGCTGGTTAAGTTTTGCTAACTGCTACATTTCTGCGTAATTCAATGCTGAAAGTACAATCCGGAAAGCAACTCGGTTTTGGCGTATGAAATGACGTAGCAATGCAGACGCATTATTTCAAGCTGTTTAATATGGAGTCACAGACATTTTTCCGGCATTGCCAGGAATCTGGATGCGTGATGATTTGAAATTTTGCTCATTTGGATTGCAGGGGAGATGATTGTCGGCCCAACGAAGGTCCTATTCATGGACGAGATATCAACTGGGTTGGACAGCTCCACCACCTTCCAGATTGTCAAATGTCTGCAGCAGATTGTGCACTTGGGCGAGGCCACCATCCTCATGTCCCTCCTCCAGCCAGCTCCTGAGACCTTCGACCTTTTCGATGACATCATCCTATTGTCAGAAGGCCAGATTGTATACCAGGGACCCCGTGAGCACGTCCTTCAATTCTTTGAGTCCTGCGGATTCCGCTGCCCTGAGCGCAAGGGCACTGCAGACTTTCTTCAGGAGGTAAAATCAAGCAATGGTCTAGTTATCGGTTACTATGTTGTTGACAGTTTCAAATTATGATTTGCATGAGGGCCGAGCAACGCTCGGCTGGTTGAAGCGCGAGGAGCGCGCTCAGCCCACCTGCATTCGAGCGCTGCTTGACGCGGGTGCTCGCGGAGCCGAGTGTGGGTGTGCATTTGTAAAAATTATGATTTGCATGAAAGCCTTGTTTTGGCTAATTTTCAGGTGACATCAAAGAAGGATCAGGACCAGTACTGGGCTGACAAGCAGAGGCCGTACCGATATATTTCAGTCCCAGAATTTGCGCGGCGGTTTAAACGGTTCCATGTTGGGCTTCAACTCGAGAATCATCTCTCGGTGCCGTTTGACAAGAATCGTAACCATCAGGCTGCCCTCGTCTTCTCGAAGCACTCGGTGTCAACTACAGAACTCCTCAAGGCATCCTTCGACAAGGAGTGGCTCCTCATAAAGCGCAATTCATTCGTTTACATCTTCAAAACTATACAGGTGAGCCAAAAAAAAAGTTCCCTTTTTAATACTTCCACCGTTCCACGTATAATCCACAATGCAAGTGACTGATCTTCTATCGGTGAACTCTGAAGCTCATAATTGTAGCCCTTGTCGCATCAACGGTGTTTCTAAGGACCCAGATGCACACAAGAAATTTAGATGATGGTTTTATCTACATTGGAGCACTGCTTTTTGGTCTGGTTGTGAACATGTTCAATGGTTTTTCTGAGCTCGCCTTAACCATCACAAGGTTGCCGGTGTTCTACAAGCACCGGGACCTCCTCTTCTACCCTGCTTGGACCTTCACGCTACCAAATGTCATCCTCAGGATTCCCTTTTCCATTATCGAATCAATAGTCTGGGTGGTTGTTACATACTACACTATAGGATTTGCCCCAGAGGCTGACAGGTATATACATACGAAGGAGAAATACTTTTGTTTTATGAATCAGGAACTGTCAGTTTTGTGACCGTTAAATTGTCATTTTTGTGTGCAGATTTTTCAAGCAGTTGCTGCTGGTGTTCTTGATCCAGCAGATGGCCGCTGGGCTTTTCAGAGCAATTGCTGGCCTGTGCAGATCCATGATCATTGCTCAAACCGGAGGAGCCCTGTTCCTCCTCCTCTTCTTTGTTCTTGGAGGCTTTCTTCTGCCAAAAGGTCGATTAGTTATCTTGTTTCTTTTTCACTTCACATGGCTTCTGCAGATCAATGTTGCAGCTTTGTTGACTAGCCCTCCACTGTTAACAGCTTTCATCCCGAACTGGTGGATCTGGGGTTATTGGATTTCACCACTGATGTATGGATATAATTCTCTAGCAGTCAATGAATTCTATGCTCCTCGGTGGATGAACAAGTTTGTAATGGTGAGCTCACTACCGCGCTGATTTTTCACTGTTTGACATGTATGTTTGTTGACAACTGTGTGCGCATGTTGATAGGACAATAATGGTGTTCCTAAAAGACTAGGGATAGCTATGCTTGAAGGTGCCAACATCTTTACCGACAAAAACTGGTTTTGGATTGGAGCAGCAGCGCTCTTGGGTTTCAGCATCTTCTTCAATGTGCTTTTCACTCTGTCACTCATGTATCTGAATCGTAAGTACCTAAAATGATAACATCAATGCCTTGCTGATCATAATTTTAGATCAATATGTGATTTAGTGTTGCTTTAATTGTTAGCTCTGGGCAAACCGCAAGCTGTTATATCTGAAGAAACTGCAAAGGAAGCGGAAGGCAATGGGGATGCAAGGGAGACAGTAAGGAATTGCAGCACAAAATCAAAGGATGGTGGCAACAACAGTACGCAATTCTGACTTAGTCATAAGTAAATCTGAAAAAAACAAGTGAGGGTTTCTAAATTTGAGGTATATGTTGTACTTATTTCAGAGGAAATGAGGGAGATGAGACTGAGTGCTCGTTTGAGCAATAGTTCATCAAATGGGATGTCACGGATCATGTCCATTGGCAGCAATGAAGCTGCTCCAAGAAGAGGAATGGTTCTTCCGTTCAGCGCTCTATCCATGTCTTTTGATGATGTGAACTATTATGTCGACATGCCTGCAGTGAGTTCATCTACAATTTTTCAGGGCATTTTTTCCTGTTCCCTTTCTTACACTCCTCAATTTAATATCTGGAATATTGATTGATAGTTTGTTGTGTACATAGGAAATGAAACAGCAAGGGGTGACAGATGATAGGCTCCAATTGTTACGTGAGGTTACTGGATCATTTAGGCCTGGAGTGCTGACAGCACTCATGGGAGTCAGTGGAGCTGGAAAGACGACTCTTATGGATGTTTTGGCAGGAAGAAAAACTGGTGGATACATTGAAGGAGATATCAGAATTTCCGGTTATCCTAAGAACCAAGCAACATTCGCAAGGATTTCTGGCTACTGTGAGCAAAATGATATCCATTCACCTCAGGTCACAGTTAGGGAATCTTTGATATACTCTGCATTCTTGCGCCTTCCTGAAAAAATCGGAGATCAAGAAATCACTGATGATATCAAGATTGTAAGTCAATGTCTTTTTTTTATGTCACTTACACTATACCTTTAGTTGCTTCCTAGATTTTCTTGGAAGATCAAATCATTCTGCTACTTTAATAGAATGAATTAAGAGGTTTGCTTGCTTGTTGTCATTAGCGAGTCTAATTCCTCTTAGTTCTATGTGTAAGCCAATCAGATATTTGAAATTTGATATATATGACAACAACAATAGTTATAATTAGTTTTTTAGGCGTCATTATCTATCAAACTCACATTTCAGATGTTTCACTGATTGCAGCAATTTGTTGATGAAGTTATGGAACTAGTGGAGCTCGACAATCTGAAGGATGCTTTAGTTGGCCTTCCAGGAATCACCGGGCTTTCAACAGAGCAAAGAAAGAGGTTGACGATAGCTGTGGAGCTTGTGGCAAATCCATCGATCATCTTTATGGATGAACCAACATCAGGTCTTGATGCAAGAGCCGCAGCAATTGTCATGAGAACAGTGAGGAACACAGTTGACACTGGACGGACAGTGGTTTGCACAATCCACCAGCCAAGCATTGACATTTTTGAAGCTTTTGATGAGGTGACCATGATAAATTTATCAGATTATAAGTTCATTTCATAATTCATACTGAACCAGACTGTGCAAGTGGCAGTTGCCCCTTTTCAGCATCTGAATGATAACTTGTGAATTCTTACTGTTGTCAGTTGCTATTGCTGAAAAGAGGAGGCCAGGTGATATACTCTGGAAAATTGGGTCGTAACTCCCAGAGAATGATTGAATACTTCGAGGTACATATGGTTTCACATTATGATGAACTTCTGTTCAGTGGCAGATGCGATATAGATAACTACAAATGAACTGAGTTTTCTTACTAATCTGTTGTTTAATATTACCAGGCAATCCCTGGAGTGCCTAAAATCAAAGATAAGTACAATCCTGCAGCGTGGATGCTTGAGGTCAGTTCAGTTGCTGCAGAAGTACGCCTAAATATGGATTTTGCCGATTACTATAAGACATCAGATCTTTACAAGTAAGCGAAACATATTTCTCTTTGTATAGACTATGAACAATACCGCGCTTTCTCAAAGTGTTTAATTGCCCTATCAGTTTAAATAACAGAATTCTCATGGAATTCATCGGCTGTGTTTGCAGGCAAAACAAGGTATTGGTGAACCGGCTAGGTCAACCAGAAGCAGGAACATCAGATCTGCATTTTCCTACAAAATACTCTCAATCCACTATAGGGCAATTCAAAGCCTGCCTCTGGAAGCAATGGCTGAACTATTGGCGCAGCCCAGATTACAACCTTGTTAGATTTTCCTTCACCTTGTTCACAGCCTTGCTGCTCGGCTCCATCTTTTGGAAGATTGGCACCAAGATGTAAATCCTCTACTTTTCTTCATCTTTGACTCCCTGATCCTAATGTACCAGTATCTGACATTTTTGGTGCCTTATGATGCAGGGGAGATGCCAACACTCTAAGAATGATCATTGGAGCAATGTACACTGCGGTGATGTTTGTTGGAATCAACAATTGCGCAACTGTGCAGCCGATTGTTTCGATTGAGAGAACGGTTTTCTACCGGGAGAGGGCTGCTGGGATGTACTCTGCAATGCCCTATGCCATTGCTCAGGTAAAAAAAAAGAAGAAGAAAAGATTAAAGAGCTATTACAAAGCGAAGTGTAACTGAGGTAGTAAGGTGTCATTTGCTTCCCGGAGTCAACTCAAGTTCTGTTCTTTGCTGCAGGTTGTCATGGAGATACCCTATGTGTTCGTCCAATCCTCGTATTACACCCTCATCGTATATGCCATGATGAGCTTCCAGTGGACAGCTGCCAAGTTCTTCTGGTTCTTCTTCGTCTCCTACTTCTCCTTCTTGTATTTCACCTACTATGGGATGATGACTGTATCGATCTCACCAAACCATGAGATTGCAGCCATCTTCGCCGCAGCTTTCTATTCCCTCTTCAACCTCTTTTCGGGCTTCTTCATTCCGAGACCGGTGAGTCGTCTCTTAGATCAAACAGTTCTTGTGATTCCTTTTCTTTTGTAAGATCAACTTACCGATCTTGTTCTTGTTTTGTTCAGAGAATTCCCAAATGGTGGATCTGGTACTACTGGATTTGCCCATTGGCATGGACAGTGTATGGGCTCATAGTGACACAGTACGGAGACCTGGAAGAGATTATCTCAGTCCCCGGCCAGCCCAACCAGAAAATCAGCTACTACATAACTCATCATTTTGGATACCACAGGAGTTTCATGGTGGTTGTTGCGCCGGTGCTTGTGCTCTTCGCGGTGTTCTTCGCTTTCATGTATGCCGTCTGCATCAAGAAGTTGAATTTCCAACGACGATAGGAGCAGAGAAGCAACAAGCATGATCTGGCGGGAAAATGATCGAAATTTTTTGAATCTACTATTACTTTGTCCTTCCATTTTTGGGTTTTGCAATATCAGTGTAAATATAGGTGTAATTTTTTGTATTCCATACGTCGCCAAATGTGGCCATGTTTCATACGGCTGTTTAGCCTTGTATGTGTCAAACATTGCAAGAGCGTTGTTATGGTTACGAAACAACGTCCACGATGGTGCTTTAGTCGAAACTCTAGATGTAGATTATAAAAGGAGGAGAGGTCCCTCCATTGTACAAGCAATCAGAAGAATAATATATAAATATTTTCTCCTTATTGTGTTTCCCTCTCTCTCTCTGTTCTCTACTTTAGATTTGTTCGGAAACTCTAGACTACATTGGTAGCACGATACCTTAATATGTTATCAGCATGAGGTTCTACCGAGACAGATTGAAAAGGTCAGATACGAGGATTGATCTGATCACTCAGATGAATTCTATGCATGAATCTACGAGTAAACACTACCGTCATTGACTTGAAGTCATCGGCATGAAGCTGATCGAAGTGTTACACTAGCTGTTGCATATTTGAAATCGCCGGCATTACGCCGATCAGCCAGATGATCAAACCCGTCATGAATTTTTTTTGTTTTGTGTTTTTTTTTCTTTTCTAATCCATGCATGAAGCACGTCGCACGAAACGGCACCACTGTGGCATGAACCGCCAGCCACGCAGTGCCAGGAAGGCTGTCGCGCGCACGAGCGTGCTGCACCCAGCATGCAGAGAAGTTTTGCATGCATGCAGACTAGAAGTTTTGCATGCATGCATCGGTGGATTAGTGACTAGAAGTTTTGCATGCATGCATCGGTGGATTAGCTTACACGCGGTGCATTTCAGCAAGCATGCATACGTATATGCGAACACAATATGTACGCATACATGAGCGGCAAGATTCAACACGCATGCACGCTACCGATTGATCGGTCTTACAGAATATATACTCACGAATTGCATGCTGCAGCACGCAGCCGCCCGATCGGCCCCTGACACTACACGGCACACAGTCGCCGTCGACCACCGCCATGCTAGGAAGGTCGCCATCGTGTGAAGCTGGCCGCGCCGCGCGCATGAAGCCGCACCGCGCCGCGCCTCGCATGCATGCACATTGAATCCGCTAATAATCCCCTTGTCTTTATGCACTGTATTTCTCAATGCTTCGATTGATTAGCAGATTGAATGCATGCGTGTCATTAGAGGATGGTTTTGCATGCATGTAATTTTGCCGTGCCCTCGGTGGATTATTAGCGGATTGATTAGCAATTTGTATGTTACAGTTTTTTTGAAGCTATCTTTTACTGTTTTTCTGAATATTTATGAATCTTGTATTTATTGCTTTCTTTAGTTTACTGAAAAATCATGAGAATTTAAGAATTTATTTTTTATGAATCTAACAACCACTTTCTATTAGATTGAACGTAATAATCTAATGAAGGAATCTTGTGAATATGCAGATGTCTGGTATTGTCAACTGTGAGTTTGAAGAACTAGCCCCGCATGGTCAGAACTAACTCACATGGGCATCAGATGTAAAGATCGTGCTTGGAAGCAAGAAGCTCTGAGCTGCCATCGGCTTAGGGTCCTCGAAGAACGAGCAACCTATGGCCGAGCAAAATGATCAAGCTTTGCACTTCCTCAGGCATCACCTCTCAGCCACTTTGAAGAATGAATATATAGATGAGGGGAGTGCACTTGAGCTATGGACTGCACTTCAGAAGTGGTTCGAGAAGCTCAACTACACCATCTTGCCCCAAGCACAGCAAGACTAGGTTCGCCCCGAGTACAATTCTGCCTTGCACAAAATTTGTACCAATATCTCTCTATGTGGCAAGAAGATCACTAATGAGGAGAAGATTGAGAAAACTCTCTCCACTTTTCACCCCCAGTGCTATCCAGGGTACCCGCAACTATCGTCAGGACACATACAAGGAGTATAGCGAGCTGATTGATATTATGCAGGTTGCAGAGTCACAAGATGGTGTTCTTTGCAAGAACTTTGTCTCACAGCCACCTGGAAGAGGCTTTGGCACAGAAGTCAATGCCAATAGCTACAAGGTGAAAAAGCCCACCCAAAGGAAGAAGTGCAAGAACGGTGGAAAGGAGAAATATCCTTCCAAGGGAAGGTCCAAAGCCCAAGAAAAGCAGGATGGCAAGGAGAAGCCACCCACTAAGTCGTATGGACAACAAAATCAAACGTGCTTCAAGTGTGGCACTTGGGGACATTGGTCAAAGATATGTCAGAAATCCAAGGATATCATCAATGCATATCAGGTCAAGAAAAATGCAAAAGAAAATGCACTTGCAGAGGCACATTTCGCTAAGATAGGCGATGATGATGCCATGATTGAGGACACCCCACTTGCATCATCCTCGCAGTCTAGCCTAGACATCGATGCAGCAGCCAAACCCATGGCAAATGAAGAGAAAACCCCTGTTGATGACATAGAGGCAGAAGTTAATGCATTCTTTACAGATTCCGTTTAATGCATAATTGCATTATTAGCCTTTTTTGTAGATTATGGTTGTTAGTGCATTTTGAATAATGAATTGTAAGCTCTAGAAGAGCATAAACTTTTCTCATGTATGGATATGCAGTTTATTCTTTATTCCGGTATTCGACCTTTACAAGTAATGTTTGAATTATTTGCCACTATATGATTGAAATTCTATTTCTTTCGAAACTGTGTAGCGCCCAAATGGAGGAGATATACATTGTTGATAGTGGCACAATGAATACCATCTTAAGAGAATCTAAATACTTTCAGTCGATCATGAAGAATGCTGTAAGGATTACCTCAATCGCAGGTAGCGATTCATATATAATAGGCTCCAGAAGATCCACGATTATATTACCAATGTGTACTACTTTAGTAATTGAAGAATCTCTCTTGTACCCAGTCAGGACCCAAATTTGCAAATCCGGACCCTCTGTGTATTCAGCACTAGTCCAGGAACACGCTAGTGCACACAGTCTCAACGTTGGTAAATATCACAATCATACTGAACGAAATAATAAGGTACTTTAATTAGTTAACCAAGCTGGTTGCTCGACCTTAAGGTCAAGTTACAAATATACGCCACGCAGGGCGAAACTTATAAAAAGGGAAATAACAGCAGCTTCAAATAAGATAACTTCGTGGCGCCATCCAGTATACCACAGGCAACTGACTGGGCTCGCTCCCTAGATAGACGGTTCCTCTTGGAGTTCCTCCTCCAAAGCTGGTATAGACTCTTCTTCAACTGATGTTGTATTGTGGCAAGGGTGAGTACTTGGTACTCAGCAAGTCATGCACAGAATGCAACTAATATACTACATGCATGGCTTAGCACAAAGGAGTAGTTCGTGGTATAATTGCAGTAAAACAACATTTGTCAAGTAACATAAGTAGATTCGAAAGCAGTAAGAACAAGTATAAGATCAATAACTTTTCCAGGAGTTAAATAAACATCTTTCCCATTCCTAATCCACATTTCCATCAACGTCATTATTAAACCAAACCAAACCTTTCAAGTCCAAGTTATTTTCAAGAAAGTCTAACCCTTGACTGTAATTCTCGAGCAATGTCCAATACCACGGACTCGGCTATTCGAATAGATTTTTACACTCTGCAGAGGTTATGCACTTTACCCACAAGATACAGCCAAACACCACAAAGGCGAATGTCCGTAACAAAGTCTTTCGGAAACTTCTAACAGCACAAGTGGACCTCCCCGGTTATTGCACACTAACCCTTCCCTTAGCGAAGGCGAAGTTTAGGCCAATCAACCATTAGATGGGTACCTGGCCGCAGCCCCGGTACGCTCCCCCGTACAACTACACAAAAGGTATAGTCGACACCCCGAGGTCCCACAGGTACGTTATTAACAACTTAATCAACTAGGTCCGTCCCATTACAGACATGTGGTTGCACGTTTGACTTAGTTCAAAGGCTTGCAAGGTTAAGTCCTTAGGGTGACCAGAGCAAGACTACCCGAAGAACTAAATCAACATTCCCAGTGCCACAACAGGCCCACCCGATCATTCTTGCCACATGCCCCAGTCGAAAACTAGTTATCAAACCCCCTGTTGTTTACCACGCACCACGTGCCATCAATATCGTCATCAATAACACATGACACTTCTCAAAACAGGTTCCATATCTCATTACGCTAAGGTTGTCATGTATTTGTCAAAAACATGTTACGTGGCAAGGCTAAGCATACTACATCGGTCTAATTACCCATGTTGGCAATTTAATAATGTCCAACTAGTAATCCACAACTAGGGTGACAAGGATCATGGCACATAAATAATAATCAAGGTGTCTTAGTGCAAAGTTGGTATTTAACTAATCTCCCAAAATTAATTAAAGCATTTCTTTAATTAAACTAGCATGCAATAAATTAAATCAAAATAATTTCAAAAATGGGATCAACATGGTCAAAGCACAACTTGCCTTCAAAGAGTACTTGTTCTCGGTCTTGGGCTGGCTCCTGGGTCAATACTTCACCTTCGAAGCCCTCGGGCACTTCAATGTCTACTCGTAAAGCGTGCAAATAGCAATAAATAAATAAATAGTAGACAAAAAGTGTCCAAACATCCAAATGAAGTCCATAAACAGAGAGAGCATAATTTTATGAATTTTAAGGACTTTGAATCGGCAAAATCGGAGTTGAAACGCAAAAGTTACAAGCGTTTAAAGTTTAAATAATCAATTAAATAATATTATAGAGAAAAACTTTGGTCCAAAAATTAAATAAAATTCACCATTAGGTAGATCTCAATTTTATAAAAATTTAGAAATTTGAATCACTCAAATCGGAGTTAAAACGCAAAAGTTATAAGCGTTTGAAGTTTGAATCTATATTTGAAATCAATAAACCGAATTAAATAAATAATTTCTTTTTCGGAAAATGATTTATTGCGTCAGCATGACACGTGGACCAATCAGAGACCGCGACGTCGCCACGTCGCCTCGGGTCCATGGACCCGGCGCACCGTTCGGCTCGGTCCACCGTGGACCCGGTCCACGGCACGTGTGCCTCTGACAGGTGGGCCCCCCGGGTGACGTCAGCGCTGATGTCAGCGCACGGCTCGGCCGAGGGCTCTGACAGTTGGGCCCTACCGTGACATCATGGTGCGGTCCGGCTGAGCCGCTGACACGCGGGTCCCATGCTGATGTCACGCTGCGTGGCGTCCGGGCGATCGGCGTGACTGCTACCGATCGCGATAAATTTCTTCCGGCCACGTGGCTAGATCTCGGCCAGATCGGATCTGGGTTTCACGCATTAGGAACTACACGGTCGATCTGGACCGTTCGATCTTGATCGGACGATCAAGATCCAATCTAAAGTTACAACGTGGCTAACCCTAGGCGTACGATCTAGATCTAATGGCTGAGATCTATCCAAGCACAGTGCAGTTACAGCTACGTGGCACGATCTAAACCGTTAGATCTAGATCCAACGGTTGGAAACAGATCTAAAAATTAACACGTGAAATTTTGCCGTAGTGACGTGGACGAATCCTGGCCTTCGGATCTTGATCGGACGGTGGAGAGAGCTCGGGAGACGGCGATGGCGTGCGGCGGCGCTAGCAGACCGGAGTTGGGGACGACGACCACGGCGACGGCGTTGCAGGGATCCTCTGGCGAAGTGAGTGGTAGTCTCCGACGCGTCTCGTCCTTGCGGTTCCGGATCTGGGCTCGGTGGCGGCGGAGGACGGCGGACGGCGGCGGAAACAACGGAGAACAGCGGCGGAAACAACGGAGAACAGCGGCGGAAGCCTAACCCAACTACGGCGAGCGATTGCGGCGCAACCACAGTGACTCAGGCGTGAAGGACTAGGGCTACGGATGCGCAATGAAACTGAGAACACGATGGCGGCGGCGGCGCATTAAATACCCCCTCGACGTCCGTGTTATGCGCGGAAAACGAGGGCCCACGCACGGGCGGCAGCGGAATCCGAATCCAATTCGGATTGGGTGACGTGGCTCGACGTGGACCGTTGGATCTTGATCCAACGGGCACGGGGTTTGGGCTCGGGTCTGGCTCGGCGACCTGGCTAGCTCGGTCGGAGTCGGGCTCGGGTGAGGTGGCGCGATCGTGGCCGTTGGATCATGATCCAATAGTCACGCTGTTTAGGGTTAGGTTGGACTCGGGTCCGGTTCGACCGTGGTCCGGGTTGGACTCGAGTCCGACTCGGGTTCGGGCTCGGTCGGATGAACAATGCAAACCCGATCGACATTTTCCAGCGATTAAATATTCAAATTAATTCCCAGAAATTCATTTAATTCATTAAAAATAGCAAAACACTCAGAAAAATTCCAGAAAAATTTTAGAATATATTTTGGAACATTTTGGACTCGAATAAAATATTTCCAAAAAAATTTTATTTGCAAAATTAAATTCTTTAATTATTTGAAAAGGGAATAAATTCAAATAAATTCCAAATAAATCCCAGAAAATTCCAAAAATTCACAAAAGTGCCAAATCTCATTTAAATTCATGAAAAGCAAAAATTGGGGTGTTACAAACCTCCCCCCTTAACAGAAATCTCGTCCCCGAGATTCAGGGCTAACTAAGGAATAGGTTTGGAAACTCTTTCTTCAAATCCTCCTCGCGCTCCCAAGTTGCTTCACTCTCTGCATGGTTGCTCCATTGCACTCTGCAGAAACGGGTTGACTTATTCCTTGTCTCTCGATCCATAGTGTCCAGAATCTTCACAGGGTGCTCTTGTAAGTCAGATCCTCTTGCAGCTCAATTGACTCCAACGGTGTTTGCTCATCTGGTACTCGAAGACACTTCTTCAGCTGGGACACGTGGAATACGTCATGCATTCCTGCTAGTGATTGCGGTAATTCCAGCTGGTACGCAACTTCCCCTCTGCGACTGAGAACCTTGAATGGTCCAACATATCGCGGCGCGAGTTTCCCTTTAGCGTGGAATCTCTTAACTCCCTTGAGTGGCGTAACTCTGAGATACACGAAATCTTCTGGTGCAAAACTCAGGTCTCGGTGACGGTTATCAGCGTAGCTTTTCTGTCTTGACTGTGCTATCTTCAGTCTTTCCCGGATCATGGCAATCTGCTCTTCGGCTTCTTGAAGAATGTCCGGCCCAAAAACACGGCGTTCACCTTTCTCATTCCAGTTCAACGGCGTTTGACAGGGTCGACCGTACAGTGCCTCAAATGGTGACATTTGCAAACTTGCTTGATAGCTATTGTTGTAGCTGAACTCAGCATACGATAGACTCTTATCCCAAGAGGTAGCATAAGCCAATGCACATGCTCTTAACATATCCTCCAGTATCTGATTAACTCTCTCAGTCTGTCCATCCGTCTGCGGATGATAGGCGATGCTGAAGTTCAAACGGGTCCCCATGGCTTCATGCAGCTTATTCCAGAATCTCGAGGTAAACTGGGTACCTCTGTCCAATACAATCTTCTTCGGCACTCCGTGCAAACAGACGATCTTGGTCATGTATAACTCGGCTAACTTATCTCCCGAATAGGTGGTCTTCACGGGGATAAAGTGAGCGACCTTAGTCAAGCGATCCACTATGACCCATATGGAGTCATATCCTCCTTGAGTCTTGGGTAAACCAGTAATGAAGTCCATCCCGATTTCCTCCCATTTCCACTCAGGTATCTTCAACGGCTGTAGCAATCATGCTGGTCTCTGATGCATTGCCTTGACTTTCTGACATATGTCGCACAACGCAACATGCTTGGCAACTTCACGCTTCATGCTCGGCCACTAGAATCTTTCCTTTAAGTCCTGGTACATCTTGGCACTTCCCGGATGAATTGAATACTTGGAGTCATGAGCTTCCTCTAGGATGAACTGCTTCAGCTCCTTCTTGTTTGGCACACAAATTCGATCCTTCATCCATAGCGTGCCTTGCTGACGGGTACCCATACTATGGGTACCCCCATCAGCCCGGTACCACGAACGGGCTGACCCGCCTCTGCAAAGGCCCAGCGCCGGTGACAGGTACGCGGGCCGCAGGGATGGGCCGCGCCCTGGTCGGAGCCAGCCTCGGGCGGTCGGCAGCCCCCGACCTCTTCCGTACGGGCAGTCCGCTCCACCAGCGCTCAAGCGAGCGGGGCCCACGCCGGTGTCAGACAAGCGCCCCGTGCACATGACATCGCCCGGCGTCCGCGCCAAGTTAGGTGGCGCCTTCCCGAGACTGTCAGAAGGGTCACCGAAGAAGTCAAAGCCCCCGTCCCGTCGTCTGACACGCCGCAGAGGGAAGCGCCCTCTCCCGAGGCCGAGCTAAAGTCAAGCACCATTAAAACTGCCGAAGCTGACAGGTGCACGGAACAGCTCGTCATCCTGACAGAGGTCGGACGACAAGACGGAACCAAGACTCCAAGGCAGACAGCACCCCTTCCTTTTTTTTCCCTCGGAACTTCCATGTAAACCGGCCAACTCCAGATATATAAGGAGGCAGGGCCCTACGAGGGACAGGGAGAGAAAAAACAACCCACCGAGACCAGCTCTCGCTGTATTCCTGTGGTAACTGTTCGACGCTAAGAGCAATACACCATATCGAGCGAACTGGAGTAGGGACGTTCAGCCCGAACCAGTATAAACACCAGGCTTCTTGAGTCGACCATTCGGGGAGAGGGAGCGCGCGACCCCCTCCGACCAGAAATTCGTATTGCCGGTGCACGAAACACCGACAGTTGGCGCGCCAGGTAGGGGGCTACCGCGCGTCATCGCCGCATCCTCCTTCGGATTCCCATCTCCCTCCCCGATGGCTTCTTTTTCTCGCGACGACTCGCCGGCATCGAGGGGCTGGATTCGCTTCGGGGCCCTCGACTTCGTCGTCACCACGGCGGGGGAGCTCGTTCTCGTCCCCGCCGCCCTCCGAGACCGGGCGCCCTCCACGAGCTTGGACGTGGTCGCCGATGTTCTTGGCAGCCTCCGCCTCGAGACCCCGGCGCGGGCCTTACCGGCGGACCCATCGCGCCAAGCGTTATCCGGCTAACGCTTACACGCGATCCATGACGAGCAATAGCCTCACCCTCCGCGAGCTCCCGGCTCGTGGCCATGACTGGCTACGCGCCTACTTCCCTCCACGACCTACTGGGGGACTCTTCCAGCCACAGCTCTAGCTCCGACAGGGAGCACCCCCCGCGCAGGATAAACTCTCGAGAGTGCAACATGACGGGTGCGGCGGAACCATCCTCCACCCCCGCAACTCTCGGGACCCTCCTCCCGCGCGACGAAGCGCCGCGGGAAGAATCCCGGCGGGAAGACGACGCGCACCACCAGTGACGCCTCACCGACCTCCAGCAGCAGCGCGAAGGGCTGGAGGCCCGAAAGGCTGAGCTCGACAGACTCCAGGCCGACTTGGAGCAATGTCAGCCCGAGCCACCACTTGTCTCTGGCGCACGCGCTCGCGTGCGTCAGATGCACCAGCAGCTAGCTGAGGGGACGGACGATCTTCCGTTCTTCCCCCATGCCAACCAGAACATCGCCGCGGCGGCCATGTTGCTTCGCGGGTTGCCTGAGCCAACGGATCTGGAAGCCAGGGCCACCTACCAGAACCTTCGGGGGCTGGTTGAGCGTCTTGTCGTCACAAAGACGCCCAGGTTCCGGTCCCGGACACTCGGGCGCGACCTCGGTCGCTCGGCCACTCCCCTCGCAGGTCGTTAGAGCTTAGCCAAGACGGCCCCACTCCAGGAGCTCCCCCAGGCATCGCGCACCCCGGTGCGCCACCGACTGGGGGACAACCGTGACCTTCGCGCCACCCTCGACGCGCGGAGGAAAATCGCCGGCGTGGCGGCATCATCTCAGGTTGCGGATAGCGGGCGACGCAACCGCCCCGACCCGGGCTTCGACGGCCCCGGGCCGCGCGCGTTCACCCGCGTCGTCCGCAACGCCAACTTCCCGGCCAGGTTCCGGGCTCCAACCAACATAGCCACACAGGCGACAAAACCCCGGCAGTGTGGCTAGAAGACTACCGGCTCGCCTGCCGGGCCGGGGGAGCGACTGACGACCTCTTCGTCATCCAGTATCTCCCCATCTATCTTGCGGACTCCGCCCGAGCCAGGCTCGAGTACTTACCCGCAGACACCATCGGCAGCTGGGCCGACCTGACGAATCTCTTCGTCGGGAACTTCCAGGGCACGTACAAACGCCCTGGCAACTCCTGGGACCTGAAGAGCTGCAAGCAGCAGCCGGGGGAGACCCTCCGGGACTACATCCGCCGCTTCTCCCAGCAGTGCAACGAGCTCCCCGACATCCGTGACGCCGACGTCGTTGGGGCATTCATCTACGGCACCACAAGTTGGGCTGCGCGAAGCCCCGGACCACCAAGGAGCTTCTCGACATCGCCACCAACCATGCCTCTGGCGAGGAAGCCGTGGGGGCCATCTTCGAGAGGAGGGTAGCCCGCAAAACGTCCGGGTCCGAGGCTGGCGCCCCTTCCGACCGCTCCAGCAAAAAGAAACGAAAGGGGAAGCACGGCCGCGAAGACCATATGGTCGCCGCCGCCGACCGCCCTGCCAAGCAGCAAGCGCGGCAGACGCCCGACTGGTTCGAAAGGTTGATGGATAGTCCGTGCCCGAACCACGACTACCCCATCAAACACAAGTATCGGGACTGCGAAGTCCTGAAACGGTTTCTCTCTGGGAACCCCACGACGTCGCGAGGCAAGGGGAAGAAGCGCGACCCGGCGCCGGACGCCGGGGCGAAGGGTGATGAGGCGACCGACGAGTTCCCACAGTTCGACGGTTGCCTCATGATCTTCGGAGGGGCAGAGTGCTACGCTGACAAGCATCGGTCGAAGCTCACCCACCGTGAGGTCCACACGGCGACTCCCGCCGTACCCAGCTACCTGAGGTGGTCGGAGTACCCGATCTCCTTCGATCGGACCGACCACCCCGACCACGTCCCGCACCCTGGACGCTACCCGCTCGTCGTCGACCCCATCATGGGGACGAAGCGCCTGACCAAGGTGTTCATGGACGGCGGCAGCGGTCTCAACATCATTGATGTCGAGACCCTGGACGCCCTGGGAGTCCCCCGCGCCGCCCTTCGGCCAAACAAGGCGCCTTTCCACGGCATTGTTCTAGGCCAGCAGGCCCATCCGCTCAGGCAGGTCGACCTGCCCGTCACCTTCGGGAGCCCGGACAACTTCCGCACCGAGAGCCTCATCTTCGAGGTCGTGGACTTTCCCGGCTCTTACCACGCCATCTTGGGGAGGCCGTGCTACGCAAAGTTCATGGCGGTCCCCAACTACACCTACCTCAAGCTGAAGATGCTAGGGCCACGGGGTGTCATCACCATGGCCGCGTCTTTCCAGCTTGCTTACAACTGCGAACGAAGTAGCTGTGAACTCGCCTCGGCGGTCGTCGCTTCCGCCGAGCTCGCCCAGCTCCAGGAGAGGACCCCCGAATCCGCCCCCGACTCCGGAAAATCGGGACCTAGTTCCTTCAAGTCCGCGGAGGACACGAAGGTGGTCGCGGTCGACCTCGAAGACCCCGCTAAGACCATACGGATCGGGACTGCCCTCCCCGCCAAATAGGAAAGCGCGCTCGTCGACTTCCTCCGGGCCAACCGAGACGTCTTCGCCTGGAGACCCTCGGACATGCCGGGAGTCCCGAGGGAGGTCGCCGAGCACTACCTCAATATCCGACCAGGCTCCAGACCGGTCGCCCAACGCCTGCGCCGCTTCGACGAAGAAAAGCGCCGGGCTATTGGGGAAGAGATCGCCAAACTTTTGGCCGCTGGTTTTGTGAAGGAGGTGCGCCACCCCGAGTGGCTCGCCAATCCCGTCCTTGTAAAGAAAAAGTCGAGGCAATGGAGAATGTGTGTTGACTATACGAGCCTCAACAAGGCCTGTTCGAAAGACCCGTTCCCATTGCCTCGCATTGACCAAGTCGTAGATTTCACCGCCGGGTGTGAGTCCCTTTCCTTCCTAGATGCCTACTCGGGCTACCACCAGATCGCGATGAAGGAGTCCGACCAGCTCGTGACCTCCTTCATCACCCCGTACGGCTCATACTGTTATGTCACGATGCCCTTTGGACTGAAAAATGCGGGTGCAACATACCAGCGATGTATGCAAGCGTGTTTTTCCGACCAGATCGGCCGTAACATAGAGGCCTAAGTCGACGACATCGTTGTCAAGACTAGGAAGACCGACGACCTCGTCACCGACCTAGAGGAAACCTTCGCGAATCTTTGACGGTTTTGCATAAAGCTCAACCCCGACAAGTGCGTCTTTGGGGTTCCGAAAGGGAAGCTGCTCGGCTTCATCGTCTCCGAGCGCAGCATCGAGGCCAACCGCGACAAAATCTCCGCCATCATGAGGATGGGGCCGATCAACGATCTGAAGGGGGTCCAGAGGCTGATGGGGTGTCTCGTGGCCCTGAGCCGCTTCGTGTCCCGCCTCGGTGAACAGGGGATGCCACTCTACAAGCTGATGAAGAAGTCCGACCGCTTCTACTGGACAAAAGAAGCTCAGGAAGCCCTCAGTCAACTGAAGGCATTTCTGACTTCGCCTCCGGTGTTGGTCGCCCCAGAACCGCAAGAGCCGCTGCTCCTCTACATCGCCGCCACAACCCAGGTCGTCAGCGCGGCGCTCGTCGTAGAGCGAGCGGAAGGAGGCCGTGTCTTCAAGGTACAAAGGCCGGTCTACTTCGTCAGCGAAGTACTCTCCGAAATAAAGGCTCGGTACCCCCAGGTACAGAAGCTGTTGTATTCGGTGCTCATCTCCAAGAGGAAGCTGGTTCACTACTTCGACCAGCACCCCGTCTCTGTGGTGACCTCGTCACCCCTCGGAGAAATCGTCCACAACCGCGACGCCACCGGAAGGATCGCCAAGTGGGCCCTTGAGCTCAACGGCCTCGATATATCGTACGTCCCTCGGACGGCGATCAAGTCGCAAGCCTTGGCTGACTTCGTCGCCGAATGGACCGAAGCACAAGTCCCGCCGGTGGTCGAGGACCCCGAGTACTGGACGATGTACTTCAACGGGTCCTACACCAAGAACGGAGCCGGTGTGGGGGTCGTCATCATCTCCCCACTCGGCAACAAGCTCCTATACGCCATCCGACTGCTCTTCGACGCCACCAACAATGTCGCCGAGTACGAAGCCCTCGTCAACGGTCTTCAGATCGCTGCCGACCTCGGCGCTCAACGGCTTTACGTCCACGGCGACTCCAAGTTGGTCGTCGACCAAGTAATGAAAGCCACCGAGCCCCGCGACGCTCGGATGGCCGCCTACTGCTTGGAGGTCCGCAGGCTCGAAGAAAGGTTCAAAGGGTTCGAGCTTCACCACAGTTACCGGCGTTACAATGGTGAAGCCGACTCTCTCGCCAACATTGCCTCCAGCAAAGGGCCGGTTCCCCCTGGAGTCTTCGTCTTTGACCTCCATAAACCATCCATCTGGTTGGAACCAATCGCTGAGGGCCCATCCGACCCCCTAAAAGCGGATGCTTCGTCTGACCTTCGGACGGACTCGCATCCGCCTGGGTTGGATCTTGCTGTCCTAAACGTCGAGACCGACTGGAGGCAACTCTTCATCGACCGGTTGACGGACGGGTCACTCCCCTCCGATACCACCGAGGCTCAACGCCTCGCTCGGCGGGCCAAGTCTTTTGTCCTGATCGACAACATCCTCTACAAAAGGAGCCCGTCGGGAATCCTTCAGAAGTGTATCCCGGCCAACCAAGGGAAGCACCTTCTGCTTGACATCCACGGTGGGGTTTGCGGGCACCACGCTGCGCCGCGATCCCTGGTAGGAAAAGCCTTCCGACAAGGTTTTTACTGGCCGACCGCCGTGGCGGACGCGACGCAAATCACCCGCACCTGCGAAGGATGCCAATTCTTCGCCAGGCAGACGCACCTGCCCGCACAAGCACTGCAGACGATCCCCATCACGTGGCCCTTCGCGGTTTGGGGGCTCGATCTGGTCGGGCCCTTCAGAAAGGCGCCCGGGGGCTTCACCCACTTGCTCGTCGCTGTGGACAAGTTCACCAAGTGGATAGAAGCCAAGCCGTTGGCAACTATTACCTCGGCGCAGGCGGCAAGCTTCTTCCGCGACATTGTCTACCGCTTCGGAGTCCCAAACTCCATCATCACCGACAACAGAACACAGTTCACAGGCAAGGAGTTCCTCGAGTTCTGCGACGACTTCAACATCCGAGTCGATCAAGGCGATTGCGCACTCAAGCAAACGGTCGCGAAGCGGGCCAATGGCATGATCCTCCAAGGACTCAAGCCGCGAATCTTCAGTCGACTGAAGAAGTTCGCGGGACGGTGGGCCGCTGAGCTGCCTCCCGTTCTTTGGAGCCTACGAACCACGCCGACGCGGTCGACCGGGTTCACGCCTTTCTTCTTGGTGTTCGGAGCGGAGGCCGTCCTCCCGACCGACCTCGAGTACGGCGCGCCAAGGGTACAAAACTACGACAGCACGCGAGGGGCGGAAGCACAGCAGGACGACCTCAACCAACTCGACAAAACACGAGGCGTTGCAGTCTTGCGATCGGCCAAGTATCAGCAGACGCTACGCCGGTATCACAGCCGACGAATTCGCGGCTGATCGTTCGAGGTCGGCGACTTACTGCTACACCAAGTCCAGTCCGCGAAGGACAGGCACAAGCTCTCTCCGCCTTGGGAGGGCCCTTTTACCATCGCGGAAGTCCTCCGACCCGATACTTTTCGTCTCAAAGACACTGAAGGAAATCTCCTTACGAACGCTTGGAACATAGAGAAGCTGAGAAGGTTCTATCCGTAGTCAGCTTCTCTCCTCTTTGTACCGTTCGAAAAATGCTTGAGCAAAGAAAGCCGCAGCGGTCGGACGACCGACCAAGTGGTCTCTCTCTCTCTCTCTCCCTTTTGAATCTCTCCCATTTTATTGACCCAGAGCACTACGACCTCCGCCCCGGAAGCGGAGGTCCCGAAACAGTACTCTGTGGGTCACATAATACAAGGACGAGGGCGAGATCTTAACGAAGAAAAACAAGAAGCAAAAAGAGACAAAAGAGAAACAGCCATTTTATTCAATTACAGGAGGAGCGTCAGCCCCACTGACAAAAGCATCGCCCACCGAGGTCCCTTCACTCGGCAAGTGCACGATACTCCTCCTGGTGCGCGCCCAGCCAGCCGAACGACGCGCGACGGCGCTCAGTCAGCGCCTGGACCAGTGGCGCCCTCACCTCCCACAGGCGAGGAATGCCCACGACAAAGACGCCGACTCGCTGCGCATCCCCGGCCACGGCTTCGGCCTCAACCTCCGCCACCACCTGCAGCCAAGCTCGCTCGTCGTCTACTTCCCCTCGGAGCTGTGTGTAGCGGTCCGCCATGGCGCGCGAAGGAGTTTGGGCTAGTGAGAGTCCTGATGATGCCCACAAAAGACGCCAGCGTGCCCCCCTTTATAACCCGCGGCGTAAGACGGTTACCGAGTTACGCTGAGAAGCGAAAAGCCGGGCGCCCGGCACCGCCAAGTCAGCACGGTCCTCCAGGCGAGTTAATCCAGCCTTATCCCGAAAGTTTCTTCTTCTTTCGATTCTTTCGCGCCCGCTCCAGGCTCAAGCGGTGCGCGGTGACTGCTCCTCCAGTCCCCACGCACCACTCGGGGGCTGCTTACGACCCCAGGGGTCGGTGACCTAGATCAATAACCCGACCAACCGAGCTACCTTCCTCATAGTAACCTCTTCGACCCAAATGCTGCAGCCTACGCCCCCGCGGCTACGGCTTCGAAGCAGCACTTTGCGGAAGGAGAGCTACTCGAGCAAGAGGCCAGGGCCGGTCGGGACCTTTCGATTTAGGTCAGCAGACCAACCGAGCGAACGATCTACCTTAACCCAGGTCGACCCCCCGACCGACCAAACAATCTTCCTCGCGGTGATTTCCTCAACACGAATGCTGCAGCCTACGCCTCCGTGGCTACGGCTCCAAGCTAGCATTTCGCGGAAAAAGGGAGTTGCCCGAGCAGAAGATAGCTTGGTCGGTCAGGGCAGTCCGACCTAGGGCACTGCTGAAAGCACGCTTTTCGCTGACCTAGGTCGTGACTCGATCGACCATGCTATCTTCCTCGCGACGATTTCCTCGACCCAAATGCTACGGCCTACGCCTCCATGGCTATGGCTTCAAAGCGGCATTTTGCGGGAAAAAGGAGTCCTCCGAGCGAAAGAAACCGGTGTCGGTCGAAACGCTCCGACTTAGGCCAGCGTCCCAACCGACCAAACGGGAACTTCGCAGAGGAGGCGGTCTGAACTAAGCAACTCGACGCCGTTCCAAAGTACCTTCCCTCTGCGAAGCAAGCGCTCTAAGTCGCTTGTCTCATCCCGTGTCCTCTTCAGATGTATTTGGCACAACACGTACGCTTTCGGGGCACCCCCGCGGGTCCCGTGGCTACGGTCGTAAGATTGTCCATCACACGGAAGAAGCACGAGATCAGCAGGCAAAAAACTTAAAGCAACCCGACAGGTCGGATTCGTTTGCGATAATTATGTTTATTACATATACTGCAAAGATAAAAACGAAGAAAACTAATCGTCTCCTTCCCCCCGGTGGAGGATGTCCCACGGCGAGATCCGGTTGGCGATCTCCTGGGCACACGGGTCGACTCGGGCCATAAACGCCTCGACCTCTTCATCACTCCGATCGGTGGCGACGCCGCTCCCGACCGCCCCAAGGTCGACACCATCATAATAAGACACGGTGTTAACCAGGGCCGAGGAAGCGCCAAGCACCGCCGCCTCCCGCATTGACGCCTCGACGTGCTCCGGGACCCTCCCAAGTATAGCAGAGATGGCACTGGGGCCCGGAGTAAGCCCAAGCAACCGGTCGCAGACGGCCTGGCTGGCCACCCGGAGGGCCGTCAGCTCGACCGTCGTGTCGGCCGCATCCCTCTCCGCCACCCGCTTGTCCAAAAGGGCCGAGTCTCACGACTCGACCGCCGCGTCCTGCTGCTCCACCGCCACCCTTCGCGACTCCAGCATGTCGCTAAGGTCCCTCCGCAGCTCTGCAAAGACAAAACAGCGTCAGAAGACGCCCGCTACAATGACTACCGAGAGGTGGGACTACTCACCGGTCACGGAGGCCTCCTTGGCGCGAAGCTCCTCCTCGGCCTTGGCGCGCGCTTCCCGGTCGGACGCAAGCTCCCCCCGAGCAAGGTCTCGCTCGCCACGCAGCTGGTCGGCCTCCCTCCGAGCCAACTCGCATTCCTCTCGGAAGAGGGCGGCCTCCGCCCGAGCGGATTCCTCTGCGCGCACCGCGGAAGTCTTGGCCCTTTCGGCCTCTGCCAGGGCCGACCTGGCCCTCTCCCCCTCATCGGTCAACGACTCCGCAAGTCGCTGAGCCTCTCGCAAGGCTTCAGTGACTTCCCCCAGCCGCTGACCGGCCGCGGCGGCCTTCCCTTGTTCGGCAACGAGCGCCCTTTGGGCGTCGCGCAGCTCTCCCCCCACGATACTCCCCTGGCTGTGCAAACGCCAGAGGAAGCTTGACTTGTCCACCGCCCGGGATATCAGACGCTGCGAGTAAATCGCCTGCTCGGTCAGTCCCCTTTTCGTTCAAAAATCTACAAAGGACGAACCCCCGTCAGTCTTACCGATCCGGCCGGGCGGGACTCCTGAATGATGGACCTCATCGCCCTGGAGGAAGCATCAACAGCGTGAAGAAGGTCGGTGCGGATCCTCTCCATCTCCTTCTCCACTTCCCTCTCCCACCGCTCCAGGGTGTTCCAGTCCCCGCGCTTCGCCCCATCGTCCAAGACGAATGCCGGCTCCGACGGTCGCCGACGGGCCAGGTCAAGACGCAGAATCGGCGGCCACGGCTGCCTCAAAGATCCCACCCTACCGGAGCGTCCACGGCGGCCGGTTGCGGATCCTCATGCGGCGCTTGAACCGCCTGCAGCGGTTCCGCCGGCGGGGCGGCGATTCACCAACTTCCTGCCGACGGCTGGGGAGCGGGTCTGATAGGACTTCTCCCCCCAGTGTCACGACCGGCAACGGCCCCGGCGTTCCCCCCGACGGCGGCACCACTTCTCCGACAGGCCCCGCTATGGGAAGCGCGCCCGCGGGACCCTCGCCCCCGGCAATCGTCGGCACAGACCCCGCTGTCGGGGGCGGAAGTGTACGACTCCTCGCTCCCGAGGTAGGGCTCAGCGCCCTCCCTACACTGGAGTGCCCCCTACACACGACGGCCAACTGTGAGCCGCCTAAAAAACGCAGGTAAAGGACCGGTCGGGGCACGCGCAAGGCACTTACCGTGAAGAGCGATTGAGTAGCGCCTGACGCGCCCTTTTCGCCGGGCCCCTACGAGGGGGCGTGCGGGATCTCCGTCTCCTCAAAATGAACCCTGCACTTGCGGCGTCGTCCTCAGAGTCGCGAGCACCGACCCCGTGGTCGGAACCCACATCGGAGCCGCCCAGGTCGCCGTAGGCGCTCGGGGCCCCCTCGCTCGACGATGATTCCTCATCGCCGTTTCTTAGGGTCTCGTCGGAGACCTCTTCACCGCGTGCGGCCCGATCCGTGCGCTCCTTCCTCTTCCGTGCCTTCGCGGCCTCCTTCTCCGCCCTGCGCGCCTGGAGGGCGACGTCGTGCTGGCCCGCGATGAGGCGTGCTGCGGCCCTTGCCTCTTTTTCTCCCGGGAGCAAGGCCCGAGAAACCATGCCGCCAAGCCCCTGCGGAAACGCACTCGGGTAAATGGGCGGGGGAGCAAGAGAAGAAAGAGCCAGAAACCACCCGACGCATTGTGTTCGGGTTCTGCAAACAAACAAGGCGTCTCGCCCACCGCTTCGGTATCACCCACGCCGGCCACCGCAGTCACGCGCGCGAAGACCTCCGACCCAGGGAGCTCCACCGAGGACGACCTCATGGGGTCGGACACTCCGGTGTACTCGAACATGGGGCGCAACCGATCCCTAAAGGGTTGGACGCGCCTCTCCATGAACGTGCGGGCGACCAACTCGCCTGTCAGGCCTCGCCGCTTCAGATCCTCGAGCCGCTCGAGGACCACCTCCACCTTCTTCCTGTCCTTCGAGTCGGGATCCCAAGTCCAGCGGGGACTTTGCACCGGTGGGTTGCCGCTGAAGGCCGGGGCGCTGTTGCCGAGGTTCTGAACGTAGAACCACTCGCTGTGCCACCCCCAGTTCGACGACGGCAGCTTCACGTCAATGTAGTACGGCTTGCGGCCGGGGCGCAGTTGGATGGCTAGGGCGCCGAGGAGACCGGCGGCGTCCGACGGCGGCCGCGCAAAGAAGAAGTGACACCAGAGCCCCCAGTGGGGTTCGATCCCTAGGAAGGCCTCGCACAGCGTGATGAAGATCGCGATGTGGAGGACCCCGTTTGGGTTCAGGTGGTGCACTTCCCCCTAGTAAAAGTGTAGCAGCCCGCGGACGAACGGATGGAGCGGGAGGCCGAATCCGCGCTCGTAGAAGGCAGCCAGCGTGACGATCTCCCCATCACCCGGCGCAGGGGCCACGGTCCCGCCCGGCGGCACCCGCCAGCCGGACTCGTCTCGCGGAGGGAGGAACCCTTTCCTCTCCAAGACGATGAAGCGGCCGGCCGCAGACGAGTGCGGAACCAACGACATCCCCGACACAGGCGAGGAGGCAAGGCGAAGCGCAAGGAAGCAGGGAGCTCTTTTCCTCTTCTTGTGGCTTCTTTCCTCTTTGCAGAAGGCAGAAGCAGTTGTCTCCATCCTTGCGCCGCCCTCGCCTTCCTTTATAGGCAAACGGGCGGGAGCGGATGCCCCTTCGCGCCAACCGACGCCTTTGCACGCGAACCAGCGCGACCGCCGACCGCTCGCCTACCACCTCGGTCACCAACCCGGTAACGTGTTGAAACCCATTTAATTCCCACCAAGCAATAATCGCTCGACAGGCGTATACCGCTGCCGCGCGCCACAAGAAGATACTACAAGCCACGCCGGGCGTAACGGACTGAAGCGCTCCTAAAAAGGTACGAACGGCCCATCGCCGCCACCGGATACGGATCGCCTTCGGGCTCGCACCCGAGGCCCGGCACCGTGTTGGGGTTACGAAGGCCAAGTCCAGTCGACTGGAACTGAAGCCGCCCCGGCACGTAAAACAGAGCGAGGGGCGGGCCAGGGTGAGCTCCCAGGGAGCCTCTAGTTGGGTCGGCGGACGACCCAATCACCCTGACCCGCATCCGAGACCATACCTCACACTCTCCCGCGGAACTCATCGATGAGTGGCGGCCAGCCGCGCCCGGTCGGCCGGACGGGTCTTAAGCCCGATACGGGATCGAGTAAGGAAAGGTTCTCATGGAACGCCCCACAGTGGGTCGGAAGCCCGCGCTGGGAGCTACGTCCGCTTGGGAACGGTCCCCCCTCGAGGGAGACCGCCAAGATTCCACTCGGATTGCCCGTTTGTAGCTCGCACGAGCACGGCGTTCGAACCAACGAAGGTAAACGCGCGTTTGCTCACCCGACTCCAGGTCCCACGGCCGTGGTTGACCAGGGTTCGACCGGGTAAACCCCGACCGCTCTCGATCCGCCTGGGGCTCGGGGTTACACGCGGTGCCGCGCACCGGGATCTTTGGCGGCGTAATCGCGATTGCCCCGACCAAACGTCTCCGACCGCTTGGTCGGCGGCCATCTTCGACCGGGTAAACCCCCGACCGGCTCTCTGATCCGCTCAGGGACTCGAGGGCTACACCCACCGGGTGCGCTTGTGCGCACCCAGGCTCTTTTGGCAGGCGTAAATGCCAAGCGGTTGCCCCGACCAAACGTCTCCGACCGCTTGGTCGGCGGCCATCTTCGACCGGGTAAACCCCCGACCGGCTCTCCGATCCGCTCGGGGGCTCGGGGGCTACACCCACCGGGTGCGCTCGCGCGCACCCGGGCTCTTTGGGCGGGCGTAACTGCCAAGCAGTTGCCCCCGACCAAACGTCTCCGACCGCTTGGTCGGCGGCCATCTTCGACCGGGTAAACCCCCGACCGGCTCTCCGATCCGCTCGGGGGCTCGGGGGCTACACCCACCGGGTGCGCTCGCGCGCACCCGGGCTCTTTGGGCGGGTGTAACTGCCAAGCAGTTGCCCCAACCAATCGTCTCCGACCGCTTGGTCGGCGGCTATCTTCGACCGGCTAAACCCCCGACCGGCTCTCCGATCCGCTCGGGGGCTCGGGGGCTACTGACGGGTACCCATACTATGGGTACCCCCATCAGCCCGGTACCACGAACGGGCTGACCCGCCTCTGCAAAGGCCCAGCGCCGGTGACAGGTACGCGGGCCGCAGGGATGGGCTGTGCCCTGGTCGGAGCCAGCCTCGGGCGGTCGGCAGCCCCCGACCTCTTCCATACGGGCAGTCCGCTCCACCAGCGCTCAAGCGAGCGGGGTCCACGCCGGTGTCAGACAAGCGCCCCGTGCACATGACATCGCCCGCCGTCTGCGGCAAGTTAGGTGGCGCCTTCCTGAGACTGTCAGAAGGGTCACCAAAGAAGTCAAAGCCCCCGTCCCGTTGTCTGACACGCCGCAGAGGGAAGCGCCCTCTCCTGAGGCCGAGCTAAAGTCAAGCACCATTAAAACTGCCGAAGCTGACAGGTGCACGGAACAGCTCGTCATCCTGACAGACCGGCGGAAGACCGCTCACCGCAGGACTACCAACCTGGCGTGGGGGAGAAAGAGGTCGGACGACAAGACGAAACCCAGACTCCAAGGCAGACAGCACCCCTTCCTTTTTTTTCCCTCGGAACTTCCATGTAAACCGGCCAACTCCAGATATATAAGGAGGCAGGGCCCTACGAGGGATGGACAGAGCAAAAACAATCCACCGAGACCAGCTCTCGCTGTATTCCTGTGGTAACTATTCGACGCTAAGAGCAATACACCATATCGAGCGAACTGGAGTAGGGACGTTCAGCCCGAACCAGTATAAACACCAGGCTTCTTGAGTCGACCATTCGGGGAGAGGGAGCGCGCGACCCCCTCCGACCAAAAATTCGTATTGCCGGTGCACGAAACACCGACACTTGCTCGTCCAGCTTGAAGTCTTTTGCCTTGCCTTCATCCATCTTGGACTTAATCCTGTGGATCTTGTCATCATCCTTCTGTCCTTCTCGGATCTGATCCTCCAGGGTAGGCTTAACTTCCAATGCGGCCAAGAATCCTTTCGGCACCACCTCAATTTGCATCCTCTGAAAATCCCTACATATCTCGTCCTGACTTGTGGCTATCAGCACAGTCACAGTATGGCTCTTCCTACTCAAGGCATCGGCTACCAAGTTAGCCTTCCCAGGGTGGTAATGGATTCCAACATTATAATCCTTGATCAACTCTAACCATCTCCTCTGCCTTATGTTCAGGTCTGATTGGGTGAAAATATACTTAAGGCTCTTATGGTCTGTATATACTTCACATCTGTTTTCGATCAAATAATGATGCCACAACTTCAAAGCATGCACTACGGCAGCTAGCTCTAGGTCATGCGTTGGATAATTCTCCTCATGCGGTCTCAACTGCCTCGATGCATAAGCGACGACCTTTCCGTTCTGCATCAGCACACATCCAAGTCCTTGGCGCGATGCATCACAATAAATATCAAAGCTTTGATTAACATCCGGTAGAACTAACACCGGTGCTGATGTCAATCGCCTTTTCAGCTCTTGAAAACCTTTTTCGCACTCCGGCGTCCATGCAAACTTCTTCTCCTTTTTCAACAATTGCGTGAGAGGTCTCGCAATGGTTGAAAAGCCTTCAATGAAGCGGCAGTAGTATCCTGCCATTCCAAGGAAACTCCGAATCTGGGTCACGGTCTTCGGCTGCTCCCAGTGTAACACAGCTTCTACCTTGCTCGGGTCAACGACGACTCCTTCTGCGGTCATTACATGTCCGAGGAACTCCACCTTGTCCTTCCAAAAGTCGCACTTGCTGAACTTAGCGAAGAGTTGCTGTTTCCTCAGCTTTTCCAAAACTCGCCTCAAGTGCTCTGCATGTTCATGCTTTGTCTTGGAGTAGACTAAGATATCATCTATGAACACAACGACAAACTTGTCCAAATAGCCGTTGAGCATTCTATACCGCATGTCCATACGCAAAATGGATTAGCTGGAGCACTAATAAAAAAAGATTAAATTTATAGCACGACCACTTTTGCTAGGTTGTAACTTGCCCAACACTTGTTGGGACACGCAGTCTTGCATGCAGCAGCACTCATCAATTTTAGACCATCGGCCTACAACATCCATTCACCTATGCAACTAGTGCAAAAGGTCATCCCGAAGATTTCCCATCTTAGAAAGTTTGGTTGTATGGTATATGTACCTATACCATTCCCACAGTAGACTGCAATGGGCCCTCTCCATAAGTTTGGGATATACGTTGGTTATGAGAGTGCACCCATAATCAGGTATTTGGAACCCATGACTGGAGACTTGCATACAACCCGATTCGCTGATTGCATCTTTAACGATGATTGTTTCCCATCATTAGGGGGAGGAAATCAACCTTTGGATGAAAAATACTGAGAAATCATATGTCATTCCACTGGGATCCCCGCACATGACCCTCGCACTAATGAAGCAAATCAAGAAGTCCAGAAGATAATTGATTTGCAAAACCTAGCAAATCAATTGTTTGATCATTTTTGTGATCTGAAGAGCGTGATCAAGTCGCATGTACTGCTAGAAATGCACTAGAGAGGGTTGAAATACCAAAGAAAGCAGACGGTATCCGTCATCCTGTTCAGAGACCTCAAAGAAAAAGAACAAAAAATCTGGCTTCTCAAACCCAAAGTACCTAGACTTACCATAGCCAATCAAGAAAGTACCCCAAAGCAAGAAGGGGAGCCAGTTGAGACCTGGCACAGAAAAGAAGCTCATGAAAAAGGCAATCCAGATTTGAATCTTCCATTGCAGGAAGCCATCGGAAAAATATTTGCGCACACATAGGCGATGAAAAACTAAATGTATTTGCTCCTGTGTAACGCCCTAGTTTTCGCCTCCGGAAGAAAAGCTAATTTAAAGTAATTAAATTCAAAAATTGGAGCTTCTTTGGTGTTTATATTAACCTGGCATCCTTTCCCATCCAAAATCGGGATTCAATTCCTTTCCGTTCGAAAAATCGAATTTCCAGATTCCCGCCGGTACCCGAAATTTCACCCGAGTGGAAAAATGCTCCAAAAATCCCAAAATCACTTCAATTATGTCCCAAATATTCCAAAATGATTTTAGGAACCATTCCCCGGATTTTTGGACCTTCGCTCCTATTTTATCTCGCGCGGCTTTCTTAGGCCCTGTTTGGCAGAGCTCCAGATTCCAGCTCCACCTCAGAGCTGAAACTTGTAGACTGAAATAAAGTGACTTAAGTTTATATTTTTATTCTAAAATGTAAACAAGATGAACCACCTAAACACTCTTAATATACCCATAGCTCCAGCTCCACGAATTTGGTGGAGCTAGTAATACCTAGCTCCACCAACTCCAAGAATTTGGTGGAGCTGGAGCTCTGCCAAACACCCCCTTAATGCCCGCAATCCGCGCCTGAATATTTAATTCCACAAATTTCATCCAAATTCCGCGAAAACAATTTTATTGGGTCCCAAATATTCTAAAATGGTTCTAGGAATTTTTTTCGGAATTTTTAGACCATTTTTCCTAATTTTTCTTTAGGGCGGTTCATTTACGTAATTCTCGACCAATCACACGCTGCCACGTGGCATGAATAGTGTCATCTTCAACCTTGGGCTGTCAGGTTGCCATGGGAGAGCTCAAGCAAGCTCCAATGGCTAGGGCTCTCTTTAAATGCTCATATCTCCCTCAAACCAACTCCAAATCCATCACGGCCGGTTCCGTTGAATCCGTAGCGACACCCTCTTGCCATTCCCCACCTTCATTAGCCGCTAATCTCATCGGAAACTGTCGCATTAAAGAAAAAACCAAAATGCAATCAAATGCTCATAACTCGGCCATTTCAACTCCGTTCCACGTGATTTCACTTCCATTCTCCGTATAAGAGTCCCTGTCCCGGTGGTATGATCCTCCTTTAGCCTTTCCAACTCGTGCGCCCGTGAGATCAAGAAAACCAACGCCGGGTCGTTGTTTTCGGTGTTCTTCAAGTTCTTGGCCATAGATCTCTCTCTAGTGGGTTTTTCTCCACTCCGATTGGTTCTTTGTGACCGTGAGGAAGTCTAACACCTAACCATTCAATCAATTTTAGGATCCCTCAAGTTTTGAAGGTGAATTTCGTGTTTTTGTCGGTTCGGCCGGAACGCCGTTCATCGCCAAATTCGTCGTCTCCGGTGAGAATCAATCCAATTCCTTCCTCCTATAGCTCCCTAAGGTTGTCATCTAGAGAATCCGTGCTTTTATTTGGTCCAATTCCATGCGAAAATGGTGGAAATCGGATTTTTTTGAGTTTGGCGTCGCCTCTGTTATTTTGTGCCCGTGCGTGCGTGTGGCCGTGCCCACGCCGACTGGCCACGGCCGCCGCCGCCACTCGGGCCGAAGCGCCCAGCGCCGCCGCTGCCGAGCCCCGTCCAAGACGCTGCGCTTCGCGTGCGCCACGCCGCCCGCCGGGCCGGTGTCGATCTTGGCGCCTCCCGCCGCCGGTTGCCCCTCGCCGGCTCACCCCCCTATACCCCCTCCCTCAAGCTCCATGGCAATAGCCATGGCTTTGGCCCAAGCAAGAAGAAAGCCAAGCCTATGCCATGTGGGGCCCACCTGCCATAGACTCCAAGTCTACCAAAAAATTCAGAAAAGTCAACAAAGGAATATTCTCGGAATATTCTCCCGTTTTCGATTTTTCAGCAATTTCAAACTTCGGAAGCTCATAACTTTTCCGTCCGAACTCCGATTGACTCTGTTCAAATTTCTAAATTCATCTAAAATCAAGATCTACCTGCCAGTACTACTTTTGTAATTTTTGGATTTTATTTGTTTTCTTGTATTTATTTATTGCCTCGTTTTGCGCGTAGCCGAGGACCCCGTCGCGACCGCCGATCCCGCCACCGGACTTCAAGAGTTCAACATCCTCGCTGTGACCGAGGCAAGTCTCCTTGACGCATGTTGATCCTACAATTTATAAACGTTTTACCATGTTTTACAAATTGCATTGCTATTTATATAAAAGGATGATGTTGACGTTAGGCCATTAGTTATACCTATTGTTCATACCTCCTTGATATTGTTATACATGATCCTTTGTCGCCCTAGTCAGTAATCCACCATAATAAATATTTTTGATAAAATATTCTTTTATTAGGGAAATGACTATTTGGAAGACATTGTGGATGAAACATATTAGTATAGAATGTAGATGGGAGCTAGAACCCAACTTGATTGGAGATTACCTGAATATTAGTATTGATGGGGATTATAAATTATGAAATTGATCTATGAACGTTGATGATTGAAATATTCTGAAGTTGGATTGTGGTAGTAGTTCACATGTTAATGGATTGGGGGAAAGGTTGGAAGATGTATGGCATTGTGAAGTATTCATGATGGATTAAATAGATCGTTGCAAGAAAATAGTATGTTGAATTGGATTCCTTGGGTTGATAAAATAGTATCAAATGAGAATCAGAGTTAGTTGGATTATTAGTGTCTGTTAGGAATTATTGTCAACGGACTGATTAAGAAATAGATGATTATGGAAATATAGATATGTGATAATCATTTATGGAGAATTGTGAATAATGTAGAATATGTGTGGTTTATTTATTTAACTTAGTATCGGTGTGAAGGGAAACTACTATTGACGATGAATTAGTACAATCCTAGTTTTATGAAATCATATTTGGTGGTTTAGTAAAGGATGATAGTGCGTATTCTTGGAGGATTAAAGTAGATACTCTAGAAGTGATAATGTGAATGATTAAATATATGATATTATGCAGTATTCTCGGTGGTTTAGTAAGTGATTTGGTGAAATATTCTTAGCAGATGATAAGATTGATTACCGTATAAATACTGGATAAGCCAGTAATACGAATTATGGTTTAAGGGAAATATTTCATATACGGACATGATTATAGTTTAATATGATTTTTGGAGTTATGATGGTACCGTGATATACTTCTTACGTGTTGGATACTATATTGAACTGGATTATTCGTATGATTGTAAAATTTCGGCAATAGAAGGATTATCGGAGAACACACAATTGATTATAAGGATTTTAATCAAACCCGGGATTTGTATTTTATAAAATAAACTATTGGTGGAATAGAATAGTACGGTAGAAATGCTTAGACTCGCAATCGGTCAGTATTCACCTATGGGTGGGAATTTCATTTTAACTCTTGAAAACTGGTGTTGGAAGTTATAGGCAGAGAGTATTGCCGTTGATTTACAAAATAAAATGAAAATGAAAAATGGTTTGGACTTGGGTGGAATGGTTTGTCTGGCGGGTGCGGATAGCGCACTAGTTTTCATGGTGCAAGTACCGCCCCAAGTCAATTAAGGACCAACGCTTATGACTGTCTCCATTCTAAGCATAACCGTACAACCACATGTCAAAGTGGGCACGACCTGGCTGAATAATTTGTAGAAACCTAACTTAGACTCACCAAACGGTGGAATGTGAGCGCCGAATAGAGGCAATGTTGTTTTTCTCACACGGCGCAAGAGGGGGCTTCTGTACTGGGTGGATATAACCCTAACAGCGGTGAAACCTCAGCGGGTGGGTTAGGTTAGGCGTATACATTGTAAAGGCCTTGTCATGATATCCCTGCCGGCACACCTAAGGAAGTGTGCTAATAGCTTGGCACCAAGGGAATATCATGTCTTGTGGGTAAAGTTGTACACCTCTGCAGAGTTAAAACTATTCGAATAGCCGTGCCTACGGTCAAAGGCAAAGCTTGCTGAATGCTTTCATACTGGTAGACTTTGATTTTGATTTTAAAAACTAAAAGGTGTTTTGTTTTGGGATCCGGGAGCGGTTAGAACTCTCGGGTGTGCTTCTGGCAGATAGAGCCAAGTAGATGGATTGAACCTGTTTTTGTGACCCGTGGCAGATAGAGCCATGTGGATGGATTGAATCATGACGTTTTTGAGATATGGCGGATAGAGCCCGTATATTAGTGAATGGTGGTTAGAACCTTCACTGAAATGTTACATAATTCAATTATTAAAAAGAATTGCTCAAATATGCTTTGTGAAACTTATTAACACGTATGATTTGATGAAACTTGGCTTTATGCAAAAGAACTGTATTAAGCTTCCTTTGGAAAGCCCCACATATGCATTTTCCCCAGACTTGCTAAGTACTTTATGTACTCACGTGCTACATTCTCAACCTGTCTCAGAAGTGTTTGAAGCTGTCAAAGGAGATCCCAGGACCCGGACGCGCTCCCCACTCGATTGCCTGTGGGCATTTGGATGGGTCGCCTTGGTGTTTTCATCTTCCGCTGCTGTTGTTCAAGTTGTTCAGCCTGTTCAGGCCGTAATGGTAAACCTTGACCATAAGGTCTTCGCTTTTATTTGGTGTTATTCTTATTTAGTTATATCAAATCGTGATGTGGCTGTTGATTCTTCACTGTTGGACTGTGTGTACTAGCTACTGATTTGGGACTAGTACAGAAATACACAGGAGATTCCGGATAGCCGATCCGGGGGCTCACATCCTGTGATGAGAAATAGCAGAGAAGAGCAAGCAGAAGTGCATGAGGAAGCACCACGTGATGAAATGGCCAACAACTTCGTAACAACGGGAGAATCTTTGAATAGAGCAACAACCAATGTTGATGCACATTTTGCAAAGAAGATTGCCACAATTATTGACCATGATCCTGAGCGTGTATCTCTGGCAGAATGTAAGAAAATGCAAGATTGGGAAGAATGTAAGAAAGCAATCATCGTAGAATTAATCTATCTGAACAAAAGAGAGGTGTTTGGGCCCGTGTGCCGCACGCCTCCCCATATAAACCCTGTAGGTCACAAATGGGTCTTTGTTCGGAAGAGGAATGAAAATAATGAAATTGTAGGGTACAAGGCAAAACTTGTTGCACAAAGTTTCACTCAATGTCCAGGGGTTGATTATGAAGAAACCTATTTCTCGGTCATGGGAGGAATTACCTCTAGATATCTAATCTCAATAGCAGTCAACTTGAAGTTAAAAATGAAATTAATGGATGTTGTCACAGCATATCTGTATGAAAACTTGAATTCGGATATATACATGAAAGTACCCGAATGTTTCCCTGTCCCGAACCAAGACAGAGTAAACAGAAATCTATATAGTGTAAAATTATAGAAATCACTGTATGGACTGAAGCAGTCATGAAGAATGTGGTACAATCTATTGAGTGACTTTCTCTGCAAGAAATGCTACACAAACAGCGAAGATTGTCCATGTGCTTTTATACAACGATCCCCGAATGGATTTTGTATAATCTCCGTCTATGTAGATGACTTGAATATCATTGGAACGGATGAAGAAATAGAAGAAGCATGCTCATACTTGAAGTCTGAGTTTGAAATGAAGGACTTGGGTAAAACCAAGTTTTGTTTAGGCTTGCAGCCTGAGCATGTCCAAGGAGGAATCTTGGTACACCAATCATCTTACACAAAGAAAGTGTTAGAGAGATTTAGTTTTAAAAAGGCATATCCTGCAAAGACCCCAATGGTCGAAAGGTCACTACAAGCAGACCTAGGCCCATACAGGCCTAGAGAAGAGGGGGAGGAAGTCCTAGAAGCGGAATTCCCATATCTGAGTGCAGTTGGAGCGCTCATGTACCTTGCAAATAACACCAGGCTGAACATTGCGTTCGCTGTGAATTTGCTAGTCCGGTACAGTGCAAAACCCACCAAAAGGCATTAGAAAGGGATCAATGACTTCTTCCATTACCTCCAAGAAAGCAAAAACCTTGGCTTATTTTACAAAATAAATCATGAATTGACTTTGGTTGGCTATGCCAATGCTGGGTACTTATCTGACCCACATACGGGCAAGTCACAAACTGGGTATATTTTCCTTTATGGTGGAACAATAATTTCTTGGAAGTCGTCTAAGCAGATTATTGTCTCTACGTTGACAAACCACTCGAAAATGATTGCCTTGTATGAAGCCTCCCGAGAATGTTCATGGCTTCGAAGAATGGTTCACCACATCCAAAAGTCATGTGTCTTGAATGTTGAGCAAACTCCCACTATCATTTATGAAGACAATGCAGCTTGTATTGCTCAAATGCAAATGGGTTATATGAAAAACTACCTCACGAAGCACATCAACCCCAAGTTCTTTTATGCTCATAAAATGCATAAGATGAACGAGATCAAGATACTGCACACTAAATCATGTGAGAATCTTGCCGATTTATTCACTAAGTCACTCCTAGCATATACTTTTGAGAGATGTGTTAGAGGAATTGGGATGTTGAGACTTAGAGAAGTGCAGATTTCAGGGTGAGAATTTTCACATACTCCTATATAAATCTTGAACATGAAGTTTGAGTACCCAACATAAATCTCGAAGATTAAAATTGAAGTTCGGGTGAATTATACTCTTTTTTCCTTAGTTTTTCACAGAAGTTTTCTTACGTAAGATTTTAATGAGGCAATTCGTGCATCACAGAAAGCGTATGCTATGTACTCTTTCTCCAAGTATTTTTTCCACTAGATTTTCTGGAGTTTTGATGAGGCATATGCATCTCGTGGCAAAGGGCCCAAGGGGGAGTGTTAAGAAACTATGTGGCCCACGATGGTCCCTTAGCCGAAACCCTAAATGTAGGCTATAAAAAGAGGAGGGGTCCCCCCATTGTACATGTGTAGGATCGATATAGACTAAGCAATTAGAGGGGGGTTGAATGATTGCGTGGAAGCTAAAATCAAATTTTTGATCTACTAAAAATTCACCCCAATTCAGAATCAAATAATTGCTTTGTATTCAACAAAAATAGAGTAGATGCATTCGGTAAATCACTAATTCCCATATATCCAGCCATCGGATTGACCTGAAATTTTAACATACGAAACTAGATTCCAATACAAATCTAACAAAAAATAATCAACTCGATCGGACCTACGGATCAAAAGTTATGAACCCTGCAAGCTTGCTATGATAGATTATGATGAGAATTGATCTAACCTTAATTCCCGAAGAACCAATCGTCGGATTGATGTGAAATTTAAACTGTATAAACTAGATTCAATTTCAAAACTAACCCAATAAGAATTGGCTCAATCGGATCTATAGATCGAAAGTTATAAGCTTCACAAATTGACTGTATCAATAATAACGAGAATTGATTAAACCCTAATTTCGTGATTAAACAAAATCTACAAAAGATTAACCAACAAAACTGAGGAACACTAAAATAATGCCCTAGAAAGGTTTTAGATGGATCAAATCAAGAAGAAACTCAAAGAATCAAGATAGACAATGAATCAATCTACTAAACCGAAAACCGGGCGAGAAAAGAAAAACAGAAATCCGAATGAACAGTAAATTGCGATTTACTGTAGCAACACTATAGATACTGGTGTCGTGGCCAATGTAGCACCGAAATTTCTCTCGCTATCGCTTGCCCTCGGTGAGATCGGTTCAATGTCACGCGAAGCCTTCTGAAGCGGGATGCCGCACCCACAAATGTTGTACCACGCAGAGGAGCTTGAAGAAATTAATCTTTTATTTCTTTTTGTCTAGTCTGGTTACAGTACTCCAAACAAAAGAGTACAATACCTCAGCACTAAAACTCCACAACAAACAGGAGACAACCCCTCCTATTTATAAGAAGTAAACCCTAGAAGAGTTCGCATGCATGTCCACTTAGCCCAACATGGCCCAATACATGCAAACTACCCCAAACGATTACAACTGCACGCGTACGGCCCACCTGCCGTACTCACGTGACTCACTGGATTTCACATGCACCGTACTCTAGCCCGAACGTCCCGCATGACATCCTTGACCACTAGGACCACGATTCCTCACTGAACCTAGTCCCGAACCTCAGTCCCTCCATGAACCTAGTTCTAGTCTCGTCATCGATCACGTTCGTCCTCGAGCAACACCTGCACATGGACAAACAAGAAACAATTTCGAGTACAAGTCCACGACTTTACTCAACATCAGTCCATGCAACTACTCACACTAGCATTGCATAAGATCAAAACCATTACCATGCTATCACAAGCATATCAAGTAATTATCTAAAACAGCACATTTTGCAAATTCAATTCTAAGCTAATTTTCCAGCACATGATTTCACAACAAGCAATCAGAAGAATAATGGATCAATATTTCCTTCATATTGTGTCTCCCCCTCCCTCTCTCTCTCTCTCTCTCTCTCTCTCTCTCTCTCTCTCTTTGTTCTCCACTTTAGATCTGTTCGGAAACCCTAGACTACATTGGCAGGATGGTTCCTTGACAGTTATGGGCAGAATTATTCATGCCTTCATGGTCTATTCATCCACTGGAGTTTTTTCCCCATCACAACCAATTTTCAAGCAGTCATGGATAGGGGGGATCACGGTGCTTTGTAAATACTGAAATATTTCCCTTTTTTCTATTATGCGCAACTACAAGTTCTAATTTTGAACATGTTTAGGCTCTTGAGATTGCTTTTCAAGTAGATATGTCATGTGCTGGAAATACTATTCATGCACGTGTGAACAGTACCGTACTGTTCACTGCGAGGGGGGAGGGACTAGATTACTCAGGATTGAGATAGTATTAGTTTAAAGGGATCTTATGTCGGGACCCCGAATTTGCAAATCCGGACCCTCTGTGTATTCAGCACTAGTCCAGGAACGCGCTAGTGCACACAGTCTTAACATCGGTAAATATCACAATCATACCAATCGATATTATCAAAGTACTTTATTTAAATAACCAAACAGGTTACTTGACCTTATGGTCAAGTTACAAATATATGCCTCGCAAGGCAAAACTTATTAAAAGAGAGATAATAGCAGCGAAAAATCAAATAACTTTGTGGCGCCATCCAGTATACCACAGGCAACTGACTGGGCTCGCATCCCTAAGTAGACGGGTCCTCTTGGAATTCCTCCTCCGAAGCTGGCGTAGTCTCCTCTTCAACTGGTATTGTGTTGAGGCAAGGGTGAGTACTTGGTACTCAAGAAGTCATGCATGTAATGCAAGCTAATATACTATATGCATGGCTTGGTACAAAGGAGTAGCTTAAGGTATATTTGCGATGTGACTTTTTGACAAGTAATATAAGTAGATTCGAAAGCGAGAAATAAGTAAAGCATAAATAACTTTTCAAGAAGTTTAATAAACATTTTTCCCCATCCTAAACCACATTTCCATCATCTTCATTATTAAACCAACCCAACCTTTCAAACCAAAGTTATTTTTGAGAAAATCTAACCCTTGATCAGTAATTCCCGAGCATTGTCCAAAGATCATGACTCGGCTATTTAAATAGATTCTACACTCTGCAGAGGTTATGCACTTTACCCACAAGATACAATCAAACACCACAAAGGCGAGTTCCTCAGAATAAAGCCTTTCTAAGCCTCAAACAACACAGTGGTCCTCTCCGGTTCATGCTCTACACCATCCCTTCCCTTAGCCAAGGCGAAGTATGGGACCAACACACTGTTAGATGGGTATCCGGCCACAGCCACGATACGCCCCGCATAATCACACAAACGGTGTAATCGACACCCTGAGGCTCCACAAGTGAGTCCTTAGCGACTTAGTCAACTAGGGCCGTCCCATTCCAGCCATGTGGTTGCAAGTATGACCAGTTCAAAGGCTTGCAAGGTTAAGTCCTTAGAGTGACCAGGGCAAGACTACCCAAGAACCAAATCAACATCCCCAATGCCACACTGCCCACCTGATTACTCTTGCCACATGCCCCGGCCGAAATCGTTTATCAAACCCCGCTTGATTACCATGCACCACGTGCCATCAACATCACATGATACTTTTCCCAAAACAGGTTCAATATATCATTAAGTCAATATTAACATTTGATTGTCCAAAATCATATTATGAGCACGTAGTGTGTCTAAGCAAGATACTACAACGGTCTAAACCCATGTTGGCAATTTAATAATGTCCAACTAGTAAACCACAACTAGGGTGACAAAGGGTCATGGCACATACTTAAGTAATCAAGGTGTCATATAGCAAATTGGTATTTATCTAACCCCTGTGTTTAAACAAAGTATTTTTCTAATTGAACTAGCATGCAATAGTTTAAATCAAAATAGATTTCAAATAGGATCAACATGGTCAAAGCACAACTTGCCTTCAAAAGTACTTGCTCTTGGTCTTGAGTTGGATCCTGAGTCAATACTTCTCCTTCGAATCCTTCCCAAGACTTCAACGTCTACTCGTAAAGCGTGCAAATAGCAAATACACAAATAAACAATAGGCAAAAAATCCCAAAACTCCAAATAAAATCCATAAACAGAGAGAACATAATTTTCTGGATTTTTAGGAACTGGAATCGTTCAAATCGGAGTTAAAATGCAAAAGTTATGATTTATTAAAGTTTAAATAATCAATTAAATAATATTACAGAGAAAAACTTTAGTCCAAAAATTAAATAAAATTCATATTTGAGTAGATCTGAATTTTATACAAATTTAGAAATTTGAATCACTCAAATCGGAGTTGAAACGCAAAAGTTATAAGCGTTTGAAGTTTGAATCTAAATTTGAATTAATATTTCGAATTAATAAATCATTTTCTTTTTCGGAAATTAATTATTGCGTCATCATGGACACGTGGCAGCCTCTGATTGGGCGGCTGACGTCAGCCGGCTCATGGGCTTGGTCCACGGTTTGGCTCGGTCCACCGTGGACTCGGTCCACCGTGGACTCGGTCCACCGTGGACTCGGTCCACGACTCCACGTGAGACTGACAGGTGGGACCACTCGGGTGACGTCATCGCTGACGTCAGCGGGGACTCAGCCCACGGTGCTGACATGTGGGACCCACTGTGACGTCATGGGTGACGTCGGCGCTATGGATTAGCCATCGACATGCGGGCCCTCGACACGCGGGCCCGCGTGTCGATGTACCTGCCACGCGTCACGCCGACCGCGTCGGTCCAACTTCCCGACACGTGGCGCAATCACGGCCGTTGGTTTGAAAATCAACGGCGCGGATTAGATCCAGGGTTAACACGTTGAAACTACTCGTTGATCGTGGGCCGTTCGATCTAGATCGGACGGTCCAGATCTAATCCTATAATAATCACTACCACGGCACGTGGCAATTGTGAACCGTTGGATCTTGATCCAACGGTCCAGATCTAATCGGGTTTGGAACACGTGAACTCACCTCAACCGCACGATCAAGATCGGACGGTCCACAGAGCTCGCGAGGTCCGGCGATGGCGCGGCGAGGCTTGGGCACCGGAGACGAGAACGACGACGAACCCGACGGCGTTTCGGGGTTGCTCTGGCGAAGTGAAGGGTCTCTTCGGGTGCGTCTCGTCACGGTGGTTCCAGATCCGTGCTCCTTCTCGGCGGAAGACGACGGACGGCGGCGGAATCGAGTAAAAACCGCGGCGGTCACTTCCTCCAACTACGGCGAGCTCGCCTGCAATCAAGCGGCTCGAGCGAGATGGCTCGAGGAACGGTGCGCAAGGATGAGGGCAACCTCGGGGACGTCTCACGCTTTAAATAGCCTCGGCGTTCGCGGACACGGAAACCTAGTTTCCACGGCGGCGCACGGCGGAGTCCGGCTCGGTCTCGGCGGAGACGACGACGCAACGCCCACGTGGCACGATCAACGGCCACGATCGCGACGGGCGCGATCGGATCCGGCCGGATACGGCTCGAAGCCGACGGGCGGATCTCGGCCGTTGGATCTTGATCCAACGGTTGGGATTGATTAGGGTTTTGAGTCGGTTTGATCGAGTCAATCGCTCGGTCGGACTCGAGTCCGACTCGGTTCCGACTTCGGTCGGATGAACAAGATTTGACCCGAGTTGAATTTCCAGCGATTTAATATTTAAAATAATTCCCGATAATTCATTTAATTCATTAAAAATAGCAAAAGACTCGAGAAAAATTCCAAAAATTCGAAAATATTTTGGATCATTTTGGACTCAAATAAAATATTTCCAACAAAATTTTATTTGCAATATTGAATTCTTTAATTATTTCAAAATGGGATAAATTCAAATAAATTCCAAATAAATCCAAATAAATTCCAGAAAATTCCAAAAATTCACCAAAGTGCCAAATCACACATGAATTTAAGAGAAGCAAAATTTTGGGGTGTTACAAACCTCCCCCCCTTAATAGAATCTCGTCCCCGAGATTCGTGGCTTACTAAAGGAATAGGTTTGGAAACTCTTTCTTCAAATCCTCTTGCGCTCCCAAAGTAAACCGCTTTCTTCATGGTTGCTCCACTGAACTCTACAAAAACGGGTTGACTTATTTCTGGTCTCTCGATCCACTGTGTCTAGAATCCTCACGGGATACTCCTTATAAGTCAAATCCTCTTGCAACTCAATTGACTCTAGCGGTGCCTGTTCCTCAGGAACTCGGAGACACTTCTTCAACTGGGACACATGGAACACGTCATGCACTCCTGTTAACGATTGTGGCAACTCCAGCTGATAAGCAACTTCGCCTCTGCGGCTCAAAATCTTAAATGGTCCAACATAACGGGGTGCGAGTTTCCCTTTGGCATGGAACCTCTTAACTCCCCTGAGAGGCGTAATCGTGAGGTATACAAAGTCTTACGGTTCAAAACTCAAGTCTCGCGACGATTGTCAAGATAACTCTTTTGTCGTGATTGGGCTATCTTCAACCTTTCCCTAATCATGGCGACCGCTCTTCACCTCTTGAAGAATATCAGGCCCAAAGACACGGCGCTCACGGTCTCATTCCAATTCAATGGCGTCCGACAGGTCGACCATACAAAGGCCTCAAAAGGTGACATCTCAGAACTAGCCTGATAACTATTGTTGTAACTAAACTCGGCATACGGCAAACTCTTATCCCAAGAGGTAGCATAAGCCAATGCACAAGCTCTCAACATATCCTCCAGACCGGTTGACTCTTTCTGGCCTGTCCATCCGTCTGCATGGATGATAAGTCAGATCAAGTTCAAACGGGTTCCCATGGCTTCATGCAACTTATTCCAACCTTGAGGTAAATTGGGTACCTCTGTCCGATACAATCCTCTTTGGCACTCCGTGCAAACAGACAATCGATCATGTACAATTACGCTAATTTATCTCCCGAGTAAGTGGTCTTCACGGGGATAAAATGGGCTACTTTAGTCAAGCGATCCACTATAACCCATATGGAGTCATAACCTCCTTGGGTCTTGACAAACCGGTAATGAAATCCATTCCGATTTCCTCCCACTTCCACTCGGGTATTTTCAGCGGTTGTAGCAATCCTCGCTGGTCTCGATGCATTGCCTTGACTCTCGGCATACGTCGCACAATGCAACATGCTCGGCAACTTCACGTTTCATACTCGGCCACCGAATCTCTCCTTCAGATCCCGATACATCTTGGCGCTTCGAGGATGAATTGAGTACTTAGAGTCATGGGCTTCTTCCGAATCGCTTGCTTTAACTCCTTTTGTTAGGCACACAAATGCGATCCTTCATCCACAACGTGCCTTGCTCATCCAACTTGAAGTCCTCTCGCCTTGCCTTCCTCCTTGATGGACATAATCCTGCGGATCTTGTCCTCATCCTTCGGTCCATCTCGGATCTGATCCTCTAGGGTAGGCTTTACTTCTAATGCGGCCAAGAATCCGCTAGGTACTACCTCAATCTTCATTTTCTGAAAATCCTCACATAACTCATCCTGACTTGTGGCTAGCAACGTACTCACGGTATGGCTTTTCCGACTCAGAGCATCGGCTACTACGTTGGCCTTCCCGGGATGGTAATGGATTCCAACATTGTAGTCCTTGATTAACTCTAACCATCTCCTCTGCCTCATATTCAGATCCGACTGGGTGAATATGTACTTAAGGCTCTTATGATCCGTATACACTTCACATCTGTTTCCAATCGATAGTGACGCCATATCTTCAAGGCATGCACTACGGCAGCCTAACTCTAAGTCATGTGTCGGATAATTCTCCTCATGCGGCCTCAATCGCCTTGATGCATAAGCGGCGACCTTTCCATTCTGCATCGACACATCCAAGTCCTTGTCGCGATCGTCACAATAAATATCGAAGCTTTGAGCAACATCCGGTAGAACTAACACCGGTCTTGGCGTCAATCGCTTCTTCAGCTCCTGAAATCCTTTCTCACATTCTCAAGCGTCCATGCAAACTTCTTTTCCTTCTTCGATTGCGTAAGAGGTTTTGCAATTGTCGAAAAGCCTTCGATGAAGCGGCGGTAGTATCCTGCCATTCCAAGGAAGCTCAGAATGCAGGTCACGATCTTGGTGCTCCCAATGTAACACGCCTTCTACTTTACTTGGATCTACGACGACTCCTCCTGCGGTCATTACATGTCCAAGAAACTCCACCTTGTCCTTCCAAAAATCACACTTGCTGAACTTGGCGAAAAGTTGTCGTTCCTCGCCTTTTCCAAAACTCGCCTTAAGTGTTCGTCATGTTCATCCTCTGTCTTGGAGTAGATTAGGATATCGTCTATGAACACGACGACAAACTTGTCCAAATATTCCATGAACACCTTATTCATCATATTCATGAAATAAGTGGCGCATTCGTCAATCCAAAGGACATAATCAGTAAACTCGTAATGTCCATATCTTGACGAGAATGCGATCTTCGAATATCTTCCGATCGGATCTTCAATCGATGATATCCCGATCTCGAGATCAATCTTGGAGAAAACTCCGGCCCCTCTTAATCGATCAAACAAATCATCAATCCTGGGTAGCGGATACTTATTCTTCACGGTGACTTCGTTGAGTGCACGGTAGTCAATGCACATCCTGAAACTCCCGCCTTCTTCTTGACAAACAAAACCGGTGCTCCCCACGGCGACTAACTTGGTCTCGATAAAGCCTTTCTCCATTAACTCTTCTAGCTGTTTCTTCATTTCTACCAACTCCTCGGTGGACATCCGATAGGGTCTCTTTGCTATCGGTCTTGTACCAGTACAAGCTCTATCACGGACTCTATGTCCCCTGCCTCGCGGCATACCTGTAGATCTTCGGGAAAAACATCGGGTACTCATTCACTCTTGAGACATCATCTATGCCGATTGCCTTGGTGCATTAACCATCAATCTGTCCATCTCTAATCTGCAGTGGCTTGGAATTCCACTTTCTTCCCACACTGCTCTCAATCGAGATAGTCCTTCGTCCACAATCCAATACGGCCTTGTGCTTGGATAACCAATCCATTCCCAATATAACGTCTAAGGTCCGGGTCTCCAAAATTATAAGGTTTGCTAGGAACTCTATTCCATCTATCAAGATTCTCACCCGGAACATCCTACTTTCGCTCGGAGTTCTAACCAGGGTTTGAACTAAAAGCATGCACTTAAGTCTTGCAATCCTCAAATCATTTCTAGTAGCAAAGCCTTGCGAAACAAAGCGAATCTAAGCTCCGTGAGTCAAACAAAAGCATTGCAGTGCTTGAGTTAACAAGTAACTTACCCAAGACGACGTCAGTAGCATTCTGCAGGTGCATCTGCGGTGACATGGTTGACTCGGCCTCTCACCACGGTCTGCAGGGTGTGGCTCCTGATCGGGCGCCCTAGCTGGGCGGTTCCTAGGTTGAAGCGAACTGGGTCACTCCTGCTTTGTCTTCTTTGGACAATCTGTTGGCAAAGTGTCCGGCTCGTTGCGCTTGTAGCGTCTCACTGTTCCTTGCCGATCGCACGAGTAGTGTTTCTAGCGGGGCTGGGGTCTAGTAGTTCGATTGGCAGGTCTTGGTGCGGGGATGGTGTCCTTGTCGCACTCTGTGGTTGGAATCAAGAATTGATTTGGTGCAACTCTCGGTATTGCGTTCCACTGGCGTAATCCTTCTTTGTTGCATCCTGCGCTTCGGTTCTCATCCGGTTCCTTGCGCTTGTCCTCAAGAATAAGCGCCTTATTCACCAACTCTTGGAAATCTGGAAAGGTGTGGGTGATCAACCCTACTTGCAATCCCGAGTTAAGTCCCTTCATGAAACGAGGTATGCGGATTTATCTCGTCGCTACATCCTCAGTGCGTAGCGTGCTAGCTGTGTGAACTTGTTCGTAGTCGACCACCGGGCTGATTACCTTGCTTGATGCTCTGAACTCCTCCTTCTTAAGGTCCATGATCCCTTCAGGCCACGTGATACTGTCGGAATGCACTGTGAACTCTTCCCAAGTGATATCTTGAGGGTTCTCTTGCGTGGCACGAAGTTCTCCCACCATTCGGCCAATTTGTTCCTTCCGGTGATGAGAAGCGTAGAGTACCTTCTCATTCCCTATGCATTGAGCTATGTGTAGCTTCCTCTCGATTGATCTTAACCAATCATCGGCCTCCAATGGATTGGCATTCCCAGAGAAAGTGGGTGGGTGAGTTCTCATGAACTCTGATAGTCTTGTATTCTGGCGTGGTCCCTGATTAACTTGATTAGCAGTGGCCTGAGCAAAGGACGTGCTGCATTTGTTGCATCATAGCATGCATCAATCGAGTCTGAGCAGCAAGAAATGCTCCAAAATTCTGCATATCAATCAAGCGGTCTTTGGTGCTCCACCATTGGGGTTTTCTACTGGGCGGGAACCACTTCCATTGTTTCCAAAGTTTCCACGGGTATTCACCATCTGTCGATTTGCTCTAGGTTTAGAGATGAGAGGGAAACAAGAATAGACAAGTAATATGGAACTTATGCGGGGCGAAAGGTGTAACTTTAAGGTCCAACTTTATTATTTAATAACTTGGTATGGCTGCTTACAATGCCTAAGGGCCTTGCAACACATACTGCACACACAGCAAACAAAGCAAATCCAAATCGAACTAACTCTGGAGTCTAACGCCTAAAGGGTGACTCCTTATTCTATGACGCGACTCGGCGAAGGAGTCTCACTATAGAACCTATGCTCACTCATCGAGAAAACCTCCACGGCCTGGAGTGCAGGTCTTTGTGGCATAGGCGCGAAACGATTGCCATGTCCAAAGAATCGTGTCCTCTGTGGTAGTCGAAGAAGCGATGTCCTCATCGAGATCCGACTCCTCTGGATCTGGCTCGTGTAGCTCGAATCTTGGCTCTGGGTGCAGTCCGTACAAAGTCATCTCCAACTCGTCAATCCTTCGTAGAAGGTGTGCCACATACTCTTGAGCTTCCCGCCATCTGTTCTTCTCTGTCGTGATTTCCTTGCGGGCCTTCTGTAGCTCCTTGCTTGTATTATCTAGTACATCCTCCTGGGCGACGACAAATCATGCCAACTGTGTAACCGTGGCATCCTCATCCTGAATCGCCTTCGGGTCAAGAAGGTTATCGCTGCGCGGATGGTAACGGAACACCGTACTCTCCAATTCTCTGGCGTAGATACGGGTAATGTGCCGCATTGCTCGTCGTGATACTTCTTGGATACCCATCTGCATCGTAGATCTCCTGGCGATCTGGTGTATCGGGCGATTGCCTGGGCCCTTTTTCCTAGCAGGTACTTCAATCCTCACGTCACAAGCCTTGATCAATCTCGCTTGTCTGATCACTTCCACTTGGTATTGGGGCTTCTCAAAATCTTCGAGAGTCTGTAGCATATGCCAAAGTTCCGCAGCGTGACCAACTCCCAGATCAACGTAGTTGAACTCTTCCTCCATCTGTCACAAGAGTGCTTTACGTAAGAACTCGAAATTTTTGAATTGTGACAAGGTAAGGGAAAATTTCAGCAAGAGGCAAGAAAAGAGAGAAGGGGATAAGTCGAGATGTCATTTCTTATCTTGACAAATTTTTAGCTTTAGAAAATAGGTTTTATCCTCACTACGACCATTCTAGCTAGGGTTGAGCCTACAGTCAACCTGGCTCTGATACCACCTCTGTCGGGACCCCGAATTTGCAAATCCGGACCCTCTGTGTATTCAGCACTAGTCCAGAACGCAGCTTAGTGCACACAGTCTTAACATCGGTAAATATCACAATCATACCAATCGATATTATCAAAGTACTTTATTTAAATAACCAAACAGGTTACTTGACCTTATGGTCAAGTTACAAATATATGCCTCGCAAGGCAAAACTTATTAAAAGAGAGATAATAGCAAATGAAAATCAAATAACCGTGGCGCCATTCAAGATACCACGAGCAACCGATCGGGCTCGCATCCCTAAGTAGACGGGTCCTCTTGGAATTCCTCCTCCGGCCGGGCGTAGTCTCCTCTTCAACTGGTATTGTGTTGAGGCAAGGGTGAGTACTTGGTACTCAAGAAGTCATGCATGAATGCAAGCTAATATACTATATGCATGGCTTGGTACAAAGGAGTAGCTTAAGGTATATTTGCAGTAAACAGCTTTTGACAAGTAATATAAGTAGATTCGAAAGCAGTAGAAATAAGTAAAGCATAAATAACTTTTCAAGAAGTTTAATAAACATTTTTCCCCATCCTAAACCACATTTCCATCATCTTCATTATTAAACCAACCCAACCTTTCAAACCAAAGTTATTTTTGAGAAAATCTAACCCTTGACTGTAATTCCCGAGCATTGTCCAAAGATCGCTGGACTCGGCTATTTAAATAGATTCTACACTCTGCAGAGGTTATGCACTTTACCCACAAGATACAGTCAAACACCACAAAGGCGAGTTCCCGTAACAAAGCCTTTCGGAAGCCTCAAACAACACAGGTGGTCCTCTCCGGTTCATGCTCTACACCATCCCTTCCCTTAGCCAAGGCGAAGTATGGGACCAACACACCGTTAGATGGGTATCTGGCCACAGCCACGATACGCTCCCCCGTACAATCACACAAACGGTGTAACTGACACCCTGAGGCTCCACAAGTGAGTCCTTAGCGACTTAGTCAACTAGGGCCGTCCCATTCCAGCCATGTGGTTGCAAGTATGACCCAGTTCAAAGGCTTGCAAGGTTAAGTCCTTAGAGTGACCAGGGCAAGACTACCCGAAGAACCAAATCAACATCCCCAATGCCACACTGGCCCACCTGATTACTCTTGCCACATGCCCCGGTCGAAAACTGTTTATCAAACCCCAGTTGATTACCATGCACCATGTGCCATCAACATCACATGATACTTTTCCCAAAACAGGTTCAATATATCATTAAGTCAATATTAACATTTGATTGTCCAAAATCATATTATGAGCACGTAGCAGGTCTAAGCAGTATACTACAACGGTCTAAACCCATGTTGGCAATTTAATAATGTCCAACTAGTAAACCACAACTAGGGTGACAAAGGGTCATGGCACATACTTAAGTAATCAAGGTGTCATATAGCAAATTGGTATTTATCTAACCCCCAGGTTTAAACAAAGTATTTTTCTAATTGAACTAGCATGCAATAGTTTAAATCAAAATAGATTTCGAAATAGGATCAACATGGTCAAAGCACAACTTGCCTTCAAAAAGTACTTGCTCTTGGTCTTGAGTTGGATCCTGAGTCAATACTTCTCCTTCGAATCCTTCCGGCACTTCAACGTCTACTCGTAAAGCGTGCAAATAGCAAATACACAAATAAACAATAGGCAAAAACATCCCAAAACTCCAAATAAAATCCATAAACAGAGAGAACATAATTTTCTGGATTTTTAGGAACTGGAATCGTTCAAATCGGAGTTAAAATGCAAAAGTTATGATTTATTAAAGTTTAAATAATCAATTAAATAATATTACAGAGAAAAACTTTAGTCCAAAAATTAAATAAAATTCATATTTGAGTAGATCTGAATTTTATACAAATTTAGAAATTTGAATCACTCAAATCGGAGTTGAAACGCAAAAGTTATAAGCGTTTGAAGTTTGAATCTAAATTTGAATTAATATTTCGAATTAATAAATCATTTTCTTTTTCGGAAATTAATTATTGCGTCATCATGGACACGTGGCAGCCTCTGATTGGGCGGCTGACGTCAGCCGGCTCATGGGCTTGGTCCACGGTTTGGCTCGGTCCACTGTGGACTCGGTCCACGACTCCACGTGAGACTGACAGGTGGGACCACTCGGGTGACGTCATCGCTGACGTCAGCGGGGACTCAGCCCACGGTGCTGACATGTGGGACCCACTGTGACGTCATGGGTGACGTCAGCGCTTGGCTGGATTAGCCACTGACATGCGGGCCCTCTGACACGCGGGCCCCGCGTGTCAGTGGCCACGCACGCGCGCGTACGACGCTGACCGCGTCGGTCCAACTTCCCGACACGTGGCGCAATCACGGCCGTTGGTTTGAAAATCAACGGCGCGGATTAGATCCAGGGTTAACACGTTGAAACTACTCGTTGATCGTGGGCCGTTCGATCTAGATCGGACGGTCCAGATCTAATCCTATAATAATCACTACCACCGACGCGTGGCAATTTGTGAACCGCTGGATCTTGATCCAACGGTCCGCATCTAATCGGGTTTGGAACACGTGAACTCACCTCAACCGCACGATCAAGATCGGACGGTCCACGAGCTCGCGAGGTCCGGCGATGGCGCCGGCGAGGCTTGGGCACGAGAGGCGAAACGGCAGCGAACCCGACGACGGCGTTTCGGGGTTGCTCTGGCGAAGTGAAGGGTCTCTTCGGGTGCGTCTCGTCACGGTGGTTCCAGATCCGTGCTCCTTCTCGGCGGAAGACGACGGACGGCGGCGGAATCGAGTAAAAACCGCGGCGGTCACTTCCTCCAACTACGGCGCGAGCTCGCCGGCAATCAAGGCGGCGGCTCGGCGAGATGGCTCGAGGAACGGTGCGCAAGGATGAGGGCAACCTCGGGGGCGTCTCACGCTTTAAATAGCCTCGGCGTTCGCGGGACACGGAAACCTAGTTTCCCACGGCGGCGGGCGGGCGGAGTCCGGCTTCGGTCTCGGCGGAGACGACGACGCCTACCGTCCACGTGGCACGATCAACGGCCACGATCGCACGGGCGCGATCGGATCCGGGCCGGATACGGCTCGAACCGGTACGGGCGGATCTCAGCCGTTGGATCTTGATCCAACGGTTGGGATTGAGTAGGGTTTTGAGCTGGTTTGATCGAGTCAACTGGCTCGGGTCGGACTCGAGTCCGACTCGGGTTCCGACTCGGTCGGATGAACAGTACTTGACCCGAGTTGAATTTCCAGCGATTTAATATTTAAAATAATTCCCAGTAATTCATTTAATTCATTAAAAATAGCAAAAGACTCAAAAATTCGGAAAAATTACGGAAAATATTTTGGATCATTTTGGACTCAAATAAAATATTTCCAACAAAATTTTATTTGCAATATTGAATTCTTTAATTATTTCAAAATGGGATAAATTCAAATAAATTCCAAATAAATCCAAATAAATTCCAGAAAATTCCAAAAATTCACCAAAGTGCCAAATCACACATGAATTTAAGAGAAGCAAAATTTTGGGGTGTTACATCTTATCAATTAGTTAGTTGGCTAGCTGATTTGTTAGCTCCGACACCTATAAGAATATGCGGCAGCCTCTTGGCATATTAAGCAATAATGAAATAAAAGTTCCCCTCTAGTCTAATATCTCTCCTAGATCCTCTCCTATCTACAAAGAGTCCTTGTTCTCTTAGCACTTTCTCTTTCAAGCCATGTCGTCTGGCCTCTTCTAACGGTAGTTACCATTGTCATGTAAAAGGTACATGACAACTTGGTATCAGAGCCAGTTGTTGCGCAAACCTTCACGGCGAGTGGCGGTGAAATAGTAGCCATTATCAAGAAGCTTGGCATCATCGAAGCAAAGTGTGATAAGTTGGCAATCGGTATGGTGCTAATCAGCATGACACTTGCGCTTGGAGAAGGTGCATACCGTTGGGCCCACTTGTAGGATCAAGGATAACCGATTAGAGGGGGGGTGAATAGGAGGTTATAAAATTTTGGTTCTAAATACAACTATTTAAACAAATAATTCTACTAGAGACAATTTTCACAAATAAAGCCTAAAACATCTAGACTCAACTAATGTGCACCAATGATCTAATTTTAATCAATCAAACAACTAGCAAAGATCAAACTATACTAAGGATGCTAGAAGGATAATCTTGCACAAATAAAATCACAAGAGAGCCAAACACAATGGAGACAAAGATTTAACCCGTGGTGATCGGAGACTTGCCGGTCTCCCCTAATCCACGTTGAGGTAGCTTGACTCACTTCAAGCCGGCTCCTTTGCGCAATTGAGCCTTCCTCGTATAATCGGGGTAGCTCTTCCCACTCTGGGTAGGCGAGCTCCTTGCCTTTACACCGAATTGGGATTTCTCACAATCTTCTTTAGAAAATCACCAATTTCTCGTCACCAAGTCGTCTAGGAGGCGGCAACCTCCAAGAGAATAGAAACCAAGAACTACGCTGGAGTGTAAAACCGGGTTTTCTAATTTGGCTCAAGACACTCAATGCAATTTGATGCCTTTTCTCCTCTCAAGTGATGAAATGAATGCAAATGAGAGTTGGAGAACTTGTTAGAGCTCAATAGTAATCAATGAAAGCCAAGAAACTTATCCAAATGCAGTTGGGGGGGGGGTATTATAGCCTCCCTAAACAAAACTAGACGTTAGGAGCTAATTCCTGAAATTTTCAGCACGGGCGGTAGTACCGCAGGCAAAGTCCCGGTACTACCGCGCCCCGTACAACGGTTGACTGTGGCTACAGCAGAGTGCATTAAATGCACATTCTTTTTGCCTATTGCTGACGATCGGTAGTACCGCCCTTGAATTTGCGATAGTACCGCACCAGACAGCCAAGGGGGTATGAAAAATACCCCCACTGGAAATTGACTACCGTAAAAGAAATGTCGGTACAACTTGTCCACCGGTAGTAACGCAGTTATACCTGCGGTAGTGCCTAACTAGAGATATGTGCACAAACTCGAACAAATGGAAATTAAACTACCGCAAGAGATTTACCGGTACTACCTTCAGAGTGGTAGTACCGTAGTTATACCAGCGGTAGTGCCGTTTAAAGGATTTGGGCAAAAACACCGATCGAGCACCTTTCTGTAAAAAAAAAGCTACCGCCAAATTTTATCGGGTACTACTGATAATCCGGTAGTACCGCGTTATGAACTGCGGTAGGACCGCTTGATGGAAAAACCGAGAGAGCTGTTTCGCTGGAATTTAATTACCGCTTCTAGAGAGATGGTAGTACCGCATTTTAGCTTGCGGTAGTTGTCGCCTAGAGAGACTAAACAAGAACACGAATAAACCCTTCTCTGGAAATTAGCTACGGCCTCGTTAAACCCGGTAGTACCGCATTTGAGGTACTACTGCACTAACAATGTCGGTATTGCTAGAAAATATGTGAAATCAAGATTTCTCTACACTATATGCTTCTAGCATGCATTCAAAAAGATTCTTGATCCAAACTTCAAACCTTTGACACTCAAACTACTGATTTTGCTTTCCCTCTTAATAGTACAGCAATTATACGTAAAATCTGATCTTTTCTCCAAAACACTGAGATCGGTAGAAGAAAAGAAAACAATAAAAATTCATCCGGTACCTTGACTTGAGTTTTGAGTCTCCTTTTCTCATCTTCATTACTTCATTCGATCCAAATCGTGGACGAGACCAACCTGCTCTTACAAACTCAGGAGACACGTTAGTCATTTTAAACTTGTTGTCATTAATTACAAAAACCAAAACAAACATGGGGCCTAGATGCTTCACCACTGATGCCGCACCGTCAGAGTTCGCTCTAGGGCCGATGACACCATCTATCTTACCGCTGCCACCACCTTCGGCACATGCGCCCCTGCTATTGAAGCGGTCTACTCCATGTCATCGGCCGACGCCATGCATTTGGGGGTGCGGTGCGCGGCGGGTGTTGTGTAGGAGATCGCGACGTCGTCGTATATCTCCCATCTTCGTCACTTCTTGTGGCGGGAAGAGCGCCAATGTTGTCCCACACCGACAACCCTCGCCATCGACAACTTCCTCGACATCAGGCAACACTAAGGTCATCATGCCTTTTCCACCAATCGTCATCAACACCATGGCGAGTTCCCTTGCAAGGCATCGCAATTGTTGCCAAAGTGGGGCTACAACCATAGCCGCAATCATAGATCGAGGACAACATGCATGTCTGGGAGAGGTGTAATGTCATGTGCTAGAAATACTGTTCATGTGCGTGTGAACAATACTATGGTACTGTAGAACTAGCAGGGAGGGACTATATTAATTAGGATTGAGATAGAATTAGTTTAAAAGCATCTTATCAAGTAGTTAGTTGTTTAGCTGATTTGTTAGGGCATGCACCTATAAGAGTATGCGGCAACCTCTTAGCACATTAAGCAATAATGAACTAAGAAGTTTCCCTCTAGTTCAATATCTCTCCTGGATTCTCTCCTCCCTACATAGCGCCCTGGTTCTCTTAGTGTTCTCTTTCAAGCCATACCATTTGGCCTCTTCCAATGGTACCATTGTCATGTAAAAGGTCAAGATCATTTTTTTTTCTGTGATTTGAAGCGGCACACTTGCCACAATAGTGAAATGAAAAAAAGGATCTACCATGGCTTTCCTTATGGCAAAATCAATATCTTGAATTAGATATTTAAAACATCTAATTTTCATGAAAGTTTGTGCAGTTCCTTATGAGCAATTCAACGTTAATCGGGGTTGTCTGCCTTTAGACCTACAACACGAATCTCAAAGTAAGCCAATGATACTAATTGCTAATTTGTCGTTGGCTTACTTTGAGATTCGTGCTGTAGGTCTAAAGACATGCCATGCCTTTAGAGTTGCTAAGGCAAACAATCCCGATTGATTCAACGTATGCTTACAATCCACTATTAAATGAAAAAGTAACACTATAAACTTTATCTGAAAGTCCGTTCGACATTTCAAACTATAAAATTAGACATTTAACACCTCAAACTTTGGAATCTGGTTCAATAACATCGTGAGCCGGTTTGTATAGTCATATTGCCCATACGACGTGATGAGTAGATGGTTTTGCAACATAGGATGTTACGTTAGGTAAGTTTAAGTGAATAACTGGTACAGCTCACAGAGACTTATCTTCTAAATCAAAATATAGAGAGGGGGAGCTACATGGGCCGATAGCCGTGGAAGCATGATTAAGAGCTCGGCGAGAGATAAGCCCACATATGCTCCACCTATTATTGACCTAACTTGACCAACACATCATTCTACATGGTAAAACTATCTACTCATTACGTCACGCGGGTAATACCACTATGTGAAATCGGATCAAAGTGTTATTTAAACCGGATTGCAAAATCCAGCAGTCAAATGTCTGGTTTCATAGTTCAAGGTGCTGGATAGACTTTCGAACAAAGTTCGAGGTGTTATATTTCTTCCAATAACAGAACTGCACTAAAAGATTTACTGCTTCTCTTCAACACCCAACAAAGATTTATCGTATCGGAACTGTATCATATGTACAACAGCATTTACATCCTCATTAGAGAGGAGAAAAAAAAATCTAGCCAACTGATGTAAAAGTGCATCAATTTGCAAGAATACCGCATCATCAACAAGCAGCCTTCAAATAAAAAATGCTTTCCGAATGTGCTGTACAAAAGACAACAACAATGTTGGAAGAAATTCATCAAATTTGCGCTATTATGTCCATCGCTTCGGAGCATTGGAGGTCCTCGGTGAGGTTGTTGCTTGTGTGAGCGAGCTTCGCGTGCTTGTTGACACTGTAACAAAATATTTTGTAAACACTTAATAATATGGTATGCATTTGTGATAATGCATATGGATTCTTCAGAGATGTTTCCGTTTGCATGCTATATTGCATAAAGTACACATTTTATGTTCAAAATACCTGAAATTCTCTGCCATGAACTAAGGTTCATGACGCGGTAAATACCGCACAGAAGAGGAGGGCTGGGACAGCGTGACTTAGAAGTATACCTTAGATGAGGGAGAAGACTTTTGATGACGAGAAAACTAATTATTTCTTCTTGCTTAATCTCATAAGTTAGAATGCGTAGCCCTTTTATAGGGCTGACTTTGACTAGTCCCCTAAGAGTCAAAACCTTTTGTGCAATCAATCAAACATTTTGAGATGTAACACTACATGATGTACTATAGTAGATGGCTGGTACTGGTTCCCAGGGGTAGTAACTGGTCAAGCACTGGAGTAAGCAAAGATCAAGGGAACTCCATGACGTACCAAGCTATTGCCTGTTTTAAGGAAATTTCCCTGTTTTAACTAATTAATTGTGGGCCAACTTCACCAGTTACAGTAGGTCAGTAGCTTAATTTTGTTTTCGTATTTATGAAGTGATATTGCAGGCTGTTTTTTTAGGGGAAAAGGTAGAGAGGTCTCGACCTTAAAACTGCGTTTCCATTAGCAAGATTGCGGTGTACTTCTCTAGAAGCATTATAAGAATTTGGATAATGTTTCCACACTTTATTTACCGAAATATGTAGATCCTAAAGCAACTGAGTAGCTGATTTAATTGCACCCAAAAAACAATAACCACATCTTTATGATATATGAGTTTTTTGGAGGGAAAAAACATAATTCCAAAGAAAAGAAGACATGGCAATTGACAAGTGAGCTTACCTGGAGATCTAGGAGGAGGATCTCTTGATTTCGGCCACAAGCTAGAAGTTGGCACTGTTTTTGATGTAGCTGTCTTTCGGACTCGATTGGCCACCTTATTCCTGTATGAGCAAGAATAAGTACTTATAAATAAGAGATAGGTAAGATATCACATGAATTTTTGACATCTTAGCATCTACTCACCAACACTGGTCACATGGATTACCTAATGATGTATTTTAAATGGTAGACAGATGATAGTACTAAAGGAAGAACTATTTGTATGATGATGAAACCTAGAGTACATGATGTTATCAAAATCACTTAGATAAATGGAAATACTCACAATCGATCTTTTGTAGTGTTAGGTGCCTTTTCTTGTTCTTTTCCATTGCTAGATGTTTTGTCCTGCTCTGGGAAGAGAGTAAACTCAACCACGCTACTTATTGAACCATCAGTTTCTGTAGCCATGGAAAGGCAACTATCTGATATATCGCTTAACCTCTCCTCGGAATCATTGTAGCCGAAGCAGGCAAGCTCAGGGTCCGCAGAATTCTGACCCATCTCACCTTTAGAGAGCTTGGAAATTACCATGATCTCCCTCTGCTGCCGGATATCATCAACAGACTGCACGGAACCAGCTTCAGAATGCCTGTCACTGATGTCAGAGAAGTTATCAGCATCGGAGCCTGCCCTACTGCCAACGCTCATTGCCTTTCCACCAGATGCCGTTCTTCGATGTTGGATTTTACTTCCTAGAGATGGTATGCCTGGGGAGGAGGACGAATGTTTCAATAAGGAATCAGCACGCTTTGCTGTCCTTACCCTTGGGGTTTGAGTCTGTAACTGTAGCCGGTTGATTTCCTCATCCTTCTTTGCAATTTTATCTTTGAGCAGTGAGAGCTGCACAGCGAAAAAGAATATTGGAGTAATCAAATTATATATGACAGTATCTGTTGATAAGAATCGTATTTTCATTCATTTTGAAAGAAGAGAAACAACTTTAGTTGCATCTCATTCCGAGGTAATACCATTTCATACACCATCTATTTTGTTTTGCAGATGCATAGAAGAATATTAGAACACAGGAAGGATAGTAGAATATGTATGAGAAAGAAACGTTGGTAATCCATTTCTATTGCAATCATATTAACAATAAAGTAGTTGGCAAACGAAAACAGAAATTTGTTACCTGTTCCTTAAATTCTCTTATATCCTTGCCCTCTTTATTGGCCTTTGCAGCACCTAATTCGACTCCAGACACTCTTGCAGCAAACTTCAAAGTACTTAAAGTCTCTGCATAAGATGAGACATCTGGATTGATCTGTACAAACATCAGGGTCTTTGCATGGCCACCTACACATGAAATTTTTTAGGTTAAAAAAGTATAGAACATGTAAAACAATGGTATATAGCTTATCAGAAAAGGTACGCACCCAAAGAACTTTGCAGGACTTGTGTAAGTTTGCTGTTTCGGTATGGTACATGAGCATTCTTTTGTAATAAAGAAAATATAACATCTCCAAGAGCAGACAAAGATTTGTTGATGTGTTGTGCTTCTTTGAGTCTATCGCCTGTAACAGCAGAACGATCCACCCTTTCACTTCCAGCAAGATCAACAAGATGTAGTGCGCCATGCAAAGTAGCTCCCATTTTTAAATCTACACCTTGAATGTGTATAGTGACAACACTGAAAAATTACTCAAATAAGCCTCTTTTTTAATAGAAGCAGAAGAAAAACAGTACTGGAGTTATGGAACATGAAAATTAACCTGTGGGATCTGCTGCTTCTTTCATTCAGTGCTGTCGCACCCACAGCTCTGTTCTCAAGTCCTGTTCTCATTAACTCAATAACATCGGAAGTTGAGTTGACAGGATGCATTGTTGCATCAGGAACAGCAAGCCCATTGGGTTGGCTGGCATTCAAAATCCCCAGTGTACGGAAGTTAAAGGAAAAAGAGAACGTTCATTACATCAATTCAATTTGTACGTTTGTATAGGTTTAAGGGGATTGTTATAGATAATTAGAATTTCATTAAGGGGTGTCCAACAAACTTTCAAGTTTCTACATATGTTCACTTGAACTGAAACCGACCAATTTATAGCTATGCCTAAGGTTCAATTACACTAAGAAGACAGTTAACCAAATCAACATGTCATGGTATATGTATATTGATCATATCAGCAGAGGAGATTAATACGCATAGCAAATATAGGTGAATATAATGAGCTACTTGCACAAAGTATGCACCATCATCTGTTTTATTGAATAAATGATTCTAGTCCTGTAAGACCATGGACAAAAGGATATTTCCTCTCTGATCCATTGCTACCAAGGAGATCACGGATTTGTTCGTTGTATATCTCAATCATTTGAACACTAACTTCATACATGATTGAGTCTCCTCGGTTGCGTGAGATATTGAATAGGTCGTTCAGAGCTCTGAAATTGACACCCCGTTCCTTCTCGGTTGCATTTTCAGGTCCAGTCTGAGATATTTGTAGAACAAGGTTCATTATAACTGCCAATAAAGAATGCTTATTTCAAAGAAGCAAGTAAGATGAAGATTCTTATAGTGAGATCTTCATACCATTGTGTAGGTTTTTCCTGATCCAGTTTGACCATATGCAAAAATGCAAACATTATAGCCATCAAGAACTGATCTAATTAGTGGCTGAATGTCCTCGAATACCTCATCTAGCAAAATAAATAAATCAACATGTTGTACTCGTATATTACCGCTGCAAAAATATTATCCTTGCAGGATGCAATAACATTATAAATATTTAAAAGCACAGAAGATATTGCATTATTGCATAGGTCACATTTTCATTTGTACCTTGAGAAGCAGTGGGGCGAAGAGCTTTATTGAATTTGAACAACTTGCTCCCTTCCTTTCCCTGTTTTGTTGGGTTTGCTAAAATCAGTTCGCCATTATCACCAATATATTCAATTGTAGTAGACTTCTGATCCTCTCCAGGAAGAAAAGGCCTTGTCCGGCAATACACTCTGATATTTCCTGACCAACAAACAAATACTCTAAGAAGTTGATACAATTAAGGAGATCAGCATATAAAATAACTAATATTTTGCATAGACACCTTTTAGCTCCTGAACTTCGTTGAACAATTTTCTATTTTCTTCAAGAGCAGTATGATATTTTTCTGCAGCATTTGTCAGTACCTTAAGGGTTTGCCCTGCAGAATTGCAATTGATAAGTGCCAACTACAACAAGTCTATGCAATATGGACTAAATTACTCGTTGTATTTATTTATACCAAGGCCACTGAGTTCTTCAGACCATCTTTTCTGGCAGTTTAGGATTTCATGCCTAATGGAAACAGAAGACAACCTCAAATCCTGATAGGGGAGAAGTTTTAACTTAAATTGATGACTTTACGGACTCTTAAAAGAAATATAGAGGAAAGATAAAGTGGTTTAACCAATCAATACCTGAATATTCTGTATTTGTAGACCTACAAATTGGTTCAGCATGATTTCCTTCTGCTCCCAAGTTTGAATTCTTGATTCCAACAATTCCTCAAAATATGTTTCTCTCTTTCTAGAATCTTCTAGCATAAGCTCTTCTTCCTTTATCCTCTGTTCGAACTCCTTATTTGTCTGTAAAGCCCCATTCTCCAATTCTTGCATGTGTGTCTCATGTAATCTTCTTGCTATTGCAAGCTCTTGCCTGAGTTGTGATATTGCATAGTCACTGTTCTCCTTGTCCTTCAGAAACTTAAGTACATCTTCCTTCTTAGATTCTAATAGGTTGTGGCTCTCTTCATATGATGATTTCACAGATTTTAGTTCCAACATTAATTTCGTAATTGTACAATTACTGTCTTCTTTCTCCTTCAACAACCTAATAATTTCATCCTTATACTTAATTGTCTTAGCTATATGTCCATCTGCTGACTGATTTCTGTCATCAACCTTGCCTTTCTTCAAGCTAACCATATCTTCCTTCTCCTTCATTAACCTAACCATTTCTTCCTTCTCCTTCATCAATCTAATTATGTCTTCCTTGTCCTTCAACAATCTAGCCATATCTTCCTTATCCTTTGTCAATCTAGCAGCATCTTCCTTGCCCTTCATCAATTTTGCCATATCTTCCTCAACTAATCGTCTTTTCTCTTCAATTTTGTCTTTCTCCATCTGTGGAATAAAAATGAATTATAAGCACAATAAAAACATAAATCAATTCACTCAATTGCAAGTTCAAAATGTAGCTTATTAAATATATGGAGGCCTTCAGTCCCAATATTCTCCTGTTTTTTTTATTATGTTTTTTCTGCTGTTTTGAGTCTAAGCTCGATGTAATCTGCTGTGTACATTGTTTTTTTCTCTTACAATGATGTGCAAAGCTTTTGTGTGTTCTCACTTCTCTAATAAAAATAAATATATTGAGGCCTTGTTCGGGGGAGTTTTGCTTCTGCTAGAAGATTTCTCTGAGATACTGGTGGAAAGAGGCTTAAGCTTCTTCATGCAAAGGTGGCTTAAGCAAAGCAGCATCATGTTTGGGAGAGCGTAAGCTTGTGGTGGCTTTAAGCTGATGCTACCTAGACAGGACCGAATTATGAAATCCAATGGTTATTACTTACAAGGTCTTTTACAATACATCTGACTTCATACCTTCCTACAGGTAAGAGATTTAAACAGTGGTTGTTCATTGATGAAGGCTATTCTTTGGTTATATGCATGTGTTGACTAGTATAGCTGGTTAGCAGGTCATCTCCGAAGAAAGTAAGTCAATTACTCTCTTCCAGATCAAACATCACGTGTTAACTCCTTACAACTGAATTAGTCAATGGATGCTAAAACAGCTTTATACCTTTTGGCTAGTTGTAACATCACCTGCACATAATTAACTTTTTTTAAGAGAAGTGTGCCAGTTAAAAACAAGGCACAACGCAAATCACAGATTTAAGATTATTGCAAGCCTCAGACTTTGCACCACAGATACACACACAATCTGAGACTGAAGTGTCCTTACACTTTTCCCCTTATGATTTTCTTTTATTCCTTTGTTCATTAAATTAATGAGTTCATATATAACAAATTCACGATAGTAGTAATTGTGATTAATACCATCCATTACCTTATTACACCCACACTTTAATGAAAGTGCTAAACTATATAACCTATTGTCCATTTTATTATTTGCTAAGAAGTAAAGTCTCTATTATCCCTGGTATGGAGAAATTCAAACTCTTGACCATTTTTCTTTTTTAATGCGAAGACAGGCAAACCTTTTGTGTGTTCTAAAAGAAGTGCTACTTTTATGAGGATTGGAAGAACAAATGTAGAATTGACATCAAACGAAGGACTTGAGGGGAAAATTAGCTAAAACTTAGAAAAACTACATGCAAAGGATGACAATATGAAGAAGTAATCAATTTTAGATGAGAAACAAACCTTCATCTGGTGCACATGATCTGCAGAAACCTAAAAAAACAATTAAGAAAACAATATAAAGAAGGAGATTGGCCATCCGCATTCAGAAGTTTCAACTGTAACCTTGAACTCATATTAAGATCAACGTCACCGAAATTTACATGTGCTTTTCCATTTGTTGCAGCTGAGTTTACATGTGTTTGCCCAGTTGTCCCACTTGCTAGTGCCTCTAGCACTCTTATCCTTGATTTATATTTCTCTTCACGTGCTTTCATAAGGTTATTTTGCTGCATACAATGATACAAGTAACGATTAAGACAGGAATAACCTGAGAAACAGGTGTGGATAAGTACTCTTTACATTTCTTATATGCTCTGCCTGAGTAGAAATACGCCGCTCAATCTCCAGTATGACCTTTCTCAACAAGCAAGCAAGATGCTGTGCAAAGAATTTTATGTTTATATTCAAGATGATGAGAGACAGTTTAAAACCAATAGTATCAGAGTTTTGAAGTATGAAAGGAACAAACTAACTGCATTGCTTTTGAGTTGCCTACATAAGGAGTTTCTCCATTCTTCCTCTCAATAACCTCGTCAAGGATGCCGTTGACAAAACTCAAAAGTGACTGAGTAGGGGCATTCTGCAATATTAACTTTGTGATGTAAAGAATAAAAATCATTTTTTTGCAAGGAATCAGTGTTACTTGGACATGGACACGGGAGTTGGAATCCAACTCGGATTCAGGGTGTCCGATTCGGTAAATTTTTTTGGACACGAGAAACGCTACTCGGAATCGGACACGGGTGTCGGAATCGGACTCATTCGAGGTGTCCGATTTCGGCAAAAAAATTTCGATACAGGTGTCCAAGTAACACTGCAAGGAATAAATTGTGCTAAAATAATTCTCATGCAAAAGTTGATATTTGGAACTTACATCCAAGCTAGTGGATTTCATCATTTCTGAAATTTTAGAACAAGGCAGATCAGAATAACCTCCTTGTCTCAGTTGGAAGACTTCATGAAAATTTTGTCCCACATGCCGTGATATAGAAGATAGTTCAGGCCTTGATACAGTAGATGATGGTTCTAGAATAAAAAAAGAAAAGATGTTTCAACTGATAACTGAACCTGTTTCATATCTTAACAGCTCTCATCGTACGGATCAAGAATTGTATGAATTTAATAATGCACAAGTTAGTAATACACTTTTAACTGAGTTTGATTTCTTCTTTATTTTATTATCAATCTGCAGAAATAATGGAACAGCTCTGCATAATTTTCTAATTAGCCCTCATTGTGTCATTCATAATTTGTAAGGTTAAAGTCTCAATTTCTTCTATATTTTCAATCTGCAGAAATAATGGAATATGTCTGCATAGTTTTTCTAATTAGCCCTCATTGTGTCATTCATAATTTGTAAAGTTAAAGTCTCCTGCTCAAAGCTTTGAACACAGAAAATAATATCTCACCTGACATAGCCGGACTTTTGGGCACCTTTTGTAGCTTCGTTTCTATTTTCTTGCTCTCTTCTCCTACTTCAGAATTTTGTGTTCCCTGACCATTCTTCCTTCTGGGAAATTCCATGATGTGCATCCTACCTTTTTCTTGAAGGCTACAATGCCAGCCTTCCCCAACATGAGAGACAGACTGATCTCTTAGTGCAAGAAGACAGACAACCACAGCTGACATTGGGCCCTGGATGAATGCCAATAATGTCAATAAAGAAAACTGAATGAGGGCTGGAAGATAGAGCTCTTTCACGGTACACTAAATTCAATATGGGCCATTCATTACTTAGTACTTATTTATACTTTCTCTGGTAGTATAGTAGTAGAAATACTTTTAACAAATCAATAGCTAGATTTGATTTCTACTACACATATATACTACCAGTATAATGCACCATAAAATTTCCCAGGTTTATATGTCTCAGAAAGAGCTGGAACACCAGCAGTATCGTGGCAGCATTGCACACTGACAACTATTGTGATAATCTCCACAGTGCTCCAATATGACATCCATTCAGAACATTGTGGAAGTTGTATTCATATAACATCACATTAAAAAGTTGTGGAAGTTATATCCAAATTTCATAACTGCATCATATTCAGACAAATTGTGTTCAGTTCAATGATAAACTAGAATCCCAATGAAAAGTTTGCCATCCGTACTAGATTTGCACATAATCAGTACATTTTTAGTTTGAGAATTGCAGGCTACCATATACAAACCACATCCAGCATCCATGACCAGTTGGAGTAAAAGGACACAGGATTCATATGTCTTTTGCCCAATCAACAAACCGAAACAGTCACAATTCACAACCCTCAATCACCTAGAGCGCGCGAAAACAAAGTCCAATCTTGTACGACGGGATGCTCTACCGCACAGCAATCACTCCTGGGGTCCCTATCTACGCGTCAATTGATCATCCAAAATATTATCGTTCACAACTAAACCAATCCAACTGCTGACACAACGCAGGAGAACACGTACCGACTCGAGGTCTGAGGCGGCGAAGCTGGGAAGGCCCATCCGCTCCACGGCCGCCACGAACCGCCCGACATCACTCTCCGCCGCCGCGGAGGAGCTTCCGCCCTGCTGCAGCAGGAATGGTCACGGCCGCGCAAACGGAAACACCGGAACGGAGGCGCGCGCGCGGCGAAGGAGATGTATATCTATGACGGCATACCTCATCCTCCGGGGAAGCGGGGCAGCCGAGCCTGCGGAGCGCGGCGCAGAGCAGCGCGCCGTCCGCGAGCACGGCCCTGAGGTCCTCGTCAGACGCGTGCGGCGGCGGGAGTGGAAGACCCGAGCCACCGAGTGAGGCGCGCAGCCACGTGACAGCCTCCGATCGCCGCCGCCGCCGCTCCGCTGCGGTGGAAAGAAAAAAAAAGAAGCAAACCGTAGGTAGTAATTAAGCACGACGCGGCCGCTCAAAATATGGAAAGCCGAGAAAGAGAGCGAGAGAGGGCTTACGGGATTCGGCCCCTCGATCGTCGGCGGCGGCGGACATGGAAACGAGCCGGGGGGCGATTCGATCGAGCGGATACTCTAGAGACGAAGGCGTGTGACCCGAACGAGGGAACGAGCGCGCGGGAGAAGACGTGGGCGAGTGAGCAACGTGCGGGGTTACTTGCGCTCTCTGTCCGCGCCGTGCCGAGCGCGTAATTTGAGGGGATTTTGGGTTGTTCTTTTTCTAAGTTTAAGTTTAACAAAAAAATTTAAAAACTAACTTCCTCTCCAATATATTTGCAAAATAAGTTCTCTCATCAACCACGAAAGACGCTCAATGCATCCAATAACAGTATCTCTAAGCTCAGCGAGTCAAACATGAACCTACCGAGAAAGTCTAGCTTGGTAGGTAGGTGACTAGCAAACCTATCTTGGTATTGACTTAATTAGTGACTTAATTAAGTGATACATAATTAAAGTGATTAATTAAGAGACTAATCAAGGTGTTTAATTGATGAATATGCCGAGGAAGGGTTGCTCGGTAGAAAAGCATACCGCATCATTGAAGCGCGAAGGATATTCTGTGATCGAGGAGTGAGTATTTTGCAAATTTGTTTGAAAAAGGTAGATTTGCAAATATATGTGTGTGTGTTTTTATATATATATTAAGCCTTTATTTTACATGGATTGATGGCCTTTTTTTCGGCACGCGAACAGCCAGCCACACAGTGTTGATGGCCAGCTTGTGGGAATAACAAATTTCTTCAACTTTGTTGTTTACCTCCTATTTCTTCAAAGCCTGCGACGTCCTGCTATGCTATGTAAATTTACATGCGTACAGGGATACATCATACACATGAAAAAAAAGAACAGAAAAGGAGAAAAGAAGAGGAGAAGCGCCGAAAGTGCAGGTTTGGACGGTGGTGTTATATTGACGTCTGAAACCACCCGACGGGCCGACCAGCTGATTTCACCATCCAAATCGCGCGCGTCGTCCGACATGGTGGCCCCCGGCTACCGAATCCATCCCTTATCCGGCTCTCCTCCATTTTTTTTCAAAAATAACTTTCTTTCAAATAGAATTATAAAAATAATTTCATACCTTACCGTAGAAGAACCAAAAAATAACATCTGACACCTTCCGCATCAGGTGACCGCGGGACGCCGACGTGCCGCGCGAGGCGTGGCGCAACATTGGATGTGTGGTAGGTGGCATTTTTGCGGACTGGAGGCACGGCAAGTGGTGCGGCGTGCACGGGACGAGGAGCATTACCGCGGGAGGATGCGCTACAGTACCTACTTTCTGTTGTGCACAAGAGCTATTTTTGGGATTTTTTACGGAAGGGGGCCATTTTTGAAGATAAAAAAGGTGAAGGGGGGCACATAGGTGAACACTTCCCCTCTACCAAGTGACACGGATGACTGGCCTGTAAGCAAGCCGAGATTGAGCGAGCTTGGCCTCCTAGGCTCAAGCTCGGTCAAAACTCGAGCCAAGCTCGAATGAGCTCAAGTAACCTGGATCTAGGCTCAAACTCGACTCGATCAAAGCTCAAGTAGGCTCGAGTAAACTCGGTAACAATAAATAATTTAATATGTACTGTTTTCCAACAATAAAAAATGCTTAATTTCAAGCTCAATTGGAGTAAGCTCGGTAAGAGTTAACATATAGTAATATTTAACAAGTGAATAGTAAATTTACCAGGCTCACAAATTATTCAAGCTCAATTCATTTAGAGCTCGAATTGTGCCTAGAGATAGCTGAGATCGAGTAGCTCACGAGCCTCGAGCTTTTTTATGGCACTACGGACGACGGCGACACGATGTATGATTTCCAGGAATAAAAAAAGTTGGGCTAGTTCGGCCTAAGTTTGAACTACGCTCGATCATACCTATCTATCTCTACTCTCTATTAATATAAAATAGGAGTTTGTGTGTCGTCCTTCTCTCCTCACACGCACCATGCCCCCTTTCATCCGCACCAACCACCAACTCTATGGTCTCTTTTGCCAGTTCTTCTTTCACCCTTTCTCTTGATCTCCCCTCACCCCAATTCCCTCCATTCCTCTCTCCCCCGATTCCCTCTACGCCACACCTCCTCCTTCCCAGCACCGCCACCTCCACTCTTTGCACCGTTGTCTTCTTTTGTCCTTGCACCGCACCATCCCTCTACGGCTCCACCTCGCCCAAGGCCCTCTGCCTCCTCTGCACCAACACTGCCCCTCTGCTTGCTCCACAATACCCTCTCTGTCACCCTCTTCTCCCCCTCCCCACCGACGACGAGAGGCACGGTGGTAGCGTGGCTTGGTGATAAGGAGGGAGATAGCAAGGCCCAGCCAAGCGAGGAATCGGCTGTGCGCACCGGTGACGAGGTAGGAGGTGGAGGCGAGGCAGATCTAGAAGGCGCGATTGTGAGGGATATTGAGGAGGAGGTGAGGCGGATTCGAAAGGCGCGACTGTGGGGAAGGCTGAGGAGGACGGGATCAAGTGGGGTGACGCTGATTTGGTGGTGGGGAGGAGGGATCGACCTAAGGCGAAGTCGAATCGCAGAGGCATTTCCTTACTTGCGATTATTTGGTTGTGGGGGAGGAGGGATCGACCTATGGCTCTACGAAAATATTGTGGAGATATCTGTCCAGTGACCTCACCAGGCTAGCAAGGTGCATGAGAGTGGCACGGAGCTCCACATAGGTTGCCTGGTAAATGTTGCTATCTCTATCCCACGGATGCGAAAGATAGAAGTAGAGCATTCCTATCATCTTAGGGTGGTTATGGCAAAGATGGACTATTGCAACGTGTCGACGATTGGAGAACGGGCTCCCGTCGAGCTTACTTGTTGAATGGGGGATCAACAGAGCCCCGTCGTACGGACCGAGGAGGTCGTTCGAGCGATGCAAGGTCGGGAGAAAGGGGGACACGGTGTTTATCCTGGTTCGGGCCTCTCACTGCCGAGATAACAGCCCTACTCCAGTGTATTGTGTTCTATCTCTTAGTCCCCTCCCTGTTACAGATCTTCAGGGGGGTTTAAATACTACGACTATAGGTACAAAGAAGGCAACTACCTCCTGGGATCACGCTATGTACCCATATTCGTGATCCGCCGTCCTTGATTCGTGCGCTGTTTGAATTTCGGGTAAGATTTCCCTCGAACTTCGGCTGATTGGTTGTCTCCTTCCTTTCTCGTAGCGCTCGCCGGGCCCACCGACCAAACACCTGAGTAGGTCATGGTCTCCACGAGCATGCTTGCTCGTGGGGGTGGGGGTGTTTGGTATTGCCGCGAGTAAAGGCGTGGACGCGTATGCTCGGAGGAAGAGGAGGGATGCTCGTTTCATTCTCCCGAGCACCTTCTTTCAGTACTGCCTGGTCGGTGGTGCTCAACTTTTCACGGGGGTACCATGGTCTTTTGCCAGATAGCCAATCCCCGACAGCTAGCCCCCGAGGTTCAAGCGGGGAACCCTCGGGCTTCCCCTTGAGCCTAAGAAGACTTGAAGGGGGGATTGAATTTCTTTTGGTCGTGGCTTACGACCATTTTATGTCGGGAGACGACCTTTTTACCCGCCGCGTGCTTGCTCCACGTGGGCGCGTCGTTTGGTTGTTCTGCGGTTCCTTCTCGAGAAGCCTCCCTGTAACGGTACGGCAGTTTCTTGGAAAGTGCGTTTTCACCGGCCAGGTGTCGTTATGTGATAGGCGGCGATTTTTAACCTGTCCCTTCGCTGTCTTTTTAACCCTTTCTACCGGGAGAGGTCGGAGTTACACCGTGTCTCTTTGCTCGTCTTCGGCCAAAAATCTTCTAGGAGCCCTAACGCCCAAGAACCCTTTTCGCTCTCCTTCCTCCTTTGGCCATGGCGCGTTTCAAAGTCAGCTAGATGACCCGTAGGAGGCTCCAGGTGTTCACGGACGAGGGGTACATCGACCCAAGCTCGAGTCGAGTGCCTGGGAGCGACGCGGCGCTGGCGCCGCGGGAGGCGGAGATCGTCTCCTGCGAGCTGTATGCCGTCAACGGGCTCCGCCTGCCCGAGAGCGACTTCCTCGCCTCCGTGCTTGCCTTTTGTGGGTGCGAAATCTCTCATCTCCACCCCAACTCCATTCTCGCCCTTGCGGTTTTCTCCCACCTCTGCGAGGCATTCGTGGGTGTGATGCCCACCGCCAGCCTTTTCTTCCATTTCTATTCTCCCTTTCGTACCGGCCGGGAAGGTCCCGCCGGCTGCGTCTATCTTTGTCTTCGGCCCAACCGACCATACGAGTACCCTCTTGTTGCTTTGAAGGACTCGGTGTCGGGTTGTGCCGACCTTTGGTTTTACCAGAAGAAGGCGGAGGGGTCCCAATTGGTCTATACTGGGGAGGCCGCTCCGCCTACTGAGACGGCGTGCCCGCCCGTGCAGCCTGAGGAAGAGCGGGTGCTCAGGATGATCAGCGAGCTCGCCCAGATGGGGCACACTGGTCGGGACATTGCCCGGGATTTTACCTTCAACCGGGTGTCCCCCCTGAGGCATCGCGAGCACCCTTTCTTCGAGGTGACCGGGTGGCATGACCTCACCCGTGAGGACAACGCAGGTATGTTCTTGGACCTCTTTCTCGAGCACTGTTGCTTCCTGGCGAATTGGCGCTACTTTTTCTTTTAACCCTTGGTCGTGTCGCAGCTCCGAGGATGGACTGGGTTGATGAGAGGGTCGCCGAGATGTTCGGCGCCCCGAAGGAGAAGGAGCTGACGCCCAATCGTCAGATCCCCAAGAACGTTTTTGACCGCAGCGATGCGGTAAGTACATCTGTTTGCTCCCGCCCGAGGGCATGTTTTCCAAGCTCATTTCTCCCTGTTTCTGTTTGCAGGAGAAGGTCGCCCTCGAGCTCGCCGTGTCGAGCGCCGCGTCGCTGCCGCAAGCCGGCACCCCAGCCAGGGGTTCCCGCAAGAGGTCGGCGGGTCGAGGCCGCCAAGCATCCGCCTCGCCTCCCCGCGCCAAGCGGTCGAAGCACCGGGCTTCGACCAGGGCTCCCTCCGCGCCGCATCTCGAGTACGCCGACCGGAGGGAGGTAAGAGAGCTTCGCACCTGGTATGCTGACTTCAAGCGGAAGAAGCCGGAGCTGATGGGCCGATTGGAACAGCTTGCCGAGCAGGCGAGGAAGGCCGAGGAGGAGGCCAGGTCCCCCCGAGCACGGAGCAGCTGGAGAGGAAGATCAAGGCCCTCCAGGACCAGCTTGCTCAGGTGGTCGAGGACCCTGAGGAGGAGGAAGAGGAGGAAGACGCCTATGCTCTGGTTAGAAGGAGCAGGAGGTCGTCTTCCCGATCGGCCTCGGCGCTGGAAGGGGTCGACATGGACGATGTCGACCCGGCGATGGCGCGGGCTAGCGACACCACAGAAGGGCGCGTTGTGGCCGTCGCTGAGGCCTACGAGGCCGCCGCGGGTAGGACGCCCATGGCCCGAAGCGAGGAGACCGAGGAGGATGACGCTGCTTGTCGGGCGGAAGGTTGGCCCTACTTGGTCCTCTCGTTTGGTTTCTCTGTTCTTGTCTTGCGATTTTTTCCGGGCTAACCCCACTCCGTTTGGCGTGGGCGTGATAGCTCGGATGTTGCTCTTGGACTTTCGTCAAATGGCTGAGGAGATTATCGACTCTGCAGTTAACGCTGAGCTCGACCGCGTCTTCAACCAAGTAATGGCCGAGACGGAGGAGGAGTCGGTGCCGGCTGCACCCGCAGCGGAGTCCGAGCTTCCCTTGGTGGAGCCCGAGCTTCCTCCAGCGGATGTGGAACCTACTCCAGCCGCGGAGGAGCAAGAGCCGCAGAGGGCCGAGGACCAGGAAGCCTTGGCCCTGGTCCCTTACGAAGGGGCAGGCGCAAGCGAGGCCCAGACGACGGGCTCTGATGGTCAAGGGGTGGTGGCTCTTGACCCACAGCCCTTGGCCGCGAGCCAAGAAGAGGAGCCGGTCGCAGCCGGCCAGCTGCCTCCAGCTATGGACCAAGGGGGAGAAGCGGTCGTGATCGACCAGCCACCTCCAGCCGCGGACCAAGGGGAAGAAGTGGTCGTGATCGACCAGCTGCCTCCAGCCGCGGATCACGGAGAGAAGGTGGTCGTTGACGACCAGCTGCCTCCAGCTGCGAACCACAGGCCGGAGGTGGTCGTCCTTGACCAATCGTCTCCGGTCGTGGAGCACCAATCGCCTCCGGCCGCAGAGGTGCAAGGGGCGGAAGCGCTTGCAGTCGGTGTCCAGCCCCCGAGCGCAGCGACGAGCGAGAGGAAGGCGGCCATGAGCCGCTGTTGTATGAAGACCAACCTCAGGGCGACCTGGGGTTGGTCGAGGGAGGAAACGACGTTGCCCTCCTGGGAGCACTGGGTGCTCAGGAGGGGCAAGATCTTGACGCGCCAGCTCGGGATCAGGATGGCCCTGCGTGGGTCAACCCCTTTTTCCGAGCTGGTGCTACCGACCGCCACGCCAGGACAAAGCGGTCAGGGCTCTTCTGGTAAGTCCTTTGCTTCTATCTTTTTCCATGAGGCGAGCAATCTTCTGGAGGTTCTTTTTGACTTTCCTTCCTTTTTTGCTCGAAGTTTGCTGCGAAGGCTATGGAGGACATCGACGCCTCCGCAGTTCCAGCAGAAGAGTTCTGGGCGTACCATCGCGAGCAAGACGCCAAGATCGTTGATCTCGAGCGTCGGGTCTCCGAGGTGCGCGAGGCCGACCTGAAGGAGTTGGAGTCGGCGAAGAGCCTCATCGTCGGGCTTCGGGACCAGCTCTTTGAGAGCGAGACGGCGAAGAGCACTTTGGAACAGAAGTGTGCCGAGCTCGAAGAGGAACTGGTGAAGCTGCGGCAGGAGGTCCCCGACCTACGTGGCGACCTTCAGCGAGCTCGGGAGCACGAAGAGGCCCAGCTCAAGGAGGCGCAACGCCGACATGGACAGCGGTGAAGGTCACGCTCGTGAAGGTTTTGGATCTGGAGGCAGAGGTCGACTCCCTTAAGGAGGAGCTTGCTGCCATCCAGGCCGAGCATAGGACTTAGCTCTTCTTTTTCCCTTTTTAGCTCTTGCAAATCCTGTAAAAAAGAAACAATCTTTTGGGTTAAATGAGTAAAATTCACAGATGTTTGGGTCCTTGCCTGTTTTTCTCGAGTTTGCTTTCAATGTACGCTCGTACGATCCTGCTTCTGCAGAAAGAGGACCAAATCCCTGCATAAGAGCATATAACATGGATACGAGCAAAGGATCCTTGAAAGAAGAGGACGGAACGTTCCTATCATATGGAGCCCCCGCCATGGACAAAGGCCGTGGCCTACTGTTGCGAGCACGAGTTTGTTCATGGGAAAGTTGAGGGATATTTTGATCGTAACGCTTTTTGAACGATTTAAACAGGTTGATTGCGTTGAGGGAAGTATGAGCGCGAGCATTGTTACGTGTGCAGAGTAGACGAGCTTTAAACCAACAATACGTAGAGCCGCCATACCCGAGTGGTCGCTGTACCGGGCTTAAATGGATGCTCACGATCGACCACGCATACAGTGAAGAGCTACTGTGGAAAGTGAACGAGTGGGTGAGCATCCGGCCGGGGGCCAAAGGGAATGGTGCGCACATATTCGTCGGATAAGCTCGTCTGTAGTGCTGGTAGACGACGATGCTCGTTTCGACAAAGCGAGGACAAAAAATGAGAAGGAAAGGAAATGTTTTATAGGAAGAAACGCAAGGGGTGCGAGATAGGGGTACGCGTCTAAACGTAGAATTTACGCAGTTGATCAATGTTCCAGTCTTTGGCGAGCTCCCGACCGCCCTCCATCGCGAGGCGAACAGCCCACTGGGCGTCTTTGTGGACACGACCGTGTAGGGTCCCTCCCATCTTGGGGTCAGCTTATTGGCTTTCGACAGGTCTTGAAGTCTTCGTAAGACCATGTCACCAACTTGCAGGGACCTTGGTCGGACTGACTTGGCTGCGTGCCTACGAAGAGCTTGTAGGTAAATCGCAGACCAGAGCAGCGCCCGTTCACGTGTTGCTTCGACGAGGTCTAGGTCGAGGAGGCGTTCAACCTCCTGATCGACGGAATCGATCAACTGCACCCTTGGGGAACCTAGCACGATTTCGGCAGGCAGAACGGCCTCCGCACCGTAGACGAGTTGGAAAGGCGTTTTGCCTGTGGCCCGACTCGTCGTGGTGCAGACGGACCAAAGAACGGCGGGAAGCTCATCCACCCACTGCTGCCTGTGTTGGCTGAGGCTCTTGAAGACCCTCTTTTTTATGCCCTGGACTAACTGCCCATTTGCTCGTTCGGTTGCTCCGTTGCTCTGTGGATGTGCCACAGAGGCGAAACAGACCTTGGTCCCGACCTCCTCGCAGTAACTTTGGAATAGTTCACTGGTGAACTGGGTCCCATTGTCCGTGATGAGACGGTTGGGTATCCCGAACCAAGTTATCACATTGCTACGGAGGAACCTCTTGGCCGCCTGGGCCGAGATGGTTGAGACGGGCTCGGCCTCTATCCACTTAGTGAAAGTGTCGATGGCCACGAGCAAATACTTGCAGCCTTTCTGACCCCGGGGAAAAGGTCCAAGGACATCGAGCCCCTAGGTCGAGAATGGCCACAAAAGCGGTATGGTTTGCAGGGCGTATGCTGGCTGACGGGCTTTGCGAGCATGGAACTGGCATGCTCGGCAGGTCGTTACGATTGACCGTGCATCCGTCAAGGCCGTAGGCCGATGGTAACAATCGTAAGGCCTTGCTCACAAGCGTTCTAAAAGACGAGTGAGCTCCGCACATTCCTTCATGGATATCACGAAGAAGGTATTGGCCTTCCTCTCGAGAGACGATCCGAAAGGATTCCTAATGCGCCTTTTCGGTATAGGTCGCCTTCGATCAGTTTGTACTGAGAAGATCACCTTCTTAGCTGGGAACGCTCGGCTTCTTCCTCGGGCAATGTCCCATGCGCAAGGTATTGGATAAATGGCGTCATCCAACTTGCACTTTGCTTGAGGAAGGAGACCCTACTGTCGGTCTCTGGTGCCTCCTCTTCAGAGGGAATGGAGGGCTTATATAGGTGCTCGACAAGCACCCCCACCGGAGCGGTAGTTTGAGAGGAACCGACCTTAGACATTTGGTCGGCCAGGGAATTATCCTTCCTGGGGATGTAGATTACTTCAAAATTCTTGAAGTATTTCTCCATCTTCCTTACTTCGGCCAGGTATAGCGCCATTGAGGTATCGGAACACTGATACTCCTTGTTGACCTGGTTCACGACCAACTGTGAATCGCCCATCACAGTGAGCCGTTGGACTCCTAGCGATTTACATGCCCGAAGTCCGGCCAAGAGGCCTTCGTATTCCGCCGCGTTGTTGGTCGCGGCGAAATGTAGTTGGATGGCGTACTGAAGTTGCTCTCCATCCGGGGAGACCAAGACGATGCCAGCCCCCGAGCGCTCATATGCTCGGGATCCATCGAAATACAAGGTCCAGGAGTTTTCCCTTGAACCGTTGGTTTCGCTGGCTGGTGGTGCTGGAGCCGACCATTCTGCCATGAAATCAGCCAGAACTTGTGATTTTATCGCCGTGCGGGCCGAAAACATTATCTCGAACTCGGCGAGCTCCATTGCCCACTTGGCTATGCGACCACTGGCGTCCTGGTTTTTCAGGATTTCCCTGAGCGGGAAGCTGGTCGGCACCACGATCTTGTGTGCTTGAAAGTAGTGGCGCAACTTCCTGGAGGCCATCAGCAATGAGTACAGTAGTTTCTGGACCTCGGGGTAACGCTCCTTTGGTCCATGAAGTACTTCGCTGACATAATAGATAGGTCATTGGGAACCACCTCTCTCTACTGCTAACACCGCGCTTACCGCCTGCGGGGTTGCCGCCAGGTATAGTAGCAATTCTTCCCCCGCTGCAGGTGTGACGAGGACGGGCAGCTTGGAAATGTACCGTTTTAGTTCTTTGAACGAGTGATCAGCTTCCTCCGTCCACGTGAAGCCATCGTGCTTGCGGAGGGCTTTAAAGAAAGGTAGTCCTCACTCCCCCAGCCGGGAAATGAACCGGCTTAAAGCGGCCATTCTCTCGGTCAGAGCTTGCACTTCCTTCACGCACGTGGGCGACCTCATGTTCTCAATGGCTTCGATTTTCTTCGGGTTTGCCCCGACGCCTTGTGGTCCGACCATGTAGCCGAGCACCTTGCCAGCTTTCACGCCGAACACGCATTTTTCTGGATTTAGCTTTATTTGATGCTTATTGAGGTTACAGAATGTTTCTTCCAAGTCAGCAACGTGACCCGAAGTGCTCTTGCTTTTTACAACTATGTCGTCGACATAGACCTCCAAATTTTGACTCACTTGGTCTGCGAAAGTTTTCTGCATGAGGCACTAAAAGGTTGCTCCCGCATTTCTTAGACCGAAAGACATGGTCGTATAGCAGAAGGTACCGAACGGGGTGATGAAGGAAGTCTTTTCTTCGTCTTCGCGACAGTTGATCTGATGATAGCCTGAATAGGCATCTAGGAAGCTCATGGTTTGCGATCCCGCCGTCGCGTCGACCAATTGATCTATGCGAGGCAACGGATAGTTGTCTTTTGGGCATGCCGCGTTTAGACCCGTGTGATCGACGCACATGCGCCACTTGCCTCCTTTCTTCCTGACCAAGACTGGATTGGCTAGCCATTCGGAGTGTTCGACCTCCCTAATGAAGCCAGCTTTTAGGAGTTTGTCGAGTTCCTCCCGGATGATCGCTTTGTTTTAGGGAAAAGCGTCTAAGTTTCTCGCCTTTGGTTTTTGTCAAGCTGAATCTAGCTTTGTGTTCAATCACCTCTCTAGGGACCCCGGGCATGTCGGACGGTTCCCAGGCGAACGCATCCGAGCTTGCCCGGAGGAAGGTGATGAGCTCGAGTTCCTATTTGGGATCTAAGGAAGATCCCAAATGCACGACTTTGGCCGGTTCCGACTCGTTGAGCGAACGACCTTGGTCTCTCCTCCAGGTTGGAGGGCAAGTTTAGGTCGGGAATGTTTTGGCTCTTGGTCGTGGCAGCGAGTGGGTAATCGACCGACCATATCCAGCGCCCTTTAAATGCGCCCAATTGAGTGCGGACTTGTGGTTCCCTTTTACGGTTATGACCCCGTTTGGTCCGGGAACCTTCAGGCACTGATACGCGTGGTGCGAGGCGGCCATGAACTTGGCCAAGGCCGGCCTGCCGAGGATGGCGTTGTAGGCCGATTCGAAGTCTACCACCTTGAAGGTGATTAGCTCCGTTCTGAAGTTTCTCGGGCCGCCGAAAGTCACGGGCAGGACGACCTGCCTCAGAGGTTTGATCGAGGTGCCCGGGACTATCCCGAAGAAGGGCACGGCTACACTTTTGATTTTGGAACGAGGAATCTGCATCTCATCCAAAACCTTAGCTGAAATAAGGTCCAAAGAGCTCCCGGAGTCTATGAGGACCCGACCAACGACGGTATTGCTGATGGTGGGGTTCACGACCATCGGAAGCCTCTGTGGTTTGGTCATTCCAAGGGGACAATCATCCTTGGAGAAGGTGAGGGACAACTTAGACCATTTGAGTTGCTGCACTAGCGGCTTACCTTGGGTGACATGGTGCACTTCCCTCGCAGCATCCTTTAAGTCCCGGCGAGATTTATACGCAGAGGAGCCCCCGAAGATAACCGCGATGTGGTTCTGTGGTTCTTGATATTCCATGCCATCTTCGTTTTCTTCGACGGGCTGCTTGCCCTTGCCGTTTTCACCCTGCTCTGGAAGCGACGGCATGGGACCCTGCCATCAGAAATCGCTTCGAGCGGTAGGTCCACATTCGGCAATTCCGTAGGTCATGCCCGTGTGCCTGGTGAAGCGGACAGTAGAGGTCGCCCCGTTGATCTGCCTGGCCACCTCGGTCGCGAGGCCTGTGTGGTTGTCCTCTTCCCCGAGCGTTAAACCCCGTGGCTGCCGCTGGGTTTGCTCGGGCATTGTTGTTCCACCGCGGCAACCATGCCCGGTGGGAGCTGCTTTTTCTTCTTCTTCTTGATCTTCTTATCCACGGAGTTCTAGCCCTTTTTACTAGCGGAGGTTTCTAGCCCGGGCTGAGGCGGCAGCTTTCCTTGATCCAGCATTTTCTTCCACTGGACGGCCTCATCCGCGTTGGCATACCGATCAGCCATTCGGAAGAGCTCGTTTGCCGTCAGATCCGGATGGATCTCCAGGTCCTGCGTGAAGCGCACGTCCCGTACCCCGAACTTGAAAGCTCGGACGACGGCCTGGTCCGATATGTTCGGGATCGAGTTCCGGACCTGGATGAACCTCTGGACGAACTGTCGCAGGGTTTCTCTGTCCGTCTGTATCAAGCGCTCCAGGTCGCGCTCCTTTCCCGAGCAGATGTAACAGCTCTGGAAATTTGCTCGGAGCGCGGTGCTGAGCTACCCCCAGGATCATATGGAACCCTCCTTTTGGTTGAAGAGCCATGTGCGAGCAGCTCCATCCAGAACCGTCGGCAGATAATTCGCCATCACCCCTTCATCGCCTCCGGCGGCGAGGATGGCGATGGTATATATTGAGAGAAATTCATCCGGGTTCTGGGTCCCGTTGAACCTCTCGATGTGGCCGGGCTTGAACCTGTTCGGCCATGCGACATTCCGGAGAGAGCTCGTGAAGGCCTGGCAACCGAAGCTCGGGGTTTCGCGTGAAACCCTCGGTCATAGCGGCCTCCGCGCGGGTCTTCCGCCCAACGCCCCGTACGCGGGCCGAGTCGAGAGAAGACTTCATGCGACGGTCGTGCCGTCGACCGCTTGGTCGTGGAGCATTCAGAACGCTCGTAATCCGGACGATTGTAGAGGTGTCGCTCCGAGGTTGCTCTGGAACTGTTCCGGGGCTTTTCCCGGATCAGATTAGCAGTCTGGGGCGATCTCCGAGCATGGCTCCGAGATTCATCTCTGTGCGAGCGCACGAGGGAGCGTCTTTGATGGTCCCGGGAAACACTCCGGGCATCCCGGTCGTGGGGAGGATCCGAGACTTTCAGCTCGGCGGCAAGCCTCTCCAGATCTTCGGCCACGACCTTGCCCACGGCCTCTAGGTCCACTTGCTCGGGGAAACTGCGTAGGTCGCGCACGACCGCCGCCAAGGCCTGTAGCCATTCTCGTTTCTGGTGAATTGGCGGCGGTGAGCTATGGCGGCGCTCCGGGGCGCGATCGGGGGTTCGGTACTCGCGAGTTCCTTTCATGAGCGCGCCTCGCCTGGCGGCGTATGCTCGCGAGGGTCTTTCCCAAAGATGCCTCTAGGTGGAGTCTGGCCGCCTCATAGTGGTCGCGCTTAGCAGCGTCCGAGGATCGTACCTCGGGCTCGGCACGGCTCCCGGCCATGTTGACGTGACGAGAGTGAGATGAATGCGATGGGGACATCACCGTATCCCCTTGAGATGCAGTCTCTCGGTCGAACTCTAGGTCGTCTAGTATATCCAGGCCATCGTAGAGTCCGTCATAGTCATCCTCGCGGTCTCCGAGGGTAATGTCTGGGGAACGAAGGATCTGCCCTCGCATCCTAGGGTTCGGGGAAGAGCTCCCGGACTCGGTGTGACCGATGGGATCGGTCACGCCGGCCACGCCGTCGCCGGCGTAGTACATGTCGTCGTCTTCGACGTCGTCGAAGGCACAAAGATTCCGAGTATCCCCTGAGTTTGGCATCCTCGAGGATCTTGATGATTGGAGAACGGGCTCCCGTTGAGCTTACTTGTTGAATGGGGGATCAACAGAGCCCCGTCGTACGGACCGAGGAGGTCGTTCGAGCGATGCAAGGTCGGGAGAAAGGGGGACACGGTGTTTATCCTGGTTCGGGCCTCTCACTGCCGAGATAACAGCCCTACTCCAGTGTATTGTGTTCTATCTCTTAGTCCCCTCCCTGTTACAGATCTTCAGGGGGGTTTAAATACTACGACTATAGGTACAAAGAAGGCAACTACCTCCTGGGATCACGCTATGTACCCATATTCGTGATCCATCCTTGATTCGTGCGCTGTTTGAATTTCGGGTAAGATTTCCCTCGAACTTCGGCTGATTGGTTGTCTCCTTCCTTTCTCGTAGCGCTCGCCGGGCCCACCGACCAAACACCTGAGTAGGTCATGGTCTCCACGAGCATGCTTGCTCGTGGGGGTGGGGGGTGTTTGGTATTGCCGCGAGTAAAGGCGTGGACGCGTATGCTCCCCGACACAACGTATCCCGCATCGTATAGCGCCATACGAATGCAAGATCCCTGCCCATTGAAATAGAGGGACTACTCCATGGTGTGTCGGTCATGGATGAGCACCTTTGCCATGTATTCCACTGATGCCGCTCCTGAAGGTGTGGAATATACCACGTAAATGAGTAGGCATGTGAAGTTTAGTTGTCACATCATTACCCACAGGGTATGCAACATAGTGCCTTCCTTGTAGGCATTGATCCAGAAACAAGTTTCCCAACGGGTAAGCATCTATAAGTTTTGGACAAGGTAGGCAATAATGAGTAATGGGAGAGTAAATAAGGCTCTGAAACTTATGGGGGCAATTTTTTACTGCTAAATATTATTCCTGTATCATAAGTTCCTCCATTACATTAACTAGGGATATAAGAGGAATACAAGCTAGCTAGCTAGTTTACATTATGAGGGAAAATTCTACTCTAGTGGTTCCCACTCAAATTTAGAGAATTATGATCCCTTCGTTTTTGGCTCAAAGTAGCTATATACGATACATGAGTTACGAATTAGTAGTGAAGATGGTGGGGACTCTCTAGTGTAGGTTACCCCTAGATTTTAGGTTAGTGGAGAAGGTTTTAACATCCCAATTTTTGCTTTTAATGCATTTATGGAGTTATTTGAAATTTTGAAATTTTTTGGAATTTATTTTAATTTATTTGGGATTAATTTGAATTAAGCCTTTTATTGAATTATTCAATTATTTGAAAAGTTTATATAAAGTTTGGTTGAAAATATTTTATTTGAGTTCAAAATGCCCTAAAGTATTTTTCTGATATTTTTGTTATTTTTTTCGAATTACTTGAATTATTAGAGTTATTTGCTATGAATAGTATTAGGACGAGCCTGTTAACCCGCAAAGCCCAGTCTTATTCAGCCCAACCCAGCTCATCACCGACCCGCGCCATGTTTAACCCTAACCCTAACCACCTTGAATCTGGGCCGTTGGATCAGAATGAATCAGGTGCACGAGATTTCGTCGCGTGGCCTTGCGCTTGAGCCATCCGATCGCGCCACGTGGATGGCTAGATTGCATCATCCTTGTCGTGCCCACTTCGGACTTTATCGCCGTGTTCTTTTTGCGTTGGTTGGGCTTCTTGCCATATAGAGCTCGGACGCCGAGGAGATTTAAGGACTCGACCCCCCCCACGAGAATCCTTGTTTCAAGCCACTTCGGTTGGCCCGTTTCACATCGCCTAAGATGCTACTATTAAGATTTGCGAGCTCGCCATAGTGGGAGGAGAAGGCCGCTGCGGTTTCTCACTGTTTTGCCATCTTCAAGCCGCGCCTCGCAACTTCTAGACCGAGATTCGAAATCATTGCACCAAGACGCACCCGAGCCGCTATTCCATCTCGCCGAAGGAGCCCTCAAATGCCGCGCGTGGGTCTTCATTCTCAACACTGACAGATTTCACCAATGAGTTCAACCGATGAAGTCGCGATCTTCAGCAACCGTCGGATCTGCATCGCACACACGAGGTGAGTCCACGTCGATGCATCCTAGCACCATAGATCGGATCAAATCTCAACCATCGGATCATTAGATGATCAACGCAGATTGGAATGCATGGACGCATTGATGGATCGCCATGTGTCCATGCTGTAGCGTTAGATGCGATCAATCTGGACCGTTGGTTTTGAAGTGAGTGGTCTAGATCTAGCTGCCTAGTGATTGAATTAGGTAGCGCCACATAGCAGCTTCACTGTGTTGAACTAGATTCAATCCACACCATTAGATTGGAGATCAAACGGTGACGATTACGCCACATTTGTGCACGAATCACTCGCCACGTGTCCTCGCCTTTGTGTGACTCATATGTGATCTGGGCCGTAGGATTTTGAATAAACGGTTAGGATTTAACCTCACCGTGGGTCACTCCTGTGATGCCACGTGGAGCGCAAAAACCGAGGTGTCGCAAGCCAACCGCGCCAAGCATGATGTCATGATGACGTCATCGATGGGGACCACCTGTTAGCCGAGTGGGTTGGTGCTGACATCAGCGGTGTCGTAGGCATGACATCATAAATCTAATTTCCTTTAGAAAAATAATTCCACGAAATTAAAATAGGGCTAACATCAGCTGTGACGTCATTAAAATAGAAAGTAGAATTATTTCCATCACTCTTGATATTGCATCAGCTAACACAACGGCTATGGATTATCTCTCACCACATTTGGAGATTATGTTGGAGGTTTTGTACTCCACCGGAGATGCGTATGCCACATTATTAATCTTATTATGCATGCAGGTTTGATTGTAATGAAAACTAGTTTGGATAACATACGCAAAGCTATCCAATTTGTTAATGATTCATCTGTAAGGTTTACACAGTCCTTAGAGTACGGCAGGACCAATAATAAGGAATCAAGAAGATTCAACCATGGTATGAAAGATAGATAGAACTCGACTTATATTATGCTGGAGCGGTGCAAGGACTAGGAGCATATTATCACTGTCTTCGTCAACTACAATAATGGTGAGCCATTGGTTACTGAAGCGGATTGGTAAATTGACGATCATTTTCATAATTTTTTAAAAACTTTTTACAATGCTACTAAAGATTTATCCGATGTGTACTACCCAATTTCTTCCTTAGTCATCGAGTGGCTTTAGAATATTGCTAATGCTTTTAAAGAAAATAGAGATAATTATATTTACATCCCATTATAAAACCAATGGAGCAAAAAAATTTAAATATTTTTAAGCTATTCCACATCTTTATTATTTTGCTACTATTTTGGATCCTCAGAGAAAATTATCTGACTTGCAGGGTGTCTTCCACGGAATAAGTGAGGTATTTGATCTTGATTTCTCCGAGGCCTATACTCATGTTTATAACGAGTTTTTCAAAGTTTTTGATAAATATTATAACAAGTTTGGCACTAGAAGTGAAGCAAGAAGATCTACCTCAACAACGAAATAAGCACGAGGCAGTTCGACCGCTCCAAACATATAGAAGAAGTTGAAAGGCAAGGCGTCTAACACATCTTCACATCGCCAAGCAGGTTGACATGGAATCCATGAGTAGAACTCAACCACTACCTCGATGTAACATCCCCAATTTTGGTCTTTTGCCAAAAGCTAATTTAAATTAATTAAATGAAAAACTTGGATTTTCTTCAGTGTTCTAATTAACCTGGCATCCTAATCTTTCCTAAATTGAAGTTTAATCCTTCACCGTCCGCAAAGTCAAAATTCTAAATTCCGGTCCTTACTCGAAATTCCACCCAAGTTCCAAAACCGTCCAAAAATCCCGAAACCTATTGCATTAGGTTCCAAACATTCTATAATATTTTTGGGAATTTTTCCAAGATTTATAGAGTTTCATTGCTATTTTATCTTTTACGTTTTTCTTGAAACACTATTCAAATTCAACTTATTCATCCCGGTGTCATTCAAACTCCAAAAGTCATCCAAAAATTACGAAACCAATTTTATTTGGTCCCAAATATTCCCTAGTGTTTTGGGGAATTTTTTTTGGGATTTTTAGATCTCATTTGCTATTTTATCCCACGCGCGATTGTTTTTTCACTATTCTAAGACCAATCGTAAGCTGCCACGTGGCGAACACTGTTCCTGCTTCTTCCTCCTACGACTCCTTTCGAGAGAGCTTCGTGCTCTTACCATTCATGACAGCCGAATTTCAAAATTCCTTAACTCACTCATTAATCCACCAAATCACAAACGAATTGATACGTTGCAAACAACTCGGCAAGGAGATTCCATTCCCAGCCATTAATCCCTCCAAATCCAGTTGGAAACACCGCATTTCGTATGGAAACCGAAATCAATCAATTGGCAATAACTCAGCCGTTACTCCTCCTCTCCTCGAGCCACCGCCTCTCATATCTTCGTCTTGATCCCCTCTACCCCGTGCTCACCTCGCCACACCATCCCTCCACTCCAATCTCGCGGAATCTTGCAAGAACCGTCACCGAACGTCGTTCGTGGATGTCGTCATGTCATCTTTTGATTCGATGAGTCCCTTGCAAATCCGTTCATGCCATCGTGTGCACGTCGTCGCCAAGATCAAAAGCCCTCAACCAATTTTGGAATTCGTTGCAGGACGGCGACTAATTTTGCGATTGAAGTTGCCGGTGGGAGCTCGGTTCTTCGTCCATTACTCCCAATCAGGTGATCTCCTCCAAAATCCGACCACACCTCTAGGTTCGTCTCATTGCGTTCTACGCATTGCTCCCTTTAATTTCGCAAAAATTCATCGTTTGGGTGGATTTCCCATTTTGGATGCCATCCGGTCGCCGCCGCCGCTGGCATCCCCATGCGCCGCCATCCCCGGTCATCCCACGACCAAGCCACAGTGAGCATCACCTTCCCCTTGCTGTAACGCACCTACTCCATCCCTTTGCCATCGCCATCCGTGGACGAGCCGACCCAGAGCCGTGCGTCGCCTCCGGTCGCCCGCCCGCTCTTCTTGCGCGCCTGGTCCTTCCGGCCGAGCCGGCCGGTCGGCTCCACTCCTATCTTGCGGCGCATCCGGCACTCCCGCTCGGCCTAGTGCTGCCTCCCACCGTTGGCGCCATGTGCAGCCGCGCCGGCCACCGCCTCCCCGAGCCGCCTCAGGCCATGCCACCGTCGATCGCCGGTGCCGCCGCCCCTTCCCTTCCCATTCCCCTACTCGCCGCGCGCCACCGTGCCCCCTAGCCCCGGCCATGGCTGCCGCCATTGCTTCCTATGGTATCCTCTATTCTTAAGCAATGAAGATGAAGCACACCAGCCAATGACAGGAGGGCCCCACCTGCCATAGGGAGAGGAAATCAGAAAATCCATAGAAAAAGAAATATTCCAATAATATTCCTCGTTTTCCCATTTTCTAGGATTTTGAGAACTCAAACGCTTGTATCTTCTTCATACGAGCTCCAAAACACTCCATTTAAATTTCTAAATTCGTCTAAATTCAACATCTTTCTGCCAGTATTAATTTTGTAATTTTTAGATTTTATTTATTTTATTTTATTTATTTGTTACCTCGTTTTGCGCATAGCTGAAGAACTCACCGGAGCCATCGACGCCGTCGCCGAACCCCAAGACTTTGAGATTCTCACTGCGACCGAAGGCCAGTCTCCTTAATGCATGTTAATCCCATGTTTTGCAAATGTTTTATAATAATTTACAACCTGCATAGCTATCTTTATACATATTATGTCAAATATAGATTGACAGTTATTCCGAGTTTGCTGTCACCTCTTTGTTATTGATATCCATGTTTACTTGTAACCCTAGCATACTGTGTTATGTCATATTTAAATTATATTATGACATATGCTGATTAGTATGATATATGTGCTTAGTTGCAAAATTTATCAAAATGCCCATGGGTGGAATTTCATCGAAACTATGGTTTAAAGTATGTTTTGAGAATTAAAGCATGCTATTTGCTACTGTTATTTGCAAAATAAAAATAAAATAAAAGTGGTTTGGACTTGGGCAGAATGGAATGTCGAGCGGGTGCAGATGGAGCACTAGTTTTCATTGTGCAAGTACCGGCCCTAGTCAATTAAGGACCGACGCTTGTGATTATCCATTCTAAGAATAACCGTGCAACCACAAGTCTAAATGGGTATGACCTGGCTGAATAATTTGTAGAAGTCTAACTTAGACTCACCAGATGGTGGAATGTGGGTGCCGGATGGAGGTAAGTCGTATTTCCCCCCACACAACGCAAGAGGGGGCTTCTGTGTTGGGTAGATGGAACCCTAACAGAGGTGAAACCTCAGTGGGTGGGTCGGGTTAGATGGATACATTGTAAAGGCCTTGTCATGATCTCTCTGTCGGCACACCAAAATAAGTGTGTTAATAGCTTGGCATTAAGAGAAGATCATGTCTTGTGGGTAAAGCTGTACACCTCTGCAGAGTGTAAAACTTTTCGAATAGCCGTGCCTACGGTCAAGGGCAAAGCGATGAATGCTTTCATACTAGTAGGCTTTGTTTTTTGTTTTTTAAAAAATAACTGATGTTTTGGGATCTGGGAGTGGTTAGAACCCTCGGATGTTTATCTGGTGGTTTGAGCCAGTCAGGTAGTTGGAACCTATTTTTAAATCATGATGGATGGAGTTCTGTGTTGGATTACCTTAATATTTTAAAATGTGGTGGATAGAGCCTGAATACTAGTGATGGTGGATAGAACCTTCACTAGCATAATAAATAATTTCAGTTGTTAAAATAATTGTTAAAATATGCTTTATGAAAATTAATAATAAGTATAGTTTGTTGAAACTTGGCTTTGTGCAAAATAACCTTAATAAGTCATCCTTGGAAAGCGTTGCATGATGCATGATTTCCCAGACTTGCTGAGTATGTTTGTACTCACGTGCTATACTCAAAATTTTCATCAGAGAATTTCCAAGACGCCGTCGAAGACGGTGAGTACTTCGTCGAGGAGTTCGATAAAGGACATCAAGACAACTTGGCACACGTTCCCAGTCGTTTGCCTGTGGCATATTTTGGGCTTTACCGTTTTGTTATTCATTCTGCTGCTGTTAACTTTAGTCATGTGACCGAATAATGTAATAAATAGCCTTGTGGCTGATACTTAATATCTATTCTAATATTTCATTTTGTTTGGTTATAATTCATCACTGTGAACTGTGTGCTAGCGTTGATCTGGGACTAGCACTGAAATACACAGGAGACTTCGAATAGTAGATCTGAGGGCCCACAGCGGTGGTATCAGAGTTTGGACGACTGTAGGACGTGACTTAGTTAAAATGGCAAAGCCTTAAGGATGAATATTTTTATAAAAATATATTCATAAAATTTTAAGTTCATCCTATGTTCACATTTTTTATGAGCTCCAGGATGCGTACAGGGAGTTAGCTGCAGCCAAGGAGGAGGTTCGTCAGTTAAAGGAGACACAGCGGGCAGTCGATCCACTTCCACATGTCCCTGTGCAGCAGGCACAGCAGGCAGCGCCACCGCTGCCAGCCCCAGCTCGAGAGGACCTTCCACCTCAAGGGTTCACCCCTGACACCGCACGGGTCAAGCGTCGCCGAGGTCCGCTGCTCAGAGTGACCGCGTGCAAGTCAGTGCGCCGTGAGCCGTACTTGGGGATTTCCCTAGGGTTCTTGGCTGCTCCAGGAGAGCCAGGACCTTCCCTGGCTGTTGGTGCATCCCGTAGCAGGAGTGAGGAGGACCCTTCCCCTCTTGTTTTCGAGGAGAGTGAAGGGAGTAGTTAGTCGTGGCCAGTAGTGCCCTTCTGTTATCCACGATTAGAACATTTAATAATGAGTGTGATGGACTGTATCGTGCTTCTACGCATTTGTGATATAGCCATCTTAATAAAACTATTTTGTTTTAATCGAAGTTCAGTTGGTGTTTTCTTTCGTTTGTTGTGATTTTGTCTTGGTGGATGTTGTTTAGTTCCTCTGTTTCCTTATCTTTGCTTTTCCCTCTTTCCTTGTGCTTTTCCATGTTCCCTGTTCCAGATGGAGAACCCTGGTAGAGGTCATGGCAGAGGAAGGAGAGGAGGCCGCGGTAGAGGCCGTGGTCGTGGTTGTGGTAGAGTGCAGTTCCAGGAAGAAGAGCATTTGGAGCAGTAATTTCAGGAGCAAGCGCAAGTGCCACCACCCCCAATGCATCAGAATGAAGTGCCACCCCCACCACCGAACCAACCGCCGAACCTGGAGTATATGATGGCCATGCAACTTCAAATTCTACAAGCCCTGGCACATAATGCCCTCAACCCACCTCAAGCAGCCCCAACCCAAGCAGCAGCTCAGCCACCCCAATCTAAGTTTGGGGAGTTCATGAGGACTAGACCCCTGACATTCGCTAGATCTATTGATCCGCTAGAAGCGGATGATTGGCTTAAAGAAGTTGAGAAGAAGTTATATTTGGCCCAGTGTGATGAATTTGAGAGTGTCCTCTATGCTACCTATCAGTTGAAGGGAACAACTGCTAGTTGGTGGGAGAACTACGTCGCCGCTCATGGGGATGCACAGGCCATCACCTGGGATGAATTTGTTGAAGATTTCCGTGCTACCCATATTCCCAAGTGGATTATGGAGATGAAGAGGAGAGAGTTCCATAAATTGCAGTAGGGGAATCTCTCGGTGTCAGAATATCTAAACATGTTCACTCAGTTGTCCCAATATGCTACTAAGGATGTTGCCACTGATGAGGCCAAGATTTGGCGCTTCATGGAGGGTCTTGACCCTAGCATCAAAGTTCAGCTGGTGTCGAATGACTTCCCTTCCTTTCAGCACATGGTGAACAAGGCCTTGATTCAGGAGGATGCTCAGCGTCAGCTTTTCGAGTCCAGGAAGAGGAAAATGATGTTTTAAGCTCAACGTGGTGCTAGCAGTTCTAGGCCTCGTACCTTTCATCCTCAGTTCAGTAGGCCAGCAGCTCCCAATGTTTCCAGGACACCAATGTCCACTCCTCGTTAGTTTGCCCAAGTCCCTGCTAGCAATGCAGGAAATCAAGCCGAGGAGAACAACACGGCTACAGCAGGAATCCAGTGCTTCAATTGCAGAGAGATAGGACATTACGCTAGTAACTGTCCCCAAAAGCGTCAAGCTGTGACCCCTTTTCGGTTCAACCTGGGGACCACACCAGCTCAAGGAAGAGGAACGCCGCAGACTCTGCGTACTCCTCGCACCATCAGAAGAGGACGTGTTAATCACGTCACTGCTGAAGAAGTCCAGGACGCATCAGATGTGGTGTATGGTAAGTTCTTTGTCAACTCAGTACCTGCTTCAGTTTTATTTGATTCTGGTGCAACACATTCCTTCATATCAGAGTATTTGGTTAGAAAGCATGGTTGGGATACAGTCCAGCTTAGAAATCCCTTACTAGTTCAATCCCCTGGTAAAGAATTAAGAACAACTGTTGTTTGCCTAAATATGGATATAATTATAAAAGGGGTAAAGTTCCTAGCGAACTTAATATTATTGGATACTAAGGGAATAGAAGTCATCCTTGGAATGGATTGGTTAACCAGGTACAAGGGTCAAATAGACTGTGCTAGTAGAGCTATCTCCCTTACTAGTCCTGAGGGAATTCGAGTAGAATTCATGTCTAATCTTTCTTCAAAGAAGGGTAGTACCCTAAATCGTTTGAAAGGTACATCGTTGGAAAATGTGCCTATAGTGAATGAATACTCAGATGTATTTCCAGAGGATTTGCCCGGTATGCCACCATACCGGGACATTGAGTTCATCATTGAGCTTGCACCTGGTACAACTCCTATCTCAAAGGCCTTACCGACTACCTACTAATGAGTTAGCAGAGATGAAGAAACAGATTGAAGAACTGCAGGAGAAAGGATTTATTAGGCCCAGTTCATCACCTTGGGGATCACCAGTAATTTTCGTTAAGAAGAAGGATGGTAGTCTGAGAATGTGTATAGATCACCGATCCTTGAATGAGGTTACAATAAAGAACAAGTACCCTTTGCCAAGGATAGGTGATCTATTTAACCAGTTGAAAGGAGCTCAAGTTTTCTCAAAAATAGACTTGAGATCAGGATATCATCAGCTCAAGATAAGGGAAGAAGATATCCCAAAGACAGCTTTCACTACCCGATATGGATTGTACGAGTTTACAATGATGTCATTTGGTTTGACAAACGCTCCTTCCTATTTCATGAATATGAGGGAATAAGGTATTCATGGAATACTTGGACAAGTTTATAGTAGTCTTCATTGACGACATTCTTGTCTATTCCAAAAGTAGGAAAGAGCATGAGGACCATCTGAGGACAGTCTTAGAGAAGTTAAGAGAACATCAGTTATATGCTAAGTTCACTAAGTGTGACTTTTGGTTGAAAGAAGTTTCTTTCTTGGGTCATATTATTTCTGCTGGAGGAGTAGCAGTAGATCCTGCGAAAGTGAAGAATGTTCTGGATTGGAAGCAACCCAAGTCAGTTCCGGATGTTAGAAGTTTTCTTAGTTTAGCAGGCTACTATCGGAGATTCATTGAAGGTTTTTCAAGGATTGCTAGACCTCTCACCCAACTTCTGAAGAAGGAGAAGAAGTTTGAATGGACAAAGTCCTGTGAACAGAGTTTTCAAGAATTGAAGAAGAGGTTAACTTGAGCACCAGTACTTGTTCTACTGGATATCCGTAAGGATTTTGAAGTCTTTTGCGATGCTTCAAAGCAAGGTTTTGGTTGTGTTTTGATGCAGGAAGGAAAAGTTATAGCTTATGCTTCAAGACAATTGCGACCCCATGAGGAAAACTACCCAACTCATGACTTGGAGTTAGCCGCAGTTGTGCATGCACTCAAGATTTGGAAGCACTATTTGATTAGGAATCGATGCGAGATTTATACATATCATAAGAGTTTGAAATATATTTTCACTCAGTCAGATCTCAATTTGAGGCAGAGAAGATGGTTGGAATTAGTTAAAGATTATGATATTGGTATTCATTACCATCCCGAAAAAGCTAATGTTGTTGCGGATGCCTTGAGCAGGAATAGTTACTGCAACAATGTTATGGTTCAGGAAAGTCAGCCAACACTACGCCTCAATTTGGAATTGGTAAATGAAGGTTGCATTTTCAATGTTGAAGTGCATTCAACCCTAGAAGATCATATCAGAGAGGCTCAAAAGAATGATAGTGGTATTGCAGACCTAAAGAATGATATTAAGAAAGGAAAATCTCCCGAATTTTCTGAGGATGAGAAAGGTACTGTTTGGTTTGGGAAAAGAATAGTAGTTCCTAACCAACAAGAGATCAAGGATGTAATTTTGAAGGAGGCCCATGATTCTGTTTATTCCATTCATCCGGGAAGTACAAAAATGTACTCGGACTTGAAGGAAAAATATTGGTGGTCCAATATGAAAAGAGAAGTTGCGGATTTCATGGCTCGTTGTGATATTTGTTAGCTTGTAAAAGCTGAACACCAGAGACCAGCCGGATTGTTACAACCTTTCCAGGTTCCTGTTTGGAAATGGAAAGAAATAGGAATGGATTTCATCACGGGACTTCCCAGAACTAAGTCCGGATATGATTCTATCTGGGTTATTATGGACAGATTAACAAAAGTTGCACACTTCATTCCTGTGAAGACAACCTATTCTGGTGATAAACTTGCAGAGCTATACATGGTTAAAATTGTGTGTTTGCATAATGTGCCAAAGAAGATTGTGTAAGATCGAGGTTCCCATTTTACCTCGAGGTTTTGGCAGAAGTTGCATGAGGTTCTGGGCACAAATATAAACTTCAGTATTGCTTACCATCCTCAGACAGATGGTCAAACAGAGACAATAAATCAAAAGAAGATATGTTGAGAGCTTGTGCTTTGACTTATAGAGCTTCTTGGGATCAGAATTTGCCCTATGTAGAATTCTCCTACAACAATAGTTTTCAGTCAAGTTTGAAGATTGCGCCTTTTGAAGCCCTTTATGGAAGAAAATGCCGAACATCGTTATATTGGAAAGAGATAGAAGGTGGACAAACATTTGGACCTGACATTCTGAAGGAAGCTAAAGAGCAAGTCAGAGTGACTCATGAGAATCTGAAGACAGCCCAGTCGCGATAGAAAAGTTATGCAGATAACCGCCGACGGGAATTAAGTTTTTCACCTGGTGATCACGTGTATCTGAAGGTTTCACCTCTCAAAGGAATGCATTGTTTCAGAGTGAGTGGGAAGTTAGCACCTCGCTATATTGGTCCATTTCCAGTGATAGCAAGAAGAGGAGAGGTTGCATACAAGTTGGAATTACCTCCGCAACTGTCGAATGTGCACGATGTCTTCCACATGTCCCAATTGAAAAAATATCTCAGAGTACCCGAGCATCAGATGCCGTATGAAGAAATGGATATCTAGAGTATCCAGTCAAAATCTTGGAAGAAGCTGAGCGTCGAACCAGAAACCGAGTGATCAAGTTCTGCAAAGTTCAATGGAGCAACCATTCCTAGAAGGAAGCAACCTGAGAGCGAGAGGAGGATCTCAAAGCCGAGTTTCCCGATCTTTTTCTTTCTCCGTCCGAATCTCGAGGACGAGATTCTCTCTAAGGGGGGTAGGTTTGTAACATCCCCAATTTTGGTCTTTTGCCAAAAGCTAATTTACATTAATTAAATGAAAAACTTGGATTTTCTTCGGTGTTCTAATTAACCTGGCATCCTTATCTTTTTGAAATTAGAGTTCAATCCTTCACCGTCCACAAAGTCAAAATTCTAAATTCCAGTCCTTACTTGAAATTCCACCCAAGTTCCAAAACCCTCCAAAAATCCCAAAACCTATTGCATTAGGTTCCAAACATTCTATAATATTTTTGGTAATTTTTCCAAGATTTATAGAGTTTCATTGCTATTTTATCTTTTGCGCTTTTTCCCGAAACACTATTCAAATTCAACTCATTTGTCTTGGTGTCATTCGAACTCCAAAAGTCATCCAAAAATTGTGAAACCAATTTTATTTGATCCCAAATATTCCCTAGTGTTTTTGGGAATTTTTTAAGGATTTTTAGATCTTATTTGCTATTTTATCCCGCGCGCGATTGTTTCTTCACTATTCTAAGACCAATCGTAAGCTGCCACGTGGCGAACACTATTCCTGCTTCTTCCTCCTATGACTCCTTTCCAGAGAGCTTCGTGCTCTTACCATTCATGGTAGCCGAACTTCAAAATTCCTTAACTCCCTCATGAATCCACCAAATCATGCACGAATTGATGCGTTGCAAAGATCTCGGCGAGGAGATTCCATTCCCAGCCATTAATCTCTCCAAATCCTGTTGGAAATGCTGCATTTCGTATGGAAACCGAAATCAATCAATTGGCAATAACTCGGACGTTACTCTGCCTCTCCGCGAGCCACCACCTCTCATATCTTCGTCTTGATCCCCTCTACCCTGTGCTCACCTCGCCACACCATCCCTCCACTCCAATCTCCTGGAATCTTGCAAGAACCGTCGCCAAACGTCATTCGTGGACGTCATCATGTCATCTTTTGATTCGGTGAGTCCCTTGCAAATCCGTTCATGTCACTGTGTGCGAGTCGTCGCCACGATCAAAAGCCGTCAACCAATTTTGGATTTCATTGCAGGACGGCGACGAATTTTGCGATTGAAGTTGCCGATGGGAGCTCAGTTCTTCGTCAATTACTCCCAATCTAGTGATCTCCTCCGAAATCCGACCACACCTCTAGGTTTGTCTCATCGCGTTCTATGCGGTGCTCCCTTTTAATTTCGCAAAAATTCATTGTTTGGGTGGATTTCCCATTTTGGATGCCATCCGATCGTTGCCGTCGCTGGCATCCCCGTGCGCCGCTGTCTCCGATCATCCCCTGGCCAAGCCACCGTGAGCATCACCTTCCCCTTGCCGTACTGCACCTACTCCATCCCTTCCCCATCGCCATCCGAGGCCGAGCCGACCCGGTGCCGTGCACTACCTCCGGTCGCCATCACTCCTTGCCGCGTCGCCGCACCGGTCCTTCCCGGCCCGAGCCGACCGGCCGACTCCACTCCCTATGCCGGAGCGCATCCGGGGCACTCCCCGCCCGGCCTTATGCCGCCTCCCACCATTGGCACCATGCGCAGCCGCGTCGGCCGCCGCCTCCCCGAGCCGCCTCAGGCCGTGCCACCGCCGGTCGCCGGTGCCGCCCCCCTTCCCTTCCCATTCCCCTACTTGTTGCTGGCCGCCGAGCCCCCTAGCCCTGGCCATGGCTGCCGCCATTGCTCCCTGTGGTCTCCTCTATTCTTAAGCAATGAAGATGAAGCACACCAGCCAATGACAGGAGGGCCCCACTTGCCATAGGGAGAGGAAATAAGAAATCCATAGAAAAAGAAATATTCTAAGAATATTCCTTGTTTTCCCATTTTCAAGGATTTTGAGAATTCAAACGCTTGTATCTTCTTCATCCGAACTCCAAAACACTCCATTCAAATATCTAAATTCGTCTAAATTCAACATCTTTTTGCCAGTATTAATTTTGTAATTTTGTTTATTTTAATATATTTATTTGTTGCCTCATTTTGCGTGTAGCCGAAGAACTCGCCGGAGCCGTCGACGCCGTCGCCAAACCCCAACACTTTGAGACTCTCACTGCGACCAAAGGCAAGTCTCCTTGACGCATGTTGATCCCATGTTTTGCAAATGTTTTATAATAATTTACAACCTGCATTGCTATCTTTATACATGTTATGTCAAATATAGATTGATAGTTATTCCGAGTTTGCTGTCACCTCCTTGTTATTGATATCCATGTTTACTTGTAATCCTAGGATACTGTGTTATGTCATATTTAAATTATATTGTGACATATGATGATTAGTACGATAGATGTGCATAGTTGCAAAATTTATCAAAATGCCCATGGGTGGGATTTCATCAAAACTATGGTTTATAGTTTGTTTTGAGAATTAAAGCATGGTGTTTGCTACTGTTATTTGCAAAATAAAAATAAAATAAAACTAGTTTGGACTTGGGTGGAATGGAATGTCGGGCGGGTGCGGATGGAGCACTAGTTTTCATTGTGCAAGTACCGCCCCAAGTCAATTAAGGACCGACGCTTGTGATTGTCCATTCTAAGCATAACCGTGCAACCACAAGTCTAAATGGGTATGACCTGGCTGAATAATTTGTAGAAGTCTAACTTAGACTCACCAGATGGTGGAATGTGGGTGCCGGATGGAGGCAAGTCGTATCCCCCCCACACGGCGCAAGAGGGGGCTTCTGTACTTGGTAGATGGAACCCTAACAGCGGTGAAACCTCAGCGGGTGGGTCGGGTTAGATGGATACATTGTAGAGGCCTTGTCATGATCTCTCTGCCTGCACACCAAAGGAAGCGTGTTAATAGCTTGCCATTAAGAGAAGATCATGTCTTGTGGGTATAGCTGTACACCTCTGCAGAGTGTAAAACTATTCGAATAGCCATGCCTACGGTCAAGGGCAAAGCGATGAATGCTTTCATACTGGTAGGCTTTGTTTTTTGTTTTTTAAAAAATAACTAATGTTTTGGGATCTGGGAGTGGTTAGAACTCTCGGATGTTTATCTGGTGGTTTGAGCCAGTCAGGTAGTTGGAACCTGTTTTTAAATCATGATGGATGGAGTCGTGTGGTGGATTACCTTAATATTTTAAAACGTGGTGGATAGAGCCTGAATACTAGTGTTGGTGGATAGAACCTTCACTAGCATAATAAATAATTTCAATTAATAAAATAATTGTTAACATATGCGTTGTGAAAATTAATAATAAGTATAGTTTGGCCCCGTTTGGCAACTTGGAATCGAGTTGTTTTTACTAGAATCTGGGAGAAACCCAACCAAATGGGCTAAAACTTGAAACGATTCTCCTCGGAACGTTTCTTCTTTTTTCACACCGTGGCTGAATCACCCTCAACCCCGTTTCTACTAGTTTCTACTAGAATCGGGAACCGTACCAAACGGTTTGCAGAAAGTGATTCTGATTCTACCTGAAACGTTTCTACCATGAATCTGGAACCGTTTCTGTTTCTACTAGAATCTGTAACCGTCCCAAACGGGGCCTTTGTTGAAACTTGCCTTTGTGCAAAAGAACCTTAATAAGCCATCCTTGGAAAGCCTTGCATGATGCATGATTTTCCAGACTTGCTGAGTACGTTTGTACTCACATGCTACAAAATTTTCATCAGAGAATTTCCAAGACGCCGCCGAAGACGGTGAGTACTTCACCGAGTAGTTCGATAAAGGACATCAAGACAACTAGGCGCATGTTCCCAGTCGTTTGCCTGTGGCGTCTTTTGGGCTTTACCGTTTTGTTATTCATTCCGCTGCTGTTAACTTTGGTCATGTGACCGAATAATGTAATAAATAGCCTTGTGGCTGGTACTTAATATTTATTCTAATATTTTATTTTATTTGGTTATGATTCATCACTGTGAACTGTGTGTGCTAGCGTTGATCTGGGACTAGCACTGAAATACACAGGAGACTTCGGATAGCAGATCCGGGGGCCCACACTCGACACGCATTTCAAGGACATCGACTTGGATATGGACGAGGAAAATCAACTCAACTTGCTCTTGTTGTGGATGAATAACCAACGTAAATTACCCATGCTATCCCATTTTGCATGGGACGTACTTACGGTTCTGGTGTCGACTGTCTCGTCGGAAGCTACTTTCAGTTTGGTGGGGATGGTACTTGAGCCGAGGAGGTCATCTCTCAGAGCTGAGATGGTTGAGGAAATTACATGCCTAAAAGACTGGGAGCGTGCGGAAGACATGACACAACATCAGCCTGAGGATCCGGAGATTACGAAAGCGGTAGCTGACTTTGACAATCTCAGCCTCGGGTAGTCTATGTATTAATGCATATATGCGTAATTATTGTACTCTTTTCCTTATCGGGGGTACCCCACACCGGGGTGTAAAGTTTTTAACGAGGCAATAACTCTGTACATATTCAAGATTGAATAAAATTTACTTCTTTTTCCCCCAATATTTGTGTCCATTGCCTCAGTTCTGTGGTCTCCGCTTTCTTTCCTCTCATCGCAATAGTGCAAATGAGCCAGGCCTAGGCCAGCACGGTACGAAGCACAAACGGGCTATGTCTGGGCTCGCTGAAGGTGAGTTGGGCCAGCACGACACAACGGGCATGACGAGCCGTTGCGGCTCGACACGGTTTAGGCCCGAAGCACGATGGGCCTGTGCTAGAGACAGGCTAAGCTGATGCATGTGGATGTTGTTTGGTTGTCTGCATGAGCTAAGTTTGGCTATAAAGGGATTATGTTTGGTTGGTTGCATAAGTTGAACCTACTAACACAAAATGCATGCATCACTGTAACAACTTGCACGAATCGAGTCTGGCCGCGTGGATACGCCTAAAATTCTCGTTCCCCGCGGGCCTAGCTGGGAGGGGAAATTGCACGACTCGGGCCAGGCTAGGATGGACATCCAGGCAACCAAAGAACAGGATTTTGCATCCACAAATACAAAACTCAAAACATACAGTCAACTAAACAGCCCCTAAGTTGATTCTTTGGGACATGCAACTAGTTGTTAGAAAGACCTGAGACAATCTCTACTTTTGGCGCCATCCATGGGTAGCAACAATCGATATTGTTAGTTTACGGTCGCCAGCTTGTGCAGCTCTATGCGCTCCTGATCTAGCCGCATGACATATGGCGATGAGAGTACGGAGGGATGGTCATGTGTTTCTGAACGTAGATGGATGCATACGGTGTGAAAGAAAAGTACGGTACGATACAGCCAATTGATTGCCCCTTTCATTGGCTATGATTTACGTGGTGCAGAATGCAAATGCTGGAGAGTAATAAATAAAAGAAATTTTTTCGAGGTGAACTTTTTAATTTGAAAATTTTTTATTTAATTTATTTTTATTTGAAACTTTTCAATTAGAAATTTTTTTGTTGAAATTTTTTTGACTTGAATTTTAAATCAAAATTTTTTGAATCAAAAGTTTTTTGAATCAAAATTTTTTGAACCCAAAGCTTTTGAATCGAAAGTTTTATGAGTTAAAATTTTCGATTTAAAAAATTTTGAGTTAAATCTTTCTGATTTAAAACTTTTCGTGTTGAAACTTTTTTGAGTTGAAACTTTCTAAGTTGAAACCTTTTGATTTGAATTTTTTGATTTAAAACTTTTCGTGTTGAAACTTTCTGAAAGACCGAGATGGCGATCAGAGGGGGGAGGGTGAATGATCCCGAATAAAATTTCCCCGACTCAAAATACTCAAAACAATCCAGCAAGGAAACCGGTGCTCCTCAAATTCGCGAAACCCGCAAAAACCAGAACGACTCGACAACTATGTGTATCCCTTGTTTGCATTGATGAGAACCATGAATCACGTGAGGGATTTGTAAATCAAAATCCTGGTTATTAAGTATCCAAAATAAATAGGAATCAATTCAAAGACTTCTTTTCTAAAAGAGATCAAGCAAAACCACAAAAAGCATCTTTTAGAAAAGCAAAAGCAGATTTTTTTCAGGAATTGTCCCCACTTGGAGCAGGTGGTTGGTGGACTTCTGTTGCTCCAAATTTTTTGGAAAATTTTCAAACTATGAAGAAATGAGTCATGAAACACTCCACCAAAAATCAACCTCAAAAGCCTTGTAAAAAAATAGGAAAAATCACGGACGACAGACAGTCAGGAACTTCGATCAGAAATTTTGGGACTCGGTTTTCACCTCATAGCTCCCAAACGGTGAAACCAATAGACTCAAAAATTTTTCCACCGATGGATATATGAGTCACGCACATTCTCCAATAAGAAACACTCAACAAGGATTTTTTTAGTTTTTTCTAAAAATCGAATACTGACTGCTGCGCGAAGAACAAGTTCAGGACAGATTTGCGATCTTGATAGAAACTTGACAAATAAGCTCTTGCGGCATACAAACTTTAGCAAATAGACTCGATCTTAAGCGAAGATCCAAATAGAATATATAAGGAGGTGAATGCGAATCGCTCAAGTCAAGAACAAATCCAGCAATCATAATACGGGAATGTAAATGCTGAATTTAATACATGAAAGTAAATGCCAAAAGTAAAGACATAATGTAAATTGCAAGAATTAAATTGCGAGAAAATAAATTTGGCTATTGGAACTTCTATTTCATTAAGAGATGTGTGATTATAAAGCCTCACTTCATGTGGGCAAAGCTCAAATGAGCAACACAACAACTCAAAGAATGAATGGGCTTGGAGGCCTCCATCCACCCCTCTATTTATACTACTCTTGGGCCATCTACTACCCTTGGATGAGTCCCAAACCCTAGAGCACTCCACCAAGGGCTAGGATTAACCCACTCACTCCACCATGCAAGGGCAACCCAAAACCCTCTACACATAATGTGTTTTCTTGCACGTTTTTCAAAGCATACTACCTATACCCGCTAACCTATCAACTAGACCGCGATCCAATGGCCCTCATCGATCCTCGCGACATCTAGATAGTATCATCCCCTTTACTTATCTTCTTTGACTTGCCCGGACTCTGTATCTGATCATCTTCCGGCGATCTCCAACCGTTTGGACCTCCGACGCACCTCGCCTAGTCCTGGTCATCATCCGCCTCACCATGACCTATTACCGTCGTCCTGCAACCATCAAAGACAAGGAAAACCATCACATAGCATTGTTCAATAATATGCAATAAACATCACAAATGCTCACAATTAATCATGTCTTATTCATCAGTCGATTCTACCTCCAGCCAAAGGCCGGTAGTACTACAAGAGACCAATACAACCCAAATTGCTTCCTTTTGAATTCTGATTCAAATCAAACTCAAGCATGAGCACACATTGCTTAAATAAAGTCAAATACTCATCACAAATATGGATGGACCTCCACATGGTCTCCACTTTCTGAGTTGAAACTTTTTTGATTTGAAACTTTTCGAGTTGAAACTTTTTAATTTGAAACTCTCTAATTTCAATTTTTTTTATTTTTTTACGTTTAAATTGAAACTATTCAAACTGAAAGTTTTTAGAGTTGAAACTTTTTTCTTTGAAAATTTTGAGTTGAAAGTTCAAATTTTTTCGAGCTGAAACTTTCTAATTTAAAATTTTTATATGGATTTAATTAATAGTTTTTCTTCATGTTTTGAAAACTTAAATCAAACTCAAATCAAAAAGTGAAGGACCATGTGGAGATCCATCCTTGTTTGTGATGAGTATTTGACTTGACTTGTGCTTGGGTTGCTCAAATTTGAGTTTGATTTAAGCTTAGATTTGAAATGAAGTTTAATTTAGAAGCATTTTGATTTGTGTTGGCTTGTTAGGTTGCGGCGGACCTTAGGTCTAGTGCTTAGTGTTTGCGCTGGACTAAGCGAACCAAGTAATAGAGAGTTTCCCATTTACGCCGGACCAAGTTAGGGATGACTCACATTTGCGCCGAACCAAGTTAGAATTAACTTCATATTTGCGCCGGACCGTCTTTTTTTGTGTCGGATCAAGAAACAAAGAGTTTCACGTTTGCGCCGGACCAAGGAGGTTTGGAAACAGAGAGTTTCACGTTTGCGCCGGACCAAAGGGTGAAAAATCATGTTTGCGCCGGACCAAGTGATTTTGCAAACGGAGGAAATCACATTTGCGTCGGACCGATACTTTTCGCGTCGTACCAACTTTGACAACCGACGGTAATTTGCATTATTGGAGATCTTCCCTTGCTCGAAAAACTATTTGGTCGACATGAAAGTTGTATAGAATTTCGATACGCATCTTTTTCATGCTGACAATTTTTTCATTTGAGCAACACAAAAAATCATAAGAAATCGAGAATGTAAGTGCATTCGCATCAGACCAACAATTGTTCGTGCCAGACCTTGCGGTAATTTGCATTTTTGGAGGTCTTCCCATGCTGAAAAAATTTTGTAGTCTACATGAAAGTTGTAGAGAATTTCGAGATGCATATTTTTTTTATGTTGAAAAGTTTTTCATTTGTGCAACTAAAAAGTTCACAAAAAATCAGAAACGGTTCTACTATGTTGAAAACAGGGCAGTTCTGAAGTAGGTCTGTCCTAGATGGTCCGTACTCTGTTGAGCTTTGTTCTTCGACGATTAAGGCATATTATTTTTGAGCAATGCTATGTAATGTGTTTTCCTTATCTGTGATGGATGCAAGACTTTGATTAGTGGCTATGGTGAGGCGAGAGATGGTCGGAACTACGCAAAGGTTGCCGGAGGTTCAAGATGGTCGGAGATCGCCGGAAGATGGCTGGAGATGGAGCTGGTGTAGTCCAAGGAGGCAAGGGGACAAAGTGGCTGCTAAGCTTGAAGCTCTTTGGGTCTAGAAGACCAGTGGGTTGTTGGTCTTTAGAGCTAAAGTAGTGGTCAAGTTAGCTTTTGAGAGGGTTATTAAACTGATCACTTAAAGATGCTTTGAGAAAGTATGTGTAAGAGTGGATCAGTGTAACCCATGTGTGTGAAAGTGTGGGATCAAATCTTGGCCCTTGGAAGTTAGCTTAGGATTGAAGCAAGACATCCAAGGGTGGGAATTGATCCTAGAACACTATAAATATAGGGATTGGGGTAGCCTCCCCTCACTGAAATTTTTAGTAAGGTTTTTGAGAGAAGTTCCTGAGAAGATTTGTGTGGCTCCTTTGAGCTTTGCCCACATGAAGTAAGGCTTTGTAAAATCTTCCAAAGAAAATACAAAGATCCATTCTCCCAATTCTGAATTTAAATTCCGTATTTATATTATGTCTTTACTTTACGCAATTTAAATTCAGTATTTACATTCTCGCATTAAATTCTGCAAGTTGGATTTGCCTCCCCTCCTTCTACTTACTTCTTAATTTTATTGCCAAGGATGAGAGATTGATTGGATGAGTCTGCACTTAGATTATATCCCAATCCTCTAGGTAATCTTTGTTTCGAGTTTTGCTAGAAACTATTCTTTTATGCATCCATTGATGAATTCATGATTGATCGTGTTTTGATGAGTTTCTTTGTGACCTCTAGCTTGATGTGACTTGTGGAAAGGTATCCAAGTCCATCTTCAATATCCCACGAGCAAGCCTAGATCACAGATATCCATTTTTCGTGTTCTTGGCACATTTCCTCTTCAAATGGTTAAAGGTCGGAACTTTGACGTCAATCATTGTGATTGATTATTGGAATAAGTTCTTGACATCTTAAAGAGGTTATCTACCAAGTTTCATGAACTTTGGATCATTTGATCAAAAGATTCATCATTTTGGTTTTGTGTTCGAGCTGTTCTTGTGTCCTGTTCTTGCTCCAGGATCTTTTATATTTTGCAAGAGAGGTTTCATTTGGATGATATTTGTTCAGTAGGTGGGATAAATTTTATTTTGTGATCATTCACCCACCTCTGATCGGCATTCCGGTTTTTCAAAAAGTTTTAACTCATGCATGAAGGCATGCATGCATCGCAGTAATAGGGAATAAAAACTTCGGGAGAGTTGAAACGCATGCACGTGCTGCGTTGCTCGCACTAAAACATGCCACATGATGAGCACAGATGCAAAGCGCAAAACTAATTACTAAGAGCATCTCCAAGAGAGAGCCCTAAAAATGAGCCTTAAACTTTAATTTAGGACCCCAACTAATTTGATTTAGGGTTCTAACGAAATATTCACTCCAGCAATTAGGCCCTAAAACCTAACGAAGATAGGGCTCACCCATAGAGTTGCTAAATATAGCTACTCTTCTAGGGGCCCTAAAACAATTTGCTAAATTTTAACAATTTTGGTCCTTGCTGGAGTTGATCTTTTCTCCTAAAAGCCCTATAATTCAAGTTAGGGCCATATTTAAGGCCTCTCTTGGAGATGCTCTAAGGTAGGAGTGACAGTAAACTATTGATCACAGCAACAATTGTAGCAGGTGTAGGGGTGAAAACAGGACAGGAAATATCCGCCCGATCCGATCCCGAATCCGTTTAAAATCCGTACCGATGTTATCTGTATCCGTATCCGGAAAATCCGATGTAATATGGGTTAGGATATGGGAAAAGCAATATCCGATCCATATCCGAAAAATCTCATGTAATATGGGTTAGGATATGGGAAGAGCAATATCTGACTCGATATCCGGTAAATATCCGACCCGATATCCGGATAAAATCAGTTATTATTTGGTTCATTATTGGATAAATAGAGTAGTTATTTGATACTGGCACTAAAAAACACTACTTTGTTATTAAGTATGAACTTCAACAAACAAATAGAGTGATGACATAATGCTTTTACCTAAATTGATTTGTTCAACTTATTTGATAAACTTCTTTTCTATTCAAATTACTGGAATTAGTTGAGTCACTAAATTGAAGCATAGCAAACATATCCGAGTAGTCCTCATTATGAGAGAAGTCTATCTTCAGTTTGTCAGAATGTAACAATTCAACACTATTTAATATCTCTAGGAATTTATTCTGTAAGGTTAAGTTTAATGAAAGAGCTCCCCTTATTCTCTGTTTTCTTTATATCTCGATCTCTCTCCTTGTATCCGACCCATTTGCACATCTAACTATACTACTATCCTACGTTGAAATAATTATGACTTGGAGCTAATGTTGTAAGGTTAATGCTTCATTCTTTCTTTTACGTACACAATTATGTACTATACTACTATCCGATTATGATATCCGATCCCAACCCGAATCCGTCAGGTGTCCGCTCCGTATCCGAATTCCGAATAATCCGAATTCGTATTCGTATCCGGGACATCCGTATCCGACTCCGAATTCGAAAAAAAATATGGGTTAGGATACGGGACGAGCAATATCCGCCCGTATCTGACCCGGTTTCACCCCTAAGCAGGTGGTAGTAATAAATGCCGAGAGGTGAGGGAACGAGGTAGGGAGTGTGACGGGAAATAAATTCTGTGGAGTCAGTATGCAAACTTTTTTCTGTGCATACCTGACGCTGATTGATGCCATGTGGAAAATCCTATAATCCAACACTACGACTTAATTCAGGTGGAAATAAATACCTGACGCTTATTTCGATGCAAATTTGGTTGCTTAATTTAGACTTAATGTCGTGGCGTTGGATTGCAGGATTGTCTACGTGGCATCAATCAGCGTTAGGTATACACGAAAAAAAGTTTGCATATCAGCTTCACGAAATTTATTTCCCTGTGATGGTAAAGTTGGTGCCCTTCTAGGAAGCTTGGGAGAGTGGGAGAGAGACTACAAGCGCCAATGTTATAAAACTAGGTGACGTGAAGGGCCAATTCACAAACCACCTTCGAAACCAACCTTGTAGGTGACGTGATTCAGTATTGAAAGTTTAGGACTAATTGAGACATTTCCAATCAAATACAATTTCCAGGCACCATGCATGTGTAGCTGTAGCAGTCTTCATAGTCACCTGTTAGCGAAACTTCGTCAGTTCAGAAAATATCGGCATAACATCAGGCCCAGATACGTTCCCTGTCATCTTTCGTATGATCCTAAGTCCTCAAGTGCACGATTAGCACGTCACGGAGATGGATATTTTAACTCTCTCTCTCTCTCTCTCTCTCTCTCTGTGTGTGTGTGTGTGTGGCAGTGATTGACGAACCATTTGTGGTTGCCGGGAAGCTACCATTAGTCCATTGCACGAGATAATAGCCAATTAATGATAATTGAGTAAATTTTATAACACTATATGTTTCTTGAACAAACTATTAGAAAACTATAAGTTTGGCTTCTATTTCACAAAATTATATGTTTTAGAATTAAAGATTTTATGTAACATGTTGATTGTAGAAGCCCACATGACAGCCTCAATAGCGAGTAAAACGGAAAATACGGGCACGTAAGGTTGCTATATGAGCCCACACTATCAGACCTGTTACAAAAATTAATTATAAAACCTGTAATTTTGTGACATATAATTAAAGCTTATAGTTTTCTTATAGTTTGTAAAATAAACTTGTAGTTTTATAAAATTTACTCACACCGGTAAGAAAGGGTGAAGAGAGAGAGAGAGAGAAGCAGAAGACTAGTGCCACAAGCGGAAAACAAAGCGTTTTAATGAAGAGAGTAGTACTAGTTAGGAGTGGTAACGAGCCGAGCTGGCTCGAGCCATACTCGCTTAAGCTTGGTTGGAACTATGGCTTGGCTTGTTTGGGGAACGAGCTGAAAAGCAAGCTCGGCTCGGTTTGAAAATAGGCTCGAGCTTGCTCGTTTGGCTCGCAAGCTTGGCTAGGCGGATGGCCGTGCTGGCGGTGTGGCAAATGCCAAAACGGACGGCCCTGCGGATGGAGGACGGTCGGGTGGCACGACGAGCTAGCGAATGACGCATATGGCCGTGTTGGCAGCGGACCGATGGAGGACGGAGGAGGCACGGCAAATGGAGGATGGAGGAGGTGCGATGGGCCAGCAAATGGCGTGGATGGTCGTGCTAGCAGCGCAGCCGATGCCGGATCGATGGGTGGCGGCCCTGTGGATGGAGGACAGAGGTGGTGCCCTTGATGGAGGACGAAGGAGCGCACGACGGAGGAGGCGTGGTAGATGGAGGTGTGGCAGATGGAGGACAGAGGAGGCATGATGGATGGAGGACGGAGGAGGCACGACAGATGCTGAATGGAGGATGTGTGAAAGATGGAGGCACGACAAATGGAGGACAGAGGAGGCACGACAGATGGTGAATGGAGGATGTGTGAAGGATGGAGGCACAGTGACCAGTGGGCCTACGGATGTGTGGTGATGGCAACTCTATCGGCGCTGCCACCGACAGAGCGAAGGCTATGAGGCGATAGGTGAGTGTGAGCCCTCCCTCGTCGCTTAGGGTTAGAAATATGGGCTTTGGGCCAGTGTGTGCTCCCTCCCAGCTGTGGGCCAGTGGGGTGGCCTGATTAGCTAATGCGAGTTGGCTCGGGCTCGGCTTGAAAATTCATCGAGCTTGAAAGCTGACTTGGCTCGATATGTTTACACCATGAGCCCAAACTAAACCGGTGCAAGCTGGTTTCAAACCAAATTAGCTTGCCAGCCTCAAGCTTATTTTCCACTTCTGGTACTAGTGTGTGACTAGCGTTTTAATGGATAACACGTCCAGCTCGGAATTTCTTTTGCCGCCGTTTGCTTTACATCTTCCCACGCGAGAAAATTGATATTATGCCACTATCAAGAGTGGCACAAGCCAAAATATCACTTTCGTCAATGACTTCGTTAAAATGCCACTCTTCTCGTGCGCTCCTCGCCAAAATGCCATTTTCGGATTTACAAAATGAATTTTGCTTCTTTCTGCAGTTTAAGCCACTAGAAATGACCATCCTACCCCCGAGCCAGATCTATGCGGTGAGCCCAATCGGTCTCGATCAAATATGCTTCCACCAGGCCAGCTCGCAGTCGTCCTCCCTCCCTCCTAAACCAAACCTTCTAGTGGGATGGCCTCCTTCCCCAGCGGCGGCCTCCTTCCCCGGCAACGGCGACGAGCGACAAGCGGTGGCCATTCCGAGCGGCAGCCTCAGGATGTCGCAGAGGAGCTCCACGCTTCATTCAGGTGTGCGCCCTTCCCTTTGCATGAATCCGGTCCGAGTGGGCTGCCCCTCATGGAGTGCCCTAGGTGCGGTGACCGGATTCTGGAGCTTGTGTTGAGGTCAAATAAGAACCTGGGGAGGACCTTCTGCAAGTGTCGGTGCAACAAGCAAGATGTGCGTTGTCTTTTGATTTGGAAAATTTGCTAGGATTTGGATTCATTCATGTCTAGGGTTCCTATTCATAGCTAAATTGTGATCTTTTTCAGAATCTTGGGTGGTGTGTATTCTACATATGGCGTGAGGAATATGAAGAATTTGTCACTTCATGTGGTGTCTCTGCTAAATGTGTGATCTCTAAAGCTGAAAAACGGGAAGGCTAGTGCTACGGTATAAAATTGGAGGTGTCAAAGCCGGTGTAGATGGGCCGCATCCTGGTTGTGTGCAACATAGTGTTAGCTGTAATGCTAGCAGTATTGGTTCTATATGTAATTGTGAAATGATGTAGTGATGTACTAGAATCATGTTGTGTTTTGTAATGTATGCTACAAATCTACATGTTTTGCAATTTTTGAAGTGTGTGGATGGATTCTGGTGCTTGTGCTCTGTAATGTATGCTACAAATCTGTACTGGAGTATGGAAATGAAATGATAAGGAAATGAAATGTTGGTGTACTTAAGTATGTGGATTCTGGTGCTTGTGTTCAAAGATTATGAATCCAGATAAGGAAATGTTGGTGTACTAAAGTCATGTTGTGTTCTGATTGTGAATCCAGATAAGTAAGGAAATGCAGATTGTCAGATTTCCAGTGTAAAGGATAAGGGGAGAACCTGTGCTCCAAGAAAGTGTCCAACCGCAACGTCTGACACCGTTGTGCTGCTCACATGTCAGTAAAATTGACAGGCAGAAGTAAGAATTAGCAACACGTATGCAGTTAAGCATATGCCGGCTCTCAAGTAGAGCAAGTTGATTTGAATGTGCTAGAAAATGAGGAAGAGCCAAGTATTGCAATCAAGAAGATGGCAATAGGTGAAGTGAGACCGCAAGAAAGGGTGCACCAAGACAATTCATCTACACAAGTAGAGCCTCCTACTTCAAATCAAAGTCAAGACATTCCTCAAGATAGTCCAAGCAAACTATTGGAGGATGATCAAATTGAAGATAATGAGCCAATTCAACAAACGTCTCAAATGCCGCATCCAAGAGTGCATCAAAGTATCCAAAGAGATCACCCCGTCGATAATATTCTTGGTGATATCCAAAAGGGGGTAACTACACGCTCTAGAGTATCTAATTTTTGTGAATTTTACTCTTTTGTGTCTACTTTGGAACCTTTGAAGGTGGAAGATGCATTAAGGGATCCGGATTGGGTGATGGCTATGCATGAAGAGCTCAACAACTTCGTTAGAAACAAAGTATGGTCACTAGTGGAAAGACCCAATCAAAACGTGATTGGAACCAAATGGGTCTTCCGCAACAAACAAGACGAAAACGGAATTGTTACAAGAAATAAGGCTCGGTTGGTAGCTCAAGGATTCACTCAAATTGAAGGTTTGGATTTTGGTGAGACTTATGCTCCTGTTGCTAGACTAGAGTCAATTCGTATTTTGGTTGCATTTGCTACTCACCATGATTTCAAGCTTTATCAAATGGACGTCAAGAGTGCTTTCCTAAACGGTCCAATTGCCGAATTAGTCTATGTTGAGCAACCGCCGGAAATGGAGGACCACAAGAACCCTGCACATGTATACAAACTCCATAAGGTGCTCTACGGGCTCAAGCAAGCACCTAGAGCATGGTATGAATGCCTTAAGGATTTTCTCATTAAAAAGGGTTTCGAAATTGGTAAAGCGGATCCTACTCTCTTCACAAAATACATTGATGATGATTTATTTGTATGCTAAATATATGTCGATGACATTATATTTGGTTCTACTAATAAAAGCTTTTGTGAGGAATTTAGTAGGCTAATGACAAAAAGGTTTGAGATGTCAATGATGGGTGAGCTAAAATTCTTCCTCGGATTTCAAGTCAAACAACTCAAGGAAGGGACGTTCTTGTGTCAAACAAAGTACATCAAGGATATGCTCAAGAAGTTTGACATGGAAAACGCCAAGCCAATTCATACACCCATGGCAACAAACGGACATCTCAGTCTAAGTGAGGAAGGTAACCCTGTGGATCAAAAGGAATATCGATCCATGATAGGCTCATTGCTTTATCTTTGTGCATCTAGGCCGGATATTATGCTTAGTGTTTGTATGTGTGCAAGATTTCAAGCCGCTCCGAGAGAGCGTAACTTAGTAGCCGTGAAAAGAATTCTTAGATATCTAGTTCACACACCAAATCTAGGGCTTTGGTATCCTAAAGGATCAAAATTCGATTTGATTGGTTATTCGGATGCTGATTATGCGGGTTGTAAAGTGGATAGAAAAAGCACCTCGGGGACATGTCAATTTCTAGGTAGATCACTAGTGTCTTGGTCCTCAAAGAAACAAAACTCAGTAGCTCTATCCACCGCTGAAGCCGAATATATTGCCGCGGGAAGTTGTTGCGCACAATTACTTTGGATGAGGCAAACCTTGAGGGATTTTGGATTAAGGTTGGATAGAGTACCACTCTTATGTGACAATGAGAGTGCCATCAAAATAGCCAACAATCCCGTCCAACACTCCCGGACCAAGCATATAGATATCCGCCACCACTTTCTTAGGGATTACTCACTAAAAGGAGACATTGACATTACCTATGTGAGAACCGACAAACAATTGGCCGATATATTCACCAAACCTCTCGATGAGAAGCGCTTTTGCGAGTTGAGAAGTGAGCTAAACATCCTAGACTATTGGAATGTGTCTTGACACCTTGCTCGCATTTGATTGCTACTTCTCATGTTGATTTCAAAATAAAATGCTTGCAAAATTAGATATTTGTCTTTGAAAAAGTTTTATTGTTGTTGATCGCATCTTCGGTCATTCCACTCATGATCATTGCTTTGATTGTTGTTATGCTCTCTGATCACAAGTGGGATGACTCTCGAGTTCGCTATCTCAAAGTCTCTTTTCTTCCAGTCTCTGAAATCCTATCTTTTCTTTCTTTCGGCTGGAAAAATCAACTCTTCGGAACTTCCGATACAGGCATCGGAACTTCCGAAATTCTGTGAATTCAGCTTCTTCGGAACATCCGAAGTTTAATATCGGAATATCCGAAGCTTGCTCCTCTGGAGCTTTGCTGGAAACTCCAACTCTTCAGAACTTCCGAACCACAGTTCGGAATGTCCGAAGTGCATGTGTGTAAACGCTTGAAAAGGACCGTTCGGTTGGCCCCTCCTATCTCATTCTTTTATTCTCCAAAGCCTCCGTACACTTCTCCTATTCTCTTTTCTTGTCGTCTTCGGAGACTCCGACCCTACGGAAACTCCGATCTCTCCCTAAGGAAGGTTTTACCTTGGATCGAAGGAACCTCACTCGTTTCAATCTTGTTTTTCGTGTTCTCAGGTAAATCTAAGAACCCTAATCTTGAGATTCCTTGCTCTCTAGACTTTGTGCTCAATTTTCTTTCGGTAAACTTGTTGTCCTTGTCCTCCTTTGCTTAGATCTGAAGTTTCATCAAATTCTATCGGTCGATCTCGTCAAAATCCTAGTTTTAGGGTTGTACCGAAAACTTCGAATCTTTCGAAATCTTGCATCGAAACTTCCGATAAAAGTTCGGAACCTCCGATGTGGGATCGGAACATCCGATGTTAACAGTACAGCACTAAAACCAGGTTCCTCTCAAGTTTCTTTCGACTTATCGAGCTACTCCTTTCTCAATTGATCTCAATGGATCCCGGTCAAGGTGACCAACCTCCTCAGGGCTCAGCTAAAGTCACTTTCAGTCGGAAACGCAAAACTCCAACCGGAACTAGAACAAAGTGAGTTGCCACCAGAGGATCCCAGCCAGGTATCTCAATCAATGAACCCTCTCAGGCTGCTCAAACTGTGAATGTGCCTCATGGAGCACCGCTACCTTCTAGGAAAGGCAAGGGCATTGTTGGTGCGTCAGGGTCTCAAGCTAGAGACATGCTACGTTTGAGGAAGCCCAAAAGGAATCCTAGGCTTCAAAGAAAGCCGATAAACTACAAAGGCAAAGCAGATCAAGTTCGAAAGTCTCGAGAGGAGAACCCCAAGAGGACAGACCGGTTCTCCACTGATTCTCGTTTCTGGACTTTCTTTCAACAAGACTTTTATGAATCAGTCATTCTTCCAAGAAAGAATCCTGTTATCTTGATGCAGTGTGTTGATTGGGAATATATGGCAGCGGCAGACGACCCTATCTTCAATGAGGTCATTGCTGCTTGTGAAAGAACCAACATCAAGAGAATTATGAGTTTTCAGCATGATTGGAATGTGGAGATCATTGCTCAGTTCTATGCAACAATGTATGTCTCCAGGGATCGAGTCTCTATTCTCCACTAGATGACTGAAGGAACTTGGTATGAGGCTACCTATGCTCAGTTTGCCAGACTACTTGAGTTCACAGAAGCAGATTCGAGAGACAGAGATCAGATTCACAATTAAAATCCTCTAGGAGCATCCAATCTGGGTTTTCTGTATGAGGAAAATGCTGATTATGAGGAAGGGAATACCAAGGGTATGAAGCCCTTCTTTGCCATTCTGAACAGGCTTTTTAGAAAGACTTTGGCTCCTAAAGAAGGTGATGCCTCTCATGTTCTCTCCTACACAAGGAACCTTCTGAGTAGACTGAGGGAAGATCAGCGACCATTTGATGTCTTTGACTTCATTTGGAATGAGATTAGACTCATTGGTCAGGAGTCTAGGAGGAGCTGTGGTTATGCTCCATACATCATGCACTTGATTGAGCAGGTGACACAACTGCAGTTTGAATTTGATGTCAAACACACTGCTCTTCAGGTTAGGGCTGTGAAAGCACCCTCTCAGAGAGCTACCAGGGCCTCTACCAGAGGAGCCACCTCATCTACTACTCCAGCAGTCTTGGCCCCCAGTGGTTCATCATCACCAATCTTACGTGCTTTGAAGTCAATCTTCGTTCTTTGCAAGGGCAATGCAGCAGCGCAGAAGAAGAACACCAAAAGACTCAAGGACATCCAGAGGCACCTGAACCTTCAATGTTCAGAGGATGAGGAGAGTGAGGATGAAATCGAGGATCCATTTGCTCCAGCACCTGACGCTTCAGATGAGTCTGAGGACGATGCCGAAGAGTCTGGCTCTGATGATGGTGAATCAGAGGAGTCCGACTAGTCTTCTCTCTCTCTCTCTCTCCCTACCTCCTTTGTGGTGCTTGATGCCAAAGGGGGAGAGATGAAGACAAATTCTATCTATCCAGAGTCCTCCAGTCTAAACGAACTCGGTTGTGTTCACTTTTTGTTATGCGTTGGTTAAAACTCTGTGGTTGACTTGTGAACTATTGTCGTTTTTAAAATTCTTTTTATCGTTGTTGCTTGGAGATTTATGTCGACTTGTTGGATGTTAATGCTGAATGTTGCTTAATTACACTTGTTTATCATGCTTACCTTGTCTCTACTACTTGTTAATCTCCTATGCAAGGATATAGGGGGAGCTTCCTAAATTTCTTTTCTCTCAAAATGTGCATTTACTCTCAAGTCTAATATTCAATGCACATATCAAGGGGGAGTTCACTCTATATTCCTTCTTTACACTTGCTCTCTAAATTTGTCTTTAATCGGGTTGTCATCAATCACCAAAAAAGGGAAGATTGAAAGTGCATCTAGGCCCCTTAATTTGGTTTTGTGTGATTAATGACAAACGATTAAAGAATCTAACGTGTTTAACCAGTCCATGAACAGGTAAAAGGTTCGGAAAAAGATCATCTATGGCTTTCGGGTACCCTCAAACTTTATAGAGTAAGAAAAACGGCATCTGCAATTGTAATTTTGATTTATTGAGTCATAGGATTACCGTACTATTAAGAGGGGTGCATTGGTGTTGGTCTGGAGATGGTCACTTTGCTCGGATGAATGTTGTTTAGCCTCTCAAGTGTGCTTCAGTGTCCACACTCACTTTGGGATGAAGTTGTTTTCTTGTTCCTATCGGATGTTCCGATGTCAGTTCGGACATTTCGATCGTTCAGACATTCCGAAGTGTAGTTGTGCTTTAGTCCGTCGTGTGTTACTAGGTTCGGACATTCCGATGTATGGTCATCGGATGTTCTAATGCTTGTTGATTTTTGGTTTGGGAGCTCTCTGTTCTCTTCGGATGTTCCGATCCTTGGTATCGGAAGGTCCGATGTGTGCTGTCTTGTAAAAAGGGTTCTCTCTGTTCAGTTCGGACTGTCCGAAGTTTATCATCGGAAGTTCCGAAGTGGCTGTTTCTTAGTTTGGGAACTCTCTGTTTGGTTCAGATGTTCCGATTTTCAGATCGGACATTCCGAGTGGGACTTAGAAAGTTTTGTTGAAGTTCCTTTTCTGAGTAACATCGGAAGTTCCGAAGTGATATTCGGACATTCCGATGCTTGTAGTTGTCGACTGTTGGGAGCTGTCCCAATTCTGGGTATTTGCACTCATCGGATGTTCCGATGTTACGATCGGACTTTCCGATGTTTGGCTGAGTGCGGGTATAATGGCTAGTTTTGAACCAAAACTATAAATACCCCTCTCCTCTCCCTTTTGGGGGTTACTCACTTGTTTTGGCTGAACTCTTGAGCACCTTGAGCACACTCTAGAGCTTTCTTGAGTCCTCCTCTTTGATCTTAGGGATCATCTAGTGAGTGAGGTTTTGTGAAGTGTGGTTGTGAGATTAGAGCAAAGCATTCATTCATCTTGAGCAAATAGAGAACCACTCCAAGATCAAGAATCAAGTGCATTCATTTCTCTTGGAGGTTGAAGGACTCCTAGACGGCTAGGCGTCGTTCACGAGCTCCCAACGATTGTAGGACGCCGTGAGAAGTTTGTGAAGGCCGGCTCCGCCTCCGAAAGGAAAGGATCCAATAGTGGAACTAAGCCTCAAGTCTGACCGAGGTTTGGGAGGAAAGGGTTGGAAGAGACCCGGCTCTTTGGGAGCCTCCTCAACGGAGACGTACGATCCCCTCAAGGATCCGAACTCCGGGAAACAAATTCTTGTGTTCTCTCTTGTCACTTATTGCTTGATTAGTCTCGTTCATTTACTTTGGCGCATTTCTTAATATTCTAGAGCTAGTTGTTAAATTGCTTGTCCTAAACTTAATTCGTTCTTTCAGTGTAAATCGGATATTCCAAAGTAATTACGGAAGTTCCGAAGTTATCGGAAGTTCCGATATTGAATCGAAATATTCAACTTTTTCTGCTGCAGTAAATTGCCTTTTAAATTTTAATAGCCTATTCACCCCCCATCTAGGCAATTATCCACCTTTTCACAGATTGAAAAGTGGCTTTTTAGAATTACAAAGAGATCTCCATTACAAAAGTGGCTTTCTAGCGCTGCTATTCAAAAGTGGCTTTCTAGCAGCTTCAAAATCAAGTCATCTTGCTCTTCTTCTTCTTAGGAGTTAACTTCTTCTTGCTGCAAATGCACACAAAGGATTAAATTGATGGCAATGGAAAAAAACCAGAAATATCAAATTGTCATACCTCCTGGTGAGCACCTCAGGTCTGGCCTGCACATTTTCATCCTTAGTACTGGCCTGCACATTTTCATCCTCAGTAGTGGCCTGCATATTTGTTGTCTTAGAAGTGCTACTTGTAAATTTTCTACTTCTGGACTTCCTCTTCCTGCAGAAGTAAAGGAGCAAATTTAATTTAAACATGTACAAATAGATTACATGTAGTACACATAATTGACCTTTTTTAGTGCCATTAAATGGACATTTGTAGCTTGCTTGTCGATGACCAACCTCCCCACATCTCTTGCACTTAATGGGGCCTCTGACCTTACTACTCTGCCCTGCCTTTGGAGCAGAGCTACTCCCACCTTCCATGAAACCTTTTAGCCTTAGTTTCCTTTGCCTACCAACTGGCCTCTTGCCCAAAGGTGCTGCCACTTCATATAGCAAATAAACCTGTGGCCATTGTTCTTTGTCAGGCATAGGCTCAATTCTTTCTGAATAGGTAGCCCTAAATCTGGCAACAGAATAGTATTCATTGACATAATCTGCCATATCAAGTGTCCTATGTGTAATGACACTAGGCAGAGCATGATCACATGGCTTGCTCGTGTGTTGCCATTCAAGACAAGTGCATTCATGGGAATGCTCCTTAACCACATGCCTATTAACACAGGTGTTGTCCCAAACCTCCGCACATACCCTATCAGCTTTAAAAACTCTCAAGTGCCCAAGACCTCTAGTTCTTGCCTTGATTTGAAGCAAGACCGCAAGTAGTATCCTACCATCCAATCTCTCTCCAATTATCTTCCTTTTTTCCCATAGCACCATGATCCTCTCCCTTATTTTGTCTGCTAGGTCAACAACAGGGAGATCTTTGATGTCTCTAATCCAATTGTTGAAACACTCTGCTAAATTATTATTTATGTAATTGCATTTCACATTTGGGTTAAATATACACCTCATCCACTTCAATGAATGATACCTATTCAAGTAGTCCAAAGCCCTAGGGCATTTCTCAAAAATTGACTCCATGTGCTTGTCATGCAAGTCAACCCTGTAGGCCCTTGCTGCAGGGTATAATTCAGTGAAGGTACCACCTTGAAAATTTTTTATGAAATTTTGCATGAGATGCCTAAAGCACTCTCTTCTCTGCATGAGGGAAAACTCTGCTAACTGCATTTTCTAGACCTTTACATGCATCTGTACATATGGCTAGCAAAGGGAGATCTCCTAGTGCCCTATGTAGCTGACTCATGAACCAATGCCAGTTATCTTCAGTTTCAGAGTCACAAAATCCAAACGCCACTGGGTACATCCAGTTATGGCCATCTAAGGCTGTGGAAACTGCCAATTGCCCGTTCCACCTACCATTCAGGGTTGTGCTGTCAATGTTGAGGTACGACCTACACCCACTAACAAACCCGTCGGTGCATGGCTTAAGTGCACAGAAAAACCTATGGAAGTATACAGTGTCATCTACAGATTGTGTGTCTATTTCTACAACACTTCCAGGGGATCTCCTTAACACCTCTGCCTTCCACCTATAAAGTAATTGGAATCTTTCTTCCCAACTACCATTCATATCTTTTAGAGCTCTCTGTAGGCCCTTCCACACGGTGTCATAAGCAATGGTAACGTGGTAATCGTCCTAGAGTTTTTCATGCAAGTCCTTGGCACTAAGATTAGGGTAACCTCTTAGAATAGGAAATGCCCTCTGGGCAACCCATGCTCGGGTTGCAGTTGTACCTCCAACACGGTTGCTAGATTTACACGTGTGCTCCCCTTGCAACACGGACACCTAGAAAAAAAGATAAACAAACATTAGTAAAGGCATTTAATTCAAAGGAAGCAAATATTAAAAACAAATACCATTATGGTTCTCATATCACTTTGCATGTGCCCAACTATCCTCCAAGGTCAACCTTCAGCTTTGCAATAACCCCTATATCTTGTCTGATCGGTCTTTTCGATTCCCAGATCAAACTCTTCGTTGATTGCAAATTGCCTGATAGCAAGCCTGAATTCTTTCTTGTACGGGTACAAGGCGCCTAGCTCCATAGATGGATGATCCTTGTCATAATCAATGAAAAATTCATCAGGATCCACATCATCAACATCTAGGGCAGCACCCTGCACATCATCATCCCTAGCATCATTTGTGCCTGTAGGTTTGCATCCTCCTCCCTTAAACCTAGAAGCACGTACATTTGGTCCTCACTGATCTGTTCGATCCTATCTTTCTCATCCTGTGACTCAACAATCCTAATATTATCCCAATCAATTCCAACTCTGCCCACCCCCACTCCAACTCCAGAACTTGCACATGCAACATCACAGCCCATAACTGTATCCCCTCTATAACCATCACTGGCGCTCACATCATCATGGAGCAGACTGCACAGTAGAGACCAGTCTACTGTACTTTCCCTCCATTTAACTAGCCTAGCAACCATTGATTTGATGAACACAAGGAAAAAAACTTCAATTAGGGTACACTACCGTTCACTTCGGTTCAGCAAGAATTGTGAAAAAAATAGATTTTACCCCAACGTGTCCTTGGCCACCGGGTTCATCCCGCCGACCAGAAATGCAATCACGCAAGCACCGCCGTTCCTAGGCTAAGGGTTCACACAGAACAAAGAACACGGCTCACACATCAAAGAGATCTCCACATCAAACCCTAGAAGACTAGGTCAACTCAGCGAGATTGGTATGTGAAATGATTCTCACCTTTCCTTGGCGACATCCTTGCGCCGTCGTTCGAGGTTGCCGCCGGTGGTGGTCGTCGCAGGTGGGGGTGGTTGTGCCTCCGCCTCCCAGGTCGTCAGAGGAGGGGTGAAGGGGATTTTTGTCGGGACCCCGAATTTGCAAATCCGGACCCTCTGTGTATTCAGCACTAGTCCAGGAACGCGCTAGTGCACACAGTCTTAACATTGGTAAATATCACAATCATACCACTCGATACCAATAAAGTACTTTATTTAAATAACCAAACTGGTTACTCGACCTTATGGCCAAGTTACAAATGTATGCCTCACAAGGCGAAACTTATTCAGAGAAAAATAATAGCAGCGGAAAATCAAATAGCTTCGTGGCGCCATCCAGTATACCACAGCAATCGATCGGGCTCGCATCCCTAAGTAGACGGATCCTCTTGGAGTTCCTCCTCCAAAGTGGCGTAATCTCCTCTTCAACTGATATTGTGTTGAGGCAAGGGTGAGTACTCGGTACTCAAGAAGTCATGCAATGTAATGCAAGCTAATATACTATATGCATGGCTTGGTACAAAGGAATAGCTCAAGGTATATTTGCAGTAAACAGCATTTGAAAAGTAATATAAGTAGATTCGAAAGCAGTAGAAATAAGTAAAGCATAAATAACTTTTCAGGAAATTTAATAAACATTTTCCCCATCCTAAACCACATTTCTATCATCTTCATTACTAAACCAAACCAACCTTTCAAATCCAAGTTATTTTCAGAAAGTCTAACCCTTGACTGTAATCCCCGAGCATTGTCCAGTACCGTGGACTCGGCTATTTAAATAGATTCTACACTCTGCAGAGGTTATGCATTTTACCCACAAGATACAGTCAAACACCACAAAGGCGAGTTCCCGTAATAAAGCCTTTCGGAAGCCTCAAACAACACAGGTGGTCCTCTCCGGTTCGTGCTCTACACCATCCCTTCCCTTAGCCAAGGCGAAGTATGGGACCAACACACCGTTAGATGGGTATCTGGCCACGGCCACGATACGCTCCCCCGTACAATCACACAAACGGTGTAATTGACACCCTGAGGCTCCACAAGTGAGTCCTTAGCGACTTAGTCAACTAGGGCCGTCCCATTCCAGCCATGTGGTTGCAAGTATGACCCAGTTCAAAGGCTTGCAAGGTTAAGTCCTTAGAGTGACCAGGGCAAGACTACCCGAAGAACCAAATCAACATCCCCAAGCCACACCGCCCACCTGATCATTCTTGCCACATGCCCCTGGCCGAAAACTATTTATCAAAACCCGCTTGATTACCAAGCACCACGTGCCATCAACATCACATGATACTTTTCCAAAACAGGTTCAATATATCATTAAGTCAATATTAACATTTGATTATCCAAAATCATGTTATGAGCACGTAGCATGTCTAAGCAGTATACTACAACGGTCTAAAACCCATGTTGGCAATTTGATTATGTCCAACTAGTAAACCACAACTAGGGTGACAAGGGTCATGGCACATACTTAAATAATCAAGGTGTCATACAGCAAATTGGTATTTATCTAACCCCAATGTTTAAACAAAGTATCTTTCTAATTGATTTAGCATGCAATAGTTTAAATCAAAATAGATTTCGAAATAGGATCAACATGGTCAAAGCACAACTTGCCTTCAAAAAGTACTTGCTCTTGGTCTTGAGTTGGATCCTGAGTTAATACTTCTCCTTCGAATCCTTCCGGTACTTCAACGTCTACTCGTAAAGCGTGCAAATAGCAAATACACAAATAAACACTAGGCAAAAAGTGTCCAAACATCCAAATAAAATCCACAAACAGAAAGAACATAATTTTATGGATTTTTAGAAACTGGAATCGTCAAATTTGGAGTTAAAACGCAAAAGTTATGATTATTTAAAGTTTAAATAATCAATTAAATAATTTTGCAAAGAAAAACTTTAGTCTAAAAATTAAATAAAATTCATATTTAGGTAGATCTCAATTTTATACAAATTTAGAAATTTGAATCACTCAAATCGGAGTTGAAACGCAAAAGTTATAAGTGTTTGAAGTTTGAATCTAAATTTGAATCAATATTTCGAATTAATAAATCATTTTCTTTTTCGGAAATTAATTATTGCGTCAGCATGGACACGTGGCGGCCTGTGATTGGTCCACAGTGACCCTCTGACGTCACCACCGAACGGGTTCCGTGATGACGTCATGTCGACGCCAAGATGACACGTGGCACCACCGGGTGCTACCACGCGTGTCCGGTCCATGGACTGGGTCCACGGGCGGCACGGTCCACGGTGGATCCGGTACACGGCGTACGGTCGCTGACATGCGGGCCCGCCCTGTCCGCGGCACGCCTCCACGCACGGTGCGGTGGCCTGGCTACGTGTACGATCCGAGCCGTTCGATTCGGATCGAGCGGTTGAGATTGATTCACTCCACCGCAACGTGGATTTCGTTGCAGTGACGTGGACGAACGAGGGCCGTTGGATTTTGATCCAACGGTTGAGATCTAACCTGGGTTCTACAGGGTTGGGGCGCACGTGGCTAACCTGGACCGTTGGATGAAGATCCGACGGCTATCCGAGCTCGAAGCGGCGATGGCGGTACGGCGGCGCTGGTTTGGCCGGAGAGGAAGGAGACGACCTTCGCAACGGCGTTTCTTCGCGATTCCGGTGAGATGAAGTGTGCGCCCAGGTTCGTCCTGCTCCTGGAAGTCCAAATCCGTCTTCGGTTTCGACGGAGCGGCGCTGGTTTGCGGCGGAGAACGAAGAACACACAGCGGCTGTTCTTGACTTCGGCGAGCAATAGCGGCTAGACGGTGGGGATCCTAGCGGCGCGAGCTAGGGTTTCGGGACCGGCGTGGGATGGCGTTCCTCGGGCACCGATCCCCTCTTTAAATAGGCTAGGTTTCCGAATCCAACACGGCGGCGGAGATGAACAGTCTCGCCGGGGAAATTGGAACGAGCACGATGCACAGGAGCCGTACACGTGTCATGATCCACGGTTCCGATTCGAACTGGCGCTACGCATCTACTCGGTCACTGTCGGGACCCCGAATTTGCAAATCCGGACCCTCTGTGTATTCAGCACTAGTCCAGGAACGCGCTAGTGCACACAGTCTTAACATCGGTATATATCACAATCATACCAAACGATACTATCAAAGTACTTTATTTAAATAATCAAAGGGTTACTCGACCTTATGGCCAAGTTACAAATATATGCCTTGCAAGGCAAAACTTATTGAAAGAGAAATAACAAAGAAATGAAAATCAAATAAACTTCGTGGCGCCATCCAAGATACCACAGCAATCGATCGGGCTCGCATCCCTAAGTAGACGGGTCTTCTTGGAAATCCTCCCCAAATCAAGCGTAATCTCCTCTTCAACTGGTATTGTGTTGAGGCAAGGGTGAGTACTTGGTACTCAAGAAGTCATGCACGTAATGCAAGCTAATATACTATATGCATGGCTTGGTACAAAGGAATAGCTCAAGGTATATTTGCGGTAAACAGCTTTTGACAAGTAATAAAAGTAGATTCGAAAGCAGTAGAAATAAGTAAAGCATAAATAACTTTTCAAGAAGTTTAACAAACCTTTTCCCCATCCTAAACCATATTTCCATCATCTTCTTTGTTAAACCAACCCAACTTTTCAAATCCAAGTTATTTTCAGAAAGTCTAACCCTTGACTGTAATTCCCGAGCATTGTCCAAGATCACAGTGGACTCGGCTATTCAAATAGATTCTACACTCTGCAGAGGTTATGCACTTTACCCACAAGATACAATCCACTCACCACGTCAGCCGTGAATCGCCATACAAAAGTATGCGAATGAGCGATCATAACAAAGCCTTTCGGAAGCCTCAAACAACACAGGTGGTCCTCTCCGGTTCGTGCTCTACACCATCCCTTCCCTTAGCCAAGGCGAAGTATGGGACCAACACACCGTTAGATGGGTATCTGGCCACAGCCACGATACGCTCCCCGCATAATCACACAAACGGTGTAATCGACACCTGAGGCTCCACAAGTGAGTCCTTAGCGACTTAGTCAACTAGGGCCGTCCCATTCCAGCCATGTGGTTGCAAGTATGACCCAGTTCAAAGGCTTGCAAGGTTAAGTCCTTAGAGTGACCAGGGCAAGACTACCCAAGAACCAAATCAACATTCCCAATGCCACAATCGCCCACCTGATTACTCTTGCCACATGCCCGGCCGAAAAACTGCTTATCAAACCCCGCTTGATTACCATGCACCACGTGTCGTCAACATCACATGATACTTTTCCAAAACAGGTTCAATATATCATTAAGTCCATATTATCATTTGATTGTCCAAAATCATGTCATGAGCACGAGCGTGTCTAAGCGAGATACTACAACGGTCTAAACCCATGTTGGCAATTTAATAATGTCCAACTAGTAAACCACAACTAGGGTGACGAGGATCATGGCACATACTTAGATAATCAAGGTGTCATAAAGCAAATTGGTATTTATCTAACCCCCATGTTTAAACAAAGTATCTTTCTAATTAAACTAGCATGCAATAGTTTAAATCAAAATAGATTTCAAATAGGATCAACATGGTCAAAGCACAACTTGCCTTCAAAAGTACTTGCTCTTGGTCTTGAGTTGGATCCTGAGTCAACACTTCTCCCTCGAATCCTTCCGGCACTTCAACGTCTACTCGTAAAGCGTGCAAATAGCAAATACCCAATAAACCATAGGCAAAAACATCCCAAAACTCCAAATAAAATCCATAAACAGAGAGAACATAATTTTCTGGATTTTTAGAAACTGGAATCACAAATTTGGAGTTAAACGCATAAAAGTTATGATTATTTAAAGTTTAAATAATCAATTAAATAATATTACAGAGAAAAACTTTAGTCCAAAAATTAAATAAAATTCATATTTAGGTAGATCTCAATTTTATACAAATTTAGAAATTTGAATCACTCAAATCGGAGTTGAAACGCAAAAGTTATAAGCGTTTGAAGTTTGAATCTAAATTTGAATCAATATTTCGAATTAATAAATCATTTTCTTTTTTTTGAAATTAATTATTGCGTCAGCATGGACACGTGGCAGCCTCTGATTGGCTGGTGGCGTCAGCCGGTCCATGGACTTGGTCCACGCTTGGCTCGGTCTACGGTGGACACGGTCCACGGCTCAAGTCTCGACACACGCGGGACCCGGTATCGGCGACCCGTGCGTGTGTGCAGTGCGGTATGGCCGTGCCACGCGCGCGCCGGCGTGTGACACATGGGTGCATCACAGCCCTTGATTCCCGATCGAGCGGATATGATCCACCCGAATTCAATCTACGCGATACATACCGCCGTTGGATCTAAATCCAAGGGCTGAGAATAGATCTAACCTAGGTCGCACGATTTCCATCTAACGGTTTAGATCTAATCTGGTTTTTCTACGGTGTGATGTGGGCTAACCTGGACCGTTCGATGAAGATCGCACGGCGGAGAAGCCTTGCGAGTCGGCGGTGGCGCGCGGCGGCGTCTTGCCGGAGTGGAGGGGGACGACCACGCACAGCGATTTGATGCCCCTCCGACGAGGTGAGTGCGCCTCGGTTGCGGCTTGGCTTGACGGGCTCGAATCGCCACGGACGGCGGAGGAGCTCCGTGACGGCGAACGCAACAATGACCGAGGTGAAGCCCTAAGCAACTACGGCGAGGGATTGCGGCCTCGGCCAGGCGCCACGCGGAGACAATAGGGAAAAAGCGGCGCGGGGTCATGGCGATCCTCGTCGCGGGTCTCGGTCATTAAATAGGCCACGGATTCGCGGAATCCTCGAACCCTAACGGAGTTCGGTCATGGCGCGATGGCGGAGTCCGCCCGGACACGGAAGACGACGCGCCACCCGGCCCACGTGTTCAGAACCAACGGCTAGGATCGAACCGGCATGACCCAGTCCGACCCGGACACGGTACGGCGACGTGGCAAGCTCTTAGCCGTTGGATCGAAATCCGACGGTCCACGTGCCCTGGGTCTGGCCCGACTCGTTGCGGCTCGAACGTGGTTCGGGTCGGACTCGGACTCGAGTCTGACTCGGGCTCGGTCGGATGAACAGTACAAACCCACTCGTATTTTCCAGCGATTTAATATTTAAAATAATTCCCAGTAATTCATTTAATTCATTAAAAATAGCAAAAGACTCAGAAAAATTCCAGAAAAATTCTGGAAAATATTTTGGAACATTTTGGACTCAAATAAAATATTTTCAACAAAATTTTATTTGCAAAATTAAATTCTTTAATTATTTCAAAATGGAATAAATTCAAATAAATTCCAAATAAATCCAAATAAATTCCAGAAAATTCCAAAATTCACCAAAGTGCCAAATCACACATGAATTTAAGAGAAGCAAAATTTTGGGGTGTTACAAACCTCCCCCCCTTAATAGAATCTCGTCCCCGAGATTCAGGGCTTACTAAAGGAATAGGTTTGGAAACTCTTTCTTCAAATCCTCTTCGCGCTCCCAAGTCGCTTCGCTTCCTTCATGGTTGCTCCACTGAACTCTACAGAAACGAGTTGACTTGTTTCTAGTTTCTCGATCCATTGTGTCTAGAATCCTCACAGGATGCTCCTTATAAGTCAAATCCTCTTGCAACTCAATTAACTCTAGCGACGTCTGTTCCTCAGGAACTCGGAGACACTTCTTCAATCGGGACACATGGAATACATCATGTACTCCTCGCTAACGATCGTGGCAACTCCAATAGTAAGCAACTTCGCCTCGGCGACTCAAAATCTTAAATGGTCCAACATAATCGGGTGCGAAGTTTCCCTTTGGCATGGAACCTCTTAACTCCCCCCGAGAGGCGTAACTCGAGATAAACAAAGTCTTCGTTCAAAACTCAAGTCTCGGCGACGATTGTCAAGATAACTCTTCTCGCCGAGATTGGGCTATCTTCAACCTTTCCTAATCACGGCAATCTGCTTCTTCACCTCTTGAAGAATATCAGGCCCAAAGACACGGCGCTCGCCGGTCTCATTCCAATTCAATGGCGTCCGACAGGTCGACCATACAAAGGCCTCAAAAGGTGACATCGTAAACTAGCCTCGATAACTATTGTTGTAACTGAACTCGGCATACGGCAAACTTTTATCCCAAGAGGTAGCATAAGCCAATGCACAAGCTCTTAACATATCCTCCAGAATCTGGTTGACTCTTTCTGGCCTGTCCATCCGTCTGTGGATGATAAGTCACTTGAAGTTTAAACGGGTTCCAATGGCTTCATGCAACTTATTCCGTAACCTTGAGGTAAATTGGGTACCTCTGTCCGATACAATCCTCTTTGGCACTCCGTGCAAACAAACAATCCTGATCATGTACAACTCGCTAATTTATCTCCCGAGTAAGTGGTCTTCACGGGATAAAATGGGCTACTTTAGTCAAGCGATCCACTATAACCCATATGGAGTCATAACCTCCTTGAGTCTTCGACAAACCGGTAATGAAATCCATTCCGATTTCCTCCCACTTCCACTCGTATTTTCAGCGGTTGTAGCAATCCTGCTGGTCTCTCGATGCATTGCCTTGACTCTCTGGCATACGTCGCACAATGCAACATGCTCGGCAACTTCTCGTTTCATACTCGGCCACCAGAATCTCTCCTTTAGATCCTGATACATCTTGGCGCTTCCAGGGTGAATTGAGTACTTAGAGTCGTGGGCGTCTTCCAAAATCGATTGCTTTAACTCCTTTTGTTAGGCACACAAATACGATCCTTCATCCACAACGTGCCTTGCTCATCCAACTTGAAGTCCTTCCGCCTTGCCCTCCTCCTTGACGGACTTAATCCTGCGGATCTTGTCATCATCCTTCTGTCCTTCTCGGATCTGATTCTCTAGGGTAGGCTTTACTTCTAATGCGGCCAAGAATCCGCTAGGTACTACCTCAACCTTCATCTTCTGAAACTCCTCACATAACTCATCCTGACTTGTGGCTAGCAACGTACTCACGGTATGGCTTTTCCGACTCGGGCGTCGGCTACTACGTTGGCCTTCCCGGATGGTAATGGATTCCAACATTATAGTCTTTGATCAACTCTAACCATCTCCTCTGCCTCATATTCAGATCCGATCGGTGAATATGTACTTAAGGCTCTTATGATCCGTATATACTTCACATCTGTTTCCAATCGATAGTGACGCCATATCTTCAAAGCATGCACTACGGCAAATAACTCTAGGTCATGTGTCGGATAATTTTCCTCATGCGGCCTCAATCGCTTTGATGCATAAGCGGCGACCTTTCCATTCTCAGACAAGACACATCCAAGTCCTTGGCGCGATGCGTCACAATAAATATCGAAGCTTTGAGCAACATCCTTAGAACTAACACCGTGCCGATGTCAATCGCTTTTTCAGCTCCTCAAATCCTTTCTCACATTCTCAAGCGCCCATGCAAACTTCTTTTCCTTCTTCAAGAATTGCGTAAGAGGTTTCGCAATTGTCGAAAAGCCTTCGATGAAACGGGCGGTAGTATCCTGCCATTCCAAGGAAACTCCGAATCTGGGTCACCGTCTTTGGTTGTTCCCAATGTAACACAGCTTCTACTTTGCTTGGATCTACGGCGACTCTTCATGCGGTCATTACATGTCCAAGAAACTCCACCTTGTCCTTCCAAAAATCACACTTGCTGAACTTGGCGAAAAGTTGTCGCTCCTCGGCTTTTCCAAAACTCGCCTTAAGTGTTCGGCATGTTCATCCTCCTGTCTTGGAGTAGATTAGGATATCGTCTATGAACACGACGACAAACTTGTCCAAATATTCCATGAACACCTTATTCATCATATTCATGAAATAAGCCGGCGATTCGTTAAATTTCAAAGGACATAATCAGAACTCGTAATGTCCATATCTTGACGAGAATGCGCCTTCGAATATCCTCTCGATCGGATCTTCAATCGATGGTATCCCGATCTCGAGATCAATCTTGGAGAAAACTCCGGCTCCTCTTAATCGATCAAACAAATCATCAATCCTGGGTAGCGGATACTTATTCTTTACGGTGACTTCATTGAGTGCACGGTAGTCAATGCACACCCTGAAACTCCCGTCCTTCTTCTTGACAAACAAAACTGGTGCTCCCCACGGCGACTAACTCTGGCCTGATAAATCCTTTCTCCATTAACTCTTCTAGCTGTTTCTTCATCTCTACCAACTCCTCGGTAGACATCCGATAGGGTCTCTTTGCTATCGGTCTTGTACCAGTACAAGCTCTATCACAAACTCTATGTCCCCTGTCGCGGCATACCAGGTAGATCTTCTGAAAAACATCGGGTACTCATTCACTCTTCGACATCCTCTATGCTGATTGCCTTGGTACTGTTAACCATCAATCATCCATCTCTAATCGCAGTGCCTTGAAATTCCACTTTCTTCCCACACACGGGCTCTCAATCGAGATAGTCCTTCGTCCACAATCCAATACAGCCTTGTGCTTGGATAACCAATCCATTCCCAATATAACATCTAAGGTCTGGGTCTCCAAAATTATAAGGTTTGCTAGGAACTCTATTCCATCTATTAGTATTCTCACCTTTAACATCCTACTTCCGCTCGAGCTCGGAACTGTGGGTTTGAACTAAAAGCATGCACTTAAGTCTTGCAACTCTCAAGTCATTTCTAGCAGCAAAGCCTTGCGAAACAAACGAATGCGAAGCTCCAGAGTCAAACAAAACGGTTGCAGGTACTGAGTTAACAAGTAACTTACCCAAAGACGACGTCTCGTAGCATTCTCGCAGTGCATCTGCGGTGACATGGTTGACTCGGCCTCTCACCACGGCCTGGGTGTGGCTCCTAGTGTTTGGCGCCCTAGCTGGGTGGTTCCTAGATTGAAGCGAATCGGGTCGCTCTCGCTGTCTTCTTCGGACAATCATTGGCAAAGTGTCCTGGCTCGTTGCGCTGTAACAAGCGCCTCACTTCCTTCTTTGACTGCACTCGAGTAGTGTTTCTAGCGGGGCTGGGGTTTGGTAGTTCTGATTGGTAGGTCTTGGTCTTTGAGGATGGTGTCCTTGTCGATTCTCGTGGTTGGAATCTGAAGAATTGATTTGGTGCAACTCTCAAGCGCTGTTGCGTTCCCTGGCGTGATCCTTGCTGTTGCATCCCGCGCTTCCTGTTCTCATCCAGTTCCTTGCGCTTGTCCTCAAGAATAAGCGCCTTATTCACCAATTCTTGGAAATCTGGAAAGGTGTGGGTGATCAACCCTACTTGCAATCCTGAGTTAAGTCCCTTCATAAAACGAGACTGTCTGGATTTATCTGTTGCTACATCCTCAGGTGCGTAGCGTGCTAGCTGTGTGAACTTGTTCAGGTAGTCGGCCACTGGCTGATTACCTTGCTTCAGTGCTCTGAACTCCTCCTTCTTAAGGTCCATGATTCCTTCAGGCACGTGATACTGTCGGAATGCAGCTGTGAACTCTTCCCAAGTGATATCTTGAGGGTTCTCCTCGTGGCACGTAAGTTCTCCCACCATTCTGGCCAATGTTCCTTCCAACTGATGAGAAGCGTAAAGTACCTTCTCAGTCCCTATGCATTGAGCTATGTGTAACTTCCTCTCGATTGATCTTAACCAATCATCGGCCTCCAATGGATTGGCATTCCCAGAGAAAGTGGGTGGGTGAGTCCTCATGAACTCTGACAGCCTTGTATTCTCAAGCGTGGTCCCCGATTAACTTGATTAGCGATGGCCTGAGCAAAGGACGTGCTGCATTTGTTGCATCATAGCATGCATCAACCGAACTGCAGGCAGCAAGAAAGGCTCCAAAACTCTGCATATCAACTGGTGGTGCCGGGTGCTCCATCATTGGGGTTTTCACTGGCGAGATCCACTCCCATTGCTTCCCAAGTTTCCACTGTGTTCACCATCTGTCGATTCGCTCTAGGTTTAGAGATGAGAGGGAAACAAGAATAGACAAGTAATATGGAACTTATGCGGGCGAAAGGGGTAACTTTAAGGTCCAACTTTATTATTAATAACTTGGTATGGCTGCCATAATGCCTAAGGGCCTTGCAACACATACTGCACACTCAAAGAAATAACTAAAATCCAAATCGAACTAACTCGAGTCTAACGCCTAAAGGGTGACTCTTTATTCTATGACTCGACTCGGCGAAGGAGTCTCACTATAGAACCTATGCTCACTCATCGAGAAAACCTCCACGGCCTGGGTACGGTGTCGTGGGCATAGGCGCCGAAACGACGCCATGTCCAAAGAATCGTGTCCTCTCGTGGTAGTCGAAGAAGCGATGTCCTCATCGAGATCCGACTCCTCTGGATCTCGGCTCGTGTAGCTCAATCTTGGCTCCGGTCCTGTCCGTACAAAGTCATCTCCAGCTCGTCAATCCTTCGCAGAAGATGTGCCACATACTCTTGAGCTTCCCGCCATCTATTCTTCTCTCGCCGTGATCTCCTTGCGGGCCTTCTCAGTAGCTCCTTGCTTGTATTATCTAGTACATCCTCCTGGCGACGACAAATCGTGCCAAGCGTGTAACCGTGGCATCCTCATCCCGAATCTCCTTCGGTCAAGAAGGTTATCGCTGCTGGATGGTAACGGAACACCGTACTCTCCAATTCTCTGGCGTAGATACGGGTAATGTGCCGCATTGCTCGTCGTGATACTTCTTGGATACCCATCCGCATTGTAGATCTCCGGCAAAGGTCAGTGTATCGAGCGATTGCCTGGCCCTTTTCCTAGCGGTACCTCAATCCTCACGCCACAAGCCTTGATCAATCCCGCTTGTCCGATCACTTCCACTTGGTATTGGGGCTTCTCAAAATCTCCGAGAGTCTCAGAGCATATGCCAAAGTTCCAAGGCGTGACCAACTCCCGGATCAACGTAGTTGAACTCTTCCTCCATCTGTCACAAGAGTGCTTTACGTAAGAACCCTAATTTTTAAATTGTGACAAGGTAAGGGAAAATTTCAGCAAGAGACAAGAAAAGAGAGAAGGGGATAAGTCGAGATGTCATTTCTTGTCTTCACAAATTTTTAGCTTTTAGAAAATAGGTTTTATCCTCACTACGACCATTCTAACTTAGGGTTGAGCCTACAGTCAAGTATGGCTCTGATACCACCTCTGTCGGGACCCCGAATTTGCAAATCCGACCCTCAGGTATTCAGCACTAGTCCAGGAACGCGCTAGTGCACACAGTCTTAACATCGGTATATATCACAATCATACCAAACGATACTATCAAAGTACTTTATTTAAATAATCAAAGGGTTACTCGACCTTATGGCCAAGTTACAAATATATGCCTTGCAAGGCAAAACTTATTGAAAGAGAAATAACAAAGAAATGAAAATCAAATAAACTTCGTGGCGCCATCCAAGATACCACAGTAATCGATCGGGCTCGCATCCCTAAGTAGACGGGTCTTCTTGGAAATCCTCCCTAAATCAAGCGTAATCTCCTCTTCAACCGGTATTGTGTTGAGGCAAGGGTGAGTACTTGGTACTCAAGAAGTCATGCACAGAATGCAAGCTAATATACTATATGCATGGCTTGGTACAAAGGAATAGCTCAAGGTATATTTGCGATGTAAAATTTTTGACAAGTAATAAAAGTAGATTCAAAGCGGTAGAAATAAGTAAAGCATAAATAACTTTTCAAGAAGTTTAACAAACCTTTTCCCCATCCTAAACCATATTTCCATCATCTTCTTTGTTAAACCAACCCAACTTTTCAAATCCAAGTTATTTTCGTAAAGTCTAACCCTTGATTGTAATTCCCGAGCATTGTCCGATCAGTGGACTCGGCTATTCAAATAGATTCTACACTCTGCAGAGGTTATGCACTTTACCCACAAGATACAATCCACTCACCACGTCGGTAGTGAATCGCCATACAAAAGTATGCGAATGAGCGATCATAACAAAGCCTTTCTAAGCCTCAAACAACACAGTGGTCCTCTCCTGGTTCGTGCTCTACACCATCCCTTCCCTTAGCCAAGGCGAAGTATGGGACCAACACACCGTTAGATGGGTATCTGGCCACAGCCACGATACGCCCCCCGCATAATCACACAAACGGTGTAATCGACACCCTGAGGCTCCACAAGTGAGTCCTTAGCGACTTAGTCAACTAGGGCCGCCCCATTCCGACCATGTGGTTGCAAGTATGACCCAGTTCAAAGGCTTGCAAGGTTAAGTCCTTAGAGTGACCAGGGCAAGACTACCCAAGAACCAAATCAACATTCCCAATGCCACAACCGCCCACCTGATTACTCTTGCCACATGCCCTGGCCGAAATCAGCTTTATCAAACCCCGCTTGATTACCATGCACCACGTACCGTCAACATCACATGATACTTTTCCAAAACAGGTTCAATATATCATTAAGTCCATATTATCATTTGATTGTCCAAAATCATGTCATGAGCACGAGCGTGTCTAAGCAAAGATACTACAACGGTCTAAACCCATGTTGGCAATTTAATAATGTCCAACTAGTAAACCACAACTAGGGTGACGAGGATCATGGCACATACTTAGATAATCAAGGTGTCATACATAAAATTGGTATTTATCTAACCCCCATGTTTAAACAAAGTATCTTTCTAATTAAACTAGCATGCAATAGTTTAAATCAAAATAGATTTCGAAATAGGATCAACATGGTCAAAGCACAACTTGCCTTCAAAAAGTACTTGCTCTTGGTCTTGAGTTGGATCCTGAGTCAACACTTCTCCCTCGAATCCTTCCGGCACTTCAACGTCTACTCGTAAAGCGTGCAAATAGCAAATACCCAATAAACCATAGGCAAAAACATCCCAAAACTCCAAATAAAATCCATAAACAAAGAGAACATAATTTTCTGGATTTTTAGAAACTGGAATCGTCAAATTTGGAGTTAAAACGCAAAAGTTATGATTATTTAAAGTTTAAATAATCAATTAAATAATATTACAGAGAAAAACTTTAGTCCAAAAATTAAATAAAATTCATATTTAGGTAGATCTCAATTTTATACAAATTTAGAAATTTGAATCACTCAAATCGGAGTTGAAACGCAAAAGTTATAAGCGTTTGAAGTTTGAATCTAAATTTGAATCAATATTTCGAATTAATAAATCATTTTCTTTTTCGGAAATTAATTATTGCGTCAGCATGGACACGTGGCAGCCTCTGATTGGCTGGCTGACGTCAGCCGGTCCATGGACTTGGTCCACGCTTGGCTCGGGTCTACGGTGGACACGGTCCACGGCTCAAGTCTCTGACACGCGGGACCCAGCTGTCAGCGACCCCGTGCGTGTGTGCACGGTGCGGTGCGGCCGTGCCACGCGGCACGCCCCGGCGTGTGACACATGGGTGCATCACAGCCCTTGATTCCCGATCGAACGGATATGATCCACCCGAATTCAATCTACGCGATACAGCCCTGGCCGTTGGATCTAAATCCAAGGGCTGAGAATAGATCTAACCTAGGTCGCACGATTTCCATCTAACGGTTTAGATCTAATCTGGTTTTTCTACGGTGTGATGTGGGCTAACCTGGACCGTTCGATGAAGATCGCACGGCGGAGAAGCTTTGCGAGTCGGCGGTGGCGCGGCGTGCAGCTGCCGGAGTGGAGGGGGACGACCACGGCACGCCGATTTGATGCCCCTCCGACGAGGTGAGTGCGCCTCGGTTGCGGCTTGGCTTGACGGGCTCGAATCGCCACGGACGGCGGAGGAGCTCCGTGACGGCGAACGCAACAATGACCAAGGTGAAGCCCTAAGCAACTACGGCGAGGATTGCAGCCTCGGCAGGCGCCACGCGAGACAAATAGGAAAAAGCGGCGCGGGGTCATGGCGATCCTCGTGCGGGGTCTCGGTCATTAAATAGGCCACGGATTCCGCGGAATCCTCGAACCCTAACGGAGTTCGGTCATGGCGCGGTGGCGGAGTCCGCCCCGGACACGGGAAGACGACGCGCGCCAGCCGTCCACGTGTTCAGAACCAACGGCTAGGATCGAACCGGCATGACCCAGTCCGACCCGGACACGGTACGGCGACGTGGCAAGCTCTTAGCCGTTGGATCGAAATCCGACGGTCCACGTGCCCTGGGTCTGGCCCGACTCGTTGCGGCTCCCAAGTCGCTTCGCTTTCTTCATGGTTGCTCCACTGAACTCTACAGAAACGGGTTGACTTGTTTCTAGTTTCTCGATCCATTGTGTCCAGAATCCTCACGGGATGCTCCTTATAAGTCAAGTCCTCTTGCAACTCAATTAACTCTAGCGGTGTCTGTTCCTCAGGAACTCGGAGGCACTTCTTCAACTGGGACACATGGAATACATCATGCACTCCTGCCAACGACTGTGGCAACTCCAGCTGATAAGCAACTTCGCCTCTGCGACTCAAAATCTTAAATGGTCCAACATAACGGGGTGCGAGTTTCCCTTTGGCATGGAACCTCTTAACTCCCCTGAGAGGCGTAACTCGAGGTATACAAAGTCTTACGGTTCAAAACTCAAATCTCGCGACGATTGTCAGTATAACTCTTCTGTCGAGATTGGGCTATCTTCAACCTTTCCCTAATCATGGCGATCTGCTTCTTCACCTCTTGAAGAATATCAGGCCCAAAGACACGGCCGCTCGCCGGTCTCATTCCAATTCAATGGCGTCCGACAGTCGACCATACAAGGCCTCAAAAGGTGACATCTCAGTAAACTAGCCTGATAACTATTGTTGTAATCGAACTCGGCATACGGTAAACTCTTATCCCAAGAAGTAGCATAAGCTAGTGCACAAGCTCTCAACATATCCTCCGAATCTGGTTGATTCTTTCGGTCTGCCGTCCGCCTGTGGATGATAAGTCAGATCAAGTTCAAACGGGTTCCCATGGCTTCATGCAACTTATTCCAGAACCTTGAGGTAAATTGGGTACCTCTGTCCGATACGATCCTCTTGGGCACTCCGTGGAAACAGACAATCCTGATCATGTATAATTCTGCTAATTTATCTCCCGAGTAAGTGGTCTTCACGGGGATAAAATGGGCTACTTTAGTCAAACTATAAACTATAACCAATATGGAGTCATAACCTCCTTGAGTCTTCGGCAAACCGGTAATGAAATCCATTCCGATTTCCTCCCACTTCCACTCAGGTATTTTCAGCGGTTGTAGCAATCCTGCTGGTCTCTGATGCATTGCCTTGACTATCTGGCATACGTCGCACAATGCAACATGCTCGGCAACTTCACGTTTCATACTCGGCCACCAGAATCTTTCCTTCAAATCCTGATACATTTTGGCACTCCCTGGGTGAATTGAATACTTGGAGTCATGGGCTTCCTCGTAATCGATTGCTTTAATTCCTTCTTATTTGGCACGCAAATCCGATCCTTCATCCATAACGCTCTGCCCATCTAGCTTGAAATCCTTTGCCTTGCCTTCCTCCATTTTGGACTTAATCCTACGGATCTTGTCATCATCCTTCTGTCCTTCTCGGATCTGATCCTCTAGGGTAGGCTTTACTTCTAATGCAGCCAAGAATCCGCTAGGTACTACCTCAATCTTCATTTTCTGAAATTCCAGGCATAACTCATCCTGACTTGTGGCTAGCAACGTACTCACGGTATGGCTTTTCCGACTCAAGGCATCGGCAACTACGTTGGCCTTCCCGGGATGGTAATGGATTCCAACATTGTAGTCCTTGATCAACTCTAACCATCTCCTCTGCCTCATGTTCAAATCCGACTGGGTGAATATGTATTTAAGGCTCTTATGATCCGTATATACTTCACATCTGTTTCCAATCAGATAGTGACGCCATATCTTCAAAGCATGCACTACGGCAGCTAACTCTAGGTCATGTGTCGGATAATTTTCCTCATGCGGCCTCAACTGCCTTGATGCATAAGCGACGACCTTTCCATTCTGCATCAGCACACATCCAAGTCCTTGGCGCGATGCGTCACAATAAATATCGAAGCTTTGATCAACATCCGGTAGAACTAACACCGGTACTGATGTCAATCGCTTTTTCAGTTCCTGAAATCCTTTTTCACATTCCAGCGTCCATGCAAACTTCTTTTCCTTCCTCGGCAGTTGCGTAAGAGGTTTCGCAATTGTCGAGAAGCCTTCGATGAAACGGCGGTAGTATCCTGCCATTCCAAGGAAACTCTGAATCTGGGTCACAGTCTTCGGCTGCTCCCAATGTAACACAGCTTCTACTTTGCTTGGATCTACGGCGACCCCTTCTGCGGTCATTACATGTCCAAGAAACTCCACCTTGTCCTTCCAAAAATCACACTTGCTGAACTTGGCGAAAAGTTGCTGTTCCCTCAGCTTTTCCAAAACTCGCCTTAAGTGTTCGGCATGTTCATCCTCTGTCTTGGAGTAGATTAGGATATCGTCTATGAACACGACGACAAACTTGTCCAAATATTCCATGAACACCTTATTCATCATATTCATGAAATAAGTGGCGCATTTGTCAATCCAAAGGACATAATCAGAACTCGTAATGTCCATATCTTGACGAGAATGCGATCTTCGAATATCTTACGATCGGATCTTCAATCGATGGTATCCCGATCTCAGATCAATCTTGGAGAAAACTCCGGCTCCTCTCAGCTGATCAAACAAATCATCAATCCTGGGTAGCGGATACTTATTCTTCACGGTGACTTCATTGAGTGCACGGTAGTCAATGCACATCCTGAAACTCTCGTCCTTCTTCTTGACAAACAAAACTGGTGCTCCCCACGGCGACGAACTCGGTCTGATAAATCCGTTCTCCATAAACTCTTCTAGCGGTTTCTTCATTTCTACCAACTCCTCGGTGGACATCCGATAGGGTCTCTTTGCTATCGGTCTTTGTGCAGTACAAGCTCTATTACAAATTCTATGTCCCCTGTCTCGGCATACCGGGTAGATCTTCGGAAAGACATCTGTGTACTCATTCACTACCTTGACATTCTCTATTCTGATTGCCTTGGTACTGTTAACCATCAACTGACCATCTCTAACTGCAGTGGCTTGAAATTCCACTTTCTTCCCACACGGGCTCTCAACTGAGATAGTCCTTCGTCCACAGTCCAATACGGCCTTGTGCTTGGATAACCAATCCATTCCCAATATGACGTCTAAGGTCTGGGTCTCCAAAATTATAAGGTTTGCTAGGAACTCTATTCCACCTATCAGTATTCTCACCGGAACATCCTACTTTCGTTCGGAGTTCTAACCAGGGTTTGAGCTAAAAGCATGCACTTAAGTCTTGCAATCCTCAAATCATTTCTAGTAGCGAAGCCTTGCGAAACAAGCGAATCAAGCTCGAGTCAAACAAAAGCTGTTGCAGGTCTTGAGTTAACAAGTAACTTACCCGGATCTGACGTCAGTAGCATTCCGCAGTTGCATCTGCGGTGACATGGTTGACTCGGCCTCTCACCACGGTGCAGGGTGTGGCTCCAGTGTTTGGCGTCCTAGCTGAGGTGGTTCCTAGGTTGAAGCGAATCGGGTCACTCTGCTTTGTCTTCTTGGGACAAGCTGTTGGCAAAGTGTCCGGCTCGTTGCGATTGTAGCAGCGTCTCACTGTTCCTTCTTGTTGCACGGAGTAGTGTTTCTAGCGGGGCTAGGGTTTGGTAGTTACGATTGGCAGGTCTTGGTGCTTTGAGGATGGTGTCCTTGTTGCATTCTCTGTGGTTGGAATCAAGAATTGATTTGGTGCAACTCTCAGCGGTGCGTTCATGGCGTGATCCTTGCTTTGTTGCATCCTGCGCTTCTGTTCTCATCCGGTTCCTTGCGCTTGTCCTCAAGAATAAGCGCCTTATTCACCAATTCTTGGAAATCTGAAAGGTGTGGGTGATCAACCCTACTTGCAATCCCGAGTTAAGTCCCTTCATGAAAGCAGACTGCTGGATTTATCTGTCGCTACATCCTCAAAGTGCGTAGCGTGCTAGCTGTGTGAATTTGTTCAGTAGTCGGCCACCGGCTGATTACCTTGCTTGATGCTCTGAACTCCTCCTTCTTAAGGTCCATGATTCCTTCAGGCACGTGATATCTGTCGGAATGCGGTGTGAACTCTTCCCAAGTGATATCTTGAGGGTTCTCTTGCGTGGCACGAAGTTCTCCCACCATTCGGCGGCTGTTCCTTCCAGGTGATGAGAAGCGTGAAGTACCTTCTCATTTCCTATGCATTGAGCTATGTGTAGCTTCCTCTCGATTGATCTTAACCAATCATCGGCCTCCAATGGATTGGCATTCCCGGAGAAAGTGGGTGGGTGAGTTCTCATGAACTCGACAGTCTTGTATTCTGGCGTTGTCCATGATTAACTTGATTAGCAATGGCCTGGCGGTGACGTGTTGCATTTGTTGCATCATAGCATGCATCAAGCGAGTCTGAGCGACAAGAAAAGCTCGAAATTCTGCACATCCGATGGCGGTGCCGGTGCTCCATCATTGGGGTTTTCTGGGCGAGAACCACTCCCATTGCTTCCAAAGTTTCCACGGGTGTTCACCATCTGTCGATTTGCTCTAGGTTTAGAGATGAGAGGGGAACAAGAATATACAAGTAAAATGGAAATTATGCGGGGCAAAATGTGTAAATTTAAGGTCCAACTTTATTATTGATATTAATAACTTGGTATGGTTGCTTACAATGCCTAAGGGCCTTGCAACACATACTGCACACTCAAAGAAACAAAGCAAATCCAAATCGAACTAATTCGAGTCTAACGCCTAAAGGGTGACTCTTTCTTCTATGACGCGACTCGGCGAAGGAGTCTCACTATAGAACCTATGTTCACTCATCGAGAAAACCTCCACGGCACAGTGCGGTGTCGGTGGCATAGGCGCGAAACGATCGCCATGTCCAGCGATCGTGTCCTCTCGTGGTAGTCGAAGAAGCGATGTCCTCATCGAGATCGACTCCTCTGGATCTCGCTCGTGTAGCTCAATCTTGGCTGCTGAGTGCAGTCCGTACAAGGTCATCTCCAACTCGTCAATCCTTCGTAGAAGGTGTGCCACATACTCTTGAGCTTCCCGCCATCTGTTCTTCTCTGTCGTGATCTCCTTGCGGGCCTTCGTAGCTCCTTGCTTGTATTATCTAGTACATCCTCCTGGCGGCGACAAATCGTGCCAAGCGTATGTAATCGTGGCATCCTCATCCCGAATCGCCTTGGTCAAGAAGGTTATCGCTGCGCGGATGATAACGGAACACCGTGCTCTCCAATTCTCTGGCGTAGATACGGGTAACGTGCCGCATTGCTCGTCGTGATACTTCTTGGATACCCATCTGCATTGTAGATCTCTGGCGGTCACGGTGTATCGGGCGATTGCACTGGCCCTTTTTCCTAGCAGGTACCTCAATCCTCACGTCACAAGCCTTGATCAATCCCGCTTGTCTGATCACTTCCACTTGGTATTGGGGCTTCTCAAAATCTCCGAGAGTCTGTAGCATATGCCAAAGTTCTGCAGCGTGACCAACTCCCAGATCAACGTAGTTGAACTCTTCCTCCATCTGTCACAAGAGTGCTTTACGTAAGAACTCGGAATTTTTAAATTGTGACAAGGTAAGGGAAAATTTCAGCAAGAGACAAGAAAAGAGAGAAGGGGATAAGTCGAGATGTCATTTCTTGTCTTCACAAATTTTTAGCTTTAGAAAATAGGTTTTATCCTCACTACGACCATTCTAGCTAGGGTTGAGCCTACAGTCAAGTATGGCTCTGATACCACCTCTGTCGGGATCCCGAATTTGCAAATCCGGACCCTCTGTGTATTCAGCACTAGTCCAGGAACGCGCTAGTGCACACAGTCTTAACATTGGTAAATATCACAATCATACCACTCGATACCAATAAAGTACTTTATTTAAATAACCAAACTGGTTACTCGACCTTATGGCCAAGTTACAAATGTATGCCTCGCAAGGCGAAACTTATTCAGAGAAAAATAATAGCAGCGGAAAATCAAATAGCTTCGTGGCGCCATCCAGTATACCACAGGCAACTGATCGGCTCGCATCCCTAAGTAGACGGATCCTCTTGGAGTTCCTCCTCCAAAGTGGCGTAATCTCCTCTTCAAGCGATATTGTGTTGAGGCAAGGGTGAGTACTCGGTACTCGGCAAGTCATGCACAGAATGCAGGCTAATATACTATATGCATGGCTTGGTACAAAGGAATAGCTCAAGGTATATTTGCAGATGTGACATTTGAAAAGTAATGTAAGTAGATTCGAAAGCGGTAGAAATAAGTAAAGCATAAATAACTTTTCAGAAATTTAATAAACATTTTCCCCATCCTAAACCACATTTCTATCATCTTCATTACTAAACCAAACCAACCTTTCAAATCCAAGTTATTTTCGTAAAGTCTAACCCTTGACTGTAATCCCGAGCATTGTCGATCACAGTGGACTCGGCTATTTAAATAGATTCTACACTCTGCAGAGGTTATGCATTTTACCCACAAGATACGAGTCAAACACCACAAAGGCGAGTTCCCAGTAACAAAGCCTTTGGAAGCCTCAAACAACACAGTGGTCCTCTCAGGTTCGTGCTCTACACCATCCCTTCCCTTAGCCAAGGCGAAGTATGGGACCAACACACCGTTAGATGGGTATCTGGCCACGGCCACGATACGCTCCCCCGTACAATCACACAAACGGTGTAATTGACACCCTGAGGCTCCACAAGTGAGTCCTTAGCGACTTAGTCAACTAGGGCCGTCCCATTCCAGCCATGTGGTTGCAAGTATTACCAATTTCAAAGGATTGCAAGGTTAAGTCCTTAGAGTGACCAGGGCAAGACTACCCAAGAACCAAATCAACATCCCCGGTGCCACACCGCCCACCTGATCATTCTTGCCACATGCCCCGGTCGAAAACTATTTATCAAAACCCCAGTTGATTACCAAGCACCACGTGCTATCAACATCACATGATACCTTTCCAAAACAGGTTCAATATATCATTAAGTCAATATTAACATTTGATTGTCCAAAACCATGTCATGAGCACGTAGCAGGTCTAAGCAGTATACTACAACGGTCTAAAACCCATGTTGGCAATTTGATTATGTCCAACTAGTAAACCACAACTAGGGTGACAAGGGTCATGGCACATACTTAAATAATCAAGGTGTCATACAGCAAATTGGTATTTATCTAACCCCCCATGTTTAAACAAAGTATCTTTCTAATTGATTTAGCATGCAATAGTTTAAATCAAAATAGATTTCGAAATAGGATCAACATGGTCAAAGCACAACTTGCCTTCAAAAAGTACTTGCTCTTGGTCTTGAGTTGGATCCTGAGTTAATACTTCTCCTTCGAATCCTTCCGGTACTTCAACGTCTACTCGTAAAGCGTGCAAATAGCAAATACACAAATAAACACTAGGAAAAAAGTGTCCAAACATCCAAATAAAATCCACAAACAGAAAGAACATAATTTTATGGATTTTTAGAAACTGGAATAAATCAAATTTGGAGTTAAAAGCATAAAAGTTATGATTATTTAAAGTTTAAATAATCAATTAAATAATTTTGCAAAGAAAAACTTTAGTCTAAAAATTAAATAAAATTCATATTTAGGTAGATCTCAATTTTATACAAATTTAGAAATTTGAATCACTCAAATCGGAGTTGAAACGCAAAAGTTATAAGTGTTTGAAGTTTGAATCTAAATTTGAATCAATATTTCGAATTAATAAATCATTTTCTTTTTCGGAAATTAATTATTGCGTCAGCATGGACACGTGGCGGCCTGTGATTGGTCCACAGTGACCCGCTGACGTCACCACCGAACGGGTTCCGTGATGACGTCATGCTGACGTCAGCATGACACGTGGCACCACCCGGGTGCTACCACGTGTCCGGTCCATGGACTGGGTCCACGGGCGGCACGCAGGTCCACGGTGGATCCGGTACACGCGGCGTCTGATGCCGCCGACATGCGGGCCGCCCTGTCGGCGGCACGCCTCCACGCGGTGCGGTGGCCTGGCTACGTGTACGATCCGAGCCGTTCGATTCGGATCGAGCGGTTGAGATTGGATCAATCCACCGCAACGTGGATTTCGTTGCGATGGCGTGGGCGAGCGAGGGCCGTTGGATTTTGATCCAACGGTTGAGATCTAACCTGGTTCTACAGGTTGGGGCGCACGTGGCTAACCTGGACCGTTGGATGAAGATCCGAAGCGGCTATCCGAGCTTCGAGCGGCGATGGCGGTCGGCGCGCCGGTTTGGCCGGAGAGGAAGGAGACGACCTTCGCAACGGCGTTTCTTCGCGATTCGGTGAGATGAAGTGTGCGCCAGGTTCGTCTGCTCACGGAAGTCCAAATCCGTCTTCGGTTTCGACGGGCGGCCCGGTTTCTTGGCGGAGAACGAAGAACACACAGCCGTATTCTTGACTTCGCGAGCAATAGCGGCTAGGCGGTGGGATCCTAGCGGCGCGAGCTAGGTTTCGGGACCGGCGTGGGATGGCGTTCCTCGGGCACCGATCCCCTCTTTAAATAGGCTAGGTTTCCGAATCCAACACGGCGGAGATGAGCAGTCTCGGCGGGAAGTGGAAACGAGCACGATGCACGAGAGCCGTACACGTGTCATGATCCACGGTTCCGATTCGAACTGGCGCTACGCATCTACTCGGTCACCCACGGCGACGCTGACCCACGCGGGCCGTTGGATCTTGATCCAACGGTCGCAGAGCTAGGGTTTCGGCCGACACGGTTGGGTTCAAACGTGGTTCGAGTTGGGTTCGGGTCGGACTCGAGCTCGGGTTCGACTCGGGCTCGGTCGGATGAACAGTACAAACCCACTCGCATTTTCCAGCGATTTAATATTTAAAATAATTCCCAGTAATTCATTTAATTCATTAAAAATAGCAAATGACTCAGAAAAATTCCAGAAAAATTCTGGAAAATATTTTGGATTATTTTGGACTCAAATAAAATATTTCCAACAAAATTTTATTTGCAAAATTAAATTCTTTAATTATTTCAAAATGGAATAAATTCAAATAAATTCCAAATAAATCCAAATAAATTCCAGTAAATTCCAAAAATTCACCAAAGTGCCAAATCACACATGAATTTAATAAAAGCAAAATTTTTGGGGTGTTACAATTTTCTCCGTTGCTATTTGCTCGGTCGCCTTTTTCTCCTTTTCTTCATCACGAATGAACCGGAGGACGACTGCGAGCTGGCCTGGTGGAAGCACATTCGATCTAGCTCAGGGCAATATGGTCATTTCCAGTGGCTTAAACTGCAGAAAGAAGCGAAATTCATTTTGTAAATCCGAAAATAGCATTTTGGCGAGGAGCACACGAGAAGAGTGGCATTTTAACGAAGTCATTGACGAGAGTGGCATTTTGGCTTGCGCCACTCTTGACAGTGGCATAATATCAATTTTCTCCTTCGCACGCCTAGCACGTCAACCGTTTTTTACGCTGTGTTACTTAGGTACGGCTCACTCCGTCCAAATTTATAAAATATTTTTTTTCTTAATATATACATAAAAAATATTAAAAATAATTTGACTATTTTTAATTATTATCACTAAGCACTATATTTAATGTATGAATATAGAGAATATAAATTAAAAATCAACATTTATTAGGAGTACAAAGAGATAATCACACTAATTTTATATTGAAACATAAAATATATTTTATACCTATAAATAAGATCATTAAAAAATACATCTTATAAATTTAGAGAGATGAGGGAGTACTAACCCTTCTCCAATTATCTCATGTTAACTATAATTAATGAGCAGGCTAATTGTTACGAAGAACGGAGCAATAGCTCGCAATCCAAAAGGAAAGGTTTGCAGGAAATCGCTGCACATCATACGAGGCATCGAGGCAGCATTGCTTACTAAAAATTGCCAAAAAGCAAAAGCTTCTACTCTTTATCAGGAAACTTGCATGAGCGTCTTAACTCGTAATCAAAAGTACTCTGAGGCACTGCTGCAGTGCTGCGGTACGTTGCACATGTAAGTTGTCGCAAAAATCTCATATATGTTTGCTTCACAAGGCAGATACTAGTCCCATCGATCCAAATCGATGAGCTGACGCCTCCTTTGAAGCACACGAATTCTACAGGAGCAGTAGAGAAATCCTTAAAGCTATGTACTCCCTCTGATTTTGAATTAATATCATTCTAGCTTTTAAATTTTATTTCTAAATACATATCATTTTAAATTTTGAGATGATCTTTTGCCATTTTTCCTTATATACCCTTTCCATTTAGCTATTTTTAATATCATTTACTACCATAGACTAGAGTAAAACACACCATCCAAAAATATAATAAAGATGTGTCATTTAGTATTTTATAAATATATCTTAATATAAATACAAAAACATAAAATAACATCTATTAAAGAGCATATAACGAGAACATAACTAGAAATACACCGGCGCGATAGGGCGAAGGCACGTAGTTAACATGTGACATGAAACCCCGTAACTATTTGATAATAAGTAGCATGTGTAACGTACGGTCATTAGTAGCTGATCAATTTTAACAACTGAAGCGAAAAATGAATGAACACATGTTTAAGATAGATGATGATTAAAGTGGCAGTTAGATTGATCTAATCTTGAATTTATATGGTTTGGGTAACTTTAAAATTAGACAAACTAAATGCAGGTTAAAGATAATATTAAGAGCATGTTTGGATCCATGCAGCTAATAGTTAGCTGCTAAAAATTAGCTGAAGTGGATCCAAACACCCCCAGCTAATAGATAGCTGGGCACCCAGCTAATGGTTATCTCATTAGCTAGTTAAACCTAGCTAATAGCAGCTAATAGGTGGCATTTAACCAAAATACCCTTCGCGTCTACCATCAATAGCATGGTTATTCTGGATAATAGCATCTATTAGCCACATATTAGCGGGTGAATCCAAACACCCTTCAACTAATAGTTAGCTAGCTAATATTAAATAGGAACTATTAGCTAGCTAACTATTAATGGATCCAAACAGACCCTAAGGCACAGACAAACTCTAAGATGTAAAAGAACCACAACGGAAAATGAGGAAGAGCCGTAGCACGTTTGGTCGGTGCGCTCACGACCAGGCCATGATTTGATCGTGGGATCAGCTCGTGGGCCTCACGGCGCCGAGTGTAAGTGTGTAGACTATGTATGTGTGGGATATATGTATTTGTAATTCGGCGGTTCTCATTTTTTAGTGGATATCAAAGCTTCTGATCATTTTTTTAAAAAAAAGATGCAGGGGTATTGCTGTTGTAATATTTCAGACAGTACAAACGGTAGATATAGGTTGCACTTTGCACATGGTTCTCTTTATGGCCATGCACACATACATAGATAAATGAAATATGATGAAACAACATCGTTTTTGTAAGCTTCAGATTGACCAATATTTATATAGATCAAAATGATGTGATCATACTGCAGTCCACACACATTGACTAGCAACAGCATTTTGTTGACTGGACCCGACGACTGATATCGCTCCCACGCTAGATTGGACGGCTCATATTATTCAGCTGACGTGGCCAATTGAGAAAGCTGGGAGTCTACCCAACTATAACATATATAGAATTTGGATTAGCAAAAGGTAATTTACAATTATAGAGATGAGCAGAGATGCCAGAGACTAGTAGTAACATGGAACATTGCGTGGGCTTCTTTCACTAGGCAAGTGTACTGAACAAGGCCTCTATGCTACTCTGTTCTGATCAGCCCAAACAACATCCGAATTGTGCCCATCAAAGAGGCCCATTATATCGCCTCCCACAATTCCCAAGTACGCCCTCCACTCTTCAAAAAGCTGATGATTTTGATATCGATATAGTCTTTAAAATATAACTTTGATTACTAATTTTTATTATAATATATTTATAAAACTTAATAAAATTATAATGTTATGAAAGTACTTCTCGAAACAAGTCTACACATATAATTTTCATGTATCTAATTTAAATATTTAAAAATATAACGATAATTAAAGTTTCGAAAGTTTGACCATCACCATATCAAAAACATCAACTTTTTGAGGATGGTAGGAGTATGTACGATTTGGAGAGGTTGACACAGAATCACAGTACATCAGATTAAGTTCAGGCAGGCATCAAATGGCGCATCTCGAACACGTACTACTAGTATTTGCGTACAAAAACAGGACTTCAGCTGTTGCCAGTCGCAAGCCAGTTTAGCTGCACGATGTCACAAGTTCTTCGAAGAAAAATGTGGTTTGCCTTGGAGGTATGGCAGGACTTGCTTTTGAGTCGAACCCTGTAGAGTAACCAGTAACCAAGAACAGGAAATGTCTCACGTACAAACCAAGTAAGATTCTCCCAATGTTCCCTCAGGGACTCAGGTACTTCCTACACCCAATCCTACATCCACTTTAAAGTGGGTTCATACGTGGTAGGTGCAAAATAGTCTGTATATCAAACAGATAGTTTACCTGAACTTCTTTGCTCGGTCAGAAAACACAGGCAAGACGACTGACCCTTGCTCGGTTGGCAAAGGTGCTAAAAAGCTCGTCCGCGTTCGAGCGCTGTCGCGGGTGTCTCACGGAGCTGAATGCGAGCGTAGGCGTGTGTGGAGATATGTACGTTTATAGTTCGGCTGTTTTTTTCTTTAATAAATGCTGATGCTTTAGTCAATTTTTTTTAAAAAAAGAAACACAGGCAGGAACATCTGCACGCCTTCACCTATGCAGTAAATAAATGTGCTTGTCGAGTACTCTTTTCCTTCCGAAGCAGCTTTGTTTCTCAGTTCTCACTGGTGAGGAAACTTTTGCCGGTGTAAACAACTCCAACCTGCTAAGCACCGCAATGACATAAAGCTACAAATACATCGTAAACATTTGCACAAAGTGCACACGATATTGCAGTGCGAAAGCCTTGACGAACGTCCCTACAAGATGTCCTCACTGCATGCGTTCATCAATTCGCATCTTAACATTACTCAAAGGAAAGTTTCCAGAGAAAAGAAACAATGACAAGGACAACAAGTTACAGAGCTACAGCATGCAATGGCAAACCTATCCCCCCAATTAGACCATAAGCAAGTAAGCATGCATGCTCTCTAAAGCTAATCAAAGCAAAGATATACCAAGATTCAAAGCTCAAAAGAAGTCTACTTAATTGACGCCCGGAATGCAATAATTAATGCTTACCTGCCAGCAGAAACCTCACCCGGATCAGGTCTCCGGTAATGTTATTTCATGCTCCTGGCCGGTTAAAGGGGCGGATTAATCACCTTAATTAACCTATCTCCCACTCATGGATCACAGGTCCGTGCTTAATTAGCGCGTCGATCATTACAACCTAGTGGTGGGATTAGTTAGTGTTTTATGTGCGCTTTCGCCTTGGCTAGTGGGGATGGCAATTGCGTGATGGTGAGATTTGCAAAGGCTTAGAATTAGACATGTACCTAATGTGGGCTGGCTTTTGGGAACTGACTGATCATTAATTCAGGTACACGGTCTCTAGCTGGTGAAACTACTAGGCAACTGATAGAAAAGTAGCTTTAGAAATAGATCACTTTTTTGTCGTGGCTGATCAGCAGTTAAGTTGTTTTTTTTTAATCTCACATGATATGACGGTTAAAAGTAGGGAAGGTACTCCCTCCGGCAATAAATATAAGGCCTATAGTTTGGATGGCCTTGTTTAAAGATATAAAATTTTTATGTAGATTCAATTAGTTATTTCTACGTATCCCTATTTATTCTATTTTCAGTCAGTGGTGAAGTAGTTTTTTTTAGAGCTTTTTTACAGTGGATTATACTTATAGTATATTATGGTAGTATAAAAATTAGATCTAACCAATGATTTGGTGGGGTATTATGGACTTTTACAAATAAAAATATTACATTTTAAAAGGGTATTAACGTAATTTTAACGAGTCGTCGAGGTCCTCTGACACACGATGCACTGACGGAAGGAGGGCTTCCGGTGGGGATGAAGAAATGGGCTTCGAGTGGGTGAAAAAATTCATTTACTGTTTTACCCATCTGCTGTATTGAAATTTTTTACCATTCTACCCATCCTCACATTCTACTACACATAGTAGTATAACTTGATTTAATCTATTTTTAACCTTTGGATTAAAGGCAATGAACAGTCCATATTCAGTGTTGTGCACTGTAAAAGAACTCTTTTTTTAATCTCACATGATATGACGGTTAAAAGTAGGGAAGGTACTCCCTTCGGCAATAAATATAAGGCCTATAGTTTGGATGGCCTTGTTTAAAGATATAAAACTTTTATGTAGATTCAATTAGTTTTTTCTACGTATCCCAATTTATTCTCTCTCAACTATATATATATATTTATTATCACCCACACAAAGTATTATCTCTAATCTTCTAAAACAATTTAGAGAAGGTATGTAAGTTATTTCCTCTCATATCTTCCCTAATTTTATCGTAAATTTAATTCTTGTGTAAAGTTAAAATGCGCCTTATATTTATCAATGGTGAATTTAGTGATTGAACAGCTTGACTTTACTGGTGCATGGTTATGGTAGAGGGTAACATAGTGCTATGCTATTCCTTTGATTAAGGCCACTCGCTTGAAGATCAGCGTACTAATTAATTACGACAGTGTCCAAGGTTATACATTACAAAAATGCTACAATACCGAATAGGTCTATACATTTATTTTTTATAACGGTTTTGCTAAATTTCAATCGTCTAAAATGGTAGATTACCTGACCTAAAATCGATGTACTAAGTAATATGCTATTTTAGCAAAATTTTACTTAAATTTTTTTTATGTATTTTTAAGGTTAATCTAGGTTTACTTTATTTTTTTTTACGATTACTTTTTTTTTCTTGGTTACAATTTCTATTTTTGTCTTTTGTAGGGTCCAACAGCTTAAATTTTTTATTATTTTTTTGTCTATGTTAGAAGAATTCTTTATTTGAGTTTTTGTTGGGGGTGAATTTATATAGGAAGCGGAGGACTGACGAGAGTGATTATATGTCTTCAATCATCCAACCGGGGGAGTCATGATTATTAATATACGAAAAAATCCGCAGTATATCACTTATTGTCTCACCGATACGTTAGACTCAGGTTCACATGTAGTAAGACACCAACTCTTGGGAATATACAAAGCGATTCACTAGCATATAAGGGAGGGAATCGCCCTATACGATTCTTGGTGTTTGGAAGGTACCTAGGTACATTCTCTCTAAAAATAATCAACCATTGATTTGCCCAAAGACAACTTAGAAAGAGGAAATATTGTAAATATAGGTAATTTATTAATTGTTCTTTGACTTAACCTGTATGTTAACCCTAACCCTCGCCTCTTGCTTGCCGGTCGCCATCTTCGATCTTCTGTGCCAGTGTTTTTCTAGACCGGCTGACTATCTCTAGCGGATTCCCTTCAGCCTCCAAATCCTTTCGCGAACAGATCTCAAGTGCTCCAGAGGATTCCCTTCAGTTTTCCCTTCCCCTTCAGAAGGGATTCGGAGAGAAAATCCCTTTAGAGCATCTCCAAGAGAGGCCTTAAATATGGTCCTAACTTGAATTATAGGGCTTTTGGGGAAAAGATTAACTCCAGTAAGAGCCCTAAATTGTTAAAATTTAGCAAATTGTTTTAGGGCCCCTAGAGAGTAGCTATATTTAGCAACTCTGTGATTGAGCCCTATCTTTGTTGGGTTTTAGAGCCTAATTGCTGAAGTGAATATTTCGTTGAAGCCCTAAATCTAATTAGTTGATGTCCTAAATTAAAGTTTAAGGCTCATTTTTAGGGCTCTCTCTTGGAGATGCTCTTAGAAACACATTCTCTCTCCAATCCCTGAGAGAAATCCCTTCGAGGGGATGTTGTTGGAGATAGTAGAAAATAAAGGGAATGGATATAGGGAAGGGAATAAGGAAGAAAATGGAATGAAGAGAAATTGCTGGAGATAGTCTAACCCACCGTAACCCTTGAAATACCCCAAAATATTCAAAATGGGTTTAACTTATGCTCTAATTGCATTTTGTAATTTTTCTGATTTTTTTCGGATTTTATTTGATTTTATTTGATTAAATTACGATTTCTTGCCGTTTTTGGAAAGTATCGGCGCTTTTGCGCGTTCCCTTCTCGGCCTTTACGCTTTCCATTCGCTCCTTGCGCCTCGCCCGCGTTACGCTTCCGCCCGCCGCGCCGTCGCCAGCGTGGCGCGCTTTACACTGCGCCGCGCCCCGCGATCTTGCGCCTGTATACATCTCCTCATTGCGCCTCTGCCATGGCAGGGCTGCGCCGCGCCCGCCCGTGACCTCGCGTCCCCTCGCCGCCCTAGCCCCCGTAGGCCACTCCACCTCCCGCCGCAGCTCACGCCGCCGCTCGCCCCGAGCCTCGTGCTGCCGCCCCGTCCCGTCGCCGCTACTCCACTCATTTCTCCGCCGAAATGATGAAGCCAACGACCCCCGCCGCTTTCCCGGCTATATAAGCCTCCTCCGGCCCTCATTAATGGCCCACCGAGCTCGCCGTGCCCTCCTCTACAGTTTCCCCTCTCCCTCATTCGCTCCCGTGGCCTCCCGTGCCCGTCCCACGGGCGTCCTCCCCGTCTCCGGCCGGACGCCACCTCCAGCCGCTCCGCCGCCGCTCGCCCCTTCCCGTGACGCACTTTGGGTAGGTGGTGAGGTCCTCTTCCCTCTCCCTCAAGTCCCGTGCGCCCCCATGCCCTAATCCCCGTTTTCCCCATCGTCTCCCTCGCCTCCGGCGTTCCGCTCGGCCTTGCGCCGCCCGCTCCGGCCACGCCCTCCCCCGTGTCGCTGACCGAGAGGCCCCACCCGCCAGTCCCCCGCACCCCGACCCCACTCGCCAGCTCCCTCTCTCCCTCTCTCTCTGCGCCCCGGGCCCGCCTGTCAGGGCGGCTTGGCCATGGGAGCAAAATCAATTTTGGCGCGGCCCATATGATCGAAACCCATTTTCATTTCCTTTTTCGGTTTTTAATTCCAGAAATCCGTTTTAATTCTTTTAAAAATCCAAAAATACTCCAAAATTATCCAAAAGCCCAAAAGAGCCCAAAAGTGCATATTCCGAACCGTTTCGAGCCACTGAGTCCAAAAATGACCTCCGTTCCGCCAAACCAAGTTCCAAAAATTCCCAAAATGCCCTTCGACCCATTTCCGGCTATTTTTCTCTCTCGATTTTCTCTTTTTTTCTCTTCTTTCTTTTCGTATTATCTATTGTTTACCTTATGATGCTTGTTTACGATAGAACCGACGACCGAGCAGTACCAACTCCCGGAGCAGACACAGGAGCAGGAGCAGTACTTGGAATCGGAGCCGGACCAGCGTGACGCCGAGTACGACTACACCAACACTGAACTAGGGAACCCCTCCGCCTCGCAAGGCAAGCCATACTCCATTGATCATGTTGAACCTAATATTCCCTAAAATACTTCATAGTTATTTTCTACCGCATTATTTCCGAACTATATGTTGAAATATTGCAAAGTTGGTATGTTTGAATGACATGATAGCTAGTTAATGCCAAAAAGGCTCATGGAACTTCCTTGAAAAATATTGAATATCAATAATCCTTGGTAACCCTAGGAGAACACTATTGCTAGTACTCGATGGACATTACTACTATAGATAATCACCGTTTTATGAAAACATGAAATGTCGATGGAACGATTGTTTTGGAATGTTTATGAAATGTTACGGTTCGGGGGACAGTATTGGGCTAACTACCGGATGGGTGTTAGTCTAATCCCCGGCCGAGGACTGATACCAAGGTATGGATGGATGGTGGTACGTTGGATACCAGGGGCATGTGGAACATAATGGTTTGGTCTATGACAAAGTAAGGACTTACAACCTTGGGCAAAAGTAAATAACTTAAGAAACCGTTCAACCACAGGTTGGGCCGGTCAACTTCGTTGGCTTGACTCAACGTAGCTCGGTATATTGTACTTTCCCCGGAATACCTATAGGAGCAGGGTTACCTTCCCGGTATGGGAGATGGTCCGCAGTTATGGGGGTGGAACGAAAGTGTGCACGAGGAAACTGTGGCATTTTGGGTTCACAACGGTAGGTGTCCACGATGTGGGATCGCGAACTTCACTCTGGCCAGTGGGGACCCCGGGTTAATGTGGACCGAAACTCTACCGGATAGGGGCTAAAGGGAAAAGATCCAACGAAAAGCTATGATAACCTCGATCCGGCCGCATGCATAAAAGTTGCATGTTAATCGCGTGGCATAACGATCGTGGAATCTTGTGGGTAAAGCTGAACACCTCTGCAGAGTGTAATCAATTGGTATTCGAATACGCCGTGCTTCCGGTAAATGAAGCTGAGTTAAAATGGGGTGAATCCCGAACCTAAGCTCAAGTAGTTTTTGGATTAACAAGTGTTGGAAATGGATAACTTTGGAAAACCCCCTTATTCATATTATTATTATGATTTGTGTTTTAAATGAAATGCCAAACATTATGAAAACTTGCATACACCAGATGAGACATATGGCTATCTCTTGTTATCCTTGCATATGATAATCAGGCTTCACTGTGTGGCTTGTTGAGTACGTTGTAGTACTCACCCTTGCTTAATTAACCCATTTTAGAGTATCAAGATGTTGGTGACTTCCAAGAGATCGTAGATGGCGACACAGTGTGGTTCTAAGTCTCAGTCTTCGCTCGACTCGCCTGTGGATTTTACTCTTGCGCTGACTCTCTTTTGTGATGTAATATATACTCTGAAGCTCGCCGCTTCCTTTGAAAACGCTGGCCGTTAGGCCTTATGTGATGTAAAAACAGTGGTATTATCTTTTTGCGGTAATGTACAACTTGGTTTCCGATGACTAATCTTCCTGGGTAGTCATTTCGGAGTTTAAACGCACCCCTGAAAAGACGGTCCGTCACAACCCTTCCCCTTCACCGTTCATCTTGTAGATTCTTTTAGTCCTCTCTTTGCCGCCTATAGGGACCCTTCCACTCATCCAGAGTCAAGAGCAGGGAAATAGCGTGGAAATTTATGTCTACCTGTTGTAATTAACAACATGTAAGTCTTCGAAAAACAATGTAATCTATGTGCTTTTACCGGCCTACGTACCTTTCTCCTTTGATTTGATAAGGATACAAAATTACTTATAATACCATCTGCTTAGCCTTTAAGTTAATACTTAACCCACAGTTGAAAAACCTTTGCACAAGTACTTTTATACGTGGATCCTTGGACTGCAACTGAACGGCTCGTGTAGCTTCCGAGCACCGGAGAGAGTCTCTGTCACAACGAATCAAATCGTCTGTAACCAACCTAAACAAAGGTGCTTTGCTTAATCACTACACGTGGACGCGCCATAGCAGAGGTTATGCTTAATCACTACACGTGGACCTCTCGCATCTCAACGCGCTCATCATCAAGGGACGTTTTCGCTTGGCAGCAATGTAAGGGCATTCACAATGAAGAGTTTCTTCAACTCGTTTCAAATGAAGCCATGTCACTAAGAAACATCAATTAATACAATAGATACAATGCATCGTTTCTTGATATGGTTTCATCATTAAATATCCATCTATTACCTTATTATTCTTAAGCTAAAGCATTCAATGAAGAAACCATTTCTAGTTTAAGAAACTCTAACCCTCTCTCTCTGCATTAATTTGCTGCCACCTAAGCCTTCCATCCTACATGACACATGTAGAAACCATCAAGAAACCTGCATTGGAAGTGCCCTAATACAGAGAGAGTACAAGCACGCGACTCCGCGCGAGGGTTGGGCTTGCGTCCACGTGTTCGCTCCCAGATCAAAGTCGCGCGCGCGTGACGAAGCAGTGAGGCAAGCTATCGCGAGGAAAGGCAAGCCGGACGATGCGTCGAGTGAGGAGGAGAGCATGGGCGACGTGGGCCCACCGGAGGCCCGAACCCCTCCAAGTTTAATCTCTACTATTCTAAAGAAGACTGGCGGTCCCGCTCTTCCCACGCCATTAATTGCCCGCTTAATCGCTCTACGCAGTTAAAACGAAGCGTTGCTTTAATTAGCCAGCTTTCGCAAGAAACGAAGCGTTAAAGATAGATGTTTGATCTTGTGAAATATTTTTTTTATTTTTAAATCTATTTTTCGTTATCAATTTTGTTTTTCGTAGCAACGCACGGACATGTAACTAGTAAAGATAATATAGTACTGGAGCTTTAGTCTTATAGATTCGTGAATTTGGTTAAACTGGTATTTCTAGTTCTATCAGATCCGTAGAGCTGGAGCTATGGGTAGACCCTGTTTGGCAGAGCTCTAGATCATAGCTCCACCTCAGATTTGAAATTTTCATGTTAAAATAAAGTAAATTAAGTTTATATTTTTATTCTAAACTGTAAACAAGATGACTCATCTAAACGCCCTTAGTATACTCACAGCTCCAGCTCCAGCTCCACAGATTTGGTGGAGTTAGGAATACTCAGCTCCACCAGATTCACGATTCTAGTGGAGAATCTGGTGGAGCTGGAGCTCTGCCAAACACCCCCAATGTTTAGATGGATCATCTTATTTATATTTTATAATAAAAATATATACTTAATTCAATTCAATTTAGCTTACAAGATTCAAATATAAGATAGACTTAAATCTAGAACTTTGCCAAATAGGTCCACGGTACACTCATGGCTACTCCATTGGATCATCAACCCACTTTAATTTCTAGAGCATTCGATCAACAGTGCTCGATGGATCGGATAACAATTAGAGCGAAAAAACACTCTTATCGACAAAACAAAAGGGCCCCCGGCTCCTCTTTTTCTCCTCCTCCTTTTAGCGGAGTGCAGATCATATCGACCCCTGCATTCCACGGGTGCCAGGAAAGCAAGAACACTAGAAGAACAGGGGCGGTGCCAGCGTGCCACGTATTCAGAGAAAAAAAAAAGATAGGGGCAGAAAAGGGATTTGCCCCCAGTAATAATTGCATCAATGAACATAATTGCAATGTGGAGTGCCACTAGGCTCTCGGACGGAAACAACAAAGTGCAGCAATAATTTAGTGACCAACGTAAGGGTGGAGCATTAATTTCAGCATTATGTGATCATTTCAAGGTCTCGAGACGGACAAACAAACGGGACATGCGGTGTCTACGAGTTCTGTAACACGTAGGCAGGTCATCTCACCGGAATCCACATGAATGTCGTCCACGTTTGCATTATCGACGTTGTACACGCGTATTACACTCTAGTACTTCTTCTTATGCCTAGCTGTCTCGATCGAATAAGAGTTTTATGGGATACAGCATAAACGTGTGCGGTCTCACGAACGAAAAAGATGAACCTCGTAGAGAGAATCAAAATATCGACGTTGAAACAACTACGACAATCTTTTGCTTTAGATGAATTGACTTATGGCTTTCTTGGTTATTTAGATTCTCTATGACCCCTCTTAGGTTTATATAGCCTCCCTAATTCTCTTCCAAAAAATAAAAATCTTTCTTCTACTAAAATTCATCTAGCATATCTTTCCAAATCTTAAAAAGACTAGATATAAATCACCATATATATATATATATATATATATATAGACACACTTTCTTGAACCATGGAAGACACACTTTCTTGAACCATTCATGCAACACACTAGCCACCGCGGCTGGAGTATTTTTTTCCCCCTCGTAGTGATCTGGCATCGAACTCCACCAACCACACCACACAATCATGTTAAAAATAGGAGGAGTTCACTATCAAATCAAGCATAAGTTAGCTTGCTGCCGCAAACAAAATCGCTGCGCTTCCAGCTCGCACGCGATCCAGTCGTCCTCGTCGAGATCTCAACGTACGTAAATCACTCGATTCTTGCGTGAACCTGTACATGTGGAGCGCGTTGGACGATCCAGTACTGCTTCGGGCCTCTCGAATACCAGCGTTTCGATTGATTCAGTGCTGCGTCCACAGCTGGGGCCGGTAGCGAATAACGATGGCTTAGTTTTCTTCTTCGCTGAAACAAAAAGCGACTCGTTGTTATGCCAATCATGCAAGTTTGCAGCCTCAGACGTGCCTTGCTCTGTCTGGCCTCTGAGGAGGTCGCATTCTCGTGATCAACATTGCAACACTCGTTGGGTTCCTACTTCCTACGATTTGAGCCAATGCACGCCCAATGGCCTAACCATTTTAGAGTTTGTTCATGTCTGGGAATGGCTCCCTTAAACCCTAAGAACCTTTCCTTTTTGCATGGCTTATATTGCAAAAGACTCGGTCGATGATACTTAACGTTTGTAAGCATGTATCAGTGATAGTACTGCAGTTGAAATTGAATTTTGTCTTGGAATCCATCAACATTTGTTCTCACAGATGTGAGAATAACTGACTAGAGGGGGGTGAATATGAGGTTTTTGAAATTCTTTGGCTCTAATTGTAATAATATTGCAAGTAATATTACAATTGAGAATTTCAACAATTAACACCTAAATCGTCTAGGCTTCGTCTAGATTTTACTAAGCGCACAAACAAGAGGAATCTAAGCAGATTACACAATCCTAGAATTGAGGACAAGTACTAAGTATACTAGGAATGCAAATTTGCACAAATGAACAATAGAAAGCAAACTACAAGGCAAGTTGACACAATGATTTTTTTTCGTGGTCTCGGAGATTTGCCGATCTCCCCTAATCCACATTGAGGAAGCTTGATCCAATAAAGATGGCTCCTTGAGTAAATGAGCCTTCCCTCGATCACTATTGGTAGCTTTTTCCTTCTCCAAGTAGGCGAGCTCTGGCCTTCACAAACACCATGTCTTCTCACTATCTCCTTTGAGAAGATCACTGGTTCTCCCGCCTCCAAACGAGGCGGAAACCTCTAAAAGAATAGAGTTATGATGCTTGCTTTAAGTTGATTCAAGTGTCTAATTGGCTCAAACTTTGAAATGCACACTTGAATACTCCTAACTCTCTCAAAATATGAATTTAATGCATAAGGGAGAGAGGAGACTTGCTAGAGATCACAATGTATTCAATGAGTGTCCAAGAAACTCTATTGATGCAGAGCCCCACCAACAATTCCAACAATTGGGGGTAGAATTCTAAAAAATTCAGTAATCGCGGTACTACAGTCGTGCATTGCCCGGTAGTACCGCACCCTATCCAACGGTTGGTTCAGGGCAATTAATGCAGTAAGTAAGAGCCGTTACAGGAGATTCGGTACTACCGACGTACAAAGTGCGGTTATACCGACTTTTGCAGCATGATCGGCTCGAAAAAGGGACCTCTCTGTAAGATGAGTAACAATAATGATTTTGCGGTACTACTGAGTCCCGGTAGTACTGACTATTTTACTGTGGTAGTATTGGTGTTCAAAATATAGAGATCCCACTCAAAAACACCCCTTTCTGTAAAATAATTACCGTGCAAAAGCTCGGTACTACCGACCTTCAGTAGTACTGCACTTTACAGTCGGTAGCTTCGACTACAGAAAAACGCACAAAAAGGCTGCTTCTATTAAAAAGCTACCGCTCAACGACTCGGTACTACTGAGTTTTGCATTGCGGTACTACCAGTCCAGAGTTTTTGAAGAGACATGCAATAGGTACTCTTTGGAAGATAGCTACCGTGATATTATTTCAATATTATCTATTGAGGTTATCATCAATTACCAAAAAGAGGGAGATTGAAGCATCTGGGCTCCTAATTTTATTTGGTTTTGGTAAGTAATAACAATTACATTAAAAGACTAACAATTTCTCTTTAGTTAGTGAGAATAGGTTGGTCTCTATCACAGCACATGAAAAAGGAGAAACGTGTGAGCTAAAGAGATCAAGAAAAGAAGACTAAAAGCTTGAAATTAAGGTACAATTGTAGTTAGGACCTTTTTATGTAGTTTTATCGTTCTCGGAGTTAGGAGTAAAATATAGGATTGCTGGAATAGATGCCATACTATCCACAGGTACTCTTTGGAAGATAGCTACCATCAAGTAATTTGCGGTACTACCGGTTAAGCGATAGTACTGACAATAACACAGTGGTAGTATCGACTTTACACTGAAAAAGCACAAACAACTTTAAGAGCTGAATCTAAATGCAGCTAAGGAATGATTTTTGAAAATATTTTGAGCCAATTGACCTGGTCAATTTCAAGAGAAATTCAAGAGAAATTGTTAGTCCTTTGACATGATTGTCATTAATTACCAAAACCAACTAAAATTAGGGGCCCATATGCTTCAATCTCCCCTTTCTGGCTGTTCAAAGAGGGTTGTTGAAATCTCATGAGTCATCTCAAGGTTGGTCATGTGATTGAACTCATCCGCGTTCAAGGCTCCAAATAGGGCGTTCATTACTTGAGCATTGAGATGGGAGTTTCGCTCATCTTGATCAATGGTGGGAGTGGGATCAAGTGATATAGTGAAACTCTCACCAACAATCCTCCATATACTAGGACTCACGGCTTTGAGATAAACCGTCTTGCATATTTTCTAATACTCATAATTTGTGCTATCAAAGCAAGGTGCCTTGCATGTGGATACACCCTCAGTAGACATCCTTTACTCTCTAGGCTGTAAAGCCCCAAAAGTTATGTGAACTGTGGCCCGATCTTCTGAAGGTAATAGTATATCGATTGTTGGAGAACTCGAGGACTCGGTACTACTGCACTTGCGATACTACCGAGTTTTGCACAGTGGTACTACTGGTCCAGAGTTTTTGAAGAGACATGCAACAGGTACTCTCCGGAAGATAGTAATTCGCAGTACTACCAGTCAAGCAGTAGTACCAACCATAACACAGTGGTAGTACCGACTTTACTGAGAAAGCACAAACAACTTTTAGAGCCGAATCTAAATGCAACTAAGGAATGATTTTTGAAAAGATTTTGAGCCAATTGACCGTAATCAATTTCAAACTACTAAACATCACTCTCTCTTGATAGTACGGTATCTATTCTAGTAATTTGATATTTTACTCCTAACTCTAAGATTGGTAACACTACATAAAAAGGTCCTAACTACAATTGTACATTAAATTCAAGCTTTTAGTCTTCTTTTCTTTACCCCTTTAGCTCACAAGATTCTCCTTTTTATGTGCCATGATAGAGACTAACCTATTCTCACAAACTCAAGAGAAATTATTAGTCCTTTAATGTGACTATCATTAATTACCAAAACCAAATAAAATTAGGGGCCTAGTTCCTTCAGCGAGGAGGTACTTAACTTCATTGTTAGATATTATCTATGAGCAATGTCTAGAGTATGAATAGTATCATGTGGCAGTTACTTATGCCTACCAACCAAGAAATATCTAAAATACAATAGAAAAGGTGAAAACTTTTTCGTTGTACCGTTGGTTGCCTTTCATAGGATGAACATAAAAAAACATCACTGAAGCCAACATGAACAGCCAGATGGCCATCATTTTCAGCCATCTCGACAAATTTTGACGCAGGGACCTCAAGACGAATCAATTGGCTGTATTCTTTATTTGTGGTTTGTCATATTTTTTGGCGTTTCATGGCATTTTGATTTGTAGCTAATATTGTGCTCTTGAGGTATGAGGCAATATGGTGTTTTAGAAATCAAATTGATAGTTGAACACCATGTTACCTTCATACCTCAAGAACACAACATCACCTTCAGAAATGCAATGAAACGGCAAAAAATTGTCACCAACCAGTAGAAAAGAACACGCATGATTGATTCGTCTCGAGGTCCATTCGCCAAAATTGCCGAGAGGTCTAAAAATGATAATCACTCGGCTATACACGTTCACTTAAGTGATGTAGAAATAGTGGTATACGACTAGCAACAATTGCTCAAGTTGATATAGAAATTGTTCTCAGATGTTAAGCTGCCTTAATTAAAAGACCTCCTCGCCACTAAGGACAGGATCATAGACTAATTTGTAACCACCTTAGAAATCAAATTTACAAGAAATAGATTTCTATACTTGATTGTTACTTAACCCAATCAATTGATTACATTAGATCATATCATATATATAGGAATCAAATTCAAGCAATGCCTACTTATCAATAATTATTACCGACAACAGAAGGAATAGACAGAGAACAACAATGTAATTAGAAATGCCAGTAAGCAGTATGCTCATTTATATGAGCCATTAAGCAAATTCAAGGAAGCAATTGACATATATAAATGGACAAGTATATAGCAGATTATGAAAGCTGAAAAGTGTTGTCACAAATTGTCTCTCTATAGCCCAATCTTCATAGTACAAAGCTACTCTAGCATGCAAGATCCACAAGAAATTCAATTGTCTAGCCCCTTTGCAACCACAATCAAATTAAAATGATAGATGGTTGAGTATATTCACAACACACCGACTGACTATCAGTAGAAACAATGAATGTATTAGAGATACAAAGCCGCAGCCATCGAGTGAGGCAATTCACTAAGTGACCGAAGGAGATGACTTCATCGAGCAAGAACAGCAAGCCTTGAAGAATCACATCCGAGCCAATCCACCACCACTAGTCAGAAAGGCAATCACAGATGGTTCAAAATAGGCATCTAATATAGGCCTTAAAGGACCACAGCTGAGCCAATCCACCACCACCAGTCGAAAATTTCGCACAAAATCCTAGACCCGAGTGACACTAGCACAAATCGATCAATCTCGATAGATTGAAGTGTGGAACGAAAAATAAGTCAAGGGTGGAGGAGGGAGATGAACCAGTGCTTGTAGAAGAGCACGCCGATGCCGAGCCCATAGGCGACCTCGACCGCGATGAAGAGGTTGTCGTAGTCGTGGATGATGAAGCAGATGAAAACGAACACCGCCATGCCAGTGACCACAGCGAGGAAGGCCTTCTGTAACACCCCAATTTTTGCTTTTCATGAATTTGAATAAGATTTGGCACCTTTGTGAATTTTTGGAATTTTCTGGGATTTATTTGGATTTATTTGGAATTTATTTGAATTTATTCCCTTTTGAAATAATTAAAAATTTTAATTTTGCAAATAAAATTTTGTTGGAAATATTTTATTTGAGTCCAAAATGTTCCAAAATATTTTCTGAAATTTTTTTGAGTGTTTTGCTATTTTTAATGAATTAAATGAATTTATGGGAATTAATTAGATTATTTAATCGCTGGAAAAACCCGAACCGGGTTTCACTGTTCATCCGACCGGACCCGAGTCCGAGTCAGACTCGAGTCCGACCCGGACCCGACCGCGCCAGCCGTCTCGGTCGAACCAAGTCGCCGAACGCTAACGCGCATGACCGTCAGATCGTAATCCAACGGCCACGATCGCGCCACGTCACCCGAGCCCGACTCCGACCGAGCCAGCCAAGTCACCGAGCCAGACCCGAGCCCAAACCCTGCAACCGTCGGATCTTGATCCAACGGCTCACGTTCAGCCACGTCACCCAATCCGAATCCATTTCGGATTCCGCCGCCGCAGCTGTGTGGGCCTCGGTTTCCGCGATTTTCACGGACGCCGAGGGACCTATTTAATGCGCTGCCGCCACCACCGGGTAGCCGACTCCCGTGTGCACCCGTAGCCCTAGACCACGTCGCCTGAGCCACCGCCGTTCGCCCGCTAGAGCTCACCGTAGTTGCGCTAGGTTTCTGCCGCGGTTAATCGTCGATTTCGCCGCCGTTGAGCCCAGATCCGGAACCATAAGGACGAGATGCGTCGGAGGGTACCTTTCACCTCGTCGGAATCGCGCCCAAGCGCCGTTGCCGTGGTCGCCGTCCTCGTCTCCAGTGAGCCAGCTCCGCCGCACGCCATCGTCGTCGTTCAAGCTCCACCAACCGTCCGATCAAGATCCAAGGGCCCAGATTTGTCCACGTCATCCCCGGTGAGATCTCACGTGTTAATCTCTAGATCTATTTCCAACCGTTGGATCTAGATCCAACGGTTTAGATCGTGCCACGTAGTCGTAACTGCACCGTGCTAGGATAGATCTCAGCATCTAGATCGTACGGCTAGCGTTAACCCACGTTATAGCGTTAGATTAGATCTTGACCGTCCGATCAAGATCGAACGGTCCGGGTCAGCCGAGTAGTTTCCTATTCGCGTTAAGCCAGATCCAATCTGGGCCGTTGATTTTCAAATCAACGGCCGAGATCTAGCCACGTGGCTAGGAGGCTGACCGTCGCGGTCAGCGTGGTCACGCCGGTCACCGCTGACGTCAGGCGTGACGTCATGTGGGGCCCGCATGTCAGCGACCGAGCCAAACCGCACCATGACGTCATGCTGACGTCACGGTGGGGCCCAGCTGTCAGCCGTCCCTAAGCCGAGCGTGATGACGTCACCGCTGACGTCATCCGATGGGGCCCACATGTCAGTGAGGCATGTGTTTGTGGACAGGGTCCACGGTGGACGCGAGCCGAGCCGTGGACCGAGTCCATGGACCGGCTGACGCAATAAATTGATTTTTCAATAGAAAAATAATTCGGTGGAAAATCAAATTCCACGCTGACGTCATGCTGACGTCATTATTCGGTTTTTCAGTATAAAAATAAATGAATTAATTCAGATTATTGATTTATTAGAATTTTGAAACTTCAAACGCTTATAACTTTTGCAATTCAACTCCGATTTGAGTGATTCAAATTTCTAAATTTGTATAAAATTGAGATCTACCCAATGGTGAATTTTATTTAATTTTTAGACCAAAGTTTTTCTCTGTAATATTATTTAATTGATTATTTAAACTTTAAACGCTTATAACTTTTGCGTTTTAACTCTGATTTCGCCGATTCAAATTCCTAAAAATCCATAAAACTATGCTCTCTCTGTTTATGGACTTCATTTGGATGTTTGGACACTTTTTGTCGACTGTTTTATTCATTTATTGCTATTTGCACGTATTACGAGTAGACGTTGAAGTGCCCGAAGGCTTCGAAGGTGAAGTGTTGACCCAGGAGCCACCTCAGGACCAAGAGCAAGTATTCTTTGAAGGCAAGTTGTGCTTTGACCATGTTGATCCCATTTTGAAATTAATTTGATTTAAATTATTGCATGCTAGTTCAATTAGAAAATGCTTTAATTAATTTTGGGAGATTAGTTAATTGCCTAGTTGCTGTATGCCACCTTGACATAAAGAATTGTATGCCATGAACCCCTTGTCACCCTAGTTGAGGATTAAATAGTTGGGCATTATTAAATTGCCAACATGGGAATCTAGATCGTTGTAGTATACTGCTTAGACCTGCTACGTGCTTATGACATGATTTTGGACAATCAAATGTTAATATTGACTTAATGATATATTGAACCTGTTTTGGAAAAGTATCATGTGTTGTGATTGTTGATGGCACGTGGTGCATGGTAATCAACTGGGGGGTTTGATAAATAGTTTTTGACCGGGGCATGTGGCAAGAATGATCGGGTGGGCCAGTTGTGGCATCGGGAGCGATGGTTTGGTTCTTCGAGTAGTCTTGCCCTGGTCAACCTAAGGACTTAACCTTGCAAGCCTTTGAACTGAGTTATTCGTGCAACCACATGTCCGTAATGGGACGGACCTAGTTGAGTAAGTTACTAATAACTTGCATGTGATACCTCGGGTGTCAACTACACCCTTTGTGTAGCTTGAAAGGGGAGCGTACCAGTGCGATGGCATGGTACCCGTCCAACGGTATATCGGTCCCATACTTCGCCTTCGTTAAGGGAAGGGATGGTGTATGGCAAAAACCGGAAAGGTTCACTTGCGTAGTTAGCCGTTTCCGAAAGGCTTTGTTACGATCACTCGCCCTTGTGGTGTTTGGCTGTATCTTGTGGGTAAAGTGCATAACCTCTGCAGAGTATAAAATCTATTCGAATAGCCGTGTCCGCGGTATTGGACATTGCTCAGGGATTACAGTCAAGGGTTAGATTTTCTTGAAAATAACTTGAACTTGAGAGGTTTGGTTTGGTTAAATGATGATGTTGATGGAAATGTGGATTAGGAATGGGACAGATGTTTATTTAACTCCTGGAAAAGTTATTGATATTACACTGCTTCTATCGCTTTCGAATCTACTTATGTTATTTGTTAAATGCTGTTACTGCAAATGAACCATGAGCTATTCATTTGTATTAAGCCATGCATGTAGCATATTAGTTTCATTCTGTGCATGACTTGCTGAGTACCAAGTACTCACCATTGCCACAATACAATACCAGTTGAAGAAGAGTCTACACCAGCTTTGGAGGAGGAGCTCCAAGAGGAACCGTCTAACTAGGGAGCGAGCCCAGTCAGTTGCCTGTGGTATACTGGATAGCGCCACGAAGTTATCTTATTTTCCGCTGCTATTATTTCTCTTCTATTAAGCTTTTCGCCCTGCGTGGCGTATATTTGTAACTTAACCTTAAGGTCGAGCAACCAGCTTGGCTAACTATTTAAAGTACCTTATTATTTCGTTGAGTATGATTGTGATATTTACCAATGTTGAGACTATGTGCACTAGCGTGTTCCTGGACTAGTGCTGATTACATAGAGGGTCTGGATTTGCAAATTCGGGTCCCGACACCTTCACCTTGGGCAAGGGCGAGGGCGAGGCGAGTGCGATAGTTTGGGGCAACGACTCAGGCATAGGGGAGGCGGAGGGGCGGCACAGGCAAGGGTGAGGTGAGGGGGCGACGTGGGCGAGGGAGAGGCGTAGGCAAAGGGGGAGGGGGATGGTGAGGGCATGGGGGAGGTGAAGGCCTACGGCGGATGTGCAGAGAGCTATGTGCTGGTGGAAGGGGAAGGACAACAAACCATTTTATATTAGTAGAGAATTGTTATCACAGACGGTTTTCTAAAGAAAACCATTTGTGATATATAGTCATATCACAAACATTTCATGCTACAAACTGTTTTTGATATCAGCTTATCATAGACAGTTCTTACCATATCCGGTAACTTTGACGATCGTGTTAGCAAAACTGTCAATGGTTAGCTTTAACATAGATGATTTTCTAAAAACATTTTTGATGAGATATCTAATATAGGTCTTCCTGTAGTAGTGATACGATCAACTCCCTCTCAAAAAATTCACAAGCGACCTAGCTAACATGTGGTTAACAGGATTCGAGCAACACCATGCTTTAGTCAGCAAACTGAGGCGCCATGCCGCTTGGAATAATCGATGGTTCGCTTGTGCAAAACTACGTTTTGACTCGTATATAAGTGAGTAGTATCGTTGGAGCTCTCGTGCCATCTTATTAGGCTAGCTCTTCCGATCTCAAGTTTCCGTCTAGGACCTGACAAGAGAGGCCTGACAATGTAGCAACATGTTTGGAAATGTGCTTGGTTGCGACAGGCGATGGTGTGGAGCAATGAAGGGTGGTTGGTGGGTGATGGCCACAAGAATTGTTGTCAAGATCAAGGATCATGTTTCGTATTGCTAATGTTGGTGAGCCACGAGTGTCTGTCACTATGGTAGAAGAAAAGAAGTAATGATACTTCCTCCGGTTAGAACATCGATACGGTCTTCACAGTACAACTTTGATAACTGATTTTTATTATAATATATTTATAAAATTCAACAAAATTTTAATATTACATACGTACTTTTCGAGAAGAATCTATACATATGATTTTCATGTACCTAATTTAAATATTTAAAATGAGTATGACTGCACATATATCCAAAACGATAACTATTTATGATTGGAGGGATTAGTATAATATTCTTAGTATTTGAACATTTTTTTATTTAATAATGCTATCCCACTTAGTAGTTACTAATTTAATTATGGTTCATTTTGGTTATTTTACTTCGTAAATGATAGTGGTATTATCACTTTGTGTTTAGGCTCAATGCCTAGTCAATGTTGCAAAATATTTTGTTAAAAATTATACACATACATCTTTAGCTTTTCCCCCTCCACTATTTTCCATCAATTTATTATTTGTGATTTCACCCTTGTGCAAATTAGAGTTGTTTTTTACAGGCCTCTCCAAATATGATCCATCATAATGAGCTATACAAGCTTAATTTCCATGAAACATGCATGTCTGCCCTTCCCAACAACCTAAAGAAACATGTACATTCTGCACAGCTAATTTTTCAACTCTATAGCTGGTAGTATATAAGGGAAATTCTGTCAGAGGAGTACTGCAAAACTGGCCAAAGTCGTTTAAAAAATTGACCATGTGTAGTGCCTCTATTTTTTGCCCATTGGTCGAGTGGGACGGCCAACCAAAGGGAAAGTGACTCCTACTAGTTTTACCTAAAGAGAGATTGGCCCAGTAAAGCTAAAAAACTATTCGATTGAGCAGTCTTTGAGGCTTGAACATGCTAACCATAAACCTAAAGCAGCTCAAGCCAAAATAGGCAGAAAGAAGCAACCGAAGGAAGGAAAGGAGAGGCAGATAATAGAAAAGTGACCCGTGCAAATCTCGTGCTTCTCATTGATGAGGACATCACTCCTATAGTGCAATCAATACTTCTCTGCACACTATGTAAGTGCAAGGTCCAATCACACAAGCATGTGCAGAAATTATATTTTCGGAAGTGAATTCTATTTCTAATGAGAATAAGATGCTAACTGATGCGTGTGACTTACTTATCCTCATAAATCATGGAGAAGACTACAATGGGTCGAAATACGAAGAGGAAACCTACAAGATGAAGGGCCACAAGGATTCAAAACCTGGCCCAGGCCTACGGCTTCAACTCCTCTCCCTGGTGGCCACCACTTCCACAACACTACTACAGAAATGAGCATCACAATTGGTTCTTTTTTGTCATCTAGGTCGGTTTTGGTGCGATAAAAAGTCATTAGATAGTGATGAGAAGATGCTACCATAGTCAGTTTTCGCCCAATAGAAACATCACACCATCATAATCGATTCTGAGTTCATAACTGATTGTGATGTACCCCTTATCATAATCGGTTCTGAGATAAGTACCAATTGTAATGTGTTGTCCATCACATCTTTAGCTCTATTTTGCCATCACATACAAATGCTAGGATTGCACTAATGCAGCAAACAATGGACCGCTTCTCAATAGGGCAAACTTTAACCACTACATGTGCCTTGTTAAGATGTATCAACTTAAGATCATTGCGGGAACATAGGTGAAACAAAGTTATTGGACAACTTAACGAGCTAAAAGCCTAAACTAAGGAAGTCCTTTGTGAGACCCTCCCTTTTATGATATAATATACCATGAAAGAAAGGCTCTAATATGCATTCTGTACTAGTCTCATGATAAGTAGCTAGCATGCACATTCATAAATTGATATCATAACCATACACAATATTTTTATTACATATTACAGCGGAACAAGTTCTTATATAATATTCTTACGAACCAAAATTTAACACAGTTAAAATATTTTTTTTATCTTGTAGTATGCCTTCTAGCCTAATATTCCCATAGACAACTGACAAGGTAAACCTAGAAAGACTCAACGCAATTATCCTGGAAACCTATGTCAAAACATGAATTCTCGGGGTATTCTGTCTCATCACCTAATAATAATAATAATAATAATAATAATAATAATAATAATAATAATAATAATAATAATAATAATAATAATAATAATAGCAAGTTGAGTACAATTTATACTCGCAAGACTTTGCAAACCCTATAATACATGCAGGCTGTATCAAAGGAAAGTTACTATAGTTATTTTGCATAAAGCTGACTTGAATTGTAAATAATGAATAATAAAGTGAAAGCGTAACTTTTGTAAAGCAATTTGACAAGTATATGAAATATTAGTAACAACATAACCTTAACAACTCACAAATTCTCCATGAATGTGAGCAACATATCGAATCATTTCCCTGCCAACACATGGCATAAACCCAATCTTTTGCCAAAACATGGCAAGCATTGAATCATCTGTAAGGTAAATTTACAATGCTAATTTTCCAATTCCATTCCATTTTTTATGAAAATCTCAAAATTCTAACTATATGATGACTTCACCAAGTGCCGTTGACCGCGGGAGAGGCTTTTTGAAAAGTCCTAACTCCGTAGAGGTGTACTGCTTTACCCACAAAGAATGTTTAACTCTTTTTTGCATTGCAAATTAACGCACTTTCTTTGGTGTGCCGCAAGAGATCATACATAACTATTACATTACCTAGCCCTAACTTTGCATCAGCCCATAAACCCTTGCTATGGCAGCAGAAGATATTTTGTACACTCAGTACGACAAATAGTTTCACATCCCACTGTCTCACTTCTCCCCATAGCAAGGCGTATACTATTGTATCAGCAAACGTTATTCCTAACACCTCGGTGTGGGTGTCCTACCGGGCAATCCATACTGGAACAACCCGTACTACTACAACCTTTCAATGTGCAAAGCTAATTCTAAGTAACTTAATAAGTTAAGGCCATCCCATACCAGCTCTCATGGTTGTGCAGTTATCTTGGGTTGAAAACAACGTAATAGTTCGGTCCTTAATTCGACCTAGGCAGGAAATCTCCCCCTATTTACGTACAAGTCTCATGCACTTCTGGCTATTACCAATACTCTCCCACATCAAAGCCATAGTTTTATTTTTATATTTACCAAAATATTAATGACCATAATTTTTGTAACATGTCCAAGATTCATGTCCATCATGTTCAATATTTTGATTAATTGCAAATAGTATAACCATATGTTCATATCCCCAACCTAAAGTATGGCTAAGCAAGTATAGTTATAATCGAGTCTACCCATTTCACATTTTCATGTGTCAATCCATGATCTAGGGTTATTAAGGTTCATACATCAATATTTAATTAAAGAAATCATATCAACGAAGGTTATATCTACTAGTACCCATAATATAGCATTTTTATGAAACATAGCGCATACATGAAAAATTTGACAAAATATTTTTGAACTGTTGGGATCAATATGAAACATTTTTTAAATTTGACAAAACATTTTTTAAAGGTTATTTATTCTGTTGCCCTCACAAAAAAAAAATACAAGAAAGTTCATGTGCAAGTTTTCTTTAAGAGAATATCAGAGAATTTAACCAGGCTTATAGTAGACAAAGAAAATCAACAAGTTATTTTGCATGGATGCCATGCCATAACTCCAAGTACTTCATAAATATAGCAAGTAGATGGGATAAATGCTTTTTTTGAACTTGCAGCAAGATAAAGATCATCCTGTCAAAGGAAGGGTGGCAGTGTGGCACAATGCCAATAGTCTTAACAATGTAAAAGACACCTCAATAACATAACTATTAGGAAATAAACATGAAGCTACTTGTGATCAAAATTATAGATAGTGTAAGTCTTCAGTACAAAGGAGAAAAGTAAATGTTACAGTGTTAAAAGTGATCCACAAGAATCACAATTGGGTCATACTTCAAATTATCTTCAACAATAAAATGATGGAAATGAACTACAAGGATAAAAGGTTTTGACAAACTGGCAATAAAGTGTCTACTTCAGTTTTGACTTGGTAGAAACAAGCTTACTACTTCTCATAGTGTTCTTTACATTATACGTTATTGACATGAATGCACAAATCAATGCAATCATAATGGTCGGATAGACATACACTGATTTTGTTGGATCGCTATTCACGGGCTTCCCAAAGAGCATTTCTTTCACTAGACCCCAGATAACCAAAACGGTACCAAAAAAGGTCAACTCCTAGGATTTGGTGCCAACAAATGCTCCTCACACTAGGAAGAAAGAAACAAGAACACACAGGATCTGCAATTGATCGAAGGGAGGAAGAGAAGGGAGAAAGGTCGACTCACCTTGGGGTTCTGCTTCGCCTCCCAATCCAATAAGTGAGAAATGCAATGGGGGTGAGATGAGGAGGCCGCAGTAGTGGGAGGGGAACCCTAGCCAGTGCTTTGGAAGGGAGTTGCGGTGAGGAAGAGCTTCTTTATTGCGGTGAAGGGAGCTGAAGCCAACTGCTAGAATTGTGGTGAGGAAGAGCTTCTTTATTGTGGTGAAGGGAACCCTAGCTAGCATTTTGGCGAACATTTTCTGCACCCACCAAAATTTTTGGAATGGCTCACAAGGGTAATGAACCAAACATGCCCTATATAACCTAGCGGAGAGGCACATCACAATGGTTTTCACGTTAGGTACATCACAATCGATTTTGACCTTAGAACCAATTGTGATGTATGACACACATCACAATAGGTTCCAAGGTTAGAACCGATTGTGATGTATGCATACATCACAATCTATTCTGCTACATCACAATCGATTCTGATGTGAGAACCGACTGTGTTGATTCCCCACCATATTACACCTTGATCACCGAATCATCTATCATAATCGATTTTTTCATGAAAAATTGAGAACCGACCCAGATGAAGTGACAGTGTTATACCATTCTGTACTAGTGCAAGCCCACCAGGCCAGCCTAACTACATATGGAAGCCTTCCTAACATGGTGCTGTGCCAACTAGGTTCGTCCCATGTAATAGGAAGGTCCACGAGGAATGCCCAGGAGGAGTCTGTGTCTAACTCTACCTCTTGGCCGCACCCTCCCCTTTAGAAGCCTATTTAAGTTAGCCGAGCTCCCTCATGAGATTCGGGTTTTGTTAGATTAGTTTTCCACGCGAAACTTATGTATTCTTCGCTTGAGTCGGCTAGACCAATTGTAAAGAGCGCTATTGGAACCCCAACATTTGTCCTTAATCCATACTCACAATTTCATGTTGATTTTTTGCTTTGTTTTTGCTTGTTTTTCGGTGCTTGCATGAATTGATTTTCGTGATCAGGTCAATCTGGCTTTGGCACGATTGATAACAACTCAGAGTTTGGATCAGCGATTGCTTGGCATCGATTGTGTTTCGGTCAGCCTGGATCATGAGGGTCGTCTCCATAAATCGAGAGTTAACCATCTCACCGAAAGAAAGATTGGGCCTCTAATAACCCCCCTCCCCCCTGGTTAGAGATCAAGCATGAATGTTTTTAACCATGTAAAGTACTGACCGATCAATTTACACAACACAATTTCAATACGGCCATTCCAACCACTAGAGCATCCAACTCAGGATGCAAGTGGGATGTAATGTGGGTTAACTGAACATTGTCCACATTGATCACAAACATTTATGCGGGATATTGCGGCAACCTGCGAAAGATTTATGTGGGCAATGCGGCACCCACAAAACCCACAAGAAGGAAAGTGATATAGAAATCTATCAGGTTTCGATGTTCAGAAGAAAAACCATGTTTAGCATGCAAGTTAATTGGAGTTCCGATTCACCAAAATCAAGGATACAAACCATAACCGTTGTACAAGATGAAGGTAATAGAAAATAAATGATATCCTTGGCCTTTTCTTCCTTCTTATTTTCATAGAAAATTACCTCTCATACTGATTATAGATACATCTCAGCAGTCATCGTCGTCATCCATATCCTATGTTGGCGTGTTTTTTTGGTGAGAAGAGCCTAAAACATTGAAGTCAGAAATCAATATATGATTATTATCAAGTAAATTAAAGAGTTAGAAGTAATTAAAAAAGTTTACTGGTTGCTTTATGCCAATCTTGAAGATAAATCAAAGACTTTCCCTGCGTCGAGTTCGGCGTCAGAGCGGGAGAGGAGGAAGGCAGGAAGGGAATAGGTAAAGGAGAGGCGGCACCTCCGGCGGCGTCGAGAGGAGAGGCGGGTGGCAGCAACGTGTGGCCAGCGTGTGAGGATTCTTCCGCTATTCGTGTGACCGGCAACCCGGTGTGGGGGAGGCGGGTGGCACCTCTTGTGGCCGTCATAGACTCGGTTGGGGAGGAACAATGCAGACGCGATGCGGACATGACGCTGGTTATATGTGACAGCCGCAAAGTCCGCAAGCGCTACCAAAGTGGGATGTGGGTGTCCGCTGTAGGTTTTATGCGGGTTAAATTAAGTGGGTTGGTGGACAACCCACATCACTTTCATGATCCAACTTCAAGGGGAGCCCACGCATATGCGTGTTAAATATATGCGTCAGTCTTGTATCCTCTGAAAAAGTTCTATCTCTTGCGCCTTTACCGTGTTTATACATCAACGAACGAAATTGGGCAATGGGGTCATACCTTGCATTCATGTTAGGTGTGGGGTTGTGTTTCTCTCGTAAGAAAAACGCATCTAGATAATTTATGGTGCTAATACTCAAGCATGGCTTAAATCTAGTGCACTACCCTATTAAGAAAAGTACGGATAAATTACAGATCGAACATCAACGAACGTGAAGGGTTTTTGGTCTTCCGCGTGCACCATGTGTTAGGGTGTGTTTGGTTACTTATACCGAATGATACATATGAGATGGTTCAAGAAAAAAGTCATTCATATGTTTGGTTGCTTGAATGAAACCATTTCATTCTAGACCAACTAATGCAAATTTAAAGAATATTCCCTATAGATACTGAACCATTCCATTCATCCGAAATAATGAAACCAAATAGTACAAAACCATCCCTTCCCATTCAACATCATTCCATCGACCAAACACGCCCTAAGTACATCGTGATCATGCTTAATTTCTTTGCAGCATTTTGCAACCGGTGTCCCCTCCAACATGTAATTAATAGAGATGCCAAATAATTGCATTCCTAAGTAGATTTGCTTTAATTAGAGGGTGGTTGTGGGGTTGAGGCAGCGTAGCTAACAAGCGTGAAAAAGGTTAAAGTCATGGTGGAAACACTTTTTAATTTGTTTTAGAGTGGAACTTAAAAACTCGATCCCTTCATATAAAATTAAGAACATTCGCTCTCCTACATATGTTTGTTTGGAATTTTTAAAAAAACTTCTAAGACATGGTTTTTACGGCGGGTTTACAACATGTAAGATATATATATGAAGGGATTTTTCGGTCAGACATGGTTTTTACGGCGGGTTTCCATAAGAGAGAGAGAGAATGGCTAGTATGAACTCGAGTGCACGGATCACTCCCGTAAACTCGACGGGTTTATGAAATCTAGCACTTTTTAGATCGATCGAAACCGTTCAGCATGTTCGTCTCATAAAAATCAATCTATTGACCAAATTTCGTATTTTTTTTAATTTTTTAGTATTTGTTTTGTATTTTTGAAAATAAGCTTTTTTGGAATGCCCTTCGAGTAACTGAGCTGTACAACAAATTTTAGGTCCTGTTTGGTACGGTTCCAGATTCTAGTAGAAACAGAAACAGTTTCAGATTCTTGGTAGAAACGTTTCAAGTTGGATTCTGTGAATCGGGTGGAACTGGGTTGAGACCGATTCAGCCACAGTGTGGAAAAAGAAGAAACAATCCAAGAAGAATCGTTCCGAGCTTTAGCCGTTTGGTTGGGTTTCTTCTAGAATCTAGTAGAAACGGCCCGGTTCCAAGTTGCCAAACAGGCCCTTAGTATGTGCCGTTGAACAGTCACGCCTGTACAGATAAAGTGTGCGTAAAACTATGGGCAGTACTAGCAGCCGGACGTCTGATTTTTTTAAATTTTCGGACGCCTGCGTAACATTTTTTTTTTAGCTTCTGCAACATTTTTTTCAACGTTTGAAACCTTTTTTTCGCTTTTGAAACATTTACTGTCTGTCCAAGGTAAATGTTGCATGCGTAGGAACAAAATGTTGCATAAGTAGAAAAAAATGTTGCATAAGTAGAAAAAAATATTGCGAAAAAAAACAGACGTCCGAACTGTAACATTACCGTAAAACTATACCGTCCAGGGAAAACCAACGGTATGGCAAGGAACTTAACTTCCCTGAAACTTCGATTTGAGTTCTTTAACTTTATGTTTCATGTGACTTTCAAGTTTCCAAACTAAAACTTTAACATTAAAATTTAAGTTTCAAATTTCAAAATCTAAAACTTTGGGTTGCAATATTGAAACCTTGAATTTCAAACGTGATTTTCAGGTTCCAGAAATGAAAACTTTTGAGCTTCAATCGCGAGTATTAAACAAGGCTGAAAGATTGAAAATGAGTTCAAGCAAGTTTGAATAGAGTTTCAAAATTTTGAGAGTTTGAAAAGAGTTTAAATCACACAAGTTTCAGCAATTCCAGCCAAATTAGAAAATTTCTGGCAAGTTTTGAAACTACTTTGTCGCGAAATCGTGCCACGGCTAGCCGTTGTGCTCACCGATGGCCACCATGCACAGACGCTCGCTCGCCTCTGCACCGAAGTCGGTCGCTGCGCCTACCGCGCCCCTACCATGCTCACCGCTCTCCGGCGACCATCAGCGGTGCTGCCATGCCGCACCAGCCACCACTACCACAGCTGAGCATGCTCGTCATCCCACCTGCGGCCGCTCGAGGACCAGCCAGCATGCTGCCCGACGCGCAGTGCGCGCGTACACGGAGAGAGAGGGGGGGGGGGGGAGCTGGGTAGTTTACTCGACTGCGTTAAAAGGACGCTTGACAAATCGGGAAGGGATGCGAGCATAAAGGGGAAAGAGACGTAGGTTTAACGAAATCGTTTTCAAATTGAAAATCGAGATCTCGATGGTATTGATTTACCGTGAAAATATAGTAAAAATCATTAAAAATCGAAGAGTTTCGAAACCGATAGTTTGAAAAAAAATCAAAATAAAATAAAAAACGAAAACCGATCTGTTTTCTCAAAAAACCGATCGAGGAGTTGAACCTTTTGGGTGGCCGATTTTTGAAGTCATTTTCGTCGATTTTTCTTTTTTGTCGAAAATCGCTCGGTTTTCACCGGTTTTCGAGCAATTTACATCGCATAAATTTTTGAAAATTTTTAATTGAATAGGTTTACCAATCGGTTTAGGGTTTTGAACTGGCTCGATACGGTCGAAAACCACAGTTTTCAAATGTTTTATGAACCCTGAAGAGATGTCGGTGCGCCTACTGTTGTCCAGTGTGTTGGATCGGATGGTCTCCACCTATTGTATTGCTAGCTCTTTAGATGGTATACATACATACATACATACATACATACATACATACATACATACATACATACACATACACTATGTATATATGTATATGTGTATAGATATGTTGTAGGGTTAACGAGGTTGACTAGATGAAGGATGAATAGATGGTTTTAAAAAAAATTTAGCAAAACTGACTTTTATGTGAAATTTAAATAAATCGGTTTTGCACAATTGAAGGCTAAATACTTCTAGTTCTCAATAAGTACACCAATACTGTAAATCTTGTTGAGGTTTACAGTCCTAGGGTGCCACACTACTACATGAATATACATCACAATCGATTCCTTTTTATCATCACAGTCGGTTTTGGTGGCGACACAGAGTCTTTAGACAGTGATGAAGGAGCTCTATCACAATCGGTTCTCATGCGACAGTAATAACCAGTCATCACAGTTGGTTGCCGTAATATGAACTTACACTATTGGATGTATGGATGAACTTATACGTTGTGTTGCAAGACTGTAATTTTACAGTACATATCAAACTGTGGACTTATTAAATTGGACCCAATGGTTCCTTTGCCACCAAATCTGCCCTCGTGACTAGATACAGGAACACCAATTGGTTGTCTTTTACCTAGATAGTCCGCGCAGAACTCAATAACCTCTTCAGTCCCATAACCTTCAACAATACTACCCTTAGGCTTTGACATATTCCTCATGTATGACTTTAATATACCCATGTATCTCTCGAACGAATACATATAACTCAGGAATAGGGACCCACATATCTTAATCTCTCTAACAAGGTGGACCACTACGGGGGAAATGCATCTCAAGCTGACAAAGAGTTTGCACCACCTCACTCTGTAAATTGTTTAGTATATCGGGATCAATAACCTTGCTATAAACCGCATTGAAGAAATAACATAGCTTCATGATTGCCAACCTAACATCCTCTGACAGGATATTTCTAATTGCAACAGGGAGCATTTGGGTCATTAAGACATGACAGTCATGGGACTTCATACCAAGCAACTTCAAATCATCTATGGACACAAACTTCTTAATGTTTGCAGAGTAGCTCGATAGAACTTTAATACCATAGAGACACTTGCAGAGGTATTTTTTTTCCTTCTTGGACAAGGTGTAGCATGCAGCAAGGATATACGAACCTTTTTCATCCTCCTCTATCTCTACGAGCTTGGGCCTAATTCCCATGAAGGCCATGTCGCGGTGAGCATTCACATCATCCTTGGTCTTCCCAAGTATGTTCAGCAGGATGCCAACCAAATTATCACAAACATTCTTCTCAACGTGCATGACATCAATACAATGACGGACATCTAACCCTTTCTAGTATGGTAAGTTCCAAAATATCAACCTCTTCTTCCAAATGATCCTGGGACGAACAGATTTGCGGCTCTTTCCATACTGAACATCGATATCCTCCACGCGTGAATATACTTTCCTTCCACTCATAGGTTGCGGGGCCGCACGAACTTTTCTCTTCCCATCAAATTTATCATACATCTTATGGTATCGATGACTTCGAGGTAGAAACTTACGGTGACCCATGTACATAGCTTTCTTGGAATTCGGCAGCCACAAGCTCTCAGTCTCCTCTTCACAAATTGGATACGCTTTGGCTCCTTTCGTACTATAGCCCGCCAAATTACCAAGGAATGGGAAATCATTTATAGTGCAAAATAACATAACCCGTAGTGTGAAGTTCTCTCTTTTGTATGCATCCCACACCGCAACCCCCTCGTTACATAATTTTACCAAATCCTCAATCAGTGGTGCTAGGTACACATCAATATCATTTTTCAACTGTTTGGGTCCCGAAATTGGCAACGACATCACGATATACTTCTGCTTCATGCACAATCAAGGAGGGAGATTGTAGATATACAATAAAACTGGCCAAGTGCTATGATGACTGCTCATATTATTAAATAGATTCATTTCATCTGTACTCAATCCAAATCTTATGTTCCTCATCTCGGCACCAAACTCTTCATGTTTCCAACCAGTGTTTCTTCATTGAGCTAAATCAGCGGGGTGTCTCAACTTGCCATCTTCCGTTTGAGATTCATAATGCCAACTCAATAAGTTTGCCTCTTTGGGATTTGCAAACAATCGCTCTAAACAGGAAATGATGGGTAAATACCACAATACCTTAGCCAGTGCCCCTTTGTTCACATCTTCACCATCGTTGGTTTGGCTCTTACTCTTTTTATCATTATTTTTCTTCTTTTGTTTGTATTGGGGTACACCATAAACTAGATAAACACGTAGTTCCTTATGTGCGTTGCGGTATAATATGCAATCATTCGGATATGCATGTATCCTTTATATTTCCATTCCTATGGGACATAGTAGCCTCTTCGCTTCATAAATGTTTGTTGGCAACTTATTTCCCTTTGGAAGCATATCCGATAAAGAACTAAAAGTGCATTGAAACTTGTATCTGTCCAATGGTGTTTTGCCTTTAGTTCAAACAATGCAAGGACCGAACCCAACTTGGTGTATTCTGCTTTGCAAGCTGAAAACAACAGCTTGGCATCATCTTCCATTAAGATTTTAATTTTTTTTTAAACTCTGTTTTCGTGCAATTTCCCTCTACATCCCGCAACATTTGATCTAAATTATCCTCCTCGGACATATCATGCTCCAACTCGTGATCGAGTTTCAGCATGTCTTTGTTGCATACCAGAGGGGTACTACTTGTCTCTCCATGATGGATCCAACACATGAAATTCCTCATGAAGCCACGTCGAATCAAGTGGTCTTCAATTTGAGCTGAGTTGATAAATCTCCTGAGATTAGTGCAATCAATTGAAAGACAATATATGAACTTTACACCAGTCTTAACCATGTCTTGTTCTGCAATTCCTCCCTAACCGCAAACAATGAGGACGGGTTCTGATATATAAATATATATATATATATATTGTGACACTACGGTATGGTGTGACATTATAAAATGTGAAATTAGAGATTAAAATCTTTCGGCTTGAGGTTTACTCGCGTTTTTGGGCCTTTTGAAGTGATGTGTCACCACGGAGTGTCGTAACCTTTTAAAAGGTGCATGATGAGGTCAAAAACATATTGAAATATGATATGGGAGGTTAAAACCATAAGGTATGGAGGTTAATAAGCGTTTAGGGCCGTTTGTGGGTTTTGGGCCTTTCCGGGGGAGTTTGGGCCTAAGGGAAAGGTCCGTGGGCTTTGGTGGGATGGTGTTCGAGTCCATTTAGGGTGGGAGTCCTGTTTGGGGGGCCTCCTCCTGCCCTTTTGGGCGTCCTCCCCCTGCCCCTTGCGCCCCAAGTGCCCTAGCCGCCTCTCACACCTCCCCACCTCCTCCTCTTCCTTGCGCCCCCTTTGCCCCCATTGCTCTCCACCTCTCCACCACCTCTCCTCCACCCCCTTGCTTCCCTAGGGTGGCCTCCCCACCCCTGCATCCTCATGGATCCATCCGAGGAGCGAGGAGCGAGGTGCGAGGAGCGAGGAGCGAGGAGCGAGGAGATCTATTGGAGTTTTCGTGCGTCGGGCAAAGGTGGTGCGACCCCGGGAGTGCCTTCTACTTCCCGCCAATCTGTTGCCCGTGGTTGAGGCAAGTGTGTTGTGATGGATAGCGATTTGTAGGTTGCTTGTTGAGAATAGATGGAATTGACTACATGATATATGATCACTTGCCATGCTTTTATGATTGCCAATGATATGATGAGCATGTTAATAAGTTATGATGCCATGTGTTAATATGTGAGTTAAATATGATGTTGGCATAAATGCATACATGGCATGTTACATGGCTCGGGCGGTGAGAAAGTCATAACTAGTCCGGGAAGGTCGGTGAGAAAGTTATGACTAATCCGGAAAGCCAATGAGTAAGTCCTACATCGTGATTCCATTCACCGCGGTGAGTTCGAAACTCAGCAAGCATATTGCAATGGACAACAAGAACAATAACATGGCAATAATGTCTCACATCATGTATATCATCTCATTCATGAACACATAACATTATCATCATCATTACGTATGCAATGCAATGCTCATGTCTCCTTGGAAACTCATACCGGTATGGTTGAGTACACACCCGTCGGTGTGCACCCTCTCCCCCCTTCCATCCCGAAGATGGAGGGTGCCTACTCCTCGCTTCCAAACACCACGTGGATGGAATCACGATGTAGGACTTACTCAATGGCTCTCCGGATTTGTCATAACTTTCTCACCGACCTGGCTCAACGACTCTTTTATCATTTAACATCTATACACGATGTCTTGTTTACTTTTCACCATTCATTCATCATATAACAACAATACCGAAAAGTCATTCACAAAAAGACTTCTTCCTCGGTATCACATGATTGAAATACACATAACACTGACGGTTGCGCTAAATCATATAGACTATGACGGCAACATCGTTAACAACAAAACACCACATCGTGTGAAGGCCCATCATCCATTTAAAACTAACTTTGCAACACCTCGCAAAATCAAACTCAACCCTTTGGAACAGAACATCAACTCTAAAGTCAAACATCTGCACACACAACCGCCATAAATTTTATCAAAAGAGAGGGAAACTCAATCCCAAAAGAAAACTCTTCACTAACCAAATTCACTTATGAAACATTCATAAAAACCAGACTTGTGAAACATCCGCACACCAAACACATTTTCCAAATGACTCCAACTCTAGCCAAACAGAGTTACACATCAAGGGCTTAACTCAAAAGTTTCCAACACAACCCTTTATGACCATCTGCTTCCTTTTAAAATTAATTCCAAAGATAATTCGGTCTTGAGCGAAAAGGCGCGATCGACTCAAAAACTTTTGGGGTGTAAATCCATACTCATAGCACCAACTAAACAAATTAGCCAAAACCAAATATTTGCACCAATTTCTCTGAGTTTTAGGAAACTCAAACACAAGATATGGAACATCTTGACCGAAAACCCTTCAACCAAAAGGGCAAACAACCGACCAGTCCAAAAGCTTTTGAACACAAGCTCGGATAAAAGAACCATCTCTAGTACTCCACTACGCTTTCTATTAAAGACTTCAGTAATCACTATTTACTCCTTAAGGAGCCCCAACACAAATCAACCAAAAGCTTCACAACAAATTCTTCCTCTAGTTACCATTCCCAACACTTTTAATTAAGGTTTAAGATGCTTATCACAAAGGCACCCAACCCAGACTACATTGACATGATCCCCACGGATCACTAAATCATAATACTTCTTACTCTAAATTTGAAACATAGTACTTCAACAGCTACTTGAGCATGGTCAACCTATCAATTTATACCATCCATACGTCAAACTCTTGACAATTGAAACTTGTTCAATCTATAAAATGACTTCAACAAATAAGTAATATCTCTACAAGATAAAATTCGTAAATAGGATTCTAAGATATGCAATCATTAAGGTTAAAATCTTGCATCATGATTATTATCCATTGTTCATCCCATCACAACATGTACTTGACATAATACCACAGTTTTACACTTTTTCTTCTATTGGATCAATGGTTTCCAACAATTAACCACACTACCAAAGCATCAATATCAATTCTTTGCAAAATCATCAATCAACAACATTGCTTTTAGCTACCCTATACATCGGTTACAACAAAACTTCCACCACACAACATACTCCAACTATTAAATTGGATTTAATAAGTTAGACTAGCACAATGTTTTTAACAACATCATTAACAAATAGTCTTATGTCTTCTCAATTGAAGTCTAGTTAACTGTAACAATATTGTTTCATTATTGTTAAATTAACGACTTAGCAACAATATAAGTCTAGTTTCAAACACATAATGTCTCCAAGGGTCAAACGAACAATAAAACTCTCATATAGCAAAGCTAAACCTTAAAGCAATAATCATCACACGCAATTTATTATCAAACTAATAGAATGACTTGTGGAATCAATATGGTGAAGCTACGTGTGGGCGTGTGACTATTTCCCTTCCCCGCATGCCGTTCTCATGGTACCTAAAATAACAAGAAAACACAAGCGTGAGTTCGAAACTCAGCAAGCATATTGCAATGGACAACAAGAACAATATCATGGCAATAACATCTCCCATCATATATATCATCTCATTCATGAACACTTAACAATATCATCATCATTATGTATGCAATGTAATGCAATGCTCATGTCTCCTTGGAAACTCATACCGGTATGGTTGAGTACACACCCGTCGGTGTGCACCCTCTCCCCCCTTCCATCCCGAAGATGGAGGGTGCCTACTCCTCGCTTCCAAACACCACGTGGATGGAATCACGATGTAGGACTTTCTCAATGGCTCTCCGAATTAGTCATAACTTTCTCACCGACCTTCCCCGGACTAGTTATGACTTTCTCACCGCCCGGGCCATGTAACATGCCATGTATGCAATTATGCCAACATCATATTTAACTCGTACATTAACACATGGCATCATAACATAATAAACATGCTCATCATATCATTGGCAATCATTAAAGCATAGCAAGTGATCATATATCATGTAGTCAATTCCATCTATTCTCAACAAGCAACCTACAAATCGGTATCCATTACAACACACTTGCCTCAACCACGGGCAACAAATTGGCGGGAAGTAGAAGGCACTCCCGGGGTCGCACCACCTGCACATAGGCATCACACACTCGCAATCATGTCCACAAAACAGTACGCAAACCCTCATCTACCCCGACATTGCCAACTACTCGCAAAACCTAAAAACAGAGGTTCTGTCCCGTCGGGACAGTAGCCTTGCAAAAGGCGTAACTTGAGTTCTAAGACTCCGAATCAATTAAATGAGTATATCCTCGCGTAGCTTAGGAAATTTCCCAACTTTTTCTAGGTATAGGGAAAGACTGATTCGGACTCTAAAGTTGTTTAATCTACAAAATACCGTGATCTGTTCCAATCACGTCACAGATTTTAACACGCTCGGTAAAACAGCCATAACTTTCAAATGGCTGGGCGGAATTTAACGTTCTTTATATCCACGGAAAGATAACAAAATTATCTACAACTTCTTCAACGTCCGTACGACCAGATTCCGACTCTAATTTGGCGAAAAACCGAACCCTGTGTCGACTGCTCATGCTGCCCGAAACAGAGAACGTGGCAACTTCTAGATCTAATCCAATCTACTCAATTCCAGTACCACCAATTGATCTAAAAACTCCACTCCAAATATCATCATCATTATGTATGCAATGTAATGCAATGCTCATATCTCCTTGGAAACTCATACCGGTATGGTTGAGTACACACCCGTCGGTGTGCACCCTCTCCCCCCTTCCATCCCGAAGATGGAGGGTGCCTACTCCTCGCCTGCTCACCGCGGTGAATGGAATCACGATGTAGGACTTACTCATTGGCTTTCCGGATTAGTCATAACTTTCTCACCGACCTTCCCGGACTAGTTATGACTTTCTCACCGCCCGAGCCATGTAACATGCCATGTATGCATTTATGCCAACATCATATTTAACTCACATATTAACACATGGCATCATAACTTATTAACATGCTCATCATATCATTGGCAATCATAAAAGCATGGCAAGTGATCATATATCATGTAGTCAATTCCATCTATTCTCAACAAGCAACCTACAAATCGCTATCCATCACAACACACTTGCCTCAACCACGGGCAACGGATTGGCGGGAAGTAGAAGGCACTCCCGGGGTCGCACCACCTTTGCCCGACGCACAAAAACTCCAATAGATCTCCTCGCTCCTCGCTCCTCGCACCTCGCTCCTCGCTCCTCGGATGGATCCATGAGGATGCAGGGGTGGGGAGGCCACCCTAGGGAAGCAAGGGGGTGGAGGAGAGGTGGTGGAGAGGTGGGGAGCAATGGGGGCAAAGGGGGCGCAAGGAAGAGGAGGAGGTGGGGAGGTGTGAGAGGCGGCTAGGGCACTTGGGGCGCAAGGGGCAGGGGGAGGACGCCCAAAAGGGCAGGAGGAGGCCCCCCAAACAGGACTCCTACCCTAAATGGACTCGAACACCATCCCACCAAAGCCCACGGACCTTTCCCTTAGGCCCAAACTCCCCCGGAAAGGCCCAAAACCCCTGAAACGGCCCGGAAACGCATTACATTAAATAGTTGGAGTATGTTGTGTGGTGGTAATTTGGTTATCACCTATGTATAGGGTAGTTAAAAGTAATGTTGTTGGTTGATGGTTATGCCCATTTGTTGATTTTGATGACTAAGTAGTAGTGGTAACTGTTTAGATTACCCGTTGGAAAACCATGGTTAAAATAGAGGAAATTTTTAACATGTTGCGATGGAGTGAGGTTTGGATAATTAACATGATGAATGATGTTATCCTTAATGAAAGTATAAATTAGACTCTCCCTTACGAATTCTTCCCTGCGGAGATAATATGTACATGTTGAAGTCGTTGTCTAACTGAATAAGGTTCGGTTGTCGAGACGTGAATATATAGGAGGTATGAAATTTATATGTTAATTTTGCTGAAAGATTTGTTGAAGTCATTTTATTGATTGAACAAGTTTCAATTGTCAAGATTTTGACGTATGGATAGTATAAAATTGGTAGGTTGACCATGCTCAAGTAGCTGTTGAAGTATTATGTTTCAAATTTAGAATAAGAAATGTTATGATTCGGTGATCCGTGGGGATCATGTCAATGTAGTCTGGGTTGGGTGCCTTTGTGATAAGCATCTTAAACCTTAATTAAAAGTGTTGGGAATGGTAACTAGAGGAAGAATTTGTTGTGAAGCTTTTGGTTGAATTGTGTTGGGGCTCCTCAGGGAGTAAAAAAAGTGATTATTAAAGTCTTTTAATGGAAAGCGTAGTGGAGTTCTAGAGATGGTTCTGTTTATGCTGAGCTTGTGTTTAAAAGCTTTTGGACTGGTTTGGTTGTTTGCCATTTTGGTTGAAGGGTTTTCGGTCAAGGTGTTCCTTATGCTGTGTTTCAGAGTTTCCCCAAAACTCGTAATGTTTGGTGTCGACCTTTGGTTTTGGCGAATTTGTTTAGTTCGTGTTGTGAGTTTGGATTTACATCCAAAAGTTTTTGAGTCGATCGCGCCCTTTCGCGTTCGCACTGAATTATCTTTGAAATTAATTTTAAAAGGAAGCAGATGGTCATAAAGGGTTGTGTGGGAAACTTTTGAGTTAAGCCCTTGATGTGTAACTCTATTTGGCTAGAGTTGGAGTCATTTGGAAAATGTGTCTAGTGTGCGGGTGTTTCACAAGTCTGGATTTTTATGAATGTTTCATAAGTGAATTTGGCTAGAGAAGAGTTTTCTTTTGGGATTGAGTTTTCCTCTCTTTTGATAAAATTTATGGCAGTTGTTTTTGCAGATGTCTAACTTTGGAGTCAATGTTCTTTTCCAAAATGTTGATCTTGGTTAAAATGCGATGTTTTGCAAAGTTTAGCTATCTATCGTTGGTGGGTTCTGATTTGATGTGGTGCCTTACTGTTAATTATGTTGCCATCATAGTCTATATGATTTAGCGCAACCGTCAGTGTTATGGGTATTTCAATCATTTGATACCGAGGAAGAAGTTATTTGGTGAATAACTATTCGGTACCGTTGTTCCATGATGGATGAATGGTGAAAAGTAAACATGACATCGTTTTTACATGTTAAATGATAAAAGAGTCGTTGAGCCAGGTCGGTGAGAAAGTCATATATGGAGATATGACTAATCCGGAGTGCTCCTGAAGAGTGTGCATTTATGTCATGAAATGAGATTTCCCTTGCTTTCTAGTATGAAAAGAAGTAATGAAGAATTTCTGGTATGTTGGTTGTGATGTAGGGGATTTATGATTCCTTTGTGATTTGGCTTGGATGTTGCCGAATTCTTTCCAAATGGTTGTTAATGCTTTGGGTTTGAGTTGTTCTGTGTACACTTGGGCTTGATAGCTAAGTGTTTTTGTGTGAGGGCGAGACCCTCTTAAGAAAGGAACCAATTGTGGTTTGGTAAAGTTTTTACGATCCTAGCTTGGGGCTAGGTGTAGAACCTTAGTGGTATAAGGGTGGTTTGTGATGAAGGTTGATGATGTAAGGATTTAACCTTTATTAAGAGTAGCGATGGGTGGAAGTGAAGTTGACGGTAGTTCGGTGATATTTGTCCTGCTGTGAGCAATTGTCGTCACTAGTTGTTCTTGGATTTGAGTCTTGTCTGGGAAAGGATGGAATAAAATGTTAGTATGATCGTGTATCGGAAGGGCAAGTGTGCCTTAATGAGTTATTCCCCTCGTTGGAAATTTTCGGGAATGTAGAGAGGTCGTTAAAGGAATTGTGACTTGCTTTGATTATGTCATGTTGAGTTTAATGGAGTATGGTAGTCAGGTTGGTTGTGATAGAAGTATGAAGTGTTGGCCGTGAGGATTCGAGCGTTTTGGGTTGATGGAGCCCTTTGTGGTTGGTACGCAGATTCTGTTTGGGAATGGAAGTGAAGGTCGACCTGTGAGAGGTTGCCCTTGGTTGAGCTAGATCATTACTTTTCTCGCCAAGTGTTGGTTTTGAGAACTCGTTTGTCGTTTGTTCCGGTTTTAGTCATTGTGCGAATGTTTTGAGCTGCAGAGAAGCCTTTTGTCCCTTGGGGACTTTGTTGTTGATTATGGCGTCCTTCGGATTCGAGGTCGAATCCTGTTGAAGGGGGGAAGAATGTGACACTACGGTATGGTGTGACATTATAAAATGTGAAATTAGAGATTAAAATCTTTCGGCTTGAGGTTTACTCGCGTTTTTGGGCCTTTTGAAGTGATGTGTCACCACGGAGTGTCGTAACCTTTTAAAAGGTGCATGATGAGGTCAAAAACATATTGAAATATGATATGGGAGGTTAAAACCATAAGGTATGGAGGTTAATAGCATTTCCGGGCCGTTTCCGGGGTTTTGGGCCTTTCCGGGGGAGTTTGGGCCTAAGGGAAAGGTCCGTGGGCTTTGGTGGGATGGTGTTCGAGTCCATTTCAGGTAGGAGTCCTGTTTGGGGGGCCTCCTCCTGCCCTTTTGGGCGTCCTCCCCCTGCCCCTTGCGCCCCAAGTGCCCTAGCCGCCTCTCACACCTCCCCGCCTCCTCCTCTTCCTTGCGCCCCCTTTGCCCCCATTGCTCTCCACCTCTCCACCACCTCTCCTCCACCCCCTTGCTTCCCTAGGGTGGCCTCCCCACCCCTGCATCCTCATGGATCCATCCGAGGAGCGAGGAGCGAGGTGCGAGGAGCGAGGAGCGAGGAGATTTATTGGAGTTTTCGTGCATCGGGCAAAGGTGGTGCGACCCCGGGAGTGCCTTCTACTTCCCGCCAATCCGTTGCCCATGGTTGAGGCAAGTGTGTTGTGATGGATAGCGATTTGTAGGTTGCTTGTTGAGAATAGATGGAATTGACTACATGATATATGATCACTTGCCATGCTTTTATGATTGCCAATGATATGATGAGCATGTTAATAAGTTATGATGCCATGTGTTAATATGTGAGTTAAATATGATGTTGGCATAAATGCATACATGGCATGTTACATGGCTCGGGCGGTGAGAAAGTCATAACTAGTCCGGGAAGGTCGGTGAGAAAGTTATGACTAATCCGGAAAGCCAATGAGTAAGTCCTACATCGTGATTCCATTCACCGCGGTGAACGGAAGCGAGGAGTAGGCACCCTCCATCTTCGGGATGGAAGGGGGGGAGGGTGCACACCGACGGATGTGTACTCAACCATACCGGTATGAGTTTCCAAGGAGACATGAGCATTGCATTACATTGCATACATAATGATGATGATATTGTTAAGTGTTCATGAATGAGATGATATATATGATGGGAGATGTTATTGCCATGATATTGTTCTTGTTGTCCATTGCAATATGCTTGCTGAATTTCGAACTCACGCTTGTGTTTTCTTGTTATTTTAGGTACCATGAGAACGGCATGCGGGGAAGGGAAATAGTCACACGCCCACACGTAGCTTCACCATATTGATTCCACAAGTCATTCTATTAGTTTGATAATAAATTGCGTGTGATGATTATTGCTTTAAGGTTTAGCTTTGCTATATGAGAGTTTTATTGTTCGTTTGACCCTTGGAGACATTATGTGTTTGAAACTAGACTTATATTATTGCTAAGTCGTTAATTATTGCTGTTTTTAGTTGTCTCTCATAATCCATACATTGATATACTGTTGTTGCTCCTTTAATTCATGTTAAAACAAAGGAGATGCTGCCGAAATTTCGGTTTTTAGCATATGTACCTTTGCTGGAATTTATGGTAACTTGTGGTATTTAGATGTTGTTTAGCTTATGTTTGGTAGCATTCAGGCATAGTAAATGCCAGGGTGTTACATATATATATATATATATATATATATATATATATATATATATATATAGTTTTACCCCTAGACCGTCTTCCTTAGTTAAGAGCTTTCAATTCCCTCATTAGGAGACATGCATATTTAAAACAATAATAATGATATTGAAATACGTAATGCAGTAATTAAGCTTGAAAATTCTTTGGACTTCAATGAAAGAAAATAAGGGTGGAAGCATTAACAAAGTTGAGAAAATTTCGGTTGCATCTCCCCGCTTTTCTCTAAATACTCGTCTCGACAATTTTTCAAGAGGGTGTGTATCCGGAGAACACCAGGGAGATGCTGCCGAAACTTTCTCTGGAGTTGTACAATAGCTTCATTAGGAACTTGTCTGAACCATATATCATCGAACTATCCAAAAAAACATGGACAATTCGAGACTGCTTATTTATAAATATGCCATTTCAGCATATTTATAAATAAACACCCTCGAATGGAAGACGCATAGGTTACGCAGCCTAAACTGTAGCATTGATCATATTAATTATAGCAACAATAATGACATTTAAAATATTCATCAAACCAAAATTGAATTTAATTCCTAGTGCAAAATTGAAGGGATTTGAAGGAGTGGTCACCTTTTGAAGAAAATCACAAATAAGAGGAAATCTCGTTAAGCTAGGGTTTCAACTTTACCATCAAACCACCATCTCCTCGAGGATTTCATAACTTCTCACCCATATTAGTTTCAACCATAGCACTAATGATAGGTAACATATTCAACAAATCAAAATTGAATTTCTTAATGCAAATTGAAGGAATGCTGACTTTTTAAAGAAAACCACAAATAAGAGAAAATATAGGAGAAATCTCCTCAAGCTAGTAGGGCTTCAACTTACCCTCTTAACACACATCCTTAAGGATTTCATATTTTTTCACCCAAGTCTAAGTTTCAACCAGAGTATGTTCTGTTTTTTGGGGCGACGGCGGTTTTTTTTTTGCTCTAGAACACCAACAGAGGAGAGTTCATCATGTGGGTATATAAAACCTAGTGAGGCTCATCACGTTCAGTTCTAGCGAAGAATCAATTGTGATGATGCCCCCACATCATAGTTGGTTCTTTGCTAGAACCAACTGTGATGAGGAGGGGCCCCTCATCACAGTCGGTTCTATCTAAGAACCGACTTTGATGAATAGTGTCATCACTATTGGTTTTAGATAATAACCGATTGTAATGAGTGGTTTATCATAGCCGGTTCTAGATAAGAACCGATTGTGATGACTCCGTTAATATTGCACACACATATAACAATCGATTTTTTCTCAAAAGTTGAAAATCGACACAGATGAAGCGATAGTGTTGTCTCATTCTGTAGCAGTGCAAGTAGGCAATATAAATCCTAGTAAAGTCAATTGCACATAGTAAAATGACAAGAGATCAATCACACAAATATGAACACACTATATTTTTCCCATGATGATCGGAGACTTGTCGATCTCCCTAGTCCACATTAAGTAAGCTTGAACAAATCATTTCAGCACCGTACCATCGAGCGCTTCCCTCAATCCACTATGGTCACTCTTCCTCCACTCCAAAGATGTTGAGTACCAAGCCCTTGATCACGCACTTGGGCCTCTTGTCATGCTTCTTGAAGAGGTCTCCCTAGTCCATGTTGAGAAGCTTGAACAAATCATTTCAGCGATGTATCATCAAGCACTTCCTTCAATCCACTACAATCACTCTTCCTTTACTCCGAAGATGGTGAGTACCAAGCCCTTGATCACACACTTGGGTCTCTTCACACGCTTCTTGAAGAGGCCGCTGGCAAACAACTGCACAAGTCATCTAGGTGACGATGGCTACGAGAGTAATAAGCCAAGATTCTCATTTAACTTCCACCAAGTGCCAACAAGCCCAATATTGATGCAAATGAACTTGATTCTTATTTTTGTTGCCTCATAAGGTGCAACACATGCACAAAAAAGAGGATAGCATTTACAATAGCTCAATATATTCAATAGGGTGTTAAGAGTCTCTACCGATCGGCCATAAGGGAGTATAAATACCAAATACACAAAAACTAGTTGTTTGGAACTCGCTACAGAAATTAACCCCACAGACGGTCCGCACCAACAAGATGGATAGTATGTGGCCCTCGTCTCCAACAATAATATTCCAAACAAAAAACTAGCCGTTGCGGGATGGTGTGAGGCCATCCCTTTTATGCTACGGTGTACCATAAAAGAAATATTCTAAAGTGCATACTGTGCTAGTCTCATGATTAGTAGCTAGCACGCACATCCACAAATTGAAATCATATATAGCCATAGAAAAGTTACATAATTTATTGCAGCGGAAGTTATTTTATATATAATATTACATAAACGAAAGTAAAACAGTGACGGGAACATTTCACCTTGTAGTTCGCCATTAAGCCTAATAACCCCACATGCAACTAACAAGGTGATCCCTAGAAAATATCATCATTATCAAATATGTTTCCTGCGTTAAAGTTTATTTCATCGGGAATATCTGATTCTTCACCTAAAAACAACATAGATAGCAAGTTGAGTACAAAAGTACTCGCAAGACTTTTGCAAAACCTAAAATACATGCAGGCTGAATCAAATGAAAGGCTACTACGATTACTTTGGATGAAGCTGAATTTGAAATGTAAATACTAAATAATAGATTAAAAGCTAAATTTTGTAAAAGCAAGTAAGAATAACAGAAATGTAGCAATTAACTCACAGTCCTTCGTAAGCAAACTCACAGTCCTTCGTGAGTGATAAAATGACCAATGCCAACACATGGCAAAAGTTAAATATAATATAAAGAAAATTTAACAATGTAATCTAGTTCCATTCCATTTATCCCATCTTATGAAAATATAAAACATATAACTATGTGATGGCTTTACCAAGTGCTCATGACCGCGAGCATGGCTAATCGATTAGTTTTAACTCTGTAGAGATGTACTAATTTACCCACAAGAGATAATCAACTATTTTTGCCACTCAATTATCACACTTCTTAGGTGTGCGGCAGAGAGATTATAACATAACTATTACATTACCTAGCCCTAACTTTGCACCAGCCTAGTGACGATAAATCCTTTCTATGGTGGCAGAAGTCAATAGCCGTACTCACAGTACTCACGATGGTTTCACATCCCATCACCCTCGTTCTCCCCATAGCCATTACACTGTTGCACCAATATGCAATTACTCACACCTCAGTTTGGAAGCCCCTTACAAGCAAATCGATCTACCCGGAATGTCTTTGCTACTCCAGTCTTCCAATGTGCAAAGCTAGTACTAAGTAACTTAATAGGTTAAGACCGTCCTATACCAGTACTTGTAGTTGAACGATTATCTTGGCCTGATAACAACACATGTCAATGGTTGGTTGGAGGGGAAGAAGGAGAGAAGTGGCTACATGTGGTCCCGAGTGATGGAAGGGTCCACCTGGCAGTCGACAAGAGGCAAGTGGGATGGTTGGCGATGCATTAATGGCTGGGCCTACCTGTCGGTCAAAGAAAGGTGGTTTAAACCCAATGCTTCCGGACAAAGCATTAATAAGACATTTAATTCAAGGGAAAAATCATGATAATTATTTTTGAAATTTTTATTTAATATCTTGAGTAAGTTTTGTACTTTCTGTAAAAAATTTAGGTAAAAATAATTGGCAGATTATTTACTGAAAATCTAACAATGGGACTGCTCCAAATTTTAAATTCTGGAAATGATTTATTTAAGGATTCTAGTTGATCTAATAATTTTTGAAACTTTTTCCAAAGTTTTAAATGACCTAAGGACACTTGAATAAAAATTTGAACTTAAAAATTAAGTAATTAGTTTATAATAAATCTTTTACTCAAATTTGTAGATTTTCAAATTTTTATTTTATAAATTGGAAAAGGAATTAAATTTTATTATTAATTTTTGAAAATTTTACTAGATGTGAATATTGATCTACTGAACTTATGGTAAAAATTTGGGATACATTAAAGTTAATTAAAAGTTTATAAAAAGTTGTTCTTTGTACTATTCAAAGTCACATCACATAAATGAATTTTATCATTTCTTTAATTAAATGGTTTGACACTCATTTTATAGCATGATAAGGTTCTTCGGAGAATTCTAATGATTTTAAAATATGTTTACAGATTTGTATTACATTTTTAATTTTTACCTTTTTAATTTTATCTTTTTAATAATTTCATTTTAATGACTTCCAATTAAGAAAATCTCCAAAAAGACCAATAAATTCAGAAAATTCAATAATAAAGTAATTAAATAATTAAATATTTATTTTTTTTTCTCTTCTATTGAATTTTGAGATGTTATATATGGGCAGACCATCCAGCACACAGGCGCGGACCATCCGCCAAAGGGAACCAAGATGATGACATTCTATAGCAATGCTTGAATTGCAAATTCGGATCATTCAAGATCAGCGGGGCATCCGAATTATGTAGCAATGTCCGAGGGACATTTCTATTAGGACAAATGAAAAGATGGTTAGAGACTGCACATTTTTCATGCACCGCATATTCGTATCACATAAAGTTTAATTAAACCAATGAAAAACTGGGAATTTTAACATTTTTTAACCCTATATATAATTCAACACTAAGTGACCCATATAATCTTGCATAAACAGCACCACCTCAACCAAACAGCAATTCCAAACCAAAAGCTCAAACAACAATAAGAAAGCTAATACCCAACACTACACCGTTGGAAAGTGCTACCATTGGTATAGCAAAGTTTTAGCAAGTTTTAAGAACATTTGAAGAAGTTTCATATTTCAATGAGTTTCTCTCATTTCTAGCAAAGTTTCAACAAGTTCCAGATTTTGGAACTCAAGTTTCACAAAGTTTTAACTGATGAGTTTCAACAAGTTTCAACCTAAAGTTTTAATAAGTTTCACCATGTTTCAAACAAAAATTTTAACAAGTTTCAATAGGTTTCAAGCAAGTTTCAAAAAGTTTCGGCTAGTCTCAATGTGCTCGCTTGGCTCACCGCTGAATCCTTGCTTGAGCTCCACATCCATTCCGTGTCATCTAGCCGCCGAGTTGCACCAAGTCAAATCCAGCCAGATCCGAGGTCAGCATCACCGAATCTACTGGATCCTATCATCGACGACGAATACGATGGTCGGAGTTACCACATCCATCATCGGAGATGGATGCGGGCCCACGCCTCCCCCTACAGGTGATGGTGAGCTTGTCACCTCACCACACTATCAGCTCCCCCTCTCCTGCTACCGAGTATCCCGTCCAACCTAGTGTGCCACCACCTCCTCGTGCTTCCCTCCTCCGCAGCCCCACCGTCGAGCCACCGCCACCCTAGCCTCCCTTTACAACTGGAGGGCATGTGGCGAATCAGTCAGCGGCAGAGAGAGAGAGAGAGAGAGAGAGAGAGAGAGAGAGAGAGAGAGATGTGATACTTAATTTGAGCGAAGTGATTTGCGATAGTTCATGTAGCCAGGGATTTTTATTTCGGCGAAATTTCGGCCATTTCGGTACAGAGCGAAATGTCGGAAATTTTAGATTTTTGTTGTTTTTTATTTGAATTTTTTTGTTTTTTATTTGAATTTGACCGAAATTTCGGTCATTTCAGTGGGAGCCGATATTTGTGCCAATCCGAAAAAAAAACCCTGCCTATAGCTGGGCTAAAGAAGCAAGGGACATATGGTTGAGATCAGGGGTGGACCCAAGGCCCGGCCAGCCTGAGCCCGGGCTCGGGCTCAACCCATGTAACAAACATCCTAAATCTCATATTCACGCAACCTGGCAAGTACAATCTTCAAATCAGAAACGAAAATATAGAGCCTGAATCTACAAGCTTTACTAGCATCTTGTAAAAAACATCCTAAATTGTATAAAAAATTAGCAACTAAAATTTAAATAACTTTGGACTTGTTGTCTTTTTTTAAACGTGTCCAGGCTCTAAAAAATTTCTAGTCCGCCACTGGTTGAGATCATACGTGGAGGGTAAATCGGACAGCTCTATCCGATTCCGTCAGATCTGTTCAAAAGGGCATACCCTAGGCTATTTTTTCCCAAAAGAAAAACTCCATTTCTTTTCCTTAGGCAGCTAGCTAGCCATCCCCCACCTTTGTCGTTTTAAATACCCCCCTCGCCTCCACCCTCCTCCTCTCGTGCTAAACCCCAAAGCAGCAAAGCATCCCCCCACAAAGAAACTCTCACACCTCAACCTCTTCCTCACGAACACAACAACACCAAAATCAATTGCAAGAAAGGCGAACTAAGAGACAGCGATGGAGTCGAGCATGGCGCGGCGGCTGTGGCACGTGGTGCGCGCCGTGCTGTTCATGCTCCGCAAGGGCATGTCCAAGCGGAAGCTGGCCATGGACCTGCACCTCCTCGTCCACCGCGGCAAGATCGCCGGCAAGGCCCTCGGCAAGCTCATGAACACCCACGGCCACCACGACCACGCCGCATCCACGGCTGCGGCTGCGGAGGCTCCGCCGCCGTCCTTCTCATGCCGCGCCCTCGACCCGGCCCTCGCCGTCTACGACCCGCGCGGCGCCGGCCGCGAGGTGGAGTTCAGCTGTAGCAACACGCCCTCCTACCCCTCCCTCCACCTCAACCTCACTGGCAAGCGCCGCCGACGCAACAACCGCCGCAGCCAGCGCGGCGCCAACGGAGCGGAGCCCGGGTGGTACAACTACGACGCGGCCGACATTGCCAGGGTCTTCGATATCCTCAACAACGAGCAGCTCCTGAACGACGACAGCCCAGCGCCCCTCGCCGTGGCCGCTACGCCGTCCCCCGCGCTATGGTCGAGCTTCGGCAGCAGCCCAGCGCCGGTGATGCAGCTGCGGATCACCGACTCGCCGTTCCCGCTGAGGAACGACGCGTCGGCGGAGGACGGCGGGCAGGTGGACCGGGAGGCGGAGGAGTTCATCAAGAAGTTCTACGAGCAGTTGCGCACGCAGCAGAGCCTTGCCGCTGCCACGCCGGACTACGGGTACGCGCGTCCGGCGACCGGCGTCGCCTACTAGCTAGCAGCTACGTCCGCGCCGACATGTCTGTAGTGCTAGCTTATTCCTGCATGCATGTTAGCTTAATTTTTGTTCCAAGTGTCAAGTGTGTACGTGCTACAGTAATACATACATATATGTTTGCCCATGGATCAAACATGTTAATTTGTAGAGAGCTACTACTCTTGTAATCTTCTTGGACGTGATATTTTGCGTGCTTAGATCCATGCATGTATATGCCGTATATATACTAGGCTTGTAGCATTAATGCCATATTAGTATAGAACTAGGTCAAAGGCTGTACACCTTGCCTAGCTTGTAACTATGGTGCATGTATACTGATCGGGCTTGTACTGATCAAATCAAGAAGGAAGCTATATATATGTAAGAGTCTCAATATGATTCAGCTGGAGAATTTGTACTAATTTTGTTGTCGTACGAACACAAGCGTTGGAAATTGAAGGCCAGTAGTACCACAAGTTCGCAACACAACACAGGCAATTGTCAAAAATTCTTCTTTTGTTTCTTCTTATGTGCACGTACAGGGGCGGACCCAAGGCCCGGCTAGCCTGGGTCTGGACCTAGGCTCAGCCCATATAACAAACATCCTAAATCTCATATTCGCGCAACCTAGCAAGTACAATTTTCAAATCAGAAAGGAAAATATAGAGCCTGAATCTACAAGCTTTACTAGCGTCTTGTAAAAAATATCATAGTATACAAAATTAGCAACTAAAATTTAAATAGCTTTAGACTTGTTGTCATTTTTTAAGTGTGTCCGGGCTATAAAATTTTTTTGGGTCCGCCACTGTGCACGTATATATGCCTGGCCACCCGGGCCTTCTACGTATTGGTCTAGATCGTCTAGCTAGGACATGTAACTTTCATACGATCTTTGGTCGGCTTGCTGTCACTGATCAATCGATCGAGTTGTCAAACATCAAAGAATCGCATATAATAATGACCGTATAAACAAACAAGCAAGCTAGCTATCTCTCCTGTAGCATGCATCTCAAGATTCATTCTTCTTTTTCCCGTTTTCTGGACTTCTCTCGTAGCGAGCTTCTGATTCATTTTGCTCCTGAATGGATTCTCTCGGTATATTCCAAGCTAGCTAGCTAATGCACCCAACTGAAGATTATTGTTTATGATCGATCGATGCAGTTGTTTTCAAAGTCGATCCCGCGATGTTAATTGATCGTTTTGGACTTAGCTTACGCATGTCCAAAACGTATATATACATGCATATCGATCAGTACTAGCTGCGATCAGGGGCGGATCCAGGCCTCGGGCCACCCGGACCTGGGCCCGAGGCCTGGGATCCATGGAGCAACTGGCCCGTTGGCTTTTGCACAGAAGAATGCCTTCTATTTTTAGTGAAGAAGATACCATCCGGCGAGAGTCCCACCGGCCCGAGGCTTGTCGATTGGCTGGCTCCGCCCCTGGCTGCGACGCCCTAGCTAGGAGATCGATCTCAGCGTCTAAGAGCATGGTTAATAAGAGAGCTAACTACATGCTTTATCTCATTGTATAGCCAATCTAACACCACACTTATATAATAGTTAGCCATACATACATACAAAGCCATTAATACTTGACTCACATTCATCCTCTCATCATAATGTGGCAATCCTTACAGCCTGCTTACCTCACCTTATTATACTTGCTCTAAGATCGAGTGATTAGCTAGCGAGTCTTCACCAGTCACCACGTGGCCTGGACCATGTGGTTGAGTTGACAGCGTACGGTTGGCAGCGGGTACGTGATTAGTGAATAAATTAAGCAGCGTGATGAGGTATATTATTAGGTCCAACGGACCGCACTGTGGTTTATTTGGTTCCTGCATGCTATCAACCATATGGATTAGTAACACAGGAAAGCAAGTGGCAATTCTAATTAAGCTCCATTTATTTACCCTGAAAGTGATGCAATTGTGATTTAAGCACCATATATATTTTGTGCGCAGGTAACATGTACACAGTTTTACTTAGGAAAAATTGCACTTGAGGTCCCTCCACTGTTCAACTATGTTCAATTAACTGAGCAGTTTAAATTGAAACAGACTTCTCTAGCATGTTTTTAAGTTACACTTTCATCCATCATATCACCATTCAACTGCAAACCATAGCATAGTCTAGCAGTGTGGCACCTCGTCTTCCTGCATGATGAGCATAGTTTAACTATACCACCAACCACATGTTTGGTGGGTTATTATGTGAATTTCTACTTTAATCCGTGACTCGTGGGTTGTAAGCCTTAAGATGATTTACACTAGCCAATTATTCCCACCCTCTAATAAGTGATCACCATTCAGCCATAATATCCAAGCACATCTAAGTATCTAACAACCAGAAAATTCAGACGGCAGATAATTAGCAAAACCAGTGAAATCAATAATTAAGGGAGTGCATCTAGTGTGTACTATTTCCAAAATCAGTCTGTCATATTTCGAACTAACCCTGTTTCCTTCTAGTAACAAGCTCCCCTCTAATAGTGCATTAGCTTGTATTGCCTCCGATCACAAATAGCTATTGTTTTAGATATTGATATAATCTTAAAAAATACAGCTTTGACCAGTGATTTCTGTTATATATATAATATGTGCAGCAAATGCCTTTAAGTAATAACCTGAGCCAAGCATTATTTTCTAGAGAGAGAAAAAGCAGCAAAAGGAAAACTAGTACTGTACCACAGTACCACAAAAAGGAACGCCAGGATCGGAACAAAAAATGAGCTTGGACCTTGGAGTGTACCAGCTAGGGAGGCTGCAGGCAGCGCAACTTTCTGGGTCCTCGCTTTAATTTTATGCGTTGTCAGTGCACAGTGCACACACGCTGCCGCTGCCAATCATGTCGCAAGAACCACAGCCCAACAGCAAGCCGGCTCCCTGTTCACCCGCTTTCCGGGGCAGGGCTGCGTCTGTGTCCGAGAGAGAGAGACGGCTACTGCCTACTCTCCCCTATTGCTTAGTCAGTAAGGCTCGCAACCCGATCCTGATCTCCCTCCTCTGGGCTCTCACTAGCTTGGCTCGACGTGTCGTCTTGTGGAGCTCGTAGTGTGCGGTGCCGCCCCCTTTCCCTTTGCGGTTGCAGTCAGGCTTGCTCTCTGCGCGTCGCCTCCATTTCTGTGTCTGGGGACCTTCTTGGATTTGGGACCAAACCCCCTAAGGCAGCAAAGCTCCTCCACCAAGTGGGACCTGCGTGTGTGAATGGACGGTATCGCATCCGGCCTTAGCGGTTATAGATTGTCAATCATGCATGAATGCGCGGAAAATTGCAATGTGTATTGAGCTGCGTGCACCAGCTTGCTCGTCCGAAAGGCTAAACGGATAGGGAAAGGTAGGCAATCCAATTATACTTCAACACTATTTCTTACGAGTAGGCTCCCTCATGTCTAAAACGTGGGATAGAAATAGGCTGTAATTATTTCTTTAATTGTGTCAGCCGGGTTCTCTTGGCTCTGATACCTTACGAATCTCATGTGCTCCAGCTCCATCAGAATTATGGAGCTGATGGAGCTGGGTATTTCTAGCCCCACTAGATCTGTGGAGCTGGAGATGTGGGTATATTAAAAGTGTTTAGGTGGGTCATCTTGTTTACATTTTAGAATAAAAAATATAAACTTAATTTACTTTATTTCAATCTACAAGTTTCAGATATAAGGTATAGCTGGGATCTGAAGCTCTGCCAAACAGAGCCCAAAGAACTAAAGAAAGCTAGCTCTTGCCTTGTTTGATCAGGCAAGCACGCGGCCACACGCAGCTAGCACACCACAAGTCCATAATGTACTACATGTCTACATGCATGTAGGTGCACTTTCTTGAAAAGTAGTTTTTAGCTGGACTGTATAGCTGAATGGCTGCACGAGTGAACGGCTAGGATAAAGATGTTTAGTGTTTGGCAGTCTGACTTTTTAGTATATCTTTTAGGTGTGAGGGATGTGGGTTGGGAATGAGGGTGAGAGGGATGCGGTTTAGGATTTTATACTTGGTGGGAAGGGGTAATTTTCTTTAAACTCTAGTTGTAAAGTTATAACCCAACCCACGAAAGCCGTAGGAAACTATCTCATACCAGTTTTCGGCTTTCAGCTTCTTCTAATACAAATGGATTGCTGGCTTCTGACTATGAAAAAACTAGTCGTTTGGAATAATTTCTAGTTTTCAGAGAACAAAAATCAAAACTAAAACCGTTCCAAACAAAGCGTGCAGTGACCAATCGATCGATTAGGCTTTAAAGCATTAGGGAAGCAAATTAAAGCAGCAGCTGCAACACCATGACCATGATGCATGTCGGCATCGATCGCCAAAGGAAAAAAAAATGAAACGTGTGAACGAGACATTAATTTACTAGCTAGGGGCCAAAATCTAGATAGTTTATTTTTCTGTGAGGGGGAAATAGCTAGCTAGTTGATCACCACAAACATGTACACGAATCATTACTCCGATTGTTAGGCTCTCGATCTCCCCATTAGTTGTCAATGTGAAATTGAAACCTAGCAAAGCCTTTGCTAGTGGTATTTTGTCCGTTTCGTTTTTAAATACATATCATTCTAGCTTTTAAATTTTATTTTCAATACATGCCATTCGACAATTTCATATGATCTTTTACTATTTTTTCTTCTACAACTCCTTTAGCAATTCTAAATGCCATTTACTACACTATGATCTAATGAAGATGGGTAATACAGTCCGTCTTTTGTATATATAACTTGATGAAAGTATAATACTCTGAAATAACGCTTATTCGTAAATGGAGAGGAAGTAATAATTTATTCTTCGAGCTATGATTTAACATAGCCTCCTTCCCACCGTGCAGCCACACAAGATGCAGCTACTCTCGCCGGCGCTCTCATCGTTGAGCTGACTAGCTCAATAATTTGGCAGAAGATATTTGACTGCTGGGGCAAGAGCAGAACGGTCCATCCGAGATCCATCGGCTGATGAGCCGTCGAGCGAGCGGTCGACACCTCACCATGAGATGCCACTCGAGGCCATCACGCTAGCCGGTGGTTATCGTATCGGCCGTCGTCTCTAAGGCGGGAATTAAATTAAAGCTCTGGGATGGTACATTAAATTCAATATAAATTATTTATTTTTTAAATTAAATGAATCAGATTAGCTATTAGTAATTTATACTTTCTCTAATATTAGAGTAGTAAGAACACATTTCACAAATCAATAGCTAGATCTGATTTTTACTACCCGATGTATACTACCTGTATATTGCACCGTAAGATTTCTCTTAAATTAAGATGTACGCATATGACACTGCCAATTAATCTCCTAAGTGCAGCACAAGATAATTTATGTAGCAAGCAATGGATGTGCGAATCAAGCTCTTGCTTAATCTGGTTCACCCAGAATCACAATTGGGGGTAAAAAAAAGGACATTTTATGGTGCATTATATTGGTATTATATAATATGTAATAAAAATTAAATTTAATCATTGATTTATTAAAGGTGTTTCTACTACACTACTATCAGATGAATTATAAGTAAACTCTAATTAATCTGATCCATGGGATCGAAAAGAACGAACGAACCATGTTCAATTTAATGTATTATAAAATAGCTAAAAAAAGTTCACCAAAACCACTACTCACGGTGGAGGTGGTGTCTTTGTCACGGCTGTCGTTGTACTGCTCTTAATACGTGTTCCCGCCACGTGTAGAAACTACTTCTGCGCGTTTCTTTAACTGGACTCCGGTCTAAATTCATAGAGTTTTGAAATAGGAATAAGAGGGTAGGAATCATGACTGTGTGACATCCCAGCCTGGTGTAGAATCGGCCCAAGGTAGGCCCATGCACGTGTGTACGAGTAACGTGTGAGAAAGTGACCTCGATAGTACAACTTCTTTTTGCTGTTTCTTACAAGCTTCGTTTGAAAAAATAGCTTGGGGACCTATTCCCTTCAATTTTTCACTACTGGTTTGAGCATTTTTTTTGTACATAACGGTGTGCTTAATCTGCAGTGGTATACATTCGAGGATGATAATTTCCTGTGTTAGTACCAGAAGATCTCTTGGATTTCTTTGCTATTGTTTGATCAGTCCATTTGGCCGTAGTACAATCATCTCTAAACTGGAAAAATTTACAAACATATTCAATTTGGCTGTTCGAACTTGGGTCGGTATCAAATCAATCTATCACTCTAAGACCATGTTTGTTTTGGCATTTTCGCTGGCTTAAAAGCAAAAAAACCAAAACCAAAATAAATAGGTTACTTTTTCAGCCGAGCTTTTAAAAAGCCAAAATCCTTATATAATTAAAAGCTATAAGCCAATGAAGAGAGACTATTTTTTATAACTTTTGCGGGTTGGAATAGCTATTTATCACTAAACTTCATAAAAATTACCCCACAAATACTATTCATATATAAAGAAAAAACTTCTCTTTTTCTCTCATTCTCCTCGTCTCTCCAACTCATTCGGTATCTCACAACATGGTCTAGTGGAGCTGAGCGCTGCCGTCCTCTCCACGACTCTCGTGCCATCTGCGAGGGCCACCATCCTCCCCGCGATTACCATAATAACCAATTCACAAAAAATATACTCCCTTCGGTCACAAATAGTAGTTGTTTTGGACATCGACACAGTCCTCAAAACTCAACTTTGACCACTAATTTCTATTCTAATATATTTAAAAATTCCAAGAAAATTACAATATTATGAAAGTACGTTTCAAAATGAATCTACACATATTAATAGTTAAAGTTTTAAAACTTTAACTGGACGTATGTCAAACCGATAAGTTTTTTTAAACCGAAGGGAGTATAATCTTGTGCTCCCTCGAAAGAAGGAAACAAACAAAGATGTACAAGCTTAGTGCTTAAGTAGGAGGAGCACAGATGGGCCAAGGCCCACTACAATGTGCGAAATGCTTTCGCATCTTCCATCTATCAACTCCATTTGCAATTTCGTTGTTCCATTTTTCATCTTCCATCTATCAACTCCATTTGTTCCATCTCTAAAGTAAAAAAAAGAAAAAGGAAAACCTAGCAAGCAGTGGTTCCATTTGCACGTGCGGACAGCGTGAGCCCCAGTTGATAGTTCCACTTTTTTCCTGGATTTTTTTCAGGTTCAAAATCTCAACGAGATTTCAAAAATCTCGACCGAAATTTCTGATTTTGGCCAGGGCTGAAATTTCAAACGTTGGTAGGATATATATATTTTTAAAAAATATGGTTGCTACACTGATTTCGGTAAAATTTCACCGATATTTTGGTTTTTTAGACTAGTTTTCAGGTTTTTTGGACCGGATTTTCGCATCAAATTTTTTTGTGACGAATTGTAATATCTTTTATGAGGAATATATATGAAAATTTTACAAAAAGTACATATACAGATTATGCAACCTAACCCTTAAGCCTAAACCCTAACTTGGATTTCGGCCATAAATTGTATTTCAGCTTAAACCCGAATTTTATGTGCAAATACTTAGTATTTTGCATTCAAACTGATAGAAAATATAGATAAATACTTGCATGATTTTTTTATATATTTTTCTAACCTCGAGATACTATTTCACATAGAGTTGAAAATCACCGAGATTTCGGTGATTTCGACCAAAATTTCGGTTTAGGTTTCTTCAAAAATGCTGGATTTGAAATTTGATTTTTGATTTTTGATTTTCAGCTGAAATTCTGAAATCTTATTAAAATTTTCAATTTTGACTGCCCCGAGATGTGATTCGAAATAAAATAAATTCTTGGCTAGGTTGGGTATCAATATCATCACCCTTGTAGATGTACATTACGCATAAACCACCACCACAGCCCGTAGTTATCTAAAGACGCACAATTCTTTCTTTAAAAGCAGTGCCAATGTGCCGTACATAAAAAAAAGAAGAAAAAAAATCGATGAACGGTTGGACTGGTAGATACATACAGTAATAAAAGGGCCTGTGCAAATAAGTTTGTACAATAACAAATAGGTGATACAAATAGAGAGACTTAAAAGCATAATAAAAAATTGGGTCGGCTATTTTAAGTTATAAAAACTCTGTAGATATTGACGAAAAAACATGTATAGGCAACATTTACTACCTTTTCGCATTTACTTTTTCTAATTGCTAGGAGTAGACCATAGATGGTTAAATCTTACTTTTGTAATTTGACTATGATCAATAATTCTTTGCATCAATATGTCCATCAATTTATGAGTTACATCGTATCCTCTGTACAATATTTCGTTTCTGTTGACCCAGAATCAACTTTCGTTGAACTTACATATGGTCAGCTTTGTCGATTTGCAAAAAAAAAAAAAAAAAAAAAAAAAAAAAATCGTCTAGCACCCTATATACCGCTAGAAAACACCCTACATAGAAACACGATGGTGGACGGTGGTGAGGAGAGGAATTTTCTATCGGCTACCATCTGCCATGTTTACGTGTCGATGAACGGAGACGACGACGCGGGCCGTGAGCCCACCCACATGGGCCGTGAGCCCAAACCGACCGAGCCCGGATCGAGCGTTTGCCAACCAATTCGAAATCACGAGTAGATCCACGAACCAAGCCGGGCGGACGGCAGTGGAAAAGAGGAAAAAAAGAAAGCAAAAACCAGCCGAGCAGCCTCCCACAGTCCCACTAATTCCCAGATCTAGCCAACCCACCCTGCCCCTCCGTCGGAGTCGGGGTCGGTGCCGTCGGCGGCTTCTGCTACCCATCTCAGGTCAGCCCCTCCCCCTCCGCCGCTGCCTCCTCTGTGCCTGTGCTCCAACGCCGCGGGGAGATCGGTGCATGGGATCTTGGGGATCTCGCTCCTCCGACGTGCGAGCAACGCGCGTGCTAGGCTGCCACACTAGTAGTACGGTGCGAGCAGTTGGTCGATTCCCGCGGCATTTCGATCTCTCTGCCTTTTCTTTCTTTCTTGGGTTCTTTATAAGTGGCGCTCGAAGCTCGATTGATGGCAAGGCAAGTGTGGCTATGAATGTATGCACCTTCCGAATGTTCTTGGTGGAGTTTTGACAAAGCTTGTTCCGTCGTCGTACGGTAGATTTGTTCCGATCGAAATGCGTCGATGGGGTTCTGTTTTTACTTTCTGGGGTTCATGTAAACACGAAACGGGAAGGATGGAGGATGATGCTCAAGCTCAAGCACCTTGCAGCCTTCAAATCCGGCCATAAACGGAAAAATTGATGCGTCGAAGTAGTAGCTTCCTATTTTGGGTACATTCTGGATGACTGCTTCTGGACCTTCGAAAATGGTGCGTATTATACTACTATACTATCGTCACAGCCCTGAATTGACGGGGGATCAGCTAAAGATTCTTAGGCCCTGTTCGTTTCAGCTTCTGGACAGCTTCTGCTTTAAAAAAAAAATGATTATTTGCCGAATGGGAGGATTCTGAACAGCTTCTCTGAGAATCAGAAACTACTTTCTATATAGAATCAAAATCTGGCTGAAACCTGATTCTCACAGATTCTTGTTTGCTCGGTCCGGAACCTAGAAGTCGCAACCTACTCGACCCGATTCTCCCACAATTAGAAGCAGTTTCTTCCATAATCCAGAAGCTGAAATGAACTGGGCCTTAGGCTGTTACGCTTGGGTGCAGTAGCTTGGTAGTTGCAGGTTTGGGGTATCAATATCACAGTAGAAAATCACCAGTTTCATTATGCGCTCAAATTGAATTCCCTTCATTTCGATTTTCTGATTAACATGTACTACTACTGATTTTGAAATTGCTTAGCCGGGAATTTCCATTTAATATGTCCTTGAGAGCTCTGAAGAGAAATAGTAGCTGCCATGTGCCCTTTACTTTGTTGATGCTAGCTTGTTGATTGAAGAATGGGGAAAGGGGAGCTGGATATAATATTCTTGCCAGCTTACAGACACATGAATTATATTACCATTGCAGACCACAAATTTGGCCTTGGCGGACCAAATTGTGTTATGGCCTTCAATCTTCATGGTGTTGCGTTTCATGTTTTTATTATTCCATTTGCATAACTTGCTGCATGACATAACCATGGTGCGTGCAGCTCATGCTTTCTGTTATGAGGGTGGCAAATGGGTGACCGCAGATCAACCTCTAGAAAGTGCTTTCTATGATCTGCCTTCACCACTAGAAAAGTATGTTAATCTTAAAGCATACCAGTGAGGGAGGTTAGGCCTAACAGTTACCATTACAAACATAATGGTATTGTGATCTTGTTAAGAAGAGACAAATATGTGAACAATTTCCTGATCTAAACACCTGCCCCAGCGATTAGGCGCAGACCTGTACGTCCTTCCAAGACATCCATCTTTCCAATTTTGTTGTCTGAAGTCTTCATACCAAACGGCAAGGATTTCTCTACGTCTTAAGTATACCAAACTGCAAGGATTTGTTTTTCATTCCTAGTCCACATCTGTTTTTCGTTTTCCTTTTGTTTATATCAGGAAGCACTAATCACACATGCCGCCATGAATGAATGTTGTTAGAAGATATATACCCAGTGTTGTCAGAATAGTGGACATATGGCGAGCTCTGGAATGGGTGTCGCACAGTTTGTGGGTGGTCTCGTGATTTATAAATTTTATATTCAGAGGGTTGTCAGCGGGTGAGAATACTTGCAATAAGGAAGATAAACATTGTTTTTGTTGCATCTAGAACATAGTTACCTGATTCACAGTTTGTCGGATTCGGGATTTGGGTTCATGTTGGCGGTACGTCACTTTATAAAAGTAGGGTTCGTTAAAGGTATACCTCTTTGGTTCATGGACATACCTCTAGATAGTGTAGAAATTCATGGACATAGAAGATCTTTTGTTATTAACATAAAATAAATAAAAAAAGAGAGGATGAGGCTATGGGCTGGTCATGGCTGGCCCAAACAGGCCATCATGACACCCTCTTGCCCTAAGAAAACTCCTGCCGCAAGCCTCTCACCACACCGCCTCCTCCCGAGTCGCGACTACCTCATCGATGCCTCTTGTCCCAACTCCTCTCCCGCTGCGCCACTGCCTCCATGCTCCTCTCCCATGCGCCACCTTGTCCCTGGTCCTCTCCTGCTATGCCACCTCGTCACTGCCCCTTCTCAACGACGGCTGCAAAGGAGATGGTGACAACGACCGCGATGGTGAAGTGACGCCGACATCAAGGGAGGTGCCGAAATCCTTCACTCCTTCCATGTGCCTCTCCCTTCTCTATCTGTTTTGGGTTCGTTGCCTGGTAGCGAATCAGACCATGAATCCTGGTTACCTTACTATCTGGTTCGCGGATCGGTTCGATGGCAATTGCTGCGAATTCAGTAACTATGATTTATAGCATAGTTGTAACTTGTAAGTGTTTTGGGTTATACAGGATAGTTTGGACATGGATAGAGTTGGTTAGCAACAGTGCCCGATCCGCTAATTATGCATCAGTACACATTTGCCCCAAAAGTAGCTGTAATATTTGTGTGCTACTCTAGAGGTGGACTGTGAAAGCACTTCTGGCAGGTGTTACAGTATCCAATTACTATACTTTAATGTTTTGTACTATGTATGTGAACCTTTATTAGTTTATTGGGTAATTTTGTGTCTGTTGTACTGATAAATGGAACTAAGGAGCTTACAACCTGACCTTCATTTTGTGTTCTTTTTCAGCAGTTGTAAGCATGCTTCATCATTCAAGTAGCCGGCACCAAAGGAACAGAGGATCAAGAATCAAAACACTACTCCAGGTTACCTTACTTGTAGGTGTCATTGTTTGGCTTGTGTATCAGGTTAAGCATTCCTATGATAAGAAAAATGAGTACTTGGATGATACCGAGGACCAGCTTGCCCATGATGATAGAAGCATGTTCCAGGGGAGGAAAGAAAGGGTAGGTAGTTACGGTGATGGTAATGTGAAAAAGGTTGGAGAGAATTCTGATGTAATAAGCAAACCAGAGGAAGAGAAGAGTGGAGAAACTGTGTCCGAGAAAGAGAATAAGCATGAAGATGATGCGAGAAACATAGAGAGGTCAGAAGCTGAAGACGGGCTAGCCAGTGGTGCAGATGGTAATACAGAAGCTCATACTAATGATGAAGATGAAACAACTGGTCACTCAGAAGCAGACAAGCATGATGCTGAATCCAACTCATCTGATGCTGAGAGTAAAAGTGAAGTCCATTCAAATGGAGATGATGTGCCTCAAAACAATCATGCCCAAGAGGAAATCACTGGTGAGACAAATGGAACACCCCATGAAGAAGTGGCACAAGGTGATGAATCCACTAATGCAGATCAGTCCAATTCAAGAAGTAATGGATCAGATGGGGAGGAATCTGAGAAAAAGGAGGCAGTGCAATCTCAAACTGACTCTGAATCCTTTTCTGATGATACCAAGACTGGAACAAGTGATGAACATGCCACTGAATCTCTTCCAGATGAAACAGGCAATGTACCATCAGTTCATAATGAAAATTCACAAAATGATGCCAGTGAAAACCAAGGTGATGTAGGTTTCACTATGTCTGATGCTTCTGAGCATAGAACCAGTGAGAATGTTCGTGTTGAGACTGGATCTGAACATGGAGGTGAAGCAACATCATCTGCAACTGCATCTGGCGATGATGAGAAGGGTGCAGAAACAGGTACTGCCAATGTGGTGTCATACTCCAAAGACTCGAATCCTCAGGAAGGCAATGCTGCAGCAGAAGCTTTCAGTGAGCAAGCTGCAAATACAGAGGCAGAGAACTCCCAAGGAGTGTTTACTGCTGAAGTGGCAAATGGTTCTTCAGACGAGACCAAACCTGTGGAGAACCAGAGAGATGGAGCTACAGAAACGTCTAACAATGGTGAGCAGGTGGATATCAAGATTGAAACCAGCACATCTACCAATGACGAGCACAATGAATCTCAAGGTGGTGATGGCGGTTCTGGGTCAATTAGCTCAAATGACAGTGGCCCTGAACAAACTGGCAGAACTGAAACCCAGTGATAGGACCAAAGGGATACGAACATTTTTTAGTATACGGATTTGTTCCTGGACATGAAGAGGATCTACTGCACATAGAATTGTTCAGATTGAGGTTACGATCTTTTAGTTGTATCGCTTATGTACAATTGTGCCAACTGTGCACACTACGTGATGCATGTTCTGGAAGACAATTGCATATCGTATGCTCTCCTGTCAAGTTGTTACTCCTTGACTTTGGCTACTAGATTTTTAACCTCTACATGGTAATCTGTTCATTTGTTCAGTAGTCTGGCGATGCCATATGAGCTTTGAAGTTCTGAATATAACCGTGAGAGAAAAATCTTTTCCCTTACTGCTAGTCTGCTACTGCTGTTTTCTCAGTATCCCTTTTGCGCTTCTGCTGTATTTGCTTTCCTCACAGCCGTAGTATGGCATGCATTTGGTAAGACTGCACCTAAATCGGGAGATTCAGGACTCGGTAAGATATGCATTGAGCATGAGAGATTTTTTATTATCCTTTAGGAGATGCTAAAATATATATTGATATGGTACCAAAAAGTATCAAAAATTAGTAAAAGTACTAAAAGGTATAATAGTATAAGCATAATTTGATGGTATCTTATCCTACCGGTATTAAAGTTTGGAGAAAAGCTCGTTGAGGAGCTCCCCATGTGTCCCCTGCTCGTTTTGCGAAAACGTCCTCTTGTTTCTCCGATTTACGGATAGATCCCTCCGAATTTACAAATAGGTCCTTTGCGATTTTTGTGAGGGGATTTTTTTTTTGCAAATCGCGTTTAGGTCCCTCGCTCGCTACTTTACAGAAAGAGCCTTACGTTAAATGTAAATCGCGAGCGAACCCTTTTCTACTTTTTCGGAATAGCGAAAAGGTCCAAAACTATAACAAACAGGTCCCTGGGTTTTACATCCAGGTCCTTTCTCCGTTTTCCCCGAAAAAAATATTTTCGCCAACAGAAAGATGTGCTTTTTCACCGGCTCGGTCTATAGGGATTCTCGAGCCTCAAAACAATTTGAGGATACGCTTAGGTCTATTTTTTCGTTGGAAACCATGTCCTTTCTCCGTTTTCTCTGGAAAAATATTTTCATCAACAGAAAGATGTGTGCTTTTTTCCCGGCTCGGTCTCTGAGGGTTTTCGAGCCTCAAAAAAATTTAAAAATGCGTCTAGGTCTATTTTTTCTCCGAAAAAAAACGTAAAATCATTTTTCGTTCACGCGCGCGACGTGCGCTGCGCTTTCTCTGTTTCCCCCCTAAAAAATGTTTTCGTCAACAAAAAGATGTGTAATTTTTTCTCGGCTTGGTCTCTACGGTTTCTGAAGCCTTAAAAAAAAATAATTAAAAATACGTCTGAATCTATTTTTTCACCAGAAAAACACACAAAAAACATTTTTCGTTCTCGCGTGCGCTACGCTTACGGGCTAGTAGTACCTTAAGGATGGTACAAACTCTATTAGTAGGGTATCTGCAAGTTATGCCTCGTGTTTTGTACCAGTTACCAATAGCACACTAGCATTGTGTGTGAAATCATGTGATGAAAAATTGGCCTAATGGATTTGGTATTGCAAAGTGGTTGTGCTCATGGCATGTGTGGTGCTTGTGCATGTGTTGACCAATTTGATCAATTGGCATGCTTGTGATATGCTTTAGTTGTGTTTAGGAAAAAACAGAGATTTTTCTGTTTGCGCCAGACCAAATATTTCAGTCCGCCGTGAATATACATTTTTCGCATTTGCGCTGGACCAAATTTTCAGTCCGTCGGGAACGTGACTTTGAGTGTCTTGCGTCGGACCAGAATAGAAGTCCTTTTCATGTGTATGACAGACCAAAGATTTTTCGGTCCGTTGTAAATGGCATTTTCATGAGTGGACTTTGCATGTACGCCGGACCAAAGTTTTTGGTCCGTCATGAACGGCACTTTGAGGTTGATTTTGTATACGCCGGACCAAAGTACTGGGTTTTTACATGTACGCTGGACCAATTTTTTGGTCCATCGTGAACGTGTTTTGAGGTCTGATTTCGTATATGCGCTGGACTGAGTTCTATAAAAAACAGTAAGTTTTGCATATACGCCGAACTAAATTTCTTTGGTCCATCGTCAACATGATTTTGAGGGCTTTTGCGCCGGATCGTTTTCTTTTGAAACCGAGCGTGGCACGTGTACGCCGAACCAATTTTTTGGTCCGTCGTGAGTGACGCTGGACCAAAGTTTCGGTCCGGCGTGAATGTGATTTTCTATGGTTTAGTCCTTGTGTGTGCCGGACCAAGGATTTGGTCCGCTGTGAACGTGATTTTGAAATTGGAATATTTTGTATGCAATGCTCGTGTGAGTAGTTACATGGGCTAATGTTGAGTCAAGTTGCGGACTTGTGCTCGGAATCGTTTTGTGGATTGTTCATGTGTAGGTGTTGATCGAGGGCGAACGTGGTCGATGATGGGACCGGAACTAGGTTCATGGAGGAACTGAGGTTCGAGACTAGGTTCGGGAGGAATTGAGGTTTTGGTGGTAAAAGATGTCATACGGGACGTTCGGGCGAGAGAACAGTGCATATGGAGGCTGGTTAGTGATGAGGACATCACTACCATGGATACGGCGGCCATACTTACAAACCCAATGGAAACCAACAATGGCATACAAGGGCCAATTACTCGAGCTCGGGCACGACAATTCAATTACCAGGTGAATGCGTTCCTCGGGTTGCATACAGATAATTTTATGAATGGAATGCTATTTAATCCTCGTGATGATTTTATTGTCCTTAGGAACCAAGGAGAAGAACTCCCAAACGTCAAGCATGAAGCCAATTCTTCCGGTGCACAAGTTATACTCGGATTCGGCCTCCGGGACAGCACCAACTTAAGATGACCATAACTTTTGATCCACAAGGGTGTTTGAGGTCTATGAGTACTGGTTGGAAAGGTTTCGACGTCCTCTTTCCAACGGATCCGACCCCATCCCCAAATTCCGTCCGAGTCAACGGGAATCTGCAAAACAATTGGCGTCACTTTTCCAAATCGAGAAGACTTGGGCTTTGGGCCTTGTAATAGAGTTGTAGTTGGTATCCTACTGCTTTGGACGTGTTTCCCACGTCCCTGCCTCTCATAAATAGCCAGACATCGGCTCCTTAGGGTTTTGGGTTTTATTTGATTAGTTTAGCCAAGTGCAAACTTGATCCTGCGAGTTGTCTTTGGACACCACCTTGTCAAGATCGTCAATAAGACTCCACTTTGTTTCGCTTCCAGTTTTATCCGCAATTTCAGATTGCTTATCCTATTGTTCTTGCTTGTTCTTCGGTTGCTTGCAGGAATTGAACCTCGTGTTCAGGTTGATCGTGCCCACGGCAAGATCAATAACCATTGGAGTTGGTTTAGCGATTGCTAAGGCGCATCGTCGTAAATGCGGTGTAGTCGGATCGTCAAAGTTGACTCTAACAAATCGATCGTGGTGTTTCTCATCGAAAGATTGGGACACCCATAGTGCCATCACGGCTCCATCAAGTGGTATCGAGCAAACCAGGTTGCTCGGTGAGAATTCTTTACCCTAGATTAGTAGATTGATATCTTTCCTATAGTCCGTAGAAACGCCATCGATTGGATCTCCCATACCAAAACAATTTGAGCCTCGCATTTTCCTTTCCAAAGGCAATCGCGTTATTGAATTTTTGGTTGCATCGTCGTGTCGAGTTGCTGAATTCTAGTCTAGTTGGAGTCCAGGTCGAAGCGGTTTCGAGTTGTATTCGGTTTCGAAGTTGTGTTCGGTTTCGAAGTTGTGTTCCGTTCGGTCCCGGCTGTTGAAAAAAAAAAAAAAAAAAAAAAGAAGAAAAGGTGTTCGGACCGAAGTTTGTCTTTTCTCCCGATCGTCGCCGCCGACCGTCGCTTCACCTGTTAGCCGATCGTCGCTTCCTACTGGTCGCCGCCGATCTTCGCCGACCGGCCGCCTCCTCTGTTAGCCGATCGTCGCCGCCGACCGGCCGCTCTCTCGTTAGCCGGGCCGGTCGCCCACCTGGCCGTCCGACCGTCACACGACTAATCTTCCGCCGCATAGCACTTGAAAGAAAAAGGAGTCGGATCGTTCAAAAAAAAAAAAAAAAAAAAAAAAAAAAAAAAAATCCGAACAGATCCAAAATTTTTATGTGCTAAACCTGTTTTCACAAGATTCCCGATCTTTTGAGATAGTTCCCTTCTTTCGCGAATTTTTTTTTCGCTGTTCTTTCGTCATTGTGGAACTGCATCGTCGCCGACTACGCTTTGAGTCACGATCCTTGCTAGCCTCGAGTCGAGAACTAGTGACTAGACGTTGAACAATTCTTCAATTTTGCATTCACCGATTGGATTATTGCTAACCTTTGCTACTAAATTAAGCCTGTCCAAGCTCCACTTTCTACCCGTCTGCAGGCGTTCGATCCCTTGGCAATCGCTCTACACAAACTTGGAGAACCTTTGACAACGCTAACGGCCGACAACGCTTCCGCATTGTAAGAACTTGTAAGAACTTGGGTCATAGGCTTGAGCGCTTGAGAGACTTGCCACCTAGTAGTCGATAGGAACATTATACTTGTGGTTTTTGTTTCCTTGTCATCAACTAACCATGTCGGTGACGAGTCCACTTCATCACTCTCCACGAACCAAGGGCATCATTGCTCACTTCCAAAAGATGACGAGGAAGCCACCGATGGTCTTAGCGAGGATGTACGGCTCACTAATGAGCGTATGTCAATGCAAGAAGACCGTCTCAGATCCATCGAGGCCGCACAAGGGATTGCTAACACTACTCTTGCTACTATTTTGGCTAGACTTGATACTTTTGCATTTCTGCATCTGGTGCTTCCAATCCACCTCCCCGTCGTCCAAGCAACCATTCACTCCACAGGGAGGCCCAACAGATTTAGAAGAACAGAGCGAAGAGCACGAATATGATGACACCATCGATGTGGAGGAGGCCAACCCCATCCATTACGATAATGATCGTAACCATCAACGGCCACGCTTCAATCAAAGAAGGGATGCGACGTGATCCTCCACGACCAAGGAACGAACGAGATGATGTTTTCCCTAAGGTAAATTTCAATATGCCACCTTTTGAAGGTAAATATGACCCGATGGTTACCTTAGTTGGGAATTACTTGTGGATCAAAAATTTGCGTGCCATGATTTCCCGAGAATAGAAGAGTTAGGGCTGCCACAAGTGAGTTCACCGATTTTGCTTCGCTTGGTGGAGAGAACATTGCCGTGCTCATCCAAATAATATACCCACCACTTGGGAAGCCTTGAAATTGCTAATGAGGCATAGATTTGTTCCTTCATACTATGCTAGAGATTTATTGAATAAATTGCAGCGCCCTGACAAAGAAGGTAAGAATTCGTGGAAGAATATTACCAAGAATTGCAAATTGGCATGTTGCGTTGTGGATTAATTGAGAATGAGGAAGCTTCTATGGCTCGTTTCTTAGGTGGTTTAACTCGAGAAATCCAGGATATTCTAGACTATAAGGATTATAATTCGATGACTCGGTTGTTCCATCTTGCTTGCAAAGCTGAACGTGAAGTGCAGGTCGTCAATCGAGGGCCAAGACTAACTTTTCTGCAGTCGAACTACTTCGTGGACACCGCGCACCCCTGCTGCCCTGCCGCCGTACTACCACGCCGACCTCTTCCATCAACAGAGCGGCGTCAACCACCGCAAATTCGGCACCACGACCAACGCCGACGAAAAGTGCCACACAAGCTACTACAAATAGTTCGCCGTCGCTTGGTCAGATCAACGGACGCACTAAAGATGTTCGGTGCCATCGCTGCAAGGGTTTCGGACACATGATGAAGGAGTGTCCGAACAAGCGTGTGTTAATAATCCGTGAAGACGGCGAGTATGACTCGGCAAGTGATCTTGATGAAGAAACATATGCTTTGCTCATTGAACATGAAGACGGGCGATCCAAATGCCGAGCACGACGAGGTGCACGTGAGCGCCGGTGATGCCGACCAATATTTGAGTATTATTGCACAACGTGTGCTTAGTGCTCAGATTGCTCGCGCCGATCCAAATCAACGCCACAACTTGTTTTACACAAAAGGCGCCATCAAGGAGCGATCCATTCGAATAATCATTGATGGTGGGAGTTGCAATAATCTAGCCAGCATGGACATGGTGGAGAAGCTAGCACTCTCCACTAAGACCACACCCTCAGCCCTACCACATTCAATGGTTCAACAACAGCGGCAAACTCAAGGTAACTCGCATGGTAAGAGTACATTTCGCTTTAGGTCCCTATCATGATTATGTTGATTGCGATGTTGTACCTATGCAAGCATGTTCTATGTTATTAGGTAGACCGTGGCAATATGATAAGGATTGTTTACATCATGGTAGAACAAATCAATACTCTTTTGTGCATAAAGAAAAGAAAATTGTGCTACACCCAATGTCTTTGATGCCATTGTAAAGGATGAAATCGCTAGATCTAGCAAAGAGAAAAATCGAGAGAATTCTAAGAGTGAAAATCAGATTGTCACCAAAGGACTTGAACAACATAAACAGAGAGAATCTAACCTTGATTGTGCTAAGCCGAATGAGATTAAATTGAAAGGTGCTTGTTTTCTTGCAACAAAATCTGATTTGAATGAGTTGGCTATTTGTAGGTCTACATGCTATGCTTTGGTCTGCAAAGAAACTTTGTTTTCTCTAGAGGAGATGTCCCTCTCTTTGCCTCCTGTTGTCACTAACCTTTTGCAGGAATACACTGACATCTTTCCAAAGGACATCCCCTCAGGGCTGCCGCCAATTAGAGGGATTGTGTCGGGACCCCGAATTTGCAAATCCGGACCCTCTGTGTATTCAGCACTAGTCCAGGAACGCGCTAGTGCACACAGTCTTAACATCGGTAAATATCACAATCATACCAATCGATATTATCAAAGTACTTTATTTAAATAACCAAACTGGTTACTCGACCTTATGGCCAAGTTACAAAATGTATGCCTCGTAGGGCGAAACTTATTCAGAGAGAAACAATAGCAGCGGAAAAATCAAATAAACTTCGTGGCGCCATCCAGTATACCACAGGCAACTGACTGGGCTCGCATCCCTAAGTAGACGGGTCCTCTTGGAACTCCTCCTCCGAAACTGGCGTAGTCTCCTCTTCAACTGGTATTGTGTTGAGGCAAGGGTGAGTACTTGGTACTCGACAAGTCATGCAATGTAATGCAAGCTAATATACTATATGCATGGCTTAGTACAAAGGAATAGCTCAGGTATATTTGCAGAAATGTGACTTTTGACAAGTAATATAAGTAGATTCGAAAGCAGTAGGAATAAGTAAAGCATAAATAACTTTTCAAGAAGTTTAGTAAACATTTTCCCCATCCTACACCATAGTTCCATCATCTTCCTTGTTAAACCAACCCATCTTTTCAAAACCAAGTTATTTTCAGAAAATCTAACCCTTGACTGTAATTCCCGAGCAATGTCCAGTACCGTGGACTCGGCTATTCAAATAGATTCTACACTCTGCAGAGGTTATGCACTTTACCCACAAGATACAATCCACTCACCACGTCAGCCGTGAATCGCCATACAAGAGTATGCGAATGAGCGATCATAACAAAGCCTTTCGGAAGCCTCAAACAACACAGGTGGTCCTCTCCGGTTCGTGCTCTACACCATCCCTTCCCTTAGCCAAGGCGAAGTATGGGACCAACACACCGTTAGATGGGTACCTGGCCACACGACCACGATACGCTCCCCGCACAATCACACAAAAGGTGTAATCGACACCTGAGGCTCCACAAGTGAGTCCTTAGCGACTTAGTCAACTAGGGCCGTCCCATTCCAGCCATGTGGTTGCAAGTATGACCCAGTTCAAAGGCTTGCAAGGTTAAGTCCTTAGGGTGACCAGGGCAAGACTACCCGAAACCAAATCAACATCCCCAATGCCACAACGGCCCACCTGATTACTCTTGCCACATGCCCTGGCCGAAATCATGCTTATCAAACCCCAGCTTGATTACCATGCACCACGTGCCATCAACTTCACATGATACTTTTCCAAAACAGGTTCAATATATCATTAAGTCCATATTAGCATTTGGTTGTCCAAAATCATGTCATGAGCACGTAGGTGTCTAAGCAAAGATACTACAACGATCTAAACCCATGTTGGCGATTTAATAATGTCCAACTAGTAATCCACAACTAGGGTGACAAGGGATCATGGCACATACTTAGATAATCAAGGTGTCATACAAAGAAATTGGTGTTTATCTAACCCCATGTTTAAACAAAGTATCTTTCTATTTAAACTAGCATGCAATAGTTTAAATCAAAATAGATTTTCAAATAGGATCAACATGGTCAAAGCACAACTTGCCTTCAAAAGTACTTGCTCTTGGTCTTGAGTTGGATCCTGAGTCAACACTTCTCCTTCGAATCCTTCCAAGACTTCAACGTCTACTCGTAAAGCGTGCAAATAGCAAATACACAAATAAACACTAGGCAAAAGATCCCAAAACTCCAAATAAAATCCATAAACAGAGAGAACATAATTTTCTGGATTTTTAGAAACTGGAATCACCAAATTTGGAGTTAAAGCATAAAAGTTATGATTATTTAAAGTTTAAATAATCAATTAAATAATTTTACAGAGAAAAACTTTAGTCCAAAAATTAAATAAAATTTATATTTAGGTAGATCTTAATTTTATACAAATTTAGAAATTTGAATCGCTCAAATCGGAGTTGAAAGCATAAAAGTTATAAGCGTTTGAAGTTTGAATCTAAATTTGAAATCATTATTCGAATTAATAAATCATTTTCTTTTTCGGAAATTAATTATTGCGTCGGCATGGACACGTGGCAGCTCCTGATTGGCCTGGCGACGTCGGCGATCCATGGGCTTGGTCCACGCCGGCTCGGGTCCACGGTGAACTCGGTCCACGGCCACGCGTGGATCGACATGTGGGCCCACTCGGGTGACGCTATCGGCGTCGGCGCTGGCTGGGTTAGCCATCGACATGCGGGCCCTCGACACGCGGGCCGCGTGTCGGCGTCTACACGCCAGCTGCGTGGGCGGCGCTGACCGCGTCGGTCCAACTTCCCGACACGTGGCGCAATCTCGTCCGTTGGTTTGAAAATCAACGGCGCGGATTGGATCCAGGGTTTAACACGTTGAAACTACTCGATGCTCGTGGGCCGTTCGATCTAGATCGGACGGTCCAGATCTAATCCTATAATCGCCTTTGCTACGGCGCGTGGCGATTGTGAGCCGTTGGATCTTGATCCAACGGTCGCATCTAATCGGGTTTGGAACACGTGAACTCACCTCAACCGTCCGATCTGGATCCGACGGTGCACAGAGCTCGCGAGGGCTGATGGCTTCGTGGTGGCGCATGGCTACCGGAGTTGAAGACGACGACGAGCCCAACGGCGTTCGGTTGTTCGGCGAGATGAAGGGTCCTTCGTGCGCCTCGTCGCGGTGAGTCCGGATCCGAGGTCAACGGGCGCAGGGACGGCGGACGGCGCGAACGAAGCAAAGACCGCGGGCGAGCAATACAAGCAACTACGGCGCGAGCTCGCACGGCTAAACGGGCGGCGACTTAGCCTCGGTGAAGTAGAGAAGGGAGGGCGCGGGATCACGGCGGTCCTCGGTATGCCGGGCATTAAATAGCCTCGGCGCCTGCGGCGTAAAACGGAAACCTAACTTGCTACGGCGGCGGCGCGGCGGCGGAGTCCGGCTCGGTCACGGGAAGACGACGAAATCGTGGCCGTCCACGTGTCGCGATCAACGGCCACGATCGCACGGCGCGATCGGGTCCGGTCCGGACACGGCTCGGGTCGGGGTCGGGCGGATCTCAGCCGTTGGATCTTGATCCAACGGTCGGGATCGCTTAGGGTTGGGAGCTGGTTTGGTTGAGCCAACTGGCTCGGGTCGGACTCGAGTCCGACTCGGTCGGATGAACAGTACTTGACCCGAGTTGGATTTTCCAGCGATTTAATATTTAAAATAATTCCCAGTAATTCATTTAATTCATTAAAAATAGCAAATGACTCAGAAAAATTCCAGAAAAATTCTGGAAAATATTTTGGATCATTTTGGACTCAAATAAAATATTTCCAACAAAATTTTATTTGCAAAATTAAATTCTTTAATTATTTCAAAATGGAATAAATTCAAATAAATTCCAAATAAATCCAAATAAATTCCAGAAAATTCCAAAAATTCACCAAAGTGCCAAATCACACATGAATTTAAGAAAAGCAAAATTTTGGGATGTTACAAACCTCCCCCCCTTAATAGAATCTCGTCCCCGAGATTCAGGGCTTACTAAAGGAATAGGTTTGGAAACTCTTTCTTCAAATCCTCTTCAAGGCTCCCAAGTCGCTTCGCTCTCTGCATGGTTGCTCCACTCAACTCTACGTAAACGGGTTGACTTGTTTCTAGTTTCTCGATCCATTGTGTCTAGAATCCTCACAGATGTTCCTTATAAGTCAAATCCTCATGCAACTCAATTGACTCTAGCGGTGTCTGCTCTCAGAACTCGGAGACATTTCTTCAATCGGGACACATGGAATACATCATGTACCCCTGCTAACGATCGTGGCAACTCCGGTGATAAGCAACTTCGCCTCATGCTCAAAATCTTAAATGGTCCAACATAACGGGGTGCGAGTTTCCCTTTGGCATGGAACCTCTTAACTCCCCCGAGAGGCGTAACTCGAGGTATACAAAGTCTTCTCGTTCAAAACTCAAATCTCGCGACGATTGTCGGATAACTCTTCTGTCGAGATTGGGCTATCTTCAACCTTTCCCTAATCATGGCGATCTGCTCTTCAGCCTCTTGAAGAATATCAGGCCCAAAGACACGGCGCCACGGTCTCATTCCAATTCAATGGCGTCAGGCGAGTCGACCATACAGTGCCTCAAAAGGTGACATCTGTAAACTAGCCTGATAACTATTGTTGTAACTGAACTCGGCATACGGTAAACTCTTATCCCAAGAGGTAGCATAAGCCAATGCACAAGCTCTCAACATATCTTCCAGAATCTGGTTGACTCTTTCGGTCTGTCCATCCGTCTGTGGATGATAAGCTGTACTGAAGTTCAAACGGGTTCCCATGGCTTCATGCAACTTATTCCAGAACCTTGAGGTAAATTGGGTACCTCTGTCCGATACAATCCTCTTTGGCACTCCGTGCAAACAAACAATCCTGATCATGTACAATTCTGCTAATTTATCTCCCGAGTAGGTGGTCTTCACGGGGATAAAATGGGCTACCTTAGTCAAGCGATCCACTATAACCCATATGGAGTCATAACCTCCTTGAGTCTTCGGCAAACCGGTAATGAAATCCATTCCGATTTCCTCCCACTTCCACTCAGGTATTTTCAGCGGCTGTAGCAATCCTGCTGGTCTCTGATGCATTGCCTTGACTCTCTGGCATACATCGCACAACGCAACATGCTCGGCAACTTCACGTTTCATACTCGGCCACCAGAATCTCTCCTTCAGATCCTGATACATCTTGGCGCTTCCAGGATGAACCGAGTACTTGGAGTCATGGGCTTCTTCCAAAATCAGCTGCTTTAACTCCTTTTTGTTAGGCACACAAATGCGATCCTTCATCCATAACGTGCCCTGCTCATCCAATTTGAAGTCCTCTGCCTTGCCTTCCTCCTTTTTGGACTTAATCCTACGGATCCTGTCATCATCCTTCTGTCCTTCTCGGATCTGATCCTCTAGGGTAGGCTTTACTTCCAATGCGGCCAAGAATCCGCTAGGTACTACCTCAATCTTCATCTTTTGAAAATCCTCACATAACTCATCCTGACTTGTGGCTAGCAACGTACTCACGGTATGGCTTTTCCGACTCAGAGCATCGGCTACTACGTTGGCCTTCCCGGGATGGTAATGGATTCCAACATTATAGTCCTTGATCAACTCTAGCCATCTCCTTTGCCTCATATTCAGATCCGACTGGGTGAATATGTACTTAAGGCTCTTATGATCCGTATACACTTCACATCTGTTTCCAATCAGATAGTGACGCCATATCTTCAAGGCATGCACTACGGCAGCTAACTCTAGGTCATGTGTCGGATAATTTTCCTCATGCGGCCTCAACTGCCTTGATGCATACGCGACGACCTTTCCATTCTGCATCAGCACACATCCAAGTCCTTGGCGCGATGCGTCACAATAAATATCGAAGCTTTGAGCAACATCCGGTAGAACTAACACCGGTGCTGATGTCAATCGCTTCTTCAGCTCCTGAAATCCTTTCTCACATTCTGGCGTCCATGCAAACTTCTTCTCCTTCTTCAGCAATTGCGTAAGGGGTTTCGCAATCGTCGAAAAGCCTTCGATGAAACGGCGATAGTATCCTGCCATTCCAAGGAAACTCCGAATCTGGGTCACCGTCTTTGGTTGTTCCCAATGTAACACCGCTTCTACTTTGCTTGGATCTACGGCGACTCCTTCTGCAGTCATTACATGTCCAAGAAACTCCACCTTGTCCTTCCAAAAATCACACTTGCTGAACTTGGCGAAAAGTTGTCCTTCCTCACTTTTCCAAAACTCGCCTTAAGTGTTCGGCATGTTCATCCTCTGTCTTGGAGTAGACCAGGATATCGTCTATGAACACGACGACAAACTTGTCCAAATATTCCATGAACACCTTATTCATCATATTCATGAAATAAGCCGCGCGATTCGTTACCCAAAGGACATAATCATAACTCGTAATGTCCATATCTTGACGAGAATGCGATCTTGAATATCTGGCGATCGGATCTTCAATCGATGGTATCCCGATCTCGAGATCAATCTTGGAGAAAACTCCGCTCCTCTTAACTGATCAAACAAATCATCAATCCTGGGTAGCGGATACTTATTCTTCACGGTGACTTCATTGAGTGCACGGTAGTCAATGCACATCCTGAAACTCCGTCCTTCTTTTTGACAAACAAAACTGGTGCTCCCACGGCGATTTAACTTGGTCCGATAAATCCTTTATCCATTAATTCTTCCACTGTTTCTTCATTTCTACCAACTCCTCGGTAGACATCCGATAGGGTCTCTTTGCTATCGGTCTTTGTGCATCTTACAAGCTCTATCACAAACTCTATGTCCCTGTCTGCGGCATACCAGGTAGATCCTCGGGAAAACGTCTGGGTACTCATTCACTACCAGACATCCTCTATGCTGATTGCCTTGGTACTGTTAACCATCAATCATCCATCTCTAACCGCAGTGGCTTGAAATTCCACTTTCTTCCCACACGGGCTCTCCACTGAGATAGTCCTTCGCCCACAATCCAATACAGCCTTGTGCTTGGATAACCAATCCATTCCCAATATAACATCTAAGGTCCAGGTCTCCAAAATTATAAGGTTTGCTAGGAACTCTATTCCATCTATTAGTATTCTCACCGGAACATCCTACTTCCGCTCGGAGTTCTAACTGTGGGTTTGAACTAAAAGCATGCACTTAAGTCTTGCAATCCTTAAATCATTTCTAGTAGCAAAGCCTTGCGAAACAAACGAATCTGAAGCTCGAGTCAAACAAAGCTGTGCAGGTGAGTTAACAAGTAACTTACCCAAGACGACGTCCGTAGCATTCGCAGCGTGCATCTGCGGTGACATGGTTGACTCGGCCTCTCACCACGGTGCAGGGTATGGCTCCTGGTGTCGGCGTCCTAGCTGGGTGGTGCCTAGGTTGAAACGAACCGGGTCGCTCTCGCTGTCTTCTTCGGACAACTGTTGGCAAAATGTCCTGGCTCGTTGCGGTTATGTAACATCTCACTGTTCCTTCTTGTTGCACAGGTAGCGTTTCTAGCGGGGCTGGGTGCAGTAGTTCGATTGACAGGTCTTGGTCTTTGGGGAGGGTGTCCTTGTTGCATTCTGTGGTTGGAATCAAGAATTGATTTGGTGCAACTCTCAAGCGCTATGCGTTCCCTGACGTGATCCTTCTTTGTTGCATCCTGCGCTTCTGTTCTCATCCAGTTCCTTGCGCTTGTCCTCAAGAATAAGCGCCTTATTCACCAACTCTTGGAAATCTGGAAAGGTGTGGGTGATCAACCCTACTTGCAATCCTGAGTTGAGTCCCTTCATGAAACGAGACTGTCTAGATTTATCTGTCGCTACATCCTCAAAGCGTAGCGTGCTAGCTGTGTGAACTTGTTCAGTAGTCGGCCACCGGGCTGATTACCTTGCTTGATGCTCTGAACTCCTCCTTCTTAAGGTCCATGATTCCTTCAGCACGTGATACTGTCGAATGCAACCGTGAACTCTTCCCAAGTGATATCTTGAGGGTTCTCTGCGTGGCAAAGTTCTCCCACCATTCGGCCTGTTCCTTCCAACTGATGAGAAGCGTAGAGTACCTTCTCATTCCCTATGCATTGAGCTATGTGTAGCTTCCTCTCAATTGATCTTAACCAATCGTCGGCCTCCAATGGATTGGCATTCCCAGAGAAAGTGGGTGGGTGAGTCCTCATGAACTCTCGACACTTTGTATTCTCGGCGTGGTCCTTGATTAACTTGATTGGTCGTGGCCTGAGCAAGTGACGTGCTGCATTTGTTGCATCATAGCATGCATCAATCGAGTCTGAGCAGCAAGAAATGCTCCAAAATTCCGCATATCATCTGGCGGTCTTTGGTGCTCTATCATTGGGGTTTTCTGGCTGGCGAGAACCACTCCCATTGCTTCCAAAGTTTCCACGGTGTTCACCATCTGTCGATTTGCTCTAGGTTTAGAGATGAGAGGGAAACAAGAATAGACAAGTAATATGGAACTTATGCGGGCGAAAGGGGTAACTTTAAGGTCCATCTTTATTATTAATAACTTGGTATGGCTGCTTACAATGCCTAAGGGCCTTGCAACACATACTGCACACTCAGCAAACAAAGCAAATCCAAATCGAACTAACTCTGGAATCTAACGCCTAAAGGGTAACTCTTTATTCTATGACGCGACTCGGCGAAGGAGTCTCACTATAGAACCTATGCTCACTCATCAAGAAAACCTCCATCTGTCACAAGAGTGCTTTACGTAAGAACTCGGAATTTTTGAATTGTGACAAGGTAAGGAAAAATTTTAGCAAGAGACAAGAAAAGAGAGAAGGGGATAAGTCGAGATGTCATTTCTTGTCTTCACAAATTTTTAGCTTTAGAAAATAGGTTTTATCCTCACTACGACCATTCTAGCTTAGGGTTGAGCCTACAGTCAAGTATGGCTCTGATACCACCTCTGTCGGGACCCCGAATTTGCAAATCCGGACCCTCTGTGTATTCAGCACTAGTCCAGGAACGCGCTAGTGCACACAGTCTTAACATCGGTATATATCACAATCATACCAATCGATATTATCAAAGTACTTTATTTAAATAACCAAACTGGTTACTCGACCTTATGGCCAAGTTACAAAATGTATGCCTCGTAGGGCGAAACTTATTCAGAGAGAAACAATAGCAGCGGAAAATCAAATAAACTTCGTGGCGCCATCCAGTATACCACAGGCAACTGACTGGGCTCGCATCCCTAAGTAGACGGGTCCTCTTGGAACTCCTCCTCCGAAACTGGCGTAGTCTCCTCTTCAACTGGTATTGTGTTGAGGCAAGGGTGAGTACTTGGTACTCAGCAAGTCATGCACAGAATGCAAGCTAATATACTATATGCATGGCTTAGTACAAAGGAATAGCTCAGGGTATATTTGCAGTAAACAGCTTTTGACAAGTAATATAAGTAGATTCGAAAGCAGTAGGAATAAGTAAAGCATAAATAACTTTTCAAGAAGTTTAGTAAACATTTTCCCCATCCTACACCATAGTTCCATCATCTTCCTTGTTAAACCAACCCATCTTTTCAAAACCAAGTTATTTTCAGAAAGTCTACCCCTTGACTGTAATTCCCGAGCAATGTCCAGTACCGTGGACTCGGCTATTCAAATAGATTCTACACTCTGCAGAGGTTATGCACTTTACCCACAAGATACAATCCACTCACCACGTCAGCCGTGAATCGCCATACAAGAGTATGCGAATGAGCGATCATAACAAAGCCTTTCGGAAGCCTCAAACAACACAGGTGGTCCTCTCCGGTTCGTGCTCTACACCATCCCTTCCCTTAGCCAAGGCGAAGTATGGGACCAACACACCGTTAGATGGGTACCTGGCCACACGACCACGATACGCTCCCCGCACAATCACACAAAAGGTGTAATCGACACCTGAGGCTCCACAAGTGAGTCCTTAGCGACTTAGTCAACTAGGGCCGTCCCATTCCAGCCATGTGGTTGCAAGTATGACCCAGTTCAAAGGCTTGCAAGGTTAAGTCCTTAGAGTGACCAGGGCAAGACTACCCGAAAAACCAAATCAACATCCCCAATGCCACAACTGGCCCACCTGATTACTCTTGCCACATGCCCCGGTCGAAATCTGTTTATCAAACCCCAGTTGATTACCATGCACCACGTGCCATCAACTTCACATGATACTTTTCCAAAACAGGTTCAATATATCATTAAGTCCATATTAGCATTTGGTTGTCCAAAATCATGTCATGAGCACGAAAGGTGTCTAAGCAAAGATACTACAACGATCTAAACCCATGTTGGCGATTTAATAATGTCCAACTAGTAATCCACAACTAGGGTGACAAGGGATCATGGCACATACTTAGATAATCAAGGTGTCATACAGCAAATTGGTGTTTATCTAACCCCCATGTTTAAACAAAGTATCTTTCTATTTAAACTAGCATGCAATAGTTTAAATCAAAATAGATTTTCGAAATAGGATCAACATGGTCAAAGCACAACTTGCCTTCAAAAAGTACTTGCTCTTGGTCTTGAGTTGGATCCTGAGTCAACACTTCTCCTTCGAATCCTTCCGGCACTTCAACGTCTACTCGTAAAGCGTGCAAATAGCAAATACACAAATAAACACTAGGCAAAAAGATCCCAAAACTCCAAATAAAATCCATAAACAGAGAGAACATAATTTTCTGGATTTTTAGAAACTGGAATAAATCAAATTTGGAGTTAAAAGCATAAAAGTTATGATTATTTAAAGTTTAAATAATCAATTAAATAATTTTACAGAGAAAAACTTTAGTCCAAAAATTAAATAAAATTTATATTTAGGTAGATCTTAATTTTATACAAATTTAGAAATTTGAATCGCTCAAATCGGAGTTGAAACGCAAAAGTTATAAGCGTTTGAAGTTTGAATCTAAATTTGAAATCATTATTCGAATTAATAAATCATTTTCTTTTTCGGAAATTAATTATTGCGTCAGCATGGACACGTGGCAGCTCCTGATTGGCCTGCTGACGTCAGCCGGTCCATGGGCTTGGTCCACGCTCGGCTCGGGTCCACGGTGAACTCGGTCCACGGCTCACGTGACTGACATGTGGGCCCACTCGGGTGACGTCATCGCTGACGTCAGCGCTTGGCTGGGTTAGCCACTGACATGCGGGCCCTCTGACACGCGGGCCCCGCGTGTCAGCGTCACACGCACGCGCGCGTGGACGGCGCTGACCGCGTCGGTCCAACTTCCCGACACGTGGCGCAATCTCGTCCGTTGGTTTGAAAATCAACCCGCGGATTGGATCCAGGGTTTAACACGTTGAAACTACTCGATGCTCGTGGGCGTTCGATCTAGATCGGACGGTCCAGATCTAATCCTATAATCGCACTGCTACGGCACGTGGCGATTGTGAGCCGTTGGATCTTGATCCAACGGTCCAGATCTAATCGGGTTTGGAACACGTGAACTCACCTCAACCGTCCGATCTGGATCCGACGGTGCACAGAGCTCGCGAGGGCTGATGGCTTCGTGGTGGCGCACGGCTGCCGGAGTTGAAGACGACGACGAGCCCAACGGGCGTTCGGGGTTGCTCGGCGAGATGAAGGGTCCTTCGCCAGTGCGTCTCGTCGCGGTGAGTCCGGATCTGAGGTCAACGGCGGCAGGGGACGGCGGCGGAACGAAGCAAAGACCGTGGCGGAGCAGCGCGCAACTACGGCGAGCTCGCACGGCTAAACGGCGGCGACTTAGCCTCGGTGAAGTAGAGAAGGGAGGGCGCGGGATCACGGCGGTCCTCGGGGTATGCCCCGGGCATTAAATAGCCTCGGCGTCCGTCTGCGACGGAAACCTAACTTGCTACGGCGGCGGCGCGGCGGCGGAGTCCGGCTCGGTCACGGGAAGACGACGAAATCGTGGCCGTCCACGTGTCGCGATCAACGGCCACGATCGCACGGCGCGATCGGGTCCGGGTCGGACGCGGCTCGGGTCGGTCGGCGGATCTCGGCCGTTGGATCTTGATCCAACGGTCGGGATCGCCAGGGTTGGGAGCTGGTTTGGTTGAGCCAAGCGGCTCGGTCGGACTTCGAGTCCGACTCGGTCGGATGAACAGATACTTGACCCGAGTTGGATTTTCCAGCGATTTAATATTTAAAATAATTCCCGATGAATTCATTTAATTCATTAAAAATAGCAAATGACTGAAAAATTCGGAAAAATTCTGGAAAATATTTTGGATCATTTTGGACTCAAATAAAATATTTCCAACAAAATTTTATTTGCAAAATTAAATTCTTTAATTATTTCAAAATGGAATAAATTCAAATAAATTCCAAATAAATCCAAATAAATTCCAGAAAATTCCAAAAATTCACCAAAGTGCCAAATCACACATGAATTTAAGAAAAGCAAAATTTTGGGATGTTACAGATTGAGCATCAAATTGATCTCATTCCAGGGGCATCCTTGCCCAACCGAGCACCTTACAGAACCAACCCTGAAGAGACACAAGAGATACAACGCCAAGTTCACGAATTGCTTGATAAAGGGTACGTACGTGAATCTCTTAGTCCTTGTGCTGTACCAGTCATTCTAGTACCTAAGAAAGATGGAACATGGCGCATGTGTGTAGATTGTCGAGCAATTAATAATATCACCATTAGATATCGCCATCCTATTCCTCGGTTAGACGATATGCTTGATGAGTTAAGTGGCTCTACTATGTTCTCTAAAGTTGATTTGCGTAGTGGGTACCACCAGATTCGCATGAAGTTAGGAGATGAATGGAAAACAGCATTTAAAACTAAGTTCGGGTTATATGAGTGGTTAGTAATGCCTTTCGGGTTGACTAATGCTCCTAGCACATTCATGAGACTGATGAACGAGGTTTTACGTGCTTTCATTGGAAAATTTGTGGTAGTTTACTTCGATGATATCTTGATTTATAGCAAATCTTTAGAGGATCATCTTGAACATCTACGTGCTGTTTTTAATGCTTTACGCGATGCACGCTTATTTGGTAACCTTGAGAAGTGCACCTTTTGCACGGATCGAGTATCTTTTCTTGGCTATGTTGTTACTCCACTGGGAATTGAAGTTGACCAAGCCAAGGTTGAAGCAATACAGAGTTGGCCGACTCCTAACACGGTCACACAAAGTGCGAAGTTTTCTAGGACTTCTTTGGATTCTATCGTCGTTTTGTGAAGGACTTCAGCACCATCGCTGCACCCATGAATGAGCTCACCAAGAAAGGTGTACCTTTTGCTTGGGGCAAGCCGCAGAAGATGCCTTCAACATTCAAAGCTAAGTTAACCCATGCACCCTTACTCCAGCTTCAGGACTTTTCTAAGACTTTTGAACTAGAATGTGATGCTAGTGGAATTGGTTTGGGTGGTGTTCTGTTACAAGAAGGAAAACACTGTTGCTTATTTTAGTGAGAAATTGAGTGGGCCAAGTTTGAATTATTCTACTTATGATAAGGAGTTATATGCACTAGTTCGAACTTTAGAAACATGGCAACATTATTTATGGCCCAAGGAATTTGTTATACATTCGGATCATGAATCATTAAAACATATTAGAAGTCAAGCTAAACTGAACCGTAGACATGCAAAGTGGGTTGAATTCATTGAGTCATTTCCTTATGTCATCAAACACAAAGCAGGAAAGGATAATGTCATTCTTGATGCCTTGTCTAGGAGATATACCATGCTCTCACAACTTGACTTCAAAATTTTTGGTTTGGAAAGCGATTAAAGAGCAATATGTGCATGATGATGATTTTAAAAATGTGTTGCTCAATTGTAAAGAGGAAAAACTTGGAACAAATTTGTCCTCAATAATGGGTTTGTGTTTAGAGCAAACAAACTATGTATTCCAGCTAGTTACATTCGTTTGTTATTACTACAGAAGCGCATGGAGGAGGATTGATGGGACACTTTGGTGTGAAAAGGACGGAGGACATACTCGCTAGCCATTTCTTTTGGCCCGAGGATGAGGCGAGGCGTGGAACGTTTCATCGCTCGCTGTTCTACATGTCAAAAAGCTAAGTCACGACTTAATCCCCATGGTTTATACATGCCTCTGCTGTTCCTAACATGCCTTGGGAGGATATTTCTATGGACTTTGTTTTAGGACTCCCTAGAACAAAGAAGGGGAGGATAGTATCTTTGTCGTTGTGGATAGATTTTCTAAAATGGCACACTTCATACCTTGTCACAAAAGCGATGGCGCTACCAACATTCTTGACTTCTTCTTTCGTGAAATTGTTCGCTTACATGGTGTGCCTAACACAATAGTTTCAGATCGTGACACTAAATTCTTAAGCCACTTTTGGAGAACTTTGTGGGGTAAATTGGGAACTAAACTTTTATTTTCTACTACTTGTCATCCCCAAACTGATGGACAAACTGAGGTCGTTAATCGAACTTTATCTACTATGCTTAGGGCTGTTTTGAAAAAGAACATTAAATTGTGGGAAGAATGTTTGCCTCATATTGAGTTTGCTTATAATCGGTCTATGCATTCTACTACTAAGATGTGCCCTTTTGAGATTGTATATGGATTTGTACCTCATGCTCCAATTGATTTGTTACCTCTACCATCTTCGGAGAAATTGAATCTTGATGCTAAACAACGTACTGATTTGATTATGAAACTGCATGAGACAACTAAAGAAAACATAGAACGCATGAATGCTAAATATAAACTTGCTGGTAGTAAGGGAAGGAAACATGTAACTTTTGAACCAGGCGATTTAGTTTGGTTGCATTTGCGAAAAGATCGATTCCCAGAATTAAGAAAATCTAAGTTGATGCCGCGAGCTGATGGTCCTTTCAAAGTATTGGCAAAGATTAATGATAATGCATACAAGCTTGAATTGCCTGCAGATTTTGGGGTTAGTCCCACATTCAACATTACCGATTTGAAACCATACTTGGGAGAAGATGATAAACTTGAGTCGAGGACGACTCAAATGCAAGAAGGGGAGGATGATGAGGACATCACTACCATGGATACGGCGGCCATACTTACAAACCCAATGGAAACCAACAATGGCATACAAGGGCCAATTACTCGAGCTCGGGCACGACAATTCAATTACCAGGTGAATGCGTTCCTCGGGTTGCATACAGATAATTTTATGAATGGAATGCTATTTAATCCTCGTGATGATTTTATTGTCCTTAGGAACCAAGGAGAAGAACTCCCAAACGTCAAGCATGAAGCCAATTCTTCCGGTGCACAAGTTATACTCGGATTCGGCCTCCGGGACAGCACCAACTTAAGATGACCATAACTTTTGATCCACAAGGGTGTTTGAGGTCTATGAGTACTGGTTGGAAAGGTTTCGACGTCCTCTTTCCAACGGATCCGACCCCATCCCCAAATTCCGTCCGAGTCAACGGGAATCTGCAAAACAATTGGCGTCACTTTTCCAAATCGAGAAGACTTGGGCTTTGGGCCTTGTAATAGAGTTGTAGTTGGTATCCTACTGCTTTGGACGTGTTTCCCACGTCCCTGCCTCTCATAAATAGCCAGACATCGGCTCCTTAGGGTTTTGGGTTTTATTTGATTAGTTTAGCCAAGTGCAAACTTGATCCTGCGAGTTGTCTTTGGGCGACCACCTTGTCAAGATCGTCAATAAGACTCCACTTTGTTTCGCTTCCAGTTTTATCCGCAATTTCAGATTGCTTATCCTATTGTTCTTGCTTGTTCTTCGGTTGCTTGCAGGAATTGAACCTCGTGTTCAGGTTGATCGTGCCCACGGCAAGATCAATAACCCGCTGGAGTTGGTTTAGCGATTGCTAAGGCGCATCGTCGTCGTACGGTGTAGTCGGATCGTCAAAGTTGACTCTAACAAATCGATCGTGTGTTTCTCATCGAAAGATTGGGACACCCATAGTGCCATCACGGCTCCATCAGTTAGTCACATGAGTATGGCAGGTGAGCCATACACGTGCAGAGTTGTAATCGTTTGGGGTAGCTTGCATGTATTGGGTCATGTTGAACCAAGTGGACATGCATGTGTACTCTGTTAGGTTTTCCTATTATAAATAGGGGGAGGTGTCCCCTGTTTATGTGTGTGCAATAGAGCATAGCGCAGGAAACAATTTTGGTGCTGTGTTTTAGGGTTTGTACTCTTTTGATGGGAGTATTTTAAACAAAAAGAAATAAGGATCAATTCCTTCAAGATTCTCTACGTGCTATAGTAATCTCGTAGCTACAATGCAGCGTTGCTACAGTACTTTCTGTTTTGAGTGTTCGTTCGCTCATCTGTTCTGGTTCTAGATTGATTCATTGTCAATCTTATTTCTTTGAGTTTCTTCTTGATTTGATCCATCCAAAACCTTCCTAGGGCATTGATTTATACTTCCTCAAAGTTTTGTTGGTTAATCTTTCGTCGTTCTTGTTTAATCTACAAGTTTTGGTTAGATCAATTCTCGTCATATTCTGTCACAACAAGCTTGTGAAGTTCATAACTTTTGATCCGTACATCTGATCTAGCTGATTCTTTTTCTGTTAGATTAATATTTGAATGTAGTTTCTTGTGTTGAAATTTAAGATCAATCCGATGGAGGGATCTCTAGAAATTTACTTTTTACCGAACATTTATCAATATGTTTTTGTTGATCCGAAGCAATTATTTGAGTCCGAATTGGGGTGAACTTTTAGTAAGATCAAAAATTTTGTTTGCTTCCGCACAATCATTCACCCCCTTTGATTTCTATATTCATATATATCGATCCTACAAGTGGTATCAAAGCAAGGTTTTTCTAATCTATCTTAACCGGTGATTAGATTAATGGATCGTTGTTCGACAAAACTGTGTGTGTTCGATGGGGTTGATTTTTAGTTTTGGAAGGCCAAGATGGAGGCGTTCATCCAAGCGCAGGGCTTCACAATTTGGGAGAAGGTTTACAAGCCATACGAAGTTCCTGAGAACGACAACGTCAACGACGCCAATCGCGCACATGTTGAAGCAAATAGCAAGGCGCGCAACTTGATCATCCAAGGCTTGGGACGCAACGACTTTGATCGTGTGGTTCATATTCGATCTGCATATGAGGTATGGAAATCTCTTTGTGATTACCATGAGGGTTCTAATACTGTCAAAGAGGTTTACCAAGACATTTACAAAAAAGAATACATGCGATTTGAGATGAAACCTAGTGAGTCTGTAGATAACTTCTTTGCATACTTTAATAAAATTCTTAGCAATCTACGTGTTGTTGGAGTTAGCTACACTGATGCTGCAAATGCTCGACAATTGCTTAGTGCTTTGGACATGGCGGTGTGGGAGATGAAAGTAACATCTATACAAGAATATACTAGCACGAGCACACTCACATTAGATGTTCTTTATTCTAAGCTGAAGACTCATGAGTTAGATGTTCTTGCCAGGAAGGGTAATTTTAAATCAATTGCTTTGATCTCTAACCCTAACATGTCGAATGCAAATTCTTCTTCTAGCTTTGCTTTGTCCTCTTTGTCGTCTTTAACAGATGAGCAAATTGAAGAATTTCTTGAAGAAGATTTGGCACTACTCTCTTCTCGCTTTAATAAAGCTTTACAGAATGTCCGAATGAGAAAGAGAGTAAGCGGTGGTCCTCTAAGGTGCTATGAGTGTGGTGATCTCAACCACATGCGATAAAATTGTCCTAAACATGCAGGAAAAGCATCAAGGGAGGAGAAGGACAATAGAAAAGAAAAGAAGTTCTCTCCAAGTGATAAAAAGAAGAAGAACTTCATCAACCGTAAGGTTGTCCACTGAGTTCTTTCCGCTCTTGAACAAGTCAATTTGAGTGATGTAGATTCGGAAAGCAGCGAAGACGATGCAACTCCAAGAAAGCATGATTTGATGGGGTTGTGTCTCATGGCTAGCAGCAAGGATAGCTTCATCGAAAATGATCATGACAACGACTTCAATGAGGTAGATCCTTCTTATGATGAATTAGCTATTGTTGTTGCTCGTCTTGGTAAATTGCTTGATAAGAGTGGCATGAAAATTAAGAAACATGATTTTATTATTTAATCATTGAATATTGAAATTGCTAGACTTAAAACTTTGATTCCTGATGATGATACTTGCAAATCATGTGACTTAATTTACAATGAGCTCACCTTGCTTAGGAAAGAAAATGCTCTTCTGTTACATCAAAATGAGAAACATGTTAAACATGCTAGCTGTTCTACCATTGATTTGCATGATACAACTCCATGTTCTAAATGCTCCATACTAGAATTGAAGTTGAATGGTGCAAATGCTAGGGTTTCTCAAATGACATATGCTCTTACACATGAGGTTCTTTCATGCTCAACTTGTCGCAAGCAAAAAGAAAAAGTGGACGTTCCCTGTAATAATTGTTTAAATCTTTCTTGAAAAGTTGATTAGTTGGAAAAGTCATTAGAACGTTTCACTAAAGGAAAAAAAAACCTAAACATGATCTTGGATCAATCAAAAGTCAGTACTCATAACAAAAGGTTTAGGTTTTGATTCTTATGTTCATCATAAATCACATGCTCCCATTGTTGTTAAAGCACTTGAAAGTGGAAAAATTGAAATTGTCAATGAGCCTAAGAAAACTGTTTTTAAGTCTGCTGGAGTTTTATCTTCTACTATGATGAATGCAAATGTTGCTTCTACTTCTAAAGCTAAACATCCTGTTAAGTACACTTGCACTCATTGTGGTAGAGATGGACATTTAGTGGACTTTTGCTTTAGACTAGCTAAACAACAAAAGAGAGAAAGGTTTAATGCTAGGTCTAATTTCAGAAAGGCACACTCTACTTCTCATTATGTGCCTAGGGTGAAACAAGCACCTTTTGTTGCTAAAAACACGAGAATAGACAAATATATTTTTGTGCATAAGAATGCTCGTATTGTGCCTACTTTTGTGCATCGTGTGTCTCAGTACTGGATCCCCAAACAGCTTATCTCTAACCCCAATACTGACACCTCGACATGTTTTGCTATGTAGGCTTCTCGCGCGAGGAAGGAGAACATATGGCTAGTGGATTCCGGATGCTCACGCCACATGTCCGGTGATAAGAATTGGTTCTCCTCCCTCACTCGTGCATCTCGTGCTGAAAGTGTTACTTTTGGAGATGCCTCTTCCTTTTCTGTTGTGGCAAAAGGTACAGTAAAGATTCACATCCACCTCTTACCATGGTGATGACAAATGCTCGAAGACAACTACTACACCTTGACACGGTTGGACCATCTCGAGTTCAATCCTTTGGAGGCAAATGGTATGTGCTTGTTATTGTTGATAATTTTTTTAGATACTCTTGGGTGTACTTTATGGCATCTAAAGATGAGGCTTTTAGTCATTTTAGAAGTCTTGTTCTTAGGATTTCTGTTGATTATCCAGGAGCTCTTAGAGCAATTCGAAGTGGTAATGGAACTGAGTTAAAAAATTCTTCTTTTGATTACTTATGTCCTGAAAAAGGAATTGATCATCAATTTTCGTCACTTAGAGTGCCTCAACAGAATGGTGTGGTGGAAAGAAAAAACTGAACTTTAGTTGAGATGGCTAGAACTATGCTAGATGAACATCACACTCCTAGGAAATTTTGGGCTGAAGCGATTTCAACTGCATGTTATGTTTCAAACCGTGTGTTTTTGAGATCAAAATTGAGTAAAACTCCATATGAACTTTGGTTTAGATATAGGCCTACTGTTTCTCACTTTAGAGTTTTTGGATGCAAATGCTTTGTCTTGAAATCTGTAAATCTTGATAAGTTTGAAGCTTGATCACTTGATGGCACTTTTCTTGGATATCCTGCTTATACTCGTGGCTATCAAGTGCTTGTTTTGGAGACTAACAAAATTGTAGGAACCTGTGAAGTTGCTTTTAATGAGGCTAGTACAGCCACTAGTCTAAGTGATGCTGGTACAAGTGCATATGTTCAGGGGAGAAAATCTTTGAGGACAATGATGATGATATTGAGGATGAGGTATTGACTCTTTCTAATGCACAATCAGCTGTAACACCTTCTGCACCTACTTCTATCTCACATACAGATGAACACCCTCAAGCTACAACATCATCTGTACATGCTGAAAATGAAGAAGGAGAAGGAGAAGTTTCTAAAGTGACGGCACCCTTGCACATTCAGAAAAGTCATCCACCTGAACAGATGATTGGAGATCTAAATGAGAGAGTCACCCGATCCAGGTTTATCCATTCTGACACTCATGCTCATTCTGCTTTAATTGCCTCTTTTGAACCCAAAGATATATCTCATGCATTAACTGACGAATCTTGGATCAATGCCATGCATGAGGAATTGGAGAATTTTGAATGAAATAAAGTTTGGAAACTAGTTTCACCTCCTCCTGATTTTAATATTATTGGAACTAGATGTGTTTTCAAAAATAAACAAAGTGAGGATGGTGTTGTTGTTAGAAACAAAGCTAGACTGGTTGCTCAAGGTTTTACACAAGTTGAAGGTTTAGATTTCGATGAAACCTTTGCTCCTGTTGCTAGAATTGAAGCCATTATAATCCTTTTAGCATTTGCTGCATCAAAAGGTTTTAAATTGTATCAAATAGATGTGAAAAGTGCTTTTCTTAATGGCTACATAAATGAGGAGGTGTATGTCTAGCAACCATCTAGTTTTAAAAATCCAAAGTTTCCAAATCATGTGTACAAATTGTCAAAAGCTTTGTATGGTTTGAAACAAGCCCCTAAAGCATGGTATGATAAGCTAAAAACTTTTTTATTTGAGAAGCGGTTTACAATGGGAAAGGTTGACAAAATTCTCTTTTTACTCAAGCAAGGCAATGATCAACTATTCGTTCAGATTTATGTTGATGATATTATCTTTGGTGGTTCTTCTCATGTTTTAGTGTCTGAGTTTTCAGAAACCATGAAAAAGGAATTTGAGATGCGTATGATGGGTGAGTTAACATACTTATTGGGACTTCAAATCAAACAAACAAAGGATGGTACTTTTGTGTATCAAAGCAAATACACGAAGGACTTGCTGCACCATTTTGGGATGGAAAACAGCAAATCAATCATGACACCCATGGAAAGCACTTGCACACTTGATCCAGATGAAGATGGTAAGCCGGTTGATCAAAAGGAATACAGAAGCATGATAGGTTCACTTTTGTACTTCACCGCATCAAGACTGGATATACAATTTGTTGTGTGCTTATGTGCTCGTTTTCAAGCTCCTCCCGTGCTTCACATCGACAGGCTGTCAAGCTAATTTTTAGGTATCTTCATGGTACTAAAGAGTTTGGCATTTGGCTTTCTGCTCCTGATGCATTAGTTTAAGAGCATTTTCTAATGCTGATTTTGGAGGATGTAGAATTGATAGAAAAGAGTACATTTGGTTCATGCCATTTTTGGGTAATTCTCTTATTGCATGGTCATCTAGAAAACAATCTTCTGTTGCACAATCAACTACTAAATCTGAATATGTGGATGTTGCTAGTTGTTGTTCTCAAATTCTTTGGATAGTAGCTACACTTAAAGATTATGGGGTTATTTTGGATAGTGTTCCTCTTTTTGTGTGATAACACTAGTGCAATATGCATTGCTAAGAACCCTGTGCAACATTCTAGGACTAAGCATATTGATATCATATTTCACTTTCTTAGAGATCATGTGGAAAAAGGAAATATTGTGCTTTATCATGTGGATACTGAATATCAATTGGTAGACATTTTCACAAAACCTTTGTCTTATTCTCGTTTTGCTTTTATTTGAGGAGAACTTGGGGTTGTTCACCCAACAGGCTTGTTTTGAGGGGGGTTTGTGAAGACTTTGTGATTTTTTGTTTACATATTTTTCTTCGTATTTCTTAAATGTTCCCTACCATGTCTGTACAATAAATCTTTGTTTGTCAGCCAACCATTTGATAGCCTCACTGCCGGAGACTTTCGCCTTTTCTTTGAACCATATGAGGAATTGATCGTTATGCTCTCGTGTGATGAAAATCTCATCCATATGTGGATTCTCTTCCCGTAATATCAACTTGTGCTACTGGAAGTATGAATGAACTTCTGCTCTATGTTGCAAGACTATAAAATGCGCTTTACAGTACATATCAAACTGTGGACTTGTTAGATTGGACCCAATGGTTTCTTTGCCACCAAGTCTTCCCTCATGATGAGATACAGGAACACTAATTGGTTGTCTTTTACCTAGATAGTCCATGTAGAACTCAATAACCTCTTCAGTCCCATAACCTTCAACTATACTATTCTCAGGCTTTGATCGATTCCTCACGTATTGTAACATCCCCAATTTCGGCCTTCTACTAAAATCTAATTTAAATTAAACTAAATTCAAAATTTGGATCTTCTTTGGTGTTCTAATTAACGTGGCATCCTTATCCTTCCGAAATTGGAGTTCAATACGTCATCGTCCGAAAAATTGAATTTCCGGATTCCGGTTCGCACCCGAAATTCCACCCGTGTTCCAAAATGCTCCAAAAATCCAGAAACCTATTGCATTAGGTTCCAAATATTCCAAAAACATTTTGGAAATTTCCAAGATTTTTGGAGACTCTCTGGTATTTTATCTCTCGCAGTATTTCACCAAAAGCCCTTTATTCGTCCTGGAATTTTCTAAATTCCAAATTTCTTCCAAATTCCTTGAAACCAATTTCATTGAATTCTAAATATTCCCTAGTATTTTTAGGAATTTTTTTCAGAATTTTTAGACCTTTTTTGCTATTTTTTCTCTGGGGCGTTGCTTTTACGTAATTTTCCGGCCAATCGTGGAGCAACACGTGGCATGCTACAGTGTCGTCTTCAACCTCTGTTGGATTTCCAGTGCAGCACGATTGCTTCATGCTCATTCATGGCGCCCTCTTTAATTCACCCATTACTCCTCCGTTTAAACTCCAAATCGCGAACGGCCGAATCCGTTGGAAAGGTATCAACGATACGAATCCATTCCCACTGGCCGTTTGTCTTCTAACACGCCAGATACGATTCAATCCTCCAAAAACCAAAATGCAATCAATTGGTGATTACTCATCCGTTTCTTCACGGATTGAAGTGCTTCCACCTCTCAAATGTTCGTGTTGGAACCCTCTTGCCCGTGCCCTCATTCTTCCAAAGCCAATCCTCCTCAATTCGCCGCAATCTCGCACGAACCATCGCCATTCGTCCTCCATTGACATCCTCGTGTCATCTCCCAATCCGGTGAGCCAAACTCAAATTCGATCGTGTCACCGTGTGCGCATCGTCGCCACGAGCAAAAGCCCTCAATCAATTTCACTTTTCGTTGCAGGACGACGACGAATTTCGCGGTTGAAATCGCCGTTTGAAGCTCGGTTTTTCGTCGACTACTCTTGATCCGGTGAGTTCCTTGTGAATCCGACCACACCGTTGGATTCGTCTCGTCGAGCCCTACACGGTGCTCATCTCCTTTTCGCAAATACGTTCTCCGATTTTTTATTTTATTTTTTCGGGTGTCCTCGTCGTCGACATGACCGTGGCCGCCGCCGTTCCGGCGATCCTTCGGCTGAACCAGCGCGAGCGTCGCGTTCCCCATGCCTGGCCGCACCTTCTCCACCCCTTCCCCGGCCGTGCGCCACCCCTCCCATCGCCGGCGCCACATGCCGCCCGAGCGCCGCTACGCGCGCCTCCGAGCATAACTTCGATGAGCTTTTCCCGACGATCCGCTAGTCCGATCGTCCTACAAATTGAACCCCAGAATACTCTCATCATTCCCCACACAACCCAATTGGAGTTTCTCCAATCCAACCTACAGATCTCCCTGTAGAAGCCATTCTTTCCGAAACTTCGGCGAGCTCTCCCGATCACTGCCGACCTCCGTTCGGCCTCAAATGTTTACTGGAGTTCCCTCTCGCTGTTCTCTACCTCCAGTAAAATTAGATTTTCAATTTGATTTCCAAAGCTCCGTTGGCAGCCATTTCTTCCGCAAGTCTGGCGGGAGGTTCGAAACGCTCGTTCTCTTTTGTCGTAACTCCGAATCTCTCTGTTCAAGTTTCTAAATTCATCTAAAATCAAGACCTTTCTGCCAGTATAAATTTTATAATTTTTAGTTTTTTTATTTATTTATTTGGTTGTACCGTTTTGCGCGTAGCAGAAGAGTTCGTTGGAGCCGTTGACGCCGCCGCCGACCCGCAAGACTTCGACACCCTCGCTACGACTGAAGGAAAGTCCCTTGACGCATTTCGATCTCATGTTTGCAAATGTTTTACAATGTTTTATAACATGCATCGCTATCTTTGTAACTGTATGTCACATATAGATTGTTAGTTATACCGAATTGCTATCATCTCCTTGATTGTTGCTATCCATGCTTACTTGTAACCTTAGGATACTTTGTTATGTCATGCCTAAGTTATATTGTGACATTTGATGATTAGAACGATAGTTATACTTAGTGCAAAATTGATTAAAATGACCTACGGGTGGGATTATATCAAAGATATGATTTAAAGTGTGATTTGAGGATTATAGCAAAGTATTTGCCACTGTTTTTACAAAATAAAAATAAAGTGAAACATGATTTGGACTTGGGTGGAATGGAAGTGTGTTAATAGCTTGGCATCAAGAGAATATCATGTCTTGTGGGTAAAGTTGTACACCTCTGCAGAGTTAAAACTATTCGAATAGCCGTGCCTACGGTCAAGGGCAAAGCGAAGAATGCTTTCATACTGGTATATTTTGGTTTTGGTTTTGAAAATAAATACGGTTTTGTTTTGGGATTCGGGAGTGGTTAGAACTCCCGGATGTTTTGTTGGCAGATTGAGCCAACCAGGTAGATGGAACCTGTTTTGATCCTGATGGATAGAGTCATGAGTTGGTTTACCTGAATCTTTTGAAATGTGGAGGATAGAGCCTTTATACTGGTGATGGTGGATAGAACCTTCACTAGACTATTAAATACTTAAATTGCTAAAATAATTGTTAAAATATGCTTTATGAAAATTATTACTACGTATGGTTTGATGAAACTTAGCTTTATGCAAAAGAACCACAATAAGCCTTCCTTGGAAAGCCCTACATGTGCATACTTTTCCAGACTTGCTGAGTACTTTTGTACTCACATGCTACACAAATGTTGTCCTCAGAAAACTACTAGGATACAGCCGAGGACGGTGAGTTCTATGATGAGGAGTTCTTTGAAGATCGCCAAGACAACTAAGTGCGCGTTCCTAGTCATCGCCTGTGGAGTTTTATGGGTTTTATCTCTTGTTGCTTTTATTTCCACTGTCGTGAACTCTGGTCATGTGACCGAGTGATGTAATAATAGCCATGTGGCTGATACTTTATGTTTATTATATTATTTCGTTTTGTTCGGTAATGATTCATCACTGTTTGACTGTGTGTACTAGCAACTGATCTGGGACTAGTACAGAAATACACAGAAGATTTCGGATAGCCGATTCGGGGTCTCACACGTATAACTTTAATATACCCATGTATCTCTCGAATGGATGCATGTAATGTAGGAATACAGGTCCACATACCTTAATCCCTATAACAAGGTGAACAATGAGGTGGACCATGATGTTGAAGAACGATGGCGAAATGCATCTCAAGCTGACAAAGAGTTTGCACCACACCTCACTCTGTAAGTTGTCTAGTATATTGAGATCAATAAACTTGCTAGAAATCACATTGAAGAAATAACATAGCTTCGTGCTTGCCAACTTGACATCCTCTGATAGAATATTTTTTATTGCAACAGGAACATTTGGGTCATCAAGACATGATTGCCGTGGGACTTCATACCAAGCAATTTTAAATCATCCATGGACACAATCTTCTTATATGTTTACAGAGTGTGCCGATGGAACTTTAATAACTTGGAGACACTTGTAAAGGTCTTCTTTATCCTTCTTAGAGAAGGTATAGCATGTAGCGGGGATGTACAAACCTTTTTCATCCTCCTCTATCACCACAATCATGGGCCTGATTCCCATGAAGACCATGCCACAGCGAGCATTCACACCATCCTTGGTCTTCTCAGGTATGTTCAGTAGAATGCCAACCAAATTATCACAAACATTCTTCTCAACCTGCATGACATCAATACAATGACGTACATCTAAGTCCTTCCAGTACGTTAAGTCCCAAAATATCAAACTCTTCTTCCAAATGGTCTTAGGACGAACAGATTTATGACACTTTCCATACTGAACATCGATATCCTCCATGTGTGAATATACTTGACTTCCACTCATAGGTTGCAAGACTGCACGAACTTCTCTCTTCCCATCAAAATTTTCATCTATCTTACGGTATTGATGACTTATAAGTAGAAACCTACGGTGACCCATGTACACAATTTTCTTCGAATTCGGCAGCCACAAGCTCTTAGTCTCCTCTTTGCAAATAGGACACGCTTTGGCACCCTTCGTACTGTAGCCCGCTAAATTACCAAGTGCCGGGAAATCATTTGTGGTGCAAAATATCATAGCCCGTAAGGTGAAGTTCTCTCTTTTGTATGCATCCGACACCGCGATCCCCTCATTCCATAATTTTAACAAATCCTCAATTAGTGGTGCTAGGTACACATTAATATCATTTCGTGACTATTTTGGTCCCAAGATTAGTAACGACCTTATGATATACATCCGCTTTATGCACAACCAAGGAGGAATATTGTACATACACAACAGGATTGGCCAAGTGCTGTGGCGACTGCTCATATTGCCAAACAGATTCAGTCCATCCATACTCAATCCAAATCTTATGTTTCTCTTCTTGGCACCAAACTCCTCATATTTCCAATCAATTTTTCTTCATTGAGCCGAATCAGCGGGGTGTCTTAGCTTGCCATCTTCCTTTCGAGATTCAGAATGCCAACGCAATAATTTTGCCTCTTTAGGATTTGCAAACAGTCACTCCAAATGGGGAATGATGGGCAAATAAGACAGTACCTTGGCTGGTGCTCCTTTGTTCAAATTTTCACCATCATCGGTTCGGCTCTTACGGTTCTTGTCATTATGCTTCTCCATTTGTTTGTCCTATGGTACACCACAAACTAGACAAACACGCAGTTCTTTATATGCATTGCGGTATAATATGCAATCATTGGACATGCATGTATCCTTTCTATTTTCATTCCCATGGGACATAGTAGCTTCTTCGCTTCATAAATGTTTGTTGGCAACTCATTTCCCTCTGGAAGCATATCCAATAAAAGAACTAAAGGTACATTAAAACTTGTATCTGTGCAACGGTATTTTGCTTTCAGTTCGAACAATGTAAGGACTGAACCTAACTTGGTGTATTCCGCTTTGCAACCTGAAAATAATGGTTTGGCATCATCTTTCATTAAGCTTTTAAAATTTTCAAACTCTCTTTCCGTGTAATTTCCCTCCATATCCCACAACATTTGCTCAAAATTATCTTCCTCAAACATATCACACTCCAACTCATGATTGGGTTCTAACATGTCTTTGTTGCATACCAGAGGGGTACTACTTGTCTCCCCATGATGGATCCAGCACATGTAATTTCTCATGAAGCCACGTCGAATCAAGTGGTCTTCAATTTGAGTTGAGTTGTTAAATCTCCTGAGATTGGTGTAATCAACGAAAAGACAATATATGAAGGTTACACCCCTCTCAACCATGTTTTCTTTTGCAATTCTTATGAACTCCTTAATACCCCTATGAAATTCAGCACCCATGCAGCTTTTCTGATACATCCATTCTTCATGGTCCATCTACAATTAAACCACAAACATTAAATTAAGAAAAAAACTTGTGCAATAGCTAGTTATTTCAAATACCGAGGCAATATTTAATTACCTTTGCAAAATAGAGGATGTGATACCTTCTTCTCTAGTTAAGAGCTTTCAATTCCCTAGTTAGGAGACATGCATATTTAAAACATCAACAATGATATCAAAATACCTAATGCAGTAATTAAGCTTGCAATTAATGTTTTGACTTTAATGAAAGAAAATAAGGGTGGAAGCATTAACAAAGGTGAGGAATTGATACATCTTAAAGAAACATCTACCTATTGACCAACTAAGTACATACCAACGATGAGTCCTAATATCTAATTAGTTAGGTCCTATAATGCCATTCAAGGATATGTGATTCGAGCAAGTTCCTAAGCTGTTGTACAACTCCAAATTTTTTGGCAACATCTCCTCACTGTTCTCCAAATACACATCTCGACAATATGTCAAGAGGGTGTGTATCTGGAGAACACTAGTGAGATACTGTAGAAACTTTCTTTGGAGTTGTACAACAACTTCATTAGGAACTTGTCCGAACCACATATCCTCAAACTATCCAAAAAAACATGGACAATTTGAGACCGCTTGCTTAAATATGCTATTTTAACATATTTATAAACAAGCACCCTTGAACGGGAGACACATAGGTTACATAACCTAAACTCTAACATTGATCATATTAATTATAGCAATAATAATGACATGTAACACATTCACCAAATTAAAAATCAAATTTAATTCCTAGTGCAAAATTGAAGGGATGCTCACCTTATGAAGAAAACCACAAATGAGGGGAATCTCCAAGCTAGGGGTTCAACTTACCATCTTAACACCCATCTTCTAAGATTTCATAATTTCTCACCCAACTATTGGTTTCAACCATATCACTAATGACATGTAACACATTCACCAAATCAAAATCGCATTTCTTATTGCAACATTGAAGGGATCTGAAGGAATACTCACCTTTTGAAGAAATCCACAAATGAGGGCAATTAGAGGGGAAATCGACTCAACCTAGGGCTTCAACTTACCCTCTTAACACACATCGTCAATAATTTCATATTTTTTTTTCATCCAAATCTTAGATTCAACCAGATTATGTTGTGTTTTTTGGGATGGTGGTGGATTTTTTTTGCCTCTAGAACAATAACAGAGGATAGTTCAGCCCGAGGGTGAATTCTCCTCTATAAAACCTAGCAGGCACATCACATTCTGTTCTGAGCTTAGAACCGATTGTGATGTGCATCTTCACATCACAATCGTTTTTGAGGTTAGACCTTCACATCACAATTGGATCCGAGGTTAGAACCGATTGTGATGTTCCATGCGTATCAAAATCGGTTCTATCCTCGGAACCAATTGTGATGATTTCTTGCTAATTATTATTTTTTATTTTTCACCTCACCGAATCTGCTATCACAATCGGTTTTTTCATGAAAAGTTAGGAACCAACAGAGATGAAGCGATAGTGTTGTACCATTTTGTAGTAGTGACATGGGCTTTTTATAAATACCATTTAAGTTCTAGGCCCATACCCAAATTAGCTAGTTGATGGGGTTCAGTTTGGCTAATTAATGTCACACGCAGGGTTTGATCGGACTGCAAAACTCGCTGGCATTTAGAATAAGCTATTTTACATGCAGCTGTAGAATAGCACATACATACATATACATATACATATATGTAACATCTTCAAAATAAAAGAAAGAAAAAAATAAAATAAATTTTTTAATTTATTATTTTAAACTGAATTTTTAGTATTTTGTGAACTTCTTTGAACTTTGTTGCACAAGAAAAACCTTCTATTTTATTTGCAAACAGAATCTTAACCTTGTTTATCAAAAACAAATTTAGCACAAGATCAAAAATAAATTGTATTTCCTACATTACCTTTATATCATTTCTACAAATTTTAAAAAGGAATTAAAATGATTTGTTGCTAAGGAAAAATCATTTTTCCAACATAAGCACTGTCAGATTTGTCTAGAATTTTTGGCACATTATTTTCACTTGAAAATTTTTTTATGGCAGTTCAAGACTATACTCAGAGACCTTTACAAAAATTTACAAAATTTTCCAACATGTTTTACTAACTCAGATAAATGCAATTGTGGATGCTAATCGAAAAATGCATTCAACATGACCCCTCTCCCTTTCACTGCCATTTGGGGCCCACCGGCCAATCTTTGTGCCCGCTGACCGGTCAACCCACCTGGCAGCCCTTCTTTTTTTTCCACTCTAGCTCTTCCACTACCCAAGCCGAATTCCTATTTCATTCCCATTGCCGTGAGCTCCAGGAAAAACGAAGAACAACCTAATCAAGAGAATCGATGAGCTTAATGAAGTTTCATTTCATGTCATTCTCGATTAACCTTTGCATCACAAGTTGAGCAAATGTTTTCATCTGGGAACCTAATGGCTCAATTTGTCCCTCCTCTGTTGGCCCAACCAAGTGTTGAAGTTAACAACTCAAAGTAACAATTAAGGTTACTGTAGTCGTCTGAACCTTCGCTAGCAGAATGCTTAATTCAGTTGATTCCAAGGTTAAGCACTGTATTACTATATTGTGCAAGTGAATGTTTGATTACAGAACCCCATTTCCAAGTCTGTTCCAAGCCAGTTCACCCAAGATCTTCATATCACGTTGGGCCAATCCAATGTTATAACTTGACAACTCAAGTGACTAATTCAGACAATATTCAATTCATCTTGTGCCAACCTAAAGCCTGAGTTTGGCAAACCCAAAGCACTCACTGAATCTCTGCACCAATGATTCATCTGAGCAGGACAACTCATTCCTCCAACCATCCGTAGTTACCTTTTCAGACAAAGTCTAAAAGATCATACCAACACTAATCTGAGCATTACATTACTAATTGGAGCAGGACTAAATGCATTCATAACAAAAGGATTTTAGAATCTTTGTCATACAGGAATCAACAAACAGTAAAACATCTAAAACTTCATTAGCCTAATGAAATGCTCACTTCGGATAATTCCAAGACTAAGCATCTCATCACCAATTTGAGCAAGATCTAGTTCAGCCCAAATATTGTTTAAGGATTCATCCATAACAAGAAAAACTAAACTGAACCTTACCTTTCAAATTGGAGCAAGGCCAAAAACACTTTTAACGAAAGAAATTCAGAATCTCCAAAACATACAAAACATCGCTCAAACTCTACTAGCACATAACCTTCAAAAGAGAAACTATATTGGACCAATTAACTGCTAAGGTTGTCAGTTCGGTGCTTCAACCAAACAAGTGACCATTTCAGAACTCAGATTAAACAAGATCAAAGGCCTTTGAGCTCAAGCGTTGTTCCAAATTAACTAGTTTCGTGTCAGATGCTTGAAATGACAAGGGCAAGACCTGACAAACTGAAAATATCCAAGCTTCACTTAAATACCTACTAGCCTAAAGAATCATAAGAACTAATGGAGTAGGTCAATTGCAATCAAACCAAAGGATCCTCCATATCCCTCTGCACCAATGCGAGGCCTGAGCATCTCATTATCAAATCTGAGTAGGGTAAAAACAAACCAAGCATCAATTAAAGTAGTAATGTTCAGACCAAATGCACCAATGCAAGGCCAGACCTGACCAATCAAGAGAACCAACTGAAGCAAGATAAAAGAGACTTTCAAGATCTCCATATCATGGTTGGCCAATCTAGTGCTTGAATTTGCCCACTCAATAGCAGCTAAAGTCACTGAATTGTCTGAACTCTGGCACAGTGCATCGAACGGCTGACTAAAGGATTGGACTGAGCTCGGACCCTGGGTGCTGTTGCCGCCGTTCCACTCCTCTCTCCATCGCCGACCCCATTGCCCAATCCTTGCTCGCACTCTCTGTCGCGGCCCCTCCTTATAGCCATACGGACCTCCACCCTACTGCCTACTCGCCCTCTTCGCCTCACTTAATGCCGTGGAGAGCTCCGGCTCGAGGTGAACCCGGCGAGCGTCACTTCAAGCAATTCGCCACACAACAGCAAGCCATTTTCAAATTCCGCCCTACTGGGCTGCCCCTGACCTTCAATGATCCCATTCCTTCGTTTGATTCCAGCCGGGATTGCTCGGAGCGCCGCCGCAGCGCCGTCTTCTTCCCCAAGCCCGGCCGCTCGGTGCTGGACCGCCCCAGCCATCCTTGTCCACTTCCAGGTACTAGGGTAGCTCCCTTAGGATCCACTGATGCTCACTGACCACCCAATCGAGCCTCGACGCCACCCTACTGCCGCCGCACCTCCCCGCCATTGCCGCCGCCGCCCACCTCCGATGTCGGCCTTCTCCGGTAGCTTCCGGGCTGAATCGACCACTCCCCTAAAATCTCCATGCCGCGCCCTAGCTCCCCGTGCCCACCTCCGGCCGGTTCCGGCCTCCACTCGCCGGCGGCAAGCACTGCCGTCACCTCCCCTGCATCCTGTGGCTGTGCTGTGGCCCCGAGGTGTTAGTGGGCGCGCGCCCGAGCCAACCCAAGCCGAACCAGCCACTGGCAGCCGGCCCCATGTTGTCAGTGTAATGCGAGCCCTAGCCAACTTTAGCAGCAGGGAAAATACGCTTTGCCTATTGAAAGGCGTATTTTGCTTTTTGTTGGATTTTTCATACCCGAGCCAATTGATTTGTTTATAACTTTCACATTATAACTCCAAATAATCTCAAAATAATTCCTAAAATTTTGTTAAATCATGTAGTTTCTAAATATAGGAAAAAATTTCAATTTTGTTCAATGCAAAGTATTTGAAATTCAAATTTGAACTATAGGTCTAATATGTGCTCTATATACAATTTTTGCAAATGATCTCCAAATTCGATGAAACCAATTTGGTTGCATTCCTTGTGTCATTATGGTTCCAATTATATAAAAATATTTAGATTTGGACTTAGTTTATACAAAATTTATGATTAGATCCTTTTCAACGTGTATGAATTTGAAATACTTAAAACTTGTGCCAATAAACTTCAAATTTGGTTAAACATGTTTCTATGCTCTCATGAAATAGTGTTCTACCTGATTATGTAAAAATATTTAGGCTTAGACTTGTTCAATCATAAGTTCAATGGTGTCATTTCATGTATAATATAATGTTTAATTAGGTTATCCGTAAATAAATAGTGTTAGCAAATTGCATTAAACTTGAAAACTAATACCTAAACTGTTGAAGCATCATAATTATAGGCTATATAACAGTAGCTTAATAAGTTGCTTGTATACTTTAATTTGTCATTTATCAAGTTATCTATTAGTTCATCTAGGTTTTAAGCATTAATAACTCTGCAACCAAACTTCGGTATTGTAAGATTAATCTTTTAAAAAAAATCTTAGGACCTCTCCTTCGCAATATTAATTTAGTTGAACCTTAGTTGTGCTCTTTTACCATTAGAAATATAAGAGTGAATCTCAGCGAAACTTTAAATTTGTGAATAGCCGTAACTATTGCATCCAAAGTCAAGTGGTCCAAATGAACTCAAATATTGGTAAGACTAATTTGGTTATACCCCTAATGTCACATAGGTTTCAAATATATAAAAATATTTAGGTTTTACCCTAGTGTGCATTAAATGTTTAGTAGTCGAAGTTTCAATACTTGAATAGTTCGAATAGTCGTAACTTTCGTAAACAAACTTAAAAGTTGGTGAAACCAAACCCTAGGACCTTTATAGGTGATTCCCTTCTTGGTTATGCAAAAATAATTCCTGCTCTCGCAATGTTGAACTAAATCCATATAAGGCCTTAAAGCTCTTTTTATGAAAAACGTCGTGAATGAAAGTGGAATGTCGCGGAACCAACTTTAAAACATTCTTAGCGATATCCCCTATTAGTTCCTGAAAGATGGTTAAATAATCCTATAAGGTGTAGTCGCAAACATAAAACAAAAACTAAAACCGCTAACGCGTAGATTTTATAAACACTTAAGCCTTTTCGGTAGCCCGTAAAACATCTCGTCTAAATGTAAATTTTAGGAATTTTGGCTTAGAAACACTCTTTGGTATATGGACCACCACATTCTAGAAAGATATCTTATTTATATCTTGCTTTGCATCTGAATCCTATTAGTGCAATAGCCCTATGTTTTATGGTAGTCAATAACACCTTATGTGAATAGTTGAACTTAAGGAAGCTTTAGCTAAAAGTATTTGCATCATGAGATTCATCGTGTAGCCATGTAAATGCATCCAGTAGCCTCATTCTGTAAACCCAACTAGTTTAAAATATTTGTTTGTGCAAAATGTACTTAAGACTAAATATTATTCATACCAACACCTTAACTAACGTTTTATTCCTATAAATCCCAAACCTATACTTTAGTAATAGCATGATTGTAGATCCTGTAACAGTAGCACAATAAACCACCTTTTGTGTGACACTACGGAATGCCGAGACTTTATAAAATGTGAAATTAGAGATTGTGGCATTACAAAATGTGAATGTTGAGGTCAAAAACATTATGAAATGTGGAATTAAGGTTAAAACCATAGGGTATGGAGGTTAATAGCGTTTCCGGACCGTTTTCGGGAGTTTGGGCCTTTCCGGGGAGTTTTGGGCCTAGGGGAAAGGGTTGTGGGCTTTGGTGGGATGGAGTATGAGTCCATTTGGGATTAGGATTCCTGTTTGGGCTGGTTTAAGGGGCTCCCCCTGCCTCCTTGTTGCGCCCCACCCTGCTTTGGGCGCCCCCAACTCCCCCTTGTGCCCTAGCCGCCCCCACCTCTCCTCTCCCCCTTTGGCCGTGCGCCCCCTTGGCCTCCCCCTTTGCTCCCCACCTCCCCACCACCTCTCCTCCACCCTTGCTACCCTAGGGTAGCCTCTCCACCCCTGCACCTCGAAGATCCATCCATTGGAGCGAGGAGCGAACTGGGAGGAGATCTATTGGGTTTTCGTGCGTTGGGCGAAGGTATGGCCATGGTAATCCTTGGGGTTGGTCTAGGTACTGTTCTAAGGGTCATTATCTTGTTTTTGGATCAATTGGTGGTGCTGGAATTGAGTAGATTAGATTAGATCTAGAAGTTGCCACGTTCTCTGTTTCGGGCAGCATAAGAAGTCGACTTAGGGTTTGGGTTTTCGTCAATTTAGAGTTGGACTTTAATCGTACGGCTATTGAAGAAGTTGTAGGTAATTTCAATACCTTTCAGTGGGTATAAAGAACTTTAAATTCCGCCCAGCCGTTTGAAAGTTATGCTTGTTTTACCGAACGTATTAAAATCTGTGACGTGATTGGAACAGATCACGGTATTTTGTAGATTAAACAACTTTAGAGTCTGAATCAGTCTTTCCCTATACTTAGAAAAAGTTGGGAAATTTCCTAAGCTACGCGAGGATGTACTCGTTTATTCTATTCGGAGTCTTAGAACCCGATTTATGCCTTTTGGAAGGCTGCTGTCCCGACGGGACAGAACCTCTGTTTTTGGGTTTTGCGAGTAGTTTGTGATATCGGGGTAGAAGAGGGTTTGTGTACTGTTTTATGGACATTATTGTGAGTGTGTGGTGCCTATGTGTAGGTGGTGTGACCCCGGGAGTGCCTTCTACTTCTTGCCAATCCGTTGCCCGTGGTTGAGGCAAGTGTATTGTAATGGATAGCGGTTTGTAGGTTGCTAGTTGAGACTAGATGAAATTGATTATATGATATGATCACTTACCATGCTTTAATGATTGCCAATGATATGATGAGTATGCTTATTATGATATGATTCCATGTGTTAATGTACGAGTTAATTATGATGTTGGCATATTTGCATACATGGCATGTTACATGGCCCGGGCGGTGAGAAAGTCATAACTAATCCGGGGAAGGTCGGTGAGAAAGTTATGACTATTCCGGAGAGCCAATGAGTAAGTCCTACATCGTGATTCCATTCATCGCGGTGAACGGAAGCGAGGAGTAGGCACCCTCCATCTTTGGGATGGAAGGGGGGAGAGGGTGCACACCGACAGGTGTTTACTTAACCATACCGGTATGAGTTTCCAGGAGATATGTGCATCGCATTGCATTACATTGCATTGCATTATATGAGGATGTTATATGAGAATGATTTATGATGATGTCAATGATATGCTTACACTATGAATATGAGATGTGTATGATGTTGTATGTGAAAAGTGGTGATGAAGGTATTGGAACGTATTTTCTTGTTCCATTGCAATATACTTGCTGAGTGATGAACTCACGCTTGTGTTTATGTTGTTTTTCTTAGGTACCATGAAACCGGCATGCGGGAAAAAGGGTTTAGCTACACATCTACACGTAGCTCTACACAAATTAGACAGCGTTATCATTTGGAGTCATGATAATGAAAGTATTGCCATGAAACTTGGAGAATTGCTTAACTGTGTGCTCGGTCTTACTATTTGATTCGTTTAGCTCATGAAGTGGTTGAATGCTTTATCCTGGACTTATATTGTTGCTATGTCACATGTTGTTGTTGTTTTAGATGCTTTCCATTATGATATAACTTGTGATACTTTGTTGTTGCTCGGAATCATGGAAAAACAAAGGTGATGCTGCCGAAATTTTCGGTATTAGCATTTGTTCCTTTGCTGTAATTTACTTGTAATTGTGGTATTTAGAGGTTGCTTAGTCTATGTTTGGTAGCATTCGGGCATATTAAATGCCGGGGTGTTACATTTTGTACCTTAGGTTAATCATTTGATTATATCGATTAATTCCACTTTAAGATCCAATTAGCTATGATAATTTGACTTTATTTTAACTTTATAAATCCAATCAATTTTAGCTTCTTGAATTTGGAAATTAATATAATCATATACACAATTTTGGTTTCTTGAATCCGTAAAGGAACATAGTGACTTTCTTTATAGTAGTTTTGTATTCTAAGCTAGTTGGACCCAAAACCTTAATTTCGCCAAACCACACACTCGCTTGTTTCATGAATGATTCTATTATGATTGTATTCGACTTCTTTTTGCCACATGTATTATGTGTTTACTTTTCGTTTGTTCTTTTTCGGATTTGGATGTTGCTTCGCTTTTTGTGATACGGCGTGTAGGCACCGATACTCCGGATACCTTCGTCGACGACCCCGACTCCACGCAGGAAATCACTGAGTAAGGCAAGCACCCTCCTTTGACCATATTGAACCCACTATTTCAATTAGTTTACTTTGTTTGTCAAAACTATTATGCATGCGGTATGTTTATTAAACTGTTATATTGTGGGATGCGGTAGAACTAAACCTAACTTGTGGGATTTCCTTGATTAATTGTTGACATGAGAACATTGACCCTAGGTTATGGTTGGACAAAAGATAATGTCAATTGGGTATACTCGATTATTATTTGCACATGCTTAGTATGCTCTAGTAATGGGATCATGAATGGATGGTTACACTGTTCATGATAATCAATGAGAATAGACATGTTTTGGAAGAGACAGGTGGTGTCTCATGATTTGGAAAGGTTGGTTATGACAATAAAGGATACCGATAGTTTGTTAAAAATGAAAATAAAACTATGTTTTGACACAGGTGGATTATGGCAATAGCCGGAGGTGTAAGCATTAACTTACACGTAGTGTAGGGAGAGTTTCCACCTGGGTTAATTTAAGGACTGAACATAGTGTTGTTAAATCCAAGAATTACCGTACAACCACAATGCTATTTATGGGGTAGCCTCAACCTATTAAGTTGTTTAAAACTGGCTTTACACTTTGGAAGGCCGTAGTAGCACGGGTTGTTCTTGCGAGGATTTTCGTAGGGGTGTCCACACGCGGGTGTGGGTTAGACACATACCAATGCAACGGTGTACGCCTTGCTATGGGGGGAAATGGGTTACCTTGAGTTCTAAATGATCACTTCTAACCTTCATTTCTGCCACTGTAGTAAGGGTTTGTTGGCACCGGGCTAGTGTAAAGTCAGGGTTAAATAATGTAACGGTTGTGTATGATTTTCCTCGCGGCACACCAAAGGAAGTGTGTTAATAAGCTTTGCAAAAAGGGAAAGTCATTATTTGTGGGTAAAGTTGTACAACTCTGCAGTCTAAACTTTTCGAAAAGCCGTTCCCACGGTTATGGGAATCTTGGTGCGCTCACACTAAGTTAGAGTTTTGGTACTTTTATAAAATGAGTGGAACTTAATGGTAGTTGGGAAGAATCATGTGAAAAATGTTGTGGTCAATGGAAGATGTTGTTGATGTTAATGGTATGGGAATGGACGGTACTTTACTCACAATCATGGAGGATTGTGAGATTGTTACTACTCTATTTATACTTGTTATTTACATATCTGTCAATTGCTTTACAAATTTTCGCTTACAATCTATTATTCTGTATTTACAATTCAATTCGGCTTTATGCAAAATAACTTAGTAGCTTCCCATGACATAGCCTGCATTTACTTTATACATTTGTGATACACTACAAGTCTTGCGAGTACATACGTGTACTCAACCTTGCTATTGTTGATATTCAGAGATTGGGGAGAACGAATACGCCGATCCCGACGCAGAATACGGGGACTTTGCTAACGAGTCTTTCTAAGGTTTTACCCTTGTTAGTTGCCTGTGGTATTTTGGGTAGAAGGCAAGCTGCCAAGATTTGTATCTTCAGCTGCAGGCTCTTGAATTCGGCCAATAGGCCATGATTGTAAGACTTTATTTCTATCAATGTAATATGAACTTGTATGGATGTGATGATAATGTTGTAAATGTGCGTGCTAGCCACTGATCATGGAACTAGTACTGTTTGCACATAGGAATCCCTCTTAGTATTCCACGCCATTAAAGGGAGGGTTCCGACAATATATATATATATATTACTTGAGACACCATGGAGCCTGGGTTTCACGATAAAAAATGGATATTTCTCCTTTCTCCTATGTATTGTATGCGAAATTTTTTGAAATTTTTAGGATGTTGATTTTAGCTAGTTTACTAACTAGTTCAAATAAGTTTGAACTGAAATTCAATCTAGAGTTTCCTTTTTTACGATAGTTTGATTGTAGGTATGTGCTGATTTAAATATAAATTAGCAAAGCATGCAATTTAAATTCATTCAAATTCTTTGAATTTGAGTATTTTTTTTAAAGGTATGTGTTTCATTTGAATTGTTATAGATGAGTATATACCATAAAACTCAAATTTTCAAAAAATATATCTGAATTTAGCATGAATTAGCGCATTTGAAATTATAAAGCCCATGCATCATTGTGCCCCATTACGTTGTTATATTGCTGTTCAGTAAAGTATATAGTGGGCAGGAGTTGATAGGATTGTGAAATCCCTTTCTACAATTAAATAAATTCAATTAATCAATTCAGTCAGTGTTTACTCAGTTAGGCCTGTGTTCTCCAATTCGAGACACGTTTATTAACATAAGATTTTTTTGGGTTGAGTTAGCAAGAGGGGCCAATATTTGATCTTTTTTATTTGCATAAACTAGTAGAGGAATCTACGTCAGCCAACGGTGAAATTTTAATGAGAGACAAATGTGCATATAATTTCCCAATATTCATCAACAAATAATTAACTAGGCTCATGCCAGCATTCAACAACAAATAACCAGATATTTTCTCCGGTCATAAATAGTTATTTTTTTGAGATAGATACAATCATGCTTTTAAAGCTTTGACCGATAATATCTTTTTAAATATTTAAATTTGATACATGATAATCATATATATATATATATATATATATATATATATATATATATATATAGATTTGTCTCGAAAAGTAATTTCATAATATTATAATTTATTAGGTTTTATAAATATATTATAACACAAATTAGTAATTAAAACTATGTTCTATAGATCATATCGATGTTAAAGCGATAACTATTTGTGACAGAGGGAGCAGCTACTTAAATGTACCGAGCCAATTAAGGTCATGTCAGTATTCACATGGCCTCAAATGTTAGAAACTAACAAGGGACAACGACACTACAGCTTGACAGACGTCACCGATGACATAATCGACACGAACCACCTACGTTTACATAGCATAATATATACGGTTCCGTGTGGCTTCAGGCAATCAACAAAGTTTTCATGGGTTATATATGGTTGCCGCGACGCGACGTCGGTTTCTGATGTGGAGAGCTCGACGAAAGTACGACCTTGTTCGGTGGTTCCAGTTTCGCAAGTACGTGACCCGTAGACTTTGCGCAATTACGGCTCGTCCAAGTTGTTAATTAAGCTAGCCAGGCCTTTAATTTGATCAGGAGAAAATGACAAGAAAGCTGTTGATAAGACCATGCATGTATAGTATGATAAGTTGATAACTTTTCTGAAAAAAAGGAGAGAGAGATAATTGATAACTGATCACTTATCACTCGTTCTCTCTCCTTTTCAAGAAGTTAATTTCCAACAAATTGTTGCAACTAGGAGTTGTAGAAATGTGTCCTACGTTCGTTTCTAAGCACACCGAACATGATTATAAATTCTGCCGTGGTATATACATATGCAATGCAAAGATATGTGTTTTAAAAATAACAGGAGTATTGACGTATCGACTTACCATGATCTCAGATCTCACATGTTAGCCTCACATTTGATGATATGTCACTAGCTAATTTAGATGTCCTTTAGCTTCATAGAGCAAATTGCAAATAAGCAAGTTCTCAAACACTATAACTACAGGTCGCATTTTTTTTTCCGAGGACAATTCACAATACAGCACTAGTTACTGGAACAGAGTATAGCCGCAAGCTAATTAAGCTACAACTTGATGCTATATGTGGTTACAGCGTGGCCGGACAGATAATATCTGGCAGGCGTCAACTCGTAAATTTGATTCTTGGTTGCTCAGAACAGCAGCCAGTGGCGGCCGTGACGAGCTTCTCGTGATCTCCTTGACTCTTTTCTTGCTGCATACGCATGAGATGAAACTCTGGCCATGCATGCAAACATCAATGATGTGGAGAACACACAGCTAGATGATATTGACCATTTTATATAAACACAAATTAAGAATCGAATCCACTTTTCCTCGCCAAAAAAAAAAAAAAAATCAAATCAAATCAAATCCACTTAGAAGAGTGAAATTTGTGGAAGGGGGGGAGGAGGAGGAGGAAGAAGTTGTTGGCAACTTCACAGGTATAATTTTTATTTCTGTCAATTACATTTTGAGATATGAGTTAGCGACTAGATTAATGTGTAGGATGGATCAGATTGGGCATGGAAAATTGTGAAAAGTATGTGGGATTGTATGTAGTTTAGAAGCTAAAATTATGAATATTTGTAGTACTGGTTTGATGAAATAACAAATTCATGAAATGATTGACAGGTATGAATGAACAAGTACAATTTAAAATACACTTCGAAGAAGGGGTTCCGCACATGGGTGCCTATCACGTGCAAGAGAGCATCCATGGGGCACGGTTGCAAGATGGTTGTACCACTTGTTCTCGTTGGACCGTGAGTTGTATGATCTCAAGTTGCACAGAGTAGGGTATCAGAGACGGGATTGCATGTAATGGAAGTTAGTAGAACTAAGGGGGTCAAAGTCGTAGAGCTTGTATGTAAGAATGGCGAATGAGAAAGGATGGCCATTAGTGTTGTTGGTGCAAGCATTTTAGAAAGTCCATGCCGGCCATGTGAGGCGGAGGAGGCTGTTGGTGATGAACCGGAGGAAGATGGGGAGAGCAGCCGAAATGTAGAATGCTTAGTGACGTAGGATGTGAGTTCAGGTCAGTAGAGAGTGCAAGCCGAGGAAGTTGATGTTGCAATGCCGGAGGTGCAGGAATCGATAGGTGTGGCAGACGAGGGAGAGAAGATTAAAATATTTGTGGAAGCGATCGACGTTGAGAGTCGTTACTATGAGGCTTTATCTAATGACGAAGGTGATGGAGAACCTTTTCCTGTGGAGTTTGAGGAGTACTAGTTCATTAGGTTGGTGGTCAATGAGGGTGAAGATATTGTATGGGAGTATGATCAGAATGAGGTAAGGCAAGAAGCAATTTATAAGTCTAAGTGGGAGGTGCATGAAGCAGTAACAGCATTTGCAGTGTCACTACGGAGAACCTTTAAGGTTGTTAAGTCATATTCGTGGGTTTCCATGTGAGATACGAGATGGGCGGTCGCCTATGGCATGTCCATGCGTACCAACCTAAGTGGGACACCATTTGAAAGTATTCTATAGTCATCCCCACACACATGTGTGCTGATGGAGTCTATGCAATTGCATAGAAATATTTCTTTAGGATTTGTTATGAATGCAATGTACGGGGAGATTGTGGGCAATCTGGATTTGGATCCTCGTGCCATTATACTTGCAGTAGATGTTCCAGTACACTATAAGCTATGTGAAGGCATGAAGAGCGAAGTAGAAGGCATTGGAAGAAAGGTTCAGAATGTATGAAGACTCCTATTAAAACATGCCAGGTATGCTTGAAGTCATAAAGAAAAGAAATGCTGGGACTTATGCCAATATTTGTGAGCAACATTCGCAGCGCTTCCCCTAGAAAGATGGTAATGAAGCGCACATTCTTTGTTTTTAGTGCATGTTTCAACGCCTTCAGACATTGCCATCCGTTGCTTCATGTGGACGGGACATTTCTAACTATAAAGTACAAGGGCCAGATATTACTGCCATAGGAGTAGATAGCAACAATCATGTTCTTCCCATAGCGTTGGCATTTGTGAAGGGTGAGAACACTAATAGCTGGCTCTGGTTTCTAAGGAATGGATGGGCACAAAATGCTTCTTTGAGTGGATAAAGCATGAGCCGAGGGAGAAGTGGTTTCTGCTTTATGACATCGATGGTGCCAGGTATGGGTTATGATGACAAACCTGGCTGAGGTGTAAATTTGGGTGATGAGGGGTTTGAGGCCCCTTCCCCTAGTAGCTATAGTGGAGAGAGTTCTTCGTGGGATCACCAAGTACTTTGTGGATTATCATGCTAGGGCGTTGGTTGATATGTATGATCCTGTTGTGAAATTCTCCGAGATGATGAGTGCATACATGGAATAGAAAGGCAAGAAGGGGAGATGCACAAAGCATTGAAGATGGGGATGAGGGAGCTTCATTTTGAGGTATTATGCAGAGACAAAGCCGGTCGTGGGATGAACAGAAGAACAGTTGTTCACGAGCGCATCATTCAGAGGCAAACATGTTTCTATGCTTGCAACAAGCCCCATCTGTTACATAGACCATGCGCACACATTATGGCTCCCCTGCTCAACAGTGTGTATGGATCCAGGTATATTCACGTTAGAATTCTTCACGAAGGAAGCGGCGGTGGCAACTTGGAGTGGAGAAATGTACGGTTTCCGTGTGGTGGGTTCCTTCATGGAGTATCACAGTTGGGAGGATATAGGGTGGGTTCCCGACATGGGGAGGCTTTATGGCATTGGGAGTCGATAGACAAGGCGCATCAGGAACGACATGGACGCATCGAAATATGGGCATCGAGTTAAGAAATGCTCACTTTGCAAGGAGACAAACACACTTTCAAGTACTGTCTAAGGTGCAGAAACCGTGAAAGGTTGTTATGGTTGTAATGTAGTTTGTATGTAAAAATATTGCATGCCTTCTATGTTTGAAACTGGTGTGTGGAATTTGAATGTTGTACGCAATTTATTGCGTCAAACATCTGCATTCGTATGTTGAATTATTGTTCTCAATTATTGCTTTGCTACGTCAAATTTATTGCATTCATCTAAACTAACTTTGTCAGATCGATGAGATAGCGTGCTGTCACCATCTTTCTCAGAACAAAGTGACAACACATTGTCCATTGCTTTCTCAGGCGAAGTTGACAACACGCTACCCCCCAGCTCTCTCAGAATGAAATGATAACACACCGCCCCCTTGCTTTCTTAGATGAAATTGACAACACACTGGCCCCGCGCGAATTGCATTTCTTGGCCATGTCTATGGAACTATATATAACCCATGAGCCTCATCCGAGCTTCTTAAGGCCATTACAATGGCGGGTAGAGTAGGCTCCAAGTGTACAAGGGGTAGAGGGGGCCATATAGGATCTCTAGGCCATGCCAAAACCTCCAGGCCGCGGACTTCCACACCCTCCTGATGTGCCTCTAGGAAATGCAGCAACTGCTACAGGTAGATAGGAACAACAATGAAGCACTCCATAGGTAGAACATCGAGCTCCACCGACAGAATGACAATCTACACCATCAAAGGATTAGGGAGAGGAACAATGAAGAGGTGATCCACCTTGACAGCGACTACCTCACCTACTACTGCCGCGGGAATGCGAGATGCAGCTGTGCTTATCACTACCGTGATAGCAATCCGTGTCCACGCCGCCCAGATGACCAGCACTCCATGTGGGTGCCATGTGGGTGCCATACGGTTAAACATTTGACCTCTAGTGGCCACCCTCCCCGCGCGGCATCTATTTACCCTTGTTACCAATTGCGAAAGGCTCCCAACTATCTTCCACGTAGTTTACATTCCTACTACCTTTGTGTGGCTATTTGTACCGTACAACTAGTAAGGCCAACATTGGCACCGGTCCGAACTGTATACGTAATGTACTCCCCGCTTTCACTATAAGATGCTATATCACCCTCCGTCTTGTAACTATGTGTCATGTACTCCCCACTTTTATATATGGTATTATGCCCACAACGAATTTCACTAGCCGACGAAGAAACCACTTGTAATTTTTTCTACCTTCCCCTATATCCATTTCGATGGAGTGCAACACCAACAAAAACCACCATGTGCATCTGCACAAACAAATCCCTGGTCGGGTACACAATTCCATGCAAATTACTACTTCAAATGAAAAATTAATTACCTCCCTATTGTCAATTCAACAGGTGACAGAACTTTGTCGCCATTTTAAATAGCGACAAAGGTGTGTCGCCAATGCCACAGGTTTCTGTCACCATTTGAAATGGCGATAGAGTGCTATTTGAAATGGCAATAGGATTCTATCGCTATTTAAAATGATGATAGAGACATTGTCGCCATTTCAAATGATATCAGTAGGGTAGATCTGTAAAATTATTTTTTGACGTATTAGTTCTATAATTTTTTTTAAAATATATTATTAGTAAAATTCATCATCCTTCATAGAGATAAAATAACACACCGCTAAGTTATGATAAGGTAGACCATGATTATTATGTACTGAAGAATAATTTTACTCATTTCTAATAACATGGTTTGTAGACATAAACATAATACGTACTACATAATTAGTTAACTACATGCAAAGAAATGGATATTCTAATAGATGTGGCACATGCATGTTTGAGTTTGATTCCCATAACTATATGCCAATACCTCAGGAATGAATGAACCAAAAAAAGGGCATATATTCAGGACAAAACAATTCTACTCAGAATGTTGATCTTCTGACCATAAAAATAGTGGTCGGTAGCTGAATTGTTTCTTTGTAGAAATTTGGTGTTTGATTGCGTGACCTCTTGTATACACAAGTCCTAGATTAGTTGTGCTAAATGTTAATCAATTGTCCGCTCCTGAAAAACAAGTTAAGCGCAACCACACAAACTAATAATCAAATCTAAAAGTAAGCTCTCGGCTCCATACAATTTTCCTGCAGTTACCACCCCTCAGAGCAAGAGAAAACCAATTCTAAAGCTCACTGTAGAATTGGACTTCGAGAATTACCAAAAAAGTAGCAAACCCCCCCCCCCCCCTCCCCCTCCCAATAACTCAATTTTTAACCGGTTTTTGGCATAATCTAGATGTCATATATAAAAACTAAAAGTTAGGTTGGATCTACTTTTGCAGTTTATTACCATTTACCAAGAAAAATTAGTTTTTTATCAAACGATCTTTTATAAAAAAAAAGCTACAGCTATTTTTCAACCCAAAAAATAAAAAAGAGCTTTTAAAAAAAAAACTATGGCTCTCTCCAACATGCCCCTATTCCGATGACCTTATTTCCATCTTAGGATTCAACTACAATTCACCTCTACCAAGTAAATCTAGCATGTCAGTGGAGAGCAGGATTTATTTTTTTCCCCAACATTGGAAGGCCAAGTTTCTTTCTCTTTTTTCTCAATTAATATTGGAATTTTGAGCTTTTTTTTTCTTTTTTTTTTCTCGAATAATATGGTACTTTTTAACCTTTTCACCTTTTAGGATTAGAGTGGAATCTGCTGGATTAGCCTTTAATTAATATAGATATAGATAGGGCTGGAAATTAAGCTCAAGGCTCGCAGCTCGGCTCGGCTCGGCTCGATGCAATAGTGAGCCGAGCCCGAACCTACTAATTAGCTCGCTTCGCCAACGAGCCGAACCCGAGCTGGCTCGCGAGCGGCTCATTAGGCCCGCTCGGAATCGTTCAATGCTACTAATTAGCTCGCTCGGAATCAATGGAGCAACACCATTATTCTCGTTGGCTCGTTAGGCTCCCTCTTCACCTGGGTGTTCCTCCGCATGCCTGATGGTACGATGCACCACGTCCACCTCGACCTCTCCACCACCACGCTCTTTGACCTCACCGCCTCAGCCTCCCGCATCTCTGGCATCCCGCATCACCACTTCCGCCTCTACCTCTCACACCGCCGCTTCCTCCCGGCGCACCCCTCCCCGCTCCTCTCATCCCTCCAGGTCGCCCCCTCCTCTTCCCTCCTCCTCCCCCTCCCCCTCCTCGGAGGCATGACCGCGCCCACCTCGACCCACCACTGCCGCCCCCGTCACTGGTCTCGGCCGTGGCGCCACCAGCTTCACCATACATTCTGATATCGGGCCAGCCTGCGCGGCCCCCGACCTCTCGGATCGCTCTGTAGCCGCGGCTGCGGGAAGTCGCCTGGCGAGGACGATGCAGACGACGATGAGAAGGGATACGATGAGAAGCAGAAGTTCGATGAGTTTGAGGGCAACGATGCTGGCCTCTTCTCCAACGCTGACTTGGCTCTTGCCGTCTTGCGCCGTCAGTCAGGGTTTTGGGGCCTGACTTGGCACACGAGCCTGAACAAGCAGGCTCGAGGCCCGTCCGAGCACAATTTATGGGCTGTTTGGTTGCCTGCATGCACAGAGATTTGCATCTACAGATGCAGAATCTTGTTTTTTTCTCATGTTTGGTTGCCTGCATCTAGTTTTGTGCCTAGCTCTCTGGATGCAAGATTCTCCATGCAGCCTGGCTCTGGAGATACGTAGAAAATAGGCGTATCTCTGGATGCAGCCTCGTGTTCTGCGCAAGGTGCCACTGTCAACCATGCATGCGGTGCCACGTGGGTATGTAAGTTTCTTCTTCTTTTCTTTTTTGTTTATATCTTTTGATTAGCATCTCCGATTACCGAACCGATTTCAAAAATGGATTCCTGACATTTTTTCGAACAAAACTAGACCACACTTGCTATATAAATTTCAAAATACCTGCCTCCTAAACACTCAACCAAAAACCGTCTCTGCATCTGTGCATCTCGTATCCCATCAGCCTGGCTGAGTGGAACGGGCCAGGCTCGCGAGAGAAGGCAACCAAACAGCCCATTAGACTCAAAGCCGAGCTTAGCTCGGCTCGAAAATCGGTGAGCTCAAACAAGCCGAGCCGAGCCGGACTCTACTCGGCTCAATTCCACCCCTAGATATAGATAGATAGATACGCCCACCACCACCTAGGTCGGCCACACATTGGGCATCTATGATACAGTTGGTGATATGCATAGGGAATCGTCTCTGTGTAGCTCAGAATCTGTAGGCCATTCATTTCATTTTCAGAAAAATCAATATGGTAAATATTCGTAACAAATGAAAGCAGCTTTCGATCACGAGTTCACAGACAATTTATCAACCGCAAAAAGGTACGATCAAAATTAACAATACAATTGGCTGCGTTTCACAATCACCTTTTTTTTTTTTTTGCATGTGCTGGCAATTTTCAGCCCCACTTTGGTTGCTGTCTCCCAAACACCATCACGCGCATAAGATGATAAACCTATCACTGCGTCTCCCACTTGACACAAAGATATCATAATTAGCCCTATTACCAATTCTTGAGGTCACAGTTTGCATTGATCTCTTCAGGATTTAGGTGCACCACAAGTTACACTCATCAAGTTGCACATCACCTTTCTGACACATCCTGTGGCTCATGTCATACATGCATGAACGTAGGTTTCCTTCGGGGTCAACTCAAACCACTATAAATAGCCCCCATGCATGCTGATCTTGCGCCTCTTATCATACAAGCAAAAATAAGCAAGCTTAAGCCAAGAAAAACACCAAGAGCTAGCTAGACAAATTGATGATCTCCATGGCCCCTAGCAGAGAGGCGTGCGCGGTCGCCATGGCCATGGCGGCGCCGTTCCTTGCGTTGGCGACCAATATCGGTTCCGGCAACGTCGAGAAGCGGCGTAGGACATCGTCCGACGGCCTCCACCGCACCGTGTCCGACGTCTCCTACGAGCTCCACCACCACCACGGCGGCGCCAAGGAAAAGGAGGCCGAGCAGCAGCTCCACGCCGTCCCGGAGGTGGAGGACGCCAAGTGCGAGTGCTGCGGCATGTCGGAGGAGTGCACGCCGGAGTACATCCGCGAGGTGCGCGGCCGCTTCTCGGGGAGGTGGGTCTGCGGGCTGTGCGCGGAGGCCGTGACGGAGGAGGCAGAGAAGAACGGCGGCGCGCGGGAGGAGGCGCTCAGGGCGCACATGGGTGTGTGCAAGAGGTTCAACGGCTTCGGGAGGACGCACCCGGTGCTGTTCCAGGCTGAGGCCATGAGGGAGATCCTGAGGAAGCGGTCCAAGCTCGGGCCGAGGTCCAGGTCCAGCATCAACCCCAGGGAGGTCAGGAATGGCGCCGCGAAGGCCGCCGCTGCCGCGGCCGGCAGTGGCATCGCCCGCAGCTCCAGCTGCATGCCGTTCATCATCACCGACGAGTTCAACGACCGGGTGTCGATCAACTAGAGAGATCGAGTTGGTTGCGTGGCTAATTTTGAGCATGACAAGTACTTGATTAACTAGATGGCTATATAGCTCGAAAGCTTGCTCGATGCATGTTTTCGCCTTCTTTGTAGGCTAGGAGGTGCATATTTTTTATATGCCTTTATGGTGTGTTTTTTTGTTGCCCTTCTAGCTTGGCTATCTACAACCATGACAAGTATTAATTTGTAGTTAGTCATGTTCGGTTTGTCCTTGCAATCTGTTGCATGGAGTGGCATGCGTGTTAGTCTTACTTAACTGGGTTTGGAGGATGGACACCATTTGCCCTCAGTTTGTGTTTAGGTTGTGCTTTAGGTGTTGTTTTTGGATGGGGCTTTTGTTTTGGCTTCTCTTGTGCTGTATTTTCGTCGGAAGGAGCCTTAAGATCAGCCCCGTCTTCCCTTAATTCCAAGCCCGTTTTATGTGTGCATCGAGTATGTATACCTGTTTAACGGACTACTACTCATCATGCCATCCATAAATAAATGCAAATGATTTATATGCGTGCAGTGCTTCTATGTTTTTCCCCCTAATATAAATTGTACAAATCTTGAAGTAATTAAAGAGGTAAGTAATAACCATCTACTCTCCATTCATACTTTAATGTTTGTGCAACTTTAAACAAGAAGAGCATAGAAACACCTCTCTTTATATGCATGCGTGGTGCTTATTGTGTATGGATTGATACTTTTTTTTTTTCCAGACAGATGAACATACCGTTTAATTAATGTTTTCAAAGTAATGGGATTCTCCGCATCAGTTGAATTAATTAATGACTATTCAGCATCATTCCGAGATACGAAAAAGAATGTAATAAATTGGATCTTCCCCTTATTGTTTTCCCCTACGTCTTCTTAAGATCTGCTACATTTTCAAATAAATGGATGCTATCTGTAATAGTAAATTAATTCGAAAGTGTTAGCGCTGCAAACTTGAGAATGGAAGTAGAAGAAAATGAAACCTGAACGCTAGTTGTGTTCCAAAGTTCTAAACCTGAATGCTAGTGAACTTCAGAGCAATGGAAAACTAATCTCTCGGCTCCATAACAATTTTCCTGCAGTAACCACCCCTCAGAGAAATAGAAATCCAATTCTAAAGCTCACTGTAGGATTGGACTTCGAGAATTATCAAATCTCTGATTTGGATTCATAGCCCATGCCTGTGCGACGGACGACTCCAACACCAATGTGTGCACCCGATTGAGTTACCTGCAGGAACTTCTGGGCCTGTTTAAGCAGCTTAATTTTTAAGCGTCTTTTAGCATAATCTAGAAATCATATAGCTAAACAATAAAAGCTAAAAGCTAGATTAGATCTGCTTTTACAGCTTATTGCTGAGAGAAATTAGTTTTTTATCAAACGGTCTCTTATAAAAAAGCTAAAACCAAAAAGCAACTTTTCAAAAAAAGCTACAGCACTCTGAAACATGCCCCTATTCCGATGACCTTATTTCTGCAATTCACCTCTACGAAGTAAATCTAGCATGATTTTTTTTCAACATTAATTGGAAGGTCAAGTTTCTTTCTCTTTTTTCTCAATTAATATTGGAATTTTGAGCTTTTTTTATTCTTTTTTCTTGAATTAATTTGGTAATTTTTAACCTTTTCACCTTTTTGGATTTGAGTAGAATTTGCTGGATTAGCCTTTAATAATTAATATAGATATAGACAGATGCGCCCACCATCACCTAGGTCCTGCCACACATTGGAGAATTTTTTTTAAATAATCATATTTTATTCGTGAAATACAAAAATATACTGCAATTTAATTTTTTATGCAAAAATAGATGTATGTCGCGTCACGTGGTAGCGATTGGGCACCAGTTGCGCCACGGTGGCGCGATAGAGGTGAGGTGGCACCAGTCACAGTGTACTGGCGCGGTTGGTGCCCGGAAAAAGAGGGAGAGAGAGGGGAGAGGAGGGGCAGGCAGGGGAGGGGAGGGTGGGCAGGGGAGGGAGGTTTTTAATTTTATTTTTAATATTATTTTGTAGTATTTATATTCATTTATTTATATCTTTGATTTGGAAGATACAAATAAAGTAAAATAAATTTTTAAATTTGAGTTAAGTTATGAAGATTTAGATTATACAATAAAAAATCAATATGATTATTTTAAATAATCATTTTTTATACGTAAAATAGAAAAATATACCTAGATTTCTTCTCTCTTTTTTAAAAAAAATAGCCATCAGTAGCCAATAGCAATTTTTAAGAACAACGAACCAGATTTGCTCTTTGATATATGGACTACCATATGCTGCAAAAATATTTTATTCACACTTTCTTTGCATCTAAATTCTACTAGTGCAATAACCCTAGGTATTATAGTTGATAACAATGAAACGCTTAAGCCTTTTCGAAACCCCGTAAGATATCATGCTTAAATGTAATTTTTAGGAACAACGAACCAGATTTGCTCTTTGATATATGGACTACCATATGCTTCAAAAATATTTTATTTACACATTTCTTTGCATCTAAATTCTACTAGTGCAATAACCCTAAGTATTATAGTCGATAACAATGAAACGCTTAAGCCTTTTCGAAACCACGTAAATATCATGTTTAAATGTAATTTTTAGGAACAACGAACCAGATTTGCTCTTTGATATATGGATTACCATATGCTGCAAAAATATTTTATTTACACCTTTCTTTGCATCTAAATTCTACTAGTGCAATAACCATAAGTATTATAGTCGATAACAATTTTATTGCAAAACAAGGGTGGGAGAGGGAGATTAGAGAGAGGGCGATTCACAAATCAGATGTTAATGCGGAAAATAAGGTAGGCCACACTCTTTATTACGGTTTAAAACTGAAAGGAATACCATGAACAAAGAAAATAATAGTTACAACTAGACGTCTACTGAGTGCTTCGAGGCCACTTTCCCTTCGCTCATGCCTCCGGTGGGGCTTCTCTGGCACGACGCGCCCTCTTTCGTTTCCTCTCTCTCTCTCTCTCTCAGCCTCCTTCTCCTCCACTTTCTTTCTACGTGCCTCCTCGCATGCGGCATCACGCTGCTCTTGAAGCTGCCGCATGAACTCCTCGGTCCAGTTGGCTTGATCAAGGAGCCTTTGATCTTCGGGGTTGATCTCCATGTCAAGCCATTCCTCAAAATCACATAGTAGTGGAGGTGACTACATGAAACATAAATTAGCAAAGATTCATGTAGAAATATTGCGAAACACGTATGATTATGACCATCTGGTGATTCTTCAGGCTCTTCTCTGGTGGGTCGAAGGCGTAGTTGTGGCACTTCCAATACCTCGTCTTCCAAGTTGGAATTTCCCAAGAGCGGATAAGTCTGCAAGGATCTCCACACACACACATCGGTGCGACAGCCCCAAAGGTAGGAAGAGGTCCTTATAAGATGAATTACGCGGCTAGTCTGAAATGCCCCCCTCTTCCTTTGCTTTCCCCTTTTTCCTTTCCACTTACACGCCCAGGCATTTTTTTCCTCCCTCTTTTTTCCCTCTTTTCCTTCCCTTCTCTTTCTTTTGTCTCCTTTTCTTTCAATTGTGGTTTTTCTCTTGAACGAGATGAGGGAGGCAGGAGCAGATATGGCCCTTATATAGGGCGATCGCCCCATATTGGGGCGATATGTCCCCTAACAGTGTCACCCATCATCAAAGCTGCACGATCTGTCGCCCTTTGTGAAAAGCTGCACGACGTGTCACCCATCATCAAAGCTGCTGTAACATCCCAAAAATTTCAAAAATAGGAAAAATAAAAATTTAAAATTTAAAAATATAATCAAATAGAAATTTTAATTGGAATCAAGAATTTAATTTGAAATTTATTATCCTCACCTCTTTTTCCTAAATCTTGATAAAGAGGAATAACTTCAATTTGGAAATTCTTTTCCAAAAGAACAAATTAGTAAAATAAGATTCAAAGATGATCTTAATTTCAAATAAACATCTTTTCTGAATTTCTAAAACCATTTATTAATTTTCCTTCATTGAAAAGTGAATTGGTAAAAATATAAGAAGTAAAAGATAAAAAGGTAAAATGGTAAAAATTTGAGAAATTATCCAAAGTGTATGTAAACCCCCAATTTTTTCTTTTATTGTATTGGAAGTGTAATTGTAATTTTTGGGAATTTTTGGAATTTATTTGGATTTAAATTTGAATTGAGCCTTTTACTTGAATATTTAAATATTGGAAAAGTTTAAATAAAATTTTGATGAAAATATTTTATCTGAGTTCCAAATGCTCTAAAATATTTTATATAATTTTTCTGGAATTGTTCTTATATTTTTAATGCCCCAAATGAATTATCTTAATTTCCCGGATTATTTTATTTGGAAATTCAGCGGATAAACCTAGCTACGATCTTTGGGCTGTGGCCCAACACTGTGCGGCCCAACCCGCCGCCGGGTGATGCCACGTCGCCCTCGCGGTGTGAACTCGAGTAGATCCGATCCGGGCCATTGTTGGGACCCGAATTTGCAAATCCGGACCCTCTGTGTATTCAGCACTAGTCCAGGAACGCGCTAGTGCACACAGTCTTAACATTGGTAAATATCACAATCATACTCAACGAAATAATAAGGTACCTTAAATAGTTAACCAAGCTGGTTGCTCGACCTTAGGGTCAAGTTACAAATATATGCCATGCAGGGCAAAAACTCAATAAGAGAGAAATAACTGCAGCGGAAAGTAAGATAACTTCGTGGCGCCATCCAGTATACCACAGGCAACTGACTGGGCTCGCTCCCTAATTAGACGGTTCCTCTTGGATCTCCTCCTCCAAAGCTAGTGTAGATTCTCCTTCAACTGGTGTTGTATTGCGGCAAGGGTGAGTACTTGGTACTCAGCAAGTTATGCACAGAATGCAAGCTAATATACTACATGCATGGCTTAGTACAAAGGAGTAGCTCAAGGTGTAATTGTAGTGAAACAACATTTGACAAGTAGCATAAGTAGATTCGAAAGCAGTAGAAACAGGTATAAGATCAATAACTTTTCCAGCAAATAAATAAACATCTTTCCCGATTCTAATCCACATTTCCATCATTATCATTATTAAACCAAACCAACCTCCCAAGTCCAAGTTGTTTTCAAGAAAGTCTAACCTTTGACTGTAATTCCCGAGCGATATCCAATACCGCGGACACGGCTATTTGAATAGATTTTACGCTCTGCAGAGGTTATGCACTTTACCCACAAGATACAGCCAAACACCACAAAGGCGAGTGTCCGTAACAAAGTCTTTCGGAAACTTCTAACAGCACAAGTGGTCCTCCCCGGTGATTGCACACTAACCCTTCCCTTAGCGAAGGCGAAGTTTAGGCCAATCCACCGTTAGATGGGTACCTGGCCGCAGCCCCGGTACGTTCCCCCGTACAACTACACAAAAGGTATAGTTGACATCCTGAGGTCCCACAGGTACGTTATTAGCAACTTAATCAACTAGGTCCGTCCCATTACAGACATGTGGTTGCACGTTTGACTCAGTTCAAAGGCTTGCAAGGTTAAGTCCTTAGGGTGACCAGGGCAAGACTACCCGAAGAACCAAATCAACGTTCCTGGTGCCACAACAGGCCCACCCGATCATTCTTGCCACATGCCCCGGTCGAAGAGTATTTATCAAACCCCAGTTGATTACCATGCACCACGTGCCATCAACATCACACCACATGATACCTTTCCAAAACAGGTTCAATATATCATTAAGTCAATATTAACATTTGTCTGTCCAAAATCATGTCATAAGCACGTAGCAGGTCTAAGCAATATACTACAACGATCTAAATTCCCATGTTGGCAACTTAATAATGTCCAACTATTTAAACCTCAACTAGGGTGACAAGGGGTCATGGCACATATTTAATTAACCAAGGTGTCATACAGCAATTTGGCACTTATCTAATTTCCCGTAATTAAATAAAGCATTTTCTAATTAAACTAGCATGCAATAATTTAAACCAAAATAATTTGAAAATGGGATCAACATGGTCAAAGCACAACTTGCCTTCAAAGAGTACTTGTTCTTGGTCTTGAGCTGGCTCCTAGGTCAACACTTGACCTTCGAAGCCTTCGGGCACTTCAACGTCTACTCGTAAATCGTGCAAAAAGCAATAAATAAATAAACAGTAGACAAAAAGTGTCCAGATATCCAAATAAAGTTCACAAACAGAGAGAGCATAATTTTATGAATTTTTAGAAACTGGAATTGTCAAATTCGGAGTTTAAATGCAAAAGTTATAATCGTTTAAAGTTTAAAGAAAGCATTAATTAAATAAAAACAGAGAAATATTCATAAACAAAAATTAATTAAAATTCATATTTGAGTAGGTCTCATTTTTATGAAAATTTAGAAATTTGAAGCACTCAAATCGGAGTTGAAACGCAAAAGTTATAAGCGTTTGAAGTTTGAATCCATTTTTGAAATAAATAATTCGAATTAATAAATCATTTTCTTTTTCGGAAATTAATTTATTGCGTCAGCATGACACGTGGACCAATCAGAGGCCGCCACGTCGCCTCGAGTCCATGGACCCGGCGCACGGTTGGGCTTGGTCCACCGTGGACCCGGTCCACGGCGCACGTGTCCCACTGACAGGTGGGCCCCTCGGATGACGTCAGCAGTGACGTCATCACACACGGCTGAGGGACGGCTGACATGCGGGTCCCACCGTGACGTCAGCGGTGACGTCATGGTGCGGTTGGCTGGGCCGCTGACACGCGGGCCCCACGCTGACGTCACACGTGACGTCAGCGGTGACCGGGCGGCGACCGCGCTGACCGCGGCGGTCAGACTTCCGCCCTCGTGGCTAGATCTCGGCTGTTGATTTGAAAATCAACGGCCCAGATCGGATCTGGTTTAACGCGTTAAGGAAACTACTTGGCTGACCAGGACCGTTCGATCTTGATCGGACGGTCAAGATCAACCCTAGCGTTACAACGTGGCTAACCCTAGCCGTTCGATCTAGATCTAACGGCTGAGGTTGGATCTAGTACGGTGTGGTTAATGCTACGTGGCACAATCTAAACCGTTGGATCTAGATCCAACGGTTGGAAATAGATCTAGAGGTTAGCACGTGGATCTCACCGGGGGTGACGTGGACGAACGTGGGCATCCAACGGTCCAGATCTAATCTGGTTTCTACGGGTTTAGGTAACGCGTGGACTCACCACGACGGTTGGATCTTGATCGGACGGCTGAGGGAGCTTGCGAGCAGTGATGGCGTGCGGCGGAGCTCCGGCTGCCGGGGACGAGGACGATGACACGCGAAACGGCATCCCGGGCACGCTCCGGCGAGGTGAGAGGTCCCCTCCGACGCGCCACAACCTTGCGGTTTCGGATCTGGACTCAACGGCGGCGGAAAACGGCGGAGGCGGCGGCAAACGGCGGAAAACCGCGGCGGAAACTTTCTCCAACTTCGGCGAGCTCCCGCGGGCGAACGGCGGCGACTCGGGCTCGGTGAGTTAGGGCTACGGGTGCGCACGGGAAAGGGGGTCCCGACACGGGCGGCGGCGCATTAAATAGCCCCTCGATGTCTGTGATATGCGCGGAAAACGAGGACCCACGCACGGGCGGCGGCGGAGTCCGGCGGCAACACGGAGAGGGTGACGTGGCGCACTCTCGGCCGTTGGATCGAGATCCAACGATCGCGAGGTTGGGCTCGGGTCCGGCTCGGTGATCTGGCTGGCTCGGTCGGAGTCGGGCTAGGGTGACGTGGCTCAATCTCGGCCGTTCGATCTTGATCGGACGGTCGAGAGGGTTAGGGTTAGATTGGGTTCGAGTCGGACTCGGACTCGAGTCAGACTCGGGCTCGGTCGGTGGAATAGTAAAACCAACTCGATTTTCAGCGATTAAATAATCCAATTAATTCCCAGAAATTCATTTAATTCATTAAAAATAGTAAAATACTTAGAAAAATTCCAGAAAATATTTTGGAGCATTTTGGACTCAAATAAAATATTTCCAACAAAATTTTATTTGCAAAGTTAAATTCTTTAATTATTTCAAAAGGGAATAAATTCAAATAAATTCCAAATAAATCCAAATAAATTCCAGAAAATTCCAAAAATTCACCAAAGTGCCAAATCTTATTTAAATTCATGAAAAGCAAAAATTTTGGGGTGTTACAGCCGTTGGTTTGGATGAACGGCCCAGATCTTGCCATATAGCCCTAGCCAGTCGTGCCGTGCGTGCATGTCAGCCTCTGTCGCCCTCATGCGCCGCATCCACTGTATACCAACCGAGCCATGCACCACGCCCACAGAACAGTACCGTGACACGTGGCCGCACCCGAGCATGCCACGTGGCATGATGACGTCGTGCTGACGTTATCGTGGGCATCGGCCAGGGCTGACATCAGCAGCGACACGTGGCGCTCTGTGGTGCTGACACGTGTCAGGGCTGACATCATAATTAATTTCCAAAAAGAAAATATTTATTTAATTTGGTTTATTCTTTTTAAATGATTTTCAAAACTTCAAAATGCTATAACTTTTGCGTTTTTACTCCGAATTAAGCGATTCCAATTTCTAAAAATTTGTAAAATTGTGCTCTTTATATTTATGGATTTTATTTTAATTTTTGAACTTTGTATGTGTAATTTTTATTTATTTTATTGCTTTATGTGCACGTCACGAGTAGACATTAAAGTGCCCGAAGGCTTCGAGGGTGAAGTTTGGAACCAGGAGCAAGTGCACAAGCATGAACAAGTACTTTTTGAAGGCAAGTTATGCTTTGATCATATTGTTCCCACTTTTGAAAATTAATTTGATTCAAATTATTGTATGCTAAATTAATTAGAAAATGCTTTAAATATTTTTGGGAATTAGATAAATGCCTAGTTGCTGTACGACACCTTGATTATTTAATTATGTGCCATGAACCCTTTGTCATCCTAGTTGTGGATTTTTTAGTTGGACATTGTTAATTTTGCCAATGTGGGTTAATTAGACCGTTGTAGTATACTTAGCCCTGCCACGTGTTCATGACATGATTTTTGATAACTTAATATGAATATTGACTTAATTAGATATGGAACATGCTTTAATGAAGTGTCACGTGTTGTTGTTGTTGATGATGATGATCACACGTGGTGCATGGTAATCAGCTAGGGTGTAACACCCTGGCATCTAGTATGCCCTAGATGTCACCAAACATAGAATAAATAGCAATTAAATACCACAATTAAGACTAAATTACAGCAAGTAAATGCTTTAACCGAAAATTTCGGCAGCATCTCCTTTGTTTTTCCATGATTCGAAGCAACAGAAATATTATCTCAAGATATAACATAATGAAAGACATCTAAAACAGCAATAACAGGTGATATAGCAACAATTTAAGTCCAGAATAATGAATTCATTCACTTCATGAGCTAAACGAATTAAATGGTATGGCCAAGCACACACTTGAGGCAATGGACTTATTATCACAACTACGGAAGGTAAAATGTAGTTGTCTAAAGGAATGACGCTATGTGAAGGTGTGTCGCTAAGCCCCTTTCCCGCATGCTGGTTTCATGGTACCTAAAAACATCACAAAACACAAGCGTGAGTTCATCACTCAGCAAATATATTGCAATGGAACAAGGAAACAGTTTTCAATACCATCATCACTACATCACATACTCAACATCATACTCATTTCATATTCACATTGTATACATCTCATTAACATCATCATATATGCAATGCAATGCACATGTCTCCTTGAAGCACATACCGGTATTGCCGAGTGCACACCCGTCGGCTTGCACCTTCTTTCGCCTTCCATCCCGTAGATGGAGGGTGCTTACTCTTACTAACTTGCTCCCATACACAACCGTGGATGGGACTACGAGGTAGGTCTTTCGTGTTCACTACATGTGAACACAGAGGCCCGCATCAGAATGGGACGCTTATTCTATTATGAATGCACATATGACATGAACATGTATGAATTTGCATAAAAATTTAATACAACAATTTTGTAGCCAATATGCAACCATGTTCATCATATCATAAGCAAATATCAAGCATAGCAAGTTAACACATCATGTAACCATATGGCACCTATGCAAGTCTAATAATCATCCAACACCCAAACCCATCCCAATACACTTGCCTTCAACCGTGAGCGACGGAGTGGCGAGAGGTTGAGGGCACTCCCGGGATCACACCACCTGCACATAGGTTCAACACACTCAAAACTTGGCCACAAAACAGTACAAGAACAAACATCTACCCCGACTTCGCAAACTACTCATAAAACCCAAAAACAGAGAATCTGTCCCGTCGGGACAGCGGGCTTCCAACTAGCATAACTTTAGTTCTAAAACTCCAAATCAAGTAAAAGAGTACATTTTCTCTAATCTTAGGAAATTGCCTAGCTTTTTCTAAGTATTCGCGAAGACAGAATCGGCTTCTAGAATTGTCTAATCTACAGATGAACACGATCTGTCCCAATCCCATCACAGATTTGGTAACATTCAGTAAAACGGCCATAACGTTTTAACGGCTGATCGGAATTTTGCGTTCTTAGTGTCCACTGAAAGGTAATTAAATTATCTACAACTTCTGTAACAGCCGGCCAACCAGAAAATGCCTCTAAAATTGCTAAAACGCGAGCCCTAGGTCGGGGTGCAAATCTACCCGAGGACAGAACGTGGGACAGCATTGCAAATTTCCTATTCTCATCTAGGAACAGCACCTAAACATGGATCTAAGGCATGGAATACCCCATCTAGCAACAACTAAATTACCCCAAGAGAGCCACGATTCGTTACCTCTTCAACAAGAACCGAACGACGACGAAACCTCCCTCCCTTCCGGCCGCTCCTTCCTTCCGAACCGCAGCGATTCGCCGGAGATTCCCGAATCCGGCGATCCACCGAGCAGGAAAACAGAGAACACCACGGAGGAGGACATCATAGGGCTGCTAGGGGAGGGGATGATGGTGGCTAGGGAAGGGAGGGGAGGTGGAGGCGCAAGGGCAAGAGGGGTGCGGCTAGGGGGGAGGCACAAGGGATGAGGGGGATGGCGGCTAGGGTTGGTGGGAGGGGGGTGTGGCGCAAGGGGGCAGGGCAGCAGGCTTTGCTGCCCAATATCTCCTCCACATGGGCCAGTTCTCCCCCACCTTTAGCCCACAAAGGTCCCCCAAGGCCCAAACTCCCCCAGAAGGCCCAAATTCTCCCCTGGAAAGGCCCAAACTCCCGGGAAAAGCCCAAAAACATGGTACAAAAGTCATACCTTAATGCCGACATCGAAAAAGTCTCATACCGTCATTCCGTAGTGTCACATTCCCCCCTTAAACAGGATTCGACCTTGAATCCGGGACACACCACTACGCAAACGAACAACACAAAGAGAACTAAACTTCACGTTTCATACCTGATGAGAAAAGCTCTGGGTATTTTTCGCGCATACGAGACTCCAACTCCCACGTCGCCTCTCTCTCAGACTGATGCGACCACAGGACCTTGACAAACTTGAGCGTTCTATTCTTCAACACTCGCTCTGAATTCCCCAGAATTTTCACCGGCCGGGACTCAAACGTGAGGTTCGATCAAACACCAAAGGCTCTAAAGAAACCACCAACTCCAGGTCATGCAAGTATTTTCTCAGCATCGAAACATGGAACACATTGTGGACTCCTTGCATCGACTCCGGAAGCTCCAATCAATAAGCGAACTTACCAACTCGAGCTATAATCAGGAACGGTCCAACATATCTCGGACTGAGCTTCTTTTTAGTGCCAAATCGAACCACACCCTTGGTGGGAGATACTCGCAAGAGTACGCTATCACCCACCTCAAACTCTAAATCATGCCTTCTCACATCAGCATAGCTTTTCTATCTACTCTGAGCTGCAAGAAGGTTCTGCCGCACCTCTGCTACCCGATCAACAGTCTGCTGAACCCAATCCGGTCCAAGGACCGCTTTTTCTCCCACTGCATCCCAACAAAGCGGCGATCTTCACTTCTGGCCATAGAGCACTTCATAAGAGCATCTCCAGCAAGGGCCCCTAAAACAGGGTCCCTATTTTAGATTTAGGGACTCTCCCTATTTTTTGGGGCCCTGTTTTCAGAGCACAAGTTCAGCAACAGCCCCTAAATCTCAGCCCCTATTTTACTTTTTCTCCTATTTTGACATATCCGCTATGTATAATCTTCATTTGACACCACTAAAATTCAATCAAAAATATTTGTAATACATAAAACATAAGCATATTAACATTTACAATTTAATAATTTAAATTTAAAATTTTCAAAACATGATAAATAGATAAATAGAAACTCCTAACAATGAATCAAACTACGAAGCGCTGTGAATAGCCCACAAATGCTCAATAAGATCATCTCGAAGCCTCTCATGTATTTCTCTGTCTTCAATAATAGGGGATGTATTCGTGTCCTTGGGAATTAGGGCTGAGGAGGCAAATTTAGAGGCTTCCTAATTTTAGGGGCTTGAGTTGGGGCTCTGCTGGATCTGTTTTTTTTACTATACTCCTTATTTTAAGGTTTAGGGGCTCTGCTGGAGATGCTCTAAGGGGCAGCCCGGATGCTGAAATGATAGTTGTTATTGTAAGCAAACACTGCCAGGGGCAAGTGATCTTCCCAGCTACCTTTCCATGCCATCACACAGGCCCTGAGCATATCCTCCAAGGTCTGAATGGTACTCTCGGATTGCCCATCAGTCTGAGGGTGAAAAGCAGTACTAAGGCGAAGCTGTGTGCCCAAAGCACTCTACAAACCCTCCCAGAATTTTGAGACAAATTTCGCATCCCGATCAGAGATAATCGTCTTGGGCACACCATGCAGTCTCACAATTTCCCGCACATAAATGGGAGCCAACTTGCTCGTTGAATTGGTAGTGCGGATAGGAATGAAGTGTGCGGACTTGTTAAGACGGTCCACCACAACCCAAACAACATCCTTCCCTCATGGAGTACGAGGTAGGCCAACCACAAAGTCCATAGAAATAGTGTCCCAAGGCCAAACAGGAATCTCTAATGGCTGCAACAGACCGGCAGGACGCTTGTGTTCAGCCTTAACCTTTTGATAAATCCCACAAGATGCCACATACTTGGCAATGTCAACTCTCATCCTTTTTCACCAGAAGTTCTTTTTCAAATCCCTGTACATCTTGGTCTCCCCAGGATGGACCGTGTACGGGGTCCGATGAGCCTCTTTCAAGATGTCATCTTTAACCTGGGATTTCTGAAGTACACAAAAGCGACCTTGAAACCTCAGAGCTCCCACATCATCAATGGAAAAGTCCCCAGTCTTACCATCCTCAAGGCGTTTCCTCACCTGCTGGAGCAATCGATCATATTGTTGTGCTTCCCGCACACGCTCGGGGATCACTGACTCAAGGATCAATTGTGTTTCAGCTTGCACGGTCCCCGCAAAACAGTAAGAGACTCCCAATCGCTCAAAATCAGCAACAAGACAATCAATGACAGGGGGCATTGTCTTGCGACTGAGAGGATCAACCACCACATTTGCCTTGCCTGGATGATACTGGATTGTGAGGTCATAATCCTTTATTAATTCTAGCCACCTACTCTGCGTCAAATTCAAATCTTTCTGGGTAAAGATGTACTTGAGGCTCTTGTGATCAGTGAAGATATCACAAGACTCACCATACAAGTAATGCCTCCAAATTTTTAATGCAAACACCACAGCGGCTAGCTCAAGATCATGAGTGGGATAGTTCTACTCATGCTTTTTCAATTGCCTCGATGCGTAAGCAATCACCTTGCCATCTTGCATGAGCACACAACCAAGTCCCAAACGCGAAGCATCAGAATAGACAGTGAAATGCCTCCCAGGCTTGGGAAGGGTAAGAACAGGGGCAATCACTAACTTTTCCTTCAAAGTGCAGAAACTGTGCTCACACTCTGCAGTCCACTGAAAACTCACTCCCTTCTGGGTCAACTGCGAAAGCAGCTTAGCAATAATGGAGAAGTCCTGCACAAAACGCAGGTAATACCCAGCCAACCCAAGGAAACTACGCACCTCTTTAACATTGGAAGGTCTCTTCCAATCCAAAACTGCTGAGACTTTGCTAGGATCTACAGATATGCCCTCTGGATTGATGATGTGGCCAAGAAAACCCACTTCTGAAATTCAGAACTCGCACTTCTTTAACTTAGCATAGAACTGGTTCCCCCTCAATGTGCCTAGCACAATTCTCAAATGCTGCTCATATTCCTTTTCTGATTTAGAGTAGACCAGAATATCATCGATGAACACTACCACAAACTCATCAAGCTACTTGTGTAGCATACTGTTCATCGTCTCCATAAAGACAGCAGGAGCATTAGTTAGTCCAAAAGATATAACTTTAAATTCATAGTGCCCATACCTAGTGGAGAAAGCAGCCTTCTCAATGTCCTATTCCCTCACACGAATATGATTGTAACCAGATTGGAGATCAATTTTGGAGAACACCTTCGCTCCCTTTAGTTGGTCAAAGGGATTCTCAATGCGGGGCAATGGATACTTGTTCTTGATGGTTACTTGATTGAGAGCACGATAGTCAATGCACATACGCCAACTACCATCCTTCTTCGAAATGAAGAGGACGGGTGCTCCCCATGGCGACACACTGCGCCGAATAAAGCCCTTGGCCAACATATCCTCCAATTGCTTTTTCAACTCATCTTGGAAAGGACGAGCCAAGCGGTATGGGGAGACAGAAATAGGTCGAGTGCCAGGAACAAGATCAATTCGAAACTCTACACTCCTCACTGGAGGCAAACCAGGCAACTCATCAGGAAACACATCAACAAACTCCTTCACCACAAGAATCTTCTCAATAGCCACTGAACAAGATGGCTTTTCTGAAATAGCCATGAGAACACCCAACTACCTCAAACGGCGACCAAAAAACAGACTAGCCAAAGCAAAGATGGAACTAGAGGGTATGCCACCCTGAAAAGTCAACTCCACCCCTGACGGGGCCTGCAAGGTAACTATCTTCCAAAAGCAATAGATCTTGGCACGGTACTGATGCAACCAGTCCATGCCCAAAATGACATCAAAAGGAGCCAACTGAATCACTATGAGGTTGGCAAAGAAAACCTCATCATCACTGGTAATAGTGCAACCCGGGCAAACCAAAGAACTAGCAATCAGATCCCCCGGCGAATTGACTGTCACAGATTCAGAAATCCGCTGAACTCCCAACTTAGCCCTACTCTCTAACTCAGACGACACAAAAGAATAGGATGCTCTGGAATCAAACAGAACAAAAGCATCAATTGAATCCACAAGCAAAGTACTTGAAACCACCTCTGGATGCCCAGCTGACTCGTCGGTCGGCAAGGCGTACACTCCTAGTGGCGCCGGGGCAGTGGGAGCCCCGACACTCAGCTGATGCCCCAATAAAGCTGGGGGCGGTGGGGATAGCTGAGGAGGAGCCGACGGCTGCGGGCACCAGTATGCCGCAAGTAGTGCCCAAACAGAGGGTTGCGGGGGAGCAGGGCCGCTAGCATCTGCACCGACCCTCTGGAAGACGCCGCTGGAGTAGGAGTAGGCACCGTCTCCCACTTGATAACGTTACCAAGATTCATCCGGCAGACTCATCCCATATGGCCGGGTTTGCCACAATGGTTGCAATCCCCGGACCAACCACACTCCGCAGCACGGTGTCCACCACCGCATTTGAAACAGATCATGTCCTGCCCTGGCGCAGGACGAACAGCCACCCGCAAGGAAGATGACTGGGGCGGCTTCATCTTAGCCCCTGAGGAGGAACCCTGTCCCCCCTTGAACTTCTTGAAGGTGGGTCACTGAGAAGACCCACCTCCTCCACCAAAGGTCCTCTTCTTGCCCCTGCCCGGGGCCGCTGGAACCCCTGAACCACCAGGGTTTTGCATATCCCTGGAGAGCTCCAACTCGAGCTCCATGCCCTTCGCCTGCTCCACCATGGAGCAGAAGTCACGAGGGACTGTCGCCCCCATGATAACTTTGAACTCCTGGTTGAGGCCCCTACGGAACCTCCTCGCCTTCTCCCTATCATCCGCTGCCACAGCCGGCACGAAGCACACCACATTGTTAAATTCTACCTCATACTCTGCCACCGACTTCTTTCCCTGGGAAAGAGTCGTCAGAGTATGCTCCATCCTCTCCAGAAAGGACTCCGGGTAGAACTTGGCTCAGAAGCGAGCCACAAAGTCCTCCCAAGTGACCGGTCCAAGAGCGGGGGATCTAGCGGCAAGAACCCCCTCCCACCAGATATCCGCTTGGCCCTTCAGTTGGAAGGCAACAAAGCGATCTCTCTGGACTGAGGTCAACTCCAAAACCTCAAACTGCCACTCCATGTACCGCAGCCAATCTACGGACTGGATCGGCGTGCCCGCTCCGTCAAAAGTGTCCAGGCGGAGGGACATCCACTCACGGAGACTCATCCGTGGCTCCGACACAGCGGGGGTGACTACTGGGGCCGCTGTAGGGGGAGGCACAACAGCAGGGGCTGCTTGCACCTACTGGCGCAGCTCCTGGACCTCCCTCTGCAGTGCCTGCAACAAGGCCGCAGTGGCGGCTGGCACCTTAGCCCCTGACAGTGCCATCGGGTTCTCCTCTGGTGCTAGCCCATGAGCGTTGAGCGAAGCGCTTCCCTTAGCAACAGACTCAGCAACTCCCTGAGATGGGTGACTCCCACCTCGACCTGGCCTCCACGGCCATGGCGACCACGGCCTCTACCCCTCGGCATGGCTGCTACAATCACATAACCACACAATCATATATTCATAAGCACAACATCAATATAAACAAGAGCAAAGATCAAACATCCACATATACATAGTCTCCATCAAGAAAGCCAAACGCAATGCAATGATAATCCAGAACCCCATCCTACTGTGCAACCAAGTGTGTCAAATTTTAAATTAATTATTCCACTTATGCAAGTTTTAATGTTGCTATCCTATGGCACAATTTTAAGTATAACCTAAGCCATGTTTCTAGGTTATCCCACATCACATTTTAGTTGAACCTAAAGTTTGACACTAAAATTCATGTTCCAAGGACCTAATGCCCGCTCTGATACCAACTATAACACCCCGGCATCTAGTATGCCCTGGATGTCACCAAACATAGAATAAATAGCAATTAAATACCATAATTAAGACTAAATTACAGCAAAGGCCTAAATGCTTTAACCAAAAATTTCGGCAGCATCTCCTTTGTTTTTCCATGATTCGAAGCAACAACAATATTATCTCAAGATATAACATAATGAAAGACATCTAAAACAGCAATAACAGGTGATATAGCAACAATTTAAGTCCAGAATAATGAATTCATCCACTTCATGAGCTAAACGAATTAAATGGTATGGCCAATGTAACACCCCAACTTATGCTTTTCATGAATTTAATTGTCATTTTGCACTTTGGTGAATTTTTGGAATTTTCTGGAATTTATTTGGATTTATTCCCTTTTGAAATAATTAAAGAATTAAAAGTTTTATATAAAATTTTGTTGGAAATAATTTATTTGATTCCAAAATGTCTCAAAGTATTTTCTGGAATTTTTCTGGAAATTTTTTGATTATTTTGCTGTTTTTCTTGAATTATTTGAATTTCCAGAAATTATTTTAATTATTAAATCGCGGGAAAATGCCGAGTTGGTTAGTACTGTTCAAGCGAGCAGGTTGAGGAAGGAAAAAAAGCACCTAGAGTATGCTCGTGAGTACGTCGCCTATGCTGCGGAGAGGATCATAGAGCTGGAGACCGCACTGTATGGGCAGGGCCCGGAGCCAGTGTTGGAGTTGGACACCCCAGACCCGGAGGAACCAGCACCTGAGTAGGAGCACCAGCCGGCACCACAGCCTGAGCCTGAGAATGATGCCGCTTCTTCGACTACTGTCGTTGTGGGATATGGCGATCGCTTCGCGCCTATGCCGTTGCACCCGCCACGAGGAGGCAGTGGGGGTTTTCTTGACGAGTGAGCGTAGGTTTTGCAGTTGAGACTCCTTCATCGAGTTGCGTTATAGAATAAAGAGTCACCCTTAGAGACGTTAGACTCCAGTGTGTTAGTCGATTTTGATTCTCATTGCTTGCTGAGTGTGCAGTATGTTTTGCAAGGCCCTTAGGCATTGTGAGCAACCATACCAAGTTATTACTGAATAAATAATAAAGTTGTATTTTGAGTTACACTTTCCGCCCCGCATAAGTGTAGGATCGAAGTATACGAATATAGCAATCAGAGGGGGGGGTGAATGATTGTGCGGAAGCTAAAACCAAATTCTTGATCTATTAAAAGTTCACCCCAAAACAGAACCAAATAATTGCCTCATTTTCGACAAAAACAGAATGACAGAGGTTCGGTAAAACGCGAATTCCTGGAGATCCAACCGACGGAATGATCTGAAATTTGGACACAAGAAACTAGATTCCAATACGAATAAAACCCAAAAAGAATCAGCTCGATCGGACTTACGGATCAAAAGTTATGAGCTTCGCAAGCTTGCTGTTTCAGAACTTGACGAGAATCAATCTAATCAAAACTTCAAGATTAAACAAGATCTTCAAAAGATTAATCAACTAGACTTTGAGAAACTCTAAATCAATACCCTAGAACGGTTTTTGATGGATCAAATCAAGATGAAACTCAACGATCAAAAACCAATCTAGAATTAGAACAAGCATGCAAACAAGAACCAAAAGCAGAAAACATCAGAGCGACGTGGTTCTTGTAGCATAAAAATCTTGGAAGAATTGATCTTTATTTCTTGTCTAAAATACTCTCATCAAAAGAGTACAAACCCTAAAACCAAGCTCAAAGCTTGATGCGCTCAGCTCTACTTGGTGCGTTTCAACAGGAGACCCCCCACCTATTTAAAGCACCAACCCACAAGGAGTTCTGAATACGATTCCTATTCCCTAGAAGGAATCCGTATCCAACACAACTCTACTTGGCCCAACCTGGCCGAGTACAACTCTTGCACGCGTATGGTAACCCTTCCATACTCACGTGACTAACACTTTGCACGCGTATGACCACCTGCCATACTCACGTGACTAACACTTTGCACGCGAATGACCTCCTGCCATTCTCACGTGACTAACCATTCTTCATGTGCACCATTCTCTTAGCCCGAACGTCCCCGCATGACATCCTTGACCACCAAGACCTCAGTTCCTCCTAAACCTAGTCCCGAACCTCGGTTCCTCCATGAACCTAGTTCCGGTCCCGTCATCGACCACATTCGTCTTCGAGCAATACCTGCACATGAACAAACCACAAAACAAATCCGAGCACAAGTCCACGACTTGACTCAATGTCAATCCATGCAACTACTCACATGAGCATTGCATAAAGTCCACTTCAAAAGAAGCATCATGAAATCATCACAAATTTCATAATCTCAAATTCAAATTATTTCAATTCTGCTCAAAACCCTAATTCAGCAAAAACGCATTCACGACGGACAAGGAAATATGGTCCGGCGTACACATGAAAAATCACTCAAAAAACCATTCACAACGGACAGACAAAATCGGTCCGTTGTACAAGTGAAAGTTTCGGTTCCAAGAAGAAATCATTCTGGCGAAAACACATTCACGACGGACAAACAAAATCGGTCCGTCGTACATGCGAAAATCAAACCTCAAAGCCATTCACGACTGACCAAAGAAGTTTGTCCGCCGTACATGCAAAACTTACTGGTTTCTTGGAAGATTGAGTTTGACTCATGAGCTCAAAAACACGTTCACGACAGACCCAAAAACTTTGTCCGTCGTACATGCACAACTTACTGGTTTTTGAGGAAAATTGAGTTTGGCTCAATGAGTTCAAAAGCATGTCCACGATGCACCAACAAAGTTTGTCCGTCGTAGATGGGAAACTTCTTGTTTCTTGAGATCTTGGTCCGCAAAAGCGAAACTTATCGCTTCTTGTCAAATTGACAAAACACATGAACAAACATATTTGCAAATTCAATTCTAAGCCAATTTTTCAGCACATGATTTCACAATCTCCCCCTTGATGAAAACATTGGCAACACCACTTAGAATTGAACATTTGGCATTCACTTTACAAAAGATTTTGAAATCCAAAGGATCAAGGACCAAAAAGAAAACACAGAATTTCCCCTTTGACCAAAATGCAAAACAAAATCTCCCCCTGAGAAGGAAAATGTGTGTGAATGTGCAATGTGCCCAAAAATTCCAAAAATCTCCAAACTTCTCCAAAAAATCTCAAAAATCCAAAAACAATTCCCCCTTTTTCTTCTCCCCCTTTTTCCTTAAACTTTTCAATGATTCCCAAATTTCTCCCCCTTTGACAATGGATTCATCAAGAGTACAAGAGAGAGAACAGGTTCAAAATTTTTCCTGTAGCAAAGATTTCACAAGGAGAAACAAGGGAGTGCCAAGATAGGAAAAGATGAGCTCATTCGATCATATAACCTTATATATCACATAATATGCAAAATACATGATCTTGAAGTGATTTTAACAAGTTAGGGAATGACATGCATCTCAACCTCAATTTAGTCAACTATAGCCAAGTACTAAGCAAGATCTTAGCAGAAAAAGCAAGGCTTTAAAAATTGAAGCAACTAACAACTTAGGGCGAGCAAGTAGTTTCAACTCCAATCTAGTAGACCAATTTAATCTTTAAACAATAAATCGCATGTGGCATGCTTGAAGCATACTTCTTTTATTTTCTAGGAGTGGCATGCTTGAAGCATACATCTTATCTTTGAGGGAATGGCATGCTTGAAGCATACATCTTATTTTTTAAGGAAAGCATGCCTGAAGCATACAACTTGAAGCTTTTGCTTTTAACACCCCTTTTTATTCCCTTTTCTTTTTTCTTTTTCTTTGATTATAAACATGCAAAAATGATTAAATGGTCTTATGAAAGAGTAAAGTTGAAACCACACTTGCTTCATAGCCCAAATTTGTCAAGAGGATTCAATATCAAACCTAGAAGAGTAAGATATCACAGAGTATTTAGCTATAGGCAATCAGATCAGGGAATTCCGCAATGTCATTCTTAGTTCAAGTGAGACAATTTAGATTATCATATATTAGCTCAATTATATAGTATATAAAGAAATATGATAAAGTGAGCTCATCAAGTGAAAGAACTTGGCAAAGAAACTCCTCAAAACAATCCCATTGGATGAACAATTCCAAGTTCTCCCGAATAAAAGCAAAAGCGAGAAGAAGACAAAGGTATTGTGAAAATGTCTGCCAATTGATGTTCAAGATCCACATGATGAAGCACAATGTTGCCTTTTTCAACATGATCTCTAAGAAAGTGAAATCTGATGTCAATATGTTTTGTTCTTGAATGTTGCACAGGGTTCTTAGCAATGCAAATTGCACTAGTGTTATCACACGTAAGAGGAACACTATCCAAAATAACCCCATAATCTTTAAGTGTAGCTACTATCCAAAGAATTTGAGAACAACAACTAGCAGCAGCCACATATTCAGATTCAGCAGCTTGATTGTGCAAATGTAAGATTGCTTTCTAGATGACCATGCAATGAGAGAATTTCCCAAGAAGTGACATGAACCAGAAGTGCTTTTCATATCAATTCTACATCCTCAAAAATCAGAATCTGAAAAAGATCTCAAACTAATGCATGAGGAAGCAAAGCCAAATGCCAAAATCTTGAGTTCCATGAAGATACTTGAAAATCCTTTTGACAGCTTGTCGATGTGAAGCACGTGGGAAGCTTGAAAACGAGCACATAAGCATACAGAAATTGTATATCCGGCCTTGATGCGTTGAGGTACAAAAGTGAACCTATCATGCTTCTATATTCCTTTTGATCAACCTGCTCACCATCTTCATCGAGGTCAAGTGCGCAAGTGCTCTCCATGGGTGTCATGATCGGCTTGTCGTTTTCCATTCCAAAGCGATGTAGCAAGTCTTTCGTGTATTTGCTTTGATGTACAAAAGTACCATCCTTCGCTTGCTTGATTTGAAATCCCAAAAGTATGTCAACTCACCCATCATACTCATCTCAAACTCCTTCCTCATTGTTTCTAAAACTCGGACACTAAAACATGAGATGAACCACCAAAGATAATATCATCAACATAAATCTGAGCGAATAGTTGATCATTGCCTTGCTTGAGTAAAAAGAGAGTTTTGTCAACCTTTCCCATTAAAAGCCTTTTTCAAGTAAAAGGTTTTTAGCCTATCATACCATGCTCTAGGGGCTTGTTTCAAACCATACAAAGCTTTTGATAGTTTGAACACATGATTTGGAAACTTTGGATTTTCAAAACCAGGTGGTTGCTTGACATAAACCTCCTCATTTATGTAGCCATTAAGAAAAGCACTTTTCACATCCATTTGATACAATTTGAAACCTTTGGATGCAGCAAAAGCTAAAAGGATTCTAATGGCTTCAATTCTAGCAACAGGAGCAAAGGTTTCATCAAAATCTAAGCCTTCAATTTGAGTGTAACCTTGAGCAACCAATCTAGCCTTGTTTCTAACAACAACACCATCCTCACTTTGTTTATTTTTGAAAACCCATCTAGTTCCAATAACATTAAAATCTGGAGGAGGTGAGACAAGTTTCCAAAATTTATATCGATCAAAATTCTCTATTTCTTCATGCATGTAATTGATCCAAGATTTCGGATAATGCATGAGATATATCTTTGGGTTCAAAAGAAGCAACTAAAGCGGAATGAGCATGAGTGTCAGAATGAATAAACCTGGATCGAGTGACTCTCTCATTTAGGTCTCCAATCATTTGTTCAGATGGATGCATTTTTTGAATGTACAAGGGAGCATTGGCTTTTGAGACTTCTCCTTCTCCTTCTTCATTTTCAGCATGTACAGATGATGTTGTAGCTTGAGGATGGTTAGCTGTAGGTGATGTAGTAGTAGGTGCCAAAGGTGCTACATCTTGTTGTGCATTAGGAAGAGTCAAGACCTCATCTTCAACATCATCATCATCTTCAAAGATTTTCTCCCCCTGAATGTATGCGCCTGTACCTGCATCACTTGGACTAGTGCCTGGACTAGCCTCATCAAAAGTAACTTCACAAGTTTCCACAATTTTGTTAGTCTCCAAAACAAGCACACGATAGCCACGAGTATGAGCAGGATATCCAAGAAAAATGCCATCAGTTGATCTAGCTTCAAATTTATCAAGATTTCCAGATTTCAAGACAAAACATTTGCATCCAAAAACTCGAAAGTGAGAAACAGAATGTCTATGTCCAAACCGAAGCTCATATGGAGTCTTACCCAATTTTGATCTTAAAAACACACGGTTTGAAACATAACAAGCAGTTGAAATAGCTTCAGCCCAAAAATTTCTAGGAGAGAGATGTTCATCTAACATGGTTCTAGCCATCTCAACTAACGTTCTGTTTTTTCTTTCGACTACACCATTTTGTTGAGGCACTCTAGGAGATGAAAATTGATGATCAATTCCTTTTTCAGCACAAAAGAGATCAAAGGAAGCATTTTTGAATTCAGTTCCATTATCACTTCTAATAGCTTTGAGAGCTCCTGGATGGTCAACAGAAAGCCTAAGAACAAGACTTCTAAAATGACTAAAAGCCTCATCCTTAGATGCCATAAAATACACCCAAGAGTATCTAGAAAAATCATCAACAATCACAAGCACATACCGTTTGCCTCCAAAGGATTGAACTCGAGATGGTCCAACTGTATCAAGATGTAGAAGCTATCCTGGAGCGTTTGTCATCATCATGGTAAGAGGTGGATGTGAACCTGCAATCATCTTACCATGTCTATAAGAAGAACATACTAGATTGCTATCACCCTTAAGCTTAGGCAGGCCACGTATAAGATCTAAACCACTTACACGAGTAAGATGATCAAAACCAACATGACCAAGTCTACGATGCCAAAAGAATAAATCTTTAGAAACATTGGCAATTAGACACCTATGCTTAGAAGAAGGTGATGCATCAAAATCAGCTTTAAAGACTCTTCCAAAACGAGAAATTTTGAACACAAGATCACCTGAAGCATCTAGCACTTTGCATTCATTTTTCTTAAAGCTTATCTCAAGATCTTCATCAAGCATTTGTGAGACAGAAAGCAAGTTATATTTCAAATTTTCAACAAGAGCCACATCTTTGAACATAAACTTGTCACTTACCTTTATTGTACCTTTTGCCACAACAGAAGAGGAAGAAGCATCTCCAAAAGTAACACTTTCAGAACGAGATGCACGAGTGAGGGAGGAGACCCAATTCTTATCACCGGACATGTGACGTGAGCATCCGGAATCCACTAGCCATATGTTCTCCTTCCTTGCGAGAAGCCTACATAGCAAAACATGTCGAGGCCTCAGATCGGGTTAGGAATGAGATTTTTGGGAATCCAAGATCGAGACACACGACGCACAACAAGAGGGTACAACACGATAATTTTTATGCACAAAATTAGTTTTGGCTTTTCCCATGTTTGTAGGAACAGAAGGTGTTTTCATCACTCTAGGCGCATAAAAATGTGCTTTGCTGAAATTTGACCTAGCCTCAGCTTCTTTCCTTCTTTTCTTTGTTTGGCTAGTCTAAAGCAAAAATCTACTAAGTGTCCATCTCTACCACAATGAGTGCAAGTGTACTTGACATGATGTTTAGCTTTAACAAGAAAAGCACATTTTGCATTCATCATAGTAGAAGATAAAAAACCAGCAAATTGAAAAGCAATTTTCTTAGGCTCATTAGATAACTCAATTTTGCAAGGAGTCTCGAACAACGGTCTGAGGTTTAGTTTCATATGTGGCATAAGGATCAAAACCTAAACCTCTCTTGTTTGTGCTAACCTTAGATTGATCCAAAATCATGTTCAACTTCTTCTTGCCATTAGTGAAACGTTCCAAAGAATTTTGCAAGTAATCAACTTTCTTAGCAAGAGTTAAACAATTATTGCAGGAACATCTACTTTTCCTTTTACTTATGCGACAAGTTGAGCATGAGAGAATTTCATGTGAAAGCAAATTATCAGTTAATTGAGAAACCCTAGCATTTGCATCTTTCAATTTTAATTCAAGAGTTGAGCATTTAGAACAAGAAGTTGAACTATGCAAATCATCAGTGGAACAGCTAGCATGTACAACATGTTTCTCATTTTTCTCATTTAGATGCAACAAAAGAGCATGTTCTTTCCTAAGCAAGGTGAGCTCATTGTAAATTAAGTCACATGATTTGCAAGTATCATCACTAGGAATCAAAGTCTTAAGTCTAGCAATTTCAGCATTCAATGATTCAATAATGAAATCATGTTTCTTAATTTTCTTATCACGTTTGTTGTCGGGACCCCGAATTTGCAAATCCGGACCCTCTGTGTATTCAGCACTAGTCCAGGAACGCGCTAGTGCACACAGTCTTAACATCGGTATATATCACAATCATACCAAACGATACTATCAAAGTACTTTATTTAAATAATCAAAGGGTTACTCGACCTTATGGCCAAGTTACAAATATATGCCTCACGAGGCGAAACTTATTAAAAGAGAAATAACAGCAGCGGAAAATCAAATAAACTTCGTGGCGCCATCCAGTATACCACAGGCAACTGACTGGGCTCGCATCCCTAAGTAGACGGGTCTTCTTGGAAATCCTCCCCCGAAACTGGCGTAATCTCCTCTTCAACTGGTATTGTGTTGAGGCAAGGGTGAGTACTTGGTACTCAGCAAGTCATGCACAGAATGCAAGCTAATATACTATATGCATGGCTTGGTACAAAGGAATAGCTCAAGGTATATTTGCGGTAAACAGCTTTTGACAAGTAATAAAAGTAGATTCGAAAGCAGTAGAAATAAGTAAAGCATAAATAACTTTTCAAGAAGTTTAACAAACATTTTCCCCATCCTAAACCATATTTCCATCATCTTCTTTGTTAAACCAACCCAACTTTTCAAATCCAAGTTATTTTCAGAAAGTCTAACCCTTGACTGTAATTCCCGAGCATTGTCGATCAGTGGACTCGGCTATTCAAATAGATTCTACACTCTGAAGAGGTTATGCAATTTACCAACAAGATACAGTCAAACACAACAAAGGCGAGTTCCAGAAACAAATCCTTTCTGAAGCCTCAAACAACACAGGTGGTCCTCTCAGGTTCGTGCTCTACACCATCCCTTCCCTTAGCCAAGGCGAAGTATGGGACCAACACACCGTTAGATGGGTACCTGGCCACAGCCACGATACGCTCCCCCGTACAATCACACAAACGGTGTAACTGACACCCTGAGGCTCCACAAGTGAGTCCTTAGCGACTTAGTCAACTAGGGCCGTCCCATTCCAGCCATGTGGTTGCAAGTATGACCCAGTTCAAAGGCTTGCAAGGTTAAGTCCTTAGAGTGACCAGGGCAAGACTACCCGAAAAAACCAAATCAACACTCCCAATGCCACAACTGCCCACTGATTACTCTTGCCACATGCCCTGGCCGAAATCGTTTATCAAACCCCGATTGATTACCATGCACCACGTCGTCAACATCACATGATACTTTTCCAAAACAGGTTCAATATATCATTAAGTCCATATTAGCATTTGATTGTCCAAAATCATGTCATGAGCACGTAGGTGTCTAAGCGATACTACAACGGTCTAAACCCCGGCTGGCAATTTAATAACGTCCAACTAGTAAACCACAACTAGGGTGACAAGGGATCATGGCACATACTTAGATAATCAAGGTGTCATACAAAGAAATTGGTGTTTATCTAACCCCCATGTTTAAACAAAGTATCTTTCTAATTGAACTAGCATGCGATAGTTTAAATCAAAATAGATTTCGAAATAGGATCAACATGGTCAAAGCACAACTTGCCTTCAAAAAGTACTTGCTCTTGGTCTTGAGTTGGATCCTGAGTCAATACTTCTCCCTCGAATCCTTCCGGCACTTCAACGTCTACTCGTAAAGCGTGCAAATAGCAAATACACAAATAAACACTAGGCAAAAAGATCCCAAAACTCCAAATAAAATCCATAAACAGAGAGAACATAATTTTCCGGATTTTTAGAAACTGGAATCGTCAAATTTGGAGTTAAAACGCAAAAGTTATGATTATTTAAAGTTTAAATAATCAATTAAATAATATTACAGAGAAAAACTTTAGTCCAAAAAAATTAAATAAAATTCATATTTAGGTAGATCTCAATTTTATACAAATTTAGAAATTTGAATCGCTCAAATCGGAGTTGAAACGCAAAAGTTATAAGCGTTTGAAGTTTTGAAATTCAAATCAATTATTAAACCGATTTATTAAATCATTTTCTTTTTTTTGGAAATTAATTATTGCGTCAGCATGGACACGTGTCAGCTCCTGATTAGCTGGTGGCGTCGGTGGTCCATGGACTTGGTCCACGCTTGGCTCGGTCTACGGTGGACTCGGTCCACGGCTCCACGTGAGGCCCGACATGTGGGTCCACTCGGGTGACGTCATCGGCGACGTCGGCGAGCTCACCAGTCTTTGACGGTGGGGTCCACTGTGGCGTCATTCTTGGCGTCGACGCCGGGGACAACCAGCGACATGCGGGCCCGCCATGGCGTCATCGTGGACGCCATGGTGCGATTTGGCTGGGCGGCCGACATGCGGGCCAGCGTGTCGAGACACGCTTCTCTGCGGCGACCCGCTGGCCGATCAGCGGTTGGCCTTCGCCACGTGGCTAGATCTAGGCCGTTGATTTGAAAATCAACGACCCAGTTGAATCTGGTGTTACGCGCGTTTGGGGTGAACGCGGTTACTCTGGACCGTTGGATTTAGATCCAATGGTTGAGATTGGATCTAGAGATCATAACGAAACCTCACCGTGCGATGACGTGGCAAGATCTGGATCGTGCGATCTTGATCGGACGGCTGAGATAGCTCGGGCGACGGCAATGGCGTCTTGGCGGCTTGCGGCGGCGAGTCGATGACGATGACACGCCCGACGGCTGCGCAGGCCCCTCCGTGAAAGTGGATGGTAGGCACGGTGCGCCTTGACGCAAGGGATCTGGATCTGGGGTCAACGTCGGCGGAGGATGGCGGACGGTGGCGAAGCGGCGCGAAACCGCGGCGAGTGCTTTACCAACTCCGGCGAGCAATAGCGGCGAGACGGTGGGGATCCTAGCGGCGTGAGCTAGGGTTTCGGACCGGCGTGGGATGGCGATCCTCGGTGCGATCCGGCATTAAATAGCCGGAGGCGTGCTCGGCGGAACCCTAGTCGGTCACGCGGCGGCGCTCTCACCGGCGGAGTCCGGCTCGGACTCGGCGGAGACGACGCAATCGCAGCCGCCCACGTGGCGCGATCAACGGCCCCGATCGCCGGCGCGGCCGGTCGGTCGGACACGGCTCGGGTCGAAGTCGGCGGATCTCGGCCGTTGGATCTTGATCCAACGGTTGGGATTGATTAGGGTTAGGAGTGGGTTCGGTCGAGTCACGTGGCTCGGTCGGACTCGAACACGAAGTCTGACTCGGGCTCGATCGGATGAACACGATTTGACCCGAGTTTGATTTTCCAGCGATTTAATATTTAAAATAATTCCTAGTAATTCATTTAATTCATTAAAAATAGCAAATGACTCGTAAAAATTCAGAAAAATTCGAAAATACTTTGGATCATTTTGGACTCAAATAAAATATTTCCAACAAAAATTTATTTGCAAAATTAAATTCTTCAATTATTTCAAAATGGAATAAATTCAAATAAATTCCAAATAAATCCAAATAAATTCCAGAAAATTCCAAAATTCACCAAAGTGCCAAATCACACATGAATTTAGGAAAAGTAAAATTTTGGGGTGTTACAAACCTCCCCCTTAATAGAATCTCGTCCCGAGATTCGTGGCTTACTAAAGGAATAGGTTTGGAAATTCTTTCTTCAAATCCTCTTCGCTCCCTAAGTCGCTTCGCTCTCTGCATGGTTGCTCCACCGAACTCTACTGAAACGGGTTGACTTGTTTCTAGTTTCTCGATCCATTGTGTCTAGAATCCTCACGGATACTCCTTATAGGTCAAATCCTCTTGCAACTCAATTGACTCTAGCGGTGTCTGTTCCTCGGGAACTCGAAGACACTTCTTCAAGCCAGGACACATGGAATACATCATGTACTCCTGCTTAACGATCGTGGCAACTCCGGTGATAAGCAACTTCGCCTCTGCGGCTCAAAATCTTAAATGGTCCAACATAACAGGGTGCAAGTTTCCCTTTGGCATGGAACCTCTTAACTCCCCTGAGGCGTAACTCGAGGTATACAAAGTCTTACGGTTCAAAACTCAAATCTCGGCGACGATTGTCGGATAACTCTTTTGTCGAGATTGGGCTATCTTCAACCTTTCCCTAATCATGGCGATCTGTTCTTGACCTCTTGAAGAATATCAGGCCCAAAGACACGCTCGCACGGTCTCATTCCAATTCAATGGCGTCCGACAGCGAGTCGACCATCTGATTGCCTCAAAAGGTGACATCTCAGAACTAGCCTGATAACTATTGTTGTAACTGAACTCGGCATACGGCAAACTCTTATCCCAAGAGGTAGCATAAGCCAATGCACAAGCTCTCAACATATCCTCCAGAATCTGGTTGACCCTTTCGGTCTGTCCATCCGTCTGTGGATGATAAGTCTCTTGAAGTTTAAACGGGTTCCCATGGCTTCATGCAACTTATTCCAGAACCTTGAGGTAAATTGGGTACCTCTGTCCGATACAATCCTCTTTGGCACTCCGTGCAAACAAACAATCCTGATCATGTACAACTCTGCTAATTTATCTCCCGAGTAAGTGGTCTTCACGGGGATAAAATGGGCTACTTTAGTCAAGCGATCCACTATAACCCATATGGAGTCATAACCTCCTTGAGTCTTCGGCAAACCGGTAATGAAATCCATTCCGATTTCCTCCCACTTCCACTCGTATCTTGGTAATGTAGCAATCCTGCTGGTCTCGATGCATTGCCTTGACTCTCTCGGCATACGCCGCACAATGCAACATGCTCGGCAACTTCACGTTTCATACTCGGCCACCGAATCTCTCCTTGAGATCCTGATACATCTTGGCGCTTCGGGATGAATCGAGTACTTGAGTCATGGGCTTCTTCGAATCGATTGTTTTAACTCCTTTTGTTAGGCACACAAATGCGATCCTTCATCCACAACGTGCCTTGCTCATCCAACTTGAAGTCCTCTGCCTTGCCTTCCTCCTTTTGGACTTAATCCTACGGATCCTGTCATCATCCTTCTGTCCTTCTCGGATCTGGTCCTCTAAAGTAGGCTTTACTTCCAATGCGGCCAAGAATCCCGCTAGGTACCACCTCAATCCTCATTTTCTGAAAATCCTTACATAACTCATCCTCGACTTGTGGCTAGCAACGCACTCACGGTATGGCTTTTCCGACTCGAGCATCGGCTACTCGTTGGCCTTCCCGGATGGTAATGGATTCCAACATTATAGTCCTTGATCAACTCTAGCCATCTCCTTTGCCTCATATTCAGATCCGATCGGGTGAATATGTACTTAAGGCTCTTATGATCCGTATATACTTCACATCTGTTTCCAATCGATAGTGACGCCATATCTTCAAAGCATGCACTACGGCGGCTAACTCTAGGTCATGTGTCGGATAATTTTCCTCATGCGGCCTCAATCGCCTTGATGCATAAGCGGCGACCTTTCCATTCTGCATCGGCCACACATCCGAGTCCTTGGCGCGATCGTCACAATAAATGTCGAAGCTTTGAGCAACATCCGGTAGAACTAACACGGTCTTGATGTCAATTGCTTCTTCACTCCTGAAATCCTTTCTCACATTCCGGCGTCCATGCAAACTTCTCTTCCTTCTTCAGCAATTGCGTAAGAGGTTTCGCGATTGTCGAAAAGCCTTCGATGAAAGCAGCGGTAGTATCCTGCCATTCCAAGGAAACTCGAATCTGGGTCACAGTCTTGGTGCTCCCAATGTAACACAGCTTCTACTTTGCTTGGATCTACTGGCGACTCCCTCTGCAGTCATTACATGTCCAAGAAACTCCACCTTGTCCTTCCAAAAATCACACTTGCTGAACTTGGCGAAAAGTTGTCGTTCCTCGACTTTTCCAAAACTCGCCTTAAGTGTTCGGCATGTTCATCCTCTGCCTTGGAGTAGATTAGGATGTCGTCTATGAACACGACGACAAACTTGTCCAAATATTCCATGAACACCTTATTCATCATATTCATGAAATAGGTGGCGCATTAAATCACCCAAAGGACATAATCAGAAACTCGTAATGTCCATATCTTGACGAGAATGCGATCTTGAATATCTTCTGATCGGATCTTCAACTGATGGTATCCCGATCTCAGATCAATCTTGGAGAAAACTCCGGCTCCTCTTAACTGATCAAACAAATCATCAATCCTGGGTAGCGGATACTTATTCTTCACGGTGACTTCATTGAGTGCACGGTAGTCAATGCACATCCTGAAACTCCCGTCCTTCTTCTTGACAAACAAAACTGGTGCTCCCCACGGCGACGAACTCGGTCTGATAAATCCTTTCTCCATTAACTCTTCCAGCTGTTTCTTCATCTCTACCAACTCCTCGGTAGACATCCGATAGGGTCTCTTTGCTATCGGTGCTGTACCCGGTACAAGCTCTATTACAAACTCTATGTCCCTGTCTGGCGGCATACCAGGTAGATCTTCAGGAAAAACATCTGGGTACTCATTCACTACTGAGACATCCTCTATGCTGATTGCCTTGGTACTGTTAACCATCAACTGTCCATCTCTAACTGCAGTGGCTTGAAATTCCACTTTCTTCCCACACGGGCTCTCAACTGAGATAGTCCTTCGTCCACAATCCAATACAGCCTTGTGCTTGGATAACCAATCCATTCCCAATATAACATCTAAGGTCTGGGTCTCCAAAATTATAAGGTTTGCTAGGAACTCTATTCCATCTATTAGTATTCTCACCCCGGAACATCCTACTTCCGTTCGGAGTTCGGAACCAGGGGTTTGAACTAAAAGCATGCACTTAAGTCTTGCAATTCTCAAGTCATTTCTAGTAGCAAAGCCTTGCGAAACAAACGAATCTGAAGCTCGAGTCAAACAAAATCGCTGCAGTATCGAGTTAACAAGTAACTTACCCAAGATTTACATCCGTAGCATTTCGCAGTGCATCTGCGGTGACATGGTTGACTCGGCCTCTCACCTGATGCAGGGTGTGGCTCCTGGTCTTTGGCGTCCTAGCTGGGTGGTTCCTAGATTGAAGCGAATCGGGTCACTCCTGCTGTCTTCTTTGGGCAACTGTTGGCAAAGTGTCTGGCTCGTTGCGATTGTAGCAGCGTCTCACTGTTCCTTCTTGATCGCTCGAGTAGCGTTTCTAGCGGGGCTGGGTCCGATAGTTCGATTGGCAGGTCTTGGTGCTGGGAGGGTGTCCTTGTTGCATTACGTGGTTGGAATCAAGAATTGATTTGGTGCAACTCTCAAAGCTATTGCGTCCCTCGACGTGATCCTTGCAGTTGCATCCTGCGCTTCTGTTCTCATCCGGTTCCTTGCGCTTGTCCTCAAGAATAAGCGCCTTATTCACCAACTCTTGGAAATCTGGAAAGGTGTGGGTGATCAACCCTACTTGCAATCCTGAGTTAAGTCCCTTCATAAAGCGAGGTATGCAGATTTATCTGTCGCTAGAGTGCTTTATGTAAGAACTCGGAATTTTTAAATTGTGACAAGGTAAGGGAAAATTTCAGCAAGAGACGAGAAAAGAGAGAAGGGGATAAGTCGAGATGTCATTTCTTGTCTTCACTAATTTTTAGCTTTAGAAAATAGGTTTTATCCTCACTACGACCATTCTAGCTAGGGTTGAGCCTACAGTCAAGTATGGCTCTGATACCACCTCTGTCGGGACCCCGAATTTGCAAATCCGGACCCTCTGTGTATTCAGCACTAGTCCAGGAACGCGCTAGTGCACACAGTCTTAACATCGGTATATATCACAATCATACCAAACGATACTATCAAAGTACTTTATTTAAATAATCAAAGGGTTACTCGACCTTATGGCCAAGTTACAAATATATGCCTCACGAGGCGAAACTTATTAAAAGAGAAATAACAGCAGCGGAAAATCAAATAAACTTCGTGGCGCCATCCAGTATACCACAGGCAATCGATCGGGCTCGCATCCCTAAGTAGACGGGTCTTCTTGGAAATCCTCCCCAGCTGGCGTAATCTCCTCTTCAACTGGTATTGTGTTGAGGCAAGGGTGAGTACTTGGTACTCGACAAGTCATGCACAATGCAAGCTAATATACTATATGCATGGCTTGGTACAAAGGAATAGCTCAAGGTATATTTGCGTGTAAACAGCTTTTGACAAGTAATAAAAGTAGATTCAGCAAGAGAAATAAGTAAAGCATAAATAACTTTTCAAGAAGTTTAACAAACATTTTCCCCATCCTAAACCATATTTCCATCATCTTCTTTGTTAAACCAACCCAACTTTTCAAATCCAAGTTATTTTCGTAAAGTCTAACCCTTGACTGTAATTCCGAGCATTGTCGATCACAGTGGACTCGGCTATTCAAATAGATTCTACACTCTGCAGAGGTTATGCACTTTACCCACAAGATACAATCAAACACCACAAAGGCGAGTTCAGTAACAAAGCCTTTGGAAGCCTCAAACAACACAGGTGGTCCTCTCAGGTTCGTGCTCTACACCATCCCTTCCCTTAGCCAAGGCGAAGTATGGGACCAACACACCGTTAGATGGGTACCTGGCCACACGACCACGATACGCTCCCCCGTACAATCACACAAACGGTGTAACTGACACCCTGAGGCTCCACAAGTGAGTCCTTAGCGACTTAGTCAACTAGGGCCGTCCCATTCCAGCCATGTGGTTGCAAGTATGACCCAGTTCAAAGGCTTGCAAGGTTAAGTCCTTAGAGTGACCAGGGCAAGACTACCCGAAAAAACCAAATCAACACTCCCAATGCCACAACTGGCCCACCTGATTACTCTTGCCACATGCCCCGGTCGAAAACTGTTTATCAAACCCCAGTTGATTACCATGCACCACGTGCCGTCAACATCACATGATACTTTTCCAAAACAGGTTCAATATATCATTAAGTCCATATTAGCATTTGATTGTCCAAAATCATGTCATGAGCACGTAGCAGGTCTAAGCAGTATACTACAACGGTCTAAACCCCTGTTGGCAATTTAATAATGTCCAACTAGTAAACCACAACTAGGGTGACAAGGGATCATGGCACATACTTAGATAATCAAGGTGTCATACAGCAAATTGGTGTTTATCTAACCCCCATGTTTAAACAAAGTATCTTTCTAATTGAACTAGCATGCGATAGTTTAAATCAAAATAGATTTCGAAATAGGATCAACATGGTCAAAGCACAACTTGCCTTCAAAAAGTACTTGCTCTTGGTCTTGAGTTGGATCCTGAGTCAATACTTCTCCCTCGAATCCTTCCTAAGACTTCAACGTCTACTCGTAAAGCGTGCAAATAGCAAATACACAAATAAACACTAGGCAAAAGATCCCAAAACTCCAAATAAAATCCATAAACAGAGAGAACATAATTTTCCGGATTTTTAGAAACTGGAATCACAAATTTGGAGTTAAAAGCATAAAAGTTATGATTATTTAAAGTTTAAATAATCAATTAAATAATATTACAGAGAAAAACTTTAGTCCAAAAAATTAAATAAAATTCATATTTAGGTAGATCTCAATTTTATACAAATTTAGAAATTTGAATCGCTCAAATCGGAGTTGAAACGCAAAAGTTATAAGCGTTTGAAGTTTTGAAATTCAAATCAATTATTAAACCGATTTATTAAATCATTTTCTTTTTTCGGAAATTAATTATTGCGTCAGCATGGACACGTGTCAGCTCCTGATTGGCTGGTGGCGTCGGTAGTCCATGGACTTGGTCCACGCTTGGCTCGGGTCTCACGGTGGACTCGGTCCACGGCTCCACGTGAGGCCCGACATGTGGGTCCACTCGGGTGACGTCATCGGCCGACGTCACGTGAGCTCACCACGGTCTTGTGGCAGTGGGGTCCATCGTGACGTCATTGCTGACGTCGGCGCCAGACACCGACCAGCGACATGCGGGCCCGCCATGACGCCATCGTGGACGTCATGGTGCGCTTTGGCCGGGCCGACATGCGCCCAGCGGCGTGTCGAGACACGCTCTCTGCTGGCGCCGACCGCGGCCGATGGCGGTTGGCCTTCTGGCCACGTGGCTAGATCTAGGCCGTTGATTTGAAAATCAACGACCCAGATTGGATCTGGTGTTACGCGTTTGGGGTGAACGCGGTTAATCTGGACCGTTGGATTTAGATCCAATGGTTGAGATTGGATCTAGAGATCGTGAATTTAAAACCTCACCGTGCGATGACGTGGCAAGATCTGGATCGTGCGATCTTGATCGGACGGTGAGATAGCTCAGCGACGGCAATGGCGTCGCGGCTTGCGGCGGCCGGGCGATGGCGATGACACGCCCGGACGGCTGCAGGGCCCCTCCGGCGAAGTGGATGGTAGATACGGGTGCGCCTTGACGCAAGGGATCTGGATCTGGGGTCAACGTCGGCGGAGGATGGCGGACGGTGGCGGAAACGGCGCGAAACCGCGGCGGAGTGCTTTACCAACTCCGGCGAGCAATAGCAGCGAGACGGTGGGGATCCTAGCGGCGTGAGCTAGGGTTTCGGGACCGGCGTGGGATGGCGATCCTCGGGGTGCGATCCGGGCATTAAATAGCCCCGGGAGGCGTGCTCAGGGCGGAACCCTAGTCGGTCACGGCGGCGCTCTCACCGGCGGAGTCCGGCTCGGACTCGGCGGAGACGACGCAATCGCAGCCGTCCACGTGGCGCGATCAACGGCCCCGATCGCCGCAGCGCGGCCGGTCCGGTCGGACACGCGGCTCGGGTCGAAGTCGGCGGATCTCGGCCGTTGGATCTTGATCCAACGGTTGGGATTGATTAGGGTTAGGAGTGGGTTCGGTCGAGTCACGTGGCTCGGTCGGACTCGAACACGAAGTCCTGACTCGGGCTCGGTCGGATGAAACGATGCTTGACCCGAGTTTGATTTTCCAGCGATTTAATATTTAAAATAATTCCTAGTAATTCATTTAATTCATTAAAAATAGCAAATGACTCAGAAAAATTCCAGAAAAATTCTGGAAAATACTTTGGATCATTTTGGACTCAAATAAAATATTTCCAACAAAAATTTATTTGCAAAATTAAATTCTTCAATTATTTCAAAATGGAATAAATTCAAATAAATTCCAAATAAATCCAAATAAATTCCAGAAAATTCCAAAAATTCACCAAAGTGCCAAATCACACATGAATTTAGGAAAAGTAAACTTTTGGGGTGTTACAAACCTCCCCCCCTTAATAGAATCTCGTCCCCGAGATTCAGGGCTTACTAAAGGAATAGGTTTGGAAATTCTTTCTTCAAATCCTCTTCGCGCTCCCAAGTCGCTTCGCTCTCTGCATGGTTGCTCCACTGAACTCTCTGAGAAACGGGTTGACTTGTTTCTAGTTTCTCGATCCATTGTGTCTAGAATCCTCACGGGATACTCCTTATAGGTCAAATCCTCTTGCAACTCAATTGACTCTAGCGGTGTCTGTTCTCAGAACTCAAGACACTTCTTCAAGCGACACATGGAATACATCATGTACTCCTCGCTAACGATCGTGGCAACTCCGGTGATAAGCAACTTCGCCTCTGCGGCTCAAAATCTTAAATGGTCCAACATAACGGGGTGCGAGTTTCCCTTTGGCATGGAACCTCTTAACTCCCCTGAGAGGCGTAACTCTGAGGTATACAAAGTCTTCTGGTTCAAAACTCAAATCTCGGCGACGATTGTCAGCATAACTCTTTTGTCGAGATTGGGCTATCTTCAACCTTTCCCTAATCATGGCGATCTGTTCTTCAGCCTCTTGAAGAATATCAGGCCCAAAGACACGGCGCTCGCCGGTCTCATTCCAATTCAATGGCGTCCGACAGGGTCGACCATACAGTGCCTCAAAAGGTGACATCTGTAAACTAGCCTGATAACTATTGTTGTAACTGAACTCGGCATACGGCAAACTCTTATCCCAAGAGGTAGCATAAGCCAATGCACAAGCTCTCAACATATCCTCCAGAATCTGGTTGACCCTTTCGGTCTGTCCATCCGTCTGTGGATGATAAGTCAGATCTTGAAGTTTAAACGGGTTCCCATGGCTTCATGCAACTTATTCCAACCTTGAGGTAAATTGGGTACCTCTGTCCGATACAATCCTCTTTGGCACTCCGTGCAAACAAACAATCCTGATCATGTACAACTCTGCTAATTTATCTCCCGAGTAAGTGGTCTTCACGGGGATAAAATGGGCTACTTTAGTCAAGCGATCCACTATAACCCATATGGAGTCATAACCTCCTTGAGTCTTCGGCAAACCGGTAATGAAATCCATTCCGATTTCCTCCCACTTCCACTCAGGTATCTTCGGTAATTTGTAGCAATCCTGCTGGTCTCTGATGCATTGCCTTGACTCTCTGGCATACGTCGCACAATGCAACATGCTCGGCAACTTCACGTTTCATACTCGGCCACCAGAATCTCTCCTTCAGATCCTGATACATCTTGGCGCTTCCAGGATGAATCGAGTACTTGGAGTCATGGGCTTCTTCCAGAATCAGTTGTTTTAACTCCTTTTTGTTAGGCACACAAATGCGATCCTTCATCCACAACGTGCCTTGCTCATCCAACTTGAAGTCCTCTGCCTTGCCTTCCTCCTTTTTGGACTTAATCCTACGGATCCTGTCATCATCCTTCTGTCCTTCTCGGATCTGGTCCTCTAAAGTAGGCTTTACTTCCAATGCGGCCAAGAATCCGCTAGGTACCACCTCAATCCTCATTTTCTGAAAATCCTTACATAACTCATCCTGACTTGTGGCTAGCAACGCACTCACGGTATGGCTTTTCCGACTCAGAGCATCGGCTACTACGTTGGCCTTCCCGGGATGGTAATGGATTCCAACATTATAGTCCTTGATCAACTCTAGCCATCTCCTTTGCCTCATATTCAGATCCGATCGGGTGAATATGTACTTAAGGCTCTTATGATCCGTATATACTTCACATCTGTTTCCAATCGAGATAGTGACGCCATATCTTCAAAGCATGCACTACGGCGGCTAACTCTAGGTCATGTGTCGGATAATTTTCCTCATGCGGCCTCAAGCGCCTTGATGCATAAGCGGCGACCTTTCCATTCTCATCGGCACACATCCGAGTCCTTGGCGCGTCGTCACAATAAATGTCGAAGCTTTGAGCAACATCCGGTAGAACTAACACCGTCTTGATGTCAATTGCTTCTTCAGCTCCTGAAATCCTTTCTCACATTCCGGCGTCCATGCAAACTTCTCTTCCTTCTTCAGCAATTGCGTAAGAGGTTTCGCGATTGTCGAAAAGCCTTCGATGAAAGCAGCGGTAGTATCCTGCCATTCCAAGGAAACTCCGAATGCTGGGTCACAGTCTTGGCTGCTCCCAATGTAACACGCCTTCTACTTTGCTTGGATCTACGGCGACTCCCTCTGCAGTCATTACATGTCCAAGAAACTCCACCTTGTCCTTCCAAAAATCACACTTGCTGAACTTGGCGAAAAGTTCTTTGTTCCTCGGCTTTTCCAAAACTCGCCCTAAGTGTTCGGCATGTTCATCCTCTGTCTTGGAGTAGATTAGGATGTCGTCTATGAACACGACGACAAACTTGTCCAAATATTCCATGAACACCTTATTCATCATATTCATGAAATAAATTTGGCGCATTAAATCGATCCAAAGGACATAACGTAAACTCGTAATGTCCATATCTTGACGAGAATGCAATCTTGAATATCTTACGATCGGATCTTCAAGCGATGGTATCCCGATCTCGAGATCAATCTTGGAGAAAACTCCGGCTCCTCTTAACTGATCAAACAAATCATCAATCCTGGGTAGCGGATACTTATTCTTCACGGTGACTTCATTGAGTGCACGGTAGTCAATGCACATCCTGAAACTCCCGTCCTTCGGCTTGACAAACACCCCGGGTGCTCCCCACGGCGACGAACTCGGTCTCGATAAATCCTTTCTCCATTAACTCTTCCAATTGTTTCTTCATCTCTACCAACTCCTCGGTAGACATCCGATAGGGTCTCTTTGCTATCGGTCTTGTACAGTACAAGCTCTATTACAAACTCTATGTCCTGTGCCGCGGCATACCCGGTAGATCTTCGGGAAAAACATCTGGGTACTCATTCACTACTGAGACGTCATCTATGCTGATGGCCTTGGTACTGTTAACCATCAACTGTCCATCTCTAACGGCAGTGGCTTGAAATTCCACTTTCTTCCCACACGGGCTCTCAATCGAGATAGTCCTTCGTCCACAATCCAATACACCTTGTGCTTGGATAACCAATCCATTCCCAATATAACATCTAAGGTGCAGGTCTCCAAAATTATAAGGTTTGCTAGGAACTCTATTCCATCTATTAGTATTCTCACCCCGGAACATCCTACTTCCGTTCGGAGTTCGGAACCAGGGGTTTGAACTAAAAGCATGCACTTAAGTCTTGCAATTCTCAAGTCATTTCTAGTAGCAAAGCCTTGCGAAACAAACGAATCTGAAGCTCCGAGTCAAACAAAGCTGCTGCAGTCTTGAGTTAACAAGTAACTTACCCGATTTACGCCCGTCAGTAGCATTCTCGCAGTTGCATCTGCGGTGACATGGTTGACTCGGCCTCTCACCACGGCAGGGTGTGGCTCCTGTCTTTGGCGTCCTAGCTGGGTGGTTCCTAGATTGAAGCGAATCGGGTCACTCCTGCTGTCTTCTTTGGGCAAGCTGTTGGCAAAGTGTCTGGCTCGTTGCGGTTGTAGCGGCGTCTCACTTCCTTCTTTGTTGCCTGGAGTAGCGTTTCTAGCGGGGGCTGGGGTCTGATAGTTCTGATTGGCAGGTCTTGGTGCTGGGGAGGGTGTCCTTGTTGCATTCTGTGGTTGGAATCTGAAGAATTGATTTGGTGCAACTCTCAAGCGCTGTTGCGTCCCCTGACGTGATCCTTGCTGTTGCATCCTGCGCTTCCTGTTCTCATCCAGTTCCTTGCGCTTGTCCTCAAGAATAAGCGCCTTATTCACCAACTCTTGGAAATCTGGAAAGGTGTGGGTGATCAACCCTACTTGCAATCCTGAGTTAAGTCCCTTCATAAAACGAGACTGTCTGGATTTATCTGTCGCTAGAGTGCTTTACGTAAGAACTCGGAATTTTTAAATTGTGACAAGGTAAGGGAAAATTTCAGCAAGAGACGAGAAAAGAGAGAAGGGGATAAGTCGAGATGTCATTTCTTGTCTTCACTAATTTTTAGCTTTAGAAAATAGGTTTTATCCTCACTACGACCATTCTAGCTAGGGTTGAGCCTACAGTCAAGTATGGCTCTGATACCACCTCTGTCGGGACCCCGAATTTGCAAATCCGGACCCTCTGTGTATTCAGCACTAGTCCAGGAACGCGCTAGTGCACACAGTCTTAACATCGGTATATATCACAATCATACCAAACGATACTATCAAAGTACTTTATTTAAATAATCAAAGGGTTACTCGACCTTATGGCCAAGTTACAAATATATGCCTCACGAGGCGAAACTTATTAAAAGAGAAATAACAAAGAAATGAAAATCAAATAAACTTAGTGGCGCCATCCAAAGATACCACGAACAGCTGACCGGGCTCGCATCCCTAAGTAGACGGGTCTTCTTGGAAATCCTCCCCAGCTGGCGTAATCTCCTCTTCAACTGGTATTGTGTTGAGGCAAGGGTGAGTACTTGGTACTCGAGAAGTCATGCACGTAATGCAAGCTAATATACTATATGCATGGCTTGGTACAAAGGAATAGCTCAAGGTATATTTATGTAAACAGCTTTTGACAAGTAATAAAAGTAGATTCAAAGCGTAGAAATAAGTAAAGCATAAATAACTTTTCAAGAAGTTTAACAAACATTTTCCCCATCCTAAACCATATTTCCATCATCTTCTATGTTAAACCAACCCCACTTTTCAAATCCAAGTTATTTTCGTAAAGTCTAACCCTTGATCAGTAATTCCCGAGCATTGTCCAAGATCTGTGGACTCGGCTATTCAAATAGATTCTACACTCTGCAGAGGTTATGCACTTTACCCACAAGATACAGGTCAAACACCACAAAGGCGAGTTCAGTAACAAAGCCTTTCTGGAAGCCTCAAACAACACAGGTGGTCCTCTCCGGTTCGTGCTCTACACCATCCCTTCCCTTAGCCAAGGCGAAGTATGGGACCAACACACCGTTAGATGGGTACCTGGCCACAGCCACGATACGCTCCCCCGTACAATCACACAATCGGTGTAACTGACACCCTGAGGCTCCACAAGTGAGTCCTTAGCGACTTAGTCAACTAGGGCCGTCCCATTCCAGCCATGTGGTTGCAAGTATGACCCAGTTCAAAGGCTTGCAAGGTTAAGTCCTTAGAGTGACCAGGGCAAGACTACCCGAAAAAAACCAAATCAACACTCCCAATGCCACAACTGCCCACCTGATTACTCTTGCCACATGCCCTGGCCGAAATCATTTATCAAACCCGCTTGATTACCATGCACCACGTCAGTCAACATCACATGATACTTTTCCAAAACAGGTTCAATATATCATTAAGTCCATATTAGCATTTGATTGTCCAAAATCATGTCATGAGCACGAAAGCGTGTCTAAGCGATACTACAACGGTCTAAACCCTGTTGGCAATTTAATAATGTCCAACTAGTAAACCACAACTAGGGTGACAAGGGATCATGGCACATACTTAGATAATCAAGGTGTCATACAAAGAAATTGGTGTTTATCTAACCCCATGTTTAAACAAAGTATCTTTCTAATTGAACTAGCATGCGATAGTTTAAATCAAAATAGATTTGAAATAGGATCAACATGGTCAAAGCACAACTTGCCTTCAAAAAGTACTTGCTCTTGGTCTTGAGTTGGATCCTGAGTCAATACTTCTCCTCGAATCCTTAGGCACTTCAACGCTCTACTCGTAAAGCGTGCAAATAGCAAATACACAAATAAACACTAGGCAAAAAGATCCCAAAACTCCAAATAAAATCCATAAACAGAGAGAACATAATTTTCCGGATTTTTAGAAACTGGAATCGTCAAATTTGGAGTTAAAACGCAAAAGTTATGATTATTTAAAGTTTAAATAATCAATTAAATAATATTACAGAGAAAAACTTTAGTCCAAAAAAATTAAATAAAATTCATATTTAGGTAGATCTCAATTTTATACAAATTTAGAAATTTGAATCGCTCAAATCGGAGTTGAAACGCAAAAGTTATAAGCGTTTGAAGTTTTGAAATTCAAATCAATTATTAAACCGATTTATTAAATCATTTTCTTTTTTTTGGAAATTAATTATTGCGTCAGCATGGACACGTGTCAGCTCCTGATTAGCTGGCTGACGTCAGCCGGTCCATGGACTTGGTCCACGCTTGGCTCGGGTCTACGGTGGACTCGGTCCACGGCTCCACGTGAGACTGACATGTGGGTCCACTCGGGTGACGTCATCGGCGTCGTCGGCGGGCTCGGCCGCAGTCTTGTGGTGGGAGTCCACGTGGCGTCATTCTTGGCGTCGGCGCCTGTAGGACGACCAGCGACATGCGGGCCCGCCATGACGTCATCGTGACGTCATGGTGCGATTTAGGCGGGCGACATGCGGGCCCGGCGTGTCGAAGACACGTTCTCTGCTTGGCCGGCCAGCGTGGCCGGCGGTTGGCCTTACGGCCCGCGTGGCTAGATCTAGGCCGTTGATTTGAAAATCAACGACCCAGTTGAATCTGGTGTTACGCGTTTGGGGTGAACGCGGTTAATCTGGACCGTTGGATTTAGATCCAATGGTTGAGATTGAATCTAGAGATAAATGAAACCTCACCGTCGCGATGGCGTGGCAAGATCTGGATCGTGCGATCTTGATCGGACGGCCGAGATAGCTCGAGCGACGGCAATGGCGTCGGCGGCTTCTGCGGCCGGGCGATAGCGATGATGACACGCCCGACGGCTGCAGGTTTCCCCTCGGCGAAGTGGATGGTAAACGCAGGTGCGCCTTGACGCAAGGGATGCAGATCTGGGGTCAACGTCGGCGGAGGATGGCGACGGTGGCGGAAGCGGCGCGAAACCGCGGCGAGTGCTTTACCAACTCCGGCGAGCAATAGCGGCGAGGCGGTGGGGATCCTAGCGGCGTGAGCTAGGGTTTCGGGACGGCGTGGGATGGCGATCCTCGGTGCGATCAGGGCATTAAATAGCCGGGGCGTGCTCGGCGGAACCCTAGTCGGTCACGGCGGCGCTCTCACCGGCGAGTCCGGCTCGGACTCGGCGGAGAGCAGCGCAATCGCGGCCGTCCACGTGGCGCGATCAACGGCCCCGATCGCCGCAGGCGCGGCCGGTCGGTCGGACACGGCTTCGGGTCGGTCGGCGGATCTCGGCCGTTGGATCTTGATCCAACGGTTGGGATTGATTAGGGTTAGGAGTGGGTTCGGTCGAGTCACGTGGCTCGGTCGGACTCGAACACGAGTCGACTCGGGCTCGGTCGGATGAAACGATACTTGACCGAGTTTGATTTTCCAGCGATTTAATATTTAAAATAATTCCTAGTAATTCATTTAATTCATTAAAAATAGCAAATGACTCAGAAAAATTCCAGAAAAATTCTGGAAAATACTTTGGATCATTTTGGACTCAAATAAAATATTTCCAACAAAAATTTATTTGCAAAATTAAATTCTTCAATTATTTCAAAATGGAATAAATTCAAATAAATTCCAAATAAATCCAAATAAATTCCAGAAAATTCCAAAAATTCACCAAAGTGCCAAATCACACATGAATTTAGGAAAAGTAAAATTTTGGGGTGTTACATTTGTCAAGCAATTTTCCAAGACGAGCAACAGCAATAGCTAATTCATCATAAGAGGGATCTACCTCATTGCAGTCGCTGTCGTGGTCGTCCTCGGTGAAGCTATCCTTGCTGCTTGCCATGAGACATAATCCTATCAAATCATGCTTGCTTGGAGTTGCATCATCTTCGCTGCTCTCCGAGTCCACATCGCTCAAATTGACTTGTTCAAGAGCGGAAAGAACTCGGTGAACCACCTTGCGGTTGATGAAGCTCTTCTTCTTCCTATTATTTGACGAGAACCTTTTCTTCTCATTCCTTCTGTCGTTGTCCTTCTCCTCCTTTGATGTTTTTCCTGCAAGCTTAGGACAATTTGTGCGAATATGGTTGAGGTCACCACACTCATAGCATCTTGGAGGACCACCTCTCTTTCTCATTCTCACATTACGCAAAGCTTTGTTAAAGCGAGAAGAGAGTAGTGCGAGATCTTCTTCAGAAACTCTTCAAGTTGCTCATCTGTTAAAGAAGACATGGAAGACAAGGCAAAGCTAGAAGAAGAATTTGCATTTGACATGTTAGGGTTAGAGATCAAAGCAATTGATTTAATGTTACCCTTCTGGCAAGAACATCCAACTCATGAGTTTTCAACTTAGAGTAAAGAACATCTAATGTGAGTGTGCTCATGGTAGTAGATTCTTGTATAGATGTTACTTTCATCTCCCACCGACATGTCCAAAGCACTAAGCAATTGTCGAGCATTTTCAGCATCGGTGTAGCTAACTCCAACAGCACGTAGATTGCTAAGAATTTTATTGAAAGCGTGCAAAGAAGTCATCTACTGATTCACTAGGTTTCATCTCAAAACGCATGTATTCTTTTTGTAAATATCTTGGCGAACCTCTTTGTGATGTTAGAACCCTCATGGTAATCACAAAGAGATTTCCATACCTCATATCTTGGATCGAAGATGAACCACACGATCAAAGTCATTGCGTCCCAAGCCTTGGATGATCAAGTTCGCGCCTTGCTATTTGCTTCAACATGTGTGCGATTGGTGTCGTTGGCGTTGTCGTTTGCAGGGACTTCATATGGCTTGTAGACCTTCTCCCAAATTGTGAAGCCCTGTGCTTGGATGAACGCCTCCATCTTGGCCTTCCAAAACTGAAAATCAACACCATCGAACACACACGGTTTTGTCGAATAACGATCCATTGATCTAATTACCGGTTAAGATAGATTAGAAAGACCTTGCTCTGATACCACTTGTAGGATCGAAGTATACGAATATAGCAATCAGAGGGGGGGTGAATGATTGTGCGGAAGCTAAAACCAAATTCTTGATCTATTAAAAGTTCACCCCAAAAGCAGAACCAAATAATTGCCTCGTTTTCGACAAAAACAGAATGATAGAGGTTCGGTAAAACGCGAATTCCTGGAGATCCAACCGACGGAACTATCTGAAATTTGGACACAAGAAACTAGATTCCAATACGAATAAAACCCAAAAAGAATCAGCTTGATCGGACTTACGGATCAAAAGTTATGAGCTTCATAAGCTTGCTGTTTCAGAACTTGACGAGAATCAATCTAATCAAAACTTCAAGATTAAACAAGATCTTCAAAAGATTAATCAACTAGACTTTGAGAAACTCTAAATCAATACCTAGAACGGTTTTGATGGATCAAATCAAGATGAAACTCAACGATCAAAAACCAATCTAGAATTAGAACAAGCATGCAAACAAGAACCAAAGCAGAAAACAGCTCTTGTAGCGGCGTGGTTCTTGTAGCATAAAAATCTTGGAAGAATTGATCTTTATTTCTTGTCTAAAATACTCTCATCAAAAGAGTACAAACCCTAAAACCAAGCTCAAAGCTTGATGCTCAGCTCTACTTGGTGCCTTTCAACAGGAGACCCCCACCTATTTAAAGCACCAACCCACAAGGAGTTACGAATACGATTCCTATTCCTAGAAGGAATCCGTATCCAACACAACTCTACTTGGCCCAACCTGTCCGAGTACAACTCTTGCACGCGTATGGTAACCCTTCCATACTCACGTGACTAACACTTTGCACGCGTATGGCCACCTGCCATACTCACGTGACTAACACTTTGCACGCGAATGACCTCCTGCCATTCTCACGTGACTAACCATTCTTCATGTGCACCATTCTCTTAGCCCGAACGTCCCGCATGACATCCTTGACCACCAAGACCTCAGTTCCTCCTAAACCTAGTCCCGAACCTCAGTTCCTCCATGAACCTAGTTCCGGTCCCGTCATCGACCACATTCGTCTTTGAGCAATACCTGCACATGAACAAACCACAAAACAAATCCGAGCACAAGTCCACGACTTGACTCAATGTCAATCCATGCAACTACTCACATGAGCATTGCATAAAGTCAACTTCAAAAGAAGCATCATGAAATCATCATAAATTTCATAATCTCAAATTCAAATTATTTCAATTCTGCTCAAAACCCTAATTCAACAAAAACGCATTCACGACGGACAAGGAAATATGGTCCGGCGTACACATGAAAAATCACTCAAAAAACCATTCACAACGGACAGACAAAATCGGTCCGTTGTACAAGTGAAAGTTTCGGTTCCAAGAAGAAATCATTCTGGCGAAAACACATTCACGACGGACAAACAAAATCGGTCCGTCGTACATGCGAAATCAAACCTCAAAAAGCCATTCACGACTGACCAAAGAAGTTTGTCCGCCGTACATGCAAAACTTACTGGTTTCTTGGAAGATTGAGTTCGACTCATGAGCTCAAAAACACGTTCACGACAGACCCAAAAACTTTGTCCGTCGTACATGCACAACTTACTGGTTTTTGAGGAAAATTGAGTTTGGTTCAATGAGTTCAAAAGCATGTCCACGACAGACCAACAAAGTTTGTCCGTCGTAGATGGGAAACTTACTGTTTCTTGAGATCTTGGTCAGTATAAAAGCGAAACTTACTGCTTCTTGTCAAATTGACAAAACACATGAACAAACATATTTGCAAATTCAATTCTAAGCCAATTTTTCAGCACATGATTTCACAATAAGTTTCTCTACTACTTGTCTATTCCTGTTCCCTCTCGTCTCTAAAACTTGGAGCAATCGACAAATGGTGAACACCCGCGGAAACCTTAGAGGCAACGGAAGTGGTTATCCAAGATGTTATCTTGGGGACCCAGACCCTAGATGTTATCTTGGGGATGGACTGGTTATCCAAGCACAAGGCCGTGTTTGACTGTGGACGAAGAGTCATATCAGTTGAGAGCCCGTGCGGAAGAAAAGTGGAATTTCAAGCGACCGCCGTTCGAGATGGACAGTTGATGGTCAACAGTGTAAAGACAGTCGGTATAGAAGACGTTCCAGTGGTGAATGAGTATCCTGATGTTTTTTCTGAAGATTTACCTGGTATGCCACCGGATAGGGACATAGAATTTGTGATTGAGTTGGTACCAGGAACAGCAACGATAGCGAAAAGACCCTCTGGGATGTCAATCAAGAATTGGTGGAGATGAAGAAAGCGGCTTGAAGAGTTGATGGAGAAAGGATTCATCGAGGCCGAGTTAAATGCCGCCATGGGGAGCGCCAGTTCTGTTTGTCAAGAAGAAGGACGAGAGTTTCAGGATGTGCATCGACTACCGTGCACTCAATGAAGTCACCGTGAAGAATAAGTGCCCGCTACCCAGGATCGATGATCTGTTTGACCAGTTGAGAGGAGCCAGAGTTTTCTCCAAGATTGATCTGAGATCAGGGTATCACCAGTTGAAGATCCGATCAGCAGATATCCCGAAGAACGCATTCTCGTCAAGATACAGACATTACGAGTTTACAATTATGTCCTTTGGTCTGACGAATGCGCCAGCTTATTTCATGAATATGATGAATAAGGTATTCATGGAGTATTTGGACAAGTTCATTGTTGTGTTCATAGACGATATCTTAGTCTACTCCAAGACGAGGGATGAACATGCAGAACACTTGAGGCTAGTTTTGGAGAAGTTGAGAGAACAGCAACTCTTCGCCAAATTCAGCAAGTGTGATTTTTGGAAAGACAAGGTGGAGTTTCTTGGACATGTGATGACCGCAGAAGGAGTCATTGTTGATCCAAGCAAAGTTGAAACTGTGTTACATTGGGAACCGCCGAAGATAGTGACCCAGATTCGGAGTTTCCTTGGGATGGCTGGTTACTACCGCCGTTTTATTGAAGGCTTTTCGACAATTGCGAGACCTCTTACGCAGCTATTGAAGAAGGAAAAGAAATTTAACTGGACGCCGGAATGTGAGAAAGGTTTCCAGGAGCTGAAAAAGCGATTGACATTAGCGCTGGTGTTAGTCCTACCAGATGTTAATCAGAGCTTTGATATCTATTGTGATGCATCACGCTAGGGACTTGGATGCGTGCTGATGCAGAACCGGCAGGTCGTCGCATATGCATCAAGGCAGCTGAGGCCGCATGAAGAGAATTACCCGACGCATGACCTAGAGTTAGCAGCTGTAGTGCATGCCTTGAAGTGTATACAGACCATAAGAGTCTTAAATACATCTTCACCCAATCGGATCTGAATATGAGACAGAGGAGATGGTTAGAGTTGATCAAGGATTACAATGTCGGAATCCATTACCATCCCGGGAATGCCAATGTGGTGGTCGATGCCTTGAGTCGGAAGAGCCACACTGTGAATATGATGATAGCCGCAAGTCCAGATGAGCTATGCAAGGAGTTTCAGAGGATGCAGATTGAAGTGATACCGGAAGGGTTCTTGGCCACATTTGAGGTGAAGCCTACCTTAGAAGACCAGATCCGAGAAGGACAGAAGGATGATGACAAGGTCCAGCGAATCAAGTCCAAGATGGAGGAATGCAAGGCAAAAGGCTTCAGACTGGATGATCAAGGCACGTTGTGGATTAAGGATCGCATTTGTGTGCCAAACAAGAAGGAGCTGAAGCAGTTGATTCTGGAAGAAGCCCATGACTCCAAGTATTCCATTCATCCAGGAAGTGCCAAGATGTACCAAGACCTGAAGGAAAGATTCTGGTGGCCAAGTATGAAACGTGAAGTTGCTGAACATGTTGCATTGTGTGATGTGTGCCAAAGAGTTAAAGCAATGCATCAGAGGCCGGCAGGATTGCTGCAACCGCTGAAGATTCCTGAGTGGAAGTGGGAGGAAATCGGAATGGACTTCATTACCGGTTTGCCGAAGACTCAAGGAGGATATGACTCCATATGGGTTATAGTGGACCACTTGACCAGGTCGCTCATTTTATCCCTGTAAAGACCACTTACTCAGGAGATAAAGTAGTAGAGTTGTACATGACTAGGATCGTCTGTTTGCACGGAGTGCCGAAGAAGATTGTATCAGACAGAGGAACCCAATTTACCTCCAGGTTTTGGAATAAGTTGCATGAAGCCATGGGGACCCGTTTGAACTTCAAGATCGCATATCATCCATGACGGATGAGCAGACGGAAAAGAGTAAATCAGATTTTAAAGGATATGCTAAGAGCTTGTGCGTTGGCTTATGCTACCTCTTGGGATAAGAGTTTGCCATATGCTGAGTTCAGCTACAATAATAGCTATCAGGCTAGTCTACAGATGTCACCTTTTGAGGCACTGTATGTGTAACACCCCAAAATTTTGCTTTTCTTAAATTCATGTGTGATTTGGCACTTTGGTGAATTTTTGGAATTTTCTGGAATTTATTTGGATTTATTTGGAATTTATTTGAATTTATTCCATTTTGAAATAATTGAAGAAATTAATTTTGCAAATAAAATTTTGTTGGAAATATTTTATTTGAGTCCAAAATGATCCAAAGTATTTTCCAGAATTTTTCTGGAATTTTTCTGAGTCATTTGCTATTTTTAATGAATTAAATGAATTCCTGGGAATTATTTTAATTATTAAATCGCTGGAAATTCAACTCGGGTCAAATCTTGTTCATCCGATCGAAGTCGAACCCGAGTCGGACTCGAGTCCGACCGAGCCACGTGACTCGATCAAACCGGCTCAAAACCTAATCAATCCCAACCGTTGGATCAAGATCCAACGGTGAGATCCGCCCGTCTGGTTCGAGCCGTATCCGGCCCGGATCCGATCGCGCCCGTCGCGATCGTGGCGTTAATCGCGCCACGTGGGCGGTGTCGTCGTCGTCTCCGCCCAAGGCAAGCGGACTCACGCCGCCATGGCGCCCCGTGTAGAACTAGGTTTCCGTCTCGCACGAACGCCGAGGCTATTTAAAGCGTGAGACGTCCCGAGGTTGCCCTCATCCTTGTGCACCCGTTCCCGAGCCATCTCGCCTGAGCCGCCTTGATTGCCGTCTGAGCTCGCCGTAGTTGGAGGAAGTGACCGCCGCGGTTTTGCTCGATTCCGCCGTCCGTCGTCTTCCGCCGAGAAGGAGCCCGATCCGGAACCACCGTGACGAGCGCACGAAGGAAGGATTCATCTCGCCGGAGCAACCCCGAAACGCCGTCGGGCTCGTCATCGTTCTCATCTCCGGTGCGCAAGCCTCGCCGCACCATCGCCGGACTTCGCGAGCTCGGTGAACCGTCGGATCTAGATCGGACGGTTGAGGTGAGTTCACGTGTCCCCAACCCGATTGGATGCGGGCCGTTGGATCAAGATCCAGCGGTTCCTGATTGCCACGCGTCTTGGGAGTAGTGTTATTATAGGATTAGATGCGGACCGTCCGATCTAAATCGAGCGGCCCACGATCAACGAGTAGTTTCAGCGTGTTAACCCTGGATCTACTCCGCGCCGTTGATTTTCAAACCTACGGCCGTGATTGCGCCACGTGTCGGGAAGTTGGACCGCCGCGGTCGGCGGCCGCGCCCACGCGACGCTGGCAGGCCGACGCCGACACGGCCCGCGTGTCGAGGGCCGCATGTCGGGCCGCCCCAGCCGGCGCCGACGTCACCCATGACGTCACGGTGGGTCCCACATGTCAAGACCGTGGCCGAGCCCCACCGACGTCGGCGATGACGTCACGAGTGGGCCCACATGTCGATCTCACGTGGAGTCGTGGGACCGAGTCCACGGTGGACCCGAGCCGGCGTGGACCACGTCCATGGACGGCTGGCGTCGGCCGACCAATCGAAGGCTGCCACGTGTCCATGCTTTGGCGCAATAATTAATTTCGAAAAAGAAAATGATTTATTAATTCGAATAATGATTTCAAATTTAGATTCAAACTTCAAACGCTTATAACTTTTGCGTTTCAACTCCGATTTGAGTGATTCAAATTTCTAAATTTGTATAAAATTGAGATCTACCTAAATATGAATTTTATTTAATTTTTAGACTAAAGTTTTTCTCTGTAATATTATTTAATTGATTATTTAAACTTTAAATAATCATAACTTTTAACGTCTTAACTCCAAATTTGTGATTCCAGTTTCTAAAAATCCAGAAAATTATGTTCTCTCTGTTTATGGATTTTATTTGGAGTTTTGGGATGTTTTTGCCTATTGTTTATTTGGGTATTTGCTATTTGCACGTTTTACGAGTAGACGTTGAAGTGCCGGAGGGATTCGAAGGAGAAGTGTTGATTCAGGATCCAACGCAAGACCAAGAGCAAGTACTTTTTGAAGGCAAGTTGTGCTTTGACCATGTTGATCCTATTTCGAAATCTATTTTGATTTAAACTATTGCATGCTAGATCAATTAGAAAGAT